>OY728136.1:956192576-958692576 GCA_963277665.1 Viscum album
ATCCCAATAATGTTACTCCATAGAAGTATCATTTCCTTGTTACTACCAATATATCTAAACCCCATTAGTTTATTTAGATTGTAACATATAATCATTCCCAAATAATCACTACCTAGGAAACATAGACTAAATCATAGCAAGACCATGAGACTATAGAACCCCATAGATAACCCCATCCTGATGGTCTAGTGGAACTATTATTATTTGTATCCCCTCTATCATCTTCAATATGGAAACCTTCGCACTAAACAATACAATCGGTGTCAACCTTCCAAATAGTACAACAAGAACTGACCCACCAATTGGTACAACAGTCACCGTCCTACCAAATGACACATCAGGCACTGACTCATCAAATGAGATACTCCATTATTAAGGATAATTAGGACTACTATTTCTTGTTAATATAATATAAGAAAAATATAATTAATTATAACTAGATATGTTTGAGTAAACATTCCATGATCATAATTGTATCCTTATTAAATCATCTGAGTCACATCATTTTGGTCCACCTATAGCCCTCGACACTAGAAAATAAAGGCTCACCAGTGTCATTCATGAATCTATAAAAGGTACTTATAATCCTATGGAAACCTAAATATGAAATTTCGATGTATTATACACCCAATTGAAATATACTATTCAGTCTCTCAGTCCATGTCAATGCTCCCATCATCATCTACCCACCAAAACATTGACTAGGCAAAGGGTGCTTCCATGACTCATTCTCAAACCCTTATGGATGATAGGATAATTTCTATATAATATTAGATTTATCAAATCCAAAAATATAAATATGATTTATGATAAAGAATATACCAGAATACACTTTTTAACTCTTCCCCAAAGTGGCATACTAGTACCCCTATAGCGGTCCACGGTTTAGTGATTTTCCACATCCGATAAGGCTTGGGAATTATTATATTTATCATACAGTCATAAATATAAATATAGAAAATTTTACACTTCATCCTAGCCTCCAAGGTTAGGGGGAATTTTTATATATTCTACCCCTTCATTATGGGTACTCTGGGAACCATCTGACCTTACCCGTTGTAATAAAATGCACAAAAAGAGCAAGGTTCCTCCAACTAGTGGGAAGTGTTTATATCATCCATGGACCCTAATGCTTCCATGACCACCCCCATAATGATAATGAATAGGGTTACACATCCCAATCTCCCCAAAAAACAATTTTCCCATGTAAAAAAGGTATTAGTAACACATGGGAGAAGCAGTATGGTTTCCCATCTAATAATGATAGAAAATTAAAGGTATATTCCATACAAACAAAAGAATTTCCCTTGTCAATTTCCTATTCCATGTAGACTAATTTAATAAAACTCAATATAACAAGTAATTCATGTGAGGTAATGTTAATAGTAAATAAACATCACTTCCCATACAAATAACACTTCTAGCATAAAATTGGATGTTGTGTTTACTTTAAGGATTGGTATCAGAAGAAAAATAAATGAGGGGGTGTTGGAACTATGGAAACATTAATCCCCAATCCAATCATGTGATCACTCTGAATAGAATATACATCTTTCTCTAGTGAGTCATGGGGAACTATCTCTTAGTGATAAATGATTGTATCTTAGTGATGTAAGGTTCAAATTATATTTGTTATAGCCAAAAGAATTTCCCAAGGTACATTGATAATGCCATGAAGAATAATTTGATAGAACTCCCAATAATGGGGTGGATGAGTGCAGGGGATTTGATAGGCTATGTAAATCATATCTAATTAAAACAACATGTTAGACACACAACAGAGAGTTTATTTAACTTTATATATTTGATAGAACAGAAAATAATTGAAATATTGATAGTTTGAGAGGACCTCAAAACTCATAAAACATGCATAAGAGTCATTATAGAATGATCAAAAAAAGATTCCCTCTAGACAGATAAAGGAATTATAACATCCTAGTCTAATGAAATAAAATTGTACAACACGTCACATTGATATGAAATTAAACTAAAAGTTATGTACCAGTAAAATAATCTTTATTTTCATGACGACATCCTTGTTTAAAAATGTAAAACATAATGACTACATCCTAGTCACGTGATGTTAAATTGTACACCAATATCGTTACAAGATGACATGCTACTATATGAAAACACATATCGATCATAGGAAAGTAAATTGTACAACATCTTAATATATATGAGATATTATCATAATCATGTGGTTATTATAATGTACATCAATATACCACTAATATAGTAAAATCTTGATCCCAATAATATAACAACAAATATATTTCCCCTCTGTCACCTACTAAGGGTGTTACCTGACTGGTCACTTCATCAGACACTTAGATCTGGGACAAAAGGAAATATCATCCAATATGAAATGTTGTGGACCATAGAGAGTGGTCTCTTACTCTCACCCCCATCAAATTACCCTGCTAGAATATTCAATCAGCAACATGTGACTAGTCTTATATCCCTTCTCCCTTATGAAAATTAGGTTACAATATAAGGGCATCAAGCCAAAGATATGAATAGATCCATCGCACCATGTATAAATCCCATTGGCCTATTCTAATAGATTTAGTAGGATATAAGGGGGACTATATCCCCACATCAATCAATGAAATCAAAAAGTATGTTTTGGAAATTTAGTGTCTATAGAAATACATTCACATGCATACAATTATAGAATGCCAATACCATTTGATAACTACATATAAGCTATTCTAGTATATTATCTTGATGATACAGGGACATAAACATGTTCTTGTGCAAGAATACATAGAATAATATCACAATGATCAGTATATAAACGTTGAAACTTCTGATAAACAGCACATTATTTCTCCTACCCAGGAAAATTAATGGCATATTCTAGAAATGGATAAGGTAGACCACTGATATTATATTATTATTCCAACCAAGGCTCAAAAAATTAGTCTATAATTTTTATTGGGATAGGCTCACATTCTTATCAAAAATTAATAGAAAAATTATATAAAGTAGGAGGACAAGGAAAATACTCCCTCACAACTGATGTTCATTTGTACACTAAGGAAATCACTTCAAAGAAGGCTAATATCACTACTGATAAAGCTACATAGAATATTCTAATTACATACAAAATCATGTATCATATCCCTACTTCCTCTAATTAATGATTGAAATAGCATCATTTAATGGATATATAAGAGGAGGATCAAACCCTTCCCCCCATTCTAGAGGTCTATCATCATATCCCTATGGTAAATAAATATTTGAACCAGGTTCACATCCCAAATTCAATCTGGATTGACATATATAATCCAAAAACCACTCCCATATAGACTCATACCCTTTTCAATTAAATATAACTCTACTAGAATACTCTATATTAATTCTATTAGTGGGATCATATCCTAGTATAACGAGATAGTAATCAACATAGTCTGGTGACAGTCTTGATGTAGTCTAATATCACTTCTCAACCCCAAAAGGACAAGTTAGCATATTCCATTAATGATGCATAATGAGGAATAGATGCCTAATATAATCTATTATATAATCCCTAAATCTATATAATATATAAAAACAACAACTAAAGGGTTTTTAAACGCTTCAACAAAAGTATAGGGCTTCCATTATTTCAATATTCCTCCCCATTTTAGTGTATAGATGGGTCAAAAGGACTTCAATCATAATATTCTCCATGGAAAACCTCCCCATAGTAATATCTCTATCATATAAGGAAATCCAACACTTCCCTAGAAAACTTCATATAGAGTGGTTCTCGAAACACTAGGGTTAGTGGTATATAGTTCTGTGTCTACTATCAGTAGCACTTCTTAGTGGTCAATAAGTGACCCATTGGAGTGACCACTATGGTATGAATTGGATAATTAAAATAAACCTAATTAATAATTGGAATACATGGACATATAGAGGGTTTTATCTAGAACTATCCTCCCATATATGTTATTCACATTGCTATGTCTGACCGTGATATCCCATATGATCTATAGGAGATGTGGATGCCTAGCTTAAGATTTAATATGTGGGTGAACTATCAACGATTGATGGATAGAAACCCACCGTTTCGAGGATATGAGGGTTATCTCAAGATAAATAATAGACTATATTTTTTATCAATACATGGCCACAATATCCTTGGTTTGAGACTTGATATCCTAATATAATAATTAACATGTGTGATATGTTTATATCTAAATCACGAAATATCTCTTGTAACTAATTTTTGAAGCCTCATCAGAAATCTATATCTGATTATGGGGTGAGTTTGGTGAGATTAAGTTCATTTAATCACGAGAACATCAAAACTTCACAGATAGTGAATATTTTAGCTTCATAACTACATGAGTGATCAGTATATTAGGTAATTTGTGGGCCTATAGGTCAATAAAATAAGAATCCCCTTTTAGAGGAAATAAAGATGTCACAAATGGAGCGATATGGATGCAAGAATATTTCTATATATTTCCTCTCAAAAAATGGGGACACACCTATAACATGGGATCATAATTCACAAATTACATGAAATATCTTTATAGTAAGTGATTCCCATCACAAGAAGTTATTACACCCAACACATGCATGAACAATATTTTTCCAAATCATGAAGATTGTAGTAGTGGATACCAAGAATTTTGTTCAGGAGTGATCCCATTCCAAATGGATGGGGGGATGTTTACCACCAACTCCACCCATAGGGTCAACATCTCCTAAAAGGGTTGAGAAGAAATTGATGGTGGCTCCAAAAACCCCCAGTCTTTAGAAATGGAGTCATTTTTTATCTCACTCACCTTTTTTATATTATGATGATAGAATGATAACGTTGGATCCAAATTAACCCTAACCCACAGGGATTAATGTATTATATTCCCATCTGATTCCAACATTAGAACCTCATTCATTATGTGTTTACTTCTTTCCTAATCAAAGACGTGACCTCATTGGAAATTCACTGAACATGATATGTATAATGGGGAATGAATGAAATTCCCACATCCCTATCTATGAGTCAGATGTGTATAAGGGAATTTCCATTGAATAGCTACATGAATCTTGATTACTATTACCATATGATACATAGTGATGCCTAAATCAACAATCTTGGGTCAAACAACAATATAAATGGGAAAACATTCCACCTCTATGTAGGGGTCAAACATAAATGGAGAACATCTCTTAAATGATAATGTATGGCATAATTACTTTTACCATAGGGTATATAATGACATCTAGATCTCTAATCTTTGTTCTACCTATAATTTAAATAGAAAATAATTCCCCTTATGTATATGAGTTGGACCAACATGGTGAATTACCATTGAAAAATTATGTGTGTCTTGATTTTTATTACCACATGATAGGTATTGACGACCTAATATCCTTACATGGGTCTATTAGTAATATGAATAGAAAAAGGCCCCCATCCCACTACATATGGGTAATACCATAATAGAAAATTTCCATTCAAGAACTATGTGTATCTTGATTACATTTACTGCAAGAAATATAGTGACAACCAAATATATAATAATGTTTTCAATTTGCATATAATTAGAATAAATGACCCCCTTATTAGTATTGTTCCAACCTTCACCACGAATTTCCATTAATTAACTATTTGAGGCTTCACTCCTATTACCATATTAAATGTAATTACACCAAAATATATAATATTCTATCTTGTTTCAATATAAATAGAATAAATCCCCCCTTTAGAATGGATTAGAACTATGTGGGGAATTTCCATTCAAGAAAAACATGTGGCCTGATTCTGATTGACACAAGATATGCAGTGATGCACAAATATCAATTCTTTGGGCCATTAGCAATATAAAAATTTTACCCTTTCTACCTATGGTTCATACCTACATTGGGAATCCTCCACATCAAGAAATATGTGTGCCTTTATTCCTTATATCATTGGATATGAAACGTTCAAATATCAATTCTTAATCCCAACTGAAATAAGATAAATAAATATATATCCCTAAAGGGAACACCATATGGGAATGGTATTTCCCAATAAAAACTATATTTTCCTTGATTCCTATTAAAAAAAGATATTTAGAGACACCTGAATCTTCCAGTTTTTGAAGAACTATGAGTTATAATTACTCTCAACGATGTCCACCCATGATAATCAGGTCTAGTTAGAGGATATAGAACACATTAAATTATCATCTCCCCCACATATTCTCTTTTAAATAATCTCACATAGCATAGTCAATTATCCATAGTTCTTTTGTTTCTCACACCGAGCATTAATCATATGAGTATAGAGAACTTGTAATGATTATATATTCAGTTCTATCAAAATGTGTTCTATGCAATGGAAGGGAATAATTTCTTAGTCACATGTCATTAAACTACGTGAAAATTACATTTCTCATCATGTTAAACAATAAAACAACATCATAGTCACATGATGTTGAACTGGAAGACAAGGGGTCTTCATATCATGACTATCATCCCATTAGTGGATTTGTATACAAGAATTTCATATTTTATCCTTATGGCTCAAAAATGAGTTCAATACACATTGGAATAGCCTTTAATATGGTTAGAACCTTCTTGAATCTTACATCCCCCATGAATGAACTTCATATATATTATATATGAGTTAATACCAATCAATTCCTTGAGTTGATACACTTTCCTATGAACATCATGATCCTTGAGCTCCCCTTCTCTTGGTTGTACACTCTAGAAAACTAGTAACATGGATTGGAAAATCCAATGGGACGCATGTAAGATATAATGGTGATAAAAACAATTCAAAAGATCATATTCCTAGAGGAGTTTTGGACCAAGATGATATACCCCCTTAAATATAGGATCTATTGTCCGAATTCTGTGGGATATAAGTTCTTTTCCATTGTTAATTATTGATATGTACTTACTGATCCTCGTCATCAATTGAATCAAATATTCATGGGTTATGATTTAAACATCCCATTTTCAAACTATTCATGCTTAATTGGACACACATGGTGTTACTCATCTGTGCATTGTACCAACTGTTGAAGAAATATTTTGACATCACATTCTTGTTCCATATCAATTTAGGGTATGTATCCCATATAAAGGCCAAAATTACTTAAGCATAGAATTCCAATTGGATACCTAATTTTTCCACAATAAAAAAATCATATAACCATGTTAATATATAAATCACTAAATTCCCTAAATGTATGTTCTCATAAAATTTCACAAAATATTGGTAATATGGACTAACTAATCCAGAAGGAACCCTGATAGGATTCTCTAATGAATAACACAACCCCAAATATATTAACCCTAGATGATGTTTTGGTTGCTAAAATTAACCTACTACGAATACATAGTGGATACATAAAATTTAATGATCATGTTATTAGGGGATGTTTTGTTCCCAAAGGAAAGGACCCCCTTATTCCCATGAGATATTACTCAAGTAGTGTGGCACTAGTCCCACAAATCATCAAATTTCCATTAATGATACATACATTTAATTACATGATAAATTGTATCCATATTTAATTATGTGAAATAGGGATCATGAATGAATTTGGGTCCAATAACTTCATATTCAAATTCATGTTAGTAGGACTCCAAAATGCATAGATTTGTGTTTCTTGGTTCCTGATACCACATGATATGTAGTGAGGCCTAGGTTTCCAATAATGGTCCTAGATAAAATGTCATGATAAAATATCCCTTCCCTTGAATATAGTCTCTAACATTTTAGGGAATTATCTAAAACAATAATTACATATAGATTGGTCCATTCTATCATAGGATTCATAGTGACACCTAAATCTCATATTTTTAGGCCCAATCACAAATTCTCACCAATTAAAGTTATTCCACCTCGATGATAACCACATTTTTGTGGGGATCCTCTCTCATACCTAAATTTTAATACCCCCACAGATTCCCTATCATTAACCCGCACATGGTATAAGAGAATATCTAGTTATCTCTTGTTTCTCACATTGACCAAGACTCATGTGAGCTCAGAGAACCATGAAGTCGACTCTGACCAGCCTGATCAAGTTCTGTTCTATCCAAATATATGGAACCAAACCCTTGTCACAAGATATTAAAATTAATGACAATTTCATTGTTTCATAATGTTAAACTACAGAATAATAGGTATTAACATTGAAAACCTCATCCCTTATGATATTTATGTACTCCCTAATAACATGTTTTATCCCATCACCTAGAAATGTGTTCAATACTTTATGGAGATTCCTTTTGGGTGCTCAAACCCTTATTTAGTATTAAAGTTTTTATAAAATATCTTTATATCATAGATATATTAATTGATAAAAACCCATTACATGAGTTGATTATCTTCTCTTAGAACCCAATGAAACATGGGATCCCATTATTCGAGTTTTCTCCTATAGAAAACTAGTTATAGGATTTGGTTAATCCAATGGGAACCACTTGTGTTTTATAGTGAATAAATAAAATTTCATATAGCTTGTATCTAGTGTGTACTTTATACTAGATGCCACACCCCATGAATATAGGATTTACTATTCTAACTATGTATAATACGGGCTTCCACCATTATCAATGGTTGAACTATAACAATCACATTCCACCTATAGTTAACTAAAATATTATATTCCCACGATTTACACATTCCAGATCTGAAAATTTGTATAGATTTAGATACTATTGATGTTAAAAATATTTTCATCATAGCCATAATCAATGAATGATTATAATCTCTTATTATTATACCCATTCATCTCAGGTGTATGATTCTCATGTGAAGGACAAATTTCCTAGGGTTAGTCAGTCCCCTTTGTTATATGGTTTAGTTGTATAATGATAAAATGAAAGATAATATCCTAGTCACATGACATTAAACTATGTGAAAACTACTATAGTGTGTAGATTTAAAACTGCACAACAATATCCTAGTCATACGATGATAAACCATAAGAATATGAACCTTCTAAAAATACATAAAATTTCATTTAGCATGCCATCCAGTCCACGAATCTATGATAGGGAGGAATCTGTCGCCTCCATAATAGAATGAAATATGAAAATTACATTTCCCTATGTGTGAGAAAGATCTATATACAAGACCCATTATCCAACCATGATTTTGAGACTCACAAAATGATAAAAAAATGCCCCTCACCTAGGCACACAAATCACTTCTATGAAAACAAATATCCTTAATATATTTGAAAATAGAATGATTACTGCCCATATAAAATGAATAGGGAATCCCACGGAATCCTAACCCTAAATATTGACAATTTATATATGTAATGATAGATGAGTCATATAAAATACCATTTCTAATATATGAATTAAATTAATATATTATTTTCTTCTGGATAAGACAAATATTCCCAAGATGGTCTCCGAAATATGACTACCTTGTAGTAATTATATGAAATGATTAATTATTCCTCTCATAACTAAATTACACTGACCAATGAAAAGTTTCCTCAAGGATATCTTTCGCAATCTTTTATTGGTAACTATGTCCATAACACATGATTTTAAGACTAAAATAGTGATATCCTCATCACATGAAATTAAAATGCATGAAAAATGACTCCCCACTACATGATACTACACTTTGCAACCCATAAACAGTCATTTCTCATTATCAAATGACCACAAGAGCCTAACCGTAGACAAAAAAAGTTTTGGGGGTTATTCCATAATACTTTTGAGAACCTCTATAACAAAATCACACATCATGACATGAGTGGATCACATTACCACACTCCTTTTATGATAACATTAATGATGAAAATTCTCCCTTTTTACCATGTATGAGATGGATTTTCATAATGAACTCAGTCCCATTATGTAGAAAAATATTGGACATGAAGAATGGACGTTTAGTTCCTTGTGATCCTTGACATCATCAAAGTGAAACTCATCGCCCAATAGTGACTCATGATCATCCTTATCATGAAAATCCAATAACATTACTTGTGACTCAAGAAACATCAATAATGATTAAGAATATTATCATATCCAACTTAAATGTGTGTTGGAATACTCTTAGCCTTGAGAGTCATAATTAGGCACTTTGGTAACATTTTTATGATTTTATCTCGATGTGAATCATAACCTTAAGTCACATGATCGTTGATGAATCTGTATGACCATAAACCATAGCCTCTGACGATCCAAATCATAAGACCTTAAAATACTTGTGAAAGAGATATGAAACATATCAATAATAAAAACCACAAATAGAATCCTATTTAAAATTCATGTACACACTCACTAATATCTATATCTCTAGAGTTTTAAAAAAAATAGGTTTCAAATAAAAAATAACAAAGTCCATAAGGATGGTCTTGCAGCCCTGTTAAAGGATGAGATATTGTCATTGGACCTGTTGATCGAGGAAAAATTTATATAAATGATTTATCACATCCCCTCACCATAATAAAGAGTTTAGTATATATATGAAAAACATTAATGTTTCTAAAACCCTTCTTGATTATTATGTTTTCCATAAACCGAAATCTTTTGTTTTAGGTTTGAACTAACACTAATAATTAATTGAGTTGATAAGTATCTCCTTGAACCACATATCCTTCTGTTATTTTTTCTTAGTAATAAGATCATGTATATTGGTAAAGGTGACCAAATGTTGTGAAAAGATCCTGCTTGGATTCAATGGTGAATAACATATTTAATAATATATTCTTTATATACTTTTTTGGTCCCCTAGGAAGGGTCACCCTTATATCCATGAAAAATTTCCCAAAATTCATGTGATACTATTTTCTCGCATTACTAATGATCGACTTGTAACAACTAGCATCCTTTTTTAGTTAACTTACATAATCTTATATTTTCATTAGCAATCCCTATAATGTGAAAATTAAAGTGGATTCAATATCCTCAACATTACATCACCATGTATTTCTCCCACTCTTGGAGAAGGAATTCAATATTTCATTCTTGAAATTTTTGATGACCTTTATTGTGAGACACAAAAAAACATGATGTAGTGTTTGAGATTCACTTACATATAATAGAACTACCTACAGGGTTTCAATAGTTGGTCCAAGATATAATACCCAAAACTGCAACAATGCTAATAATTAAAAGACCATAAAACTTTTAACTAAAAGGGACACACTGCTCACCATGTCAAAAACAATTAAAAGAAACCCTAGGAATAAAATAAGTCTCTAGTCACTGGAAAATTACTTTTAGTAATTTAGGGAACAATGAGAACTCATGATAGGGAAAAGGTGAAAAAATTATCTAAAAAAAAATATGTAAGTGTGGACAATGAAAAATTCAATTCCACTGTTTCTAAACTATCCCTATATAAATTTTATGAAATTTTTTTTGGGAAGAAAAAAATTAGAAACCTAGATTATATATATAATTATTTATACATAGGAACAAAAAAGAAACACTCACTAAGTATACACACTTATTAGAAATTTAGAGTTCATATCTATTCCTCAAAACCCATCATAGGGTACCTGGCCCTCCCATGTATTAAAATTACATGATAATTGGCCCATCTTACGTTATCCTAAACCTTATAGAGTTACATAAATTTTGTGGCCTAAAATTTACCATGAGATCTAGATTACTGCATCATATCCACCAATACAATTGTCCCTTAAAATTATTTTATCGCAATGTGGTATCAAAACAATTTTTATGTATAGACTAGATCTATGTTTGAGAATACATCATAGAGATATCATCCAAAATTATATGTACCCAATGTATGAAATTGATCTACATAAGAGTCTATATCAAATATACATTCGATTTTATTTCCATACACTTGGGATTCATAATGAAATCCATGACCCTCACATTGAATATATCCACAAAATCCTTTCCATATCAATCCATTTTCCATCATGGAATATATAACCAGTTTCTAATAAATGATATATATACTTCAATATGATATTCACCACGTTGAAGAATCAATGGCATTATAATATTAACCATATTGGAAATTCATACGATATATACTTCAAAAACCCAGACACCATGAGTTTAGGTTCTCTTCATTGTTGTTCCGAAATCCCTCAATCGACACACTACTAAAAAATCATCCCATTGGTTCTAATATCATCTCTTTTTAGATGTCTAAGTGGACTGCAAAGTTATCTTCTTGTAACATATAATTGAATTCATTTTTTTTCAAATGAATCCGATTCTATGGGGGTGGGCCAATTTTGTTGGCTCCCATAATTGGTTACAATGATTTTCCATTAGATATTTGATAAGTGTAAATCCCATTAAAATAAAATTAATATTTTACATGAGGTGTCTAGAAATGGAATACTTGTAGAATAAGGATTGGCCATGTATTTTCTATTATAAGGAAACATTTTTTTTATCTTAGTCATTTCACTTCGTAAATGTTTCAGTGGGTTTCAGTATGAACTCTGCAAATCAAATGTGGTCAAACATAGCTATACAACCTAAAAACTCAACCTAATCATATATGGGAGTTACCTAAACCATAAACAAGGATAAAGCACTTCCAGCTATCACAGGATACATAGGTGTGTGTTCACGTAGATGCCAAATATGACACGAATAAATCATGAGATGAATATATCCCTTTCGTGAATAATAATCTATTACATTAACCACATATCCACCAAGTGTATCATAAAAATTGAAACCACTATATGATGCATTCATGAGATGTATTTATTATCATGTGAACCACATGAATCCATTACCTAACATGCAACATGTAAAGAGATTGATTTTTGGGAAATCATCATTCAATTTATGTGATCATGCGAAGAAACCACAAGACATATAATTGATTATTTGACTAAATGGAAGACAATAATTGGGCCATCATGTGATATAAGGGGTTTTTTCTTTGACCTTTTACCTTTGAGGGGTTTTCTTCAAAATATATCAAGACCTCAGGTGGTATTTTAAAAAACTCAAAACATCAAATTGATTATTAACCATGCCAATCATGTGAACCACATGAATCCATTTTAATAAAATTTTTGATATAATGATCAATGTAATTTAGATAATTTGAACTATATTGAAACCCCTTATTTTGTAGGAAGAAAAATGTATGTTACCTTTATTATAGGATTCCACCTTATGGGTCATATTTTTATTTTATCAAGTGAATCCATTTAGTGTTTTCAATCACTTGTCCACTTAAAATCTACATGACCATTAAAATCCCATAAAAGTTGTCATGTGAGGGAACTAATGGTTGTCCAAGAACATTGTCACATTAATTATAGATATGTTGGAATGGACCCTCAAAAAGAAACCAATAATCAAATATGAAAAATACACCATGAGAGTAATCAAGGTTCATTCAATTGAATGAATATAATCATTCAATCCATTTTACATAAACAAAGTAGTGAATAAAAAACAAAGTATCATGATAACCCCATTTTATTTATTTTGTTGGATCTCTTAAATACCTCAAGCATGTGCATGTTGCACCTATTCCATGGATAGTAGTGATATATTTGTCAACCTCTTCCCTTATAAAACCCTAAAAACCATGAAAAAAATATGCATCAGATGAGGGTAAGAGGGAGAAAATTGGACTCACCTGAGTGGAGTGGAGGAGAACATTAGGCACTATTCTTTGAAAAACAATTCCATGATATAAAAACACCCCACTATGACAATACCTTCTGTGATTCCTTTTAGGTTACATAATTGCATGATGATATTAAAATAATGATACACTCTCATGATTTCCCAAATTCTGAGATACATGTATGAGGATTGGATGATATATTCTGTTTCCTATGGTATTTACTTGTAGAACCATAAGTCTCATGATGTCTCAATTTCTTCCATGCATTACAATCCTCTTATCACATGAAACACTCTTGAAAAAATCCCTAGGCTTAAATAATTGTTATAAAAATATCCCTTGACATGAGGTAGTGATATACATGTGATCCCACACAAATTTCAACCTATTTTCACGATACCCCTATGATGTGCGCCCTCAATATGATCTCTGAGGTATTCACTCCTCCTAACATGAAAATTTACCCCCAAATCCAATGCATGATCCCCTTAGACATGTAACATCAAGCTTTTGAAATGTGATCTTCTTCCTTTGTGTGATCTTGGAAATGATCCCAAGACTGAGTCATGTGACTCTCTTAAGATCATGTGATCGCATGAATCCTGATAGATCTTATGATGCCCTCATGTTAACCAAGTCACTCAAAAGACCATTGTAATATGGGCCTTGATCATGTGAAATGTCATGGAAATATTGGCCTTCATCAAACGAATGTCCCTAGACATGTTATCCTTGACCACATGAGTTTCCTAGGACATGTCATCCCTGGTCATGGGAAAGGAATGGGACTTGTCAGGCTTAATCATGTGAAGGGTCATATACATGTCTATTTTTATCATTTGAAGCACACTGGACATGTCATACTTAATCAAATGAAATCCCTGGTACATGTCATATTCGATCACATGAAACACCTTGGAACTGTCAATAATACACCATGGACATGTTATGAATACACTTTGGGTATTTCAAGAAGACACTCAAGACATGTTGGGATACCAAATAAGACATGTTAGGTGGATACCTGGGACATTTCAGGAAGAAACACTATGACATATCCCCATTTTCTAGGAGACACCCCTGAAATTTTAGGAAGACACTTAGGAAATGGCGGGTAGACAATTAGGACATGTTTGGGAGACATAGTGGACATTTCAAGTAAACACCCAAGAAATGTCAACCTCTTTTAAAGAAACACTTAGAAAAACTCCATGTAAACCCCCATCCATGAATCTTTATCCAAGTACCCCTTTACACGTATTTTTTCCTAAGTTGGCAGGGTTATGAACTCATGAAACCCTATTCATGTCATGATATCAGATTGACCTCCATGTCGCAAAAAACATATTTGACAAGACATTCTTGGTTATCATCTCTATTTATCATTAGAGTATAGAGAATGAATATGTATCCTGGGATACCTTCTTTGTATAATTCCCTAACATTCCTAAAATTTAGGGTTAATAATAACCCCATAAAGTAAAATTAATTATCCCAACCCAGCAGAGAGTCAGGAGTTACCCAAAATATGAGGAATATGATTCTTGTTATAAACAATATATGTAATAAAGAATCATAAGGCCCATTACCCATATGATAATGTCAACAATAATGGTTTTCTTAACTATATAAGTGAAAACTTATTGTGTAATATGTGTACAGATTTTATCTCATGGGATGTTTCCAATCATCCTATATATCATTTTAATAACAATGAAAACGAATCACATGGGAATAGAGAGTAGTGAAAATTGTAACAGTATCATGATGAGGATTCCCCCAGTGTGAGAACTTCATTGGGATGTGATCCCAATTATATTTTAGCTTTATATAAAGTTCCACACTCCGAATGTGGTTGTTCTGGGTAGCCTTAATGCTGAATCCCTATTTAATTCCTCTGTTATTGAAACGTTTATGATTAAAAAGATCAGAAAACTAACTACATGGAATCTAATTCCTATCATAATTGGATATATATGATGAATCAACAAGTCTCAGGCCTTCTATTTACTTCCTCTCCTCATGATGTTAATCTACACCACTTAGTATTTTAATATGACTATAAACTGTGTCAAATAAACCACATGGGTTTTTTTTCATATTCTCAAAGGATGCGTAGGATTCCCTATGACCCAAATATCCTCTTTAAAATACCATAAAATCTATATTTCTTAATCATGGATACAATGTAAATAATCATCAATAAATTACAGAATAATGGAAAACTAGAGACACACATAGTTTTTCCCATCAACATATGGGATAGATCATGTCATTGAAATAGGGGTAACCTATCTTGTATTGGTGTTGAAGTGGATTTAGGAACATACCATAAATCTATTAGAGTGACTCGAGTATGTAATAATTCCACCCAAATTTGTGTGATGAGTCCAACCTCTAGTCCTCTAGACCAATGTGAGTTTCTAAGATTCGTTGGGTCTGAAACACCAAGTGAATGCCTACAATTGGAAAATAAGTTTGTGCCTTGTTGAAGATGTGGGAACCAGATTGGGCATTCAATTGAAGAAAAAAATTTAATGAGATACAAAATATTGTAAAACCACCTTGAGCCACCAATAATATAGTTTTGTTCGAAGCGTTCCATGTTTTCCGAGAAGCAGCATCACATGATTTTAAAAAAAAATATTTATTTGTTTATAAATATATGTCATAAAATTTTAAGGTTCTATATTATATCACCATTAATATTAATTTCACCCTTTAAATTTAGTTATTATGATACAAAAAATGAGGATATATTTGACTCATTGCATCATCAAGTTTCGAATTTGTTTCTTCAAATTTTTGATTCCCCTAGGGAGATTTATAGAGGATAGTTTTTTTGTTTTAGAAGATAATATCTCAATGATCCAATATTTTTATCAGGTTTTATTTATCGTAAGTATATTTCTCTAATGAAATAACTTCATTGTTATGTTTATGTGAAGGATATTGAATTTTATTATTCTAGAGGGATACATGGAACACATCATTTACATGAAAGTGGTTTAGTTAAAGATCCAATTGATAAGATATGATCCCCACATGATTAATAATCTCAATGGGGAAAATACACCTAGGGATCAACATTATCATATTTCTAAATTTCATAACCTTACTCCAAGGATAATTTCATAAGAATTCATTTTCACCAACATAGAACTCAATATTTCCCAAATGACTTTCAAAAAAAATTCAATCAACCCGGAGTAGCCTTTATATCCTTTAAAATGGTTCTAACCATATATTCCATTTCCATGTCATTTTCAGTTTCTAAGAGATTCATTTCTCAAATCTTGTCTCATTGTTTTTTATTTCTACACTTCAATCCTTATATGTTTTTATATGAATCTATATAAATTCTTGAGTGAAAGATATTATTTTACAAAAACTCAACTAGGGGAAGGTATTGATCTAAAATATAATTGAAATATTTTGAATAAGATTTTAACATATCATTTAGGGTTTGAATGGTCATATTAGAATGAAAATCTATTTCAGGATGATAAGTAGTACTAAAACACATCCTTGAAACGAAATCATGTTGAACACATCTCTAAGACCTGAAAATAAATAGTAGTTAATGGTCAAATATTTTATAATGTGGTATACAATGAAATATAACAATTTACTTAATGAATATCTTGTAAATATTATTAAGAATTGAATATTATCTGATGGAAATAATTTCTTATAAAATTGAAAGGTGTTCAACTATAGACCACATAGTATTGTGACCTTTAGATATTTCGTAGACTTTGTTAAAAAAATATATATGGCGGTGTTTTTCTATTTACATTCCATTATAAGAATCAGTTATAACATCCCTTTAGACCGCTCCCTCTCTAACTTAAAATGATGACATAGCTGGAACTGGGATACATACTCTAAAATATCTCTTTTCATGTTTACCCACTTCATTTGCTCTTTCAAATCTCGATACATCATCACACACGATAGATGAATATATAATACTGAACTATCAGCCTCATCCAATGACTCCATTATATCTATAATTTATGAGAAAAATACTCTGTTACTAAACCTTATAATTCAATCATAATCATTAATTAACTCAGTAACATTTCTCACATTCGTTTATTGATCTGCGTATTCCATATTCACCTCTTAAATCATCACATATATTAATGATTGGACACTCATTTAAGAAGGGTGAGATTTCCCCCCTTTCATCAAGATTTCAAGATATATCTTTTAAAAGACCGTAAATATTAGATATTCTTTATCCTCAACATAGATACACTATCACGATTCTTTTAAATAAATGACTTTCCATTCTTCTTCACTTTCCTAGGGTGGTAATGTATAAATATTCACAATAATTAATTTAACTCAAATTACCTACTATAGAGCATATTCAACTATTTTTTATTGAATATATACTTTATACATTTTTTGTTCAGCATATATGTCACAGCATTCAATGTAAATATAATTCCTCTATATTAGTTGATAAAAACATACCACTAATATCTAAAGATATTTAGTGGGGTAATGTTTCTCATGAAACATCAATTTTCATGAGGTATAACCTATTAGAATATCATTTTACAAGAATAAACATCTCATTACCTTATTTAATGCATCGATATAGATCAAAAACCCTATCCACTACAAGGTTGTTTAAGAATAATGAAATGATTAACCTTATCTTGAGTTCCTAGAAATTTTCATCACATTCATATACCTAAAGGAACTTAGATCCTTGCTAATGTAGTTGTATGAATGGATAATATAGTCAGGATAAAAACTCCATAATGTATCAATAATATACATTTAAACCAATAAATATATAGATCTCAGATATACTGGTTGGTTTGGGAAAATGTGTAGTCACTTATATAATTTTTGGATTCACCTCTATAACCATGTGTGTCATTATATGACACAAAGTTGTTTCTTTTAAAATCCAATATTAACTCATGGAAAATTTTACATAGGTCCTCTCCTTTTTTAGAGTATTCTATAAAATCATAATGTGATCTTCATTCACTTAATTTATTTAGGAATATATAATATTATCATCAATAATGACTATAAAAAATTGATCAAGGTATTATATAAAGACTCTATTAATTAAATCCATAAATATAGTGGGAGAATTATTAATTCCAAATGGAATAACTAGGATTTCATAGTGTACATATCCTATATGAAAGGATATCTTGGGTATATATTCACTTTTTATTCTCAATGAGTAGAATCGATATCATAGGTCAATATTGGAAAAATATTGATCACTTTGAAAATGATGAAACAATTCCTAAATATGGGTTCGAAGATACTTATTATTGATTTTGATATTGTTAGGTTACAAATAATTTTTTTTAGTCACAATGATTCATCATTTTTCGTAAGAAGAAAATTTTTGCACCCCCAGTGATGCACTTGGCCGAATGAATATCTTAACAAGATTACATAGTAGTTACTTCATCAATTCCTTAAACCCATTTGGGAAATTATTTATAGATTCTTTGAAACATTTTTACATTTAGAATAAACTATATTTAAAATTCAACTTCAGGATTTGGTGGTAGACTAGGAACATGTTTTGGACAAAAAAAATAAAAACTCTCCAATAATACGAATATCTTAGATGTTTATTTTTTCCTAAACCATCTAAGATAAAATACTCTTTTAAATTTTAATCTTGAGAAGTAAAATGGAATGTATTTCCATTGTATGTTCATTATATAATCAGAAAAATAGGTGATCATAGTTTTTTTTGGAATATCAAACAAGAATTACTATTCGTTAAAATTGTTGTGGGATATATTTAATGGAATCCAATCCATGTGTAAGATAACATAAAATTAAAATAGATAAATAAAAATGATGTTTTCAGGAAGAACATAACCAAAAACATCTACCAGAGATGAGCTATAAGTTATAAATTTGATCATCATAAAATTAAGAGTTTTTACTTCAAACTGAACATATGAACATTGAGCATAGGTATTAGCCTTCATAGATACTTTTCATTATGAAATGGAATTTATATAAATAATTTAAAATAAGATACATCAATATTTGATCATACCTATGACCACATCAACATTTTTATTAATTTTTATTCCCTCGAAAATACCAAAATTGTTATCATGTGAATAAATAATCAATAATTGTAGTCATCAATCATATAAAAATTAAAATCATTAATAGTATTACTAAATATAGAAACCTTATTTTTAATATATGAAATCATAAGTTTAACATAGGTTATCCATGGTCATCTACAAGTCACATCCATTATGATGGATTGTAAATAAAATTTGATTTCAACAAAGTATATCCTGCGAGAGTGTTAAATTAGGTATGAAATAAAGTCACACTCACCATAAAAAAGAATTATGGTGGATATATACATGAACTACAATTTTATGTTTTATTACTCCAAGATGTATTTGTGATAAAACCACATCCACCAATTGAATCAAGAAGGGGATGTATTTCTAGTAAATCCGCATATTCTTGTCCTTACCAAAACATTATGATGTTATCCTATACTTAGACGTGTCCCCATAGTTTTGATAATTTTTTTTAATTTTATTATAAAAACAATAATTGAACCCCAATCAGATACAAACCATAGATTCCAATATTATTAATACATAAATATTACAACTTATTAGATGAATATACAATACAAAACATACAGTACACACCAGAATTATAATAGATAATTATATTTGGAATCATAAATATATAAACTTCTTTTTTATAATATAAAATCATCATCTCCCACTTAGTTCTTCACAAATATCAATCTTATTAGTAAAAAGATACTAAAATTCTTTCATCATATCATTTGTAAGAGAAACATAATAAATGGTGAGATAAAATTATCAATAAGATTGAAAAAGGGGGTATCAATGATCATTTATGAATTATGGTATGGGAAATTGACCATAACATTTCAAAACCACACCTCTCATATCATATATCCTAACACTGAGTCATGGAATTAATCATGGGAGTTCATAAGACATGAATCACAAATGAATCAAAGAGCTTGATCTAAATGATCATAACATCAACATAATGAAAAGGTTATTTATTAAAAATAAGACAATAAAACTATTTCATTTTCCAAGACTCATTTTCATGACTATGCCAGTGGATTGGCCTCACTCTACATTTTATCAGATCCTTATTCGTAGTTCACTCCAAATACTATTTGGGTGGAAAGAGTACCTTACTATACTGGGCCCACTAACCATTCAGGTCCTTATCAACTCACAAGATATCCCTCATTACCATATGTATTAGAGGGATATGTAATTATAGACCTACCAATAATGTAATGAAAAAAATAATATTTTTTTCATAATATCAAAAATCATTCATTATATATCAAAACCCATGGAATGGAAACATGTTTCAAAATCAATTCAACGTTTCATCATAACATAAACCGAAAATAATAGTTTAGTTTCAAAACATATCATTAACATAATAATTTAATAGAAATTGAAATTATAATGATTTTATAATTGAATAATACACCAGGAAAGATATATGTAACATCAAACGATGTCATCAAATATGAAAATGATTTAATGATCTCTGAAATATTTCATGATGAAAATACCAGTTTCATTTTGAAATATATTATTTAAAATATAAAAAATTTCAAAATATATTTTTAAAATAATTTTATATGAAAAGAACTATAAAAAATTGTGCAGAATGATTCAATACATTAAGTAGTAATGATATCTGTATATTACTTATATTCTATGTATATTTAGACAACAATTCTTTTCAAATAATTTTTAAAAATTCAAAATACAAAAACATAAAAATGTAAATAAGATTCATATTAAACCATTTAAAAAAATTAATTTAAAAAATTAATTTAAACAATCATATAAAGAAATTAATAATATTTTAGTAAATATTTATAGAAACCAAGGATTATGTAGAAAATGCATTTCCAGTAGAAAAAAGTAGTAATGTCGGTTCTCCTTAAAAATAATCCTTCATTCTCTTTAGTACGTATGACAATGGAAATGAAAGTAGAACTTTTAATATCAGGAAATAACCATAGGAGAATAATTTTTAATGGATTTATGGGATATAGTACATAAAAATTCATCATCAGAAACATAATCATAAACAATCCCTATAAACAATGAGATTGTAACATAAATCCATTACATTTTTGGTAAAAATTGAGTAAATAACACTTGAATGGGTGAGAATTATATGGATATATAAATACTCATAATTATCATTATACTAATCATAAAATACAATAATGGCATATATATACACCACACAATGGAAACATGTGGTGAATATGGCTTGTATCTCACATCAATAAAAGTTAAATTAGAATCCCTTACATCAAGTTCGACTTTCTTTGAAATCTATATAACTTATTATATAACAAAATAATATTTTTATAATTTTATATAAGAATAATTTATATTATTATATTGTTATATTTTATCATCTAATAAAATTGTACCACCCATTTCAAAATAATTTCTTTTTAAAATAGTCATTTACGAATTTTAACTATTTGATTTTCCATGGATTTTTCGGTTTGGAAGTTCTGGTCCTTTTACTTTTGTCATGGTTTAAATATAGTAATAATTATTTTATTGATATAAATCTCATATAGGTTCAATATTTTTATATTTATAATCATCCATAAAATTTAGATATAGAAAAATTAATTACACCATTCATCGAGATGGTATGACATACATACAAAACAACATTGTTTCAATTTTTCTATTGATTAATAAAAAGAATGGTGAATAATAATTTACCCACAAATACTCATTTTTATAACATACATATCACTTTAAAAAATTAAATACATCCTAATAACCATCCATGAATTATGTTTATTGAGATTAAAGTGTATGTCAATAAGGAGGTGGTAGTCTACACGTACCCACAAGAGATACATTCACATCCCATTTGAGGAACAATAGAGAGAATATTGTTGGTTACATGCCAATAATATAATTTAAGTATATTTAAGAAACTGAATTTATATTTTATTGTGAATATAAAACAATTTAATGAGGATGAGTAAGAAATAAATTGATAGAAGCCGAGAAGGATGAATACTTCGTATCTTGGGGGGATCAATTATATTTTTTATTAGGGACCCTTGGAAAGGTACATTAATATTTACATAACCTCTAAATCATGGATATAAAAGTTTATAATACAATTGTTCTGGTATTGGTTGATTGACATTGCCCATATAGTGTGAGTAACATAGTAGACTAGGATCCCTTTTACATGAGAGGAGAGGGTCACTATTGGAATAACATAAAGTATTAAATAAATATAAATTAATTTGCATGTTCAAGTTGTGAAACATTTATATAATTAGATTATATAATGAATATAAACCTATATTCTCTCATCAAATAAATTTTATACAAATATATGTTGGTTCCAACCCTTATCTATATGTTTTAACCACTCCATTAATCATGTTGTCAATTATAAAAATATAATTGATATTATTCCTCAATGGTCATGAATGGTTCCATTTAGGAAAATGTGTCAAATAAATGGACCATGTGTGATATTTTAAACCGTGTCCAGTTCAATTGAATGTAGATATATATTTTAGAATTTTTGAATAATTTAATAAATTATTAATTATAAGAAAATATCATTAATAATATTTTAGTAACTTTTAAATTAATTTGACATTAATTTCATATAGATAGTAAAGGAATTAGATATATATTTTTTTAAAAAAAATCCCTAATTTGAGGAAGATAGTATCATTGGGAATCATTATTTTATATTTTAAGTGGGATGAATGGTGATATTTATATCAAATGTAAGATTTATTTATGAATACTCTATGTAATTTGAATATATTGATATTGATGAATCGAATGAAATGATGCATATTTTCAATTAAAGTAAGATAGTATAATGAAAAAACATGGAAAGGATTTTATAACGGATTATAAAGAATGTTGACTGATTTAGTATGTCTCAATATCTATTTTTAAGATTTATTATTTAGTTTTTTTATTTAAGGGATAATAAATGTACGTGTGATCATATTTTTAAATTAATTATTTCCATTTCAGTTATTATGTGATGGGAGTAGTTTATATTACATTTATTGAGTTTTCATTTTTTCGGTATATTTAACCCCTATTTTTAATATTTGTTATAATTAAATTTTTATTTGGGGAAGAATGATTTAATTTTATTTGAAATAAGTTGAAATGTATTAATAACCATTACAATTAATATGATATTTTTTTGAGGTAACTATTTCTAGTTAGGACAAAATGATTATTGTATTTTGGGAACACATGTTTTATCATATAGATAAACATTGGATATGAAAGTGAATTTCTGACTATGTGATTAATGTTATTATAAAGCAGTTCACTATATTATTGAGAAAATTATATTTTTATGGTAGATATTATATTTTTGGTCAAGATGGTAATTTAATTAAGGAAAAATTGTTTAGTTATATTCTAAAATTAGATATAAATTTAATATGTTTTTATAGTGATTTAGGATATTTACTGAAACTATTTGAATATTTTTAAGGTAATATGAATAGAGAATATATTTTTTATCTGAAATTATGAGTTTTTTTTACTATTTGGAGATAATTGTTATGTTTATCATAGCGGAATATGAGATTATATCAATATAATTATTCGGTTTTAATATTGGTAACATTTTTAAGAGTTTTACGGTTAGATATTTGTTGAATGATATATTTTGAACATTAAGTGTTATAATTTATATTTTAGAGACGAATATATGAATGTTTATTCATATTGAATATTATATTATATTATGTTAATAGTTTTGGTATTGGTTAATTTCTAAATATAGAAGGAATAAATTTATCCACTTTTACAGATATTGTAATATATGTGTATTAATTTTTAGTGCATTAAGAATTAAGAATTAATAATTAGTATTCATATATTGGTTTTCTAGATAAGGCATAGTCATAAATTGATGAAATCACACACAGTGGTTATAATAGTAATTTTTGAAAGTATGTAGTAATTTTTGTTGTAAATTATGCAGAAGAAATTGTTCCCATGGATAATAAAGATAATTTGAGTGTCTTGGAAGGTTACCAAAGGTGAGGATCAATAATGGATAGGATAATTTTTTGGGGAAGGAATAAGAATTCTATGCCTTTAATTAATTTTTGGGTTCGTTGGGACTACTTATGGTCAATAGGGTTGTGGTTGTTTAGTTGAGGATTTGGTAGTAACAATATTTTTGTAATCCTTAGAGAAATGATATAATGTGATCAAAATGTAAAGTTATGGATTTTAAGAGGTTTAAAAGGATAGAAAATAACTAAGGTATTGGTTCGGTTGGGTTGAATAGTAATGGCTAGGAATGTGGAATTGTTGGGTTTTTTGTGAATGAAGGAGATATATATAAAATTCCAGAGAGGATATTGATTTATATTCATGGTATTCTAGGGACATTTAAGAATAACTGAAATATTAATGGAACAATCCATAAGGGAACTAGATGAGCAGAAGATTAATGGGCATTACATAAAAACTTTTTTAGACTGAATGGGTTATGTCCTGATATTTTTCCATAAACATTGATATGTTAATAAAAAACCCCTATGATATTGTTGTTCATGACATGAAAAGTGGCCACATCATGGGTAAATCCTTTTAATCATATTGATCATGGATCTTCATCATGATATGAGTTATGAGGTACTATCTAAAATTTAAGTGTAATTCCATTATATGTATGGGTACCAATAAAAAATTTACATCTTTATAAACTACTACCTGGCCACATCTAATTAATTTATCTTCTTTTGAGTTATCAGGGGGGATGTATTTCCATGTGATATAAACCCATGAAATCTATGTTTCTTGATCTTCCAACTATTTTCCCACATAAAACCTGAATATTATAACCACAGTATTAGTCAAATTATCCTAGTAAATCTCAGGGTACTACGCCTATGATCATGTTGTGATATGATTTTTCTTATCCAAATTCTTATTTGGTTTTGATATTGTGGGCATTGGGATCTTGTAGGGGAGTAGAGGTGAGTTCAAAGAGTCTCTTCTCAATTATTATTACGAACTTAATATAAATTAATATATAAATTCTGAATGAAATGGTACCTTGTTTTTCTCCCAATCAATGATGCATTTAAATTCTAGAGCTAGACATACCATTCATATCCTCATCCAGACATTAGAGAGATAATCCATCTTTATAATATAGAATCTTATTTAACCATTACCTATTATTTATTGACATTGAGTGAGGGATAATTCTTCCTTTAGATATCAATGCCACAATGAGGATAAACTTTTACTAATATGGATTTTCTTGACCACTTTAACCTCAATATTCCATAGAAAATATTCAATTGTATTTTAAATGAGAATAAAATATCTCTAGGTTAAAGCATCCACCTAGTGATTCATTAAATATGAATCTTATTGGATGTTTCCTTATAAACTCTATAATTTATGTACAAATATATCTTAATTACTTCTAATTCATCTAGATTTAGAAATATCTTATTCTACCTTTTTTGTGGGTTTGTGCTCATATTCTTCACAACTCAATATGATTGATGCTCGATCTCCACCAATAAATGGCAGTGATTCTCATATAGAATATTGAAAAATACTATTTCCATAAGTGTATTAAAGTATTATGTTTATCTATATGCTAAATTAAAATGCTGCCTAATCCAATACTCTTGACTAACACTCACATAATTTTTTAAACACTCTTGATCTCTTGGTTTGATAGCTCCAAATTACCACTTTTTTTATAGATGATAAGCATTGATGGTTATTTATTAGACTCTATATTATAACATTAATTCCCATAGAAAGTAATTATTGATATGTGTTCTATAATCATTTATTAGTGACCATGGAATTCGATACCAAGAAAATATATTCTTTATCAAAAACATGATCACCATATTTGTTAAGGTTGTCAAGGTGGATTCAACTTCTACCTAGTTTAAAACATAATCCACACATAAAAAATAACATTAATTGGTAAAATAATCCAATAAGGGTACCATAAATTAAAATATATTAAAACCAAACACCTTGACTTCCATAATAGGGTATTGTGGTATTTCATTATTTCATCATTTATTCCCTATTTATTAGCATTGGTTACACCTTCTCTTGAATTATTCGGAATCTTTTTCAGAAATGTGACAAAAAACAACTTTTAAGAATCTTATCCACTTTTATGTTGAGAACATGGTTTTCACTAGTGGTTGAATAATGAAAGTAATATAAAATTATTTTCACCAATTATTTTGGAAACAATAAATAATGTAGTATATAAGCATATTATATGAATAAAATAAGATTTTACCAGAAATAATGTGTTGTGTCAGCTAAAAAAAGTTTGAACTACAGATATTAAAAATGTAAAAAAATTGTATAATTATAAAAATAATTTTCAATTTCATCAAACCAGGGGTGATATGTTGTTTCTGTTTAAAAAAATATTATCATCCAAGAACACCTTAGTAAGATCCATCTTGAACTCTTCTTCCATATGTGGAAACAATAGACTTGAAAAATAATATTCCATGATATTCTCTATTCCCTTATTGTCCTTAATTATGATGTTAAACTCCTCTTCAATAGTATCCATTAAAGTATACATGTATTTGATTATTTTTTTCAACATGTAACATAAATTTGTATGATCGATATAGATAATCACCTTAGGGAGTGCTAGATAAGATCTAAAACAATCATATGAAAACAAAACTACATGAACATCATTCATTATGGTAGATTTATTGACTAGTGATTCATTATCTTTATTTATTTCAAAGTGTATTGGTTGAAAGATGTGATCAATATACTTACCCAATATATATCATTTAGAAACATTTCCCACATTTCAAATTTTTTGTAAATCATTATCCAAATTTAGATTTATTATAATCAGAGTGGATAATAAATTTACTTTGATTGTTTTGAAGGCTTACTTGTCTAATTTTTCAATATTTTAATATAAATTACTTTGATAATGGACGAGTGGTTTTTTGGGTTATCTTCGATAAGTCATTAAAAAATAAGTGATAGAATCATGAATTTAAAAGAAATATTTGAATCCCCTTTACAATGGTCTCTATAAGATGATATTTGATCACCCTTGTATTCATGGGATCAATTTAAATTCCCTATTTTGATATTCTATGTTTGATAATAATACCCTATTTCATAATTATATTTCATTATTTCTTTTTTAGAACTCGGAATTTTTCTTTTTTTAATACTGAAAACCAATTATATGTTCCTAAATAACACCTGGATATATCTCCCATGAAATTAAATATCATTCATGATAATATACATTATGTCATTCACCATGACCTCAAAAAAAATTTATTCTCATTTCAAATGTATTCAGTGCATTTTCATTGATATAGGTGCAATAAAAGTTGTACTGGGTAGAATGGTGAACACTTTTTATTCAATGAATAATTATCAATATCATAATGAATAATCATCATCTAAATTAATATACCAAATACAAATGAAAAAAAACAAATAACCGTAGTGATTTTCCGTTTTCATATAAAATGAATAGTTGATTCAATAATAATAATAAAATAGAAGCATTGAGATACTTTATTTAATATAGATTGTGATCATTTGAACCCTAATCATAGTTTTACTATTATTTGTTTCAAATTATCCAAATTAAAATGAATATAGTGGTGATTCATGTATTCTCATCAATAATTGAAGGAATATGATGGATTTCTAGGTTCTAGTATGATAAATCTAACATTATTTCATTATTATATTTGTTCACAACACAATCTTTTAAATTTGAAGGATTTCCTCCCACATTATCGTATTAATAAGAGTGAGAAAAGTGGATCATGAACGATATTATTCTTGAGAGGAACCTTATAGATGAAATTTTTTAGAGAGAATTATCAAGAGATAGTTAACTATGTTCAGCAATTTATCTCGTGACTCTCCCTGAAATATGATATAACTGGGATTTTTTAAAGATTGTTTAAGAATTAGTATGTTAACGTATGACCTTAAAAAATCATATAAACATTAGTGAACACCATATCTAATAATACCATTATTATTATTTCATTTACCTATATGATGTTAGTAGATAAAATTAAATATGTTTTCTAAAATAAATATATTAATATTTATTTAAATTATATTTAATATATCATTTTTCCAAGATATAAATCCTGTTATGTATTTCTTCATCGACTTTTTTTCAACCCTCACTCATAAATATTATTCATTCGACACATAAATAAATATTATATTCATGTCCTTGTTGAAAACTATTTATTTTAACCATCATGTAATTAAATAAATATTAAATAATGAATATTACTTTATACATTGACAATACAATAATAGTTAAATATATATTTTATTCAATGGTATTGAATTTAAATATTTATATAAATATTCATCAATCCTATAATTTATAAGGAATATGCATTAATCATTACAAAATCTAGTGTCTTGAGAATTGAATTCACATTCTAGAATTCCCAATTATCTTTTTTAGGTTAGAGTTTTTGAGAATTATGTCATATATAAACATAAAAAACCGCATATATTAAAATGTTCACACATCTACACAGTATCCATTTTTCAACAAATATTCAAAATCAAAAAGTTATATTTTAATAAAAATTTATCATGACCTTCTAATTTACTACTTATTTATTCTTATACATCCTTAAACCCTATGAAAATCATTTAAAATCATGGTATGAGTAAAAATATCACAATAATGGACATAAAATAAATAAATCAACCATTCTAGTGAAAAAAAACAAAAATTTTTTATCTTTCTCAAATCATTCTTTACGAGTTTGAAATAAATAATATCCCCACAGAAAAAACCATTATCTCAAAGAAAACATTTAAAACCGATTAAAATCAAACATAAAATAATTATTTTCACTTAGAGAATTATATTCACAACCCATGTTAAACTCATGTTAGAAATAATCGGATCCCAGTTAAATAAATAAAAAACCCATCCTGGTTAACTCACTCCTTCTTTATTTTGAAGATAAGGAATATTAAACTATACAATTGAGAACTATACTAGTCTCACAAATAATATAATATGTATTAGGTTGACCAATCATATAAGATTGATCGGGATCACCTTAAATCATTTATTATTTTCTTGTACCATATCATGAATAAAATATTTTATGCTTTCACCAATTCATCATAAATCCTTTAAAAGATATTATAAAATGGTTTAAACAAACAATTTTTTATATTAAAATTCCATTTTCATTCAAAAACCCATTTTCAAAATAAAATTTTATATAAAAATGCTAATAAGGGTTTTTATATGAAGAAATCATAGATTCTTATATTGTATGGATAAAACCAAATTGAAAATGTGGTAGTCAAAAAATCTGTCGATTCTCTAAATATTAAAATAGAGCACTACTTGTTCCTTTGTTAACAAAAATTAACATTAGTCACTGAGAATTTCATATACCGAAATTTTCATATGAAATAATCATATAATCTCATAAATTCAACAAAAACAAAAACGGATCAACATAGATAATTCCATAAATAAATAACCTTGAATCAATATTAACCTTAGTAACCTCATAATTAATAATTTTTTTAGCCTCAATGTTTATATCATACCCTTGATCTCAAAACCTCAATGAAAGTTATATAATTCCTTTAAAATAATCTATCATGTTATACCTAAGGGTTACATATACCATTCCCAAAAAAATATCCCAAATGATCATTAATTTCCTAAATATCATATCATATAAAACATTGAAAGGTGTTTTATACGACTTTGAACTTATAATCATGATAAAACATTTAAAATGATGATATATACATAAATATTAAAAAAACACTAATGGAAACAAAAAAAAATATACGAATTTGTCAAAACATTGCACTGATACCAACTATAAGGACTCATCCATAAGTATTACAAAATCTAGTGTCTTTATATTATAATTCAAATTATTTCATTCCTAAAGTTCTTTTAGGATTAAATTTTTAAATAATTATGTCATAAATCTTACATAAAAATCCTTATATTAAAATGTGGACACTTATACTCCGAAATTATTATTACCAAAATATAAAACATTTAAAATAAATTATATTTTATATTCACGAAAAATATACATGACTTTCAACTTGACTTCCTCTTTGTTTGTACTGATCTAAAAATAATATAAATACATTTAAAAATATGATATGATTATAAAAACCATTGACATGCTACATAAAATAAATAAATTTTTTAGTTTGTGAAAAATATTAAAACCCATTTAAGGATTAAATTTTTTAAAATATTCTTTGATCATATGAATTAAATCATATCCATTAAAAACACATTCTTTTTTCAAAAATAAAACCCTTAAAACCCATAAGATGAAAATAGAAATCCATTTTGGAAACTCATATAATTATATTTATAACTAATGGTAAATTTTTTCATAAATTACTAGATACCAGTTAATTACATAGGAGAAAATACATGGTTAACTCCTTCTATAGTTCCATTGAAGATAAACAATAGTACCCAGTAGACTGGAGATCAATATCAACTGCACATATCGTATAATCTATAGCAATCCTACCCATGGTATAAATTGTATTGGGCTTTCCTGTTTCCATGAAAAATTATCAAGTATCATATCATTGATAAAATATATTATGATTTCTAATTTTCATTATAAAACCCTTGAAAACAAATCTTTTAAAATCATATAAAAATGAGTTTTGTATATTGAAATAAAAATTCCCTTTAAACACCAATTTTGAAAACTAAATTTCCTAGAATATTGGTAAGATGGGTTTTAAATTGAAGAAAACATGGAATCATGTAATGAAATTAACACATTAAATAATGTTTATAGTAGATAAAAAATCCATTGATTTCATAAATATTAAAATTGAACATTCGTTTTCTCCTTTTATAAATTAAATATAAACACTTCATATATAATATGTAAAAGATTCCTTTTGAATAAATTTTTATGAAATTAAAATTTTTCATAAAATTTAATATAGAATTAATTTATTTCCATATAAATTGATTAATAAAATATGTTTCAAAATAATTACATAGAATAAAATTATTTAAAAAAAAATCTTTAAAACATTTAAAATGAGGTTTTAAGATAATGTGACCCTTAAATTGATTATATATCATCACATATGATTTTTTATATACATGAATAATAATAAAAATTAAATAAATATATTTTTAAAAACACTTTTCATTTTTATAATTCTTTTTTGTTTTATTTATTACCCCACCGTATTCAATTACATAATTAGTTAAATTGATTCGAAAATTTTGAAGATATTTGACTCTTATGTCCAATATAACTTCAATGAATTTACAATGGTATAATTGTTCATTATTAGATAATGTAATAAATAATAATCTTGAAATCCTTATCATTTTTATACATAGGTAAAACATTTAAAAACAACCATGAATATTGGTTATAAAAAATTACCCACATTACAATCATAGAGATAGTATGTCATATGTACACATTAATAATGCTTCTATTTTTTAGTGAACATGATGGAAACAATGAAAGTATTTTTATATCATTATAATAAATATAGTATTATTTCTATTATTATAATAATATCTATAATTTAGGTGTTGTGGTTATGAAAAATGAATAGCATCACCTCATGGAAGCGATAATCAACACGTACACATGAACAAAATTCTTATTTATTCAAGGGATGGATTACTAATAAAATTGATGATAAATTATATTTTCATAATTATAACTATTTTATGAATATCATATATATATATATATATTAAACTCATAATTAAAAAGAGTCGTGAGATGTGGTTATGGAAAATAAATTTCATCGGTTTGTGAGAAGGTAGTTCATTGTACACATGAATGATGGATTCATTTATGGTTTGATTAAAGAAGATGTGTATAAGTTGTTTAATTAACAAAATAACATATCAATATATTTAATTTATTATTTTTATTTGTTAATAATGTTTGAATAATATTTTATGAATTTATAATAATAATAAAACTACAACATCCATTTAAATCTATACAACTTCTACAAACAACCTTCTTTAATTTACACCTTATTTCCTCTATGATTATAATTATACACAAAATAGGACCTCTTTAGTGTCATTAGGGTTTTATAAATTGATTTAGGAAATGATATTATATTATATTTTTCTCATAATGCGCAAGTAATATATGAGAAGAGGTTCTCCTTCATAACTGAGGGGAGGAAAAGTTTTGGAATTGCATAAGATATTAAATTAAAATAAATTAATTTTTCAGATTAAAATGGATAATAATTGAAATAATTTGTATATTGGATTATTATTGGTCAAAATAATTTTATTAAATAAAATTTTGACAAGGTTAGAATATGTTATACACTTATTTTATTTATCCCTCGTCACCCTTTTTCAATTAGAGTGATATCAATGGTTTATACTGGTTGGTGTTAAGAAAGTTACAATAAAGTGAAAAAAGGAAAAAAAATGAAACATAATTGATATTTTAAACCACACCCCATTCACATGAATGGTGATATTATTTTTATGAATTTCAAATACATTCTTAAGATATTGTTTATTATAAAATATCGTTAATGTAAATTTTAGAAATTGATGAGATATTAAAAATAATATGTGTTTATCTCCTATAAAATGGATAAAAAATTGCATGTGTTCAAATATAAGTTGGTTATGGGTATAATTTAGTCATAATATAAAATTTAGACTATTTTAGATAATATTTTAAACATTATATTTCTTTTAACCCCATGGTTATCAAATTTTAACATTAACTATGGTAACCACATTTTCAATATTAAAGCATTATAATTTTACATAAATAATGAAAATTGGATCATAAATAGTAAGGGGAAACCATTCACAAAATTTCTCTTCGGAATAATACTCATGGAATATTTATAATATTTTTAAATAATTTAGTAATTATTATTTAACATAAAATATCATTAAATTTATTTTTAATACCATTCCAAAAATATTTACTTTAAAAAAAACCTGATAGAAAAAATATAAATAAATATGTTACAAATCGCTAATATGTTATATGTATCTTTATAATTATTAGGACACAATTAATCCAAAAATACATTTATTGTTTTTAAAATCATTTACATGATTTTTAACATCTTGAGTAATAACTTATTTGGTTTTATATAAACATTTAATATAATTATCAAATGACAAAAAATTAATAATAAATTCTCATGGAAAATTAATTTATATCTAAAACAAAAAAAATCAATTAAGAATATGTTTATTTTATCTGTGTTATTTAATATTAAACATATTAAATGGATTAAATTTAAAATATTTATGTTATATTTTCTTAAAATAAAATATATGTCATTATTAATGAAAAATGGAGAAAAATTTCCGTAAATTTAAATCTTGGAAGAGTATATCCGAACCTTACCGAAAAAATGGACTAATTTAAATTTTTAATGTTATTTTTCCCTTATCATATTATTTCTATCCGTAATTACTTGATTTTCCCTTACTAAGGTAACAAATAATTACTATGGTTACTATTCATAATGAATGAAAAAAGGGACCCATTTACAAAATTTATAAATTATGATTCAAATAAAGAATCTCTTTTACATGATTTAATTTCTATAAATGTGATAAATAAATTTTATAATAAAATATAGAGTGGAATGAAAACCTATTTTTAGAAAAATGTTCCTTTATGCCAAAAAATTAACTTTTTTTAAAAATTAAGCATAATGTTGATTATTATTTAATTAATAAAATTATTTATAATTAATATAAACTTATTTTACATTGATATTAAATAATAGGTTTAAATTAATTTTTTTTAAATGAAATTAAATAGCATTTTTACAAAAACTAATAATTGTCACTATTTATTGAAAAATTAATAATTCAAGATAAAATACCAAAATTTCACCTTAAGATAATATTGACATGTTTTATTAAAAAAATAATTTTATTATCAAATAAGACATCTTAGAGTGTTGTCAATTTATTATAATATTCTTTCATAATAAGTAATATATACCATTTTCTATGAAAAAATATTTTTGATTCATAGAATGCCTCTAATTAATAATTGATTACTGATTTAATATGAATTAATAAATATATTAGTATTGATTACTTCCTTTATATATATTTTAGGATAATTTTAATCTAAATCCTTTTCAATAATTTAATGGTTAGGTTATAAATATAATATAATAATAAAAATCTTTTATGGTTCATTTAAATTCAGTGTTGTGTGTTTTATATTCTATTGAACACAATGTCCTTTTAAAATATCAGGATATTAAAGAATTATTGACTATTTAATTGTTATTAGTAAATCCAAAATAAATATTATTTCTTAATCTTATGAATAATATTTATTTCAATTATAAAATATAGATAGTATTTAGCTAATATAAATATTAACCATATGTTTTTAACCCCTCATGGACTATTCTTTACTAACATTAGGTAGGACGGGATAATGTCTAATATTACAATCATTAAATATGTAATGGTTCCCATTGAGGAATAATGTAATTTAATAAATAAAACTTATTTGTACAATCACACGTTGTGTAATATATTTTCTCTATTGCAATATCTCCAACTTGGAATATTGAATACTCATTTCTTCAACCTATGCATTTAATAAATCATCCACTAACTATAAGTCCCCATCCTTAAAAATTATTTAATATTGAATTAAATTTATAATTCACATTAAGGATCTTTTCAGGTTTAGATTTTTAGAGAATTAAATCATAAATCATGCATTACATTCCACATTTGAACAAGGTGGTTATAAAAAGACAATATTCATTTTCCTATCAAAGGAGCCATATTCAAAATAAAACATGGATTCTTTCTTAAAACATCCTCGACACTATAATCACATCATGTAAACTTTCCTTGACCTGTGAAAAACATTTCAAAAACGTGGGATAAGCATAAAAAGCTCAGTAAGGGTTATAAAAATATGGAAAGAAAACCGTAGTCTATGTATACATAAGAATCAATGAAATCATACTTCACTCATCAAAACATAATCACTTTAACATACCTCATGAAATCATAAGATTTATTAATAACTCATAAAATTCATAAGACATAAAGGTAACTTGAGGCATTCATAACATTCTTACGTAGGGAGGCAACCTCATGGTTACGTTTGGAATACCCATCACAGTATATTCCCTAAATCTCTTCGGAGAAACCATAGAGTTTAAATCTTTCGCATTACCCAATGAATTGGAGTGCTATCACGGGCTCACCCTCCCTTAGTTTATCACGGAACCACCCGTCATCATAAAAAATTCCCAAGAACCATAACATAATCCTATCACATAAAACATGCATAATAGAAACATAACATTTCCACATTTCAATCACAAGATATCAATACAACACATTGATATTATCAAAATATTATCAAAAAATTTTCAATACCAATATAAATGAAAATTAAAACATGGTATTTATGTTTCATTTTAAAAAAATTCTCTGGCTTATAGAGGAAGCTGAAACTCAAATAATGGTCACGGCGGTGGAGACGTCGTTGCCACTGCATACGTAGGAAAAAAGCATTACATTTTTTTAGTAAAATGCTTTGTATAAAAAGATTCCATTAGAATAAAACTAAAAGTCAAAGGGTATTATACACCTTATAAAAGAATGTTGTGTATAAAACAAAATATGCCACAATGAAATGAGATTGAGACGAAGTCGCATACCTCGTGTCCGACTTGACTCGAACGTTATATAAAATCCTGAATAATATACTTGAGTTAATTTATACTTTCTTCATAACCTTTTTGAAGTTCATTATTCCATTTATATCACTTTTTACCATGTTATGACCATTATGTAATTATTTAAGTTAATAACGGTCATTTTGTCGATCATTGGTACTTGATCCAAAAATAAACTTCTTATAATTAAAAGATGTTCATGTGGTAAGATATCCATTATTTACATAATTATATTCATGATGTAGGTATCATATCTTTCATATATATCCAGTATATACATGCATTTATAATATTACATAACATTTAGAGGTATGAAATGAATTGCACCGTTCATGGAGATGGTAATCCATACGTACGCATGAACACTAATTTCATTTCTATTTCATATTTATTAGAGTGAAATAATAATCATATAAAGGTATATTATAATTCCAATATAATATCATTAACTCCATCCATTATATGTCCCACATTTGGCATTAACGAATCAAATCACATTGAGTGGGTGGTAGTCCGCACTTCCTAAAATGAAGATATCATGTTTAACAATAATGTAAACAATAAGTTATGCCATAAATGAAAAATACATAATCTTTAGAAAAACATAGACATAATATATATCATATATAAATAGATTTAAATATTAATGTCCACCATGAAAGGTGTTAAAAAGAGATTGAACAATCATCGTTTCGTGAGGCAGTAATTCACCATCCACAGAAACAGTATGTTCTTTAACCATTATATGGAGGTGTGTGTAAGTTTAGATAGAATACTTCTCATAAAAACATCATATTATATTTAAGATACTGGTTTTGTTACAAAATAAATGAATAAAAAGAGTTTAGTGGGTTGGAGAAGCAAAATAAAACAAAATAACATTAGAGAAGACATTGCCTTTAAATCTGGTAACTCCTCTTGGTTTGAAACAAAAGGGTTTCTTGAAGATCTTTATATCTAAGGAATGGCTTATAGGATGAAGAGAGGGATGTGGAGAGATAAAATGATCAGAGCTTGGCTAAGCCAATGTCTTGAGAGGTATGAATATGGTGGTAGAGGAGGGGGCCTTTTATAAGAGGGAGGAGGGGAACTCTTGGAAAGTCAAGAAATGTTACTTTATTATATAATGAGTTTCGGATTTTAAAGGTCCCACAATGATATATTTCTAGTATAAGGTGATAAGGGTTCTAAATACACCCATCTAATAGGTCTTTGACAAGGGTAAGTCTTATATTTTAAATTTTCTTTTCATTAATGAGGTACTCGATGCATCATCATGGGGTCATAAAAAATTTAATTTATTTAATGTCTAATAATTATCAAAAAAATACTTTGATGTAGGAAATATTTTTAGCTTTTCAATTAATTTTTATTGTCTAATATATCATTTATGTAGACAAAATTAAATTTTTTTAATTAGGTGTTACATACTTTGGTTGTACTTTCCCTTTAAAAAATATATAATAAAATGTCACTATCACCCAAAAGTGATTCCATGGGGTCCCAAAGTTTGGCACAAGGCATCCCATGGTCGGCCATGACCCAACCAGTAGCATTAGGACACATTTTTGGGTAATTTTATTTTATTAATATATTATTTTATTACCCTTAACTACCTAATTACTAAATAATCATGATAATTAAAGATAATTACCGTCGTTACTATTCATAATGTCCAAAAACAAAAGTTTCTTAATAACATAATTTGGACCTTCTGATTCCAAATATGGAATCTATTTTACCAAATTCCAAACACAGAAATTGTTGCAATTAATTGAAAAATAAATCTCGTTGTCAAAACAAATTGTGGGTTTTTTAAAAACAATAACTATCAAAAGTTTGACAGTTGCTTATGTCCAATTTCAAAGTGAAAATAAATAAAATGACCACCATTGGATTAAATGGTAAAAATATATATTATTTACACTTTAGAACCAATTAAAAAGATGTTATATCTATATAATTAAATTAGATGAAAAAGCATGTTTTGAAGTTAAATGCAGTATTTTCCACTATTCATTAAAAAAATGAACATTTTCAGAATAATTCAAAAAAATTATACAATGTAAATTTCAATGTCCCAATAATAAAGAATAAGATTATTTTGACAAATAGAGCTTATAAAATTGTTAGAATATATCTTTCAAAATGGTTCTCCCTCAAAAGGCGATAAAACAATATTTTAAAAAATATTAGAGAATTAAATGCTTAAGATTTGATTTATTATCATTTTAAGCCTCTAAAAACAATATAATTTATAAATAGACATAGATATTAAAATCCATAATTCTTTACTGACATGGTATGTTACATCCTTCCCCCTTTATATAATTGGGTCCCTGTAATTTATTTACTTATCGAATAAGTGGGGGTATTTATCCTTAATTGCATTATCAGATTCCAATGTTTCCTCTTCAATAATGTTGTTTTTCCACAAAACCTTTACTTGATAAATAACCTTATTATGAAATAATTTATCCTTATGGTCATGAATCTGGACAATTTGTTCCTCATAATATAGATTCTATTCCAGTTGAACTACCTCTGAACTCAAAACATGAGATGGATCTGGCATGTACTTCCTTAACATTGAAACATGAAAAACATTGTGTACCTGAGATAATCTCGGAGGTAAAACCACACCATATACAACTGACCCAACTGTCTCCAGAATTTCATATAGTCCAATGAACCTTGGACTCAGCTTTCCTTTCTTACCAAATCACATCACACTTTTCCATGATGAAACTTTGAGGAAGACACGATCACCTACCTCAAAAGGTAGTCCTTCCTCCTATTGTCCGCATAACTTTTATGCCTGCTCTGATATGTTCTCATGTGTTTCTATATCAGCTATACATTTTCTACCAACTCTTATACCAATTATGGTCCCATAAACTTCCTTACACCCACTTCTTCCCAAAAAGCTGGGGTTCGACACCGCTTCCCATATAATGCCTTAAATGGTGCCATCTGTATACTGAAATGAAAACTGTTATTATAAGAAAACTCAGCCAAAGAAATATGTTGGTCCCAACACCCCTAATAATCAATTCAACAAGAACGTAGCATATCCTCCAAATTCTGAATTGGTCATTCTGACTGCCCATCTGACTAAGGATGAAAATCTGTACTAAAATTAATTCAGTACCCAACGACTTCTGAAGGCCTTTCTAAAAGTTAGAAGTAATCCTGGGATCACAATAACATACAATGGAGATGGGTACTCCATATAACTGGACTATCTATTTAAGAGACAAATGAGAAATTTGATCTAGAGAAAAAGCATCTCATATAGAAAGTAAATGAGCAGATTTAGTCAAGCGATCAATAATAACCCAGATCGCATTATTACCTCGAGGTGTCTTCGGAAACCCCACAACGAAGTCCATGGATATATTCTCCCATTTCCACTCTGGAACTGGTAAAGGGTGAAGCATCCTTTCCGGTAACTGCCGCTCTGCTTTAACCTTTTGACAATTCAAACACTTCAAAATAAAATCAGTAATATCTCTTTTCATTCCATCCCACCAGTAATACTCTCGAAAATATCTATACATCTTAGTACTGCCTGTATGAACTGAAAATGGAGAACTGTGAGCTTCACATAACAACTCACTTTTCAACTGTGAATCACAAGGCACACACAACCTCTTTACAAATCTCAAAAGACAATCATTATCAGTGGTGAATTCAGGCATCTGACCCTTCTAAACTAGATAAACCGTTTTCTGCCACTCACTATCTTGCTCATGTGCTTGCGTAATTATGTCTGATAGAGGTGATTTCACTGATATCTGAAACAAAAGAGAAGAACATCCTACACCAACAACTTATATTCCAAATTTTATCAAATCCATAACCAATGGATCACATTCCAAACATAACATGGTTAATGAAGTATTACTTTTTCAACTCAAAGCATCAACCACTTTATTTGATTTTCTCGGATGGTAATGAATCATACAATCATAATCCTTGAATATTTCTTTCCATCTCCTCTATCTCATGTTCAATTTTTTCTGAGTGAATATATACTGTAAACTTTTGTGATCAGTATATATTTAACACTTTACACCGTAAAACTAATGCCTCCAAAATTTTAAATCAAAAACAACAGCAGCCAATTCCACATCATGTGTAGGGTAATTTACCTCATGAGTTTTCAACTGACGTGAAGCATAAGAAATTACATGATCATTCTGTATTAGGATGAAACCAAGTCCATTCAATGAAGCATCACTATAGATGAAAAAATCACCATTCCTGGAAGATAGTTCCAAAACTAGAGCATTCACCAATCTTCTTTTCAACTCCTGAAAACAATAATCACATTGTTTTGTCAAGATAATCTTATCACCCTTCCAAGTTAGCTTACTCATTAGAATAGTTAACCATGAAAAATTTCTAAAAAATCTTCAGTAATAGCCTGCCAAACCAAGAATACTATGAATCTCAGTTACATTTGTTGGTTTTGTCCATTCTTCAACAACCTTTGTCTTTGCAGGATCAACAGCTATTCCATCTTTAGATACAATGTGACCAAGGAATGAAATTTATTGCAACCAAAACTCACACTTGCTGAATTTCCCATAAAATTTCTTTTTTTTATGGTTCGTAAAAGAAACCTTAAATGACTTTCATGATCTTCTTTACTTTTAGAAAACACCAAAATATCATCAATGAAAACAACCACTAACTTATCCAAGAACTCATGGAAAATTCTTTTTATAAGGTCCATGAATACAGCAGGTGCATTGGTTTACCCAAAATGAATTACTACAAATTCATAATGGCCATATCTTGTAAGAAACGCGTTCTTTGGAACATCTTATTTCTTTACTTTCAACTTATGGTACCCCGATCTCAGGTTAATCTTTGAAAACTACTGAGCTCCCAGGAGCTGATCAAATAAATCATCGATATCAGGCAAAGGATATTTGTTCTTAAAAATGATGTTATTCAAGGCTCTATAATCAATGCAAAGTCTCATTGAACCATATTTCTTTTTGTCAAATAAGACAGGATCACCCCATGGTGATGTTCTAGGTCGAATGCAACATTTTTCTAATAAATCTTACAATTTCACGATAAACTCTAAAAGTTCAATTTGAGCCATTCGGTAAGGGGGTTTTGAAATTGGCATAGCATCAGGAACTAAGTCAACAGTAAATTCAACTTCCTGATCTCGTATTATTCCAGGAAACTCGTCATGAAAAACATCAGGAGAACCATTTACCACTAGCACATCATTAATCAGATTGGTTTTTTTTCAACAATATGTGCACGGTAACATTCATTTCCATCTTTTACAAGTTTCTCATCCTCTTTATATGTTATCAATAGTAAGGGTTCATTCTTTAACACAAATTGAATGTCTTTATGAATAGAAACTTCTTTTTCTTTACAATCAATCATAGCATGGTAAACAGAGAGCAAATCCATACACAGGATAACATCAAACTATACTAGAAGAAAAACAATATGGTTTTCAAGTAGGTTCCTTCCATGGATAAGGATAGGAAGATTCTTATGAATTTTTTTTCCTCAAAATTTTCGCCGGGTGTTTTTACCACAAGTTCAGGAGTCATTTCTTGAGATGGAATTCCCAATTTACTAGAAATGTTTTCAGAGATGAAAGAATGTGTAGACCTCGAATCAAACAACATGTTACAAAAATCTAAAAAACAAACAATGCACCTGATACCACTTCATTTGATGGCCCAACATCTCCAGAAGTAGTTGCAAAGGATTTCACCACACCTTTCTGCTTGTAGTGCGACTGCTTCCCATCATTTGAGCTCTTTTTCGAACACTTGTTTTCATAATGACCCATCTCATTGCAGTTGAAACATTTCACTAACTATAAATCAAATTTTGTCTTACCATCACTCTGATCTTTTTCAGTGCAATCATGAGCCTTATGTCCCATCTTACCACATTGGTAGCACTTTCCAGAATTCAGAAGACATTCCCCAGCATGCCTTTTACCACATTTATCACAAACTAAAAACTTAGTTTTCTTACCATCTGACCTTTTAGAAGGATTCTTCACTTTCTCCTTCCACCTCGGTCTCATCTTATGTTGGTTGTTATAGAACACTTGATCATCATAAAAAACCATTTCCACCATCTCATCACATCAAACAAGATTTTCATAACTTTTGAACTCATGAGAAGATAATGCCCTTTGATATTTTGGATTTAATCCTGAGTAAAAACGATTAATTTTACTATCAAGGTCTCGGATAAAATTTGGAGCATACATTGCCAATCGAGTGAACCTTTCTTCATAAGAAGACATTGAGTCGTCCTATCACCTCAATTCCAAGAATTTTTTTTCCATCCTATGTTGAACATCCTTAGGTAAATTTTTCTCAAGAAGCATACCTTTGAATTCATCCCAGTCAAGAGCATCAATCTCATCAGCATCCCTGATATTTTTAACCATCGACCACCACTGATCTGCTTCAACCTCCAAATGGTAAACAGAAAGACTAACCTTTTGATTGTCTAATCACCCCATGACATCTAAAATCTTCTTCTGTGCATTAATCCAACCTTCAACTAGCACATTGTTAGATGATCCTCTAAATGATGGGAGATTTTTCCTCATGAAATGTTCCACCACTAACATGTTCCTCTGTACTAGATCTGGATGATCTCGTCCATGGATACCACCACCATTTATCGCTAGAGTCAACTGTTCCATTAATGCAACAAACTGTTCTGTTCCAATTCTGACCATCTCAGGATGCTGATTTGGAAGATCATTTACCTTTGTATTCCTTCCTAGAACTGATTCCCTGTTTCCTCTATGGAAAACCATTCTGAACAAACATTTCTTAGATGAAGCAACATGGTAATCTTCAAATGCAATATCATTTCAATTTGACCATAAAAAAAAATTTATTATCATTTAATAGAATTCTAAATCCTAAAGTTATCTATACCGGCCTTTGATACCAACTATAAGGACCCAGCATTAAACATTACTTAATCTTGAATTAAATTAATAATTCACATTGAGGATCTTTTCAGGTTTATATTTTTAGAGAATTAGATCATAAATCTTGCATTACATTCCACATTTGAACAAGGTAGTTACATAAAAGGCAGTATTCATTTTTCCCATCAAAGGATCCATATTCAAAATAAAACATGGATTCTTTCTTGACACTTCCTCGACACTATCGTCACATCATGTAAATTTTCCTTGACCTGTGAAAAACATTTCAAAAACTTAGGATGAGTATAATAAGCTCAGTAAGGGATATAAAAATACGGAAAGAAAACCATAGTCCATGAATACATAAAAATCAATGAAATCATACTTCACTCATCAAAACATTAGCACTTTATCATACCTCATGAAATCATAAGATTTATGAATATCTCATAGAAATCATAAAACATAAAGGTAACTTGAGGCATTCATAACATTCTTACGTAGGGAGTGACCCTCATGGTGACGTTTGGAATACCCATCACAGTATATTCCCTAAATATCTTCAGAGAAACCATAGCATTTAACTCCTTCTTGTTACCCAATGCATTGGAGATCTATCACGGGCCCACCTACCTTTAGATTATTTCGGAACCACCCATCTTCATAAACAATTCCCAAGAAGCATAACATAATCGTATCACATAAAACATGCATAAAAGAAACATAACATTTCCACATTTCAATCACAACATATCAATACAACACATTTATATAATAAAAACATTATCAAAACCATTTTCAATACCAAAATAAATGAAAATTAAATCACAGTATTTATTTTTCATTTAAAAAAATGTTTTATCTAGTAGAGGAAGTCGAAACTCAAATAATGGTCACAGCAGCAGAGAAGTCGTTGTCACTGCATACGTACGACAAAAACATTCCCTTTTATTGTTTAGTAAAATGCTTTGTATAAAATGATTCCTTTTTAATAAAAGTAAAAGTAAAATGGGTTTATACATCATATAAAAGAATTTTTTCTGTAAAACAACATAAGCCTCAATGAAAGGAGTTTGAGACGAAGTCCCATACCTCGTGTCCGACTTGACTCGATCATTCTTTAACATCCTAAATAATAAACTAGAGTTAATTTCTACTTGCCTAAAAACCCTTTTCTAGTTAATTATTCATTTTATATCACTTATTACCATGTTATGAATATTATGTAATTTTTTAAGTTAAACGGTCGTTTTTTCGATCTTTGGTACTTGAGCCAAAGATAAACTTCTTATAATTTCATGTTGTTCATGTGGTAATATATCCATTTTTCCAGAATTATATTCATGATATAGGTATCATATATATCATATATATCCAGTATATACATTCATTTATAATATTACGTAACATTTAGAGGTAAGAAATGAAATACACCATTCATGGAGATGGTAAGCCGTACATACGCATGAACGCTACTTTCATTTCTATTTCATATTTAATGGAGTGAAATCATAATGATATAAAGGTATATTATAATTCCAGTATAATATCACATATAATATCATTGACTTCATCCCTTATATGTCCCATATATGTCATTAACTAATCAAATCACTTTGAGGGGGTGGTAGTCCGCACTTCTTAAAATGAAGATATCGCGTTTACCCATAATGGAAACCATAAGGTATGCCATAAATGAAAAATAAAGAATCTTAAGGAAAACATAGAAATAATATATATCATATATAAATAGAATTACATATTAATGTCCACCATGAAAGGTGTTAAAATATGATTGAACGATCATTGTTTCGTGAGGCAGTAATTCGCCATCCACAGAAACAGAATGTTCATATACCATTAGATGGAGGTGTGTGTAAGTGTAGCTCGAATAATTTTCATAAAAACATCCTAGTATATTGAAGATACTGTTTTTGTTACAAAATAAATTAATAAAAAGAGTTTAGGGGTTGGAGAAGCAAAATAAAACCAAATAACATTATAGAAGACATTACCTTTAAATCTGGTAACTCCTCTTGGTTTGAACTAAAAGGGTTTCTTGAAGAGCTTTCTGCCTAAGGTAAGGCATCTAGGATGAAGAAAGAGATGTATAGAGATAAAATGAGCAGATATTGGCTGATCCAATGGATTGAGAGGTGTGGGTAAGGTGGTAGAGGTGGGGGCCTTTTATAAGAGGGAGGAGGGGCACTCATGGAAAGTCAAGAAATGTTACTTTATTATATAATGAGTTTCAGATTTTAAAGGTCCCAGAATGATATATTTCGAGGATAAGGTGATAAGGGTTATAAATAAACCCATACAATAGGTATTTGACAAGTTTATTTCTTATATTTGACAATATCTTTTCATTTTATTTAAATCGTTCATTAATGAGGTAATCGATGGATCATCATGATGTCATAAAAAATTTAATTAATTTAATGTCTATAAATTATAAAAAATTCTATGATGTATGAAATATTTTTGTCTTTTCAATGAATATTCATAGTTTAATATATGATTTATGTAGACAAAATTAAAATTGTTTTACTTAGGTGTTACATACTTTTCTTATACTTTCCCTTTAAAAATATATAATAAAATGTCACTATCACCCAAAAGTGATTCCATGGGGTCCCAAAGATTGGAAAAATTCATACCATGGTCAGACATGACACAACCAGTAGCATTAGGACACAGTTTTGGGTCATTTTATTTTATTAAGATATATTTTTATTACCCTTAACTACCTAATTACTAATTAATCACGATAAATAAAGATAATTATTGTCGTTACTATTCATAATGTCCAAAAACAAATGTGTCTTAATTACATAATTTGTACCATCTGATTCAAAATATGGAATCAATTTTACCAAATTCGAAACAAAAAAATTTTAGCAATTAATTTAAAAATAAATCCCGTTGTCAAAACAAATAGCTGGTTTTTTGGAAACAATATCTATCACAAGTTTGACAATTGTTTATGTCCAATTTCAAAGTGAAATTAATTCCAATGACCACCATTGTATTAAATTGTAAAAATATATTTTATTTACACTTTAAAAACAATTAAAAAGATAATTTTTCCATATAATAAATTATATGAAAATGAATTTTTGAAGTAAAATGCAGTATTTTCCACTATTCATTAAAAAATGAACATTGTCAGAAAAATACCAAAAATTTATCCATTGTAAATTTAAATGTCCCAATACTAAATAATAAGTTTTTTTTTGAAAAATAGAGCTTATAAAATTTTCAAAATATAGATTTAATAATGGTTCACCATCAAAAGGTGATAAAACTATCTTTTAAAAAATATTAGAGAATTCAATGCTTAAGATTTGATTTATTCTCATTTTAAGCCTCTAAAAATTATCTAATTTATAAATAGACATGGATATTAAAATCCATCATTCTTTACATACTTGGTATGTTACACTAACCTTCCTAAATTAACATATCAATATGAATAAAATGAAATTTTTGTTTTTATGTTTCATTATAGTCAGAGGGGAATGATATATCATATTCTTTATGAAGTAAGGTAAATTTTTTAATCAACTTTTTCATTCATGAAAAATCATTATTGAGGTACCAAACATATCCTACTTCCTAAAAACATATGTGATCAATGTTTTGTTTAATAAATAAATGTATATGTTCCATGACATGAAATAATAATAATCATAAAATAGAAGTATTACTTCTCATGTTCGTTAATAAGAATATCTAGTTACACATAAACATGTGGAATTCTTACTTGTATGTTTTATCCCCAGATAAACCATTTTAGAGACATAAAATGTGAAAATAATGAGATAAATTATTGTTCACATAGGTGTATTAATCTTCTTATAGTAAAAAATATTTTGTATCCAATTATTTAATATTATCCTAACAATAAAAAATAAGTTTAAGAATATCAACATAAAACTTCAAGGATATCATTGTATTAAAGAACTGTTATGACCATATCATTGTGACAAACACTTTAGGACATTAACACAATAATTTTACATATAATAATTAAAATTAAATGATAATTTATTTTTTAATATTCAAAATGTTTACTTTATTGGAAATCAAAAATATAATTTATTTAGATCTAGGGAACTATCATTTGTAGACTATCACATTCAGTAAATAAAATTGTTAACTGGTAAATTATTTATCACATGATAAATATACATATGATGTTTTTGGTTATAGTTTCTCATCATACTATGTTTTAATGTGGGTAGGGTTGGTCTTATAATTTTTCACTATTGAAAATATGCTTATAGTGATCATAGTAACTTGATCAAATTTTACATGTTGTAATAACCATATATCTACTTATTGCATTGTGGTCATAAATATGACTTATTATATTTTAATATAGTTAATGATTATCAAAAATAGTGATAAAAATATTATTTTTTATATCGTAGAATTGAACAAATGTGTGATAAACCACATTATCGGGTTCATTTGAAGCTGCAACATTCATGGTTATTTGAGAAATTGATGATCTAAAATAACGAGGTTTTAATTTTTATAAATTAAGATGTGGGAGGTAATTGAAATGTGATCTAATATGAAAAATGTGATATAACTTTTTATAGAAAATAATATATTGATGTTTATTCTTGATGATATTACCAAAAAATATTCCAAAAAAATTATTTATTTAATTTTTTAGATAGTTTTTTATATATATAAGTAAAAGACAATTGTTTTGTGGGATTAAATTACCCAACATTTTTTTAAAGAGCTAAAAATTTTGATTTTAAAGAAATTATTTTAAAAGGATAAGGATAATGTAATGTTTATTGAAATAATCTAAACGATGATGTTTCTTTATGCATCTAGGTAGTATATATGAGTGGGGAGGATAACATTAGATATCATCTTGACAATGAGACAATTAATGAAAAAGGGAATGTCTATCCATGTAAAGCGGATATTTTTAATGATTATTGAGATGATTTCAAGAATATCTAATATGATTGATATGGCCTCAAAAATAGTAAATGTGTTATAAGTGGCATTTGAGTTAAATGTGGATGTTTTAGATGGGATTCAAAAATATAAAAGGTATATATCTTTAATATCATTTAAAATATTTGAGAATGTGCATCACAATTTTTTTCAATTATTGAGCAATAATTATTAGTGGCCTAATATATTTTTTATCCTTATTGAAATATAATATGTGTGTCATGATATTTTCCATACATAATAATATTGAGTCTATCATAATACATTTAGATATGTTAGATAATTATATTATGCATAAGTTAATTATACCGCTCATAAAATATTTATCTACATGTAAATGAGTTTTCCATGCATATGTAGACTTATCATGTATGAAATTTTTCCTATAAAATTTATGCACATTAGATATTTTTATTTCAAAAATGTCAGTAATTTTTCATAATTATATATTCTAAAGGAGAATAAATATTAACATTTTGATGCTGAAATTGTCTTGCATTCAATATCATATTCAAAATTTGTTTGAGGATCCATATTAAAAAAATTATATATTCAATTCAATCTCCCCTATATTATTTGTTTATTAATACCCATTTCATCTTTTCCAAAGTCAATGAAATTTATCTGCCCCATATTAAAAATAAATGAAAAGGTTTGTGGGGGACTTAACATCATGAAAACTTCTTTAAATTCCATGAATATATAGTATTATCTTCATTTTAATTTTAATCATTGCATCAGTGACTTGTGGTAGAATAATGGAACCACAAGTTTTTCCTTACTATAGACCTTTTAGTTAGTCCAATATAATTCTACATAGGGGTAGACTAGTGTACAAAACATGAGAGACTTTACCCTATAATTTGAATTTTTCCATAAAATCTCACATGAGTGATACCGACTTATATTATCAACTTTTTTGGATTCTCATAAAAATATTTTACTAGAAAATATTAGATCATGCACACATCAAAATGTTCATGTGTAAGGAAAACTACTTCCTTGTTATCTCATTTTTTCATCATCCATCACTCCCAATTCATAAATATGCAACAAAATATTAAAAATAATGCATCTATGTGTGATTTAACTACCATAATCTTGACGTTTTCTCATCTATCTATAATTTTCGTATTTTTTATTTGATAGATACAAATACATTTTGCTCTACAAAAAAGGGTGAAATCACTTATTCTCTTCATGGTAGTAATGAAACTTTATAAAGAAAATAATATTTTCATTCTAGGAAGTATATCACTAAATGTTATCCCTGAATTACATACATATTAACATAAATTAACAGGAATAAAAGGGATTAAGGAGGGACCTATTTTTTCCCCATAAGTAACACTAAGTCTTGCAGTTTTAGAGAATCCTACGATTATCTTTTATTTTAAAATTACCACTAATTATCTTTTCAAAAAAATTAACAGGGTTCTTACATATCACTTTTCTATAATAATCCTTTATTTGAGAGGTATTATTCTTTATGTTAGAGGAAAATTGAACATCATTTCCTTGTATGGGCACTATCATTCTCATGGAATCTTCTTGGGCTAAAAAAATATCCATACACTCTATTATAATATATCAATTTTTTACATATATTTTACATGTATTTACTTAAATTTTTAGATCATAACAAGTCAACACCTTCAAATCATCACTAATATAATCTTGATTAATAACTTGTTTTTCATTTGAACTAACAATTAATTTTAAATTTTACATTCTTTTAGCTAATTTAAGTTGACTGGTCCATACTCATGGAAATTATTTCTTGAAATGCTCAACTTTCTTGGGTTTCACATAGGATTGTATACTAGTATCTATATTCAAAGACACTTCTTCCTTTTTACATTTTATCATCATACCATTAATGAAATTGGGAACTTCTTTGAGGATAATAGTTTTACTTTCATATTTTTTTCCCTTCCACCTCATATATTAGACATTTTACATCAAAATTCCAAAAATGTTTCCAGTGATTAGATGAGATGAATTAATAAAACATGCTTACATATCCTATACATTTTTCCTCAAATTGTCACTAAATATCCCCATTAGTTCATTGCACGTAACTACTAAAATAATATTATACCATTAAATATAGGCCTCATATATAGACCTTCCATATCTTCAATAGAATCCTTGAAATTCGTATTTTCTAAACAAATTCTATACCTAAACTAATTGATGTTTCTATTACCCTACTATAAATCAAACCTTATTTTTCCTAGTTCTAGTGTTCCTTTTCACTTTATTTACTCATTTTATGTGGATGTGTACCCCTATGCATTATCCCTTCTGAAAATATATTTATGGTTTTTATGGTCAATAATAAAATGCGACGTATATTTATGGAAATATATTAGAAATATATATTATGAAAATGTTTGAACTCTTTATTTTAGTAGGTTGGGAAGACTCACATTTAACCAAAACTATCATGTAAAAAATTTCTTTATATTTTTTTGTCATTTTTAACAAAAAGTCACATGGTTTATGTCAAAACCATTTATTATTCCCTTTTAACAAACATATATTATAGACGAATTACCATCTTCATGAGTTCAACCATCTTTAATCTACTCTTCTTAATTTTATAGACATGGTATTTTTCCTTTCAATTATAATATTTTTTCTCAATAAATATCTTTATATTTTATTTTACTATCATTATATTTTATTTATAGAGATATGTATTGTACTCTAAATTATGTTCTACCTCACCTTTCCCCTGCCACTTATGTTTTTTCATTTCATCCACATCATCATCCCTACATGAAGAATTAAAACTGTTGTCAAAATGAAAAAATAAGTTGACTTCATCATCTGATGAACAATGTACATTTTCTTTCTCTTACGTTATCATTAAACTCCACCTATTACTTCTATATTTTCTCGTATTTCTCTTACCCATTTTATGAATTTTTTTTTAATTTTCGTCATTACCATCTAAATTAGAATCTTATACCATAAAACTTGTTAAGTATTTGTAAATAAGGCCAATTTAATAATAATTATAACACGTTGATATTTTCTTTCCCTTTATATCACAATTTCTCTTTATTTAGATTTTTTAGAAAATAATAATAATATTTTTGAAATTTTCTTTATCCTCTTCATTATGATCACACTATTTTACTAAATCATTACCTTTAATTTATTATTTTTCTCACTACCTAACAAATATTTTTCATATGTTTATTCTTTCATGATGTCTGGATATTTTCTCATTTTATATGTAATTATAATGTTTTGAAGCTCATCTAGGAAAAATAATCCCTATCTTCCGTTGATAAAAGCATGGTATCAAATTTTTTAAGAATTTTTATCATTAACACTTGAAAAATAGTTGAATCAAAACAAATCTCACCAAAACATTGAATGTTTCAGACAATCTCATTTACCATTGAATAATAGTTTCCAATTATGATATCATCATCCATCATTATGTCTTGATATTTACTCATATGGGAATACATTTTGGCTTTTATGACATTAATCTTACCTCCATAAATGCTTCTAAATTATTCCATAATTACCATGGTATTTTTTAACTCCATGTCTAGTATATAAAACTTTTCGGAAATATTTATTATTATAGAGTTTAGTTTTTTACATTAAATTAATAATCTATCTTATTAGATAGTGAAATACTATATTCTTCAACACTGGGTGGAAACTGTCTATGTAAGGATATAATACTCAGAAGTTAATACATTTTAGATTCTGTGATTTTAATATTACCTTCAAAGATGCTTATGAATTTTTCCATAATAACCATGGTATTTTATAACTCCATTTTATGTATATAAAATGTTTCTGAAATATTTATCATGACAGAATTTAGTTTTTTACATTAAATTAAAAATATATCTTATTAGATAGTGATCTACTAGATTCATCAATAATGGGTGGAAGCCCATCTATAAAAGAATGTATTATTTTAATTTTAAGGGATAATTGGAAGGGAAACATCATATTCCCATAACTCTGTAATTTATTTCTATAAAATGTTATAACATCACTACTACTCATCAAATTAAAATATTATATTCTCTACAACTTCCTAGATCATTAAGGGGGAACTCATATTAACTATAACACAACTTGTGATTCCCTATGAAATATTAATGACTTGGAGGTGATGTGTCAATGGTCTTATTCTATGATGTCTCCCTTTTAATTCCTTCTCTTAGAATAACTGACATTAGGCCTGGAAATCCTTTTTTTCATTTTCGATAGCCGGTTAATGTACTCTTATAAAATCAACACATAAGTAGTAGATAAAGAATTGATAATTATATAATGATTTACACCATTTATCTATATGGACCTACTTTATTTCATTATTGGCTATCCACCCTAAACATAGATTCTCCACTATCTAAATAGGTACTTAAAAATAAGGAATTTCACAATCCGATCAATATAGAGTCACACTATGAAGTAATGTAAAATGGTGAATAGATGATAATGATAATTTCATGTTATATGGAAAATTATATCTTGAGGATATTTCTTAGAGATATTACTTGAAAAAAAATCAATACAAATATTCAATATAGGTGTTTTTATTTTTTTTCTAAAAGTAAATGAATAGTGGAAATAGTGATATTACAGTCTAAAGCATATGTTAAACGTGTTGGGTAAACATGTATATTTAAAAAAATTATTTTATAAGAAGTGTTCTAGCATTAAGATTATTGAAATAATCTAAATGAATATGAGTTTTAAATTTGATAGTTATTATAATAGAGTGAGGAATATATTATCGGATATCATAATTCCTAAGGAAATTATTAAATAAGGTGAGAATATTCAACCATTTTATAGAAGTAACACACATTTCCTAACCATTGTAAATGATGCATCCCAAATGGTGTGGGTGTAATTCTTACAGACAAAGTACAAAGAACTATATTAATTAAAATTATCCATTCCATAGTCCTGCATACAACTATAAAAAATTTCAATTATCTTCATTTAGAAAAAAATGATAGTTCACTACTAGGTATTTGTGTTCTTATTATCGGATTAAGGGAGTTAGACATTGGAGGGTGGTCCCATGCAAAGAAAAAATTTGATGTTACTAAAATGAAGAAAAAATGTCAGGGAGAAATATTTCTGATTGATGAGTTTTTTTAAGATACCTAATCCATTCTAGGGGTATATGTTCATATTTTATATTACATTGTCAATAGATTCGGATTATTCCCACTATATTATAATATTTTATAGAATATTTTGTTTTTTATATATCCCTCTTACTCCTATTTATGTGTAGTTATATTATTTCAATTTTTAAATGTATCCAATGAGCCTAGAAATAAGCAAGATAAGAGATTTACTCCATTCATCTTCATAGGACATGGAGATATGGAATTTAAATAAGAGATTTGGGTTCAAAATGTTAATAATGTGTTCAGAACTATAGATTCAATTCTCCATGAAAAATACATATTTTATTACATTCAAAATTATTATGTTTCAGGAAGAGAGGGTGTTGTGTAATCAATTCATGATTCATTAACATTACCAACACCACTTTCCACTAAAGAGGGAGTGGTTCTAGAAGGCCCATCATCAATGGTTTAAGATTTATTTTAGGAAGATATTGAATAGTGGAGTTTCAATACACCCCCTAATAAGTTTCAGAGCCATCATAGGATCCATGTGATGGAATGCCTCTGAAACACAACATTTAATATGTTTTAACAATTTCATAAGTATGGAATCTATCAAAAATATATTTGAAATCAATATACTGGTTACTGAATTCTAGGGGGTCTATATAGATTTTAAGAATCAGTATCTCATCCTTACAAGATAAAATAGTTCTATAAAATGGAGGGTGATATAGAGGCATTAATAAAATATAATACGTTCATTTTGGTTTAACTACTCAAAGGTAAGAAAAAACTAATAATTTTTTTTCACAAATAAGAAAGACGGATGTGGAATGGAGGTTAGGAAAAAAGAGCAATTAGTCGTCAAAGGTTACAACTAAAATAATGGAGTTTATTTTGAATAGATCTTTTCACTTATGGTGAAGATGGATTTGATTTGATTCATTTTATGATTAATGGATATCTTGGACATAGATCTCGACCAGATTAATATAAAGATATATTTTATTCATGGTGACCTCACTGAGAAGATCTATATGAATTATCTAGAATGTTTCCACAGTTTATAGACAAGAAATAATCATATATTAATTGAATAAGAGAATTTATGGACTACAATAATATCATTTAAAATTATATAATAAGATTAACCTATTCTTGATGTGTCATTGCTGCAAGTAGTAACAAATGGACCCATGTGCATAATTCCTAATATTTCAAGATAGTAACATCATTTATATACCACTTTATGAAGATAACATGTATGTCTATTTGAATTATTTCCTAAACATAACCCAATTGAAGAAGATATCCATGTTTTTTAAATGAATGACTTAGGAGTGTATCAATACAATTTGGTGATAGAAATCATTCATGATAGAAAGAAGATTTTGTTATGGCTATCTCAGGAAAAGTATTCTGAATGTTTTTGGAATTGTTTCAAAATGTATAGATCCAAATAGACGGGCAATAATATTCCCATTAATCTAAATTTGAGAAATATTTAATTTCCATCATCTAGGTATGAAGTCGATTTGAGGGTATTGATTCCAACATTCTTATTTGTTAAATGATTCATGTATTATATATTGTGTACATGTAATGAGATTTACCATGTTGTGGTGATCATGTATTGATATCTCTTTAATGATAAGAAAAATTTTGGGATATAGTTATGTGGAATAAATGGTATCCTAAAGTTATATCAAAACAATTATTCTAATATGGGGAGGTGATATACTATTTGAGATTTAAATAGTGAGAGATATATCAATAAAGATCCTAATTGTAGAAATTTTGTATCATGATACATATATACTTATATATGAGGTGTTTTATCTTGTTAGTCGATGTTTTAGGAGACCATTATGTCAAACATGTAAAAAATAGAGTACATTTATAAAATAGAGGCTGAGAAATATATTTTTTAATGAATGTGTTTTCTCTATGAAATTAGATTCATATAAGAGTACATTGAATGTTATGTTGGTCACAATTCTTTGTACATGAGTGAGAATATTGTATACCATTATTGTATAAATACATCTACATTCTCTATCACTATATATGTAAGGTGATATATAAAAAAATTTTACATGGGAAGATCCTCATTAACCAAAACCATTCACATATAACAATAAATATTGTAGCTCAAGAAAATTTAGAATTTTATAGTTTCTCTAGTTGGTTTTTCAGAGAGGGGGATAATTTATGGAGATTTCATGTTTCCTTATAAGTGGGTTATCCACCTACCCAAAACAAAATAAATATAAATCTTGTCTTATAAAAATTTTATATGATCATTAGCTATTCCATTATTTTCCATGGGAATATTTCAATTTTTAATGGGACTATGAGGGAATTTTTAGGAGTTTTTTTCAACTTGGAACCTCCCCACAATGTATATTTGATGATTTCCATGGGATCTCCCAAAAATCAGTCATTTGAGCTGAAATACTAAATTTATTAGAAATAGATATAAGAGATACATGTGAGATAAATAAATGGTTGTGTTGAAGGGGGAATTGTTTAATCTATTTTCAACAGATATAAAGCTCAAATTTTCTTCTATTCCCCCTTTTAATCTATTTCCATAAGATAAATAAATGAAAATAGTTAGAACTATTGAGGGACTTAATTATATAATAAATAGTTATAGTCTAGTGGTTGATTGTCTTCTAAGCTAGTCTAACACACTTGGTATAATTGTGGGACTTTTCATATCTAAGAAGATTAATCTTCAATCATTAGTGCATGTCGACACTATTGGGAATTAGAAGATGTCAAAAAACATTGAAAATGTTTATATAAATGGTTGATCATATATTAATATAAACTTTATGAATGAATCATCTTGTTGGAACTCTTATTTTTTTTATAGAGAATATAGTTGTGAGATATTACATCACGAATGATTTCTACTACCTCAAGAGTATTCGTCCTTAATCCACAGTTTCCTAAAGCATGAACCATAGATTAATATGTGTCATGTAGACCATAGACAAAATTTGATATTAGAATCCTGACACTATTTTTTTTTAATTTCTATTATTAGAACCATAAATGTATCACATTCTTTTAATTCTTATTATCCACCAATTTGAGATATTTTATGGATATCACTTCATATCTGTCATTTCCTCATTGGTGGAAATTACATGTAAATAAAATTCTTTTCCAACTCATCCCACATTTAAATGGACCCAGTTGGTTGACTATTTTATATAATTTTTTCTAGGCATAGAGTGTTAGTTGGAATAATCTTTAATTTCTTGAACATAAATATATGTCTTTATATAAGAATTTATAGTAAATCTTTAAGAATTTTGGAATATGGTTGTGCAGATCTTCACTCTAAATTCCACTGAAGTTCCCTATGATTTAACTCATCTATATAATGTAGGTATTCATCAAAAAATTGATCAAATGAATGGGAATATAAAAAATCCTTATGAAATCCCCATCAATTCAAGGTAAAATATAATCCATAATGAATTTATACCAAGAACATTTTTCACTCTATATAATGGGTATCCAAGGGAGAATTATCCATTGAAACACTCAGGTGTAGAGGTATTTTGACACTCTTCTATAGTGGGGAATCGATGATAGAAGATTAATCATATGATATTCAGGTTTTATGCGTATGTGTCTCAAAAATATATACATCATGTTCAATTTATTATTTACATTATCATACATAAAAAATCCTAAGTAGATAAAAATAAGACAACCCATGTTTCATAAAATAATCAAAAATGGGAGAATATTTTAATGAGTTAATTAATAATATTTTTTAACTATTGGGTCCACAATGCCTCTAAGAAATAATGAAAAAAACATGTCATGTATGAATAGTTTCATTTAAACAAACATGATAAAATTATTTGGGAATTTATAAAAGCCAGAACCTTCAAAAATCTACTGAGGGGAAGATTAGTTCATGTCTGAGGGTATTTCATTGAGTAAACACTCTTTATCACTAATAATTATTTATATACTTGTTTATAACCCTAACCTTTAATGTAATATTGTAACATATATACTAGAAACCTGACATATGATGGTGAAAAGAAAAATCTTAAAATGTGGACACAATATCAATATCAAAATATGATCTCAAAAGATGTTACCTCATTCACTACTGAATTAGATAATTTAATTGGTTAAAAATATATTCTATGGTCATCGAATCATTATAATAATGTTTATTGATTATAAATAGTTTAGTTAAAATATATTAATTAGACAAGTATACTACCCTATGTTGTTTAATTTTTATAAGTAGAGAAAGATTCAAATCTGAGCTACTTATAGTATCTCAATTCACCCAATCACCTAGGAGTTTACATATGTATTCATATATTATTTTAATACAAGAAAAATAATTATTATAAATTTAATTATACATTGAAGTTATTTTTTCAAATGACTCTTAATGAATTATTTTAGTAGTGAATTTATACACTCACACGACTTCCCACAATCACTCACCCCCCTATGTGAAGTATCCACGGTAGAGAGAAATCCCATTAAAAATGAGTAAATCATTAAAATAATAGATTTTGGAGTGAAATAATAAATAAAATGAAAATTGATAATCAACAAGAATTTTTTTCAATAAATTAAAATGTAAAAAATCGAAAGAATTGAGAAAAAATTTAAAGAATAAAAAATAATTAGAAAAATTGAATCCAATAAATAAAAAATTAAAAGGAAAGATAATCCCAAAAATATTGAAAAAAAATTGATATTTATAGACCCCTTCTAATCATGGTGGAAGGGAAGGAATCACATCATGGGCAGAAATATGTCACAAAAAAGTATCACATTATATCATCCTATCTAGATCTGTCCCTATATAGAGAGAAACATCAAGATGTTCTTAATTTATTTACCCATTTAAAACATTGAATCCTCTTAATATTATGTTAAAGAATCATATAAAATCATATTATATATCATACCAGTTCATCTATTTCAAATTCATGAGGGCATGAATGGGAAATTGGTTGTGAGCTGATTCTTAAGGATTTATGTTTCTTAGTTATGGCCATCATCTCATGAAGAAACAAGTATAATCCATGACATGATCACTTTTCACCTTCTCCCAAGTATTCTTATCATGAGATCATATTAAGAATTGTTTTAATCCTTTATTGGGTGACATTTTCCATTGTATGTTTTATGATTCTAGTGTAACTCTTAAATATGATTTATTTTTTGTTGTGACATTGTATAACATACTTAATCATGACATAATAATGTCTTATTTGTTTCCCTCACTCCATTAATATTGTAGACTTGCTATTACAATTTCTTATGTGTCTTCATCCTCCCATGTATAACATTTTCCTAGACAACTCTTACATCAACATACCCTTGTTGTGAATATTACTAACTTAGAAATACATATCAATAATTATTCTTAAATTCCCCAAAAACTATTATATTGGACTTTTATCAACTTATTCATGAAAAAAATCCAAATTAAACAATATAATATAGTATTAAAACTATCAATCAGTAAAAAAACATGTGGAATATTTATGCACATTAAACATATATTTTCCCATTGTGTTCTATGTATAATGTTCAACACACAGTAATATAAACCTATAACTATCTATGGTAAATGAATCAAGGAATAAAAATAGTAAGGTTCATCGCATCCTTATCCATCCTATCCCAACACATACAATTTAATAGAAATAAAATTAATTTAGGTTTAACTACAATCACATGTGACAGTGAGACCACATATCACATGTCACATGAAATAATGAATGAAGCACTATGGATGTCTAGGAACCACAAACCTAAAATGAATTTATACCATAAATAAAAACTCAAAATCTATTTCCTAATATTTTCCAAGTTCAATGAAGCACCCTCCAAAAAAATCCTCAAATCTATCAAAAATAATTTTAGTTATTTATAATAAATTATAAATAGTATAGATTATAAATTCCATAACTAATTTAAATATTATAATCAATGGATAACATACTAAATAATTTAAAAAACATAAGAACATAATGATATTAGGTTCAGATCAATCATTGAACACCCCAAACACACTTCCAAAAAATCTATAACACCTAGTGTCAATTCACCAATTAATTAAATTCCAATTTTAAGTAATACCTAAGAATAAATTATTTAATAAGCTTAGCGTGAGTAAAACCTCATGGAGACTAAATATTTAATCAACACATGATATCCACTAGTAAATACACATTTAATCCCTATAATCATTTCCTTATTACACATTGATTTTGTGGAATTAGAATTGAATAACTAACATTTATACAAAAAATTTATAAAAAATTAGGGGAAGCAAACAAATAGGAGAAATGAAATGGAAAATCACCCAAACCAATAAAATATTCACCCCAAGATTACAATAAGGGAAATATATCATGTAGATGAGAATAATGATAAAGCTGATACTTCCCATATATCCCAGTAATAATAGAAGAATTAACCCTAAATGGTTGTTAAAATTAAGACACCAAAAGAAAATTTTCACTATATTTAAAAAACATATATGGGAACCACTTGGTATCCATTTCACCAAAAATAGGTACTTAGTGGATCATTAGGTACCTCGAGCAATGTACCAACCACCTAGTAGCACCCGGAAGTGAGCCTACACCAAAAGTACCCACATCGGTCAACCAAAACAACCCAACAGGGAACAAGGTGGCTCATTAAATCCACCATATTACTTCATATGTCCTCTTAAACCCCTAAAAACCTTCAATCCTCCTCCACCGAAGACAATACCTTTGAAAAAAACACTAAATAATTACTAGAATGTATCCAAAATCCAATTACTGATCAAAATATGAAAATAAAAATCAATAACTTTTCTAAACTCATTGGAACCTGGTTTCCCTCCATATGTACTAACATTAAAAGATGTGATGCATTACATTTATCCTATAACATTTTTGTGAAACCTATCATTCAACCATTATGCACTATAATTATGTGAAAATATTTTTAATTAGATTCTACTGTAGTATTTTAATCATTGTCCAATAGGAAAAATGGAATTGTCTACTTTAAAAAAAATCAACCATCATGAAAATAAATCTTAATTATTCCTCAAGAAGTTTATAATAATCTTAAAATTCAATATCAATAAACATTCACCATAATTTATTTAACATTATTTTTTATTAAAATAGACAATTAATAGGGGTGACATTAACTTTTTTGGAGTCTCTAAATATGATAATATTGAAGATCCCCTGAAAAATCCAGTTACCCAAAAAAATCAGTGAATACATACATTTCATATTTGTGTTAGATACATATGTAACATTATATTGAAAAAATGATTGATTATCATCATTTTTTCCCTAATTTCAATCATGTCTTTCTGTCTTAGGAACCTTTTTTATCATGTAATGTATATTAATGGAAATGAATTAACATTCTTTTATGTTTGTGGCATTAAACATTATGGATGATAAAATAATAACCATTTGGAATATATTTATTACTATTTTATACATAATTTATTATCACTATATTATGTTTTAATGATATTTCATGATCAGTATATGTAAGATCCCATGTATATGGATACAATTCATCGGTTAAAGCATATAATTTAGTGAATGTTTACTCTGATTATCCCACATAATGAATAAGGTGACAACTTGGGCTCGGTTATCATAATAGTAACCAAACCCAGTTGGCCACATTTACTAAAAATAACCTCCCCATATTACATATGTTTTCTACTAGAAAAAAGGGTCCATAGTTGAATAATTGGGAGACTATACCCTCTTGATTATAGTGTATAATAGTATTATGATTATATTAATAAATAGGATAATCATAATAAATTATTGAACCAAAGGATATGAATAAATATCAATCATATAAATAACATAGCATCTCATCTAATACTGACATATATAATGGTAATCACGAAATACTATAGAAAAATACACTATTTCATGGTAATAAAAACCTAATACAATAAAGGTATCCAATGTAAAAAAATACCAAAAATAAACTACTCTAGGTAGAATCATGATAACAATGTAAGTTCTTGTTCTCCCTCTCTACAATGAACAAATAAAGAAATCATCTATAAGTTGTAACTTTCCGCTTTCCATACTTGTATCCATGAACTATGTTTGGGTAACCAACGGTGGCCCAAACACTGTGTGAAATAACACTATGTAGGCCACCACCAACGGTGCATATAAAAAATCATGTCAATTCATATTAGATGAATATGTGTATAGATATAATAGATTTAAAAGCAAAATAGTAGAGGTTATGATATATAGTATATAATTTCTACCTATGATCAAGGAACTAAATCATAAGGCTATTTGTAAATCATATTAGGTGCCAAAAACAACATTATACACCATGTAAAGTGTCTTAGGATTTGTAATGTCCTTACAAAACATATACACTATGTTAAATAAAAAAACATGATACATGGAGTAGATATCTACGCATCATCCTAATGGTTTCATCGGATATAAGGAGGTTAAATTTCTAAGGCATCCTTTCTTGTTATATAATCTAATTCTGTTAGATCCTTAGATATAAAATTTCCATGGAATCCATGTAATCCTTGTAAATGGGATCCAAGGAGTATAAATTTCCACAGAATCCTAATATAATTGATAGATCCATGGAGTGGAAATATCTAAGGCATCCAAACAAGTCATGTCTATCAGATAAAATCTGTATAAATATCCATGTAAACCTAACAAGTCAAGTTAATAGGACCACAAGAGTAGTAATGTCCAGTCCATCCAAGTAAGAATGATTCATGGTGTAGAAATTTCTATGACATCAAAATATTTTCATCAGAACAAAAGAGTAGAAATATCCATGGAATGTTGACCAACTAATTAACCACTCATTTAGTCATATCACCATTCCCTCCATGATCATAAACAAAGAAAGGTGTTATCCATTTTATAACGTTCAATTATAATTAAAAATATGTTATAAGGTTTTTATGAGATTTTAAAGTTCTCTTTAATACCTTATTAAACTCTCAACTATGAAAGGAAATCATATCACACCCCAAGGGTGTCTTTAACATGATCAAAGGGTAACCCCCCCCCCCCACGAGCAGCCCATTTTGCGGCCAAAAAATGCCATCCTTGAAAAACGTTTTCAAATGAATATCTTGAAATATTTATATTAATTATCCATTGGTTATAATAACATAGAATTCATCCCCCGAAATGTATGGTAAGCGTAAAAATGGCCATACTCTAAATACATCAATACATTGTCGAAAAATGCATATACCAACTACCTCAGATTGATAGATGAACACTCATCCAATTTTATATTTTGATTCTTTTCAGATCAGAAAAAATTAAGAACAATCAGATTCCCTGAAAATTGCTCATGAGATCCTTCAGCAAAATAATGTTATCAATAGAAAGGAAAATAGTGAAAGGTGCCTAAATAATAAAGTACACTACAATTTGGATCTAATGAGATAAATGGGTATTTAATCAGGTGTTTTATGGTTGAAATGGATCAAATCCTAGGATAATGATTAGGGATATGGCCTTGGAGATGAGAGGATAGCCCCAGCTAGAGGAAAATATGAATGAGGGGGAGGGATAATTCATTTAAGGCACTAAAATGAAAATTTTAACTACCATTAAAACATTGGGTTTCATTGTTTATCAATATGGTCATACAAACCATGCACTATCAATGTGAACCTTTGTGTTCAAGAACCCCCACCCCCCATAAGTCCATGTTCATGGTTTGGAAAAAAATGTGCAACCCATACTATTTTTCTCTATTAAACACTACAAAAAATCTGCATGGGTATGCAACCCTGGTTTCATGGTTTCCCAAAACCATGTATCCCATACTATGCTCTGAAACTCCCTCATGGTTTACTAAAACCATGTATCCTGGGTCATACAATTATTACTAACTTTGCTGCCTAGTTTACTTATCCAATGACACTATCCCTAGTCTACAAACATTTTCCCAGACACCCGTGATTCCTCCATACCCTCACTAGGAATTATTATTTGGTCAAAATGAGGAATTAATATAGAAAAAAATTTGTACCTCATAAAAATATGAGACATTAAAATCCTACACCGTAAAGAAATAAATATTTAAATTTATTATCCAATGGTGGATAAAAATAATTTGAGAATAACTCCATCCACTGGGCATGTATGTCACCCTCCCACACCGAAGTCTCATCATGTATTTGGTAATCTTACCATAACACCCATACTATAAATATTTTCTACTGCTCATATGAAAATGATGATAAATTGTATGATTATAAAACAAATATTATATTATCAAACAATGGGTGATGTTTTGGATTAGCATAAAAAATATTTCCATTTGGGAACTCATTAGTAAGATCCATCTAGTACTCTTCTTCCACACGTGAAAACTAGATCCTTGAAAATTAATAGGATGGGATATTATACAGACCCTTCTTTCCCAATATTATGATGTTAATATCCTTTTTATATATGATCTGATTAATTATAAATGGATTTGTAGATTTTTTTCAATGTGTACCTTAAATTTGTATGATCGGTGTGGATAACCACCTTAGAGAGTGGTATATAGGATCTAAACATATCATATGAAAATATAACATCATGAACATCCTTCATTATGGTAGAATTGTTGAGTTTGGATTCCATATCCTTATTTATTTTTTAGTGTATTGGTTGAAAGATGATATCAATATACTTAACCAACATATCTCATATAGCAACATTTCTCAAATTTCACATTTTCTCTAAATAATTATCCTAATTTCGATTATTTATAATCATAGTGGATAAAATATTTATTTTCAATGTTCTGAAGGCTTCCTTTTATGATTTTTCAAATTATAATATAAATTCCATCAATAATGGAAGAGAGGGTGGTCTGGTGATCTTTTATAAGTCATTAAAAAGATGTGATAGACTCTTGAATTTCAATTAATGATTTGAATCTCCTTTACAATAGCCTCTGTGGGAAACTCTTGGTTAACCATTATCATTATGGGATATATTTTAATACATTATTTTGATATTCTATATTTGATAACAATACCGTATTTCAAAATGATGTTTCATTTTTTATTTTTTATAACTATGAATTTTTCTTTGTATATCATGAAAACTAATTACATGTTCTTCAATCACACCTTGATATATATTTTATGGAACTGAAAATAAATCATGATAATATATATAAATTCATCCACCATGTCATAAAACTTATTTTTTATTCTCCTTTGAGATTTATTCAGTGCATTTTCTTGGTCATAGGTTCAATAAAAGATGCACTAGGCACAATGGTGAACTTCTTTTTTATTCAATGAATATTTATCAATATAATAATGGATAATCACCCCGCAAATTCATATACCAAATAAAAATTCAAAAAAACAATGAACCATTCTGATTTTACCATTCTATATTATATTAATAATTGATTTAATAATATGAAAAACATTATAGAATTAAGATACTTCATTTAATGACAGTTTATATCATTTGATCACTGGTTAGTGTTTTACTATTACTGTGCTCAATAGATCCAAATTAAAATTCATATAGTGTTGATCCATGCATTATCCTCAATAATTTAATGAATCTGATGGATTTTTATTGTTTTATTTTGATAAATGTGAATTTATTTCATTATTATTCTTTCTTCACAACACAATCCATTAAATTAGAAGGATTTCCTCCCATGTAATCTTTTTATTAACAGAGAGAAAATAAGATGATGAATTATCTTGTCCAGGAGAGGAACTCTAAATATGGTCGTGGTTTAGAGAGAATTCATAATAGAGGGTTGACAATATACAAAAATATATCTGGTGACTCCCTATAATATGATATGACATGCCTTTTTTAGAGATAGTTTAAGAATTAGTATTTGGACCTATGAACTTAAAAATCACCTAAACATTAGTGAACCCCATATCTAATAATAGTGTTATTATTATTTCCCTGATATGTACATGGTAGTAGATAAAATTAAGAACAATTTAAAAAATAAAGAAGTTAATATTATTGGAAATGATACGTAATATATCATTTTCCCCTGACATAATACATGTTATATATTTCCTTGTAGAATTTTTTTGAACACTCAATCATAAATATTATTCATTCTATACCTAAATAAATATTATATTCATGCCCATGTGAAAAAATATTTATTTTCCATTTCATGTAATTAAATAAATATTAAATAATGAATATTAATTTATACATTGACAATAGTATTAGGGTAGATATATATTTTATTCAATGGTATTTCAAGTAAATATTTATTCAAATATTATTTTATCCTATAATATATAAAGACCAGCCTTAAATAATACAAAATCTTGTGTCTTTAGACTTTAATTCACTTTCTATAATTCCGAATTATCTTTTCAATTTATATTTTTAGAGAATTATGTCCTAAATCAAACATTAAAAACCAGATATATTACAATGGGCACACTTCTACTTAGTATAGATTTTTGTTCAAAATATTCAAAATAAAATAAGATATATTTTTAAAAAAGTCATCCTGACCTTCTACTTTAATTTGTTTTAATTTTTACTCATCCTTAAACCCGGTGAAAATCATTAAAAAACATAGTATGAGTATAAATATCTCCAAAATGGACCTAAATTAAATAAATCCATCATTATAGTGAAATAATAAAAAAACAAAAAAAAATTAACCTTTATCAAAGTATTCATTATATATAAGAAATAAATAATTTCCCAAGAAAAAACAAACCTTTATCACAAATAAAATATTTAAACCCATTGAAATCCAATGGAAAATATTTTTGTTCATTATAGAATTATATTTATATCCCATGTTAAACTCTTGTTAAAATAACTAGATCCAAGTTAAATAAATAAAATAAGCCTTCTAAGTTAACTCCATCATTTTTTACTTTAAATATAAGGAATATTAAACAGTGCATTTGAGAACTATACTGGTCTCACATATCATATAATATGTATCAGGATGACCTGCCATATAAGATTTATCATATTCACCTTTAATCATATACAATTTTTAAGTACCGTATCATGAATAAAATATTTATGATTTTACCAATTCATCATAAATCCATCAATTTGTTTTTGAAATGATATGAAAATAATTATTTTTAAATTAAAGTACCCTTTCCTTTAAAAAATCTATTTTCAAAAAAAAAATTGAAAAAAGTGAATAAGGGTTTTTGTTTAGTGAAAAAAATTGTTTCTTGTATAGGATGTAAAAAATCCAAATAGTCATTGCAGTGGTGAGAAAATATATCGATTCTAGATATATTAAAATAAAACAACCCTTTTTCCTTTTTCAAAAAAATTCATAACTAGTCACTCATAAATTCAAATACCAAATATTGTGTATGCCTTAATTATATAATTACTAAAATTCAGTAATAACACCAAAGGCTCAAAATAGATTATTCCATAAATAAATAACATTATATCAATATTAACATTAGTAACCTCATGATTGATGATTCTTTATCCTCAATGATTATATCATACCCTTCATCTCAAATCGAAAAAAAAGTTACAGGATTCCTAAAAAATAATCCTTCATGTTAAACCAAAGTGTTATATATACCATAACCCAATAAAAAATATCCTAAAATATCATTAATCACCTAAAATTCCCATCACATAAAAGATTTAATTGTGTATTCTATGACATTGAACTTATAATCAAGCTTAATCATGTAAACTGATGGTGGTATCCCTAACTCTTAAGAAATACATTCATGGAAACAGACCAATATCCAAATTTGTCTAAACTTAACTTGGATAACAACTATATGGACCCAACCATAATCATTACATTATTTAGTGTCTTTAGATTATCATTCAAATTATTTCATTTCAAAATCCCTTTTAGGGTTAGACATTTAGGGAATTAGGTCATAAATCTTACATAGAATTCCATATATTACAAAGTGTAGACTTCTACCCTATAATCATTATTACCAAAATATAAAACATTTAAAATAAAATATATTTTAAATTCTTGAAATTTATCCTTGAATTATCCTTTGTTCGTACTTATCTAAATATAATATAAAAACATTTTAAAAGATGAGATGATTATAAAAAAAACTCTATATGATAAATAAAATAAAGAAATATTTTAGTCAATTGAAAAATATGAAAACCCATTAAATTTTTACTTAAAAAAAATCTTTGAGCATATGAAATAAATCATATCCATTAAAAACACATTCTTTTTTCAAAAATAAAACCCTTAAAACCCATAAGAAGAAAATGGATACCCATTTTGTAAACTCATATAAATATATTTGTAAATAATGCTAGGATTTTTTTCATAAACTAATATATCTCAGTTAAATACATAGGAGAAAATCCCTGGTAAACTCGATCTGTATTGCTATTGAAGATAATGAATATTACCCAATAGACCATAGATCTATATCTATCTCACATATTATATAATATGTAGCAATACCACCCATCATATAAGTTGTGTTGGGATTTCCACTTATCATCAACAATTATCAAGTACAATATCATTAATAAAATATTTTATGATTTCACATTTTCATTATAAAACCCTTTTAAAAAATCTTTTGAAACCATATAATAAACATTTCTGGATATCTAAATACCAATTATTATAAAAACAAAATTATTATATCTAAAATTGCTTTAATATAGGTAAGTACAGGTTTCCTTTGAAGAAAACATGGAATCTTGTAATGAAATTGACACATTAAATAATGTTTGTAGTAGAGATAAAATCTATCGATGTCATATATATTAAAATTAAACATTTCTTTTTTTCTTTTTTAAATAAAATCTAAACCATTCATATAAAATATGTAAATGATTCCTTTTGAAAAAAAATTATGAAATTAAACATTTTCATAAATTTTACTTAAGAATTTATTTATTTCCATATAAATAGATTCATAATGTATGTTTAAAAATATTAACATAGAATAAAATAATTTTCAAAATAATTCTTTAAAAGATTTAAAATGAGTTTTTAAGATAATGTGGTCCAAAATTGACTCAGAATCATCACCTATGTTATTTATAATCACGAATAATAAAAATTTGTTAAATAAAGACTTTATTAATAACCCTTTTCATATTTATAATTATTTTTGTTTTATTTATTACCATGAAGTATTCAATTACCTAAATAATTAAATTGTCATTGAAAATTCTAATGATATTCGACTCTAATGACCAAAGTAACATCGATGAATTTATAATGGTATAAATGGTCATTATTATATATTATAAAATAATATAATCATGAAATAATTATCATTTTTATACATCATTAAATCTTTTAAAAACAACTATTAATGTCTATTTTTAAAAATAAACCACATTACAAACATAGCGATAGTAGGTCATACATACGCATTAGTACGTTTCCATTTTTTAATGAACATGATCGAAATAAATAAAATTATTTTCTTTATAATTACAATAAATATAATTTTTTCTATAAATATAATTATATCTATAAGCCATGTGATGTGGTTATGAAAAAATTAATAACATCACTTCATGGAAGTGGTGATCAGTGCGTACGCTTGAACGACATTCTCATTTCATCAATGGATGGATTGGTAATAAAATTGATGATATATTATATTAACATAATGATAATTATTTTATGAATAATATATATATATATATATATATTGAACCCATAATTATAACGAGTCATGAGATGTGATTATGGAAAATTAATTACATCGGTTCGCGAGGTAGTCGTTAACAGTACAGATGAATGGTGGTTTCATTTATTGTTTGATGGAAGAATTAGATGTGTATAATTTGGTTAATTAACATTATAACATATAATAATTATTTTCTTTTATTAGTTCAAAAATATTTAATAATTTTTGTTGGAGGTATAATAAGAGAAAAAACTAAAACATCTGTTAAAATATATACATCCTCTTTGGACAACCTCCTTTAATTTACACCTTCATCAATCAATGTTTTATATAATACCAAACATAATACCTCTATAAGATCATTGTGGTATCAAAAATGGGTTTATGAAATGATATTATGGTATATTGTTCTCCAAATTTGCAAGTAAGAGAGGATAATAGGTTCTCTTTTATAAGTGAGGGGATGGGCATTTTTTGTAATTTTATATGGTATTAAATTAATATAAATTGATTCTTAAGATAAAAATGCATAAAAATAGAAATAAGTTAAATATAGGATAATTATTTTAATAAATAATCTCATTAAATATAATATTGACATGTTTAGACTATGTTTCTACCCTTTCCTCTTTCTTTTCACCCTCACTCACCTTTTTTTCAATTATATAGGTATAGTTGTTTTATACTTCTAGGTGTGAAGAATGTGACTATAAAATGAAAAAATAACAATAAATTTAACAATATTGATATATTAATCCACACCCCATACACATTTATGGTGATATTATATTTGTAATTTTAAATCATTTAATAATATATTATTCGTTATAAAATATCTTTAATGTCAATTTTGGAAATTCATGACATATTATAAATAATATGTGCATATCTCATATAAAATGGTTCAAAAACTACATTTATTCAAATATATGCTATTTGTGGGTATAATTTAATTGTAATATAAAATTTAGAATATTTTAGATAACATTTTAAACATTAGATTTTGTTTTAACCCTATGGTTATCTAATTTTAACATTAATTGTGGTAACCACATTTTAAATACTAAAGGATTATAATTTTACATAAATGAAGAAAATATCCTCATAAATATTAAAGGTATAACCATTTAAACAATTGCCTATCTTAATAGTACACTTGAAATATTTATATATTTTTTAAATAATTTAATAAATTATTATTTAACAAAAAATATAATTAATTTTATTTTTAATATAATTAAAAATATAAAATTTAAATGTACATGATAGTAAATAAAATAAAAAATAAATATTTTACACATCCTAAATATGATATATTTTTCTTTATAATTATTAGGACATAATTAATCCATAAAAAAATAATTTTTTTTTTGTTTTTAAAATCATTTACATGATTTTTTACTAGTTTTACAATAACATAGTTTGTGTTACATAAACATTTAATATAATTATCTCATCATAAGAAATTTTCAATAAATTAAAAAAAAAATTAATTTATATCTAAAATAGAAAATTTTAATTAATAATCACTTTATCTTTTCCATATAATATAATATTATACCTATTAAATTATGTAGACTGATAATTTTTACATTATATTTACTTAAATAATATATATGTCATTATTAATGATAAATGGCACAAGATTTATTCAAAGTTGAATCTTAGAAGAGTATATTTTAACCCAACCAATTAAATGGACTAAATTAAAGTTGTAATATTATTTTTTCCTTATCATATTATTTCTAGCCTTAATTACATGATTTTCCCTTACCAAGGTGACACATATTTTCAATGGTTACTATTCATAATGAATGAAAAAAGGGACCCATTAACCAAATTTAGAAATTTTGATTCAAATTTAGATTCCATTTTTAATGATTCAATTTTTATAAATGGAATAAATTAATTTTATATTAAAATTTATAATGGAATGATAACCCATTTTTTGAAAATTGTTATTTTATCCCCAAATATTTACTTGTATCAAAATTTGGTATAATGAGGATTATTATTTAATTAATAAAATTATTTATAATTAAAAGAAAGTTATTATACTTTAAGATCAAATGGTATGTTTAAAATAATTTTTATCATGGAAATAAATGACAGTTTCATAGAAAATAATATTTTTCAATTTTTAATCAAAATTTAATCATTCAAAATAAAATACCAAAATTTCACTTTAAGATAATATTGACATTCTGTATTCAAAAAATGATACAATTTTTATCACATAAAAGATCTATGATTATTGTAAATTAATTATAATATTATCTCTTAATAAGTAATATATACCATTTTTGAAGAAAAAATATATTTGAATCATAGAATGGCTCTGTTTAATAACTGATTGCTGATTTAATATGAATTAATCAATATATTTGTATTTATTATTTCATTTTTATATTTTTTATAATTTTTTTAGTCTAATTCATTCCCACTAATTTAACTGTTATTTTATAACTATAATATAATAATAGCAATCTTTCAGGGTTCATTTAAACTCGGTGTTCTGTGTTATATACGCCATTGAACACATCATCATTTTAAAATATTAGGATATTCAAAAATTAGTGACTAACAAATTATGATTAGTAAATCCAAAATAAATATTATTTAAAAATCTTAAGAATAATATTTATTTCAATTATAAAATATGGATAGTGTTTAACTGATATAAATATAACCCTAAGTGTTTAATTATCATGGTCTCTTCATTATTAACATTATTGAGGCTGGGATGATGTCTAATATTAGCATCTAGAAATATGTAATGGTTCTTATATAGGAATAATTTAATGTAATAACAAAACCATATACATACAAACAAACATTGTGTAATATATTCTCTCTATTGTAATATACCTAGCCAGGCATGTTGCATACTCCTGTCTTCAACCTATGTGTTCAATAAATCATTCACTGGACTTTTTAAATGAACCTATTAATTACCATGAATTAGAAATTTCGATTTTTATGATTCACTATAGTCAGAGGGGAATGAGATATCGTTTTGCTTTTAAATAAAGAGAAATTTTTTAATCAACTTATCCATTAATTAAAAATCACTTTTGAGTAACCAAACATATCACACATTGTAAAAACATATTTTATCATTTTTTCGGTTATTAAATAAATGTACATGATCCAGGATATGTAAAAATAATGATCCTAAAATACAAGTATTGTTTCACATGTTTGATAATAGGAATATTTAGTTACACATAAACACATGGAATTCCTACTTGCATTTTTGTGCTCTGTGTCAACCATTTTAAAGACTACTAAGTGTGAACATCATGAGATAATGTCTTCTTCAAATAGGTGTATTAAGAAACTAATTGTAAAAAATATTATGTATCCAATTATATAATATTTTTCTAATGGTAAAATATATCATTATGAATATCAACATATCACTTCTAGGATCTCATCGTATCAAATAACTGTTATATCCTTATCATTTTGAAAGACACATTTGGAAATTATCACATTAATTTTACATAGAATAATAAATAATATATTATAATATTTTTTTTATATTCAAAACATTGACACTATAGGGAATCATAAATACAATTTATTTGGTTATGGGGAACTAACATTGGTAGACTACCATGTTCACTAAGGAAATTATTATCTAGTAAATAATTTATCAAATGATAAAAATACTTGTGATGTGTATTGTTATATTTTATCAGTATAATATGTTTTCATGTAGGTAGGTTTGCTCTAATAATATGTAATTTTTTAAAATATTCGTATAGTGATCATAGTAACTTGAGAAAATGTCTCATGTTGCAATGCCTATATATCTAATTATTACTCTGTAGTCATAAATATGATATCTTAGATATTATTATAGTTAGTGATTACCAAAATAGTGATAACACTCTTACAATTTATTTATTGCGTAAAATTGATCCAATGAGTGATAGGCCACATGTACAATCTCATATTTCTCCAAAAGGTATTCTCATGTTTATGGTTTAGTTTTAGTCATCATTCATCGTTAATTAAGTATTTCTCCAAGCCCTTGTGATGTCTCGGGGGTGTTTCAGGGGTTCAAGACATGAGATAGGGGGAAAGAGGTTTTTTGGGAAGATCGCATGGTTTGGACACAGTTGGGAAAATAGTGTGAGGAGAGACCATGTGATAGTGGCAATCTAAATGGTTTGTGCACAGTCTGGAACCCATGTGAGAGAGATGGCATGCAAGTAGTAGCTTCTGTATGGTTTTCACACAGTTTGGATATACGTACGGGTAAACTTTGGAGCGTGGGAATTTCAAAAAAATTACATAAAATTTCACTACATGGGAAATAAGGGAACTCAGGGTTATCCCCCCTTCTTCCTCCTCCATCCCTTTTGAAACCCGAGAGGCTCCAAGAGCTTCCAAGGATCAATCTCCCTCATCTTAGGGACGTTTGGAGTTCCTTTTTTTGTGGATTGATGATCTTGGGAATGCTACTTTCCCTCTTGCTTTTCATTTTGGTTTAGGATTTCTATTTCTTCTCCATCTCAATCTAATGATCTCATACCATAATTTTTCTGTGAGATATTGGGTAAAGCTTCAAGATTTGGTTGAATCGAGATCTAAGGAATGTATTTAGATGGTTTTCGCTAACAAATTCAAGGTAGGTGGACTACAAGTTATATCCATTTGGTTTAATATAGATTTGTGCATGTAGGGTTTTTATTATTTCCCTCTATTGATAATATCCCAGTTCCTTGACATGATGTGATGTTGGGGGTGTCTAGATAGTTAATTAAATCCCTATTTATCTCCATGGAATGCAAGTAGGATGACTCGAAAAAATTATGGAAACCCATGGGGTGTGCCGATATCCCCCATATTTATAATTTAGCAAACTACTTGTAAATCCATTGTGCGAGAAAATAGAATAAATGATGAATATGTTAAAATTATAAAAGGAAGTATAATTGGTGTTTATTAATAAACTTAGGTTGGGAAATGGCCTAAGAGGTTTTTAGGTTGGCATGAAAAAGGGTTAAATTGATTAATGGGAAAATGTTATGGGATTGGCTTTATATTTGAATATTCTTTGTGAGATGGGCATGGGAAATGGGAAATGGGGCTAAAAGGTTACATTATATATATAATTAATGTGTTAATGGATTGAGGGAAAATGTTATTATCCCATTTATTGATATTGTTGTGATGTTGTAAATGACATTGGCTAATTTTTTGTGATATGATGAATTGTGGTGAATGATAAATAATCATGTGCACATGGCTTTGATGAGTGGGGTATTAACATCAGGTTCAAGGCCCATGGGTTGAGTAGGACTGAGATTATAGATCCTCCCATAAATGAACGGGGTATGGAAGGGGATAGTGTTATATTCCTCTAGTCATTCCAGATGGACTGAGGATTCCTAGTGTAGATTATGTGTTTTGTTATATGTGATTAAAAGTGAGATAGGAAATAATTTTTTTAACATAATCATGAAAAGATTGAATGTGCCTAACCCATTAAATACTTGAAAAAGGTTGATTAAATCATGAAGTTCCAAATTAGTGAACCACAACGTAATAGTGATAGTTTAATGAATATAGTCTTGGATGGTATATTGAACTGTTTAAATTCAATTTTTCATTATTATCATTTTCATGCATTATCTACATGATATGTATTATTTAAAAACCATTGGTGGTGGTCTACTAAGTTATACTCACATCCTGCTCAAGCCACCTTGGGTTACCTGAGTATATTTTATGATTGTAGGTCAAGACAAGGGCAAGGGCCCTATGCTAGGGAGTTGAGTTGAACATGGGACATGTATGGGTGTGGTTCCGAACATTTAATCCATCCCATTTTGGGGATTATGTGGTTTTCCATCATTTGGGGTTTTGTTCACATAACACTGTAACATGACTTGACATATTTACTATTGTACATGGCTGTACCCAGTTTGGGGAATTGGTTATTTATGCATGTTATTGATTGTTTCCCTTCATTTACTTTATTTAAAATATTATCTACTATGTATTACTATGGTAATGAGGGTATAGTCTCTCCACGTGACCTTGTAGACCCTCACTGCTAGTTGGAAACCTCTGGGATGTGAGGAGGTGTTCTTGAGGTCATGAAGCGACCCGGCTTGGGCCACCATATTAGTGGCTCATGGGTCTAGGAAATTACATAGTGTTATCAGATGTGTTTGTTTCTATTCATTACATGTTGGGGATGGGATAAAATAGGATATAAAAGTTTCAGTCCTTGGTAATGAGCTCATTCTTAGTAGTAGGTAACCCATGTACGAAGAAAACCCCAAGTCACCCAGGGAGGAGATTATTGTTCTTGTTATCTGTTTTTATATTTTTTGATATTTCACCATTGGGTGATGAATGTGTCGTGTGATTTCACAGTTTTGTGATATTTCTCTCATGGATGAAAAGATATGAGGGTCTGCATTCATGCATCAATCTAGGAACCTATGTAGGAAAGTGTCATGTATCACGATAGGAACACACATGGGATGGGTGTGTGGGATATAAATGTTATGATGTATATGTTTTCATGAATGAAATGAAATTGTTCCTAATGGTGGTTAATGAATAAGAAAATGTTTATTAATCTATTATAAGATTAAATTGGGATATGAAAATGGTTTTTAATTGGAATATGATAAAATGCCAATAACCATGTGGATTAGATACTTGTGTTATCCATGATCTTAGGAGAGATGTCCAAGGGTAGTAATCCTATTGTGAGTGGGCTTTTTTTGGTAGTGTGTGTGAACTGGTTTGTTTATGACCTGTGACGAGTCTCCCTATGTGTCATTTTTTCCTTCGTAATAGTTCTATAATTGAATTCCAATGATAATGTTTGGCATACTATTGAAATGCCACCTTCAAGACATCGGTCGTTTGGGCGACATGAAGATGTTGCTAAGAATTCTCCTCCTGTAGTAACGCAAGAGAACATGGTAATCCAAGAAGATATAGATAATTAGTTCTTCAAGAACATTACTTGTTTTATAAAGATTATGCAATGAGACCTAGGGAAGGTTGTGCCGATCGTGTTTGAGATGACCCGGGAGTTTCACCTGCAGCACCCTCCAACCATTACTGGAGAGGCTGCGCCAGAAGTAGTAGAGTTCTGGATAGACCCCATTCAATCTATTCATGAACATCTTAAGGCTCCTCTCTATAAGTGATTCATTTTAGCAGCCTATATGCCGAGGGGTCAATAAAATAATTAGTGAGACATCATGGTTTAGATAGAGAATAATGAGGCAATGATGTGAATGGAATTTCAGGAGAAGTTTCTCGATAACTTCTATCCAGAAACATTGAGACAAGATAAATCTATAGATTTTAGGAGGTTTACTCAGGGGACATTTTCAGTGATGGACTATGCTATTCATTTCACCGATTTTAAACTCTTCATTCTAATGTTGACGGGAGATGAGACGGCTGTAGTGAAATGATTTCAGGACGGACTGAGACTCAAGATAAAATATTAGGTGAATATATTTCATCTTAAAATGATAGATTTAGTGGTATATCAAGACCATATCATAGAGGGGAAACTGAAGGGAGCTTCAGGTAGTGAACTTGTAGTTCTAGGTTGGTGAGAAAGTGGTGTGGATTCTGATAGTATGAAGTGCCACATTGGAACCTTTCAGTTTGGCGGAAGTGCACAAATATGTCAAAAGAGGGGGCAAAATTTTAGAGGTGATGACTAGGTCTTCCGTAATTAGTGTGGTAGGTCGGGGAACAAGTGTGACCAGTTCCCCACCCACCAGTCGAGTTACAATTAATGAATAATGTTAGGACACATACAGAGGTTCTGTAGGAACCCTCAAGAGTCTAGGAATGATCGATATTAGAGGAAGGTATCGAGTGTAGGTAGGGGTCGGTTACCTCGTATCAGGCAGGCAGTTGGAGCTCCATAGACCATACTCATAGGGGAGGTGGGCATTAAACTCTGAGAAGTGATCACCCTTAACAACAGAGCAGTGTATTGCAAGCTACACGTGATAGTGGTGAGGTACGACCGTCTACTGTTTGAGGTATGATTCTTGTAGCTTATAGGCTATCTAAGTATTTATTTGATATATGTGTTATGAGTTCCTTTATTTATTCTCAGTTCATAGTCATGTTGGGATTTTCTGTGGAGACCACATGTGGGATAATGTCGCTTGAAACATCACTAGGAGTACGAGTCGAGGACATCTGGTAGTGTAAGGGTTGTGCTCTGGGGATTGGTGGGTATTGTTTTATTTGGGATCCGTTTTTCCTATAGATGTCAGGTTTGGAACAAATCATGGGAATGGATTGGTTTGTGTTATATCAAGATCTTATAGACTGTTACTAATGTTATGTAATTTTCACATATCTTAGTGGGAGAACTTATGTCCTTAATGGATAGTGGGATACTCGATTGGGCCGGACAGGGCCGCTACACAGCCTGTTGAGGGAACTCGCATCCCAAGTAGCATGGATTATATTAGATGATGGGGAGAAAGTACATCCAGACTTCTCTATTTTTGAGGGACAATTTTAGGATGTCTTTCCTGAGGACTTCTCAGGGTTACCACATGAGAGAGATGTTGAGTATACGATCGAATTTTTTCCTAGAGAAGAGTCAGTTTCGATTCCACCTTATCGAATGGCGGCTGTAGAGCTCCATGAACTGAAGGTTCTATTAGAGGAATTGGCGTGTAAGGGGTTTATACGTCCTATTACATAACCATGGGGGTCTCTAGTGTTGTTTTCTAACAAGTCTGATAGATCACTGAGACCTTGTGTCAATTATAGGATGCTGAACCAGATGTCAATTATGTACTGATACCCTCTTCCTAAAATCAATGACATGTTTGATCATCTCAGAGGTGCCTTAGTGTTTTATAAGATCTATTTCAAATCAGGATACCACCAGTTGAGGGTGGTTCCTTCTGACATGTCCTAGATAGCTTTCTAAAGAAGATACAGGATTTATGAGTTTTTGGTAATGCTGTATGGTTTGACCAATTAACCAACTGTGTTCATGGCCTTGATGAATCGGATATTTCACCCGTATCTGGATTAGTTTTATGTTTTCTTCATTAATGACATCTTGGTGTACTCCAAAACTCATGACGATCATTCCAAACTTCTTTACATTGTATAGAGTACACTAAGAGAGCATTTTCTTTAATCCATTTTTTCAAATTTTCAGTTTTGGATTGATGAAGCACACTTTCTAGAACACATAATCTCTATGTTAGGTGTGTCGGTGGATCAAGAAAAGCTGTAGGTTTTGGTGTCTTTGGAGCATCCCAAGAATGTCTATGATATTCAGAGTTTTCTTGGTCTGCTTAGTTACTATAGAAGTTTTATTAGATATTTATCTCACTTGAAAACACCACTCATAGGCCTAACCAAGAAAGGGGTTATTTTTCATTGGTCGGAGGTTTGTGAGAATTATTTTTAGGAGATGAAGAAGTAGTTGAGTATCACACGGATTATGATCTTACCTGAACTAGGTAAGAGGTACATCATATTCTGTGATGCATCTAGTGTGGTACTAGGGGTAGCGTTGAAGCAGGATGATCAGGTTTTAGATTATGGGTCAAGTTATTTGAGATCAAATGAATTGAATTATCCTACATATGACCATGATCTAGCTGCTATGGTTCATGCATTGATGTTTTTGAGGAACAACTTGTTGGGAGAACCTTTCACGGTGTTGATGGATCATAAAAGTATCAAATACATCTTCTCTAAGTGGGTTTTGAATCTTCGACAGAGAATGTGGTTCAAGTGCCTGCAATAATTTGATTTTGAGTTAAATTATACACCAGGTAAATGGAATAGTATCACAGATGCTCTAAGACAGAAGACTCATAATCAAGTAGTTCTAGAATCCGATTCAGAGTGGGTGACGATGGCCTTGTTTTTTGCGATGCATTTGGAGGTACAATATGGGAATGGGAATATGGCCCTTTCATCAATAGTAGTTGATACTGCGCATTTGATCCAAATTAAAGAGGGTTATTTGTGGGATCTAGCATGTTTGGTTATGAATGAAATTTATAAAGGTGGGGAGTCACATTCAGGTTGGAAATTCAGTGTGGATGGAGTTTCATATTTTTAGGGCCATGTTGTAGTGTCGGCAGGTGTATAGGAAGAGTTGATGCGCGAGTTCCACGCGTCAATGTGGTGAGTGAATTCGGGCTTGACTGAGATGTACAGTGATCTTCGTATAAAGTTTTGGAGGCCATGAATGAAGAAATAAGTTTAGAGTTTTGTCGTACGATGGCTTTCCTTTCAGCTGGTAAATGGTGAACATCAGCATCTAGGTGGGTTGTTTCATTCATTTCCTATTCCATAGTGTTAGTGGAATGGCATCACAGTGGACATCATGGTGTGTATTCTAAGGATACTTCATAAGAATGATTCAATATGGGTTTTGGTAGATTGGCTGACCAATGTGGACCATTTCTTTCTGATCCCGGAAAACAATACTATTTACAGTTTGGGGTGTTGTATGTTCGGGAAATTGTGCATATGCATGGTTTTTTGAGTACCATAGCTTCAGATCATGACCATCGATTCACCTCAGGCTTCTGGAGGGGACTATAGAATTTACTTGGTACCTATGTGTTTTTGAGTACAACTTACTATCCATAGACTAACGGGCAGTCCAAATGAAAAATCAAGTATTAGAATACATGTTGAGGGAATGCGTCCTTGATTTTGGTGGTTTTTGGGAATAACAATTGTCGCTTATTTGGTTTGCAAAAAATAATAGCTTTCAGGATGCAGTTCAGATGGTACCTTTTTTGGAACTTTATGGGAGACTATGTAGATCTATGTTGTGTTGGTTAGAGGCCAGAGAGTCTGAGTTGTTAGGGCTTATCTTGTTCAAGATACATTAGATAAGGTTATTTTGATTCAAAAGCATATGGAAACAGCTCAGAGTGGGTAGAATTCATATGAAGATCGGTGTCGTAGGCCACATGAGTTCATGTTGGGTGATAGTGTGTTTCTTCTGGTGTCGACAAGGTTGTTTCACCATAAAATTCGGATGTAGGGAAATTTAGCACCTAGATATGTAGGTCTATTTGAGATTTTGGATAGAATTGGGCTGGTGGAATACTAATTGACTCTTCCTCATTATTATACAAGGATGTATGATGATTTCCATGTTTCACTACTCTGACTGTATCATCCTGATCCATCTCATGTGATAAATTCTAAGGATTTCAAGCTCGACGCTAATGCGTCCTTTGAGGAGAACCCAATTCATGTTATAGAACACAATGAAAACGTTTTGTGGGGAAAGGTTGTTTCCTTGGTTCACATTCTATGGAAGAATGGAAATGATTCGGAAGAAACATGGGAGAAAGAATCAGATATGCGGGCCCAATGGCCCAATCACATTCCTTTGGGAACTCAATGATGCTCAGAAGATCATCTCAAGGACGAGGCATATAAGGTGGGGAGGTTGTAAGATCCTAGATTTCATTGAAATGTATGTTCTTTTTTATGGATCAATTTTAGTCCTCTTTCAGGGTAAATTATGTATTTTACTAAGTCATGTTGAAGGATTTAGGGGGGGGGGTTCTAGGGGTTTAGGACATGAAAAATGGGAAAAGGGGATTTCTGGGTAGTCTGCAATGTTTGGAAAACCATGAAAGGGAAGACCATGTAGGAAATAGAAATACACATGGTTTGCGTATGGTCTGGAAAACCATACAAGAGATAGGGAATGCAGGCAGTAGCATTTTCATGGTTTGTGGATGGTTTGGAAAATTGTATGGGTTAACCATGCGACATGGGAATTTCAAAAAATTTGAAAAATTTCCATTACGGGGGAAATAAGGGGAACTCAGTATTTTCCTCCCCTCATCCTCCTCTATCCCTAGTGTTCCCCTAAAAGCTGAAAGAGCTACCAAGGATCAATATATCTCATTATATGGTTGTTTGGAGTGTCGTTGGTTGCGGATTGAAGATCTTGGTAGGGCTAATATTTCTCTTGATTTTCGGTTTGGTATGGGGTTTCTATTTATTCTCCATCTCCATCCAAAGCTCTCAAACCCAAATTTTTTGGTTATTTCTAGGGTAAAGCTTCAAGAGTTGGTTGACTCAATATATAGCGCTTAGATTGAGAGGGTGTTCTCTAATGGATTCAAGCTAGATGGTCTATATGTTATATCCCTTGGGTTATATATATATTTTTGCATATAAGATTTTAATTCATTACCTCTTTTGATAAGATCATGGTGACTTGACAAGATATGATGATGTGGGTGTCAAAATGGGTAATTGAATCCCTATTAATCTCCATGGGATGCATGGAGGATGACTCAACCAAATTAATGTCACCCATAGGGTGTGCTGATATTCCCTAGATCTATTATTTAACTATGTAAGTGTAAGTCCACTGTGCGAGAATATAGAGCCCATGATGAATTTTTTAATATGTTTCAAGGAGGTATAATTTGTTTTTTGTAATACACTTAGGTTTGGAAGTAGACTAAGAGGTTATTAGGTTGGAATGAAAAAGGGTTAAATGGATTAATGGGGAAATTCTAGGGGATTAGCTTCATACATAAATATTCTTAGTGAGATAGGAATGGGAAATGGGAAATGGGGCTAAAGGGTTAAGTAATATAAATAATTAATGTGTTAATTGATTGATGAGAAATATTATTCTTCCATTTATTTATATTTTTGTGAGGTTGTAAATGAGGTTGGAAAAGTTTTTGTGATATGGTGAATTGTGGTGAATGATAAATAAGCATGTTCACATGTCTTAGCTGAGTGGGGTATTTACATGTGGTTCTACGGCCACAGGTTGAGTTGGACCAAGGTTCTAGATCCTCCCCTAAATTCATGGGTTAGGGAAGGGGATAGTGTTATATTCCCCTATTAGTTATATTCCACCTGGACTGAGCCTTCGAGGTGAGGATTATGGGTTTTGAAATAATGTGATACCTAATAATATATGACCTGATTTTATTCCCACAAGCATGAGAATATTGAATATTTCTAACCCACTGAGCACATGAAAAGGGTAGATTAAATAATGAAACACCTAAGTACTGAACTAGAACATAATGGTGATAGAATAAAGAACATAGTATAGGATGGTCTATTAAATTATTTTCCTTTATTTTTCCATTATTATCATTTTCATGCTCTATATAAATTTTTGGATATTTTGTATAAACCATTGCTGGTGGCCTATTGAGTTATACTCACATCCTTCTCGGGCCACCATTGGATACCCAAGAAGATTTCATACGTGCAGGTCAGAACAAGGGAAAGTTCAATATTCTAGGGAGTTGAGATGGACATGGGACATGTATTGGTGAGGTTCCATACAAGCAATCCAGATCATTTGGGGGATTCTATTATTCTCATTTTTGGAGTATTATTCCCCTGAAATTGTAGAATGACGTGACAAATTTACTATTGTATATGGTTGTACACAGTTTTGGGAATTGATTATTTATGCATGTTATTTATTATTTCCCATTGTTTCTATTATTTAAATTATTATCTGTTGTTGTGTACATTATAAATGAGTGTATAGTCTCCCCGCGTGACCACTTATATTCTCACTACTAGTTGGAAACCTATGTCATATGGGGAGGCACGCTTGAGGTAATGTATTGACCTGGATCGAGGAAACATATTAGTGGCTCCCAGGTTGGAAAAGTTACACCACTTCATCATCTACATTTGATGCTGCAACATACTTGGTTATTATAGATACTGATGATCTCAAATAATTTTGTTTTAATTTTTATAAATTATGTTGTGTGAGGTAAAATAAATTTGATCTGAGACAATAAATGCGAGGTCATTGTATATGGAAAATGATTTCTTAATTTTGATGCTTGTAAATATTACCAATAAAATTCAATAAAAATAACTAATTTATTTATTTTTTGATTTTTTATGATATAAATTAATTATAGACTAGTGTTTTTGTGGGGTTAAATTACTTAAAATGTGTTTAAAGAGCTGAAATATTGTATTTTATAGAAATTAGTTTAGAAGGAGAAGCATATCAAGAAGGTTGTTGAAATAATCTCCATGATATTGACTTTTTATGCTTATAGGTAGTACATATGATTGTGGAAAATAACATTAGATATCATCATGACAATGAGACTATTAATGAACATGGAATTGTCTATCCATGGAAAGTGGATATTTTGAATGATTTCTGAGATGATTTCAATCATATTTGATATGATTCATATGGCCTCAAAAATAGTAAAATGGTTCAAATGGTATTTGAGTTAAATGTGGATGTTCTGGATCAGATTCAAAAATATAAAAGTTATATATCTTTAATATTATTTAATATATATTAGAATAGGCTTTGTAATATATTTAAATTGTTGTGTAATAAGTATTATAGGCCAAATATATTTTTTATCATTATTTGAAATATATTATGTGTATAATATTTTAGGGAATACATAACAATATTGAGTCTATCATTACATATCTGGATATGTTAGAAAATTATCCTATGGATATGTGAATTATACTGCATATAAAATGTCTTATATATATGTAAAATGTATTCCATGTAGATGTAGACTTCTAATGTATGAAATTTTCCCTGTAAATCTTATGCACATCAGGGATTTTTCTTTAAAAAATGTCCATAATTTTCATAATTATAAATTCGGAAAGATAATAAATATGAATATTATGATGGTAAAATCTTCATGGATTAAATATCATGTTTAAAAGGTTGATTAAGATCCATATAAAAAAATTATTTATTTCGTAACTTCAATCTTCTCTATTTTATTTGTTGATTAATTCCATTTTCATATTTCCCAATGTCAATGAAATTCAACTCCCCCATATTAAAATTAAATGAAAAGAATTTGTGGGATTATTATCATCACTAAAACTATTTAAAATTCAATCGAGATATAGAATTATCTTCATTTTAATTGGAATAATAGCTTGAGTGTCTTGTGAGAAAATGGTGGTACCAGAAGTTTTTCCTTATAAGAGACCTTTTATTTAGTCAAATATAATTATACATGGGGTAAAATAGTGTAAAAAACGAGATACTTTATCCAATATATTCATCTTCTTCCATAAACTCTCACATGAGTAATAAAAACTCATATTATCAATTTTTTGGCTTACTCATTAATAGATTAACCTTGAAAAATGTAGACCCGACAAAAATCTAAAAAACATCAAAATGTTAAAGTGTGTGGAAAATTACTACCCCGTTATCTCATTTTGTTACTCAATCATCGCTCCCAATTCATAAATGTGTTTGAAAATATCAAAAATAACGGATCTATGTGTGATTTAACTACATTAATCCTCACTTTTCATTTTCTATATATAGTTGACATATTTATTATTTGATAGATCCAAATACATTTTTTTCTTCACAAAAATGGATGAACTCACTTATTCTCTTCATCGAAGAAATGATACATTATAAATAAAATATTATTTTATTTCCATGATGTATATAACTTAATGTTATCCATGAATTTCAAAATTGTGATAAAAAATAACAAGAATAATTGGGATTTAGGAGTGACCTACATGTTTCTCAAAAGTAATACTTACTCTTGTGGGTTTATATCATCCAATGATTCACTTTTTTTAATATACACTACTTATCTTCTCAAAAAATTTAATAGGTTTCTTACTTATCATCTTTCTTTAATAATCCCTAATTTTATAGGTAGTATTATTTAACTTATAGGAAAAGCGAACTTCACTGCCTCGTAGGGGCACTGTGATTCCCAGGGTATCTTCTTGGGCTAAAAAATATCTATACTGCTAATTATAGTATTTCAATTTTTTCTATATCTTCCATGAGGAATTTATTAAATTTTTATATCATAATAACTCAACACCTTCTAATCCGAATTAATATAATCTTATTTAGTAACTAGTTTTTCATTAGAACTAGCAATTAATTTTACATTTTACAATCTTTTAGAAATGTTTAGTTTACTAGGACATACTCTTGGAAATTATTTCATGACATGTTCAGCTTTATTGAGTTTCTCATAGGACTTCATACTCGTATTTATATTCTAAGAATCTTCTTCCTTTTTAATTACTATCTTATTAACATTAATGAAATAGGGAACTTCTTTGAGGAGAGTAGTTTTCCTCTCCTATTTTTTTACCTTCCACCCCATATATTACACATTTTACATCATGGTTCCAAAAAAATAGATTGAATAGATTAGATTAATTCTTGAAACATGTTTACTAATCCTGTAAAAATTTCCACATATGGTCACTAAATCTCCCCCATTAGTTAATTCCTCAAAACTAGTAAAAAAATATTCGACCATTAAATATAGGATTCATTTTTAGACATTCTATATCTCTAATAGAACACTTGAAATTCATATTTTCTCAACAAATTGTATACCTATTCTGATTAATGTATCTATTACTCTACTATAAATCAATCCATATCCTTCCTAGTTATAGTGTTCCTTTTAACTTAATTTACTCATTTTATGTCGATTTGTACCCTTCTACATTATCCTTTCTATAAATATATTTATTTATTTAAATACTACACTATAAAATGTTACATATCTCTATGGAAATATATTTGAAATATATTTTACAAAATTGATGGAACTATTTATTTTTGTAGGTTGTTATGACTCATATTTAACCAAAAGTGACACATAATTTTTTTTATAAATTATTTTTTATCATTTTTATCAAGAAGACACATAGGTTGTGTCTCAACCATTTATTATTCCATTTTAATAAACTTCTATTCAAGATAAAATACCATATTCATGTGTTCATCCATCTTCAATGTATTATTCCTACATTTATCAACAAAGTATTCTTCCTTTAAATTCTTCTCCTTTTTCTAAATAAATATCTTTCAATTGTATTTTATTAGCTTTTTTATTTTATTTCTAGAGCTCTATAATCTGCTTTAGACATTGTTTTATCTCACCTTTCAACTAAAACTTATTTTTTCCATTCATCCTCATAATCATCCAAACATGATGAATTAAAACCTTCATCAAAATGGGAGAATAAGTTGAATTTTCTAACTAACAAGTGGTGTAAATTTTATTTCTCCATCTTTCTCATTAAACTCCTATTAGTAATTCTATAATTCCTATTATTTCTCAAAAAACCTTTACGATTTTTTTTATTTTTCATCCTTCTTATTTGAATTAGATCCTTCAAACTTCATCCTTGTTGGGTATTTGAAAAAATTACTTATATCATTAAAATTATAATACCTCGATATTTTCATTCCCTTTCCATCAAAATTTACGTTCATTTATCTTTTTTGAGAGACAGAAAATAATATTTTTGAAATTTTCCTCATCTCCCTCTTTAGGATCACTCAATTCTACCACATCATTATCTTTAATTTTTTATTTTTCTCACTACCTCAAAATATATCTCATATTTTTCTACTTTCTTGATGTTTGGAGATTTTTCATTTTATATGTAATTATAATTTTTTGAAACATATATAATGGAAAATAATCCCTCTCCTCTATGGCTAAAATCTTGGAATCAAATTTGTCAAGAAATTTTCTCACTAGATTTTAAAAAAATACTGGAATCATATAATATTCCAAAAAACCTTGAATGTTTCAGAAAATCTCATTGACCATTGAAAAATAGTTTTCAATTGTGCTTTCAATATCCATATTTTTGTCTTTAAATTTACTTATATGAGAATAAATTTTGGATTCTGTGAATTTAATATTACCTTCATAGATGCTTCTAAATTTTTCCATAATAACAATGGTATTTTGTAACTCCATATAATGTATATAAAATTTTTTAGAAATATTTATAATTATAGAAATTATTTTTTACATTAAATTAAAAATATCTTTTATTAGAGTGGAACATACTAGAGCATTCAATAATGGGTGGAAAACTATCTATGGAAGCTTGAATTACATTATTTTTAAAATATAAGTGTAAGGAAAACAAAATATTCCTATAACTCTTTTATTCATTTCATTAAAATGTAATAACCCCACTACTACTAAAATAATTAAGATTAATTATTCTAAACAACTTCTTAGATCATTAATATGGAAATCATATGCACTCTGATACAACTTGTAATTTCCTTGTTCAGATTAATGACTAAGAGCTAGTGAGTTGATGGTCTCAGTTTATGATTTCTCCCTTTTTATTTGATCTCTTAAACTAACTAACATTTGGAACTTATCAATGTATTATTAAAAACTATCCACATATGTAGTAGATATAAGAATTTATAATTATAGAATGATTTACATGATTTATCTCTATGGACCTACTCAAGTTCATAATTGGTTAGCGACGCTAAACACAGATTCTCCACTATCGACTAAGGTTCTTAAAAATATGGAATTTCTTAATCTGATCAATATAGATTCATAATTTGACGTTATTTCGAATGGTGATTAGATGATAAACCCAATTTCATTTTATATGGAAAATGATATCTTTAGGCTATTTCATTGAGATATTACTGGAAAAAATTATAAAAAAACAAGCAATATAAGTGATTTGATTTTTCTTGTTCTACAAGTAAAAGAGAATTTGAAATGATATGAAAAACATATATTTTATGTTTGGATAAATGTCTTTATTTAAAAAAATTGTTTTAGAAGAATGGGGATAACATTAAGGTTATTAAAATATTAAAAATGATTATTTGTATTAAATTCCATATTTATTATAAGAGGGTGAGGAAGTTAACATTGGACGACATCATTGATGAGGATGTTAATAAAGAAGGAGATAATATTAATCTATTTTAGAGAGATCATTTATATTATTTTTTTAGATGATTTTTATCTATTTTGATGTGTTTATGAGTGCCTTGAAAAATGATAAATATATCCTAATGGTATTCAAGCTAAAAATGAAATTTTTGGATGAGAGTTTAAAAATAAAATTGGCATATATCATTTGCATCTTGTATGCTATTGGAGAATTGGATTCATAAGATATTCCAATTTCCATCTGATATGTTTGAGTGGTGTAATATATTCTGGTATGCGAATATAATATTTTATCTATGTATAAGAAATGTTTTTTTCTCTGTAAAAAAGATAGATTTAGTTAAAATGTTTTTCTATAAATGATAATTACCTTATTCATCTGTTAATTATTACATGTGTTTGAAATTTTTATACATGCAAGTGAATTTTAAATGAGTTATAATATTACAAGAATAATATAGTGATTTTATATTATATAATCACATAGTATATTTTTATTTGATAAATAACGATAATATTTAGAACTATATATTCAAAATGTGAGTAAATAATAAAATAACACTGCTATGAATATTGTCGATTAAATATAATGGAAAGTAATATGGATCATGCATTAATACAATATCAAATGAAGTCGAAGAATTTTCTCATTCTATTATAAAGATATATTTCATAATAGAACGATTTTTATTGATATTTCTAACATATTTATGTTATGTATTTGGTAGAAATTTAAGTAATGATATTTTCATTCTTGAAGAACTTAACAATTCCAAGTATTTATGGGGTTTAAAAAAGAAAAAAAAAGAGATTTAAATGAGGTTGATTGAAAAATATAATTTTTATTTTTTATTTGATATATTTAATATATAATATTGTCATTGTTGGTGAAGATATAGTGTTTAAAAAATTCCAATTTGGATACTAATTTAATTTAGAGTACTATTTTTTTAATATAAAAAAAATATCCAAAAAGGAAGAACTGAGTAAAATAAAATTGTGTTTAGTGAACTCATTAAATTAAAGAATGGTATAATCTTGAGAGCCTAATGCACTTATAGTATCAAAGTGAATAGGAGGAGTTCAATGCTCAAGTATTTTATATAATATAAAAACAATTTTAAAGAGAAATTAGAAGGATGGGGAGGATCAATATTATATATGTTCTTGAGTGAGTTTTCCAACCAACTATTCTGATCACAATTGTCGACTCTAATGTTTTAATTGTATCCCTAAACAATACTGCATATTAATCCAACCTGTCCATAAAGGAATATCATTTTTTAATTGAGGAATAATTATCCTATAAGTGATATAGATCATTCTTTATTTGGATCATAAATTGTGATGTAGATCAATTTATTCTAGTGGGATTTTATACGCTAGAACAAAATGTGACTCGATGTTGATTAGACTAGGAAGATCAGTACTTCTAACTATTTATGCTGATAGTAGAGAATCCATGTTTAGGGAAGTGAACAATACACATCAAGGTTAGTTTATTTATTTTAAATCCTTGTGAACCCTTATATGTTATCTTCATTTTGTATCTACTTCATACAATGCAAGGTTATGAGAATAAATTGAGTTGATTGAAACATTAATAGGCTCATGTGGTGGAATTAAAGGGGTTCCACCCACCCTCAATGGTCAATCTAGCCTATGAAATCATAGATATGGTAACCATTATATATAATGTGTTTTTTGAATGATTCCTTTTCCTAACTATGAAAAATGGTCAAAATGATATGAAAGAAAAATAATGTTATATATTAAAAAATACTATTCCACTTTATCATTTTACCTTTAACACATCTATTTGTACATTCTAATGTATTTTAAATAGTCTTAATTATAATTATATTTAGAATTAAATATTTTTTGGATTTTTTCACTCCATGAAACTTGTATATGTAGTATCCAACATAAATACATATCATAGAATTTCATATAGATTCCTAGAACATAATATTGTAAAAATTTAATAGAAACCTCATATTATTCATACACAAGTTATTTTGGTGGTATTTTATGCGAAGTGACAAGGGAAATAAATTAGTCCTGAAATATTCTAAATTTTAAATTTACGTAAGATGAATAAATTAAAAACCCCAAAGATCATAGTCATTAACTCATGTTCCTAAAAGATGAAATTTTATAATAATAAATTCATAGATAAATTCAATATTTATACTTTGAAAATTGATAACACTAAATATTTATTTCTTGATTTTATCAGTATGTATTTCTTAAAAACAATATAACTCCCATTGACCTCTTATAGGCATAAAGATATTTTTTATTCCAAATTAATATTCTATTATCAATATGTGTGCCTCAATCCACATATGGATATGTTTATTTTTTATATCATATTTTCATTCATTGGGGTATCCTACTCTTATAAATTTTTCATTTGGGCATGTTCAATTGAATCCCATTAAAGAAGGAATCCTTAACAGCCAAAAAATTGATAAAATTATTATAAAATATTTATATGAAAAGTATAATTCAAATGTATTTTATTATAATAATTTTAGTAATAATATTTTCATATACTATTTCTTAATAACCATTAATATATATTAATAATAGTTAATTTTTTATTTATACTGATTTGTACCATCCATATATAGTTTCTCTTGAATACTCACCTATAATATCATGTCTAGAAACACATATAATTTAAAGACCCTAAATTTTGGTTCATGGATTCCAATTCTGAATTCATACATATATTTCAATATAATAAGTATTCTATTTACTAATTTTTTATTAGTTATTATAATTGAACAATATAACACCAATATTGGTGAATATAGAACCACCACATAGATTTTTAACCTCTTACTCAATATTTTTCCCATTGAATAATTACCCCTACTGATCTTATGGAAATCTATATTATTATTCCAACACATGTGCATCTGGATCCAAGATTTATTTTAAATATATATTACACCCGCTATGCTAAAATTATATGTTCTTACCTATAATAAAAATATAGTTGGTATAGACTAATAAAAAGTGTTTATGTCTGTTAGAAGCTATATATTAATGAACTGAGATATACTTGGGTTTTCATCGATGTTCATTTATAGAAAAATCAGTATTTTAACAAAAGGTTCTCATTCAACAATAGAAGTTTTACCTAATGGATTAATTTACAAATTTTAATTAATAATATATCCATTAGTCAATTTTTTTTGCAACCTGGATTTTTATTTTTTTGTTATTTGTGAAACACATCTTGTATAAAATAATTTATGTCATGCTATAAATATATTTCATTTCATCGGTTCCCTTCTAATTATATTAGAAATTAAATGTATATGGTAATGTGTGTTTCATATTACCTTGACTCGTCATATTAATGATAAATAAATACGTGTATATGATACACTCCGAAAATTCTACATAGAGGTTCTTATATCCCTTACCAAGTGTATTCTTTCCATTCCTGGCCATTCCTAAAATCACATAAAGTAATCCCTTGAGGTATATAAACATACCTCTAATCTTAATCTCTAGAATAGTTTATGTGGCCTTTATTTCAATATTCTAGTATTTTTTAATACCTTTATTTATAGGAAACATGTTTAAAAAATGTTTAGTGAACATTTCATTTTACCTACTTTCATTCCTAAATAAATCTAAAAACCCACCAGATTTGAATATTTGAACAACTATTAGTTTTTTGTAACTATAATTATAATTTTAAATTTTTTTGGGAGCCTTAAATTTATATTCAAAAGTAATTTCTAATTTTGGACATATATGATCATAGATTTACTAACCTCCTAGTTGAGTATGAAATACAAAAACAATCATCATTCAAAAAAATAAATAATCTTATGGGGTTTCAAATTAGTAATTATAACAAAAACTCAATACAAGAAAATATTTTGGATTGAATGAATCAAGAAACATGGTTGTTTTTTACTTCTCTATTCAGATATTGTAATCACCCTTGTATTGAATTTCTATGAATAAAGAAAATTTATTTTATGCATTTTACCATTTATGATTTTTATATTTGAATAAAAAATTATATAAAAAATTATTTATCAACCAAGAATTAAGAAAAAAGAATTAGTATTAGAAACATTCCAAAAGTAGAAACATCTAATTCAACTCATTATAGTTTTTAAAAAAATGACCTTTCTTGACATACAAGAATAAAATAGATTATTTTTTTCTTTTTTTTGTACATTGATCATTATTTTTTTGGAATGGTGGTGTGAAGAACCAATATAATTAACATTAGTAATAGATCTACTCTCTTATCCTATTATATTATTCACCAAATAATAGAAGGTTTCTCACACTTCATGTCCTTATTTTTCTATTGAAGAAGTTTATGGAGATCTGGTAGATTCATCTTATTGTTTTTCAAATTAAATTTTATAAGAAACCTGGACAAGACCTCGTAGGGGGAAGAAAGTATGATCTTAGTGTTTAATTCATTAGGTTATTCCAATTCTTGAATTTATATACACTCAATGTAGTGAATCATTTTTTCTATATGTGGTCTCACATGCTCTCTATCTCTAGTCTTCCATATAAAAAATGCCTTGTATACCTAAAAATTCTCACACATGAGCCTCATCCCAGTTGGTGATATATCATTATGTGCATCCATGAGACCCATGTTCAAAACTAGGTATAGGCATATTTCCAAGACTGTAGCAGCACTACAGCAGACATTGTAGCAGTATTGTAGTAGGTTGTACACTGTGCGAGCACTGTAGCAGAATTGTACACAGTACGGGAACTATAGTAGGCACTGTAGTAGTTACTGTATTAGGTACTATTTGGTACTGTAGTAGCTAGAACTATTCACCTTGGGCCACTGATTTGGGCTTGGAGTCCTTAAGGCTTTCGGGCCACCCAGGACTTCATGTCCGTAGGGATTTTCGGCCACCATTATGGCTTTTGGGCCACCTTAAAGCCTTTGGGCCACATGCAGTTGCCTCGACAGACTCTATAAAAAAAGGAGCAGCCCCTGAAGAAGATTTAGAGCAGGTGCACTCACCAGAGCAGAGCCAAATGGATTTTTCAGAATGAGAGGGTATGGGTATGCCATCGTGACCGGCTTTTGCTTGCTCAGGAAGCCTAGCCAGACAGCCATGCGAAGGTGGAGATCTACTATCATGATGAAAATGCTGGGGAGGGGTAGTTTCTTGTAGGCAGTCTAGTTGAATTCCCTATGTCCTTCAGGACAAGTAATCTCCTAAGCCTACGAGATATATAATCTCTGAGCATACGGGCCTTGTAAGGGTTCCCCCTCATCCCATGAAAGGGGGGTTATCAAAAATAAATAAAAATGAAGGCCTTCAGGCCATTTGGGTAAACTTCACAATTTTAGCTCAACCCTACTAATGATCACAAAGATTATTTGTCATATTATAAACATTCATGTTCTCAGGTGAATTAGAAATTTCATTATATATGAATGATAGAATAAAACTTAATAAATCTATCACATAATAAAATGGTAATAAATATACATAAATATAATCATTACATTTCTCCTTAGTATGTAGATCAATACCTATATATTAAATCACATAATGTTTATGTTTTTATCATAGTATAAAATAAAATATACATTACCACTCTTAAAAGATACTAAAAGTAATGAAATTTTCATTATATAGTGTAGATCATATGGATAATGAGGTAAATGAAATTTTCATTAAACTATAATAAAAAAACATATGTTCAATACTTTAATTTTTATCACAAAATATATGTAAAATTAAATAAATTTAATTATCTTAGATACCCCAAATATTTTATCGATTCACAATATCAATCATTTTGATCCGTAAGTTACTTTAACATTGATATTCTAGTATCAAGGATAAATATTTATCTTCCAGTAACTAATTCTTGGACATTGACAATTATTCCATGTTATTTTGGTTGGAACTCATTCCATTTAGTAGTTTTTCTCTATTAGATCTATTGTGTAAACACCCTAATCCAGAAATCATGACTCAAATTTCCTAAAAAAATTCTTTAAAATATAATCTAGTCTATCTGGGGATAATTTTCTTGATTTCTAATTGGTTATGTAATCCCAAAAATCTTATAAGAACTCCCTATTAAATATAAATGTCATGACATGGGCCAAATTAAAACATTCTTCAATTATTCCATTCCTAATCAAGTAATTGGATCCTATTTTTGAATTATCATTTCCTTGATGGATTATTTTTATTAAATATAAATTCATTAACTTTTCCTTCACATTCATAGTAAATATTACATGGAATTAGAAAATAAATTAATTATCATTTGATAAAATGGATATTCATGATACATTTAATCTACTTTATCAAGAATGTATTTCTATTAAACATAATAAATGTGATCTATTTTAGTCATTCGGTTAATGTGGATATACATAATCAAATAAAAAAGCATGGAAAAAACTTAATGATCATGAGTTTCCTAATTGTTGATTTAATTAGAGAACAATAAATCAACATATACCACTATGGTAAAAATCCATTAAGATAGGTTTTTCTTGTGTTACAACATTTAACCCTTGAACATTGTAACTTTTTATATCATTTAAACTAAAATAGGGTTATGATCCACATTCTACAAATTATATGTTTTAATTTTATATTTTTTTACTTATACACTAGTATTGAGAACCAATGAAACTGTTAAGGGGTTGACATGAAAAAAACCATGTATAGAAAATTCCTATAAAATAATAGTGTGAGGGGTTACTCAAAGTGAATAAGATTTCATTTAGAAGATCATTATTTTAATAAATACCCATGAAATAAAATTATATTAGGTATAAAATAAACTCATACATTATTTAGTCTAGCTCATGATCGTTCACATACCTGAAACAAATAAAAATTTAATCAACTAGTTAGAATTCATTTCAATATTTATTTATTAAGATAAATTAGATGGATTTGTAAATTAATTTTACTATTTATTTATTTTTATGTCCATCTAAAAATTAATCGATATTCTTGTTAATTTTAATTTTGAACAAATAACAAAAATAATTTAATTTAAAATTAATATAGTACATGAAATTTACTTGATTGAAACATGGATTGCACACATCCGAACTACCCAGTGATAGTACATGACATTATCTTTTACTATTCTATTAGTCTAAAAGTTTTATTCATCGAATTTCATGTAATTACATGGAGTGTACATTAATTATTGGTAAATGGACACATGTTAAATTTTTAAGCATTTACCACTTTTTATAAACCCAATTTAAAAAATATGTATCAACGATAAAAATGCATGTTGGTCCAAATTTAATGTGGAAATTAATTATTCATGGGATATTCATTAAAACATATAAAAAAATAATGTAATTAATTTTAATCAAACACAGACATGAATTAATTAGTTTTAATGACAAAATTAAATTTTTTTCCCAAATAAATTAATTGGGTAGTGTATAGCCTTGCCTAATATCCACTCTATTTAGATGGGTATTAGACTAATTGTGTATTAATTAATAAAATAATTTGAACTTATTATTACATAAAATATGTTTATTTATTAATTACACATCATTTATTTAATAATTAAACACCATGTGTGTATGTATTACACATCACGTCTGTATTAGTTATATTCCACATGTGTATCCATTACAAACTATATGTGTATCTATAATAAACTGTATGTCTGTTACTTACACTCCTTCTGTGTATCATTTTAAATCCATGTGTGTATTAGTAACACAATGTGTGTTTATCAGTTTCATAACACATGTGTATTTATAGTGACCCTCACTTTTCCTACATTATCCTTACACAACATTTGTAGAATACTTAAAACGTTATACAAATTGACACCCAAAAAATACATTAGTCTAGTGCATTTGGAAACATGATAACATAATTACTAAAACAAAAATGAGTTACGTCATCTCCCACTAGGTTCTTCTTTACCAGCACCCCTCCTAGACACATAAAAAATAATACATATCCTTATAACCTGGGGGATGGATACATAAAAATGTGTGAGCATGGATTCTCAATAAGGGTAAATAAGGGAGATATGTAGGAATAATCATGATATTAAGGTTATGAGAACATTATCGCAAAAAATGATGATTGTACCTTTCATATAAAAGATCATAAACATGAATTATAACCCAATGACTGATAGTTAATGAGACAAAAATCATAAAGAAATAAATAATGTAATCCATTGAATCATAAAGTTGGAATAAAATGTTGAATTATGGAGAACAAAAAGTCATATAATATGATTTCCATAGTATCCAAGGAAACACAGCCAATACCCTCTTGGTAGTATGTGATCTCTCCCCATTCCATCATGGTAGATATGGTTCACTCCCATGGCCATCATAGTTGCATGGGTTCACTCCTCATTCCATTATGGAATCCTTTTCACTCTCATGTCCATCATAATTATCAGCATTCAGTCCCAATACCATATTAGTCTATCTCAGGATATATAAATCATTACCCAATGCGTCGGAAAAAGATATAGGTCCCACCCATCTCATAATGAAATCATACACACATGAACCAAAATCTCATAAATAATAATATTATACCCCATGAAATTAAATTCTTATTATAAACTTGTAATCATAACCTAACCAATGAAAAAATAATTGTTTCATATTCATTTCATCATAAACATAACCCGTGAATAAAAATCATGTTTCAAAATCATATTACCAATGAAAGCGAAAGATGTTTCATAATCATCATTCCATGAAATCATCAGATATTCAAAGAAATAATATGAATAAAATGATTAAATAATTTCCCCATATAGGCATGATTAACACCTACCAAGGTATCTATTATGGAAAATAGTTTCGAAATATATTTTAAAAACATTTCGTGATGAAAATACACTTTCATCATTGAAAAATGGTTTTCAAAACCTAAATAAATTTTCAATACTTTTTCTACAAAAATATCCTTGAAAACATATAAATGAATCTATCAAAACAATAAAATATTTCTTATAAAACATTTTTCTAAAAAATTATCTTCACGGATCATTTGAAAAAATTTGTGAAAACATGGTTTTCGAAATAAATCTTATTTCTGATTGAAGGGAGCATTATGGTCATATTTTTCTTGAATTTTTCTTATTTATTATCTTAAGTACCAACGAGTGGTAATGGTACTAATACATTAATATAAATTTAATAAAAATAAGTGAATAAAAGTCATGAGTGTTTTTTAGATATGTATCATAATATTTCTATAATGGAAGTATAATCAGGTATAATTTTGATATACAATGAGATTGTTTCAATAAATTCTTACAACATGGTAACAAGGGATCATACTCTCCATGTAATTAAAAGAAATTAGATGAATATTAAAATATAATTCAATTAATTATTCTAATTATATATCATGGAAAGTTTATGTATAAAAAACTTGAAGAAGAATACAGGTGTGTAGTAAAATATGTGTCTCAATGAAGGAATATTGAGACAAAATTGCCTTAAAATTTTGGAATATGTTGAAATATTTACCCCATAAAATTAAGATCATATAATTTATATGTAAATACTAAAAACATTAATTATAATAATCATTGAATACTTATTTGGTCAGTATACACACCATTAAAAAGTAATGGATTGTGAATAAAGCATGTATCTCACGAAAATAAAAAAGTGATTTTAAATCCTCTTACCTTGTGTCTTAACTCTCATCGTACTTGTTAGAAACTTATGTATAAGAAATATATGTTAATTAAAAATATTTTATAGAAAAAAATTATTTTATATAATACTATATATGGTTTAAATATGTTTTTATTTTACTAGATTGTTAATAATATGTTGTTAAGGTTTCGCTTTAGGTAATAATCACTTTGTTCTTTGCATGTGTCTTAATTTGTTATATATTTCGCCCTTATACATATATAATGATTTAAATAATATATAAAATGATATAAATATAATTTATATTTATTATATTTTTGTTATAATATGATATAGAATAAAGAATTTTGAATTGGAATATATCGTTCAGGGAGATGGTATGTCGTACACACGCATGAATGTTGTTTCAGTTTTTTTTATAATATTGAATGAAATAAGAAAAGGATATATATATATATATATTATAATTTAATTATAATAATTATTTCATATATATCATATAGGTTTACTAAATGAATCCTTAATACATTCCATGTTGTCTGTGACCGAATCATATTGCTTTGAGGGGGCGGTAATCCACACTTCCTCAAATACAATTATCATATTTACACTAAAAAGGTATAAAGATATATGTTTTAAAAGTATTAAATAAGATTAAATAAATAATAAATAAAATATATAACATATATAAATATTGTTTTTATCATAATTTCCACCATGATTGGCGGTAAGGAAAAATGAAAAATCATCATTTTGTGAGGCTGTAGTTTACCGTACATATTAATAGTATGTTTTTTACCCATTGGACAAAGGGGTGGATTATATGATGAATGAATGGATGTTTTGTATTGGGAAGATTTTACTCAATCATAATTGGTTTAAGAGGGGAGAATAATATATAGTGGTGGTGGCCTTTTATTGGGAAGGGAAAGGACCCACTTGGAATTTTTGAAAACATGTTTGGTTTACCAAATTGTTTACCAAAACAATTTAATAAAAACCAAACGAAAATCAATAATGGAAGTTTAATGGAATAATAATGTCCTTAAAATTTATTTTATGACAATTTTATAGGATTTTTTATGTAATAAGTCTAAGGTTTAGTACTCTGTTAACCTAATTTTTCTTTTAATCATTGAAATTAATTTTAGTAACCTTCAATAATATTTTTCATAAAACTAGGTTTACCTTATTTTAATTTATAAATTATTCTGATTACAAATATGGAAGTCATTTTTATAAAATATAGTCATATAATTGGTAGAAATTAACTTAAAAATAATCCTACTAACCGGACAAAACTTCCGGTTATTAAAGGAAAAACGTCCAAAAGATTGCTAAGTATTGATAACCAATTTCACTGTGGTATTGGTTCCAATGACCTAAGTTGGATTAATTGAAAAAAATATGAACTAATTAAAAATTAAAGTAAATTTTAAATATTATTTATCTCTATAAATAACATATATGAAAAATATGTTTTTAATATGAATTGATTATTTTTCACTATTCTACAAACAATGATGTTTCTCCAAAAAAATCCCAAAAATTATCCCTAAGATAATTTAGACAATAAAAATTAAAAAAGGAATATTTATTTTATGAAATTAAAATATTAAATGTGTCTCAAATTAATTATACTATTTTTCTTACAATGACATTGAAATTAGTTCATTTGACAAAACAGTATTTTTAAACAAATAAGTACTTTACAAAAAATTTATTTCTCATTATCAAAATGATTTATTTATATATATCCATTATGTACTATATATGAAAATCAGTTATTATTATTCATATAAATAATTTTAATGTCTTGGTTATAATAATTTCATTTAAATATTTACAACAATAAAATGATGTTTCGTAGAAATATCGATGTTGTGTGGAACGTACGCCATGTCAGTATTCCATGTAACATAATCCAAGTCGATTTTTCATGTAATGTACACCATTTTTGTGTTGTGTGAAGTGAATTTTTGACTATGTCCATTTCAATACATACATTAAAATTTAATTTATTCAAAAAATTGTCCATTAAAACTAAGGATATTACATTCTAAATGCCATAATATTATTTATTCCATTGAAATTCTTTATTCATGTAAAAGAAGAGGATACATCGGTGTCATCATATCCTAATGTTCACACATAGCTTCCTCTAACTATTGATTTCTCTAGAAAAACATTTTCCAGCTGTGTAGCATTGTTTCATAGAACTATCTCTGTACAAACTCGAATTTCCACTACTTGTTCCTAAAAAAAGATGATGCTACAATGGTATGACCTCTATGTTCAGTGCATGTGAAGGGGTAGTTAATTACCTCCTTAAGTGAGATACATGAAACACATCATCTACTTGATAGATATTTTTATGAAGATCTAAGCAATAAGATACAGTCCTGATATGATAATTTTTTTTAAAGGGAATGATATATCTAGGGATAAGTTTCCCTTTCTTTATGAACCTCATAAAATTTATCCTGGTGGCATTCAATGAAACACATTTTCACCAACATAAAATTCTAGATCCGGTGTTTGGTTATCAAAAGAACTTCTCTGCTGACTATGAGAAACCTTGATATGATACTGAATGGTTCTAACTTTTTTGTCCATTTCCTTAGTGATATCATGTCCCAATATCATTATTTCTCCAAATTCATCCCATCCCATTGGAGCTCTACACTTCTTCACATATAGGGCTTCATAAAGTTCCATCAAAATTATTGAGTGAAGGATATTTTCATAAGAAAACTCAACTATAGGAAGTTTTTTATCAAAATTACTTTGAAATATAGATAAAAAGATATCAACTTATCCTATAAGGTTTGAATCATTCTTTCATATTTACAATCCATTTGAGGATGATAAGAAATGCTAAAACTCAATTTTCTATCATGTTATTATTGAATTATTTTCCATAACATTTACGTGAACCTCAGATCTAAATACAGTACAATACACTATGGAACATTATACTCCTTAATGTATATCCTGGAAGGCTAATGTAAATATAATCATTCTCTAATAGTGATGAAATGTGCTAAATTATTAAGGTGATCGAATACCACCCATATAAAATTAAACACTTTAAAGTCTTTTAGTTTTCTAGAAACAACATCTATAGTGACGTTCTTCCATTTCCATTTTGGAATGGGTAATAGATGAAAAATCCCTCTAGACAATTTTCTTTCAGCTTTAACCTATTTTCCTACCAGGAACTACAATAAAAGCTCTATTATATGCCTCTTCATGCCATCCCACGAGAAGTATTCGTTCATTTCCCTATACATATTCATACTTCCATGATGAATAGTGAATTATGGACTATGATATTTCTCTAACATCTCCTTCTTAAAATCATGTATGGAAGGAAAACATACATAGTTCCTCTAACTTATCAATCGATCCTAATCAATATTATACTCATGAACATTTATAACCTTCTTTTGTGGCTCTACACATTCCTTATTCTCCTCATTAATCTTCACCATGATAGAGGGTTGAACATTCATATGATAAAGATAATATTTTTCACTTTCCATCAATATTTATAGATCCATCATTTTCAAATCCAAAAATATTATATCTTTTTTGATCCCATTCATGGATAATCTAGAATGCTCTTCTTGACTCAATGTATCGACCATCTTGTTCACTTTTCCATGGTGGTAATTTATCAACAAGTCATAATCCTTTATCAACTATGAACATAAAATCTAGAACATGTTCAAATCCTTCGGTGTGAATATATATTTCATACATTTATGACCATTATATATGTAAGAATTTTCTCTATAAATATAATGCCACCATATTGTTAATGAAAAAATTAATGCTTCTAACTAAAAATCACGAGTTGGGTAATTTTTCACATGAATTTTCAACAGCCATGTGGAATAAGTGATAAACATTTTATTCTACATAAGAACATGTCCCCATCCCCTCTTGGATTCATCAGTATTGATTATAAAGCATTACCCACTACAGTGAATGTAAGAACATGTGCACTGAATTACCTTCTCTTTTGTACCGTGAAATTTTCCTCACATTCATCCGTCCATATGAAATCTACAACATTCCAATTTATCATGGTCATAAGATTAGATAGTAATTCTATATTCAAAATAAACCATTAATAATGTCTATCTAAACCATGAAATATATAGATCTCAGTCACTATGGTTCATCTACTCCATCATTCGATAGCCTCTATCATTAACGGATCTACTTTTATACCTTCTCTTGAGATTATGTAATGCAAAAATGTAATTGATTTATTCCAAAATTGACACTTTTTAGATTATAAATATTTTTTCTCCTTTCGTAGGATTTTTAGTATAATTATCTAGTGATATACATGCTCTTACTTAATTTTGGAGTAAATAATAATATAATATATAAAGACAACCAAAAACGGCTTGAGGTAATCTCTTAAGACTCTATTCATTAAATCTATGAATATTTAAGGGGAATTAGTAAGACCAAAACCCATCCAAATATATTTATTCTATCTATACCATGTATGGTAAGCCACCTTCGGTATATCCTATTTAATGACCCATAATTGATGATATCAAGAACGAAGGTCAATCATTGATAAGTATTGAGCTCTACACAATTGATCAAACAACCATCAATATAGAGAAGAGGATACTTGATCTTGATGGTTATCTTTTTCAAATCATGATATTAAATGCATAGTGGTATTGATCGATCTTTGTTTTTTCCCAAAAAAAGAATAGGTGCACCCTATGGTGACACGCATGTTAGAATAAATCCCTTATCAAGGTTTTCTTAGAGTTCATTCTTCAATTCCTACAATATAATTGAGGCCATTCTATAAGGTGTTTTTGAAATTGGTGTGTAACCAGTTATGAGTTCTATTGATGTTTTAGTGGAGGCTATAAAAATATTTTGTAAAGACATCCACAAAGCCGTGAACATTAAGCATATCATCGATGTTTATTTTCTCCCCAAACATTTGAGATAAAAACCCATATAAATGGTAATTAAAACCCATACACTTGATGTAATATCCACCAAAAGTTCATACCTATCATCACATCGATGGATGTACATAGGAGAGTTTTAAATAACAAACATAACATCCCTTCTATGACATTTTATGTGGGATTTATGGAGATAATTTCAATTCATTTCTAAGATAACATCGAATTTAACCAAAGGAATAATTAAAATATTTACCAGAATCAAATTCCCAAACACATAAAATAGAGAGGAATCATAGACATGGGATGAAAACGTCGTACCATTATAGTTTTTCACTGATCACTCCACATATAGTTGTTTTGGTGGAATTTTAACACCCTTATAATATTATTTAGATATGAAAGAGTGGGGAAATATAGAATCAAATATAACATTATGAGTTCTATAGTGGATGGTAAGTGTACCTTTCATCACATCATTAACAAACCACTTTCCAGAAATAATAATTTCATGAGATTTTCCTATGTCCCTCGACTTAAGATATTAGTGATTTTATTTATCATAACCATCCCTTGGGTTTGGGTAGTGTTTAACATAATTCCGATCATATTTACCCTTATAGCACTAAATTGTGAGAGGTGAATTATATGTTGTTTTTTCTTCATTCTATCCATTTTCTAATTTTCTACCATCAATCTAGAAACCAAATGCTCGATGGGATTCCCCTCCACACTTAAAACATTTATTATAGCCCTTATGGAAATTTACTCCATGATTCTTACCACACTTATATCATATTAGAAATATCATCTTCTTCTCTTAATGGATTTTATATTTCCAATTAAACACCATCTTCATTTCCTTATTAAACCCATGGGTTTGATATGTGAATAAAAACTCAATTTCATCATTTATTTCACAATGAAAAATATATTCATAGCTACTAAAGTATCTAATGTTAATCACAATTATATGATTTGGATTTAATCCATCAAATAACCTATCAACGTTACTTTCAGTTTGGATGAAAATTATAGAAGCAAACCTCACATGTCTTAAGAAATTTTTCACAAAGGTACCCAAAGATTCTGCATCCATTTTTATCAACTGGAAGAAATATTTCTCCATATTTGTACAAAAAATCCAATGAATTTAATTATTGAAAAATATGTTTTTGAACCCATCCTAATATAACAATTCAATCTCATCTTGTTGTCTCATATTCTTTATTAGATTCCACCATGGGGCTGCTTCACCTTCTAAAAGCTAAATAGCCAGAATGACATTCTCCTACTCCAAACACTAGATAATATTGAATATCATTTCATTAGTTTTGATATATTATTTAGAAATAGGTATATTATAAGACCCTTTAAAATAGGGGAGATTTTTCCTCATGAAATACTCATCAAAATGTTGTCCCTCTATTGATCACTTGGAATTACATCATGATTCATTGCTTGAGGAAGTAATGTGAGCATAAGAAAATGTTATTTCATTATATATCGAATATCATTCAGATGATTAGGAGGAAACTCATTTCATTTTCCATTGAAATCCCCATTAACACAATTCCATCATGATCCAACCATTCCCTAAAACCAAAATCATATGGATAGAAATAGTTATAATATTGAGGAACTAAATAATAATGAAAATTCAGGTATAGTATGTCAAAATTATGGAAACTACCTTAATCTATTATGCCATTGGTTTATCCTAGTTAATTAATTTCCAACATCTATTTAAATAATTCATGATGGTTCATGAATATTTTTTCAATTTCCAAATCATGTCCCCTGTGAGTGTCAAACTAGGTGTGCAGCATGGCCCATTTTCATGTACCAGATTACTCACATTCTAGTACAAAATATCTTTTCTAAGTTGTTTCCACTAATGAAATTTGATCCAAATACACATCCCCATGTATTATCCAGGTAGGGATTTATTTCTACAAAACCACTCACTCTATCCTTTTGTAAATTTCCTTCTCATTTCCATATAATGTTCCTCATCATTAGAATAATCCCTAAACATGACCTTATGATTCTCACTAAGGTTTTCTCATTATATCTTCCAAAGGTTGACTAAAAATTTTCTCTACTACAAAATATAATGACCCTCACTATTCGTAAATTGACAATAAATAACATATTAGAAGTAGTTAGAAAATTATACAAACATATTCCCAAAGACCATAATATTCTAGTGCCATTTCAATTATAGAAACATAAACACTGGTATATATATGTGCTACATCATCTATCACTAGGTTATTCTTGACTATAACCCTTCTATGGCACATCATACATAATACATATCTTTATAACCTAGGGGAAGGAAACATAAAAATGGGTGAGCTCAGAATCTCAGTAAGAGTTATCAAGGTAGATACATAAGAATAATCATGAGAATAAGGGTATGAGAACATTATCATGAAAACATAATATCATACCTTATATATAAAAGGTCATAAACATGAACTATGGAATAAATCATGGTAGTTCATAAGAAATGAATCATAAGGAAATAAATAGCTGAATCCATGAAATCATAACAGAGGGATAAAAAATATATTTATGGTAGACACGAAAGCATATAATATTATTTCCATAGTATCTAAGTAATCACTTTCAATTCCATTATGGTAGTATGGGTTAAATCCTCATACCATAATGGTAGTCGTGGTTCACTACCATAGCCATCTTAGTAGAATGAGTTCACTACTCAAACCATCTTGGTAGTCATGGTTTTCTCCCAATGCTATTTTAATAGTCAAGGATCATTTCCAAGACCATCTTAGTATTTATCATGCGATATAAATCATTACACAATTCATTTTAGGGAGATATTGGTCCAAAACATCTCATAATTAAATCACACATACATGTGAAAAAGATCAAAAATAATCATATCTTACCCCATAAAATGAAATGGATATTATAAACATTCAATAATATCATAATCTATGGAAAAAAATATACGTTTCAAAATTATTTCATCAAAAATATAACCCATGAAAAGTAGTGAGTTTCACAAGCATGTAACCTGTGAAAGAGATAATGGTTTTATAAACATAATTCCATCAAAACATAATCCATTCAAGGAAATAATATGAATGGAAAACATGAATATTTTCCATATAAATTAATGACTACCACCTATAGGTGTTATCATAGATTAGAAACAATTTTGAAATATTGTTCACAAATATTTCTTGAGGGAAATATCCTTTTGGTAATAAAAATTAATTTTTAAAACAAAAGACATTTTTGATAACACATTATATTTAAAATAAAATTGAAAAATTATATTGGAATCATTGGAGACATTAAAGAATTTTTTTAAATCCATTTTCTAGGAAATTAACCTTCATGGATCATTTGAATACATTTTTTAAAACATGGTTTTTGAAATAAAACATATTTCTGACCAAAGAGAGAAATACGATCAAATTTTGGTTAAAACTATTTTCTTAATTATATTAAGTAAAAATGAGTGTAAAAATAGTAATACATGGAGATACCTTGATTAAAAATAGAGAAGAAAATACAATCATGTTATTCATATATGGATTATAATATTTTTATAAATCATAATAACAAAATATCTTTATATATAATGAGATTGTTTCAAAAAACTCTTACAACTAGGTAAAATGGTATCATACACTCCATGTAAGAAAAAAAACTAAATTAATTATAAAATATCATAAAAGGAATTATATTTAAGACAAATCATGTAAAATGAATGTATATACACGTCAAAAATGAAATTTGGTGCATAATAAAACATGTGTATCAAAGAAGGCATATTGAGACAAAATTAACATACCAATTTGGTGGATTTAGAAACATTAACCCCATGAAATAAATAACATAGAATGGATATTTTAATACCCATAAATTTATTTATATGAATCATTTTATACTTCCATGGGATGTATACACACTACACAAAAGTAATATGTGGTGTATAAAGAAATTATATAACGAAAATAAAAAGGGAGATGAAATCCCCTTACATTATGTCTTGAATCTCATCATACTTGTTCAAACCTAATATATAATAAATATAAGTTTATTATAAATATTTTAAATAATCATATTCATATATCTAATACCATATATGGTTTTACTATTACCTTATATTACCCTCTTTTTAAAAAAATTATATTAGGGTTTCACTTCTGGTAATATTCTCTTTGTTCTTCGCATGTGTCTTAATTTGTTATATCTATGGTCCTTATATGTATATCATGATTTATAGAATGTAAATAATGAGATGAATATCATCTATATTCATTATAATTGTGTTATAAGAATATATATTATATATATGTATAAAATGGAATACATAGTTCATGGATATTGTAAGTTGTATATACGCATGAACGTTGTTTCCCTTTTTATTTTCATATTTAAATAAGAAAACAAAATTAAATATATATATTTATATTTAAATTAAATTAGAGTTATTATTTCATATATATAATATAAAATAACTAAAATAATCCTTAATATATTTCATGTAGTTTGTGAAAGAATCACATCTTGTTGATGGGGTGATAGTCCACACTTCCTCAAACTAAATTATCATATTTACACCAAATGGAAATTATAAAGATAAGTTTTGTAAAAGGTTTAAATAAGATTAAAAAAATTAATAAATATAATATATAATCTATATAAATATATCATTCATCATAATTCCATTCTTTATATTCTATAAGGTAAAAATGAATTATCATCGTTTTTTGTGGCGGTAGTATGCCATACACCTAAATTGTATGTTCATTGCCCATTAGACAGAGGTGTGTGTAAGTGTAGGTAGAAATATTATCATAAAAATATCCTAATATAATGAAGATACGTGTTTTGATATAAAATCCTAGAATAAAGTTGATAGAGGTGTCGATAATGAAAATAAAAGAGCAAATCTCGAGAGATGTCGTTACCTCTTAATCGGGTAACTCTTTTTGGTTTGTGCCAAAAGGATTCCTTGGATTGATTTCTTCCTAAGGGGAGGCTTCTAGAATTAATGTTTGTATTTTGGTATGTTTATTAGGTATATATTTTTTGAACCTATGTGGTTTAATAGGTGTGATGAAAAAGGATATTTGGGGGCCATTAATTGGAAACGGAAAGGACACACATGGTATTTTTTAAAACATGTTATGTGTACCCATGTTTTTAACTGAAAAAAGTAATAATATCTGAAAAAACTAAATAATTAATGTTTAATGGATTAATAATTTTCATAAAATGGGTGTTGGACTAGATTATTAGTATTTATGGTTCTCAAATGTTTTGGTAAGTACTTTGTTAACCTAATTTTTCTCATAATCATAGTAATTAATTTTAATCACATTCAATAATATTTTTGGTCAAAAACTATGATGACCTTATTAGAAATTATAAATTTTTTTGATCCCTAATATGAAATCAATTTTTCCAAATTCTAATCATATATGTTTTAGGAATTAATTTAAAAATAATCCTCATGATGGGATGACACTATTAGTTTTAGAGAATAAACGTCCACATGTTTGCTATATTTTTATACCCAATTTCAAAGTGATATTGGTTCAACTAAACTAAATTGTATTAATTGATAAATATATTATCTAATTAAAAATTAAATTAAACATAAAATAAAATTTATCCTTATAAATAATTTATATGAAAAAGTAGTTTGGAATTAAAATTAATTATTTTTCACTATCCATCCAAAAATGATATTTCTTAGAAAAATAAGAAAAAATAACCCTAATCTAATTTAGACATCATATATTTAAAATAAATTTTTATTTTATAAAATTATATTAATAAATTTATCTAAAATTACTTTTATTATTTTTCACAAAATGATATTAAAAGGAATTCAGCTGATAAAGTATTATTTTAAAACATATAAGGACATTACCAAAAATAATATCATTCATTATATATATGTTTTATTTATATAAAACCATTATAAACCATATTTGATTTTTTATTAATATTTATATGAATAGTTTAAATAGATACATTATAGTAATCTCATTTAAATAATTATAAAAGTAAAAAATATGTTTCATTGAAACACCGATGTTGCGTGTAACGACACCAAGTCAGTGTTGTGTGTAACAAATGCCATATAAATTTTCATATAATGTAAACTGACTTTGTATCCTCTGATATGAATATATTACTTAGTGCATTATATGAAATAAATGAAAATTTTATTTATTTAAAAAAAGGTCTATAACAACTCAAGGTGGTACAGTATCAGTTATTCACCTAATGTGTATCAATTTCCCATTGTGTGTGTGTGTGTTAGTTACACACATAAATCATATCATTTACACACCATGTGTAAGTAACACACCATCTATTTTTTTGTGATATACCATGTTTGTATCAATTATACACCTCATGTGCATCAATTAGAAACCACATATGTATCAATTACACACTATGTGTATAATAATTAAACACCAGTTGGGTATCAGATACACACCACGTTGGTATCAATTTCATACTACATGTGTGTTAATTACACACTATGGGTTTATTAATTACACCTCATGTAACTCTAAAATTACACACATTGTGTGTGTCAATTACATTTCATATGTTTATTAACTTCATATCAAATATATATTATATATATCATGTGTATATTAATTATTTACACCGTGTTTTTATTAATTAAACACCACATTTGTTGACATAAAATCATATAATCATGTGGGGTTACATGACTTGTATAATAGTTAAATATCATGTAACCATTCCAATTATGTTCAACCTCAAGATAGTATCTTTATGTGTTCATGATCTTTCATTGGTTATATAATTTAAAAAAAATATCTCATGTTTCATATTAGTTAATGAATATACTATCACAAAAAATATTCTAATATATTTGTTGAACAATGATTTGAAAATAATTAGCAATTTTTCTTTAACCTATATGATTCGAATTAAATGTTCCAAGAATATAAAAAGTGGTGGTATGCGTGATGAACAACTTAGTTTTTGTTATATTTAACAAATAATCTATAGGTTAATATGGAATAATCCTCGTGTCAAATAAAATACCTGATGAAACGAGAAATATAAACATGGAACTGTGGAGATGGGATCTTTTAGGTAAAATTTATAATTTATCTATTCCCAATATGAATTTAATGGTCATTAAATTCTTCATTCATTAAAGATGGTGATTTTTTTAACCCATATTTGAGTTCTACTACCATTTTTCTAAGTGGATTCATTGTACAACCGCTCTATAAATTATCCACATGTTCTCCTTGATCTATGAATGATGCTGATAGAATACTGGGTTCTAGCGTGGAAAATCCGATAATATTTAACTATTAACCTTGATCCCTACAAAATAATTTAGGATTGAAGGCTCATCTATCTTGTTATATTATTCTTATGGTGGTGGGGATAGGTGGAGAAATTCCATTTATCTTGATAGAAAAATTATAGAATTCCTAGTTTAGTGGTAATTCTCTAGAGATGATTTATTTTCTAAAATGATGTCTCTTATGGCTCTCTCCAGAAAAAAAATATAACTGTGTTTTTATAGAGCTAGTTAAGAATTGGTAATTTATTATAGTCCATTAAAAAATAAATTAGTCATTATTCAAAATCATGTCCAATAATATTAAGAATAATTCATTTATATGTTCAACGCTTGTGGTTAAAAATAAATTTTACTTCTTAAATAAGTTATTTAATATTTTATAATGTAATATTTATTATAACATTCTAATGAGACTAGAAACTCATCCTATTTTTCATTCTCATTATTTATCCATCCCTAAATAATAAAATTTATTTACTGGAAAAATAAAATAAATATTATATCATGTTAATAAAATGAAAATATTTATTCTATAATTAACACAATTAAATAAATATTTAATAATAAATATCATTTAGTAGCTTAAAAATAGTACAATATATAAATAAATATTCAATTTAGAGATCTTATGAATAATTATTTTTTAATATTTAACTTAAATATATAAAGTCTCACAATACTTTTGACGTATAAATCATGAATTAATATAATTTCTTAGTTTTAGGAATAATACTTATTGTAATTGTTAACTAAATGTAGTATTTAACTAATATAAATTAAGACACATTGTGTGTGAACCACTAGGCCTCATCCTCGGTGGAATTTCAAGGGAATGGACAAAGTCTAGTGTTAGAATCATGGAACATTAAAAGGAACCCATAGAGGAAGAATTTGATTTCATGAGGATTACAACCACATATGGACTCCCATTGTGTAATATGATACATTTTTAAAGGGAAATTTAATCAATAAATTTTCATAATCAATTCAATAACATGTGTGCTCAATATATATTTGACTGACATCATAAAATGAACCCATAAATCACTATTTCCATATATTTTATTTTTAATGTTTGATTCTAATCAAAGGGCCGAAGAAATAATCTTCCTTATACAACAAGGGAAAATACCTTCTCAATTATTTATTAATGATATTTCATTCATGACACCCCCAAAATATCCTATATCCAAAAAATATATATCACTATGTATTAGTCAATACCTAAAAGTATGTGATTCATGATATGTATTGATAGTAATCATATGGTCTAAATATAAATACAAACATTCACAAACAGAAATATTTAAGGGCACATAAACATTTGAAGTTTTCATATGTTTTTATGTCCACATACATTCCCATTATAGAGATTACCAAGTGAATACTTCCTAAGATAAAGCCTCATCATATTATTAGTATCATGCAGATGATATTAAATGATAATATGCATCCCTTCATTGAATATTATGTTGAAAATGGAATATAAGTGTAAGAATATTGATATATAACTTCAATTTTATCATTATATTGTGGAAATACTATGACTTTATCAATATAAAAGACAATCTAACACATTATTACATAAATGTTACTTATAATATATAATAATTCATTATAAGACATTTATTAATATTGAAGACTTTTCATATTTTGATTATCTAAAATATAAGGTAGTTTATTCTAGAGAACCAAAAACAAAATACTATGCATGATAAATTATGTGTGATGATTGAAAAATTACCCTATGAATCTGTGAAAGTATTCATCAGTTTATTAGTTGAGTTAAAAATTATTTTATTATTACCAAGGTATACTTTTAGGAAGTAGTAAAACTCATGCTTAAATAATATTTAAAACTCATTTCATATTCATAGAGTTGGAAAGTGATCTAGTTTGATCATTACATTTATATTCTTTTAATTCATTCATGCTCTCCATTCAGTAGTGGGTTTTATTGGGATTATATTATTCACTTCATTAATTATAATGGATGAGCCTCCCTCTTTTCACACAACTTGTAATGAGTTTCCCCATTGACTTTTTTTTGAAGAGAGAAGTTATTTCATATATATAGTAGTGTGAGAACACCTTTTTGAAAACCTCAATTATTTTCATGATCCTTCATTTTTGTTAATGAATATTTTCCTCTAATATTCCAATATAACTTTTTATTTTCAAATATATTTAATAATTCATTTTATATCATCAATAACGTTAGTAATTATGTTCCTTCTTTTCTGAAAAATTTATTAGAGCTTCTACACTAATTAATCAATCATGTCCCAGTTTATGATCACTACTTAGGTTTATTAATAAAAAAATGGGTATCATAATGTTCTATAAATGAGATTCAACTCAATACTCAAATCTATTATGATTTAATTTTTGATTGTTGGATAATATTACATTATAAAATTCTCTTTACACTATAAAAATCATACTTTGGTTCCATCATCAAACTTAATTTTTTCATTTTTTTTATTCTACCATCTCATCAATGAGATGAAAATTATTATCCAATTTTTTTTATTTTACATCCAAATTGGAGTATTTTTATTCATAGAAAATACCTGAAAGTATTCTGATTTAGCTATATACTTCACTACATTCATAAGATAAGAGATAACATGTTCTTCTACATGTATGAAATTAAGTATTTCATGCTTAAATTTATCTACACCTTATCATTTTATAAGAATGTTCATCCAAGATTTATGGGAACATCTCATACCATTTCCATTTCGAGGATTAATAATACAATTTAAAAAAAATTTCCCTCATTGATGATAAAATATTTGAAAATTCCTCTTGGGTATTTATCAAATTAGTCTAAGAGATGAAGCACTAAGAATGTCAATTTTGACTCATCTAATCCCAATTACCAATACACATTCAAATAATAGATATTTAAAAGAGAACCTAGATCACTTTGTATCATCAAAAGTTTCATGGTCTAATAATGAAATTTATGAAGATGTTCTGAATATCTCTCATATTTTATCTGATCTTTAATTTAACTACTACCTAGAAATCCACAAAAATAGATACAACATTGGTATCATATAACATTTTATTATCTTACAATAACTTTTTTAGGTTTTATTTTTAACCAAAAATTTTAGAATTTACATATTCCAATGAGATTTTATTTTGATACTATTTGAAAATGTCTAATAATTTCTTATATTTATATTTAATTATTCCTTACCTTATGTTAAACTAAAAATATATTCTAATTAATATTATCACCATTAATAGTCTCATATTTAATGTTGAATTCTATATCAATAATATTTTTTTCAGCATAATTACACATTTTAACATTCTCATGTTTTTGATTCGTTCTTCCCTCCCACATTGGCCCACTTGATTATATCAAAAACTTTTCTTCCACCCTTGGATTCATTATTGTGTTAAATTATAGGGTACATGGTATCCATAGAAATATTATTTAATTTATCTATTCTCAATTTAATCTCAAATAATTAGAGAGTGAATTATTGATTCATAAGGTAATTTTATTAGTTATTCATTAATTGATTTGATATTCGACTAAATTCTTCTATCATATCCTTGAAATATGGTTTTGAGGTTAGGAAAGTTGTTAAGATCTAGGATGAATTTTTTTTGGAGATTGAATTTATGGAGGATGAGGGGGTCGGAATGATTTAAAATTAAACTAATTAAATGGATGAGGTGGGTATTTAGGTTCTTTTTGGATTTGCCTACATATGTAATCTCTTCATGTTTTCTTCCACCGTGGATTTAGTTAATAATATGGTTGCACTATCCTCTTTCTGTTGTATGTAGTCTATATAGGAAATTTATGTCTGCCTTATCAGTGGTATGATGCACCTAAATCCCCAAATCTGGACTTCCATCTTGGATGTTTTACATTATATATGTAGAGTAACTATTCTGTCATCTTCTATTGGAATATTTCAATATTTAGTTGGTGTTGGTTGTGATTGATGGGAATTTTATCAATATTGACACTTGTCCACAATGCCTATTTAATGGAGTCTATGGGTGCTTCCAATAATAACTCGTTCATAGTATATATCACATTATATAATAAATATATAAGAGTGGTCTATGTGAGAATAATAAAGGGGGGTGTGAGAGGAAAAAATTTGAAAAACATTGTTTTAGAGAAATAAAGCTCAATTGTTTGCCATTTTTCCATTCAATTGTATTTATCTTTTATCAATGTATCAAAAACATATTTGTATAATATCCACTTGTTTACATACAATAGAGAAAATAGGATATTTTTAAGTTAATAATACATTCAATTTGATCATATTCTAATTTTGAAGGAAGATTTCAAAAGTTCATGTCAAAATTATTATGATGGCATAAATATAATAAGAATATAAGAAAAATAATCCCTTAATCATAGTCAATGTTTACGTATAAATTTATTTAAAAAATACCCACTTTTTGGAGAAAAATTAGGAATTGTAATAGTGTTTGTGATATTTCCAATGATTTTTCTAGAATGTGATCTCATGTGCCACATTAGTGCTACATCATTACCATGTTATTGGTCAATCATGACCATTGATACCATTTTTATCATAACATGATCAATAAAGATCCTTTTTCAATAATTCATCCCACCATTATTGAATATTTTGAACACAACTGTATTCTCTATCTCTCTTAATTAGTTACTAGTTTTCAGTAAATTAGAATTTTATGGATTGTAAAATAATCGGAGGGATGATCATGTTGACTTCATCAGAAAACATTATTTATATGACATGATTAAAAGATAATTTTAATTATAAGGATAATATTTTACCACTTATAAAATTGGTGTGAAACCCAACGTTTCCATAAATATGATTGGAAGAAAAAAAAATTAAGAATACCATTGCTTAAATCCTCCAAAGGGTTGATCATAGCACCTACCACCATATTGTTCAAAAGACTAGTTTTTATGAACTGTGGTTGTTTTTTGAGAATACAAACCATTAATATACTTCACAAAATTAAATGTAATTTTTAATTCCATTGATGAATTTTTGAATATAGAGTGTGAACACTATATTTTAACATACTATTGAGTTTGGTAGAATGACTAATAAATTAAAGGTTTTGGGTAAGACACTGGATGATGAAGATCAAAAAAGAAACATACTTTTTACACAACTCAATATTTGGGATATTATGGTAATTTCCCTCGAAAATATATAACATATAAGATAACATACCATAGAAATTGAAAAAGATAAACTATTAAAAAAATGGGCCTAATGGATGGATGCTTGAAACAATTAGATGCACGATATCATTCTTAATAAGCAAGGGAAACAATAAGGAGAGGGCCAAGGGGTAGGATGTTGTGGTTAATGTAATAACATTAAAAGGCCCAGGGATGGAATGAATCTAACATAAAAAATGAATCCATCATTTCATAAAGGAATAAATGAGGCAAAAAAATTTAACTCTACTATATGAGATTGGGAAGTTTAGTCAACAATAAAAAAATGGCAATGCACACATGAAAATATCTAGATATGTTTCACTTTAAACAAAATATAAAGAAGATAAATTCTATTAAACATTAGGATAAGACATGGAATGGGTGGCCCATAATGAAGAATAATACAATTTCACTCCACTTTAGGAATATTTTTTCACTTATTAGTAATGTGAATTTTGGGTTGTGAAGTTGAAAAAATAAAAATTTGGTAGTTATTTTTACAGGGGTGATAACCAAGAAAAAACATATTGGGATATATAGTCACCCAAATGGGTTTTCAGCTTGATCAATGACTCAGGACCAAGTTTTTATAAAGGATAGAATTTTAGAGATCCGCCTTTGAATGAATCATCATCAATAGGGCATATAAGATAATGAAAGGAGTCAACATCTTCACCTTAATACACATATATGGTACATAGTATGAAAATAATGTGAATATTTGTGAATATAGCTTCAAAATAGTGTAAGGATTAGTTTAATCTAATATATATAGATGGATACTCTAACACATGAGTGAAATTGGGATATCAACCCTAAAAAAGAAGAAATGAGGCAGTATTGACAAGGATTCATCAATTGATCCATAAAACATTAAATTGTAAGGGAAGAAACATAGAGTCACATTTAGTACGACACTAACTATGTGATTAGATTTATTGTGTCTAGTGAAATCTGATGTATATAATCCCATAGAGGTGGATTCATTGGGAAGTAACACATATTTCTAAACTATTATAAATGATGCATCACAAATGGTGTGGGTGTTATTCTTTAAGACAAAGGACCAAGAACTGAATTAATACAAAGTATCCATTCCATATCGATTCATGAACCTAGAAATATGTTTAATTGTCTTGTTTCAAAAATAAAATGAGACTACGTGCCAAGTAATTAATGTTCTTATTATAGGATTAAGGGAATTAGACATTAGAGGGTGGTATCATACACACCAAAACATAATGAAGTTACTAAAATGAAGATAAAATATCACATAGAATGATAGGATCATGATTAGTCATTATAACCTACCCAATATATTTTAGGAAGAAGATGTTCAAGTTTCATACTACATTATCAATATATTCTGATTATTCCCCCTAAATTTTGAGATTTTATAGAATTTATTGTTTGGTAAACAAACCTCTTACTTTCATTTAGATGTAGCTAGATGTTTTGAATTCACAAATGTATCCAAAGATCCTTGGAATAAGAAATATAATATATTTACTCGTTTAATTTTCATCAGACATAGAGATAAGATATTTAAATAGAATATTTGAGACCACAAGGTGAGATATGTTTTCAGTACTACGAATTTCATTCTCCAAGATAAATATATATTTGATTACATTCAGAGTTATTAAATTTTATGAAGATATAGTGTTGCGGAATAAATTCTTGATCCATTAACATTACCAACACCACTTTCCATTGAATAGGAAGAGGTTTTATAAGGCCCATCATCTATGGTCTAAGATGTATATTAGTAGGATATTAAGTTAGGGGGACTTTATACTCCCAATCATAAGTTGTAGATCCATATTGGGTTCAAATTATACCATGCCTCTCAAACATTAAATTTAATACATTTTAACTTGTTCATAAGTAAGGACTCTACCAATAAAATATTCGAACTGAACATGTTGGTTACTGACTTCTAGGGGGTCCAGATAGATATTAAATGTTAGTATCTCATCCATACATTCTAGACTAGTTTTATAAATGTATGGTGAGATGGAGTCATTAAAAAGTATCAAATGTTCATTTTGTATTAACTACCCAACGGTAAGAATAAACTAATAAAAAATTGGTTTTCATGGACAAGAAATATGGAATTAGAGTGGAGGTCAGGAAAAAATATAAATTAGTGGTAAATGGGTACAACAAATATAATGGTGTTAATTTGAAGGTATCTCTTCACCTATGGTGAAGATGGATTTAATCCGATTCATTTTAGGGTTGGTGGATATCTTGGACATAGATATTGATCAGATTTATATGAAGATATATTTTCTTCATGGTGACCTCACTGAGATGATCTATATTAATTAACACAATGTTTACATGGTTTATGGATAAGAAATCATCGTCTATGAATTGAATAATAGAATTTATTGACTCTAATAATTTCTTAGATAGTGGTATAATAATTTTGACCCATTCATAGAGTGTCATTGCTACAAGTAGTGACAGATGGACCCATATTCTTAATTACATATATTTCTAGATAGTAACATCATTTATGTATAAATTTATGTTGATAAAATGTAATTAATTTTGAATAATTTCATAACGGTAATCGAATTTAAGATGATATCCATGTTTTTTATAATGAATGACTTGAGAGTGAATCAATAGATTTTGAGGATGAAGATCAGTCATGATAGAAAGAAGATGTTGTTATGGCTATCTCTGTAGAATTATTATGACTTTGTGGGAATTTTTTTTAAAATGTATAGATCCAAATACATCTTCTATAATATTCCCTGTCATTTAAATTTGAGAAAGAGTTAATGTCCATCATCCATGAAAAAATTAATGTGGGGGATATGATACCAAAATTCTTAAAGGATAAATTATTGATGTATTATATAGTGTGTACATGGAATAAAATTTAAAATGCAGTGATGATCATGTATTGATATCTACTTAATCCTAAGAAACAACATTGGGATATCGTTCTGTGGATTGAAAGGTATCTTAAAGGTATATCTAAACAATTAGTATACTATGGATGAGGTGATATATTTTTATATATTTATATATGTATATAATGATACTAATAGTAGGACTTTTGTATCATAATACATCTATAATTATAAATGTGGTTTTGTATCATGGTAGTCTAGGTTGTATAAGAACATTAGATTATCCATGACTAAAATAGATTACATTTATATAATAAATTCTCAGAAATATATTTTTAATTAATGTGTTTTCTATATGATATTGGATTCATATATAAGTACATTTTATGTTATGATAGTCAAAATACTTTTAACATGAGGGATAACACTATATACCATTATTTTATGAAAATCTATTGACATTCTCTATCACTAGATTTGTGAGCTGATATATCCAAAAAAATATACTTGTGAAGATCGACATTAACCAGAACCATTATCATATAATAATAATGATTATAGCTCAAGAAAATTAGGAAGTTAATTGATTCTCTAGTGGATTTCAGTTAGAGGGGGAGAATTGAAGGAGACTTTTATCTACCATATAAGTGGGTTGTGAAAATACCTCGCAAAAATTATACTTACATCATAGCTTATACACATACTGTATGACCAATATTTATTCCATTGGTTTCCATGGGAATATATCAATATTTCATGGGAGTATGTGAGAATTTTTGGGGGTTTTAGAAACTTAGAACCTCCCAACCATTCCTATTTGACGATTTCCATGGGATCTCCTTACAATTAGCCAAATAATAAAAATATTAACTGTATTAGAATGAGATATAATAGATTCATGTGAGATAAATAAAGGGTGTGGTTGAAGGGGAATTATTTAACCATTAGTCTTTATAAATAAAGATCAACATTTCTCCTAATGCCCCTTTCATTCCATTTCCATATTATCAATGAATGAAAATAGATGGAACTATTGAGGGACTTAATTATTGCATAAATAGTTATAGTCTAGTGGTTTATTGTCTTATAATTTTGTCCGAAACACTTTTTATAAATTTTGATCTTTTCATATATACTAAGATTAATACTCAAGCATTAGTGCATATCGACACTATTGGGAATTAGAGGATGTCAAAATTCTGTAAAAAACATCCATAAAAATTGTAGATCATGTTGTTATATACACTTTAAGAATGACTAATCTTATTGGACCACTTTTACTTTTTATAGATAATATAGTTGTGAGATATTTCATCATGAAGGTCTTGTACGACCTCTAGAGTCTTCATCCTTAGCTTACAATTTCATAAATCATCTACCCCAGTTTAATATGTGACATATATACCACAGTCAAAAATCGATATTTGAATCCAAACACTAATTTTGTTATTATTTTCATTATGAGGACCTTAAATATATATCATTCTTTTAATTATTATTCTCCATCAATTTGAGCTATTTTATGTATATCACTTCATATCATTCATTTCATCATCAGTGGAAATTACATGTAAATACAATTCTTTTCCAGCTCATTCTACATTTTATTGGACCCAGTTGGTAGACTCTTTTCCAGTCCCTTTCCTAGTAATTGTGTGAATTGGAATAATTTATTCTAAATGGAACATAAATAAACATTATTATTTCAGAATTTATTTAAATTATTTATGAATTTTGGAATATGGTTGTTTAGATCTGCACTCTAAATTCCACTAAATTCTCATTTGATTTAAATCATCTATATGAGGAATGTCTTGATCGTGTAATTTATCAAATAAATAGTAATGCAAACAATTCATAGGTAAGCCCCATCAATAGAAGGTAACCCATAATATATAACGGATCTATACCAAAATAATATTTCACTCTATATATTGGGTATATAGGTTGGAATTATCCATTGAATAGCTCAGGTGTAGAAGGATTTGGATAATCCTCTATTGTGGGGCATCGATGTGAGAAGGGGAATCACATGATCATTAGGTTTTATGAATATGTATCTCAAAAATATATAAATCATGTTCAATAAAATATTCTCTTTCTCATGCATTAAGAATCCTATTAAAATAGAAACAAAACAAAACATGTATCAGAAAAAAATAATATTATAATGAGTTAATTACCAATATTTTGGAACTATTGGGTTTACTATGCCTCCCAGAAATAATGAAAAAAACATGGTAAGTCCCACTAGTTTCATTATAACTAATAGGATAAAATTCTTTGGAAATTTATAATAGGCTGACCCTTCACCAATCTACTAAGGGGTAAATTTGTTCACGTATGGGGTTAATCCATTAAGTAAACACTCTCTATCACTAGTAATTTTTTATATGCTTGTTGTTAACCCTACTATTTGATGTAATACTGGATCATATAAATTAGAAACTTTATATATGATAGTGAAAAGAAAAATACTATAATAGAGGAACAATATCAATTTATAAATATTATCTCAAAGGATCTTACCTCATTCAATAATTAATTACATAATTTAATTGGTCAAAGTTATTTTATATGGTCACCAAATCATTATAATAAATTTCATTGATTATAAATAGGTCAGTTAAAATCTTTTAATTAGACAATTTTACTACCCTATGTGGATTAATTTTTATTAGTTGATAATGAATCAAATATGAGATACTTATTATATCTCAATTCAATTAATCACCTTGGAGTAACCCTATTAATAAATCAATTAGATTAATACAATAAAAAATCATTTTAAAATTATATATACAATGAAATTATTTATTAAAATGACTCTTAATGAATGATATATTTTATTAATATAAACACTCATGCCACTACCCTCAATCACTCACCCCTTTTTTGAAGTCTCCAAAGTGGAAAATAATCCCATTAAAAATGAGTAAATCATACAAATAAGTGGGTTAGGGATTGAAATAAAAAAAAATTAAAATAAAAAACCACAAAAAAAAATGTTTCATTCAATTAAAAGATAAAAATTCCAAAGTTTTGGACTAAAATTTAAAGAATAAAAAAGAATTTTAAAGTAAAAAAAATAATTCAAACAAATAAATAAAATATTAAAACGTAAGATAATCCGCAAAATCATGAGAAAAATTGATATTTATAGACCTAATTCTAATCATGGTTCAAGGGAATGAGTTATATAATGAGAAGAAATATGTCACCAAAAAAAGATCACATTTTATCATCCTATCTAGATGTGTCTCTATATGGAGAGAAACATCAAGATGTTCTTGATTTATTTACCCATTTAAAACATTTAATCCTACAAATATTATGTTGAAGAATCATAGAAAATTATATTATATCTCATACCAGTTCTTCAATTACAAATTCATGATGGCAGGGATGTGTAATTTGTTGTGACGTGATTCATAAGGATTTTTGTTTCTTTGTTATGACCATCATCTCATGAGGAAACAATAATAATCCATGAAATTATCTCTTTTGAACTTCTCCCAATTATGCTCATCCTGAGATCCTATTAGTAATTTACTCAATCCTTCACTGGGTGAAATTTTCTTATGTATGTTTTAATATCTTATTGTAATAGTTACATTTTATTTGTATTTGTTGCAACGTTGTTTGACATAAATAATCTTGTAAAAATATTCTATTATTTTTTTCCCTCAATTAATTAATATATTATACATGGTGTTACAAGTTCTTATGTATCTTCCTCATCCCATGTATTACATTATCATAGCTAACTCTTACATCGAAATACCCTTGTTATGAATCTTACTATCCTAGAAATAAATATCTATAATTATTGCGGAAATCCATAGAAATGCTTATATTGCACTTTTATAAACTAATTAATCAAAAATAATCCAAATTAAACAATATTTTATAGTATTAAATCCATAAATCAGAAAAAAACAATTGGAAAAGTATACACATTTAACATGAATTTTCCCAATTTGGTTCCGAGTATAATGTTCAATAAACATTAATTTAATCTAATAACCCTCTATGTTAAATCAATCAAGGAATAGAAATAGTATGGTTCATCACACCCTTATCCATCCTATCCCAACTCATATTGTTTAATGGAAAAAAATCAATTAATTCTATGTAAAATCACATGTGATAGTGAGACCACATATCACATGCCACATGAAATAAAGTATGAACCACTAGGGAAGGCTGAGAACCACCAAACTAAAAATAGTTTAAACCATTAATAAAACTCAAAAACTATTTCCTAATATTTTCAAAGATCAATGAATCTCAATTTGTAATCATCTAATAACAAAATTCCCAAAATCTATCAAACATAATTTTAATTATTCATAATAAATTATAATTATTTTAGATTATTAATTCCATAATTAACATCAATAGATATAATAAATAGATAAATTACAAACAAATGAAAAAACATTATAACATCATGAAATGGGTTTCATATCAGTCCTAGAACACCCCAAAAAAACATCCATAAAAATCCATAACACCGAGTGTTAATTCACAAATCATTTAAATTACAGTTATAATAAATACACAAAATAAATTAGTTAAGAGGCTTAGCTTGAGTAAAACCACATGGAGCCTCAATATTTCATCCACACATGATATCCTCTAGTAAATACACATTGAATCCCTAGAATCATTTCCTAATAACACATTGATATTTTTGAATTGGAATTTATTAGCCAACATTTATACAAATAAATTATAGAAAAGTATGGGAAATAAATAAATATGAGAAATAAAATGGAAAATAACCCAAATATATAATGTATTTTCCCCTAGATTCCAGTAAAAGAATTAAAATATGTAGAGGTGAATAATCATAAATGTGAGGCCTCCCCTATGTCTTGGTAATAAAAGTAGAATGATTCCTGAATGGTTCTTGAAATTAAGACTCCAAACGAAAATTTTATCTATATTTAAAAAACATATATATTAACTACTAGGTATCCAGTGCACCAACATTAGGTACTCAGTGGATCATCAGTTACTTAGAGCAACGTACCAACCACCTGGTAGCACCAGGAAGTGTGCTTACTCTCTAGGTACCCACATCGATCACCCAGAACCCCCAATGGGGTACAAGGTGGCCCATTACATCCACTATCCTGCACCATCTGTCCACTAAAACACCGAAACACCTTCAATATTCCTACTCCCAAGACTATAACTTATAAAAATCATCTAAATAATTTCTAACAAGTCTTCAAATTCCAATTATTTATCAAAATATTAAAATAAAAATCAAGCAATGTTCTGAACTCATTTGAACCTAGTTTCCCATCATCTCTAATAACATGAAAATGAGTGATGCATTACACTTTTCCGATCACATCATTGTAAAACCATTCATTTAATATGCTAATATATTTTTAATTTGATTATAGTTTTTTATTTTATTCATTTTTCTTTTGGAAAAGTATCATTTTCTTCTTCAAAATATTTTCAACCATCATGAAACTAACTCTTAATTATGCCACAAACATTTTATACTAATCATTAAATTAATTAACAAATATTAACCATAAATCAATTATCATTATTTTTCCTAAAAATATATAATTAATATTCTTCACATTATGTTGTTTAGAGTTTCTAAATATGATAATATGGACGATCCCCTGAAAAATCCCTTTACCCAACAAAATCATAAAATACTTAAAATTATATTAGTATTAGATACATGTTTTACTGTATATAGAAAAAATGATTGTTTATGATTGTTTTTTTCTAATTTCAATCATCTGTTTTTCTATTTGGGACCTTTTCTATCATGTAAAGTATATCAATGGAAATTAATTATCATTCCTTTATGTTTTTGGAATAAAACATAGTAGATGATAAAATAATAAGCATTTAGAATTTATTTATTACTATTTCATCCATAATTGAATATCATTATACTAGTTTGTAAGGATATTTTATGACTAGTATAAGTAGGATCACTTGAATTGAGAAAAAATTATTTAGTAAATGGATATAATTTTGTGAACGTTTACTCTGGTTGGCCCTCATAAAGTATAATGTGACATCTCAGGCTGGGTTCTCCCAATACTCACCCAACCCAGTTTGTCACATGGACTCAGTCAGTCCTCCACATATACTAGAAGCTACTGACTAGAAAATAAGTCTCATAGTGGAACAATGTGGAGACTATACCTTCATTATTAGAGTGTATCATAGTAGTGTGATTATATTACTTTTTTGTAGATGTATAATAAATATCCAAGAAACTGAATATGAATAAATATCATTCATATAAATAATATAGTATCTCATCCAATTTTTTCATATACAATGACAATCCTATAATACTATAAACAAATACATTATTTCATGGTAATTGAAACCTAATATAATAAATGTATCCAATGTAAAAAAAATAAAAAAACAATTCTAGGTAGAATCATGATCTTAAAGTCTAGTCCAATTCTCCCCTTATCCAATGAACAAATCAATAAAGCATATATAAGTAGTAACTTTCCCCATACCATACATGCATCCATGAAGTATGTTTGGGTACACAATGGTGGCCGAAATACTGCGTGAGGTAACACTAAGTAGGCCACCACCAATGCTGCCTATAACAAGTCATCTCTGTTCATGTAAGTTAAATATGTGTATTGATATAATATATGTAAAAGTAAAATAGTAGAGGTGATGTTATGTAGTCTATCAGTTATACTTATAACCAATAAATTAATCATAAGGATATTATTAAATCATATCATGCTTCAACAAAAACAATCTACACTGTGTAATCAAGTGTCATGCCTACCTGAACAAGTTTTCAAGGAGTGGTAATGTCCAAGGAAAACATATACACTATATAAAATAACAATACATTATACAAGGAGTATAAATCAACAAGGAATCCCAATGGTTTCATTAGATCTAAGAAGTGTAAATTTACAAGTCATCCTATCATGTTATGTAATCTAATTCAACTTAATACATAATGTTAAAATTTCCAAGGCATCCATATAATCTATGAATATTGGATCTAAGGAGTATAAATTTCCAAGAAATACTAATAAAATTGATAGATCCAATGAGTGGAAATACTTGATGCATCTTAAAAAGTCATTTAAATTGGATAAAATGTGTATAAATGTCCATGTAGTACAAAGTAGTCACATTAATAGGACCAAATAAGTAATAATCTCCAATATATCCAAGTATGAATGATTCATGGAGTAGAATTTTCCATGGCATCTAAATATTTCCACTAGATCAAAGGATTAGAAATATATATGGAATACTGACCAACTCATTAACAACTCATTTAATCATTACACTAATCCCTCTATGATCATAATCAAATAATGGTGTTATCCATTTTATACCTTTAAATTAAAATTGAAAATGTGTAATAAGGTTTTCACAAGATTTTACAATTCACTTTAATACCCCATTAAACACTAAACTATGAAGGGAAATCTCATCACTCTCCAAGGGTGTCTTAAATATGATCAAAGGGTAAAACCCACCCCATGAACAGTCCAGTTTTAGGTAAAAAACCTCCATCCTTGAAAATTGGTGTCAATTAAATATCTGAACATATATGTATATATCTATATATATATATATCAATTATCCATTATTTAAAAATATTTAAAATGCATACCCCGAATTTTCTGGTGAGTTTAATAATGGTCATATTCTATAGACAATAAGAAATTGTAGGAAAAAGTATAAACAACCTTCCTCGACATGGTACAGGAACACTAATCCAATTTTTATCATTTTATTCGATACATATCAGAATAAAAATAAGTACAATCGAATGCCCTGAAAATTGGCCACAAAAGGATTCAAAAAAATATTTTTTTCGATAGAAAGGAAAATGGTGAAAGGTTTATAAGGAATTTATGACACTATAACATGGATCTAATAAGATGAATGGATATTAAATTGGATGTTTTATGGTTGAAATGGATAAAATCCAAAGAGAATGGTTGTAGATTTCACCATGGAGAAGATAGGTTGTCCCAGCTGAAGGAAAATAGGAACAGGGGTGGATAATTCATTTATGTCATTAAAAACAATTTCTAATTTCCCTCAAAACATTGGGTATTATGGTTTGTCCATATTTTCATCCACACCATGCACTATCTATTCATACCTTTATGTTCAATAACCCCATGTAGGTTCTTGTTCATGGTATTAGAAACCTTGTACAAACTGTACTATTTATCACTGTTAAATACTATAGAAACTTGGCATCGGTGTCCAGCCCTAGTTTCATGGTTTCCTCAAACCATGAATCTCTTACTATGCTCTAAAACTCCCTGCATGGTTTACTCCATCCAAGTAGCATGGGTCGCATAATTTTTACTAACAATGAAGCTGAGTTTCTTTATCCAATAACTCTATCTCTAAGCTCCAAACAATCACTAGAAACCCAGGTTTCCTCCATATCCTCACTGGGAGTTATCATTATGTAAAAAATGAGAAATTAAACATGAAATAAAAAGTCTGTGTACATATTAAAATACCTAAGGCATTACAATCTTCCACCTTAAAGAAATTTATCCCTAAATTTCCCTTCCAAGTGTGGACAAACAGCATATAAGAATAACTCTATTCACTTGGCATGTATGTCAGCCTCCCACTCCCAAGTCTCATCTTGAACAAGGTAATTCTACCATTGAAACCATACTATAGCAACCGACAAACCTCATATAACCATCATTCCTTTATCCACAATATAGATACGATCATCGTCAAAAAGATATATCTACCTCAAACAAAATCTCCTCGATCTAAATAATATGGGATGACTCAGAATGATATCAGAAATGAAGATATATGTCGAAGATGTCATACATGGGCTGGTTCCTATGAGGTAACTAAAATTGTTAGGATACCATCCTAAATCCCTCTATAATCTTGAATGGTCGAACATAATGAGGCCCTATCATCCATTGTTTCAGAATCTTTTTATTCCATGATCTTGTATAAATCCCAAAAAAAACCTAAATCCCCACCTCATACTATAGTTTTCAATGATAATGATCCGTGTATGACTTTTCTCTCAACTTCACTACATAAATATGCTTCCTAGGAAGATGAACCTACTCTGATGTTTCCTAAATGAGACAAGGACCCAGTAGTTCTGCATCTCCTGACTATAACACGAATATGGGTAAACAGAATGACCTACTATATAGATCCTCAGAAGGATCCATATGTATGGTTGCATGGGATATTCTATTATAATAGAACACAACTAGGGTTACATGACACAGATAGATACCCCCAATGTCAATGACAAAATCCCAAAGAATATCCACTAATTCTAATATTGTATGCTCAGAATGGCCACCGGTATATAGGTGATAGCTTGTAGTAAATCATACCTATTAGCCCAGTTCCCTCTACAACACCTTCAAGAATCATAATGTGAAGACAGTTCCTATATCTGACATGATAAAACAAGGAACCCCATGGAAGCATATAATCTCTCGAATATAATGCAACATGATCTCGTCCACTAAAAGAGTCTCTAGAATAGATATAAAAATGTAATCCTTATTCAACTATTCTATGATCACCCATATGGAATCACTGCCATTGGTGATTCAGGAAGTATAATCATAAAATGCAGGGGTAATTTGTCCCATTTCCACTCAAGAATATATAAAGGCTATAAAATCCCAACTGCATGTTTCTGTTCATCATTCACCTAAAAACATGTGGAACACCACGTAATGAACCTAGCTATCTCTCGCTTCATCCCAATCCATTAGTATTGACAAAGTATGTAATGATACAGCATGGTAATACTGGGATACACATCCCAGATAGAGTAATTGATATAATCACATCAACACCTCTTGAACATCTTCATGAACCCATACATCTCTATGGATGCACAGAATCTCATTATCATCAATGATCCAACTTGGAGGTGGGTGATCACATGCAACACTCACCCATAGGACCAAACCCTCACCATATGATAACACTATTTTCCCCACTCTATATATAAGAGTGGATGTCACATCCCATAATGAGAAATAAGTCTACCCATGACTATCTAAAACTCTAACTACATCTTAAAAAACATGTACATAAGATGTCACTTTCTACTAGCCTCCCAAAACAAATTGTGGCTGGGTCCTCTAGGTTAGTACAACAGATACTGCATTTCCCTTCCCAACCATATATGAAATCTTGGACTCACATTACTATAGCAATTCAACCCACCTATTTTTCCTAATTTTGATGTCAGACTATGTAAATATGTACTTGAGAATTTTGTGGTATGTCTACACCACAAAATTTTATCCCATTAATTAATACATCTAATAGCATAAAGCATGAACTATAGTGGCTAAATCAATATTTTTCAATGGGTAGTTATTTTTGTGTGGCCTCACCATACATGAATCTAATGTCACAACTCCCCCATGCATCATAACTACTCCTATCATGTTACCTTATGCATCAAAATATAATATGTTAAAACTGACAAAACCTAGAAGAATCTGGAATAGTGCTAAAGTCAGCATCCCTTTCAACTCCTGAAAGATGCCTCATAGAAGTATAACCGTATAAACTATACACCCTTCTTATTCAAGAAGATATGAAGTTCTTCTATGCATGATTAGTCTTGTATGAAACACCTTTAATATCCAGTTGGCACCAATAAAATCAATATATCAATGATGTTCTTGGGATGATTCTAGAAAACCACAACCCTCAACATCTATGGATCAATAGTTATTCTGGTCTTTGAGATAATATGACTCAAAAAAGTGAATCTTATCTTTTTAAAAGTCTGACTTTGTGAGATTAGAATATAACTTATGCTCTACCAGTATATCTAATGTGATGTCTGTAAAGACCCGTAAAATTCAAGGGAAATTCTTTCTTAATTTTCTTTGGGATTTTACAAGAACGCAGTTTCTAACAGAACCTGATTCTGAGGCCCAGTGTGCCTGGAATCAATTTCTGAAGTTTAGCTTGGGTACGTTCAGTAAAGGAACGAGCGGGTTTTCCTAACTTTTGAACGGGTTCTCAGAATCGAAATCTGAGAGCATCGATGAAAGCGCATTGCCAGTATTTTCTTAAGAACACCTTTTCCGGAGTTGCGTTTGCTCGGGTGAGGTTATTAATTAAATGGGTAAACTAAAGAATAAAATAAAATTTTTTGCTACAAATTTTATTTCTATTCTATGTAGTTTAATCCTAAGATTTGTCATTGGAGTGGGACCCACTAATATCATAACTCTACTAGGTAGGATATTAGTTAAGAGAGCCCACACAAGCCCCACCCTTTCAACTTCCTCAACCGCCCCCCCCCCCATTAATTGTGTAACACACCCACACCCCCCTTTAATGAAAATTCAACTCTCTTAATTAATTAATTGATTATGTAATTCAATGTAATTAATTCGGGAATTCATTTTGAATTTAAAATTGAACATTGGCTTGTGTGTATTAATTAAATAATACAAAGTCTTATTTCATTATGGGTTAGTTTCGTGGTGCTATAAGGATTGGGAGAGGATTTGCTCAAAGCATTAAAATATTCATCTACTTTGTTGGAGAACGTTAAGAACGACGAAGAATGCTGGCCTCTGACGGAAGATGACAAAGAACACTAGTTCACCTGAGATCGATGACGCGACGCCATGTACCGCGACACCGACGATCCTCTTCTCCGCGATGCCGACGACGCTTACGGAGCCTTCTTCCATGAAGTCCTTTTACCGTGTCAAACCTTCGTTCATCAACACTTTGAGGTAGGGGTTAATTGTATTTTCCCGTGAATTTTTTCCATGCTGTTCATCGACTTCTATTTGGGCCGCTTACTATCGTAATAACGGGAGGAGGTCGGACCGCACGAACACGGCTGACCGTCCTCCCCCTTTGATGACTGTACTTGTTGTGGTATGAGCAAAGCCAGTGCGGTGTAATGGAACTGCATGGAAACAATGAAGAACGGGTGAAGAAGAACAGCGCTATCGCGCCGCGCCGTTGAGGTCGAATAAAGTCGTGGGGTCGTCGCGCCGCGCCGGAGAACCACAAAGAGGCCGCGGCTGGAGAGGGTCCGTGGAAGAGGGGCACGAAGTCATCGTGCCGCACTGGTCGGACAAGGCCGTGTCTCAAAGCCGTAGTGGAGCAAGGTGGGGCGGCCGGAACCGCCGGCCGCCGACACCGTAAAGGGGCGGGACCGCGGCGGTACTGTGGCGGCAACACCGGTCGGCCGGACCGGGCCGGCCATTTTTGAGGAAAGATAGGGAGTCGTAACCCCTAGCTATCAAGGAGAGACCCCACGTGGGGGCCATGGTTTCAATCAAGGGGGGCAGCCCCCCCCCCCCCCCCCTTCCCGCAACCGCTCGACCAGCACCGAGCTGGCCATACGGGGCGCGCCGCGCCAAGCCAACCGACTGCCCAGGCGGGGCCGCGCCGGCCGGGCCATGCCACGCTGGTGGGGCTAGGCCACGCCCACTGGGACGGGCCACTCCCAAAAGGGCCAGACCCGGACCCGGTTCGGGCCGACCCGGGGGGGTCTCGGGTCGGGTCGGTCCGGGCCCAAAACCCCTAAAACAGTACAGGTTCATTTTTTCCCATATCTTTGGCTACGGACCTCCGATCGATGCACCATAAATTGTGATGTGATCCTTGGATCAAGATGGTCGTTTCGGTATGTTACACTCAAGGTTTCAGATAACTTTGGGTATGGCCAGGATGGTTCGAACACAAAACCAACTGGGTCCTCGAAGCGCAAATGCTTATAACTTGTGCTCTGGACGTCCGATTGACGTGCCATCGACTTTTTTGGATTCCTCTTAGTGAGAAGGACATTTTGGCATACTCCACTTGAGGTTTGGATGCAGTTGGAGTGTGGTCGGGTTGGTTTTGACTTAAAAACCAACCGGGCCCCTATAACGAAAAAGCCAATAACTCTCAGACCGGGCGTCCGATTGACGCACCGTCTGTCACGTTGAGTTCCTCTTGTCAAGACGGAACCTTTGGATACATCAAATCTAGACTACGTGTCAGTTGATGTATCGACCCCCTTGGCTCGTGGAGCGGACCCTCCCGGAATCGAGCATGTTGTCTGCGGGAACCCTAGAGCTGGTTGCGAATGCAATGAAGACTGCACTAAAATCCTACGTGGGTTTGGCAGCGATGAAGACCGTACTGAAATCCTATGTGGGTTCGACAGCGATGAAGACCGTACCGAAATGCTCTGTGGGTTCGACGACGATGATGACTGCACTGAAATCCAACGTTGTTTTGGCAGCGATGAAGACCGTACTGAAATCCTTCGTGGGTTTGACGACGATAAAGACTGCACTGAAATCCTCCATGGGTTCGGCAGTGATGATGACCGTACTGAAATCCTCCGTTTGTTCGATGGCGATGACTACTGTTCTTGTATCCTATGTGCGTCTAGTAGTGTTTGACTATGTTCTTGCTATCCTACGTGGGTCTCGCATAGTGGCTGGTCTGTATCCTATGTGGGTCTGACAGCTTAGCCGGTTTAGTATCCTACGTGGGTCCCAGCTTAGATGAATCAGTGGCTATATCTGATCATCTCTATCACCTTATAGAGAAGTATACCTGTGTGAGCTGATTCTTGACTTTCAATCAATATCTTCGATATGATTGACTTGCTTTCCTATGTGGATTGGGTTGTGTTATCCTATGTGGATTGGGTTTTACTCCCATGCGGACGTGATCGAACTTGGGCTCGGATGTTGGAGCCTAACGAGAATTGATGACTTAGGTATATGTATGGGCATATACCTAAGTAGTGTTGGTTGTTACTTAGTGATTGTATATTTCCTTTGTGGATTATCCTTTGTGGATTTCGGGAGACCTTCAGGGGTCTCGGGGTCCCTACTGAGTAGCGTATACTCACCCCTGCATGGGATATGCCCGCACTACGTTGTGTTGGATGTAGACGACAGATAGTGCTGATAGTGGTTGAGGCTTTTAGAGCAAGTCAGTAGCTGGAGGTGACCACTGGGCGGAACGTACACGGAGCGGATGGCTGGACCCGAGGGCCTGAGGAGGCTATCTGTACCCACCCTTCAGGTGGGGCTTCCAGTGGACGGCTTGACGTTGCTACATTACTTTTAGTTGTTATACATTCTTTCCAGTTGTACTTTATTTTCAGTTTGGATTTGTATTCTAGCCCACATTCTTTTCCGCACTACTTTTGTACCCAGTTTTACTTAGTGTTTACTTCTACTTGCTTACTCTGTGGTGTTTGTTTACTTTATAAAGTCAATGCCTTCCCCTTTTTTCAGGATTTACACCTTGGTGCTAGTCGCCAGCCCCTGGCCTATGGGAGGCGGGCATTGTGTAGTCACGGTATGGGTTCCAAGGATGGGTCGTGACAAATTTGTATCAGAGGAGATCGGTTCTACCGCAGAACTCTGGACTCTGATCTATCTTCTATGTGAAGCAATAATGTTAAGGGTATTGAGTGTGGTTATCAGTCCAGGGAGTCCAGTGTTGGTGTGGCGGTCGACGTATCTGTACACCAGGACCCTAACTTCTGATTTCCGACTCAATGCATGAAAACATTGATTGCATGTGTGTTTCAAAAGTTTTCTTTGTGATTACTTTGTGTCAGCTCACCAGGTATACTATTTTGACCGTGGCACACCTGTTTATTTTTAGGATGGCCCCACGACGGAAGCTAGCAAGGGTTCCGAGCTTTGAGTGAGACGATTACCCACCGAGTGAAGAGGCCTCGGTGTAGGGCCCTTTGACAGTGGAGGCACCAGTGGTACCTCTACCCGCCGAGCCACCGATGCTACCAGCCCCAGCCGCTGATAGGGAACATCACCTTAGTGCACTGTATATGTTTCGGTGTAAGAGACTGGCCAAGTTCTAAGGGGAGATGAACCCTCAGGAAGCCGAGGATTGGCTGGCGGCGGTTGTGCGAGTTTTTATGTTAGTGGGGACACCAGCTGACCTCATGGTGATCCTCGCAGCCAGCCTCTTGCACGCGGCCGCAGGCAGATGGTGGAGCTTGTTGCTCCATGTGCATGATGAGGCATCACTCCTCTAGACGTAATTTGAGAGCCTCTTCCGCTTGGAGTTTGTCCCAGCCACCCTCCGTTTGGTGCGCATTCAGGAGATTCTACACCTGTGGCAGGGTATCATGACGGTCGCCCAGTACTCGGTGAGATTTACCGGTCTCTCGCGCTATTCGACGGACATGGTATGGGACCCATTCTTCTAGGAACGAACCTTCAAGAAGGGACTGATGCATGAGATCAGGGCATCGATGATATCTCTCACCATTCCGACACAGGCTGGAGTACTAGAAGGAGATCTTCTCTTAGAGAGATTTCTTGCTGAGCTTACGCTAGCAGTGAGAGCTACTGCAGGGCAGCACGTAGCAGATTCGTCTGCAGCTGGAAGTCGACGGATGTTACAGGGGTCCAGGCGGACCGGACCATCAGGTAGAAAACTTCAGGACACTGGCTCAGAGGTGCGGGGAACACGGCATAGATCCAGCCTTCTGAGGAGCAGACAGTGCTACGCATGTGGAGGGCAGGGCCACATGGCTCATGACTGCCCGAACCGCCATGTAGAGTAGCAGTAGACAGTTGAGGGGCCACCCAGAAAGAGGCAGAGGGTCGACTGTGGTGGTCCGCCGAGAGTAGGTTGATGAGGCAGGGGAGCTGGCCGAGCAGCAGGTGGTGGGTGACACTTTGAGGCTTTACCACCACCACCAGGAGGTCCACCCCGACCACAGGGAGCAGGTGGGCAGAGACAGGCTCAGCTTCAGGCAGCAGATGCCTATGACCACGGTGCGCCAGAGATGATTCGAGGTTCTATACGTGTTTACTCCACCTTTTCTACAGTTCTTATAGACATAAGATCTAGTCATTCTTTTATTGTATCTGCCCTTGTTCGGAGCTCGGATATTCCGACAGAGTTGTTGGCTCGATCCTTGCGGTTAGAGACTCCTACGGGAGAAGACTCGACAATTACGCACTGGTGCCGGTAGTGTGAGATTAATATAGGAGGTGAGAGCTTCAGCTGGGATCTAATTGTAGCGGCGTCGAGGCCTTACGACATCATCTTCGGAATGGATTGGTTATCAATAGTCGATGCTCATATCAACTGTATTAGGCGCAAGGTGCAGGGTGTTCGCACCGATGGGAGCAGGTTCACCTTCACCGGTGAGAAGGGAGCCTTTGCAGCACAAGATGGACTCATGCAGAGGAGAGGACAGCCCATCCCTCATCAGTTGGCTAGCCTCATCCTAGGAGCAGATGACGTGCAGAGTCCTAGTTTTTTTGTAGTGGTGGATCAGTATACGGATGTTTTCCCTGACGAAATTCTAGGACTATCTCCTCGCAGAGAGGTAAACTTTTATATTGATCAGTACCCCGGGACAGCCCCGATATCCACTCCATCATATCGGATGGCCTCCACTGATCTTTGAGAGCTACGGGTACAGTTGGAAGACTTGCAAGGCAAGGGATTCATCTGACCCAGTGTTTCACTCTGGGCTTCCCCGATATTGTTCACCAAGAAGGCGGACGGGAGCTTGCGACTTTGTGTCGACTATCATCACCTAAACCTGGTGACCATGAGGAATAGGTACCTGCTACCGAGGATTTATGACCTCTTCGATCAGCTCAAGGTAGCATGGTGGTTGTCGAAGATAGTCCTCAGGTCAGGCTATCATCAGCTCAGTGGTCGAGACAAAGATGTGCTGAAGAGGGCCTTCAGATGTCAGTATGGCCACTACGAGTTCTTGGTTATGCCTTTTGTTGTATCCAATGATCCAGCAGTGTTCATGGGTCTCATGAATAGGACCTTTCATCCATACCTTGATCAATTTGTCCTTGTCTTCATCGACGAAATTTTGATATACTCGACCACTGAGGAGGAGCACGCCTACCACTTATGGGTTGTACTAGACACACTCCGAGAGCACCAACTTTATGGAAATCTCTCGAAGTTTCATTTCTGGTTACATGAGGTCCACTCCTTGGGAAACATCATCTCTGAGGCGGGAGTTGTGGTGGATCTTGCGAAGATCGAGGCAGTGCTATCTTGGGAGCCACCCAGGAGCGTGACAGAGGTGTGGAGATTCTTGGGTCTTGCTGGGTACTACCGGAGATTTGTGCCAGACTTTTCCAGAGTTGTGGCACAACTCTCAGCTTTGACGAAGAAGGGTAAACCCTTCGTGTGGTCAGACAGATGTCAGCAGAGCTTCCAGGAGCTGAGACAGAGATTGACCAGTGAGCCTATCTTGAGGCTACCGGAGGAGGGAGTGGGGTACGTATTCTACTGCGATGCATCAGGGACCAGACTCGGATGTGACCTGATGCAGGAGTGGGCCGTGATCACCTATGGATCACGTCAGTTGAGGCAGCATGAGCAGAACTATGCTACACATGACCTGGAGTTAGCAGTAGTGGTCTTCTCTCTGAAGATGTGGTGACACTATCTGATGGGAGAGCATTTTACAGTCTACTCTGACTACCAGAGTCTTAGGTAAATCGTCTCACAGAAGGACCTGAATCTGAGATAGTGGCAATGGCTCGAGTTCCTCCAGATTTATGACTTTGAGATATTCTATACTCATGGAAAGGGGAACGTAGTAGCTGATGCTCTCAGCAGGAGGACGAGCATCAAGCTACTCGGGGAGGTGAAGGAGCAGCTAGCCGCTTTGCAGATATCCTTCGTGGATAGAGATGGTGCAACCTCTCTTCAGTCACTCATAGTCACTCCTCCACTACTGCAGCGGGTTAGAGTAGAACAGCATGGGGAAGCTAACTCTGAGACGCGACGTGTGAAGATATCCTCAGGACAGGCACCTGATGGATTCTCTATAGGAGAAAAGAATGACGTCCTTTTCAGAGGACGTACCATGGTATTAGATGCTTCATAGGAGGGGGTGTTGAGAAAGTTTCACACATCCCCTTTAGCGGTATATCCAAGAGTGGCGAAGATGTGCCAGGATCTCAGACGACAGCACTGGTGGCCGGGTATGAAGAAGGTTATGGAAGAGTTCGTTTCACGATGCCTCACCTGACAGCAGGTGAAGACAGAGCACCGGGTACCAGAAGACTTGGTACAACCCATGGAGGTCCTAGAGTGGAAGTGGGATGGGATATCTATGGATTTCGTGATTGTAATTCTATGTACTTCCAGAGGTCATGACTCCATTTGGGTGATTGTCGACCGACTCACCAAGTTGGCTCACTTCTTACCCATTAGAGAGAAGGGCTCAGTAGAGATATTGGGATGTCTCTACATTTAATTGATTTTAAAACATCATGGTGTGCCATCATCTATCATCTCTGATCGAGATGATCGCTTTACTTCCCAGATTTAGAAGGGGTTGCAGAAGAAATTCAGGACGCAGCTACGTATGAACACCACCTTTCACCCTCAGACTGATGTTCAGATGGAGAGGACCATTAAGACTCTTGAGCACATGCTCCGTGCATGTGTCCTCGACTTTTTTCATAGCTGGGAGGACCACCTATCCTTGGTGGAGTTCGCGTACAACAAGATCTACCACTCCACCATCGGGATGGCACCATACTAGGAATTGTACGACCGACTGTGCAGATCACCTCTGTGCTGGACAGACCCTGGGGAGTCAGCACTTGTGGCACCAGAGATTTTCCAGGCCATGACAGAGAAGGTCCAGGTCATCCAGGAGCGGATGAGGACAGCTCAGAGCCGGCAGAAGTCTTATGCTGATAGGAGGCGGAGACCACTAGAGTTCTAGGATGGAGACCACGTCTTCTTGTGGGTCTCACCTCGACGTGGATTACAGATATTTGGCCAAGGCGGAAAGTTATCTCCGCGCTTCATTGGACCATTCCAGGTTCTCATCAGGATAGGAGAGGTGGCTTATCGTCTGGCTCTACCAACTCAGTTGCACCGGGTGCACGACATCTTCCACATATCTCAGCTGAGGAGATACGTGCATGACCCGACGCATATCATTGACCATGGGGAGTTGGTCATTGACGATGTGGCGACTTTTCCAGAGGTCCCAGTGGAGATCGAGGATCGAAAGGAGTGGGTCCTACATAGGTGGCCGATTCCTTTAGTGCGCATTAGATGGTAGCATGGGAACCTCTAGGAGAGCACATGGGAGCGGGAGGCTCGCAGGTGTGCTCAGTACCCTCATTTGTTCCCCTAGTTATGATGTATCTTTACGGGGAAAAAAATACCTGAGGTGGGAGTAATGTAAATACCTATAAAATTCAAGGAAAATTTTTTCTTTATTTTCATTGGGATTTTAAAAGAACGCAGTTTCTAACGTCACCTGATTCTGAGGCCCGGTGTGCCCGGAATCAATTTCGGAAGTTTAGCTCGGGTATGTTCTGTAAACGAACGAGCGGGTTTTATTAACTTTTGAACCGGTGCTCGGAATAGAATTCTGAGGGCACCGATAAAACCGCAACGCTGATATTTGCTTAAGAACACCTTTTCCGGAGTTGCATTTTCTCAGGTGAGGTTAATAATTAAATGGGTGAACTAAAGAAAAAAATAAAATGTTGTGCTACAAATTTTATTTCTATTCTAAGTAGTTTAATCCTATGATTGGTGGTTGGAGTGGGACCCACTAATATCCTAACTCCACTAGGTAGGATATTAGTGAAGTGGGGCCCACAAGAGCCCCACCCTTTCAACATCCTCAAACCCCCCATTAATTGTGTAACACACCTGCACCCCCAGTTTAATGAAAAATAAATTCTGTTAATTAATTAATTGATTATGTTATTAAATGTAATTAATTTATGAATTCATTTTGAATTTCAAATTGAACGTTGTCTTGTGTGTGTTAATTAAATAAGACAATTTCTTATTTTATTAAGGATTAGTTTCGTGGTACGAGAAGGATTGAGAGAGGACTTTCTCAATGCCTTCGAATCTTCATCTTCTTTGTTGGAGAACGCGAAGAACGATGAAGAACGCTGGCCTCTGACGGAAGACGACGAAGAACGCTAGTTCCCCGGAGATCAATGATGCGACACCATGTACCGGGACACAGACGACCCTATTCCCCGCGACGTCGACGACGCTTATGGAGCCTTCTTCCGCGATATCCTTTTACTGCATCAAACCTTCATTTATCAACACTTTGAGGAAGGGGTTAATTGTTTATTCCTGTGAATTTTTCCTTGTCGTTCATCGAATTCTATTTGGGCCACCTGTTATTGTAATAACGGGAGGAGGTCAGACCGCACGAACACGGCCGACCCTCCTCCCCCATTGATTATTTTACTTGTTGTGGTACGAGAAAATGTAGCGTAGGGCAACGACACTGCGCGGAAACAATTAAGAACGGGCAAAGAAGCGTCGCGCCATCACGCTGCGCCGTTGAGGTCGAATAAAGCCGCGGTGCCGTCGCGCCGCGCCAGAGAACCACGAAGAGGCTGCGGCCGGAGCGAGGTCGCGGAGGAGGGGCACGGCACCGTCGTTCCACGCCGGTCAGACAAATTCGCGGCTCAAAGTTACGGCAGAGCAAGGCGGGGTAGCCGGAACCGCTAGCCACCGGCACCTCGGAGGGGCGGGACCGCGGCGGTCCCGCGGTGGTAGCACCGGCTGGCCGGACCCAACCAGCCATTTCGGAGGAAAGACTAGGGGTTGTAACCCCTGGCTGGAAAGGAGCGGCCCCCACGTGGGGGTCGCGGTTTCAATCAAGGGGGGCAGCCCCCCCCCCCCATCCCGCAATGGCTCGGCCAGCACCGAGCCGGCCGTGCGGGGCGCGCCGCGCCAGGCCAACAGGCCGCCCAGGCCAGGCCGGGCCATGCCGGCTAGGTCGGGCCATGCCCCCTGGGCTGGGCCGCGCCATAATTGGCTGGACCCGGACACGGTTCGGGTCGACCCGGTTCGGGCCGACCCAGGGGGGTCTCAGGCCGGGTTGGTTCGGGCCCAAAACCCCCTAAAACCGTACAGGTTCGTTCTTTTGCCCATATCTTGGGCTACAGACCTCCGATCGTTGCACCATCCATTGCGATGTGATCCTTGTATCGCGAAGGTCGTTTCTGTATGTTACACTCAAGTTTTCGGAGAACTTTGGGTATGGCAGGGTTGGTTCGACCACGAAACCAATCGGGTCCTGGGAGCGGAAACACTTATAACTTGAGCTCCGGACGTCTGATTGACGTGTCGTCGACTTTGTTGGATTCCGATTAGTGAGACGGACCTTTTGGCTTACTTAGCTCATGGTTTGGATGCAGTTGGTGTGCGTTCGGGTTGGTTTTGACTTAAAAACCAACCGGGCCCCTGTAACGAAAAAAGCCAATAACTCTCAGACCAGGCGTCTGATTGACGCGCCGTCTGTCAGGTTGAGTTCCCATTTTCGAGACGGAACCTTGGGATACATCAACTCCAGACTATGTTTCAGTTGATGTATCGACCCCCCTGGCTCATGGAGCTGGCCCTCCCAGAATCGAGCATTCTGTGTGCAGGAACCCTAGAGCTGGATGCGACTGTGAAGAAGACTGCACTGAAATCCTTCGTGGGTTCGGCAGCGATTAAGACTGTACTGAAATCCTACGTGGGTTCGGCAGCAATGAAGACTGTACTGAAATCCTCTGTGGGATCGACGGCGATGAAGACTTCACTGAAATCCTATGTGGGTTCGGCAGCGATGAAGACCATACTGAATCCTCCATGGGTTCGATGGCGATGAAGACTACACTAAAATCTTCCGTGGGTTCGGCAGCGATGAAGACCGTACTGAAATCCTCCATGGGTTCGATGGCAATGACTACTGTTCTTTTATCCTACGTGGGTCTGGAAGTGTTTGACTCTGTTCTTGCTATCCTACGTGGGTCTGGCAGATTGGTTGTTCTGTATCTTATGTCGGTCCGACAGCTTAGCTAGTTTAGTATTCTACATGGATCCTAGCTTAGATAAATCAGTGGTTATATCTGATCATCACTATCACCTTACGAAGAAGTATACCTGTGTGAGATGAGTCTTGACTTTCAATGAATATCTTCAATATGATTGACTTTCTTTCCTATGTGTATTGGGTTGTGTTATCCTGTGTGGATTGGGTTGTACTCCCATGTGGACGTGATCTAACTTGGGCACGGATGTTGGAGCCTAACTGGAATTGATGACTTAGGTATATGTATGGGAATATACCTAAGTAGTGTTGGTTGTTACTTCATTATTGTATCTTCCCTTTGTGGATTATCCTTTGTGGATTCTAGGTGACCTTCAGGGGTCTCGGGGTCCCTACAAAGTAGTGTATACTCACCCCTGTACGGGCTATTCCTGTACTACGTTGTGTTGGATGCAGAGGACGGACAGCGCTGATCATGGTTGAGGCTTGTGGAGAAAGTTGGTACCTGGAGGTGGACCACTGGGTAGAACGTACATGGAGCGGATGGCTGCACCCGAGGGGCTGAGGAGGCTATCTGTACCCACCCTTCAGGGGGGACTTCCAGTGGACAGCTCGATGTTGTTTCTTTACTTTCATATGTTGTACCTTCTTTCCAGTTGTACTTTACTTTCAGTTTGGGTTTGTATTCTGGCTCACTTACTTTTCCACACAACTTTTGTACCCAGTTTTACTTAGTGTTTACTTCTGTTTGCTTACTCTGTGGTGTTTGTTTACTTTATAAAGGCAATGTCTTCCCCTTTTTTCTAGATTTACACCTTGCTTCTAGTCGCCATCCCCTAGCCTATGGGATGCGGGATTGGGGTAGTCACGGCATGGGTCCCAAGGACGGGACATGACAATATCAATAGGTTTTGAATTGTCTTATAGAGTCTAAGAATACACCAATATATCATCCCTTTATATCAAAACAAATGAATCTCGAAAAGGATGGAGAAGCTGATTCATCATTTCTATTAGTGTTGTTGCATGTTCTTGAAACCTAACGACATAACTTGATACTCATAAAGACCATACCTTATATGAGAAGTTGAATGAGGTATGTCAGACTGTAAAACACACACATGATGACAATCTGATCTTATATAAATCTTCACAAACACTTGATCTCCTCATAGATGACTGTATAGATGAAATACCTAAGGCAAGGGATAATAGTTCTTAACCGTTCATTTGTTCAATATCTGGTAATCTATATATAGCTTAAAGGTACCATCTTCCTTCTTATAAAAAAGAAACAATCAATATCATAGATACGTACTAAGACTTATAATACCCTTTACATCAAAGTCATCTATCTTGAACTTGATATCATGAAAACAAGTAGTAGTCATCCTATAAAGAGGATTGGATAATTGTTCATCTCCTAGAACAAGATATATGGAAAATTATACCTTTACCTCATAAGGTAGACCTGAAAAAACATCAATGAAAATGTCCCAGAAACAATCATCCACTAAATAGAAATTCAGTTAATGTGTTCCATAATCATCTAGATATAAACTAGCTAACTTGGTTGTCATCCCGCGCAACCCATGATGATCGGGTTCATCTCGACTCATCTAAACATCTCATCCACCCTTGTTGTTAAAAACTTAACCCTCTGGTGAAGTCAAGGTCACCCTTTAGAGATATGACTCAGTGAAATTTTGAAAGGGAGACAATGAGTCAATCATGATAATGATGTCTAACCATGTCATCTATTGGATGAAGAGGTCCCATATGATGCGGTACTGACCTATCTCGATGGTAATTCCATACACTAGTGTACACTATTTGATGGGACCCCCAAATGATTTCCACGTGTCGTCATCCCATTGGAAGAATGAACATCGATCCCAAGGATCTTCACAATAGGCACATGTATTATTATTAGAAAAGAACTTGTATCGAAAAGGAAAGACAACAATGTAGATGCTGCTAGAATACTATATCCCATGGTTGAAGGTTAGACGATGTACTTATCAGGAATTAGTTGTACTATATACATCTATCATGAACCACTTCCCTAAGATATAGTCTAAATACCATGAGTAAGTCCTCTCTACTATTGATAAGAATATTATGCCCGGATTACCTAGCTATGACCACAACCTTGGCCTGGTCAGCTTATCACACTCCATCTCCCTTCCTGATGAGATGCTACTGGCCCCTCTCATGAACCTAGAGTTGGTGCAAACCATCTCTTACTAGAGTTTGGTGGAAAGGTCCAATAAAACTTCTATAGAGAGTGTATCCGACAAAAAACATGGCACTTGACTAGGTCCATATCACACTATATCCACATATATCTCTACCTCCCACACTAATGACTATGATTAGAACCACAAGTACCCATGATCTACTCTTACTCCCCTCACAATAAACCTTGAATCATCCCTTCTGGCCACTGGACACTTAACCACTTGGTCAAGAAACTGATATGTTCTTTATATTCCCCAAACATCCCTCAGGGTATGTTCTGTAATGATCAGCAATTTTACTTTTTATAAAAAAATTAATACTAAAAACATTTGCATGTGATCATATTTTATACCTAAGACCATCCTTGAATCTCCACTCTTTTGATAACTTATCATCTAACAGAATAAGGTCAAAATGTTGGTGCTCTGTAAAATGGGATGAATAGTAAATAACTGACTTGGTACCCTACTCTAGATGCATAAACTCTAATCATAAATAGAACCTCAATTTATCAAGATAGAAATATAAATAAAATTTTATTTGGTGAACCCTCCAAGCCATATCTCTATGAATATCCTTATGAGAAATCATGTCCCGAGATATCTTGGTCAAATCCTAGAGCATATATGCAACAAGATTTACTATCCTCTCATGAGGTGTCTTGATATGTTGTAAAATATACAACATGGCCTATTTAAAGAAATTTTCACTATATGGTATTTCATCCTTAAAAATGTGGGAAGATACTACTTTTAAAACTCATGTCTCATCTCTTCCATAGTGAGGGCATGTTGTAATGCTCCAACATGGTAGCCACTATAACCAGTTTCCCATGTCAGGTTTCCACAGGACCATAGATGCAGTATTCCAAAGGATTCTAACTAGAAGAACTGGTCTAAAAACAACATTAGGAAACTATACAAACTTTTCATAGTAAAACCACAATAGAAGTAACATAAAAAATGTAATAACCGTCAATAACAATGAGTAAACAACATATGGTCAGATCCAACACCTAACTAATTACACATGATAAAATAATATGATGAATAAACTACATGTCAGGTAGTCACGATAATAAATAATCTTATACCAAAACCATAAAAGTCCAAAAATTGAATCCTAAGTCCCAACAGAGTCCTAAAATCACATACTCCAACCCATCATCCCATGCACAAAACAAATACCAGGTCTTTATCCTAAACATGTACTATAAAACAAGTATCATCTTATCATCTACCCTATTTCAATGAAAACCTGAGTAGGGTGTGACTAAAACATAGTAGGACACACCCAATCGTTTCTAAATCAATAACAAGTCTATACAACACCGCATAGAAGTAATCAAGGTGCAAAAAATAAAATGATAATTAGAGAAAGACCATGATATGCATATTAATAGTTTTTTATTACCCATTGTAATCGTATAGGTTTCATAATGTTGAGAAAACAAAAAAACTAGATTTTTCATGTCAGAAGCCTAAGGCATATCCTAAAGGGGTTACACCCATTTAGTCAGAAATGGGATTTTTCTAACAAAAAAATTTATCATCATTACTTAATGCCTTGTTATAGTAATCAATTCAGGTCTATATAATTTGGTGCATACATCCTCTATCTGACATCCCAAACCATGACATCTTTAGGAGCCCATAGCCTTAATTTGACATCCTAAACTAGGAATCATCGATGGTCCTAGAGCATCAGTTTATCTTTACATGTAACTAAGGAGCCTAGGTCTCTATGATAAGATCATGGAGCCTTATTCCAACATCCTAACTTTATCATTACATCAATAGGACCTAGAGCATCGGTCTATCCAACCCAATGGGTGTATATCCTCATTCCAACACCCCAATCATAAAAAATACTAAATAGACATTATTCTTTAACCATTTATTACATTTAACCATGTATCATTTCAATTTATAAGGCCCTAACAGACCATTAAAATAGAATCATGGAATAAAAAACAAATAAAAATAGTATTTTATATTCATCATGATGTCACCCATAAAAACATGGGTCTTCCTCTTTGAAATACTAAAACATTCCCCAAGTAATTCATTTCCTTTTCCAACCATTCAAAGTATTCAATAATAATTTTTCAAAAAAAGGTGAAAGACATTCCCATTTCCAATTATCATTTTAAATATAATAAGAAAAACAATTTTTCCAAATACCATGAGGTCAACATCTCTTTTTAAAACATTACCCACTTTCAAAACATCATATTACATCATTGAGAACCATGATTAGACAATAATCCAAAATTCATCATTTAATCCACTTTAAAGGCCTCCTACAAATTTAAAAAAAACTAGAATAAAACATTTTAATTACCCATTAAATTAAATCCCACAAAAAAATTTAACAATTATAATACACTCAATTTCATAATTACCATAATATGATGTTTTCCAAACTCCTTTTAACTTTTTTACTGCTTTTGAAAACCCCACATGTAGTCCTTGGTTTGGTCCCACATCATCAATGACCCCAAAGTGATCTATGAAACATCTTTCACCTCAACAGAATGACCAAATTAATTTACTTGATAAATGAAATTAAAAATCTACTAGAAAGTAAGTTAGAATAACCACATAAATAGGAAGGAAATTAGAACTATGGATAATGATTTAAGACCACCTACACCATTTCTATTAGAAATCATTCAATTAATCTTAAAAATTAATTCTAACTCCAAAAGAATTTAAAACCCCAACACAGGTTCTATAGTAAAAGTGAGGTTTTCCTGATTCAAAAGTAGGGAAGACAACCAATGTGGCCTCTTCTAAAAAATGCAATAAGATGGACTCAAATACTTACATGGATATTCAATTACCACTAAAAAAACTCTGAATACCTATGAAATGAGGGAGAATTCCATGGAGGAGGAAGGACGTCCTAGTTTGTTACCCTTGTTGTAGGAGGTTGAATGTGATGAAATTTTATGGATGAAAGAAATAGGGTGTGATGTTAATAACTATAACAATACAATTGTTATTTGGCATTCGGTTTGGCCGCATGCATTTCCATACCATGTGCCAACCATGTGATTCTTTTTATCTAATAGAAAATTGAGCCTCACAGTTTGGATTTCCACCATCATGGTTTTACTACCACTGAGGTAGACATGCGCTCTCCACTATACAAGGGGGGTCTTGAGCGGCACAGTATCCTAGTCCACCCTACATGATTTCCTCTCCCATGAATCCTTCTTTAGTAGGACACATGGTTATATAACATTTTTTATACTTACCATGTGTCAATAGTTCTAAAAACACATATTGGACCATTTTTTTCTTTCCTATTCACTAAAAACATAAAAAAACCCTGAGACATGTCATACTCTTTAGAGAAATTCCATAAAAATGGTTTTAATATGAGACATACCTTATCTCATGTTTGGGATCTTACAATCTCCCCAACTTAAAATAGATCATCCTTGAGATACATTCCCATGCATAACCAATCTTCCAATATAAAAGTTCGGGCCATAGTGGGAAACCAAGAAAATTCAATCTCCCATGTTTCCTCCGGAACATGACCACTCCTTCACCATAGTCATACCAAAGAAACATTCTTTCCAAGAATAATTAACTTATTCTAATCTACAATTAGGACCCTGATGCTCCTTAAAGGACACATAAATCTCTAACCAACCATCAACCACAAGAAACCTATAGGGAAGACAACAGAGATAAAATTGAAACATTAGGAAGTGTCATGAATATCATCATACCACCATGGAAGATCCAATCTAAACACTCTCAAACTGATTTTTTTACAAATCACATCAAAAATCTCTTGATGCTCAATTATCGTATTTCATAATGTTATTATGGTGACCGAGCTTATTTTCATCTATAGTAAAACATCGTTTTCCAACCACATTCCCCTGACCAACATCATTTCTCAAATCACAACCCATGACCTCGTTCCACATCCAAACATTTGAAGCACTGCCCAAGAAAAGCCTTCATCCTAAGTTACTCAACTGTTCAAAACATCATCCAATGCACATCACCAAAACTAAAACACCATGATGGGTCCTAATTGATTCTATCCAACTAGAAACAGTGGTCACTTCATCAATATACCACTAGCACATGATGGTTCTCCCCACCATTTTTTTATCTCACCGCTATCATATTTTAGTGTTGGGAATATCCAAAATCAAAAATGACCACCAGAACCACAAATAAAACCTAAAAATCATACCTGACATGTTTTATAACTCATCACACCCACAGATCTACAAAAATAACACCCAATAATGGTATCCAAACATTTCCTAAACACCACCCATATTGGAAACACCTCCTCTATCCATACATCAACTAATGACAACATGGTTCTTTCAAAAACCCCATTTCCATGACAATAATGCACTTATCATTCAAAACATCCACTGAAGGATGTTTATAACTCACCACTTTTTTTTTGGTTATGTTAGACCATTCTGATGAAACTCATTCTGAAATTAGAAACATCCCATGTGGGCACATTACCACTTCACCTGTCTATAAAACCTTATTAGTTGAGGCATACCACTATCATTTGAGGTACCTATCAAAGTATATGCCCAATTTTTTTTGTAGAAATCATGTTTTTGGGAAACCACTAAATCATAGAACACCATTTATTTCTACATTACTCAATGAAATTTCCTTCATTCAAACATCAATGTTTTCTTTCACAACCAACTAGATCCTGATTCTAGTTCCATTCATGATCAACCATCACATCCAAGGCCCAAATATCTTTCCCTAAAAAACCCAAATGTGTGCTTCATAGGTTTCCCATTAAAATCTTGATTTCACCGCATCCACTCATTTTTCTTCTCTATACACCCATGACTGACATATCACTCCCGACCATAGCAGTGTCTTTATTACAATATTCATCATAGAATTCAAACCACCATGGCTTAGGATTTCATCACAAGAATAAAAAAATGGGGATGTGGTCATATTCATTCCACTAGAAAAAACATCATCAACCATTACTCGTTCCTATATTTTTTAAATAGAACTCACACCATTGTTAGATATTTGGTCCTTTCTATGGACCACACCCATAAATGGTTGATTTTGTACTTCCCACCATTCACCTTCACATATAGTGTTCCATGAGAATAACCTCCAAGAGGCCCCATATCCCACTAAAAAACATTCAGAGAACAATTTTTATATCTATATATCCCTCAGTTTATGAAAAATGACATCAAGATATTATAAATCATTTTATCTAAATACAAGTATACTATGAATTCCTAGATGAATATTGTAATAGGTTATCCATTCTATTTGTAAACTCTGTTATGGGGACCCATTAACCTTACAAAATTATTATTATTCACTATCCATAAGAATTTAATCCACACTCAACCACTACCGTTCACCTATGATTTCCAACCAAAACTCACCACTACACCACGAACCTCTTCCAAGAAGCCATGAACCATCATTTACCATGTCACTACAAGGATCACCACACTCAATTACTTATAGAAAGTCATGGGTGATTCAAAATATAAATAAAATGATTTATCACATAGATCCAAAACTAAATAGTATCTCATATAACTAGTGATTTTTTACATTATCTTCAAAGAGAATACATGAGATTATCCCAAGACATATGTTCACACATCCCTAATGGAATAATGAATTCCCCACATGTGCCAACATCTAGACCATATCTGAACCCAAATCCATGTGAATTTCTATAGTCTCACATAAAACATGACTCAAGACCCCATGATCCACAATATTACAAGAACTAGGATAAAAACAAAATTACAAAACCAACCATGCATCCCAAACTATCAGCCTCATCGGTCACAAAGAATAACTCAACTTCTTATACATCAACCGAATCCATTACACAAATTAGTTCAAGAACATACCCACCCTTATCCTCAGGTGTCACTTCGATAATAAAAGAATCCCTCATATCTTTGGCTACACTTGTCCTATACACCCATATTATACATTGATTCCTGCATTAGATAGAATCAAATCCATAGGCCTAGGTTTATGAATGACCCTTCTCTTCAAAACTACACTTACAATAAATCATAGTCACTCTAGTGCTCCTCTTAGATTGAATTAATGTCATGTTCATTCCTTTTTACTCAAAGTAAATAGATCTTACCATGAATCAATTCCATCTCTGAAGAACCATCCTATAATTCACATTTCATGGTACCTACAAAATTGGGCCAACCGTACCCATAGTTACCCTCGATTTCCAAAAACTGATGATGCATAACCACGTACCAAGTCACATGTTCAAAGCCATTAAACATCCACCATGAACATTATGCGAAATTTACACTATGCATTAAGCTTTTAACCCCACATTCAATGTCCAAAACTCTAACTTGTTCCACTAACACACAAAATAACTAGCAACTCTACTGACCCCTCTCACAGTTCACCCTCATGAATAAATGTTATAAAATCTCTAAACTAGATACATGTATCAAAAATTCTACTGTATCTCACTCTAATCTATACACATCAACCCAAATCAAGTTTTTTCACTGATTGGAACTCCATCTCCCATCCCAAAACACCCAACACATAACAAACCAAGCAACAATTTTCTCTAGCTCGCACACCAGATATACTCACACACAAAACATCTGAACCATGAGCTACACACCCACTCTAGGGTCCATAACATGAATTTAAAAGTCTCAACACACAAGTATTTCCACATTCATAAAACCACATAATATGTCACAACATTAAAACCACTACCAAAACGAAGGAATGACAAGGAACATCCCATTATCCACACATAAAAAACAAATCATGTCCTTAGAACCCATGTCCAAGGTATCAAAGTAGGGAAATCTTAATACCCAAAACTAGCCATGCATTGTGTCAACAAAAAACACAATAAAAACTCAATTATGGTGTCTCTTATGTCCCATAATTACCCATTCTTCTTTAATTAGATTTAACCTTTCAAAACTAAAGAATTCACCATTCAAAACCTTCCATTTTTAAAACTCATGGATTCCCATTTCCAAAAACCTTTTTCTTAACCCATCATTTCAAAAATAACTGCTTTACTCAGGTTCATAGTTCAAAACATTTTCATTAACAACCTTTTCAATAAATATCAATAGTCATAAAACAAATATAGATACCCAGAGTAGTAGCATAGGAATTCCTAGGAACTATCATTCATTGGAATCATATGGATGATCTATCAATCCAATGTGCCTATCATGATGCATGAACCTACACACCCTCTATTTCTATACCAGGATAATATATAAAATCCCATAAATCAATAACATCACATCCATGTGTGCTTGTCAAGGTGGAGGTGTCACTCAATCATAAAATCACAAAACATAACCTCAATCCACACTCCTAGAAACATGGGTTTACCCTCATATGTGAGGCCATATCCACCTAGGAATGAGCTCATTACCACGAACCAAATATATCCTCATCTATTTTCTACCACACCCCCAAATATATTGGCAATTTAAAAGTCTCTGAGACCATGTTGTAACACCATGACCTGGTATCCACTATGACTTGTTCCCCAAGTTGGGTCATCACATGAGATGAGGCACGCCTCCCCATACGTCAGAGGATTCCGAATAAAATTCGGTTCTAAATAGAACATGGGTCTACTATACATTCTTATTAGAGTTAATCTACAACATAAGTAAAATAAAAAAACATAATTACTAGAAATAACAATAATTGAACAATATATGATAAGATCTAACAACTGATCATGTAAACATGCTAAAACAAAATGATGAATACACTCCATGTTTGGTATTCATACAAACAAAGACTATGATATGAAAATGATAAAATATCACGAATATGGTCCTAAGTTCCAACCTAGCCATAACATCCCATATTCCCATCCATCATTCCATAAATAGCCAAAATACCAGGTCCCTAACCCAAACTAGTAGAAGGGGACATGTTGCATCTTATCGGGTACCCAAGTTCCATGGAATACCGAATAGGGTGTTTGTACAACTAATTAGGATACCATTAATAAATTCTTAAGAAATAAGATATATATATATACAATAGTGAATAGAAGGAATAAAGTCATAATATATAAACCAGGCAATGATGGAAAAACACGATTCATTTCGAAACATTTTTTAATTATCCATTCTTATATTATAGAATCCGTTGTGTTGACCAAACAAAAAACTAGCTCTAGTCATTTTGAGATCATAATAAATAGAATAAGGAGGTTATAAACACATTTAGTCATAAAGGGCAATTTTCTAATTAAAAAATTTATCAATATAACCTAGGGCCTTTGTCTGGTAATCAAGCCATGTATATATGTTTGTGAGCATAGATCCTGAGTTGGAAATCCAAAACCTTTCCAACATAGTAGCATAGAGACTCATTTTGACATCATTAACTAGGAGTATAGATGTGCCTAGATCATCATTCCTGCCTAACCAGAAACTGAGGAGCCTCATTCCCTAGGTTAGGATCATAGATCCTCAGTCTGAAATCATAACCAGAGCATTACATTAGAGTCGTGTAAAGAATCATTCTTTCCCTACCTATGGGAGTATATCCACGCTCTAACACCCCAATCATACAACATACATCATGGAAATGATTCTTTAACCATTTATCACATTTACCCATGTATAATTTCAACTAAAAAGGTCCCAACATACATTTAAATCAAAATCATGGAATAAAACACAAATCAAAATACCCATTTAAAATCATCTTGAAGAAACCCTTTAAAACACGGGTCTTCCACTTTTAAAAACTAAAACATTCCCCATGAATTTCATTTCAATTTCCAACCATTAAAAATGTATAATAATCATTTTAAAAATAAGGGGAAACACACCCCAATTTCTAATCATCTTTTCCAATAAAATAATAAAACACATTTTTTTCAAATCCCATGAGGTCAACACCTCTATTTACAAAATAACCCAATTTTAAACTATTATATTCCATAATTGAGAACCATGCTCAGACCATAATCTAAGAAATAGAATTTAAAAAATTTTGAATGCCTCCTATAAATTTTATAAAAAACTAACATAAAAAATTAGAATTATTCCTTAATCCAAATCCCACACACAAATTAACAATTAAAAGCCACTAACATTAATAAAAACCCTATCGTGATTTTTTTAAAATCATTTTAGAATTTTAAAGGGTTATTCATACCCCATAGGTTGCCCTAGGTTTGGTCTTACGACACTAATGAACCCAATGAGGTCTATGAATAGTCTGTCAACTCAATCTAAGGCCCAAAATACTTTCTTTAAAAAAATACAATAAAAACTAGAAATTAATTGAATTTTAATTAATAAATACACATAAATATCATCAATACTATGAGAAAAATATTTACAACCACCTACCTCATGTTTATTGGAAACTACTCACTTAATATTATCACTTAATTTGAACTAAAAAACCTTCAAAATAACAACATATAATCTATTTGAAAATTTATGTTTTAGGTATTCTGAAGGTGATAATATAAACAATGAGGCCTCTCATTTAAAAATGTTGGTGTAGGATTCAATGACTTACCCAATTATTCAGTTCTCAAAAAATGGCACATCGAACCCCTAAGAAACGTGGGAGAAACATCCATGGAGGCGGGTGAAGCTTCTGGTTCACCGGACTTGTGGTAGGAGACCGAATGGGGTGAAAATAGAAGATGAAATAAATAATCTTTCTAGGGAAAATGGAAAAAAACACTTTTTATGTGGTGAATATATTTCCTACAATATTTTCCAAATAGTGTTCTAACCTTGTAATTCTATATGTCCAAGAGGAAACCAACCACCACAGTTTAGATTTCCACCTACAATGTTTGACTAACTGTTTGGTGGTCATGAACACACCACTATCCAAAGGGGATATGAATCTGAATTGGATCCTTTGTTACCCCACATAGTTTTCTCAACATTTTACCCCCATTCAGTTGGTCTCATGATTATGGAACGCAATTTAATATAAATGTGGCCCAACTATTCTCTTAGAAACAATTTGACCATTTCTCTTATTTTACATGCCCCAAACCTTGGGAATATACCCAAGACATATCCTACTCACTATATATATTCATTAAACCAAAATAATAATATGATACATACATTATCTAATGGTGGGGTTTGTAAAATCTCCCCACCATATAATTAATCATCGTCAATCTACATTCCTATTCATCAAAAAGACTCAATGAAAAGTGGTTAGGACATGGGACCCACCTATCGTCTTCCATATCCCATGTTTTCTCTTGAACATGGACTTTCATCCACCACACTCAAACAAAATAAATATGCATACTCTGAATATTATCACATTGTGATCCCCAATCATGAACCTTGTGCTTCTCAAATGACACATCGATCTCAACCACAACATCAACCATAATAATACCATAGGGAATCCATGGAAACATTTCCTAAATCACAACATATGGAACCATTGTAAATAGAATCATACTACCATGGAAAAGACAATAAAAAATCTACTAGCCTGATTTTTATTAAAGTTCATAGCCCAAATCCCTTAGGGCCAACATACCCTATTTTCCAAATTTTTAATGGTCACCCATCTTGGAATCTCTTGAAGGAAGAGACAGTTATACAAACACATCCCACCAACCTATATCATACCACATCTCATAGATAGTTTCCTCCTTCAACATTCAAACATCTGAAGCATATCCCAAGCATAACATTCATCTCATGGTACTAAACTGGTTAAAACCTGATCCAATTCTTGTCAAAAATACCAAAACACCAAGTTACCTCTTACCAAAGTACATCCAACCAAAAACACTAATCATTTCATCAATCTACCTCTTTCCCAAAATGATGCTCCCCACCACATGCTTTATATCAGCACCACCACCTTCTAGTTTTGAAACTTCCTCCATCAAAATTGACCATCAAATCCACAACTCAAACTTCCACAATATACTCTATTAATTTCCCTACTCCTTGTAACCAAATATAAATAATAATTATATAAAACATTGGAATCCATCTTTACCATTAAAACCACCTAGTTTTGAAATAACTCGGTCCTCCATAGATTGACTAAGAAAAAAAATCTTCCTAAAATCCCTTTTTCTAATACTATAACACAATTTTCATTCAAAAAATATACTAATGGTTATTTAAAACTCACTTCTTTTATTCCATTTTCCATGCTGTGTAAGACCATTCTGTACCAACTCCCCCAGTTGGAAGGTTACCACTTCACTCATCCATTGATCTTTCTAACTTAAGGTATTACACTATCATCTAATTTACCAATTGGGTTTTATCCATGACTTCTAATAAAACTCCATTGTGTGGGAATCCACTACTTTCAAAATAAATGTTGTGATCTATTATACTCACTGAGATTTCCCCAATACAAATATAATAGGTTCCTTTGAGAACTAACTTATGACCTATGCTAGTGCTCTTGTCGATCAACCACAATATACAACCCCCACCTAAGGACCTCACCCATAACCACTCGATGGTGTACTTTCCACCATACAAATTCAGATACACTGATCCATGAGTGTAACCGCTAAGAGGCCTCGTATACTACCAAAACACATTTGGGTAGCTTGGCATAATGTCAAATCTCTATGAGCGTACATAATACAATGTCAATATATTGGCAATGATCACTACTAAAAAGGAGTATGATATGAATTCATCGATGAATAACATCTCAAAAAATACATTTCCAATTTCACCTATATTTTAGGGACACAATAACTAAAATCAATTATTTTGATTCTGGGTTCACAACAATCTCATCCACACTGAAGTGAGATTGAAAACCAAAACTCAAAACCAATTCATAACCCTTCTATGAGAAATTGTACCCCATCATTTCCCTTCTAACTAAATCCATCACCCCACTTGAGTCCTTTTGTAATGATCATGGTTATTCCTAATAGAAAAAATGATTTTTCACCAAACTCAAAAACTAAACAGTCTCTCCCATAACTAGTTCTTCCTAATTTTGTTTCACAAAAATGATAGTATCATATCCCAAACCACCACTTTCTATGTACCTAATAGAATCATTAGTCTATGAATATACCAACATATGGACCACATTATAACTATTGAGTTCACGCACTTTCCTGCGACCACCAACAAAGGTTAACTAAAACCCCCATGATCTGCATTGTTACCATAATTTGGCTTACATTTCCACACACACAGCAAACCATATATCCTAGTCTGTCATCGTCATTGGGCCCAAGGAATTCCTCATGTTCATGTACAAAAACCCAACCTGATGAAAAAATTAACACAAAAAACTAACCAACCCTCACCTTAGGTGACACTTCTATAACAAAAGTGTCCCTCCAATCTTTGTTCTAGCTTTTCTTATTCACCCACATTCAACACTGATTACTAGATCAAACACCATCAAATCCATAGGAGTTTTTTTCTGAATGATACTTCCCATAAAAAACCTACCACCACCAACAATCAGTGATTTTCTCCTCTTATAAATAGACCAAGGTGTTATCATTCCTTTTAACAAAACATTATAAAACTAATTGTTCATAGATCCATCCTCAAAAGGACCCACTAATGAATCACATTACAATGTATCTATGTTAGTAGGATAACCTTAATTATGGTTCCCCCTAGTTTTTAAAAACCACCTATGCATAACCACAACCCAAGTTGCATATTTCAAACCATCAACCATCCCACGTTTCCCTCTAGGTCATAACCATACTAGGATGAAATCTTCATGTCCCACTATCAAAGTCCAAAACTCAAAGTAGGTTAACACACACCTAAATGAACCAACAATGTGCTCGATTCCTCTCATGGGTCACCATAAAATATAAATCTTATCAACTCCCTATAATGGAGTCACATATAACATAGGCTTATGAATCTTCATATCAACCATGAACATTGACCTCATTTAAGTCACTCCTCACATGTGGCACTCCTAATCCCCATATAAAAATAAACAACTCCTAACACACCAAGAGACCATTTACTCTAGGTCCATCACCAATGACACTCACATAAAAAAATTTAACTATGGGGAAACAACTCACTGAAGGGTCCATAAGAATTTTCAATGTCTAATCCCACAAGGTGTACCACATTTACATTATTTCACAATATATCTAAACCTATTGACCATATCCTAATCGAAGTCCCAAAAATGAACACCCCTATGTCCACACATCAAAAGTAATCATGGCCTCATGACCCATAACCAATGTCTCAAACATGGGGAATATCATATAACCAAACCACTAATACATAGGGTCAAACAAACACTTGGGATAATCACTAATGGTTTCTTTTGAGTATCATATTTTCCCATTCCTCTTTAATTAACTTTAACCTTTTAAAACCTAGAAATTCACATTTCAAATTCATCCATTTTTAAAACTCCAGTATTTACACTTCTAAAACATTTTTTTAACCCTCCATTTGAAAATTACTACTTTAATTGGGTCCATATTTAAAAAAATAATTAACAACCATTACAACAATGTTCAATAGGCATGAAATACAAATTGAAAATAATGGTACATGCATATGAATCTCAAGGAACTATCAATACCAAGAAACATAAGGATGGTCTATCTGGCTTATTTTTATAGCATGATGAATGAACCAACACACCCACACATTCCATACCAGGGTAATATATAAGACTAAATAAATCAAAGAAATCACATCTATGTGTTCACTTGAGGTGTATGTATCAATCAACCCTAAAAGAACACAATATAATACAAATTCCCACCCCTTAAAACATAAGGTTCCCCTCATATGGGGGGATTTCAGAACCCATGAATGAGCTCTTTAGAAATCCTTGATAAGATCTTAGTCATTAGTCTACCATTCCCCAACCAAAAATTTAAAAGATATTGATCTAATACCTCTTCAATGTTTCCCAACCTCGTATCCACTATAACTGGTTCATAGAGCCGAGTATCCACATGACAACAATAACTCTACCCCATATTCCATAGTCCTCCGAATAGCTACGTAGGTCTAAAGAAAACATGGGGAAACTATACCCTCTTATTAGAGTGACACCTAAATAGAAGTGACATAAAAAATGTAATGACCAGTAAGAACAATAAGTTGATAGTTGCGATGAGTAACAACCAGTAAACAAGTACACTTTCTAGAAAATATGATCAATATATTAAATGTTATGAAATTATACAACTAATTACTCTAACACCAAAACCATAAAATAACATGGACACAATCCCATATACCAACTCGGCCACAAATTCCATCGTCTAACCCATCATACCATTTACAAAACAAATAGCATGTCCCTATCTTGAACATACACCATAAAATAAGTAGCACATTCTCAGGTACCCATGTTTTATGGAGGCCTCAGTATGGTGTAAATAAAACTTAGTATTCCACCACTAATTGTGTTTAAAAATATAACCATTCTATTCAATAGTTTATTTATGTAGTCAATGTGAAATAAATAAACAATCTAGAAAAGGAAAAAATCATTCTTCAAGAAAAAAGTGTTGTTAATTATCTATTAATATCTTGTAGTTTCTATAGTGTCAAATAAATGAACTTCATTACATCATTTTTAGAGCCTAAGTCATATCATAATGGTTTTACGAACACTTTTTAGTCAAAAAAAGAGTTTTCTAACTAAAATATTTATCAACAAAATTCGGAGTCTATGTTTGGAAATCAGGCATTTTCCAAACATTTTGGAGCATAGAGCCTCACTCTAAAAAACAAAACTATTCCAAATTTTGGAGAAAAGTGCCTAAATTTGACGTCCCATACTAGGAAACATCGGTGGTCTTAGATAATTAGTCTAGCCCCACCCAAATTTGAGGAGCCTCAGTCTCAATGTTATGAGCATAGATACATAGTCCAATATCCAAAATTGAGAATTACATTGGTGAGACCTAGGGCATTTGTCTAGCCCAACATGTTAGAGTATATCCTAATTCAAATAACCAACTCATACAACTTACCATATGGACATTCTTCTTTCACCATTAATCACATTTACCCATTTATAATTTCAATTACTATTGTCCCAACGAACCATTAAATCCGACTCATGGAATAAAATAGTAATCAAAATACTCATTAAATTTTTTTGGAACCACCCATTAAAACAATTTTTTCCTCTTTGAAAATCTAAAACATCACCCCTGGATTTTATTTTCATTTTCGTCCATTTAGGACCATTATTAAAAATTTCCACTAAATGGGGAAACACAATCCCATTTAAAATAATCATTTCATTACTAATAATAAAACCCTATTTTTAAATCCCTTAATGTAAAATACACAATATAAATCATTAGCCACATTAAAAACATCATATTCCATCACATAGAAATGTCCCCAAACCATAACCCAAAACACACCATTTAAACCATTTCAAAGGCCTCCTAGGAATTTCACAAAAACTTGAATAAATCAATGAAATTACCAATTTAACCAAATTCCATATAAAAAAGACAATTAAAATATAATAAACATTATAAATACCCAATCCTATAATTTACCAACTCATTTTACCATTTTCAAGGGTTCAGTATACCCTATGGGTAGCCCTAGTTTCATTCTCACATCATCAACAAATCCAATGGGGTCCACAAAAGTTCTATCACCTCAATTTGATGACCAAATTAATTTCTTTAACCAAATACACTAAAACACAAAATGGTATAAAATTCATGCAACTACATACACATATATCACCTCATGATAATGGAAAAAATCATTAAGACCACCTACTTGATGTCCGTTGAAACTCACTTGCTAAATCTTAGAGCATTATTCAAAATAAAAACTCGTCAAATCAATAACATAGTATCTATTAGAAATGTGAGGTTTTAGGGCATTGGAATGATATAATACAACTTATTATAAAAATTCAAGTAAATTTAAGTAGACAGAGCCAAATACATACCCAAATCATTGATTCACTCAAATGACACTCCAAATTCTTATAAAATGACAGAGCAACATCCATGTTTTAGAGAGGAGCTCCCAGTTCATCACCTTTGTTGTAGGGAGTTGAATAGGGGTGAAAATAATGGAAGAACTAAACTATTTTGGGATGGAAAATGGTAATGAATCACTTTTTATGTGGAACACGGTTTATCTACATGGTTTTCCAAGTCATGCACCTACTATGTGGTTCCCTCTATCTGAGAGGAAACTGAGATACGCAGTTTTGATTTCCACCTGCACGGTTTAACTAACCATCAAGTGGCCATGAACATGTAACTTTCCAAGTTGGAGCTCAATCCGCATGGCCTCCAAGGACACCCTGCATGGTTACCTCATCCATTCAACCCCTTCTACTGGGAACATAGTTATGGCACTCGATTTATACTAACCAAGATCCGACCATTCTCTCAGCACATATTGGAAAATTTTTATTCTATTCGTTGATCCAATCCCCAAGAAAACCCTCGATACATGTTTGAATAAACAAATACACTCCATAAAAAAACTTTTAATTCATTAAATGCCTTTTCTTAAGTTTATGATATAACATAGGTCGTAGTGATCTATGAATGCTCTGCATGAAACATATAACCCCTCTCGAAACTGGGCCACATCACCCTTATTAGGTATAATAGGATGTTATGATTGGGCCCCTTCTAGAGGATCTACCAATGGACCATGGAACACCCCCTCTAGTTAATTTTTATTTCCAACCTACTAAGACACAACATGAGGTCTTTATTGTTTCATATAAATAAAAATTCATATCACACACCTAAATTGAGGTTTGATAATAACATAATCAAATATATATATATATATATAACAAGATAAGAACAATTCTTCATAAAATGAGTCACCCCTAAGGATACTCCTTAAGATTTGTCTAGGTGACATACAAACCATATTGAAGAGCCTTGTACACTACCTAATTCCCACTACTCAGGTAGGGTTAGGGCAAGTTCTCTAAAATAAGTTGGGGTACTGTTATATAGAGTGTCAATTAAATTTTATAGTAGAAAATCCCTTTAAAATATCAATTAGAATTCTTATTTAATTTCAACCATTCATTTCATAATTCAATTTCATATAAATAAATTCTAATTTATAAGGAAATTCTCTTAAAAATTTTGAATTATATGGATCATAAAATCCATTTTATATGGTCCCACACACCTTATAAATCGAATTTTGGAATCCCTTTAATCCCAAAAAGCCATTTATCCTTTTAGTGTGTAAAATTTCATCAGAATTCTATAGATATATCAATAAGGAATGAAAATATGTTGCAAGAAATATATGAAATAATATAAACATAGCACAAAATAATTCATGAAATATAAATTCCGAAGTTCATGTAATGATGCGTGATGAAATATCTCGTTTTCATATCAGTACAAGGGTAAAAATCAATAATCATTAGTAACATAAAACAACAAGTGTATCACCCAATGGTGAAATAAAATAATCTATAATAGGAACTCTCTAGAATAGAATTTCTTATCCTGTGAAATTTTTATTTTTTTCTATATGTGGGTTATCTACTCTTAGGAAAATATCTTTACCAAATTTGAACACATTTCTAATATCATGTTTAATATTCATGAATGATAAGAAAAAAGAAAAGAAAACCTTTCTAATAAAATTTCATAACATCCTAGATGTGGTTCACACAATAGTAACGAAACCCATTAGGTCACATGGCCTCAAGCATGCCTCCTCATTTTCTAGAGGCCACTACCTAGCAGTAGGGGTCCATGGGGGAATAATGGGGATACTAAACCCTCATCATCAGTGTGTGGTACAATGGTATGGTCATATTAATAGATAGAATAATCATAATAAATAACTAATATATGGAAGAATAATAAATAAATATCATATAAATAAACAAGTATCTCATTAAATAGTATCATACAAAATAAATATCATGGAGTAATATATAAAACACAATAATACATGGTAAAAGTCACCCAACACACTATATGTACCGAATTTAAATAATACCAAAAGGAAACTATCCTAGATAGAATCATTAGTAAAAATCCCAATAATATGTGCCCCTACTAATATGATCAAATATATCATGAATCTACAACTCAGTGCTTTCCCTTATCCATACCTGCATCTTTGAAGTCTTTCTGGGTATACATGGTAGCCCGAACAGGGTGTGAGGCAACTCTCAGTAGGCCACCGACAATTTTTTCAATTACATGTTTTATCCATACATATAAGCTGATCCATTTTATAGATATAACATATTTATATGTAAAATGTTAGCAGTGATGATATTGATTCTATCAAGTCCCATTATGGTCAGAATACCAAATCATATGTCTATTTATAAAGAATAACATGTGTCAAGAACAATGGAATGAACCATATAATCAATTATAAGGCCTACATGGTCCAGGTTCTAAGGAGTAGTAATGTCCAAGGAAGACATAAAAACCATGTAAAATAATTAAATCGGTTCCATGCTTTAGAAATGTCCATGGCAGCCTTAATGGATCCCCAGATCCAAGGATTAGAACTGTCGAATGAAAGATAGCATGTCAAGTAAAAAAATAAATTGTATCCTTAGAATAGAAATTTTCAAGGCATCTATGTGAGCTAAGTAGATCAGATCCGAGGAGTATAAATTTACAAGGAATCTAAATATGATCATCAAATCCAAGCAGTGTAAATTTTTGGGACTTCCAAACAAGTCATGTAAATCAAATAAAAGGAGTAGAAATGTCTAAGGTGTACTAAAAATTAAATTCAATAGGATCTAATGAGTATTAATGTCCATGTAAGCCTTGTAAACAGGATCCATGGATTAAAAATATCCATCACATCCAAATATGGTTGTAAGATCTAATGAGTCGTATAGTTATATGTGTGCTTACCAACACATTAATGAATTCACGAACCAACCCATTAGTAATTAAACTAATACACCAATGATCATTAACAAAGAACTGTATAATCCATTTCATAATTTTCAATTAAAATTGAAAATGAGTAATAAGGTCTGAACAGCCTTTTACAATTCACTTTAATACCCCATTAAATTTTCAACTATTCAAGGAAATATCATCACACCCAAGATGTATAATAAACACTATTAACTGGTAGAAACCACTCCATGGATGGTATAGGTTGATGTTGAAAACATGGAACCCTGAAAAAAGGTTTTAATGGAATCCATTTACAAATTTATATCAATTAAACCATGGATAAAATAATTGATAAATCATCACCTAGAAATTATGGAATTCGACACAATATAAAAAACTACAAACAAAAATACATTCTGGGAAATGATATAGACCACCTATATTAGATTTCTATAGGAACATTTGTCTAGTTTCATCATCAGATTTGATCCAACATAAAGGAAATTGGAAAAATGGTTTGAACGACCTGAAAATAGGTCATAAGAGTATGCACAAAAATATTCTCACTTATAGAAAGGCATAAAGTGAAATGGTCCCAAGGAATATAATATTCACTGATGCTGATCCAACAAGATGAATGGATCTTGAATTAGATGGCTATAGAAGAAACAAGTCAAATCTGTGGATAAGGTTTGAAGATCTCACCCTGGAAAAGCGGGGATGGCCTGACTAGAGGAAAATAGAAAGGAGGAGTCGGGTTAATTAATTTATGTAATTAAGTGAAAATTTGAAATTTCACTCAAAACACTGGTTCAAATGGGTTGGATTCATTTTTGTCATAAACATATTCCAAACATGCACACCTATAGGTCCAAGAACCCTCTCACATTTTTCATGCACATGTTTTGGGAAACTGTGTGTAAATCATTTTATTTCCCATTGTGAAATGTTACAGTAACTCAACACATATTTGTGGCCAAGGGGGTATGGTTTACTCAAACTGTTCATCCCTAGATGTGCTCTAAAATTCCTCCATAATGTTTACTCAAGTTGTGTGTCATGTGTCTCATGAATTCTACTATCCATACAGCCTATCGGTCTTTTCCAAAATCATGGAATAATAGCTCTAAACAAGACCAGGACAAGCCCTTTTCCCCCATTACCACATTAGTCATTTTCATTAGGAAAAAATAAATTAAACAAAAAAAATAAGGTTTCATACATCATAGAAAAGTTGGGATCTTACATAAACCACATTGATTGTCATAATATGTCGTCATTGTTACTTAACTGAATGTTTCATATGGATCCTTCAACATGAGGTTCTCAAAGAAGTCGCTTAAATATGTGGTTTCATACTTTTATACCTACCTAAATTTATTAAATAATATTTATTAAAATAAGGTATTTTTATATGATACAAATTAAGAAGATCAAGTTTATTTACCAGGATTGGATGTGTTATACCATATCTGAGGCCCTAAAATCAAGTACCTCAATTGAATTTTGAATAAGTAAGTGCATGGTTATGAAATGATAATTAGATTTAATTTATCAATATATGATTTAGATAAACCATAAATTTAAAAATATGATATCATATAGAGGATTTAAATTTTCCCAGTCTAATTCTTAATTTCAATATTAACAGTAAAGGAACCTTTCTAATGAAAAGGTGGTTGAATAAATCACATCAAACACATATTTAATTTTGTTAGTTATGATTTCTGAAGTTCCTAGGGAAGTTTTTGTTTATCCCTGATAAAGGGGTATAAGTTTTTTTTATGAAAAATTAATAATTTATTCAATAAAATTAACCTTTTGACACGTAAAAGTATCATTATTATTTTATTTTATATATAAATATTATATGTATTAAACTAAAAATAATCAAATATAAGGCACATGGTAATTTACAAAAACTTCACCCTTAGTGTGAGTGACTTCTCCATATTTTGTTTAGGGCAAATTTGGGACACATATTTTATCACTACTGTATAAAAGTGATTACAATAGGTGGGAATGGATGGTCATTAACCTAACACATAGACATAACGTCTTTACTCCATATAAGGTTTTTTTGGTGGGTTTTATATCCACTTACCCATGGAAAATTATTATTTTCTTATATTAGATTATCTCCCAATTTGATATTTATACTAGAATCCCCCCATTTGTTTGTGGTTCTCCATCAAATCAAGGAATTAGAGTATCAATTGAACACTGAGAAATAAAAATATCCCCATTTAAGACAAGTTTCACCAATTTCTTGGAAATTAATTATTATTATATGATTAGTAGTTCTACATACACATTAACCTTTTTCTCAAACTTCTAGAATGATTAATTTATGCATGGGATGATGGAATAAATAATATTTCTTTTTCATCCTCATTAATAATAATCATTCTATCGATGGAAATTTGGATTTTCTAACCATAAAGTTTATAAAAACGAATAGCTTCAACTATTCATTAGTATCTCTCACACATACTCAATATCCATTCTCCACCTCTAAGATCATTATTAATATAGTAACATTACTATTACCTCCCTGATTTGAATAAGAAACATCCCAGAAAATGTTTTCATTGTTAATCATTATTTAAAAAATGATTAAAAATATATCATAATAGAATATATAGTTTTTATTATCAACAATGATTTTAAATATTATATATTATATATCAACATCATTATACCAAGGTCATACAAATTTTTTTCTTCAATTAATTCTCTTTATGACTCTTCTTGGACAAATTCTTAATATTGATATTTAATCCAAGAATAATAACATAGAATCATCATAATTTAGTCTCCAAAACTACAATATTCACTTAAACTGATAAAATTTATATAATAAATGGAATATATTGTGTTTCATAAAAGAAACCTCAATTTTCCTACAGATTCACTATAATGTCTTTCATTTACTCATTATAATCTTATGTATTATCAGAAAAATCTTATTAATTATTTTTAAAATATTTTAAATAATATATAATATCTTACAAAACATACTTGGTTTGATACATTACCAATTTTCCATCATATTATATCTACTATATGATCTATTATATATTAAATATGATCTTAATCTAATATATCTTATAGGGTAATTATTTCCCTAACTATTTTTTATAGTAACTTCACAAAATAACTTTTGTATACTTTAAAATATCTTAGGTTCCAATATAAGGTCATTCCCTTTCAACATCTCAGTATGAACTTCAACATATATCTTTTGTATGCTTTAAATATATTTTTCATGCACTGGAATATGTTTTATGCTAAAACAAATTTCAAAAATAAAGTTTAAAAAAATTATGCATCATAGGAATTATCAGTAATTGTTTATAATTTCCCAAAAACATTATAATATAGAATTATTCACAATAATTTTAAAGGAAAATTCATATATTTTATACCACTCTTATTCATTAAAAAATATATATATAAATGGTTATTATTTCAAAAATATTCTCAATAACATATAATGATTTTTATTCCTGGTTGAAAACAAATACATTAAACCTTAAACAATTTCATTGGTTTATTAATATATCCATTTGTATTTGATTATAGCATAAAAATCCCACTATATTTATAGAAATCACAAAAAACTCTCAATGATTTATTTCATAAAAAAATCTATAGAATGTAATTTGATTGAGATATTTTCATCCCTTTATTACTGGAAAATTATATCCAAGTTATTATGATGCATTTCTTCTCAATCGACACACTCGTTACTCCCCCCTTTTTAATAAAACCAAAATTTGAATTCAAAATAGTAAAATATAATATTTTGAACCTTTATACCCCATTTATAATATAATCCAAATGAATATATATAATTTAAATATTCCTTAAGTGGTATAGAATATCATAACATGAGTATTCAACCATTAATCTTTAAATCTATCATTTGGAATGAATTTTCTAAAAATATCCAAAATATGTTCCCTAGTAGGAATATATTTTTGTATCACATCTCCATTTTCAACCATCTATAATATAATTTTTTTGATGTTAATGTTTTTCGATCTTGAGAGTTTCACTATATTATTTGATAATCACATTTTATTCTCAATGGATTCTAAATTATCACTCTCGAATCATTCAACTACTCTCTCATCACAATTATTTGAGTATGTGTATCAGCTATATACTTAGTCGAATTATTTATCAAGTTGAATAAATTTTTTTTCTTACAATTCCATCTTGAAATGATTTCTCTAAAGAAGAAAGTAACTCAAAATATAGGCATATTGTCATCATAATCTCGATCCCAGTCAATATGAATGTACCAAAACATATTATGGATTTAACTCATTTTTTTTATTAAAACATGATTTAAAGTTCCCTTGAGTCATTTTAGAATTCTATTATCACTATTTCTGTGTGATATTTTGGATTAAATTTATATATTAAACAAATTTTCAATATATAAGTATTTTTAGTCTTTAATGAAGTGAGATAAAGAAAAATACTAATCATCGTTATGAATTTATTATGGTTTACACTTTTTCTTCCAACATATTTACTCATTCTTAAATCATGTATCATCAGTGTGGACATCACTCTGGAGTCTTCCAAGACAAGTTTATTTATTTATTACATGAAATATTTTCTATGGTTAGAAAAATAATGTTTGATTTTTTCACAACATGAAATCCCAAAAACCATCTCATTTCTCCAAGAATAGTCATTTTAAATTTATTCTTCATTTTCCTAGTCAACTCAATATTGGAATGATTCTTTTTACAAAAATAAATTATTTCATTATCATGAAAAATAAAAATTAGATTACATGTTCTAATTTTCATCACATAATGATTTCTTTTACCATTCCCATAGAAAAAATTAATTAATTTTCCATCGTAGAATTATAGTCTCATGGAGATTATTTTAACCCATATATAACATTCTTACATTTTTACATCATAATTATATCTCTATTAATTACAATACCATACTATTTCTAAATAAAAACTTCATAGTTAATTTATCCGTTCAATAATTTATAATTTTCATCCATTTGATAAATAATGTAATTCTTCTGAGTAGAAAACACCAAGAACATTTTTATGTATTCTATTCTTGAAAAAACATAAAATTTCACCAGAAAATAAACTTATTCTACATGAGAGTGGCCTTTTAAAACTAATAGGGGTTTGTTTCATGAATATTTACCTTTATCATTGATAATTTTTCAAAAATACCACATGGTAACAAAGCCATTTTCCTTTTAGGACATAGAACAAGAATCCATGTGTAACTCCTTTCAATGTGATTCATCTCTTCCTTTATTAATGTTATCCGTTCTTGGTGATCTCAAACATCTATAACTAATTATGGATCAACCATAGAAATAAAGTTTATTTATTATTATTTCTCAGTATTAATCTTGTCTAAAATGGAGAATTCAAAATAAAAATTAAATTTTTTGGTTACACATTCTTTCTTATCCTCTAATGAATGAATATATTATTCTATTATTCACCCTCATAACCATTTCCTTATTCTAAATTGATACTAACATTTCTATATTCAATTTCATCATCTTTTTCACAAAATTTCTTTGGAATATTCTCGTTGGATTGGTCTAAAGATTAAAAATATACATTATTTTGATCAGAAAATTTATGTTCATTTCCAATAATTATTATATAAAAATAATCTATAATATTTTTATACCACTTTTTCAAACACTTTTAGCATTATTTATTTCATGTATAATAAAAGAAAATTCTTTCCACAAAATTTTCATCAAATATTATCATATTTATAATATTGATCATCATGAAGCATGGTTTTTCAAACACATAGATGTACTTCAGTATATTCTGGTTTTTATAAAACATTTTATATGAATTAATGTACAGTTCAAGCCTAAAAAATCACTTCTTTTGGATGTATTTATATTGACTAATTGTTTCTTTCTAAAAAACATGAATTTTGTGAGAAAGGTTCTTCCCTTCATAATTTTTCTTCTATTTTCCCTATATAATATAAATGGATCATAATACTAATACTTGATCCCATTCTTTAAAATATAGGTTTCTGATATATGTCTAGTTAACTCCTACTATTATGTGTTCTAATTTTCTTTTTATAGACCTCCATTTCTTACTAAAATTCTTATATAGAGATATTACACATCTTAATATATTCATAATTATGTTTTATAAACATTAAATTTATTATTATTATAAAATCATTAAGGAATGGGATGAAATATATATCACATTATGAGGATTGATGTCTTATTGAAGAACATAAATCTAAATGAATCGATTCATCTGGCATTGCAGTCTGATTCAATACACAATTATGACCTCTTTCTGTCATTTTTCTATATTTACATGTCTAAAAAATATATTCTCTTTCTATATTTAGTTGTGGAAATTCTCTTACCACATCAGCAGTTGAAATTTTTCTCAAACTTCTATTACTGAGATGGATATGTAATATATACCATATATGATTATCATTTTTTAAACATTATATAACAATTATAACTAGAATTTATAATTTGGAATAGATTAACCCTAATTCTTTGTTGATATTTTATGACTCCACTATTTTTTTAGTTCATGATGAGGTATTAATTCCTCATAGAATAAAATTATTCCCACCATCACAATGTTTTATTACAGTCACCAAATTATGTTTGATCACATAAATAAACATCACATCTTTGAAATTTAGTTTTTGATATTCAAAATCAGTTTTTTCTAATTCTTATGATCTTTAAAGTGATTTCAATCATCTGATGCACCCCTAAACCTATTAATTTTGATTCAATGTAGACCTAATTTCCAATGTAATGTTTTCACTGAAATATACTACTGATACATTGGTTTACTCATTAGTCAAGTGTTTGGGTTTTCATATCTGGTCAAAAGGGTTTTTATTACCTAATCTAGGGCTCTCTAATAGATTTAATATATATTCATGAAATAATTTCTAGAAACGATATCATTTACCTCTATGGAAATAGTTTATTAATTCCATGGGTTTATGTGATCTTTTGAATGTGCATATTAGATATTCTCCCTCTATCTCAAGTTGGTTTTTATACTATGGTATAAAACTATATAGTTGGGAAATCCTGAATGTATACTTATCCACTGAGCTAGTAGGTATTGTGGAGTTGGTATGAAGACCTTTATAGGGGATTCTTATGTGTTAATTATAAAGATAAACAAAAACGTTGTACTTCAATACCATATAATGGGAAATGACATGCCTTTTATTTTTTCCTGATAAGGACCATAATGGTTCCCTATAATATTTTTCATCGATGACTAACTTATTTTCCTTTTAGGTTCATGTATCTAGGATTATTCCAGAAATTTTAACATCATGTGGTATAGAATATATGTCATGTTGTTTAAAGTTATATAATTAGGAAACATTTTTAAAGGTTACTAATAAAGGTTAGTGTGTGGATTATGAATGGGTGACCATTTTTTATTTGTCCTATCCTTTGTAAAATATATAGATGGTGTAATAATTACAAATTATACCAAATTAGAGTCCAATATATGTATGTTAACTTCAACTATATTGGCATGTAGGTTAGAAAGGATTACTTGACTTATTGGTAATATGGCAAAATAAGGAAGTGTTGGGGCTTACACAGGATATGTGGCCCAGTTGGGGTATATTTATCATTGAGTAGACTGTGGAAATGGTTATCAATGAATATAAGGCATGGGATAACTGGTTGTAAGAGTCACATAGAATATATATATATATATATATATATATATATGAAACATGTAAGGAAGATGATATTATGCTTTATATTTTGAATTATTAATAAGCATCCTGAGCCAAGGGATGCTTCATTAATCACTTAATGAAAGAACCCATTTTATCATGTGAATAAATGATTATTAATATGCTATGGGTTTAATTGGTTAGGGATTATTTATTAGGATGGATAAATTCAATGATACCTAATTCGCTATATGCAATAATTACAAGATCAATTGTGAGGACACTATAGTGAATTGATCCTTGATCTTGTAACTCTTGTGGATTTTTTGGGGCCTTAGTTAAATGGAATTTTCAAAGCTCTATAATTGTTGAAATAGAAAAAAATAAAGTCATCCGGTTTCATTCATAAGAGGTAGATGAAATGGGTTATTAAAGGGGTGTGAAGGAGTCTAAAATACTCATAGTTAGGATCCTTGATGAATAAATAACCATGGGTCAAATAACTCACTAGGATGGACCATTTCAATGAGAAAATGTGTAATTTCGTAAGCTTAATGGTCACATAATATTGGTTTTTTACAAGAATTAGTATGGATTTCTAAATCAATAGTTTTTAAAGGCTACTCACTAATGAAATTGTTATAAAATAAGTCCTTCACAAATAAGTCTCATGGTAATATTCCAATAAAAAATTCATATTGGAGTATCCAAATAGATACTATATGTTACAAATTTTAACAAAATATTATTTCAGGATTCACTTACCATTATCTCTATATATCGTTACAATATTAACTGAGAGTGTTGAAATCTTGTGCAATCAAAATGTTTTACAAATGAGGTCATTGTTTTCTGAGATTTTATACTAAAAAATATAATATCCTTCATAGAGTATACCCCTAAACTTATTTTCTAGAATCATCTATGAGGTGTTTATAGGAAATTCATATAGATACCTTATTAGAATTGATATCACAAAATATTTATACTATCATTAAGCATAATCTATTTAGAACTAAAATTGAAACACTTCTATGAGAATGTTATGAAAACATATAGGATGACCAATATGCTACCAAAATGTTATTCCTAGCCACAAACACTATTATATGTTTAAGAATGATCTCTACTCTATTATCAAAAATTGAATCCTAGTAATAGGAAATATTATGTGATTGTGAAGGATTTTTGTCTCGATGCTGTAAATAATATCAATCAATGGAAGAGTTACAAAGTCATAAATAATCCTTTTTGTGATAATCCAAACGAGGCCTATATATATACATGTTTCACTTGCCTAAAGTATCCCAATAATTATACAAAAAAAATATGTTCTCTTAATGAATAAACATCATCAATACTAAATTCATTTCTTCCTAGAATGTTTGACTTTTCCAATTTTTCTTCAAATAATCTATAAAATATAATTAAAATATTTTTTCAGTGTCAAAAAATTCCCCTCTGTAAAAATTAGATTTGATATAATGAAATATATTTCAATTTATTTTGGATAACTTGGATTCCTATATAAGTTTTATTTGGTTAATATAAGATCTCATCCCCATGTATATAGTTCCATGGGACCAACATTCAATAATTCCTTATTTCATCAATGTTTCTTCTGGTTGTTTAAATAACCCATATTTTTTAGTAAAAATGAATTTATTTGTGAAAATAAATCATTTATGAATGAAACTCTTCATGAATGAGAACAATTCTGTAGTTGTAAATGATTTTTGAAAACATTATTTTTCAAAAATAACATATATTAAATTCACCCATTTGATTAGTTTTTATGCAGCCAACATTAACTTCATATATGTTCTTTGATAGAATTTATACTTTTCAATTTCTTTAATTTCAATTACTTAATGTATTATGAGAAGTGTATTATTTTTACATTTATTTTAATGACTATATAAAACAATTTGTGATTACAATATGAATTTAATGGACATGATAAATATTTTTTTGGTTAATAGATTCCATCATGTCTACCCAAAACATTTTCAACTATTAATGTTAATTAGATATAGCATTTGGGACTACAGAATATTAGAGAAATTTTTGTACTATATATTTAGATTATTGAGAGATACACACATTCCAACACCATAACTAGAGAATTAACCAAGGTGTTTGATCAATAATTGCATTGACATATCATAAAAACACTAATAGGGAAGGATGCTTCATCATGTAGGTTGTTCATTTAATTGAATTTTTTATCGAGGATACCCTATTGTACCCAAAAGAAGTATGAAATTAACTAATACCCTAAATACACATTTATTCATTTATATTGAATAAATAAAACATTGACATGAAATTAAGATGATATCCAGGATATGAAATTTTCAATAGTGGTGTTTCTGGTATGTATTGGGGTTAGCCCTCTTAGCTACATAATAGATGCACAGTGTTTATGGATTATCATAAAGAGATTAAACTAACCAAGAAATCTAGGTGATAGAATTGTCCTCCCACCCTTTTTGGAATAAAAAGACAAATTTATGAATTATGTGGACCTTAGATGTAAACACATTACATTTAAAATACAGGTAGGTCAAAATAAGCCTCTATATTGTGAGCATGATCACTAAGGATCTAATTATAATGGATATGTATGATGAATTAAATACAATTGGGATATACCACACATACAGTGTATATTCTCTAATTGGAAAGAAATACCATGTTCTAAGACCGTTTCCCTGATTTGCATTCCCTTAAAAAAATTTGCTGATATATTCATTGTGTATAATGAATAATATTCATATTAATGGGGGTATCAAACTTATATAACATACAAGACCAGTGGATTCTATATTCCTATGAGATGAAATTAAAGGAAGTCATTTAAAATAAATGGGGGTGGGATTTCACTCTAATACTCTATCAATTAGTTCTACTAGTTGTCTTTTTTACTATATTCATCAGTGATTACCTCCTCTTTAGGCCTAAGTTTCACACCAGAGTAATGAATGGATATTTGAAAATGGGAACTCATCTTGTGAGTGATAGGATGAACAAATTGTTAGTGGTGATATAGAAAAAGATCTAATAACATCTTGGGAACATCAATTAGGTAAATCCCCATAATGAATTGTTTTCCCTTCAATGTATTATTTGGTCAGATGAAATTATATATTAGAGGTTACTAATTAATTAATGACCAAATTATTCTTTTTCCTTAGTTTAAGTTATATTTCCATAGAAAATGATGATTTAATCCACTCACACTTGAAAAAATTGATGATGGAAACATGTTAAATATCCACAACCAGTTTACATTCATATCACACCCATCCTCAACTAGTGTAATTACTCACAATGTGATTGGATATCACCCATTACATGGATTTCTAATATCTTTGATAGAGGAAATGTTTTTCAAAATTAATCAGCAATGAGACTATTGAGGACAGGTATATACCCATTAGATTCATGTTGTAATTCAACTATATATAAAATACATTTCATACATTCCCAGAAAGTTTACAAGTCATTCTAGAGTCCTTGGTTCCATTTCATTTATGGTCGATACTCACATAGGAGGAGATGGGAACACAAGTCACCCACCCACTATTCAATGTTGTTGAGATGTTTTTAATGAAATATGTTGTGAATTGGATATGTTATACCATAGTGATAAGTTTTCTGACTTAATTTCCAAATTGTGGGATACATCAGTGACTAGAGGTATATAATAACGGGAGTGGTTGATGGTAGTTAGAATATATCACAAGATAATTCCTCCAATAAAGTCACATTTTGATAAGATACCTAGGAAATGGTTGAGGAACATAGACTCTTCTACATTCATATATGGAGTAGATATTATACCACACATCCATTCTCGTTCACAATTTGTAATATAATAGAGGGAGATGGTTTCCTAGAGGAAAACCCCATACATAATGGATATCTGGGAAACCCTCCTTGTAGAAGATATCATTTACATAGACTTTAGGATGGTCAACTCCCCCAAAATCATTAGCTAAAGGATATTCTTTGTGATGTGGAATCACATTTCAAGGATATTAAAATCATTATTCACTCCTTGAAATATCAAACATTATGTTTTGATTAATTATTCAAAATAATCAATCCTAGGTTAAGAAGCTAGGAGGCTAACAATGATGATGTTATATAAGAATAAAGGGGCTTAAATTCCAAGGATGAGGTTGATCAAATCTCTTCCAAGTAAGATATTACCAGGGTTCTTTTTGTACCTAAAATTCCATTTTAAACATCCCTGTTAATATCTAATTTCTATTTTATGGGAATCTAGATGGGCTTAATCACCCATTATATCTCTAGAGAATTAAAATAGATAAATATTTATTGAACCAATTATTAATTTATACAAAAGGGATGAAGAGTATTATCTATCCTAGATGGAACAACTCTAAGTGGTATCCTATGATGCTCTAAGGATATTTACATTGTTTCCACTAGTATTTCTTCCCATATATATTTCCTCAAATGAAATTAATTTGTGGGTGAACATTTAGTCACTATAACTTCATATTTATCCAAAATTGGAAGGTAAATTATTTTTCGACATACCGCATTTGTAAAATTATATAAAACCATTTATTTTCATAGGCATCACAATGATCTTATAACTCATTTGAGAAGAAATCTTATGAAAATGATAACTTGTGAAGCCTAAGAGAGGCTAGATAAAAACTCAACCAATATGTTTTGGCCAACATCCTAGCATAGTATAGTTTCATTAGATTAACTTCGTAATTTTTAAAACCTAGTTCACCGATTAAAATTAGATATTATCATGTCCACTATATCCACTAAGAATTATAATTATACTTAGAGTTGCACATTATTTCTCAGTCTCACAAATCAATATTGGATTCATGGTTTATCCCACTATAATTCTAATCAACATATTCTTGGGATAATGATTCCATATAATATTGTAACTACATTAGTTTGTGTAACACCATAGGAATACCCACTTATTTCACATTTGGATATGGAGGATGTGGTTGAAGAATTTAGTTCTCTAGCAACTGAACTCATTCATCTTCACTTCTTTTTTATGTGGTCTTATCCAATTTGTGTTGGCTATTATATTCTAGGTAATGAATTCAATGGACCTTCCTTATGTCAAATAGTCCTAATGTATCTCTACATTTATTTCTCAATATATTAAATTCATTTTAATTCCAACTAGTTTGGTGCCAACTCACTCAAGGGATGTTGATTTCGAGGCCTCTCCAAGTGAATTGGATAGATATTATGGTATAATTCCAATGACGGACATCAAATGTATCTTATAGTATGCCTTACTCTAACATATTATGTGGTAAAGAATAAAGAGAATCATCTAGCGGCCGGTATATAAGATCCTCCCACCACACCCACACCCTCTCCCCCAAAATGAGATTGATATTCAGGTACATCTCCTTATATATATTTTTTCACTTTCAATTACAAATTGTATAATTAATGTTCAATCCAGCCCAGTTTAAAGGAAGTGATTTTTTCCTTGAAAACAATTAGTGTACATAAATTGATGTTCTAATGTATATAATTTGTGACCTTTTATATAATTCTCAAGTACATTCCACTTAATGAGGATTCTCAAATTTTGTAGGTGGTATTAAAGTGGAATCATGAAGTAATGGGGGGAAATTCCCTAGTGTAATGACTTCCCTAAGTGTTATACCACACGTAAAAAGAATTATAGTTCTTATAAAAGATGATTGAAGAAGAAAAATAGTAAGGGATCAATGCTTTTATAAAGATATATGTTTTGTGATTTCATTTACAGGTAAGAACAATAAGGTTTTTTATGGTACAATAGAACATTGATAACACGAATCAAGAAGTGACCCAACATTGAGAGTCCATTGAGAAAACCTTGTATTAGTAATTTAATTTATCTTTCCTTTTTATATATAGTGAGGGAGTTAGTCCAGATTGTGGAAAATATTCTCTTATTTTCATAATTATATAAAGACAGATTCCAAAATATCATCAATTAATGATAATTTTTTTAAAACTCACAAAGAGTAATATCATAATAATTGATAACACTTGAACATTTTTTGGGGAATAAATTAAGTAAATCACAACTCTGAACCACTTTATCAAATCATTAAATGAAATTTTTAATGCATAATACTTTAAAAAGTTTACCCTTGAATGGATATATGTGAGATGAATATGGAAACACTTGTAAAATAACCATAAACTAGAGAGATTTCATTTGGGAATTTAATAAAAAATCAGTTTCTTCTAGATCCTGACCTCTTATACATATATATCTAGGATTAAAATAGATGAATATATAACATTCCCATAATATAAGTTTCTTTTATTTTGAGGTGAGGGTGGTTAATGACTAAAAATATTTAAACTTATGAATGGAAGTCTTGATTGATGTTATTAATGTTCTCGGTGACCAAGAAATTGTGCATTTATTTCTTCTGATTCTAGGAAACACTACATCTCTTTTCTGGCTATCCTGGAATGAAAACCAATGGAAGACCAAATATTCACCTTTGAAATTAAGATTTTATTTTCAAATAAAATTCTTAGGGTCCATAGAAATAATTATATTTTACTTTTATGGAGAATTAATAATATTTTTGAGACTGTTGAGGTCTCACTCCAACACATTACCATGAATGTAAATACTTGTGTAATCGCTATTCTATTCACTTTTTTTGTATGAAAAGTGAGATGTTTATGAGAGATATGAGTTGTGTGGTATTTTATCTACATTACAACTAGGAAATATCCCTTGGTTAATGGGTGTATACTTCAACACAATCATTGAAACATCAAAGAAGAAGGTGGGATATTGTATCACTCAGGATCTAGGCATGACTTCAATGAATTTAAAGTGAACAACATCTTGATGGACCTGTGTTTTCTTGGTGATCCCTTAACCTGGTGAAAAAATAATACGGGGAAATATATAATTTGGTACATACAAAATTTCTACCTCTCTAATCATTGGGGAGTCGACTCATATCCCAAGGTCGATGTGGTTCCACTTCCATGCATCTTTTCTGATCATGCACCTCTTTAGATTCAAATCAAAGATATTGAAGATAGGATAGAAAATGTTTTCTTTTAGGAGTGATGGATTTGAACAGAAGGATTATTACATGTGTTGAAGGACTCATGGGATATTCCAATCAGGTGTGATGTTTGGAATAACCTCACAAATAGATTAAAAAGTCTTAGGGATCACCTCTAGGAGTGGAATAAGGGGAGAACAAATAGTGATAATTGTATCAAGGACCTACAACATAACATTAGTAAGTTTGAATCGTCCCTCCAATATAGGTTTATTGATGAATTTTTTACAACTATGGATGGAAATAAAAACAATTTTATGGAGAAGGATTCTAAAATTGAAAAAGTCGGTAGAGAGAAATCCATGGCACTCTGGCTCAAAGAAGGTGACATTAATGATGGGTTTTTTCTTGCACACATAAAAGAGAGGAAGGCCAGCATATCGATCACCAACTTACTTGAGGACTATTCTTACACCGCAGATGTGGAGGTGCTAGAAAATATGGCTGAGAATTACATTGTAAATCAATTATAGGGGTAGAAGTGCTTCATGGAGGATAATAGATTTAGGGAAGGATGATATGACAATTTCATACGTGGTATTAAAAGGATTATTAACATCAATGAACACAATTAGGTAGAGATTTCCTCTAATGAGAAGGAAATTAAATATGAAATTATATACATGAAGGATAAAATCACTCCTAGATTCAATGGTTTTTCATGTATGTTTTATGTTTTCGCATGGGAAGCTATTAAAAAATAGATTGTCGTTGTGATGTGAGATTTTTTCCATAGTGAGAACATCACCAATGAAATCAATACTACCAATATGTTCTTTTTTCTAAAATTTAGGGATCCCACTTCCATAATTAATTTTACACCAATAATCCTCTGTAACTTTTCATAAAATATTTGGACTAGTATCATTAAAATAATGCTCAATTGTGTCCTTCCAAAGATTATCACTAGTGAGAAATATGGACTCTTAAAGGGTCGAAACATTGAGAGCGTAATAGATATTTCATTGTAGATGGTGAAATAGATAAATATAATTAAATTAGGTCTAAAATTGTGATAATTGTAGAAATTAATAAGGTGCATGATCATATGGAGTGGTGTTTCATTTTAAAGACCATAAAACTGTTTGGATTCAATTCTAAGGCCCATGATATGATATTCCTTTGTTTTGTGTCCCCTTTATTTTTTTTATAATTAATGGAGATATACTTTGGAATATTGAAATCCATACAAGGATTAAAGCAGGGAGACCCTCTCAACCCTAACCTATTCATTCGTGCTCAAGATGATATTTCTAAAAAAATAATGTCATACCTTCCTAGTGAAAACAGTATACCCATTAGAATTAGAAATAGGATGTCCTGGGTGTCCCACCTATTGAATGAATGATGAAATTATATTCTTCATCAATGGGAGGAAAAAATAAATTTAGGGTTTCGATAGCATAATGGAGACTTACAACTTCTAGAGTGGAAAACTGATCAATTATGGGAAAAGAAAGGTCTACTACCCAAATTCATTATTGAGGAAAAGCCTCATTCAAAAATATCTATGCATGCAGAGAAGAACCATTCCAATGGAGAACCTTATTGTGACAATTTTTTGATGGGAGGATAAAAAACCCTCTTCAACACTTAGTTCATTCACATGTAAACTACATTCGTTGACTTTAATGACTAGATTCTCTTTTTAGGTAGAATCATGCTCACTAATAGCATAATATCCTCCATGACCATTCACGTGTTCTTTTTCATCACACCCCTGAAGGGTACCATCAAAAAAACATGAGAAAATCAGTAATGTTTTCATCTTGGAATTCATGTAGGAGGGGAAATATCCATGGGCATCATGGAATTGGTAGGGGAAAACCATTCCCGATGGCGGCATACACTTGATAAAGGTGTTATTCTACATTACCACTATGTAATCCAAGATGGATTTGGAAATTGTGGAAGGGATATCCCTTTGGCTGACTATCATGAGAAAAAAATATTTTAAGGGCTGTAGATGTAGGGATGAGATACCGGTAAAAAAATAGCCTGGTGTGAAATATGAGAAAAACATGTCAGACTATTGGAAGGGAAGGATATTTTGGTGGTAAGAAGGGGAGTCATAATGTACTGGTGGGAGAATTGTGATGGTCATCACCTAGATTTTCTAGGATTTTTGACCATGAGTATCTTGATTAATCATGAGATCCCTCACCCAAGGTTCATTTTTATGGCAGTTAATGATGAAAAGAAATATTTTCATGATATGATCATTCTTGTGGATGAACCCGAAAAATATTTCATCATAGACTTGTCTTCTAGAATTTTCTACTCCATAGATTTTATTTGATCTATTCGATCTATCCTTTAGATGGATCCGTTGCTGACATGTCATTGGTGAAAAAGAATTACAACTAAGATGAACTTCCTAGTTTGCAGACTCCACAACAGACTTATCTCAATATACGGTAATGTAAAAACAAAAGTGATTCACCTAGCCTTAATGTGCATGTGTCATTCATAACCCATCATCAAAACCATATGGAACAATTTCTTAGACAGTGAAGGAGAACACATTTCTTGGGATCTTGTCAAACATATGAAGAACCTTAGATTTCATGTAGGGAATTTATATTATTTCCTTCACCACTGGCTATAAGTGTCAAGGGTTTAGGCGCTTGATGTGAAGATCTAAAATATTTTCTTTTCTTCGGTTTTTTGGGTCTTATGGGAATGGTTAAATATTTTACTTGGAGGGAGACATATTTCTCATCACCTGTTAAAGATATGTCTACATTCTCTACTAGATGGGATTAGGTTTTTTATTCAGGGTGGAGTGTGGCAGTAATCTGACAGTGGCCTCCATTCTTGGGGTCTAAACATGGGTTTCATGATAAATCGTGGCTACTCGATCATGTGGGACCCAACAAAGGATGATTACCAACTCAACATGGACAGGTCGTTTTCATATGGAATTAAGAGAGGTGGTGGACTCATTCTGAATGCTAAAGGTTATATTACTATTTGGTTCACCACATATTATAGACTAGGATACTCAATATATGATGAATACAAATTCCACTTTAGTGTCCTTCTTTTTGCAATCTGTATAACATCAAAATTGAGGAGATTGGGTCCAACTTGAAGTTACTTTTGGGATTCATTAAATACAACACCAATCCCCTCTAGTACCTCATATACCTCATCAGAAAATAGAATCATCTCAGTTATAATGGAATGAAAGTGGCTCATACATTAAGGGCAAGGAATTTTGTTACAAATATCTAGGCTAACAAATGAGGCCCTGATCACATTCGGATCCTCTACTATAGTCTAGGATCGCTTCCCAGTGATTTTAATCTCATTTTTAGGGGTGATGTGCTCGGACATCATTTCAACCATCCCTGTGATATATTGTGCCCCTTGACCGTTTTTTAGAATAATTAAATTGAAATTTTTTAGTGAGTGAGAGAGTATATAAATCAAGGGAAATATAAGACCAACTCTATTAGAGATAGTCTCATGGGTCAATACAAGATGTTTACGGTTATAGTGTATAGAACAAGAGATTAAGATATCTTCCATTCGATAAGGGTGTCATGAGGGGAGACATATATGAATATAGGTAACCGCAATATGGGATTCTTGTATTTTGATGTCATACTTCTCAGACCGATGATGCTAGTGTCTGTGTCCATCTAGATTTAACTGAAAATAAGTATACAAGTATTTCGATATGGGAATAACTGAGAAAACCTGAATATGGTCCCAATACTAATGAAATAAATCTTGGTACGAAGGATAAGATCACATTTTAAGTTTATAATGCCTGGGAGATTATTTTTTGAGTTTTTAAGGTCACATAATTTTTATCAAGATATGATACTATCTTTATAGAAATGGAATTGTAACAACATGATATGAATGAGATACCAATAATAATATATAAAATATCAAATGGAGGTTAATGTAGCTTAAGTTCATGGTGTTAATTCATATGATAATGTGTGTTCTATTTTACTGAAATGGGGATTATGATATTGTAGTTTCATAAAACACTTTAAAAATGAATCAAAATAGTGTAGATCATATCATGAATTATTTGAATTGGTACGTGGTGAGATATAATAATAATTATGAGGATGGCCACTAACAATATTTAAATAGTGGGGCCCCTTGTAATAATTTAGAGGGAATATTATATTGGAGGACCGTCTCGTTAAGATGAAAACATTATTATGGTTTTGTTTTTGGCTATGTGGAAAAATATCCTTACTAATTAATGGCTTCCTTTTAAAAATTGAATATTCTAATAACCAATAACAATGAAATATTTAGGGTGATTCAATAACTTAATGTTCAAGGTGTGGTCTATGAGAATAGGGTACTAAAATGTGATTAGAACACTACAATCTAGAACTATCTGTGGTTGTGATGTTATTGAATGTTGAGGGGATATGGGGGTAGAAAGGTATTTTAATCTAGGTCCCAAATATATGGTTTATACATTACTATGTATCCTAAAATAGCATTAATAAATCCACACAATGATTTTTGAATGAAAATATGTTTTTCCATCATTTATTCTAATATTGAAAGACCCATCGTGAATGAAGATATCATACACTGGGTTGGGGTTTAAAATTAATGGAACCTGTGTATGGGATAACAATAAATAATACGAACATCACTATCAATCATTCAAAATCATGAATCAATAAAAACATAGTTTTTGTATGGTTTTTACGTTGATCTAACTCATGTAAAATAGAAATTAAAAGGGTTCCATTATGACTGTACAACCATTGACTAATACCAAATGTGATTGAAAAAAGCCTAAAAACTATGATATAATTCTTAATGATGGGTCATTTTATCCTCTAATTTTTTATCAAAAGAAACAATATGTCAGGCACCATCACATAGATGTGGCTCTCAACAAAGAATATAATTTCATATAATAATGACATCAATTAAAAACTTATCTTCTTGTAGGATGGACCATATATTATATAACTTATTATCTATTGATAAGGACTAAGAGGTCATACAGTTCAAGTTCATATAGTGAAGACTATTTTTTAGATGGTTTCATATATATCTGGAACTTGTACAATATGAAATGGACTTTTATTAGTGTTAGGTTAGTATAGGAGACCCAATGTGATTTTAAAGATTCTCAAACACCCAGATACAATTAGTTTTAGACAAGAAATACAGTTTATAGTTGAGTTTGAGATATGTATTACAAGTATTTCTATTAATCAAAAAAATAATAGGAATAAAACCATGCATAGATATTCAATATAAGATTGTGATGTCCAAGTGTATTATTCATTATAGAACACCCAAATTTAAATGTAGGAGAAAATATTCATTAGTATCGAGTTTATTATTAGTAGATAGGTAGAATTTATTATTAAGCTCAGTATTTGAGAGAGTTCCCAAACACTATGATTGACATGGGTTGGATTTTATGGGATCTATGGTTAGCCCTGGGACAAGATCTTCGACCATCAGTATATATCTTATGTTAACTAGAATCAAACCACATGTGGATTTAAGATATAGCCTCTTCATAGATCAAGATGATGTGTAGTGAAAATAAAATGATTTTTTTATAATTTAGTGTTTCTGGAGAAAATCAACATAGTTTTGTGAAACACAATATTTTTATAAGAAAAATGTACCTCAAACCTAGATACATAATTTTTTATATGGTAAACAAATCAATGAATTTTATGGTTTTACTATAAAGGTCATATTTCAATAATTTTTAAATCATTTGTCCAAGACAAATTTTTTTTACTCTATAGGGTCATATAATAGGGACATTTACAAAAAGAATATAATAATGTATGACATACTGTATTATATGAAGTTCAAATCCTCACAATGTGTACATTGAAACCATTGAGAATTTTCTACCATAATAATCTCAACTCTAGGATTTGTAATTGTTAACAGGAGTTACCTAACTCATTGAATTAAGGATCCCTAGAAAAGAATATCCACATATGGAATTTTTTCATGTTGAATATATACCCAAAAACAATATGGTATAAAAATAATCATGATTTGAAAATGGTTACTACAAAACAAATTGTACCATAGAGGGTACTTGAATCCACATTATTAGTTGGTTTACTAAATGTAAGGATCATAACATGAGAATTTTTGAGTCAATTGAACATGAAGATAGGGGACATGAGGTTATGCATCAAAAGGGAGAAACTACCACCACACTATTAGAAAATTTTCAATGGGGTTAGAGGATATTCTCTATAAGATGATAGAATTATACTATTGGGAATTCCATATGTGGTGACACATATATCATTTATAGGAATAGGTTTCTCTTATAGTTGAATAAACTAATTTAAAATTACTATTAAAGGGAGAACTAGGAGGATATGCTCAATCATTGGTATAATAATAGGAGAATCTGGACTCTAGGGTGTGAGATAGTAATAATTTTTTTCATCAATGTTATGATGTAGGATCGTGGTGAATATTATATTTAAAAAGGGTTAGTCAACCCTTAATTTTATCCCACTATTTATTGAACAAATTCTGATAAATAAGGAATTAAACATGAATTCCATCGGTAGATAATCATTTGAAAGTGAGGTTCTTCTCAATGTTAAAATTTTTAACATTCATGGATGATAATCTTCCCATTCCATTTATAAAATTGACTCTATAGGGGTATATAAGATCTAACAAATCTATTTCCAATATCGGTATGTCTAGAGAGCATAGTTTAACCCATTCTATGGAATACTATTTTCAGTATAATCTTTATACCATTTTATTATTATGATAAGACATTCTATTTATCCCTAAATGAGATTGTATCAATGACCAATGAATTGGATTTTTCTCAGTCATCCTTTTATGGGTTTTCATCCTAAAAACCCTATGTTCCATACCAAAGTGAATATGGGGTCACCTATAATAAAATATGGGTTTCGGATTGAGAATCCAACAAAGTATACATAAGTTTATCTGTCCCATAATTCTTGTATTTATCCACCATTAACTAATGGAATTTTTATAGAGTTTTATTAATGGAATTTATCAATCTATTAGATAATATGTGATAATGGAATGAAAGGTTTTATATGTTTTTATACAAGTTATATTTTTTTTTAATTTTTAATCATAAAAATTTGTGTTTGTGTTTATCAATATTGTGTAAAGTACATTAAATATTATAATGATATTAAACATCCAAAAAATGATAATATGATTCATTTCAATTTCTCCTAGGGGAACTAATTTAGTCCACCTAGAAAAGATATATATTAAACTGAGTATGAAAATTAACATCCTAGTTGCGGCTACTGGATATATACCCCTAATATATTTACACTATATGAAAAAAAAATTGGCATCATGAAACAATTACATAGTTTGATGGATGTAGTTTGTATCCACTTAAAAATCATGTAACTTGTTCACGAATTCTACACATTACAATATCATTGATGGTCAAAAGTATCTAGGTATCCTAATATAATTAGACAGAATTTTCCTTAATTGGTGGGTTCAAGATGTGTTGGTATGATCTTGTTGTATGATAGTGAGGGACTCACATATATCGATGCACCTAAGGAGAAATCAATCAAAGATTCATTTATAGAGGTCCTTCCAAAAATAATGATCATAATAAGGGAAAGAATGTTCTACATGAAGACAGATTACATAATTCGTGGATCAATCTTTTGAAGGGATTTTACTTTAAAGGTTGTTATTATGGGTCACATATATGCAACTATGGTATCAACTGATGGGAGTATGGGAGCACCTTAGTTGAGGGTGGAAATAATATTATCAATATCATCCTGGTCATTATTTGAAAATGGAGAAAACACCTTTTGATGTGCGATGTGGAAAAACATATCATCCAGATTTAGATGTTTTAGGATTGGTGAGGCATTGGATAGGGTACTTCTTTATGTAGTTTGTGAATATAGTTTAAGAGATAGTTTTGGATTTATGGGGAATTCAACCAATACTCCTTGTACACAGTCATGTTAGGGAATTAACACTTCCTTATTAAAGGAATCATAAATAGATAACTAGGTTGATCACTATATTTGGATCAAAAATAATATTTAATCAAACTATTGATATTTTTATGTACATTTATAATACTACAAGTCAAACTAATATTCATCCTCTTTTTCTGTGAATCGTTATAATATAATGAAAGAGGAAGTATGGATTTATTTTCATAGAGAGTTTAATATAACACCCATTACATTGATATTAAACTTCAAATTCTTTAATCTTCTACAAGTTAGGATCCTAGAAGTTCCATAAATGTAAATTTATCCAGATTGTTATGTTTCAGGGGTAAATAATCCATATTCGATAAGGACCTCTATATCTAAAAATGAGATATATATGATAGGGTGAATTGAAAAAAAAATTGTTAATATATTCCATTTTATTTCCTTCTAGTACATGAATTATATATCAAACTACTTTAATATAACCACCAACTATGATATTTTTTATGAAGCACCTGATATATGTGATAAATCACTAGATTCTCTTTATTCCTTTAGATTTTGGGGATGAGGGATTTTAATTATTTCCTTTTACATTTCATGGTCGATATAGATGTCATAATTTCATACCAATAATCCAAGGATCATCACCATTGTTATACTAAAAGTGAATTTCAAGGGTTTCATATTCAATAAGTGTTCCCATAGTTTGCTAAAACTACCAAAATATTATCAAAATTATCATATCAATATTAAGACTAAACTACATGGTCATCCATGAAATACTCTATAGTCATCACTAAAAATATCTAAAAATATACTGCATGGAATATTGGTATGCAATGATTTTGTTATTTAGTAAAATGGTATTTTTTAATAATAGTGTATCTTTATAGGTTCCCTAATGGTTGTGGAATCCTGATATTTGGGGTCAATCAGATCTATTTATAGCTTAACCATATATCCCTAAAAGAGAGGTATTAAAATATATTTTTTATCTCAATTAACTATTTCATATTCTAGATTCGTAAATCATCAACTTATAAGTGAAAGTTAAGATTTTTGAAATAATTATATGCATTACTTTACTTATTCATTTTCATAATGGGGACAACTTTGGTGATCCATGTCTGATATTGAACATCATAAATGTTGTTGACTGTGATCATATTTCACTTTGGTAACATAGGTTGGAGTCATTCTCTATGAATAATTATTATAGACGCAATGGTCATAAGGTATACCAAAATGATAGGTGGATACATGGGGGTTTAACCCAAGAATATCTATATAATTAGTTTTGAGGGTATCTTGATGCTTATTTGGAAATGGTATGTACTTATCTTATTCCTCAGGGTTCATAGTGGAACCGATAAATATATGACATAGATCTTCTCTGATAACCACATTAACCGATATGATTTCACTTGTTCTGGTTAAACCCCTTCCTAGAATATAGGAGGAGTATCCCTAATTTTCCTTTCTTATTATTCATCACTATCAAGAGAGGAATTAAAACTAACTTCTTGAAATCTAGAAAATTATTTATGAGAATTATTACCTCTATCAATACCACTTTCTCCTTCATAATTTATAGGCTATTATAGTGTGAATAACAACATTAGAAATGAGGTGAATGTTCCTATTCCCCATACCATTCTTCTAGGGTTCATATCCATTCAAACAATGTTTCCTGGTTGGGTAGAATAAATATTTTTAGGCCAATATAATGTTACATTTAATTATGGGAAATATTTATATTATTGGACTACATAGAGGTCTCATACTACTTTTATGGTGGCATCTCAATAGCAGAATATTACTAACTATAATATTAAAGTGATTGTAGGTTTTGGTTATATTTCCAATATAACCCGAGTGACTGATTGAATTTCATGATCCAGAGTTTCCTCTTCAATTCAATTGAGGGGAAATATAAAATATTTACTTAATTATCTCTAATGAACGATAGTAGCAACCTCAAACCGTCGGGAATATAAATTTTAAGGGAGTTATTTACTATCGTCTACTTACACTACCTTTTTTATCGTTCATCTATATAATAAGACTCACTAGAATAAAAAAAGTTACTATATCCAAATAGTATTCCAACATCCTTATTAGTAGAATATTTTATGAATTGATGGTGTCAAATGGGTACATATGCATGTATGTGGACCCATGACATTCCTAGTATATTTTTGAAAGAGTTTTCTTGGATATCAATAAGAAATTAGATCACTAAAATGGGTTCTCATATTTAATTTATTAACTAATATAATCTTTTTCATTCCATACCCCTAAACTATACACATAGATGGTGGATGGTTATCTTCAGTATGTCTAAGACATCAAAGGTATTTAATTAGGATAAGTTGATCGCACAACCATTTTCAACTATGTATTGATGAATATTGATGTCTTCAAGATTACAAAATTTATATAATGGAAAAATACTCTCATGTATGGTTCTCCATAATTTCATGTGAAGTAAATTACAATGTGGCATTAAAATGGGAAAATATCGACATGATATGCCTCACTTGTGTATACTTCAATCTATAACTATAAAGGGATTTAAATATCATTAATAAGGGATTCCTTAATCTTCATTCAAGGATGTTGTGATTCCATGATTGAGATATTTTCTATAAAAATCATGATATTATTCATAATTGCATTATTTTGTACTATAGGGATATGTTTCTTGCCATCTGGTGGATCCCTATCCGGAGGTTTTATTGATGAAGATAAATACACCACATATTCAAATACATTACTAAATCTAGGGACACATTATATATCCATTGGTTGGGATGAATCCATATTCCAGTGTTTTTAATGATGAATAGATAATTGTTTATTTTCTTACTAATCATCACATAAATTATGGTTCAAAAGAACCATAGATGATTCAGGTTTAGATTAAAGTTATTTTATAGATTACCATTGTTCATGTATTTTAGTTCCACTCATTTATATATATTCAACAGAAACATTGACCAACCAATAGGGTCTCAAAATCTTCAACCCCAACCTATTATCTAGTTATTTATATAAATATTGAGTTTATATGAACCTTATTAATTTTTCAATGGGCCTATCAAGTGGGAGACATTGAAAAATACACATTGTGTATCTTCATCAGATAATGGATTCATTTAGTTTGATTGTTTCTATACTCTGAAAAATATGGTTAATAAATCTAGAAGATTTTGGGATTTCATAGTACTAGAAAGGGAAATTCATCTTGTTCCTTATCTCATGAGTTATAAATACACTAACTATTATAAGGATGTGATGATAAATATATCTACTTGGGTATCACTGAGGGAATTAGTGTTATTAATGGTTCATTTAGTCGAGAATTAAGTATTTCATGTACCAGTTTTACAAATTGTATACTCGTCCACTCAAAATATTTCTGTATACACATATATGGGATATACTTACACTATTCCTCTCAATATGGTGTAATGGTAAAGAAAATGTTCACTTGAACTTGGGGGTTACCCAACTTGACCAATCTAGATTCAAGCATATTCTAGAGTATATATTTTTATATTAATTAATCTTGAGTGGTATAACCTAATAACTACTATAAGTTTTAGAAATCATGGTAATCAATTAGACCAAATTCCCTAGTTTTATGATCTACTGTAGTTTAACTATTTTTATCTCTATGACTAAAATAAAAAAAATCAAAAATTTTACTTTTATAAGGACTGAAATTTGTTTTTATAATTTATTTTTTTGTTAAATATAATCATTTCCATCAGAATTATGTTTTTTGGTAATACTACTATTTATTACGAGGAACCACATGATATTTCTTGTGATTATAAGGGAGACCTAGAAGGAATGCTAATATAAGCATTAAGATCATATTTTATACTCTACCTAGTTTCATCCCTTATGTTGGAAATGAACATTTTAAATTTTACTTAGGGATCCACATTGAACCTTATATTTATTTTGAGAATATTCTAAACTCCAAGAAATCACCCTGGTAGATAAAAGGAATAAGAGGTGTTTTCAACTCATATTGATGAATTTTTATACATATCTATTACAATTTATCTTATGGTAGTTTTCTATTCATGGATTAGATCATGCCCTTCCACTACGAGGTAAAGTCCCAAACCATCTAATTTTCGAATTACATTAAATTTGATAGTTTAATGATTGATTTTATCCTTACCATGGATCTTTATAAAAAAATTAACTATCATCAACGATCTTCAAATTTCTTGAAATACCCATATATTTTTTATTTTTTACTAGAATAATACTTGTCTTACAATAATTTGCATGAACAACTATATTTTTTAGTTCTTATTTCTTTGGTTATCCCATCATAGTGCTCCATAAATATATAATGTTTATGAGATATTGATTTCAGCCTCCCAAACTATTGAATAATGATAAATTGGGATTCCTAAAGTTTGGTGGATGATTCATATACACCCAATCTTAGTATAGTTTTCTCTTAAAATTAACTAATGCAGGTCACCCCTCCATGGATTCCACTATTAAATCTTAAAACTCAATGTTTTTATGATTTTTTGTGGGACCATCGCATGGGATGATGCTTTAGTGGAGGTAGAAAGGGGTTCCTGATAAGATTGTCTCACTCATTATAAAGTTTGATGTCCATATTTAGTTTTTTTGAAGTATTTTTCCTGAAAACCAAATATATTTTATTCCAAATATTCCCCAATTTATGAAGTCGGATATTATAGTTTTATGAGCCATGGGTAGACTATATGATTAGAATCTACTCACACTGATGGAGAAGTTCCCTCTTGTTGAGGGTGATTTTCTATATGGGATAAAATAGTGACATACATCTAATTCAGGCATATTGGAGATACTCATATTATTTCCCCCATTTAGGGTTCAAAAAATTTAAAATGAGGTGATTTCATTATGGAAGAAGAGGACATTTATCATTTTGATATTTCTACCATGAATCTAGTAGGTCATGTATCTATATTAAAGATATTAGATTATCCCATAATTAATAAAAAACATTACGTATTCACTCCTATATCATATACATTGGAATTTCATACTAATGATAAATTATGTGCCCAAACATGACTGATATTGTGTTATGAGCCAATTCTTCCCACATGACCACGATATTCTCTTTACCCTCAATGAGGAGTTCATAAATTTGGTATAACCATATTGTTCATTTATCTACACTTTATATATAGGAGTTGGGATATTCATGTAATGACCCCAACTTTTGGATCCTTTAAATTAATATGAACTTAAATAGCTTGTTTCACACACAACACAATACTAACACACAATGTTATGACAATATTTTTATACAATTTTTCCACATAATATCATTAATTTATTTTTTTTTATTGTAAAAATAATTTATTAGTCGATTAATTTATAATTGTTGTAAATTTGGTGTTAAACTAATAAAACCTTTAATTAAAAGTTTAATATATTATTTTATGATTATTTAATTTTTTATTAATTTTTTTGGATTATTTAAATATGTTAATTTTATAGATTTTTCTTAATTATATGTTCTGAGTATTTTTATTTCTTGTTTTAGTTTTTGGTTTTAATTTATTAAATAATTAATTTAATTTAGACATTTTAAATCTTTTCCATAAATAATTATATACTTAGTAACTATAAAATATATTTCTTTTATAATTTTTATCATTTCATTATTCTTTTTATTAATTAGTTAGTTTATTATTTTTAGTTATAATTTATTTTTAAACTCTTAGTGTTTTAAAAAATTTGTTATTTTGAATTTATTTGGTTTAAATGTTAAAATATGTTTTCAATTATTCTAAAAATTTTAATTTATTAATTTATACAATGATTAAATTATATTTTTTATATTTTTATTGATTTTTTCAGTAGTCGAAGCCTAAAAAATCCAATGTGTTTTTCATGTAACTAAATGTGCAACATCCACAATATCCATGTAGTGTTGTAGTGCATAACCAATTTTCTATGTAATCATTTTGGGACCACCAATGTATCCATTTTATTGATGTAGAGGATATGATTTCCACCGAAACTATGAATCAAGGATAATGTTATATTGGATAATAGGATACAATATTTCCATGCCACTTTAATATGTAAAAGTTTCCACTGCATCCGAATGGGCTGGGCACCCAGTGATGATAAACCCCCTGATGAGATGTCAAACTGCCAATCATGATGATTGAAGGTGATCACGCTGTCAGTACCAGATTATCTAAGTTGATGGGTCACCACTTCTTCAAATCATGGTGAATAATATTCGATGATGAGCCTTAATTATATTTTTTCATCTATCATGATCTCCACCTCCATCACAATGAAGAATTGATTCCAAGATAGTCACCGTTGTGTGAATAAGATATTTGGCCTCCATCTCCGATGAAGATAACCCACAAGGAACATGAAAGCCTTGATCTATTTCTATTGATTTTTGATATAGATGTGCCAAAGGGAACTAATGTTATTTATTTCTATTGAGTCTCCATCAATTTTTTTTTCAAGCATTGATATGACACTATGTTGTCGTTGATTTTTTATGTTATGTTTATTTTCCTTGTTAATTTACATGAGGAATTAACTTATGAATCTCTAAGTACATCCAAAGTTTAGTCTATCATATGGATTTTGATGATGTTTTTTACATATATCTCTTTTAACTAATAATGATGATAATGATTCATGTTTTTACTAGTACTTGAGGAATAATAGTGGAAAAGGGTTCACTGATTCAAATTAGTGACATGTTGAAATTCCATGTATTGAATTCATGTAGTAGATTTTGAAATGTGACAAGTTTTCAATATAAACATGGAAAAATAGAATATTATTTTGAAAAGAAATAAGGAAAGTGATAACGTGGACATAATGATTGACTAATTGAAAAAATAGAGCCAATTTGATATAAATAGAAAATATGTAATAATAAAAATATAAAACACTAAAAATGATTGTTCACTAGGGAAATATCTAGAACCTGTCAGAATCTATTGATGATTGAGTTTTCCGTATGCCACATCAACTGTGAATAAAATATCAGGTTTTATATATAAATTTTGACTATAAAATTAAAAATAAGAGAATTTTAATTGGTAATATTCAAGGATAAATAAAATGGATACATAAATATAAATTTCATGGAGATAAGAGCTCTGGAAAATAGAAAGTGTGGGGAGGGAAGTAATAATAAACAATACATTATCTAAAATCAAGTGTGGAGAATTGAGAGAAGAACAAAGAGTTATTATCGAATACTTAATGAGGATCTATGATAGATTATGATAATAAATAATGAGATCAATGATCCCTTTTTAATCTATATTATTTTTATCTAGCTTTTTACTGGCTGGAGTTAGTGGGTTTGAATAGTGATGTCCTTTGAGTTTTATTATTTTCTATCTTTGTAATTTTAGTTCTCTCTAGATGTTTGAACATTGAGAAAATAATCTTTAATTGATGTTGAAATAATCAAAATTTCGTTTTTAATTTTTATTCAATTATAATATGGGCACAACTTCGATTGGAATGTTATATATTATGAATGTGACTTGCTAAAATAGGATGAGTATTATATTAAAACTGATTTTACATGATTGAATTCATCTGTACTCAATCAAGGACTGGGGTATAATGCATGTGAGTCTTGTGATTTTTCTTTCATATTGTTGAGTGAATTGATAATCATCATTATAAAAGAGGTCACCTTTCATGATGTTTTCTGTTGACCATAATTTCATTAAAATAATGAAATTATAGACTATATATTTCATTTTATGCATTGTGATTTATAGTTTTAATATCTATTTCCAATAATGAAGGATGATTGAACACGAATAATCACTATAATAGGTTGTTGTCTTCACATTTCATAGAATATGTTTTATGTTCAATTATTTTATTTTATTGACTTTTATTTTTGGAAATATAAAAAATTATAATTTTTTCTTAAACCCCATTGAAAACATTGAAAATAGTAGAAATAATTATAATAATAATCATGGAAAAGATTCTATTTAAATGGAATATTATTTAGAGATAGACCCGGTTGCTGGTATATTATAGTTATTAGGTGAATTCAATATGTTATAATGGATTTATAAAAATACACCACAAAAACCACCCACATTAAATTGTGTCCATTTTTTTGAAGGATGTGATAGACATTCAAAAAAATTAACTCAAAATCACATAAACATACTAGAAATAATAAAAACAGACTGATTTGGGCTCATCATTTCACAATGTTGTTAGATATTTACCTTACAACACTAAAAACATATTCATGTATAAAATCCAAAATGTAATCAAACAAAAATTAAAGTACATAAATTGGATATGAATCCCTATGTATCAGACTATTTTAGAAAACAATTAAATGAATTCTCTCATTTTTCATCATGTTGCATATAGAAGATGATAACTTTATAACATGAGATGAATAAATCTATGTATATGAGGATACAATTTAGTAACATTAACATCCCAACATGATTTATTTTTTTATAGACACGTAGGAAGAAAAAAATTTGAAAATCGATTTGTTTCTTGGGGATTTCAATAATTTTGTCCTTTCTTGTTTTTATCATATTGCATCGAAATTTTCATTCAATACCCTTATTGTGACATTTTAGTAAAGGTACCCACATCACTAGTCGATGATGATTTGGAAGTGTTAGTGAAAGAAAGTACATTATATGGATAATTTATGGAGGTAATGGAACAAGAGGTGGGTTTTGAGACAATCCTTATTGTATAATATTTGAAGATAAAAATAAATGAGGAAGTTATCCAGATATGAGAAAAGAATAAAATTTTCCATAGGATTCCCCTAAAATACATATAGGGAATTAAGGACACATTTTACCTAGAAAAGTAGAAGATGGGATATCATATAATTTTTCTATCCCAACTAACAAATTTAACAATAACATCAGAGGGATGACCACATCATTTTATTTCAAAGGGGATGCATATCATAGTGAATTTTCATGACTATAGAAAAGAGATGATGTGTTGGTTCTTAACATACTATTCCAATCCACCTATGAATTGGGGATGAAAATCTAGATGTGTAGCTGTGAACATCTTGAACTATAGCACCCTATGGGGGTGTAACAAATTATTTCATTCCCCTTAACACTATTTTTCTTAGTACTCAGTTTTTTCTATATATTCCATTAAACATTTAATGAATTTTAAAATTTATTGTAGGAAAAAAAGTGGATATAAGGGGAATCCACTAATTGTTTAGATAGCTTTTCATCCTTGATAAATATGTAAGTGGTCACTCTTAACGTTAATTATTGAATATAATTTGTGATTTATGGTAATCAACATAAGCTACAAGATGAACAATATTATATTAACACTATCACTTCTTAAACTATATTTTTAATCTACTTTTTTCATTTTTTATGAAGTATGACACCATTCTGATTAAATTATAATGATCTTACATGTTATTAAGAGGATATTTTTCAATGATTAGAAGAGGTGTATATGAGGCTATGTAAAGGAAAATAATTCTTTGAATTCAGACTATTTTCAGCTTAAAAGTATACTCACTATAGCATTCTTTTAAAATATATTTGATTTTAATATCAAATTAAACTAAAATTGTTTAAATATATTGAAATAAAATAAATATTGAGTGTTGAATATTTTACTGAACCCTACCAGTTCCTTCTATTAATATTATTATTATTTTTTCTATTGGTGATTAATATTCATTACTTTTTTAGAAGTCAAATGATAAAATCTTGCGATCATGAACTAACATACATACCATTTTCGTGAATTGAAATGTTAATGTGGTTACCAATATAATCTTGGGTGTAGGAAATTTTTTTAGTTATTTATTTAGTTCCAAAATACTGTGCGATCTTTATTTTTACCCTTCATTAATGACTCTTATCTACTAAATTTCAAAATATTTTTCATATTTTAAATATATTTTTCATATTTTCTTCATGTTTGGATCAATATTGAGGATAATGTTGAGATTTAGAGTTGGGGACATGTTAATTTAATCTTCTACACTATACCACAAAGTGGACCCCTTGAAAAGACCTATTTTTTCAAATTTCATTTTTCATCAAGTTTCAAGGAATCATTTTAATGGTTTTACATTTTTCTGAGGTTTGACTATTGTGTATCCACTTTAATGATGTTAATTATATATTAATATGATATTTTTGATTAAAGGATTTTTCATTTACCTCTTTAAATGTAATTGACTTTGCTAGAAAATTAATGTTATACAAATATCATTTCCTTCAAAGTTTTTAATTTGGATTTAAACTCATAAATTATGAATTCAAATTATTTTTTAAATTAAAATAATTATCCATGTTGAAGTAATTACTTTATTATTAAAGTTGATATATTAGTTATTGATACTCCCTTTTAAAATATTGAATTCTCTCATCCAAAAAGAGTGTCTAATTTATTTGTTTTTTAATTATGTGAGTTTAATATTCTAGAGTTAAATAATTTTTTTTAATTTTAGTTGAATGAAAATTAAAATTAGTTATATATGTTTTCATGTTTTTAAGGTCAATTATATTCCGAAAAAATAATTACTTTCACGCTCAAAATTGATTAAAATAATGATAGTGAAATATTTTTAGTAATTCATGAAATGTAAAGATGAAATAATTTTGAAATCTTATTTATTTTTTATTTTATTTCATGTTTATAATTATTTCCATTCCGCTAATTTTATATCATTGTTTTCTTGAGGACAAGAGAGAGCTTGGTGTGGTGAAATTAGATGTGATAATGATTTCATATAATTGTTTCAAAAAATATATTTAATTTAATTTCAATTGATCTTAATTTTGTTTTAAACTAATAAATTATTTAATTTTATTTTTAATATAACATTTTATGTTTAATAAAAAATCATTTAACATTGAATATCCTATTAAATGTTTTATTTTCGAGTTTTTTTATTCATTTTTCTGCATATTTTTTTATCTCATTTTAGTTTTTTGTTTTAATTTATTAATTAATTAATATTTATTTAACATTTTAATTCCCTTTTTTGTATAATTAACAATTTAAATACTATAAATTGTAATTATTTTATTACTTTTATCATTTAATTATTCTGTTTATAAATTAATTGATGTATTATTTTTAGTTATTTTTAATCGTTAAACTTCTATTATTTTAAAAAACTAATTATTAGAAATTTAATTTGTTTAAATTTTAATATATTCATTTATTTATTTTTAATTCTTCATGATAATATAAATTTTGGTGAATTCATAAATAATTTTTTTGTTGATTTTTTGTTGTGGCAGTGGCATAGTCAAATCCAAAGTGTTTCCCACGTTATAAAAAATTTAGCTACTACAAAAACCACCAAACCAAATATGGTAGAGAATCATGCAATAAATTTTCTATTTAAACTTATTTTGGGGAAACCACATAGCTATTTTCTACGTGATATCCTCGTACACAAATTTTTTCTAACTGCATTCATGATTTCTCCGGAGAGAAATCGTGTATCTTTTTCTCATTATGAACACATGTACTCGATCCTCCTAGGATAACCGATGTTGAATGAAATATCATGAATAATTTTATGAGTTCGGTTCCACTAGAATCATTATTCAGGGGTGATTGAAAGTTGAGTAATGGGATACTAGAACCCTGGTACTTTTGAAGATGTTGAAGCTACCATCGCATACAAGAGGACCAAGATTCCACTGAAGATTGACCCCCTGATGAGATCTTGAACCAATGAAAAATCTCATTTAATGTGACCAAACTGCCTGAACTGGTTTTATTGAGTTAACAAACCTATAATGTTCTTATTTTTTTAGAATAATCTTTAATATTGGCCCCTAATCTGATGATAGGACTAAGAATGACATTCGCTATCATTGTAAGGATGATCTTCCTCCAAGATCACCACCACAATGTGAATATAATATTCGGATAGGTTTTTCTTAAATTCGGTATGTTGTCTCCAATTTAAACATTGTCAATGGATATGTCCAATATATCTGATGAAGATACCTCATTAAGAATATGAAATCTTTTACCTCTTGTCGTCTATTTTTCTGGGAGATGGGCTTAAGGGGGGTATTTTTCTTGATCCATGCAAAACCATCATTGAGTATTGATAATGTTTTTATCCAAAACAATTCCTTGGTTTAAGCTTAATATTATGTGGAGTTTTCTAGTTCCTTTAAAAACATTATCTAGTTGTTAATATCAAAGGAGATAAGATGTTCAATATATCTATTTGAATTTGATGATGAAATTTCCAAATTTCACTTTTGAATAGAGGACGATGACAAAGATTCAATTTGTTGTTACTTATCAAAGAATAATAGAGGTATAGGGTTCAAAGAATTGATGTTTTAACATGACCAAATTTTATGTTATGTATTCTAATATCCAACTTTTCAATTTGATCATTTTTTATGATGAATGTAAAAAATTGGAAGATTATTTTCAATAGAACTGAGGAAGGTGTTTACATGGGTGAATGATTGAATAAATAAAAAAACAGCTTATAGGTCTATGTGAACAGAAATTAAATAATAGTATTACTCTTAACTGCTAAAAATAAGATTGTTTGTTTGGATAATTTTTGCGACCTATCAGAATCTTTTGATGATGGATTTTTTCTTAATTAATCGTAACTGTGACTGAAGCATCTTTTTTCTCAATATAGTTTGACATTCACAAGGAAAAATATGAGAATTATATTTTGTGACAATTAGGAAAAAATAAGGGATACAAATTAATAAATTCTAGGGAAATTGATGTTCTAGATAGTAGAGTTAGATGTGATGGAATAAAGAAGAAATAAAATATTTTCTAACATCAAGGGTAGATAATACTGAGCAGATCTTGAAGATCTTATGGAATGATACAAGAGGATCTAGGACCAACTATGATGATAATGAAGGATATCAGATTTCTCTCTAGCATCTCTATAAAGTTTAACTAAAGATTTAGTGAATGGATGTAGTGAATTCTAATGATTATGTCCTTATGAGTTTAAATATTATTTATTTATTTTTCTATTGTAATTCTCTCCATATTTTTGAACACTATGAATATAATAATTAACTTATGTATGAATCTTATATATTTATGTTTTTTATTTTTATTTTATTGTAATATCATCACATTTCATATTTTAATGTGACCACCTTTGAATGTAGATTTATAAACTATGCCGAGTATAATATTGAAACTAATTCTCTCTATATAAATTTAGCAGTCCTAAGTCATGTATTGTGAGTACTGAGGAAACAATCTATTCCAATGTTCTCTGTGATTATAGAGTTCATTTAGATACTCCTATGAAAATAATATATTCTCTTGAGATCTTGATTATTGGCCACAATTTAATTAAAATATTGAGATGCATTACTAGATATTTCAGTCAATGAATTGAGAGAGTTATAATTGTGATTTCAGTATTGGACAAAGATGGAAAATGAAATGGAATTATCACTAGGAATGGTCACTTCAACACATTTTTTAGATTCAAATACATGTTCATTTATTTTTTTTACTTTTATTTTAGGTTACGAAATTGATTAAATTCATTTCTATCTTAAAACCATGTTTATGAAAACAAATATAATTAAAATAATGATAATAAAATTTATGATAAATGATATCCATAAATGTAATCTAATTGGGAGACAACCCTAGTTTCTTCTATATTACAATTCTTAGAAGATTAAAATATTTGAAGTATAAGGTAGGAAAATAAATCACAAAAATCCAAAATTTCATTACACTAGAAAAAAACAAACCATGAAATATTGAAAATACATAAATTAAGTGATCAAAAAAATATAAAAAAATAATAATCAATTAAAATTATTATTTATTATTATTCACTTTTTCTGGTACTTTCAAAAAATGTTTCCTTTGGAAGAACCATTAAAAAAGAGTATTCTATTTTACCCCAATAGATTAAACTGATTCTAGTTAAATTTTTATATTAATATTTAATATTTATATTTATAAACAAAAATATCCATGATAAATTATTTAAAAATATATATCAAATAATATTGAAAACAATTTATGGTTAAAAAATCATTTTTTTAAGAAAACTAGTATTTGTTAATATATTGTATTTTCATTAAATATCTAATTTCAAATATAAAATTTTAATTTTGAAAAAATAACTTCCTATTTTCTGAATAATTTTCAATATTATCTTAAGATAAACACTTATTATTTTTCTAAAAAGCATAACTTTTAAGTGAGTAGTGAAAAGTAAAATTTTTACAAATAACTTGATTTTGTGACATAGATAGTATATAAGTATGAATGTAAAATTAAGGAAACATTTTTATACGTCCAATATTTATTTTATAATTGAATTTATAATTTGAAAAAAAAATATTATCGTTTATAATGAGATATTTTACATTTTAATATTTAAGATATATTTTTCAAAATAAATTTCTATGATCCATTATACATTTATTATTTTAAAATTTATTTTTATCAATTATAGAAATTTAGTATTATTAAATGTATTTAAAATTTGGAATTAGTAGGTCCAGATTTTCAAATTAGTGACCATTTTTTCGAAAGGATAAATTACCTATGTAAAAACTAGTCATTGTGGTGAAAGCTAAAATGGTAAAATTAAAAAATCTAAGTTTAAATGGACCCTAAAACGTGTGTAAAATATGTGAATAAAGTGTTATTGAGGCCATTTTTGACCTTATATCTTTTATATTCTATTATTCAACAATTTTTATCTACATTCCTTGAGAGTGACATCCCATTGTTAAAAACATTTCAGTATTTTCTAAAATTCCATCATATTTTTCTAATAAAAGGGGATTTCATATCCACAATTCTAGAGACACCAAAAAACCATTAGTTGGGACAAAAAACTACACATTCTTATCTCAAAAACTCCATTACCGATTAAAGAGGATTCAACCTTCACAAAAGACCATCCCTAAATGTTTCTACCCCCATTGAAAATGAGATAATCCAATAAGTGACATTTGAGTTCTGATCCCACTCACTCAAAATAAAATTTTATTCAACAAATCTCAAGTATTATAGTAGCCTGAACTGGTCAAAACCTTGTGTTTCACCACTAATGAAACAATTAAAATTAGTGAGAAGAGACCCAATACTCTAATAAATAATGATACTGTCATTAATGCCTCCTTTGGTGGAAAATATTTCTACCACAAAATTCCCTTATCTACATGTGTTGGTAACCTCCATATCTAATACCATGAACATTGTTCACATTTATATGAAGTAAATCAGGTCCCACGGTAGGTTTTATTTATTTTTTAGGGAACCCACTAGGAAATTGGAACCTTATTATAGCACATTAATGTGAATGTTTTATATATTATACAATGATAGATGAGTTTCCACTGACCTCCTATCCGCTATAATGGAATATCTTAAGATATATTTATTTTTCACACAATGTTTCATTTTAAATGGTGTTAATATTTTCCTATTATTAATTAGTATCATTATCTTCTTATGATTCAATATATTCACGGTTTTATTTAATTTTAAAACACTCATGGGTTTTTTATTCAAATGTTACAAAGTTTGTAAGGGGTTTCATGACTCAAATATTTTCCTTGGATCATAATCACCCTTTTTTAATATTATCATTCAATATTGTTGTAATTTTGTATTTCTATCATATTTTCTGGGAATATATTGTTTCACACACAATTATTATTCCTTAATGATTATATTGTTTTCTTAAAATTCGTTTTTTAAGATTTATTCCTATTTATTTTAATGGATTTTTCTTCCAAATCCATTTTTTCCTGTTCTCAATTATTCACCAAACTTTTTTAGAACAATCATCTGTATTATTTTATATGATTCTCATAATTATATTTATCTATTTTCAAAATAAAAAGGTAATACTCTTCTTAATTTTTTGTTTTTTTTCAAAAAGGTAATTCAAAATATTATGGATAGGGTTTACGATCCTTTCAAAAATAAAATCTTTTATCTTCCAATGAATATTATTTTTTATAAAAAAATAATTATTTTAAATGATATTTCATTTGGAAGACTCTATAATATTTTTTATAATAATTATTCAATTTTTCATATAAAAAATTTGTTATTAAATGTAATTTATACTTTGTATTTTGAAACAACCTATAAAAGATTTCATAGAAACTTTTTATTTTAAATTCTTCTTAAAATCCAAAATCTTATCTTTCATAAGGTGATATTTTGTTCATCCTATAAATGATATTAAGATCTAGTTTCCACTGGAAAATTAGGGTGCTAATATTCTATGATTTCTTAAGTTTGTGTTATATGATGTTTCCAAATGGTTTATGAAACCAATTATTTTTTTCATGGTTCCTTATAAGATAATGAATGTTTAAATTTCTAAGGAAAAAATATATGGATTTTGAGATTTTTGTACCTATATATCACTCCAATTCATTTGGTAAAGGCTTAAATATCTTGAGATTGAAATTTTACATAAATAATTTAGAAATTAACTCGGTTTGAAAAGTGTGAGTGGGATTAAATTAATCATTACTCACAATTATACATGTGAACATGTAACCAAGTAGATAAGTGTACAAAGGGTGAATGTTAGGGAATCTATCTGTACTCAATATTTTATATTTTAATTGGTTAATGGAATCCACGATCACAAATATTTGAAACTATATGTTTATGATTTTTCCATTTTCATTTCAATGTTCCAAACCCATGATCAATACTTCATGTCATATTTTTCAATACCACAGTAAAAATACTATCATTTGAGAAGAAATTTATACCTTTCATTCTTAGGTTTAAAAATTATTCATTATTTTAATTTTGAAAATGATAGCTTTCTTTATTCATAATTCTCTCTTTTTTAAGATCTAACCATTATTTACTTCTTATATGTTGTACCTTATTGGTCATTTGGGATCACCTGTTTCTTATGTTTTCTTTTACTAATGTCATAAGGAAAAATATTACATAAAATTTTTTCTTATCAGTATCTAATGAGAATAATTTTTGAGATAGTTTGATTTTCCCTAATTGATTATGTAGTCGATAACATAATGGTAAATTGTCCATTAGTTGAACAAAACATGAGTTCTATTAGTTTATGTTTTATCCTAATTCTCTAAATCTATAAACCTAAATCATATTGGGAATGTATTATAATAAAATATTTTCATAATATAATATAATTAATAGATTATTAGGTCTTGGTAATTATAGATAATATTAGAGAAAAGTTTAGATAAATTTAGATATTAGGATGATATCAATTAAGGATAAATTTGGAGATCGAAATGACATAAAATGTTGATAAGTTATGTTTGATTGTAATTAAAAATTTATAGATAACCTTTTTTGGTGAGTTGAGTCCATTTTATATGTATTAGGGTATGATAACATTATTTATATCTCTGGTTTATTCCTAAGGGTTATTTGTATGTATATGATAATATATTAAAATATGGTAAAAGACGAGATTGTGATGTTTTGCTAGAAATAGGATCTCTGAATGGATACTAAAAGTTTATGCATGATATAATTCATATGTACCAATGGGTAATAACTATGAAAATGGAATATTGTTTATTAACTAAATAATTTCCTCTTGTACAGAAATGAGTCATAATTGTACACTTGGTTTGACACTGCTGGTGGTTATGCTTTGGTCAATCAAATTTTCTATAAAACCCATGATGAAGGTTTTTTTCCTAATTAACCTATTGGATTTTGTTAATAAGTATTTTGGAACAAAAGTTAATGTATCTAAAGTAGAACCAAGAGATTTTTAATAATAACCAATAATGATATAGTATAAACGAATGTATCATAGGTTCAAAATAAAGGTGTCATTGTGAAAGACATCATAGGATTGATATTTCATATTGAAAGACTTTGGTTCTTTTTGATATTTTCAAATTTATTTTGGATTTATTATTTAGTTGAAATAGGATAAATATGATAATGAAGAGAGTGTTGGGTATCTAAAAAACCACTTTTTCTTATAACTGTCTCTGGTAAAAAAGTTAAACTGTTTAGAATCTTTTTATATTCTTATTATGATAGAAAATCTGATTTTCCAAGTCTTACCTAAGGTAGTGACGTTAAAACGAAAATATAAATTAATCATAGATATTTTAAATTTTTAGTGATATTTATCTATAGTATTATGGTCTATCATAAATGTTATTATGATTATGTGAAACATTTAATGAATTCAATTCTCTTGTGTTTCATTAAATGTTTATAAACATATATAAAATTCTATTAATAACCATGAAATGTCATTATATAAAAATACTATAATTTATGAAAATAACTAATAAAGAAAACATGATTGTGATATGATTATCTATTAGGTTCAATATATTATTTAGGATGAATTAATAAAGAGTTAGTTGATTTTTAAAATATTGGTTACACAGTATTATAAATTTTAGGATTAATAATTGATTCATGATATTTTTTGTGAAATTTATCACATTTCTATGATTATATTAACTCATATTGGATTTTATAAACTAATGGATTAATATAATAGTTAATTTTAGATTATTTTATGATTTCAAAATGCTGTAATTTTCTATATATTCAAATGGTGTTGGGAAATATTTTCACTAAAAAATATATTATTATGATATGAATGAAAAATATGTCAATCTAGTTTAAGATTGTAAGATATATGTCACATTAGAGGTTATATATAGAATAATAAAAATGTTATGAATTTATATTCATACATTTATTAGTGTATAATTATTAAAATTTAGAGGATGAAATTTACTTAAGGGGTAGAATGTAATAACCCAAGATTTGGGATCCTTTAAATTAATATTATAAGTAATATCTTGTGTCACATGAAACATAGAACAAATGTAACAAATAACTAAAAAAACCATTACATTTTAAAAATACATGAACAAAACACTAATTAGTAAATAAAATAAAAATAAATAATTAAATAAATTATATTTGGTTATTCTCTTTGATTCAAATTCAAAAAAATTCCATTTGAAGAAACTATTAAAAACGGGTATTTCATTTTATATCAATAGATTAAATTTACCATAGTTAAAAAAAATTATAATAATAAATATTTATATTTAAAAAATAATATTTCAATTTTAAATTATTTATAATAATATAAAAATAATATTAAAAAGTCTAGATTTTTTAAAATGTCATTTATTAATAAAAGAAATATTTATTGACATAATGTATTTTTATATAAAATATAATTTCAAATTTTTAAAAAATATTATTTGAGAAAAATATAATTATTTTCTTATTTAACATTTCATTATTATCTTATTATGATTGTTTTTTGTTTTTCTAAAAAGCATTGTTTTCAGGTGATTAGTGAAAAATTCGGTTTTTATAAATAACATGACTTCGATGACATTATTAACATATATTTTTTAATTTGAAATTAAGGGAACTATTTAAAAATAATAAATATGAATTTAAAAAGTTTCTTTTTAATTTTATTTAATTTTAAATTTACAAACCAATATTTACAATTTTATAATTTAAGATATATTTTTCAAAAAAATTATTACATTATTCATTTATTATTTTAAAATTTATTTGTTATCACCTTTTAGAATTTAATATTATTAAAGAGATTTTAAATTTGGAATCCTTGGGTATAAATTTTTTAAAAAGGTACTTTTTATTTTTCTGTTTAAAGGATACATTACCTAAATAAATACAAGTTACTGTGATGAAAGAAAAAATGGTAAAATTAAAAAAAAAATAAGAGAAAAAGTCCCACAAACAAGTTTAAAACATGTGAATAATTTTTTTGAAGACTTATTTGACCATATATCTTATAAAACCCATTATTTTTAAATTTTGGAGCCACTTACTTCTGACTGAATTCTAATTATTAAAAAAATTGTAATTAAAAAATGTCATCATTTTTCACTTATAAAATGGGCTCACCTCTCCAAACATCTTGTCTGAAAACCCCCCATTAGTTTGGAAAAAACATTATAAAATAATCTCCTCCAAATAACTCAAAACATTAATGAGGACCAATTGTTTTCCAAATACCTCCCCTCAAAGGTTTTAGGCCATTGTGAAAAATATAATCATAGAATTTAGGTATAAGTTCCCAACCTTTCATTCTTTTTTCCATTTCATTATATTTTTTTATTGTTACTCAAATTTATTTTCATAATTTTATAATGAAAAAATCATTATAACTATTATATTATTATTTTATTACAAATATGGTACATTTATTAACCACCCTAATTGTTTCCCACTATGAAAAAAAAATATGTAAATCATATGTTTGTGCATATTACAACCTCCACAACACAACATGTTCTGTTTTTCCTCACCACCATACAAGGTGGGTCATAATAGGGAATTTAATATATAATTTTAATATTTAAGAAATTGTTTATATTCTTAAATCATTACCCATATTACTCATTTTCTTCATTCTATGAAAAAATAAATAATCATTCATGTATACTAGTGGAATACCGCCTCCATTGAACAATAAATTTCCATTTTTCATTTCATAACCTACTTATGTTAATGGAAGTTAAAATAGTTTTAAAAGGATACATATTACTTTTATGATATGAATGTGGTTATTTTAATACAATTTTATAAATCTTCTTAGTGATATGACAGTGAAATAATCGTTATAAAATTAATCATATTAAAAAATCAGACTAATAGGGAAATCATTTATTCATACAATAAAATTGATTCATATACATAAATTTTCCCACATTTCCTTACAATTATTATTTATCACACTAATATTCAAAAAATTATATAATTATTATACTAATTTAAACACATTATAACTTAATCACCTCATATTCATCCATTAATCATTATATGCTCATGTATGGGTCGGTTTGACCAACTACCTAAACAATGTTATGTAATTATATAATTTATTATTATGAAAACATAGTTATTTATATAATATGATATTAATATATAAATAATTATCATATTTTCGTTCTATAATGGATACATCAATATTTAACACACAAGTAAAGAAAACACCCTATATAGGTTAAAAATTACTAAAGAATGTTTGTTATCAATTTCATATTCAATGATAAAGTCAAAATTACTCATGGAAGGTAATTCAAACATATAAAATCAGCATAATTAATTTATTATAATAAATTTGACAAAATTCTAATGCTGAACTTTGTATGATGAAATAATACCAACACTACTTCTATGAAACTATTATAAACAGCCAGAACTAAAAACATATGAGGTGAGAAAATATGAAAAATATAATTAACATACATGTAGATGATGATTATACATGAAAATTTAAAAAAATTGTATAATAATGGTTCATAAATTACTTATTAATATATATATATATATAATTCATGAACATATAATACATCTAACTAAGTAGGGAAATAAGGTTAGGGTTTCTTTGAAAAAAATTTGAATCTCTTGAGAAATGTTAATGTTTCCCATTTTGTTTCTTTTTAAATAGTGTAAATACATTCCTATTAGAATTTTACGTCATGGTCCTCTTATAATTAATTATATTCAATGATTTATTTAATTTTATACCTCTTATTGGGTAATGCTTCATAAGTTATAATGTCTTTAAGAGTTTTTTCCAACTCGAATCATTTACTTAGGTCATAATCACTTCTCTTTGACTATAACCTTTCTAGAATGATCTATTCTAACCTATTATTTGTTTATATTTTATTTAAAAATTTATTTTGGTGGAATCATGTTTCACCCTAAATTATTCTTCCTTGAGGATTCTATTATTTCATTAAAATGTATTTCTATTAAGAATAATTCTTCTCTCTGTTAATATATTTTTCTTCAATATACATGTTTCTCTACACCCCAAATTTTCACAGAAATTATTGGGAAATACAATATGGATTATTCTATGTGATTTTAATAACTCTTTTTAACCATTTTAAAAATGAAAATTAAATACTATTTTTAATAATGTGGGTTTTCAAAAAAATTTAATTCAAAATATTTTAGAGAATTATTTTCCATCCTTTCAATAATAATTTTTTATCTATTCCACTCCACATTCATATTGATATCCTTTATAAATTTTCAATGATATTTCAATTCAAACTCGTTATATTAATTTATTCAGACATTATTCTCATTATATTCTCAAAAAAAAATTGTGGTACTTTATAGTTCATCTTTTAATAAAATATTTAAAAGGTTTTGTTCGAACAATAGTATTTTCAAATGTATTTAGCGTCCAAGGTTTATCTTTCATGAAGTGATTTTTTGATAACCATATATATTGTATTTTAAAATGATTAATTTTGAAAAATGATTGTTTTGATACTCTATTATTTCTTAAGATAATGTTATGTGAATAGGTTAGTGTGTATCTTGGTTCACAAAGGGTGAGTGCGGTGGAATTTGGCTCTAATAATAATATTATTTGTGAATGTATTATCAGGTAGTGAAGTATATATAGAGTGAGTTCGATAAAATATATCTCTACACATGTTTTATTGTGTGAATGGGTTTTTGTGTAGCTAGTCTCACAAATAATTTAAATCCTAAGTTTATGATTGTGCCATTTTCTTTCTTATGACCCATAACCCATTATCTATATGTTTTATGGTTTACTTTTTTATGCCATATATTTTTTTTATCATTTGTGATGATATTAATATCTTTTATACTTATGGATAACACTTACTGAACTATTTTCATTTAAATAAAATATCTTTACTTATTCATTCATTTCAATATTTTTTTATTTAACCAATATATTCCATTGATATGTTTTCCCTTACTATGAATTTTATGTCACGCCTTTCTAATATTTCAATTAACTTGTGGAATGAAGAAAAATATTATGTAATATTTTTTTAGAAGGGTATCTTATGACAAGATTTTTTTTGACATATTGAAGAAATTTTATAGATTAAACAGTTTTTTAATAATGAGAAAATCCCCATTAACTGAATAATATAAGAGTTTTTTAGGTTAATGTTTTCCTTCATTCTCAAGGAAACTAAACCTAAAATGTATTGGGAATGTATTATAATGAAATATTTTATTTATGAATATTAATTTCTAAGTGACTAGTTCTTTGGTGTTATAGTTCAAAATATCATCATTTGTGTCAGTGGGTATCAAAATCTGGGTAGGGAAAGATAATGAACGTCCCCCCTGAGATACCTTTGGGCTGGAATGAGATATCACTAATTATTGAAAAGGTTCATGATGTCACTATCCTAATACTCTAAATTAAAACTTGATATTATAAAAATACTAGAATAGTTTGATAGTGGGAGCACCTACATGATGATATGATTTAATATTGTAAGGAGATCCATCATAATGAGCACTATAGAAAGAACATCCACAGTTGGTTCCTAATTCATTATATTGGGGAGGACCTGAATTTTAGATTAATGTTATATCATTTAGTGAACTTATATAAAGTATAATATTATTAGGGCCTCCAAATTTATCAATTTATTGGTTCCTTTTATTAGTAGGACCTTCATATAGACTATCATAAAATGAACATTTGTAACACAATCACTAGGGATGACATCTAAAGCTATTAGTTCAGCTATTTTGAGTATAACATCTACAGTCACAAATTTTTTATGATTTGGAAAGGGGGTAAATCTTTTTTGTTAAATTATTAATATTTGAGGATGAACTATGCAACTGACATCATAATTAAGAACATTAAAACAGATCTTTATATTTTTTGGGTGGACCATTCTAATGGGAACTCTCTAGAGGACCTCCAGATCTGTCGTATGTCAATGTACCATGAGGAGTACCTCTAAAGATATAGTCACATTCTATTTTTGATGAATATTTGGATGATCTTGGATTCCCTACAAGAATATATTGATGAGCCTAAAAGTTATTGATATGAACAAGGATATAATCATTCGACTATGTTATAGATTTCCCTTGGTGAGACTTCTTTATAAATATTATTAATCAAGTGATTCAGGTTGAAAAATATATTGTCATTAGGATTGAGAAAAGTAAAAAATGACCCTCATAAGTTAGGGAACCCCTTAGTGTCTCCCCATTTTCCATCTAAACATGCCTATGAACATATTGGGTTCCAGAATGTATATATCTAACTATTTAATTTCAATCATGATTTCCCAAAAAGCTTCATGTGTGTGATTATGAATATACTCTTACACATTTATTATCATCATGATATGAAAATGGGAATCATGATTATAAGAAGGGAGATTGACCTATTACCCATTAACTGAAAGGATGTTTCAATGGGATTTATATTTATGAGCAAGGATATTATCCTTCTCCTTTGTGGTTGTTGGGATATGTAAATGGGAATAATTTTTGATAATTGTAAAAAAGATATTAATCCTTCACCTGAGATGATGTGTGATTCTACCATTGTGATTCAGGGGTAAATGTTGGAAAATGAATATGAGACTATCGATGAGATTCATTAGTGTATCACCCCTAGTGTGAGCTTTTCCTAGGTGAATTTTTTTTTTGGAAAATCAATTTTCATAACATCAATGTGACATCCTCATCATATTGATGAGTGGTCCGTGATGTGCATAGATGGTGATGATGATTAATGGTGGAATCCCTCCATGGAGTTTGCTAAAAAGTATTGGGGATACATTCAGTGTTCACTTACATCTTCCTAAGGGCATAATAATTATAGTGATTTAGGGATAGACTCTGGAAGCCAGCAAATGTGGCCATCAGGTCCACCAGCTTCATAGCATCCCATCGTAGATTGGATTGTAATTTGTAATTTATCTCTTAGATGCTTTCATAAGGTGCCTATAGAGTTAGTATGAGGAAACTGAGATGGTATTACTATACTTGTGAATTTTAAATATAGCATTATAGGTGATGATTTAGTTTCAAATTTAGTTTGTGATCTAGGGACATAGCCTTCATGGTAGTTAGAACATATTTTTTAGGGATCTTCTGATGATGTGTAGCATACTGAAGTGCATGTAAGTTTCCACTAAGAAATATAAAGATATTAATGTGAGATTTTACATCTATGTATACAATTTTTATGCCACTAATATTAATATAAAAAACCCTAAATAAGGAACCTATTAATCAGGCATGATAATAGAGAGGTTGGTCAATTTCTTTCATTCATTGGTAATGTATTTAACATATGGTTTTCCATTATGTTTCTAACACACCCCTAAACCCACACATTCTTAGATGGAGAATGGGAGTTCATCACACCCCTTAAGGGGTCATATTTCTTATTCTATGTATCACTTATAGATTTATTATTTATTCATGAAATTATTCCTGGAATTTATATTGGTTTCCCCTACACAATCGATCAATTAACATCATGAATTATTGTCACACTTTAAATATATGTATCATATGTTCTTTATATATCCATTATTGATTGGATATAATATATTTTGAATATTTATAATAGGTAACTCTAAAACTTATCACCATCTTTAGAGTAGTTAAGTAATGTTGAGTAAGGAGTATTCCCTTGAGAAGGGATTCTATTATATCCTTATGAAGGGAACCGAAAGCCATATAGTTTGGTTCCACTTAATAAGAAACGCCGTCCGATTTAAGTCTATGTGATAAAAACTTTTTTGGATCTGTTTTTGTTCATCCATAAATGTTAAATTGTGAAGTGACATTTATAGTTTTGTGTACAGAAACTATTCATGGATATTTTTTAATATTCAGGATTGAATATATTTTATCTAGTTTAAAATTATAAATCTAGGATTAATAGTTTAAAGGTTCCTATTATTGTTTATTATTGTACTTACCCATGGGAGGTCCTTTTTAGATTATTATTTCTATTGGTAAATTAAAAGTAGATGGTATGACTTGTATTTACACCTAATAGTAGACCCATATATGCGTTTCCCCTTGTCATTTGTTAATAAATATGTAGAAAATCATGATTTTATTAATAGGGAATTCATCAAAATTATAAAGGGTTGGGTCTTACAATAGATCAATGTACAATTTAGGATAATATTTCTCATTAAGTGGATCAAGGATGGGGTTATCAAGGAGGACATAGTTAGATCTTACACCTGGTAGGTGACCTGTTGTATTTATTCCTCCGAATCCTTTAGGATGTCGATATAATGTTGGATATGGGGTCATCCAAATATTTATCAGGATCCAATGGAGGCTTCATCAATCACATAATGACAGGAACCCTCATTAAAATTAGGGTGGTGATATTTTTATAAAATTAGGGTTTTATCATATAAGAGGGGTTTCTTGACATGGATATATTTCAAGATTCATAATTCCCAATATCAACAGAATACATTATTAAAGGGGATAAATCCATTGTTTATAGATCCTTGATCACGTAAATATATTATATTTATAAGGGGAATAAGTCAAATGGGAATTTAGGAGTTTAGCATTGGTGAATGGAATAAAATAAGGTACATTATATTGACTCATACTAAGAAGATGGCCTATGTGATGGGGTGTGAAGGAGGCCCAAATAATCACAATTTATGATGCGACTGACTATAGGTCATATTTTTCATGATTGTAGATCATTTTAATGATCCAAAAATTTACTATAGGAATATCAATTTTAGTTGAAGATTGGATATTGACATGAAGGAGTATGGTTTAATAAATCCGTTGTGTTTAAAGGAATCTCTCTCATGAAATAGTTACATGATCTTCCCTCCTGGAATAAGTCTCACAAGAATATTCCACGAAAGACTTTTTGTGTGGAGGATCCATCAAGCTATTATATAGGGAAGACACTAAAATAAAGGTCGTTCACTTTCCCATCCCTCTCTATCTGGATTATGTTCCAATGATACTTGAGACAATTCAAGGCTAATGCAAATGAAACATTTTAAAAATGATTCAATTTCCCCCATATACTATTTGTCACAGAGGAAAAGTCCCTTCTCCAAGAATAGGCCTTATCATTTTTCTTAAAGTATTGTTATATAATTATAGGATAGTTTCCTAACCATATTAATTGAATTAGAAACACAATGAAAATACATTTTTACAAATATGACCCCTTAAGATTAAAAAATTACACCCATATGTGAGATTATTTTATGGCAATGTTGGATGACCACTACACTGTTGAAAACAAAATCACCGCTACAAATAATATTCCAAAACATAGAGGACCACTGGTTTGACATCATAAAGGGATTCCCAGCCAAAAACAATGTTACATACCCATGAAGGAACAGTCTCTAGATTCAAAAAATGAACCATATATATGGAAGTGTTGTGATTTCACAAAGGATCATAACCATCATATTGAAAATGAGGCATATCTATTGAATTATTAAAAAATCACAATTGATCACCATAATGATACTAAAAATTATTAGCCTTTAAATAATGGAATGATTCCTAAATCAGTTGGTTTTTTCACAAAAAATATACAATTTTTTTTATATTAAAATAATCTTTGAGGTGGGGATCAAATATGTTTTGGGTGTCAACACAGTCTCAACCATGGCTTATATCAATTTTTTCTTTATGAGGTTCCTAATAAAGAAGTGACCTAACAGTAATTTTTCTTCTCTGAACCTTATCATCTCTAGTATCTTGATTTAATTATCCTAAAAGTCCTTTGATATATATTTTTTATCCCAATGACATTTTTCATCACACATTATGTGGATTTCCTCAAAGAAATCTAATTCTTTTTTATTGGGTTACCTCGAAAAATATATATTAACAAACTGGTTCTTTTAATAATTATTTATTATATTCCATGGATAGATAACCCTCAGATAATTCGTATTTAAATTCCAAGGAAATGACATATAATACTATAAATTGTAATAATAATGACAATAGTATCCATAACTTTAACAAAAGCCTCTAAAAAATGATATTCTATGAAATTGGTGAATCTCATTATGATTTTATACATGATACCAAACAAATTCAAAGAATCAATTTATAATTTCAAAATATAGTGTTCCCTTATAATTTTTTTTTGAAAATTAAATTGATATAATAGTTCCCTTCTCATGAGTTTTCCTAGTCCAAATATAAGAACTCGGATCTTCTTTTCAGGTATGTTTTTCCTTTTCAAGTCATTTTGGAGAAAAGAGGTTTTCCAGTAATTTTCAAAGTACACGTCGTTTACTTTATGAGTACACGTCTTGTACTTCCTTTATACATGAGGCCGTGTGCTGGACATGCAGGGGGCCACACACACGGTCGTGTGGGGGTGTTTTGGAGGCTGCCAAAAGAAGAGTACGGAAAAGACGAGTACATTCCGTGTACTTCAAAAGTACACGATGTGTACTTTCTTTTTTTCATTAAACGCACCGGGGTCACGTCTAATCACCATAACGCTCTTCTTTTAGGTCTAGTTTGACCATGATCTATGTACAACCACAGATCTTCAACGAACCCCAGATCAAGCATCTGTCCTCTGATCAAACACTGTCGGTTTTGTTGGAATCACATTGGTGAGTTTTCTCTTCTCCTAGATCACCATATTTGATATATCCTCTCCTGCGAGATATCGTGGGTTGATCGTTTTATAAGTTTTCATAGATCTACGACGTTCTATGGTGATTCAAGCCTCGAGGCCCACATATAGAGATCTCCTAATGCCGAGGTAGGTGTTTTGTGCCGATACGTTGAAAGTATTTGTGTATTATGTGCAATTTTTTCCAAGACCATTGAATGGGGTATTGCATGTTTACTGTTTTACCCCTGTTGATTTCCTATCATGCTAGTATGCTTGTGTAGGGGGTAGATGGATATGAATAGGGGTTTTTTTATTCTTTGGCTATTTTTCCCTTGCATGTTCTGTTTACGACAGTTGGGTCCTGTTTATCATGTTTGGTCACCTTGCCTATTTCAATGCCCAGTACTATAGGGTGGAATAATTGCATTCTGACATGCTTGATATGTTGTAGACTTGTTAGACAAGTTGTTCGGTAGGTTTGCTTTTTTCCATATTTCATTTCTATTATTTTTGACCTACACAAGGTCATGAGAACCTGGTGTAGTATACTATAAGGGGAATTGACCGAGTGGGCTTCCTCAGAGAGTCATTGAGCACTTTAGGTTATAAGGGGGATAGACTGAGTGAGCTTCCTTAGAGATCCTAGGACTACATTAGACTATATGTGTAACTGACCATGCGAGCTTTCTCAGAGAGTCTTTGTTTTTCATTAAACTACCTTGATTACTCTAGACTATAAGGGGAATTGACCAAGTGAGCTTTCTCAAAGAGTCTTAGAACGACCTGGGTTATAAGGGTGATTGCCTGAGTGAGCATCCTAAGAGAGTCCTTGACCTTGGGGCTATAGGGGGAATTGACCATGTAAGATTCCTCAGAGAGTCCTTGAATACCTTAGACTATAAGGGGAATTGACTGTATGAGCTTCCTCAGAGAGTCTATTTATATATTCTTGTGATAGAACTAGAGGGGTTAGACTGAGTGTACTGCCCTGAGGGTTGCCTGTACTTGTTAGGTAGGACCAGAGGAAATGGGCTATGAGTAATTTCCATAGGGTTACCTGTTTGCGTTTAGCTTCTTGTTTAGTTGTTGATAGATATTGGAACTATGGATTGTTTACTGCTGAGTAATTTCCTGTTTAATACTTTATGTACTTTTACCTGTCATATATTCACTAACTGTTAGGCAGATATCTTCTGGTAGTTTCCTACTGAGATTTAGTCTCACACCCTGTTTGGGCCATGCTTTTGGGCCCAAACAGATTATATTGCTACAGGTATAGATAAGGGCAAGCACCCTTCTACGTCAGGCACTTGACTTCCTGTGGAGATGGAGAGCATGGAACCAAGCTGAGGCTTGCTATTCTGAGGAACTGTCTATATGTTTCTTTTGTACTTTGGTTTAGTATTGGTTGTATTCAGCCTTGTGAATTGTTTGTCTATTTTCCCAAACATATGTATCATGCATCATTTTATATATATGTTCTCTAGTTGTTATTATTCTAGTCTTCTGATGTAACACACCGAGATTTTATGAGATATATTATTTTTAATTTCATTGATGTCTTCTATTATACACTAGACTAAGATTAGCTTATACTATACGCAACACCATATTAGCTTGTAGTATACGCAACACTATTCTTGGCTCGTGTTACACACAATTTCAAGTTAGTTTTCTGGAAATTTTACGCAACATTAAGTATAGATTTTGTTTAATGTATAAATGAAATAAATTTTTATTATGTTATACACAACACCAAACGGAGATTTCACTACTCACAGCCTTGACTTTTCTTCCATTATACGCAATCAAGACCTTCCTCGATAGCGTGTGTAGCAAGCAATGCCGAGTTTCACTAAACGAGATATTATTATAATATTATTATGAACTAGCCGTTATGAATATTAATACTCAATTTTTGAAATGTTATAAACTTTATCTTTCAAAATAGACTTAATTTTTTTATTTGGAATATCAAAATTTGCGTAGGGTGAATTTTTGGTATTTTTCAAAAAATATTCAATTTTTTGATGAATAGTGAAAACCCTCGGTTACTTTTTAAAAACCGACTTATTATTTTAATAATTTTCTATTTTATATAAATTTATTTTTGGTCAAAATTGATACATAATACCTATATATGTTCAATGTAATTCATTTGAGTCATTTTATAATAATTTTAGATATATAAAAATTGTATTGAACTTTTCACCTTCTTTTACCCACCTCCTAGGAGAATTTGAAAATTTACATAAAACATAATTTTACCGCTTCTATGAGTGAAATTTCGAAAATCCGAGAGACACGGTTAATATCAAGGAGTAAAACGTGGTTCAATAAGATAAAAATAATTTTTGGTGAAAAGTATCTTTTTACTTTTATTTATCACGGTTAAAAGTAAATATGGTAAGTAAGGGTAAAAATGATATTATTATTACCCTAACACATGTCATAATTCTATTGTATAAGTTTAATTCGACCAAAAAAATCCTTAGGAATAAAATATTACCCTTTAGGTCCACTTGGATTAGATTTGGACACTTATTATTATTTTATTTAAAGAAGAGTTAAAATAGTTAAAATCAAGGTTTAATAACTAAATCATTTTTAATATAGGGTTATACATAAGATAAATTCAACTATAAATATTCATTATAAAGATAAAACGATTCCCTACATAATATTATATTATTTTTTATTTTTTATACATTAAATAATTTAATTTATTTACGAAACAATGATGATGCGGTAGTTACCTTATTAATGAAATATTAACATAATTGATGTTATAAATACCCAAATAAAAGTAATTTAAGACTTTTTATGAATTCCACTAATTTTATAGGTTAATATGACATGTTATTGTTGAATCAATTAATTTTTTTTGAACTAATCATGTTGTTATGATTTTCATAAAAATCAATTACCAAATAGTTTCCAATTTGACATAAAATAGTTTTTAAAAAAAATATTATATTATTAATTGTTATTATATTTTTAAAAATCTGAGGTTCAAAAAAATGAATTATTTAATGATATAAATATAAATAAAGAACAACGTGGGGTTTTTTTGGCTTGTTATAGTAAGTTTATTAACCATATAGTGTAAGAAAACAAAAAGACGCGGTAAAAGTTAAATTATTTAACTTACCGTTAAATCTAAATGATAAGTTTAAACTAGTCACCTAAACTTGTCTAAAACCTATTGGTTGAGATTATTTCGACCCATCCCCAATTTAGATTCGAAATAAATCAATTTTTAGATATTATATACCGAATAAGACTTTATTATAAAATAATATTTTAAGTTTTTTCAAATTTGCCCCTCTCCTCCCTTATAAATAGGGCACCCCTTCCCTCTTCTCTTCACACCCTTCTGAGCCTTAATGTTCATCCAACCCCTGACAATTCATCTTCTCAACCTCTCTCGTTATATCATAGAGGTTATGGTTTTTTCAAACGATTAACTCTAGTGCCCTAAGATGATGTTTAAAGGAGGTGCGTCGAGGAAGAGGTAATCTCTTCTACCGACTCTTTCAAATTTCTTCCTTCTTCTACCTCCTCTTCTTTAGTTGTTCCATTATAATGTAATAACATCAGTATTATTTATATAATTTAATATTATTATAAATATTAAACAACCCTATTTTACCTTTTATCCATCCTAAGGAAAACGAAATCACCACGCATGAGTACGTACGAAATATGGTCTCCATGCCGGGGTGTAATCAGTTTTTCCACCACCACCTAACATGGATGGGTATAATGGTGTAAAGAATAACTATATATGATTATTATAACATCATGCGAATTATAATATATTATATCATCTACTCCAATTCTATTCAATAAATATGGGAACGATATCATCGCACGTGCGTACGTACGGATTACTGTCTCCATGACGTGACGAGATTCATTTTCCATGTTAACAATTAAAGAATGATAATAAAGTATATATAATAATTAATCATGAAATATATGAAATAATAATTATACTGGATTTATTTATATATATATGTGTGTGTGTGTGTATTTCATCTACTTAATTCCATTCAATTCAATAAGAAAATGAAAAACAGCGTTCATGCGTACGTACGGCCAATCGTCTCCATAATGGTGTATTTCATTCCATTTATCAATCTATTATATATATGTATATTCTGAATATATATTATATATAAATCATGGTTTATAATCTTGAATTATGTAATCATGATCTAAGTAATCATATTAATAAATACAAGTCAAAACACGGATGATAAATGAAACGATTTTACCCAAAACGGTACTTTAACATGGAATTGACAAATGAACGGATAATATAAAGTCGTAAGTGAATAATATATGATATCATAAATATTATTATGGTTCTATTAAAAGTTAATAATATGTTTAAACCTACTATATAGATGTCTCAGACACATACATAAGAAATTGGACATAAGTTAAGGGATAACTTTAACAATCTCGTTTTTATCTGATATTGTTTATTCGTAAGTATTTACTGGGGTTATTGTTATCATCCAATCCCATGTTTTCTAAAAATGTTTTCATGTATGTTTAAAGTAATTTTTACCCATTTTTTACTTTTACTACATGGTATGTAAGGAATATTTATTTTGTTCACCATACGAGGTACTTTTTGACTTTTCCAACAAAAGTACTAGTAGAATGTTTTTTTTAACTTATACAGCATGAACGGATTTTTACGGTTTTATAATTCCTTATTTTCATGAAGAATACTATACAATATTTCATGGTATTTTTCATTAAATTCATTTTCATTTAAACTTGTGTAGCATTTTGTGAAAAGTATATAATTTTTAAGGAGAAAGGAAATTTTCCTTAAGAATTCATTTCAAGTATTTTATCAAAAATATTTTCCATCTAAGATGGAATTATTTCATATTTGTATGAATCAAGTATAACGTCTCTATGATTTTCATGGTTTGATTCTTATTATGATGAAATGATATCCATTTTTTATATGTATTATGTTATGATGGGATTATGTTTATAAAACTCATTTTTATTCTTTGGTTTACGATGAATGATTTATGTTTAGGTTGTGGCACAAGTAAGAATGATTTCATTATGAGATGGGTGGGACCTATATCTCCCTCAAATGCATAGGGTAAAGATTTATATCTCATGATATAGACATGGCTGGGAAGGCAAGTTGATCCGGTTCAGTGATACAGGGTTGGAACGAGGAGTGAACTCGATTCAGTAAGGGACTTTGTACACTAATATGGTCTTGGCAGCAATGCCTTGGCTACTATGGAAAGAATATCAAGTGATTAATGGTTTTAAACAATTAAATGATATATTCCCATGATATTTCATCATGATTTATGATCCATTATGACCTTTTCCTTACGTACTGCTGTGTTTTATGTCATTGCTCAAGATTTTTATGTTTAAATATTATGTTCATGTTTTGAAATTCAAATGTATATGGTTTTTTTTAATTTCTCCATGCTTACCCTTACTGAGCATTTGAGCTCACCCATTATATTTTTTCTTTTCCCAGTATATAACGAAAGGATTTAGGTAAAAAAAGATCTTTGTGGGAGATATTGAAAATCTTTCACCATAATTAGAAGATTATATTCTAAGGTTCCGAAGGCACTAAACTATTATGGTACTTTGGTGTCTGTTTTTTGTTATGTATTAGATATTACACAAAAGTAATTTAATGTATATTTATGTCAGGATTTGGGTCTCTACAGTTGGTATTAGATGAAAGGATTAGTTAACCTTTGTAAACTAGGATGCGAAAACATTAGTGAGATCCCTAGAAATATTTCTGAGGTATTTCTAAGGATGTCACTAAGGTTAAGTATAAGTATAGGTTATAGTCCTAGAATTATCGTAAAAATCATATAATTAACCCTAAGATGTTATATATTGAAGGTACTCCCCCTTTGTTATTTTGTTTTCCCTAGCATAATTTTTTCCTCTCACACTATTATTTTTGGGTTTTAGAAGATGGATGGAACCCGAAGGAACCGTGTTGATCAATGTAATGGAAAATGCAATGATTGTCATCCAGAACAAACTGTTGTTATGGGATATGGAGTACATAATCTTATTGCTATAATTACACAAGATATGAATCATTCTGGACATCCAAATGAGCAGAGAAGGGAACAATATTATATTGAGTCCTTCAGGATGCAACATACACCTTCTTTCAGTGGGTCTTATGATCCACTTGTTGCTGAACAATGGATCAGTACCGTTGAAAATATATTTTCCATAATTCACTATTCGGAACATGAAAAATCCATTCTAGTTATTTACCGTTTAGAAGGTGAAGCAGATCAATGGTGGACTCTAATTAAGAATACGAGGCCCCGAGATGAAATTGAATCTATGAAATGGGATGAGTTGAAGAACTTATTTTTCAGTAAGTACTTCCCTCGTTTTCTTCGAACAAAGTTAGAAAAGGATTTCCTTGTGCTTAAGAAAAAGTATGATGAATCTGTTGGAAAATAGGAATTGATTTTTACAAGGCTTTCAAGGTATGAATATGGCTTTGTCATCCAACCTAAAAGTAATGTTGATCGATTCTTTAGGGGATTAAAACCAAGTATTCAAAGGGAATTAGCTATAAGAGACATCAGCAGCTATGAAGAGATTGTGCATTGTTCTATCACGGAAGAAATGGATGTTGGTGTTACATATCCATCTCATGGTTTTGACAAGAAATGAAATATGGAGTTCAAGGAGGAATCTTAGAATAATGGTGAAAAGAAGATGAATGTTTCTTTATGCTCAAAGTGTGGAAAGAAGCATGATAGAGATTGTCTTAAAGGGACTAGAAAATTTTTTATGTGTGGAAAATAAGTTCATCGAGTAGCTGAGTGTCCAAGTAATGGAAAAAGGGTTGCTAATGATGTGAATAAAGAAAAGACTACAGAGAATGCACCACCAACACTTCAATGCTTCAAGTGCAAGGAAATGGGGAATTATACTAATCAATGCCCTAATACAGGGGTTAATTATGATCAACGTGAGAAACCTCTTATGGAGAAGGATAAAGGGAAGTCACATGTGATCTCTATTTGTGATTTTGAGTATAAAAATGATGTTGTGTAATGATTAAGTGTTTATGTAATGGGATTTCAAAATAGTATCCTAGAATCTCATTTATGGTATCGTAGAATATTGGAATATCTATGTATTGGTATATTTTGGTTTTTTAATAATATTATGGTACTGATAACCATGGAAAGTGATTGAAATATTTTTGAAGGATATATGAAATGATCTCATGACTGATATAAGTAGAAAGTGATATCATGGTTTGAGTATATATAAGTTTTGGGATTTTGGTATGTGGAAAGAGTTAACTTTTAACAGCATTCATGTTTTCACTATGGTTCTATAGTAATTCATTTTTCATAAGAATACATGATTAAGGTATTCACATGTTTGGAATGTGACCAACTAGATATATCTTATGATATATGGGGTATAAATGATAGTATTCACATGCTTGTTATGTGACCTTTCATGTAATCGTTTTCTTTATACAGTGAGATTGGACAGATGTATTTTGGATAAGTATAAAGATTGGAATGGATTATGTTGGACATAATATAGTATTATTTAAGGATAGAACATGTTTTTAGATATTATTTTTGGAATTTTATAATAGTATAGTTTTAGAAAAATGGAAACCTGCAGGACGGGTGACAACCAGTCGTGTCGGACAAGGTTGTGGGAATAGAACCTACAACTGATGTGCAACATGCCTTTATCACATACCATTGGCCTACAGGATATCCCTGGTTAGTAGAAACTGGTTTTATTTTATTAACCGGTATGATAGATGAAGTATAAGTCCATTTTTGGAATCATATACGATTAACTTCAACATAGATGGACTTATTTATATTTGATAACTTTTGATAACCTTTTGTTTGGGAAATATGGAATGACCCATTATTCTATCTCATGATCTACTAACACTTAACAGAAGACAAATTCAACTTCATTTCATTAAAGGATGATGTGGAAATTTTTCAAGGCACAGACAACAGTGAGATTGTACCAAAATCAAGTAAGTATATCTATTAATTCAAAAATTATTTAACGTTAGGGAAATGATCTTGAAAAATAAAAAAAATTTCCGGGTGTCCTTATATCTGATTAATCAGATGGTACCATATATCATCACAAATTTATGGCTTTTTCATTGTTGTCTTTTTCATAGCCTTGTTCTCTACTACTCTTTATTAGAAGTTGATGGTTATATTTCTCTTCCATATCCATATTTCCACCAACGTTCTCCTATGTGGAAACCCAGTGATGAGTTAATCTCGGTAACCATTACATTTCTTACTTTACTTCTTAAAATGAAGTTTTAATATTCATTTTTACGATTTGGGTTTCGATGAAAGAAACTTTCAAGTAGTAAACCATTTATAACCCTGACGAATTTCGTGGGCGAAATTCATTTCAATGGGGGTAGAATGTAACACCCCAAGGTTTTATGAGATATATTATTTTTAATTTCTTGGATGTATTCTAATATACACTACACAAATATTATTTTGTACTATACACAACACCTTATTAGCTTGCAGTATACGCAACACTATTCTTGGCTCATGTTACACACAATTTCAATTTCGTTTTGTGGAAATTATTTTACGCAACATTAAGTTTAGATTTTTCTTAATGTATAAATGAAATATGTTTTTATTATGTTATATGAAACACCAAACAGAGCTTTTACTATATTCATCCCTGACATGGCTTGCATTACACACAATCAAGACCTTCCTCGATTGTGTGTGTAGCACCCAATACCGAGTTTCACTAAACGATATATTATTATAATATTATTATGAACTAGCCATTATGAATAGTAATACCCAATTATTGAAATTTTATAAATTTTATCATTCAAAATGAACTTCATTTTTGGATTTAAAATATCAAAATTATCCTAGGGTGAATTTTGTTATTTTTCCGAAAACATTCAATTTTTGATGAATATTGAAGAAACTGGGTTACTATTTAAAAACCAACTTTTTATTTAAATAATTATTTATTTTATTTAAATTTATATTATGTGAAAATTGATACATAATACCTATATAAGTTCAATGTAATTCATTTGAGTCATTTTATAATAATTTAAATATATAAAAATTTTATTGAACTTTTCACCGCCTTTTACCAACCTCCTAGGAGAATTTGAACATTTACCTAAAACATAATTTTGCCGCTTCTGTGAGTGAAATTTCGAAAATCCAAGAGACATGGGTAATATCAAGGAGTAAAATGTTTTTCAATAAGATAAAAATATTTTTTGGTGAATAGAAACTTTTTACTTTTATTTACCACGATTAAAAGTAAATAGGGTAATTAATGGGAAAAATGATATTATTATTACCTTAAAACATGTCCTAATTCTATTGGATAAGTGTAATTCGACCAAAAACAACTTTATGAATAAACTATTACCCTTTAGGTCCACTTGGATTATATTAGGGCAGTTATTATTATTTTATTTAAGGAAGAGTTAAAATAGTTAAAATCAAAGTTTAATAACATAATCATTTTTAATATAGGGTTATACATAAGATACATTCATCTATAAGTATTAATTAGAAAGATAAAATGATTTGATACATAATTATAGTTTATTTATACTTTTTAGACGTTAAATATTTTATTTTATTTATGACACAATGATGATGCAGTAATTACCTTATTAATGAAATATTAACATAATTGATGTTATAAATACCCAAATAAATGTAATTTGAGACTTTTTTGGAATTACACTAATTTTATAGGTTAATATTAAATTTTAGTATTGATTCAATTACTTTTTTTTTTGAAATAAACACGTTGTTATAATATTCACAAAAATAAATTACCAAATTGTGTCAAAATTGACATAAAATAGTTTTTAAAACAAATATTATATTATTAATTGTTTTTATATTCCTAAAAATCTAAAGTTCGTCCAAATGACTCTAATAAGGTTATATATATTAATAATGAATAACATGGGGTTCATTTGGCTTGTCATAGTATGTTTATTAACCATATAGTGTAAGAAAACAAGAAGACACGGTAAAAGTTAAATTATTTAACTTTGAGATAAATCTAAATGAAAAGGTTAAAATATAAACCTAAAATTTTCTAAACCCTATTGGTTGAGATGATTTAGAACCATCCCCACTTTATCTTCAAAGTAAATTAATTTGGAGCTATTATAAACCGAATATGACTCTATTATAAAATAATATTTTAATTTTTTCCAAAGGTGCCCTTTCCTCCCTTATAAAAAGGGCACCCCTTCCCTCTTCTCTTCACACCCTTGTGAGCCTTGAAGCTTGGAAAAATTCTGCCAATTCCTCTTCTCAAACTCTCTAGTTATATCATAGAGGTTCTGGTATTATCAAAAGACCAAATCTAGTGACCTAAGAAGAAGTTTAATGGAGGTGCGTCGAGGAAGAGGTAATCTCTTCTACCGACTCTACCAAGTTTCTTTCTTCTTATACTTACTCTTATTTAGTTTTTTAATTATAATGTAATAACATCAGTATTATTTATATAGTTATATGTTATTATATATATGAAATATCCCTATTTCACCTTCTATCCATCCTACAAAAAATGAAATCACCGTGCGTGCGTACATACGGAATATCGTCTCCACGCCGTGGTGTAATCATTTTTTCCACCACCACCTTACATGGATGGGTACAATGGTGTAAAGAATGACTATATATTATCATTATAACATCATACTGATTATAATATATTATATCATCCACTCCACTCCAATTCAATAAATATGGGAATGATATCATCGCTCGGGCGTACATACTGATTACCGTCTCCACGACGTGATGAGATTCATTCTCCATGTTAACAATTCAAGAACTATTTTAAACTATATATAATAAGTAATCATGAAATATATAACATAATAATTCTAATGGATTTATTTATATATATATGTATGTCATCTATTTAATTCCATTCAATTCAATAAGAAAATGAAAAACAGTGTTCATGCGTATGTACGGCCTACCATCTCCATGAACGGTGTATTTATTTCCATTTATAGATCTTTTATATATAGGTATATTCTGAATATATGTTACATATAAATCATGTTTTATATTCTGGAATTAATTAATCATTATCTAAGTAATCATATTAATAATTAAAAATCAAAACACTGACGATAAATGAAACGATTTTACCCAAAATGATGATTTAACATGGAATTGACAAATGAACGGATAATATAAAGTCTCAACTGAATCATATATTCTATCATAAATATTATTATGGTTCTATTACAAGATAATAATATTTTTAAACCCACTATACAGGAGTATCTGACACATATGGAAGAAATTGGACATAAGGTAAGGGATAACTCTTCCAATCTCGTTTTTATCTGAGATTGTTTATTCATAAGTATTTACTGGGGTTATTATTATCATCCAAGCCCATGTTTTATAAAAATATATTCATGTATGTTTAAAGTCATTTTTACCCATTTTTGACTTTCACTACATGGTATGTGAGGAATCGTTCTTTTGTTTTCCATACGAGGTACTTTTTGACTTTTTCGGAAAAAGTAGGAGAAAAATGTTATTTTAACTTATACGGAATGAACAAATTTTTACGGTTTTATAAAGCCTTATTTTCATGAAGCATACTCTACACGATTTCGTGGAATTTGTTTCAATAAGTTCCTTTTCTTTTAAAATTGTGTGGCATTTTGGGAAAAGAAAATGATTTTTAAGGAGAAAGGATATTTTCATCAAGAATTCATTTGAAGTATTTTATCAAAACTATTTTCCATCTAAGAATACATTATTTCATATTTGTATGCTTCAAGTATAATTTCTCTATGATTTACATGGTTTGATTTTTCTTATGATGAAATGATATCCTTTTCTTTTATATGGATTATGTTATGATGGGATGATGTTTATAAAACCCATTTTTATTCTTCGGGATACGATGAATGATTTATGATTATGTTGTGGCACAAGTAAGAATGATTTCATTATGAGATGGGTGGGACCTATATCTACCTCCAATGCATTGGGTAAAGATTTATATCTCATGAGATAAACATGGATGGAACGACAAGTTGATCTGGTTCAGTGATACAGGGCTGGAACGAGGAGTGAACTCGATTTAGTAAGGGACTTTGTCCACAAAGATGGTCTTGGAAGAAATGCCTTGGTTAATATGGAAATCATATCAAGTTCTTAATGGTTTTCCAAAATTACATGCTTTATTCCATTTTATCATTATTGATGATCCAGTATGATCTATGCCTTACGTACTGACATGTTTTATTTCATTGCTCAATATTTTTATGTTTAAATATTATGTTCATGTTTTGAAATTCAAATGTATATGGTTTGTTTTATTCTCTCCATGATTATCCTTAATGAGCATTTGATCTCACCCTTTATATGTTTTCTTTTCCGATTATATAAAGAAAGGTTTTAGGTAAAAAAAATTAAGATCATTATGGGAGATGTTGAAGATCATTCACCAAGAATAAAAGATTATATTCCGAGTTTCCAAAGACACTAAACTATTACGGTCGTTGGTGTCTGTTTTAGTTATGTATTATATATTCTGAAAAATTAATGTAATGTCTATGTACATCAAGCTTTGGGTCTCTACAACCTATGTTTACCGTTGTTGTATATTTACTGCATCCACTATTTTATATTTTTTTATCATCTACTGTGTTACTCTTCCAATGAGGGAATAGTTTCCCCACTATCACTCCCTAGGACCTCGCTGCTAGTCGGAATCCTTTGGTGCTCGGGGAAATGCGCTTGAATCCATGTGACCAAACGGCTACGGGGCACCTTTGGGTGGCTTCCGGAACCGGGACTTTACAAAGTGGTATCAGAGGAATTCTTTTCTTCTATTATTACTGTTTGGAGTCTATATATGGGGATAGGATGTAATAGGTACTTAGTAATAAGCTGTTCCTAGGAGTAGCTAACCCATATACAGGGAAAATTCAATCTACCTCGTTGATGGAAATTTTCTGGTTTTTGATTTTACAGTTGATTTGATTCTCACCATTGGGTGACTCACATGTATTGTGTTGTTATAATTGATGTTATTGAGGTTTTATTTCTATCTCAACCCAATGAAGTGATGGTATTCCATCTCATGCATCATATAGGAACTTTTATAAATCACATGTCATGCATTCTTTCCATGTCATCTAGGATGCATTAGCGATTGCATGTTGTTATGATAGATGTTTTATAGAATATTCATGTTGTTGTGATATATGCCTTGATAAAAATACCTACTTTTTGATAGGATACTGTTTCTATATGGTTTTGTTGAATGAATGCCAAACTTTTGTTCTTGAGGTGTTATGAGCCCTCCTGGACCAGAATTTGGTGGAACATTACCTTGTTTTCCTTGTTATAAAGTGTATAAGATGAAAAAATTTGATTTGTGGGGGGGTATGGGCCCTCACGGTTTGAAATTTGGAACCTTCAATATTTATTTTAGTTTTTTATGGGTTCCAAAGTTGTTTTTGAGGCTTATTGTTTGGGAAAACCTAGAATACACGTCGTGTAGTTTTGACACCACTTCATGTGTTCTTCTATTCGGGAAGAAATAGTTTTTATTAAGTACACTCCATGTACTATATGTACATGTTGTGTAGTCTCTAACCATGTGATAGGCCGTGTGGACAGAGACACGGATTGAGGAATGTTTGGTGGGAACATGCCGTGTACAAGTTGAACACACTGTGTAGTGTTGACCCTGAATCTTCCTGTGTAACTATCAACACGGATGAAGAAACCTTAATCTATACACGTCGTGTCAGGATTGAACATGCCATGTAATCTGACCCATGTACCCAACTGTGTCACTAACAACACGGGCCAGATAAAGGTTGGGCATTACATGTTGTGTCTACTGTGAACACGCTGTGTAGTCTTGTCTTAGGAGAGTCGTGTGTCATAACCATGTTTAATGAATCAGGAAGGGAAAGTGGAACTAAGTACATGACATGTGTTAAGACAAAACGCCATGTGTTTGGGGTGTTACACGACCAGTGTTCGCAGGAGTACACGCCCTTATGAATGTTTTAAGGGAACACACCATGTAGGAATTGTACACGCCGTGTAGTCATGTTTTGTGAAACTTGAATGTTTTATTTCTCATGTTCCCCTTATTATTCATCTAGTTTCAGTCCATGATAATCTTGTTTTAAGGTGTCTACTTGACCTTGCAGATTCATTCCACCGAGACATCCTCTGGTTGTATGCCAGTTTCCTGGCAGTGATCAGACACCAGACATGGCTGATCAGGGACTTCCAATAGATCCTCATGTCATGACAGTCCTGGCACCGATCGTTATACCTAGAACAACTGCTGATACATAGTTCAGGGAGGTATTTTTGAGGATGGTGAAGACCTTTTAGGGAGAACCACCTCATGCCCAGTCAATAGCATAATTGACGCGGGTTTTTTAGTAGCAGTATCCTCCCACCTTCCTAGGGGATGGCAGACCCCAAGCTATAGATTCATGACTAGAAGCCACACTGATGATTTCTATGCATCTAGAGATACCCATAGAGAATAGGGTTATTATCTCTACCTATATGCTTTGAGACTTCGCTATGAGGTTATGGGATGTGATCTCACAAAAAGGACTCCAACAGAATATGGATTGGGACGAATCTTATCACATATTATATTATTAGATCTATCTGATGACCTTTAGGCTGATTGAGCCAGAGGGTTCATGAGTCTGGAGTAGGGTAATCTTACTATTATGGAGTTTTTCTCTCTCTTCATAGAGCTGCAACATTTCATGCCTATTCTAGGAGGTGATGATTTGTTCCTTGCACGGAAGTTTGAGGATGGTCTGAGGCATGACATCAAATCCTAGGTGATCATCTTCAGGTTGACTTCGATATCCTCTATTTTAAACCAGATGCTGATCATTGAGCGCAATCTGAGGGAATCTATAGCTGTGAGCTAGGGCAGTTCGGCAACCAGAGTTAGTATTCCTCCTATTGATAGTATAAAGTGTCGCATGGAGACTGCATGAGGAGATCAGAGTAGGCGGGATGCATCTTATGGTAGCCATGTGGTGTGATACCAGTGCAGGAATAGTGGGAATACAAGGCAGAGTTTCCCGAGAGACCTAGTGGAGTGCCGATCATGTTGCAATATGGGTCACCTTTAGTGATTCTGTTAGATTTTCTCACCAACAGTTGGTGACATGTGTTCTTCTATGACTCCTTGTTTAAGAGCCGCACCACCAGTTTCTCACCAGTCTGGGAACTATAGTTCTTTCAACCGTTCAGAATGAGGTGGAGGTCATGGTCATGGTAGTCAGTCGTCGATCTTTCAGCGACAGCAGGGTGGATCAGATCAGAGTGGTCTTTCAGGGTCACAAAGTCGTGGTACAAGTCAGAATATTGCAGTGGAGCAGACCCAGCAGGTGCTGGATCCTGGACCTTCTACAGTTCAAGGTACGATCTTAGTAGCCTCTGTTTTAGCTTCGTCTCTTTTCGATATAGGGGCTTCCCATATCATTATATCTATTATTGATGTGGAGAGCCTTGGGCTCTGTATCTTTTCTTCTATCGATGTTTTGACACTACAAACTCTATTGGGGACTAGAACGGCTAGTTCACGTCAGTTCAAGTAGTGTCCTCCTAAGGTTGGTGGGTGTCACTTTCTATGGGACCTCTATATCATAGAGATGATAGGAAATTATTTCATTCTCTGAATAGACTAGATGGTCCCCTTCCAAGAATTCATCGATTGTTATCACCGTAGGGTGAGTTTCATATCACCAGAGGGAAGATCTTTTCTTCATAAGGGCGAGTGGGATGTCCAGGCGAGCAGAGCGGGACCGAAGCTTCATGGTTTGGGAGGAGTTATAGCCCAAATTTCTAGTCTATATCTAGATGAACAGGGGACTTCCTAGTCAAGATATCCTGCAGTGGTGGATCGTTTCAGCGATGTCTTTCCAAAGGACTTTTCATGTTTTACTCCACAGTGAGAGGTGGACTTTTTTATTGAGCTTGTGCCAGGAGGGGCACCGGTGTCCATTCCTCCTTATAGGATGGCTACACCAGAGTTACAGGAGCTCAAGAATTAGTTGGAGGAGTTTCAGGCAAAGGGTTTCATCTGACCCAGTACATCTCCTTGGAGTTATCCAATCCTGTTTGCAAAGAAGGTAGACAGTACCCACAGTCATTGCATGGATTATTAGAAGCTGAACCAATTTATGGTCAAGAACAGATATCCCTTACTAAGGATTGACAATCTATTTGATCAGTTTTGAGGAGCCCTGCTATTCTTGAAGGTTGAATTGAGGTCCAGTTACCATCATTTGTGTGTTAGACCATTTGATTTACCTCTCATAGCCTTCCGAAGTAGGTATGGTCTATACGAGTATATGATTATGCTGTTTGGTCTCACGAATTCTCCTGAAGTTTTCATGGCACTGATGAAACAATTATTCCATCCATACTTAGATTCCTTCGTGGTGGTCTTCATATATGATATCTTGGTGTACTCTCAAACTCGATGTGACCATGCTACCCATCTTCAGATCATTTTGAGTACACTGAGAGAGCATCACTTATATGTTATCCTCTAAAAAATTCCACTTTTGGATGGATCAAATTCAGTTCATGGGTCATGTAATCTCATAGACAAATGTATCAGTAGACCTAGAGAAAGTGAGAGCAGTAGTTTCCTAGGATCAGACGAAGAACGTCTTTGAGGTGTGGAGTTTTCTAGGGCCGGATGGATTCTATATACATTTCATACAGGACATTTCACACTTAGTAGCACTACTGAAGAGTCTAAATAAGAAGGGTGAAAAGTTCTTATGGTCAGATTCATGTGAGTGAGCCTTTTATAAGATGAAAGGGGGTTTGACTTCAGCACCGATACTAGTCTTTCCAGATCTAGGAAAGATTTGTACTATTTATTGTGATTCTTCAGGTATGAGGGTGGGAGATGGGCTTATGCAGGGAGATGGAGTCATTACGTATGGGTCTTGATAGTTGAGGCCACATTAGAGGAACTACCCGATGAATGGTCTGGAGTTAGCAGTTATTGTTCATGCCTTACACTGTTGGATACATTATCTTCTGGGAGAGAATTTTTTGGGTTTTACCTACCACAAAAGTCTCAAGTACATATTCACTCAACATGATCTGAATTTGAGACAACAAAGGTGGGTTAAGTACCTACAATCTTCCGAATTTTATCTTTCCTACAAGCCTGGGAAGGGCAACGCAGTGGCTGATGCGTTGAGTAGGTGGACTCATATACAGGAAGTTCAGGAGTACATTAGTGAGTGGAAGCTTATGTCTCTCTTCTCGGAGATGCATTTGGTGGTTCACGACAGATACGAGAAGAGTTTTATATCTTCGGTAGTTGTTACCTCTACTCTTCTTGATCGAGTGCGAATAAGGCAGCTATTAGATTCCAAAGGCCTAGTCCTATGGGAAATCATTTTTCGGAGAGGACCCAAATCCTGGATGAATAGTAGGCAAGGATGAGATCCTGTGTTTCCAGGGGTGTGTATTGGTGAGAGTAGACATACGCAAGGAGCTAATGTAGGAATTTTATTCCTCAGTTTGGGTAGTTCATCCTGGTGTCACCAACATGTATCGTGATCTCCACCATTTGTATTGGTGTCTAGGTATAAAGAGAGAGGTTTCTAGTTCCTTCATGAAGTGGTCCACCTGTCAGCTTGTGAAGGTGGAGCATCAGCAACCAAGATGGATTTTCTAGCAGTTACCCATTCCCGAGTGGAAGTGGAATGATGTTGCGATTGATTTGGCGACCGGTTTGCTGAGGTCACCTTGAGGGAATGATGCAGTATGGGTTGTCATTGACAGACTCATGAAGGTTTCTCCCTTCTTACCTAACAAATAGACATTTAGTGTTGATGATCCAGGATGGTTGTACATCCAAGATATTGTACGTCTACATGGAGTTCCACACTCCATCGTTTCAGATAGGGATGCATGTTTTACTTCTCGGGTCTGGCAGGGGATTTAGAAGTCATTGGGTATATAGGTACTTTGGAGTACATCATACCACACCAAGATATATGGTCAGTCCGAGCGTACAATTCAGGTTCTTGAGGACATGCTATGAGCATGAATTCTGGATTTTGGAGGTTCTTGGGAGAAGCATATACCTCTTCTGTAGTTTTCCTATAATAATAGTTTTCATGAAACTAATCAGATGGAACCTTATTATGCTTTGTACGGCAGGCTATGCCGATCACCCTTATGTTGGTTGGAGGTAGGAGAGGTAGCTATGCTTGGACCTCGTCTTGTTCAGGAGACCACATAGCATATATAGTTGATTCGGAAGAGGAGGGCTACTACACAGTCTCTTCAGAAGTCTTACGATGATCAATGGAGATGACCTCTGGAGTACGAGGTCGGGGATTAGGTTGTTATACTTGTCACAACGAGGTTGGGGCACATGAGGATTAGAGGATATGGTAAGCTTTCGTCGAGGTATGTTGGGCCGTTTGAGGTGTTGGAGAGAGTTTGGCCGGTTCCCTATCAGTTGTAGTTACCTTATATGTATCGGGATATGCACGACATTTTTCACACCTCTCACCTCTAACATAACTTTTCAGACCCATATCATGTTTTCCATCCTAAAGAGGTTGAGTTGGAAGTGAATGTGTTGTTCTAAGAGCATCCTATCCAGATTGTTGATCGAAGTGCGAAGGTTCTCCATGGCCGGTCTGTTCCTCTGGTATGGGTGCTATGGAAGCACAGGAGAGTACAAGACGAGACATGGTAAAGGGAGGCTGATGTACGAGCACAGTGGCCATAGTTGTTCGGGGTTTCATCATCTACGTCACGCTAGGGAAATTTGGGGATGAATCCCATTAAGGGAGGATGTTTGTAAGAACCCAGATCTTCTTTCCAGGTATGTTTTTTCTTTTCTGGTCGTTTTTTGAGAAAAAGGTTTTTCTAGAAATTTTTGCAGTACACACCGTGAACTTTATGAGTACACGCGGTGTACTTCCTTGTCGTGGGAGGTCATGTTCTGGTCATGTAGGGGCCACACACACGGCCATGTGGGTCTGTTTTGGAGGCTTCGTAAAGAGGAGTATGAAAAAGGTGAAAATATGTCATGTACTTCAAAAATACATGCTGTGTAATATCTATTTTTTTCATTAAACGCACCTGGGCCACGTCTAATCACTAGAACGCTCTTCTTTTAGGTCTCATTTGACCAAGAGCTTCGTATTTCCATAGATCTTTGATGAACCCCAGAACGTGCATCCAACCTCCGAATAGAACACCGTTAGTTGCATTGGAATAGTATCAATGAGTTCTCTCTTCTCCTAGAGCACTATCGTCTGATTTCTCCCCTCTCGTGAGATATCATGGGTTGAACATTTTATACGATTTCAAAGATCTACAGCGTTCGAAGGCAATTCAAGAATCTAGTTTCATGTATAGAGATCTCCTAACTCCGATATAGGTTATTTGTGCCTTTCCGTTGAAAGTCTTTGAGTATTATTTTCAATTTTGACCAATACCCTTGAACGAGGTATTGTGTGTTTACCGTTTTACCCTTGTTGATTTCCTTCCATGCTAGTATGATTGTGTAGGGGTTAATTGGATATTAATAGGGTTATTTTTCTATGATTTGTATTTTTCCCCTTGCATGTTATGTTTACGACTATTGGGTCCTATTTAGCCTGTTTGGCCACCTTTCCTGTTTCAATGCCTAGTGTTGTAGGGTGGAATCATTGTATTATGACATGATTGATATATTATAGATTAGTTATCCAAGTAGTTATGCAGGTTTACTTTGTCCATATTTCATTTTTATTTTCATTGTTCTATACAGGGCTGTGAGAACCTCGTGTAGTAGGCTATAAGGGGAAAAGACTGAATGAGCTTCCTCAGGGAGTCTTTGATAACTTTCGGCTATAAGGCGGAAAGACTGATTGAGCTTCCTCAGAGAGACTCGGACTACTTTATACTATAAGGGTAATTGACCATGTGATCTTCCACATAGAGTCTTTATTTTAGTTTGAAATACCTTTATTACTTTAAACTACAAGGGTAATTGACCGAGTGAGATTCCTCAGAGAGTCTTTGAATGACTTGGGCTATAAGGGGAATTAACCAAGTGAGCTTCCTTATAGAGTCCTCGATCTTGGGGCTATAAAGAGAATTGACCGTGTGAGCTTCCTCAATGAGTCTTTGACTACCTTAGACTATAAGGGGAGTTGACTGTTTGAGCTTCCTCAATGAGTCTATTTATATATTCTTGTGTCAAAAATAGAAGGGTTAGACTGAGTGTACTGCCCATAGGGTTGCTTGGACTTGTTACGTAGGACCAAAGGGGATGGGCTGTGAGTACTTTCTAGAGGGTTACCTGTTTTTGTTTAGCTACTTGTTTAGTTGTTTCTTGATATTGGAACTCTAGATTGTTTAATTCTGAGTACTTTCCTGTTTACTGTTTTCTCTACTTTTACCTACCATATATTCACTAACTATTAGGAACAGATCTTCAGGTGGATGCCTACTAGGATTTTGTCCCACACCCTATTTGGGCTATTCTTTTGGGCCCAAACAGATTACATTTCTATAGGTATAGATAAGGGAAATTTCCCATCTATTTCAGGCACTTGACTTGCTATGGAGATGGAGAGCATGGGACCATGATTAGGCTTCCAATGCTGAGGAACTGTTTTTCTGTTTATTTTGTACTTTGGTTTAGTGCTGGTTGTATTCAGAATTCTGAATTGTTTGGATATTTTCCTAGACACATGTATAATGAATCAAATTATATATAGGTTCTACAGTTCTTATTATTTTAGTCTTCCACTATTTATCGTTGTTGTATATTTACTACTTCCTCTATTGTATATTTGTTTATCTTCCGCTGTGTTACTCTGCCAATGAGGGCATAGTTTCCCCACTATGACACCCAAGTCCCTCACTACTAGTCAGCAGCCTCTGGCATTTATGGAAATTCACTTGAGGCTATGTGACTAACCAGGTATAGGGTGCCTATAGGTGGCTTCTGGAGTTGGTACATTACACCAAACATTCCTAGAATTTCTTTTATATCATGCACAGAAAGCTAAAACAGATTTAACATTCTTGTGATTCACAGTTCCATATTTTTCTTGGAATTTTGTGAAATAATTATCATAAGTTTTACATGATTTTTAATTTACATAATAAGTGTTTTTATCTTCATATCTAGTTTTTTTAACCGTTTTCATGTTTTGAATCACCTAGATTATTTATTGTATAATTCCTCTCCCTTTAAAGTTTACTTCTCTTCAAAATCATTCAACATTTTTTCTTCTGTATTAATTTTCACTTTGAAAAAATTGATTTATTTAATGTATCCAATCTATTTATTTTGAATTTAATTTATCCTTTCTATATCATTTTAACCTATTTCATTACATAATATAATTATCTCTTGTATTGTGTGATTGGGTTATAAAATTCTTCAATATTATCTTTAATCACGTATGACGTGTATGTTTCTTCCATATCTTCACCCATAATTAATGTTTCATCATTTGTTTAAACATGATTTATACATTTCCTAATATTTTAATGAAAATCTACGTTGGATTGACTACTTATATTGGAGTATTTTTCTTGTTCTTTTCTAATAATAATTGTTATTTTCCTTCTTTTTAGTATTTTTTTATCTTTAACCTGTTTCTTATTTTTCCTAGAGTTTTTACATAATATATTCTTCCAAAAAAAGCATTTTATGCTTGATCATTCTCAAAACTATTGTTTTTTGGACAATCAATAAAAAATATCTAATTCCACTATAATTAATTCATTTTAGTGGGATAAAATCATTGTACTTTCCCTTAATTGTGTATAAGTTATTTGATATAAGATCCATGACCCACTTAAAATCGTTCCCCTTTTCTAGATCACCTTAATATTCACTATAGTACTTATAAGAATATAATAACCCCTTTTAGGGGGTGGGTGGAATTAGGGAGTTAGAATAATTACAATTTTTCATTTTCACTTTTCGTTAGAATCTTATTACATTTTTAGAAAAAAAAAACACAAGTTAATCTCCCTTATTTTTATAGAAAATCATGTAAATATAGAAATGAAAATGAACTTAACACTAAAATTTAATATGAATCACGTATGTTAAGCTGCATCTAAGGATAATAAACTTAGAATTTTGAAATTGTACCAAATCCACTCTTACTCAATATTCACGTTGATATAATATTTAGGTAAGATCACTCTCTCCTATTGCTCAATCAATGTAAAACTTTAAAAAATATCACTCCTCCCCAAGGTTAAATCCCTCTTCTTCTTCTCTAATCCCAACAATGGTGAAGGTATTAGTTTATATATGAGTATTTTCATTCTCAATTTAATTACATAAATGTCAATCCATGTTTTGTACTAGAAATATACATCATAAATTCATGGTGATTAATGATCAAGTAAACTCCAAATGCTTATCCCAATTCCACTTCTTGATTTTCCCAACATATTTTCCTAATAGTTGTAATTTTTATCATTAAAATAAAATCACATAATATCCAAAACTGCAAATAAAATAATTTTATAATTTTAATTATTCTTTATTACATTTTTCATTTTTTAATTCTATAAATTTTATGTATCCATGATATCCCATGGATGTCAAAGATTTACTCATCACCCCTTCTCCATAAAACATGATAGAAATGTACTATTACTTCATTTAAGACTAATAAAAAATGATGTTCACAAAAATTTATAACATTTATATTTGTTAAGATCTTGTTCAGTAACAAAACTTCCCCTCTAAATCAAAAAATCATTAAATCCCATGTTTTTGGATCTCCTTCTTCATTATAGGAACACCAAATTTTTCATTCTCAATATTCAATACACTATTTGTATATTCTATAGTACTATAATTATTCCAAATAATTTCAAATAATTTAGATAATAATTTGTAATTAAAATATAAATTAACAGTAACCATCATCTCATATAAATACATCCTTTGTATCTATCTAAAATAAATATCCACCATTGAATTTGAATGGGTAGTTATTAATTGATAAAATAACCACCGAACCTTCATGTGACTACCAAATCATCTCCTCTATATTAATTCTAGGTAAAACAAAAATTTTGGTGTGATGAGATGATTTGAATCACAATGGGTCAGTTTCCCAGAAACCTCTCTAAACATTCTAAAAATTCAAGGATAATTCAATATCTTCACCTCATGTAATATTTCACATATAACCGGGTGATATAAGATTCATGATGAAATATCATAAACTATAAATACACACAAATATGCATAGATTCTATTAATATGTGACCATTTTTGTCACAACTTATCCACTTATTTTTCAAATTCACTGATAAACAAACATATTTATTTTCCAGACATCATTTATTTGGTGTTGTGACACTTCAATATAAGTTTTTTCATATAATAAAAATCCATTTATAGCATGACATGGTTTGTCCCATTGTGGACACCAATTCTAAAAAATAAATAAATCTTATTTATTTCCCATCATTGATTCTCATTCGATTCACTGTAAAACTCCCTAATAAAATTATTCATTAAAATGTTTAAAATCATCCTTCATGAAATGATACCTATAGCTATTATGTGTATCACTCTTCCAATGTTTTCAATTTACTCTTCAAATAATAACTTCTATGTTAATCCTTTATTATCATAATATTTATCACTCTTATATAGACTAACACAATAGAATTAAATTTATATTCACAACAAGACCTGTGTCACTTCTATAGTTTTCATAAAATAGACTACTAGACTTCTTCATATGCTCTAACATTTTCCACCAAAAAATTGGACATGAGGAAAAAGATCCATTACTTTAATTGTCTTGGGTGAGGACCCATATTATTAAAAAAAATATGGTGAAAGAGTAGTGTAGTGGGTCATAAAATTCATTACTGACCTAAACTAGAAACTATATGCAAACAAAAGTGTAAGAATAAAAATAAAAACTAAAAAACACAATCAGTTTGATATATATCACATACTTCAACCCAATAAATAAATTCAATCAAATAGGTAATATTATTTGACTTCTCTAAAACCCCAATAAATAATGTATTGGATCTTGAACTCGTATTGGGTTTAGGATTTTAACAGTACTTTCTAGGCCTTCCCTTCTTAAAAGGGATTGATTGTGCCTTATCCTCTATTTTCATTCCATGGATCGCATTATCTATGGAATACAATCTATTAATTATTACCATTTCATTCTCATCGTTGTATAATGTTTGTCCCCTATTACTAGTGGTTATGTATGTGTTATTTTCGTCTTTAGTGGCATGATGAATATAAAATTTAGTATTCCCATACACATCAAAGAAATTTACATCATTGGGATGATCATTGGTCCCTTGTCTTGTATCATCATATTGATAACCATCATTTTCAAGATTTGGAGGACATTACCGTATTAATGAATCATTATATTTCATTTATATCTGATGTTGGATGATGTCTTTTGTTTGTGAAATGAAAAATTTAAGTTACTACTAGTTCACATTACATAAACCTGGACCAAAATCAATATTTCCCCTTAGAGATTGAAAAATAACCTCATATAAGCTACACTTCTCTAGAACATGGACCATCATAAAAGAATGTTAAATTTTTTTAGATAATCTAACATCATAAAAAAATTTATATACCCATGTGATCTAGAGGCTCATATTGGGATAACATCTCCATGTTCCTCACATAATATTGGAGGAAACAATTTTAAGAACTCATCATTTTTCTTGGGTTATTCTTTCTATTAAGATAAATAAAATTCAATGTTACCCAATGTACTAGGATGATACTATTGAACTAGATATCCTAAAATAGGAATATCCATTTTATTCCCATCACTATTGAGCTTATCCAAACCAGAAATATCAACACCATCATCCTTCCTACTCAATGCTTATCTATAAATAGATTCATAATGTCCACTACTGTATCAAATTGATAAACTAACAGTATTCTAATAAATAATTCATTCATTTAGTGTTACTTTAAAAATGGATATAAAAATGAAAGTATTTACTATATATCATGAATTGTAATATCATTAGAATAATTCAATAACAATGTACTTTTTGGTTAAAATTGATCTAAAATCAATCCATACCACAACCCAATAAAATTATTCAAATATAGTCTTTTTAGTGTTTCTATCCATTTTTATTTAAACATGTATTTATAGTGATATTTTAAATAAAAATTTTGGATTATAAAAAATCCAATTCAATCCAAATAACCAAACCAAACATGCATGAATTTGTTTCTTACCTTCTAAGTATTGAAACTGATATTGCATTCTATGATTTTAAGTTCCACCATTTTTAGATAGATTGAACCAAATCCCTATAACCTCTTCTTTATTTATAAACCTGGTATTAAAATTTAATAGGATACACACCATAATATAATATTTTTTTGAGAAATTCCATATCATGGATTACATCCTTACCATTACTTTACGCTTCCATGGTTTTTTACCCTTCATGAGCATAATTTTCCCATTGATGGAGTGATGATACAACTCTAGTATAACTGAAATTGTATCCTTATTTTGAAATCACAGGGGTAGTATCTCAATTTTATAAATATTATACAAAAATAAGTATAGATGGAAAAAATAATCATTAATGTTTTGAAGATTTACCTCCATACACATGGATTGAGTCCATTCCTCTGAATGTCACTTTGAATGTCAAAACATCAACCCTAGGGCCTTCCTAGCTAGCGATAAGCTGAGTGTGATGAAAAAAAAATTCCACCTATAATAGTCTGGGGGCCTGAGTCCATCACTTAGTAGTTATATCACACATGTGAGAGACCAAACTATTATCTAACTACTCCCATTAATCTGAGGACTCTATCCAAAGGCCTATCATCTACATAATTAATGAATCGTGTTGGAAGATCCCATGTAAGAGTGAGTATAATAAAACCCATATATACTCATAATAGACTCCATGTATCAATATTTCTCAAAAATACTACAAGCCATAGGATTATATAAGATGATTCAAGTTAACACTCATCCGGGAGAATCCACTACTTGAGCCATGATATCACTAATGGAGCTTATCCATGTTGTCTTTCACATTGGGTCTCACCAAGTAAGTACTCACTGAAACTCCAAATATCTTAATGCCCTAATAGGGGATCACTACTAGGTCAACTATGGGGCACAAGAAAACCTACTATGTTAGCATGCTAGATAGGGGATCAACACCCTTTTCCTGGTTTTCAGCCCGATACCATGAGCCCTGCCTATGATGATAAAGAAATGATAAAGGATCTTACTCTGTTATCAGAGAGGTATTCACTGAACTCTATCTATGAAAAATATTTTAGAAAGGATCATAGTACTATTCTCAAGATGTAATTCAACACTATACCCTCATAGTGATGTACAAATGAATCATACTCAACGAAAAATGGTCTCCACTGAGGAAACAAAGGACTATAAACAGATTTAGGGAAATTATACAACATGAATAGAGAGTACATGACATGTACATTTTAAGTGAATCCTACTTGTGTATGTTTTGGTGTTCCACCACTTGTTCCCATGCATACTCGTCCTCTTGGGGTACTTGGTCATGCCCGAGTACCGAGTTCTTCCAATTTACACTTTCTTTTACCTAGAGTCTTGCAATTCCTCTACCCATGTTCCCTCAGGGTAAACACCAAGCCTCCAGTTGTTAATTGTGGATTTGATGTTCACCAAGAATCACTATCACATGTTGAAGAAATATAGCTTTATATCCACTCAAACATAAACTTTGATCACACCATATCATAGTCATTCATTAAACTAGGACAATAAGTATTTCAAAACATGTACTAATACACCTAAACCCATGTTCTTTTATTTTCTCACCTTGATCAGACCCTCGATTCTAAACCCAAAACCATAGTATCAATATATTGTGTCAATGAACGTTCATGAAATGATAAAATTCCAGGTATTGGTTGAACCATCATCAAAGGAAATATCAGTGATGAATCATTCAATGAAATAGGGAGGAAATCAATAAAACACCAAAGATGGATGAACCACATAATTTTTAGGTATAACATGAATTTATTATCATTATACTGATTATTGAAGAGGAATATAAAAATATTAATATTTTCCCCAAATCCTAGGTAAATAATATTTCACCCATTATACAATCAACCAATGAATACTAGTTGGTTCAATTTTTTTCACTATGGGACAAATAAAAAAGATAAATATACATAAAACAATATCTTATCTTGAGTTGGATCAATTGTTGGTGAATAATGGTTTTTCCATTGTCATGGGATGGATCTAAAACTCCATTGAAAAAAATCCGAAATCTATAATTGTTATTTTCCAAACACTCCTCTAATAGTCTCTCTCATAATCTTAGGGCTATACTGCTAACCATATGGATTTTTTATAACCTTGAAGAAAAAAATGATAGTGTAAAGTCATTATTCATAATATAATAATTAAATAAATTTATTTATTTATTATTTTATTATCTGCGCTAACAAAAACTATTATAAAAAATCTTAGTTCTGAAAAATTTTATGTCATGGATAGGGTAGACTTCACATTTTGGACCCAATAGTTGTATCAAAAAATATTTATCATAGACTCATTTTTGGGGTTAATTCACTATATCCGGAAAACTGCATGTGCACGATATAATATTTTTATTTTTTTATTATATCAACATCACGACTCATAGAGCCTCAGAATCTCAAAATATCTTAGTACATGAATCCAAAAAATATTATTAGATATATTAAAAAGATTTATATAGAAAAAATATAGATGTTACATTATACCCATCTTTAGGATACTCGTCTCAAAAATGAAAATAAATAGTAAAAAGATGCATTTACTGAGATTGCATCTGGGTATCCCTCTCCCAAGTTCTCTAATAAATATTCATGTGTTGTTGCTGAACATGCACCAAGGGAATGAGTCACTCATAGAGGATCTTCTCCTACTGATCCTAGATCTCTATCGAGTACTCTATAAATAAATCTCTTTCATTAATGTCCACCTTGAAGAGGTCGATAAAATGAAATTGATCATGAACACACTTACTCAATTGCAACACATAGAAGATACAGTGTACTCAAATTAACTACTATTATATATCCACATGGTATTCCACCTCGTTGAACCTACATAGTATCTGGAAAATTGAATTAATCTCATAGATAACATTCCACCTCATCCAAATATTTGTAATCCACATTAATATAGGAACCTAAGGGACACATGGTCTCCCTTCTAGAACTCTAAAGGCCTTTATCTTCGGTCTGTAAAGAAATTATAATTTCCCTGATCAACCCTCATCAAATCTTGGATGATCTCCATATTCTCTGTCATCGGTGACACTAACTCTAATCCCATTTCTGCAATCTCATATGGATCAGTCTATAGTAGATGTGACCTATAGGTTATGCCATACAAGGCCTCAAATACTTATATAACGATGGTATAATGGTAGCTATTATTTAATGAAATATATGTTAATGGTTCTTGATACCCCAAACTATAACAAAATAGTAACATGCAAGCTTACGTCATGTCCTCCAGAACATGAATGGTCTTCTTAGTCAATTCACCAGTCTGGGGGTGAAACACCTTTCCCAGATACAGTTGAGCCCCAAAGGCCTCTACTCTCTATAATAATGACATTAAATGAGTATTGCGATATGAAATGATCATTGAGCAGACTTCATAGAGTTGGACCATCTCTTTCGCATAAAACACTCACAAGATCTCTATGGAACTCTACTCACAAATATTTAGAAGTTTGGATAACTCTGTGAGTAGGTCTCTGATCACCCATTTTGAATTGTATCATCTAGTAATTAATGTAATACCTATTAATAAATCCTTATATATACCATCTCACTTATACTCTATCACATTAAGGGGTTGAACTAAAACCAATGCAACCTGGTGCTCGGCCTTTACTTGTTGACAAGTGGGGCATCGATAGTCAAATTCCACTACTCTTTTCATTACTCATAGAAACCATAACTAAAGAAAAACGTCCAGGTACATCTTTTAAACACCTAGATGTACCATGAAATGGGATGTATTAAAAATACTCATAGCCTCCTTATGCAATGTCATTCGTCCAGCCCTTCATTCTATAAAAAGGATGGTGTTCACACCACCCTAAAAAAATTCAGCATGAGCACATCTAGTGGATATCTAATCATGTAATCTCTCATAGTCAGTATCTCTATACTAAGCCTCCCCTAAACAGTATAAAAATTTTAGGGTAACAACCATCAACTATGGAAATTTTACACTATTATCATCCGCTATGAACTATAATAGAGGGGTTACATACTATGAAGCCTCAATCAATAACCATGAAAAATATATCCTACTGAGAGAATTTTCCACTACATTACAATTCCCAGGATTATAGACTATATCAAAGTCATAATCCTAGAGGAACTATATCCATTTCCTCTATAACATGTTAAGATCCTTTTGATATAAAATATACATGATATTAATATGTTTAGAATATATGATAAATCAATCACCCAAAAGGTAGAGTTTCCAAATATTTATGGATAAGACTATCGAAATCAACACTAGATTGTGGGACACATAGTTATGATTTTATGGTCTCAATTTTTAAGACTCATAGTTAAATACTACATGAATCTACTTAAGAACATAACCGTGTATGTTCCTAGGTTCATCACAGAACACTACGTACTTTACAACCTTTGGAAATTGCAAGATTGGTGTGCTCATCAACATTTGTTGTAGTTACTGAAAGGTCAATTTGAAAATATCTCTATATACAAAAGGGTACCAAAGTTGTGGAAAATAATTCAAGGGTGTTGATATTCTCTAGAAATCGAGTATGTATATCCTATAATATTCTACCAACCCAAGTAAATTGTGCACCTCCATCACAACCTTCAGTGGATCCCACGATAACACTCACTCAACATTCACTAGGCCCACTACTACACAATCCATTGAGAAGAAATGTCCAATAATGTGGAACTTCTAAATCTAACAATATCACTTCAAAATATTCTGTTAAATCTTGTTCTCTCTTAGAAAGTCTAAGACTATCCTCAAGTGTCTCACATGATCCTCCTCAAATGGCAAGTAGACTTGAATATAATCGATGATCACCACTATAAATTATTCTAATAAAGTATGAAAGATCCAATTAATTAGTCTCATGAACACTACAATGGGTTTCTTCTGACTAAATGGTATAACCAAGCACTCATAATGACTGTAGTGATATTGGATTGTTGCCTTCAGTATATCCATGTCCCGTACTCGATGATAGTGATAACCTGATATAATGATTTTTTCCAAGAACCATCACACCCCTCTCAATGGGTAAATGAAATCATTTACCCTAGATAGGGGATAATTATTTTACTTGGTCACCTATTTTAGGTGAAAATAGTCAATATACAACCAAAAATCATTCATCAACATTCTTGGAATGAAATTGGGGCTTTATAGGGGTAAAAACTATGTCAACCCAATATTCTCCTCTATATTACATCCATATACGCCTTTTTATGATTAAGAACTATTGAACCATTTGATATTCTAGTGTAGATATTAGGAAATTCTATGTTTGAAATTTTATCCAAAAGTATCTCTCTCAATAGGGAGGTAAGCCTAGTACATCCTTAGAAATGATTTTCTTATACTCTTCCACCTATGTAAGAATCTAAAATCCCATATCATCCACTCGAATAAGGGAAATACTATCCAACTTATGTGTAATTGAATATATCATCATATGTATGGGCTTATCCTTTGCTTTTGGGGTTTCCTTCTCACCAATGAAGGAAAACATTTTCCCATCAATGTGGAAAGGCCACATCCTCCACTTGAAACAACAAATTTGGACACGAAATACTGAGAACCAGTCTATATATAAGATGGTGTAATAAGTCCCCATTGAAACTATAAAGATATCCCATAAGTTTCTCTATCCACTAAGTTTTAGGACACAATGTCACTACATATGTGTAATCACTGAGTCACCTCATATATGAGTCTCCTATCACAAGGGTCGATGTAAGGGATCAATTGAAATCTCAATGTCTTGAACCAGAGAGGTGGAACGAAAAGAGTGGCCCACACCCATTTCTATCATTAAATAAACTAAATTAAAGAAAACGCATATTGTACCTATACTCATTCCTCAAGGCTCATTGTTATAAGACATCACTTCTTGTAGTTTTACTCAAACCTGACCACCAAATCCCAGATCCTAGCATGGACCACCTATGGATGGTGGTGGAAATAGGATAAACTTCCTTCCACCTCCAAATAATCTACCCACTTTTCTACCAGGTCTAACATCCTATAGACATCCTTTCGCCTTACAATGTCTCTTATGGGGAGTCCATAAACAATATCTCTATTATATGTATGGAAGCTCATCCAATCTCATATGAGATTTAAATTTCCATCATAAGAGAAACACAACCTATCTCAAGGTTGACTAGAACTATCTTGAGATCCAAGAACTGTTAAAACTCTATTATAGAACCTCCTCCTAAACTATATCTCCTTATTGAATCCCTACAAAAATCATCATCTATCAGCATTCGATGTCTCATATCTAGTTTTCCTACTACCAAGATAGGTTGTTCTTGACGGGGCTTGCCATGTATGTACTCACCATAACTCCAATGATCTCAACACCCAAATAGAAGATCACACATAAGGCCAATATGATGAACCAAAAACTCTACTGGATCTACCTACAAGATGCTAGATCAATTATACGTGCATGGTATTCACAATGATATCATGAATGCTATATAGGATAAATGGGGAATGATAGAGGATCCCACATCAGTCACATAGAGGGTTACACTAAAATCTATCAAAGATAAAAAACCATGGAGGGGATCATGTTATTATGCTAAGGATGTAATTCCACACTATAAAATAATAAGAATACACTAAGGAATCATACTAAATTTAATCAGATCTAAAATGATGAAACAAATGGCCCTAGACTACCTCAGTGGAAGTACATGGTGTGTATAGAGAGTACGTGATGTGTACCTCTAAACCCATACCTACCTATGTTATTGCCTGAGATCCTCTACATGTTCCCATGTACACTATTCAGTCCAATGTACCTCGTCATGTCTGTGTACCTATCCATTCCTGAGTACCTTGTTGTTCCTATGTTAATTGGAAATTCCATTGAGTCTGGCCATATCCATGTTCATTTATCCCTCAGATACATACTGAGAATCTATTAGTGGGAAACATAGCATGTGGAATGCATCACAAAATGCGTGATATTATTCTTTTCATGTAAACCCTAACACTTAAAAAAGGGGAATACATCATGTTTTTTCTTTAAACAACATGTCGTGAAGTTAGGATTTTCTCATAATTCCCACATTGTACAATATTTTTTCCCTACGCTACCTCCACAACTAGATCCACTGCAACCAATACATTAATTATGGAAATAATTTTGACTGATTTTCACCATTAAATATTTTCATAATTCAGCCTTTGATCTTCTTAAATCACAACTACTATCTCACCATGTCAACTCCATGCATCAAACAAGGAAAATAAGGATTTCTAATAAGGTCTTAATCAACATGTGATCACCCACCATCATTTTTGTATCTCTACTAAACCCTCTATTATGAAACCACACATATAGTATCGATCCATTTCATTGATGAATTTTTGAGAAATGTTCTAATACTAGGTATTCATCGAACCGATGGAAAATCAAATATAGGTGATGAATTTTTCAATGAATGGGGGAATAAATCCATAAAACACAAAATAATAAAAAAAACTACAATGTTGTTTAGGTTTTCATTAATTCATTGTCATTAGAATGAATAATGAATTGTATCATAAAAAATTAATAATTTACCCAAATTCTTGGTAAATAAACCCTCACCTGCAACATGATTGACCAATGAATCAATTTGTTAGTTGATTCAATTTTCCTTCATCATGGGATAAATAATTGAGCATAAATCCATAGAAAAAACATCTTACCTCAAGTTGGCTCAATCATTAGGGAAGAAAGTTTTGGTGTTATCATCATTGGTTAGATCTACAACTTATTTCATGAAAAAGATTCTTGATCTCTTATCACTTTTGGAATTCTCTACTACAATGGTCTCTCTAAAAATCCCAGTTTCATATGAATAACCCCATGGATTTGGTAAAAATATATTCACATTAGTATAAGGTTAGCTTGCTGCACTAAAATAAATAAATGAATGAATTTTATAATTTTCAGACATGAAATAAATTAAAAAATTTCAAGCTTTGACAAACCTTACTTCATTCATAGGTTAAAACCTGTTGGTCGGAGTGGTTTACTCAAGAGGGGGGTGAATTGAGTACCAATTAAAATTTCTGTATTTAAAAACACTGTCTTAAAGACCCCCAAATAAAATAATAAATTAAACTGTAGTGAATTTATATTAAAGTAGAGGTTCTGTTAGATTCTCAAGGGATTGATTAATTCCCAGTTAATCAACACAGGAGTGTGTGATTATCTTTTGAAACTAACTTACTAATCTACACCTAACATAAACACTTTCTAATTTAATTATCAAAGTAACTTTAAAAACAGTATTAGTTTTAAAGTGATTAGCAGTAGAATAAAACTTTGAAAGAGATGGCACAACAAATGTAACCAAGAGGTTCAGTCTCAAGCCGAGACTTAGTCCTCTCAAAAGTTTATATAAAAAATGATCCATACCCTGGATCGGGGTTCAACATTTTACAACTGTCCAGGTCGAAGACCTCTACCACTGTTATTCGTGGGAAACAGTACAACAGAAACCAGCTGTCCAGGTCACACACGACCTCTACCACTGTTATTCGTGGGAAAGAGTAGAATGCAAGAGTTTGGTAAGGATTTACAAATCCTCCAGTTTAAGTACAGGAGACAGTGTATGTGTTAGATACAGCAGATAACACACACTGCTCGAAAAGAATAATAATAAATCACAGAACAAGAGATGTAGAGTTTAGAGATGGTTCTGGTGATTTCAGTGTAGCTCTGAACTCCTTTGGATTCGATCAGAAGTGATTCTGAGTCCTCTTCTCATTTCTATTTGAGAAACAGAGTGTCGTATGCTCCAGGTTCACAGATAGTGAAAATGTAGTGGTTGAAGTTCATCAGTGTTCTTCTTATATGCACAGAACACTTCTCGAGTATGCTTGACTGTCTATGAGCTTCTTGATTCTTCTCGTTCTTGTGTTTCTGGTATATTTCATCAACCACACTCTTCTCTTTTCTATTGTTGTTTTTGGGCAGTGTAGTCTTCTCGTATTTATCTCACGGGCAACAGGGGACATAAAAGATTTCCTTTCTGCTGGTACGAGGTACGGGTTCCTGACATCCGAAAACCTTTATCAGATATTTGACAAATCATCAAAAAGTACATGATATGACCATTAGATAGATTAAATATAGGAAATAAAGAAATTCAAACAGTGAGTCGAGTGATTGGTAGGTAATCAGCATCGGTATCTTGGACATCGGTAGCTCAAGGTCCTTAGTTTCTTTGACTCTATCGGTGGCTCTATGCGTCGGTTGGTATATGCTTGTATCGGTGACTTTTTTTATCGGTAGCTCCATGCATCGGTAGCTGCATGCGTCGGTAGCTCCATGCGTCGGTAGCTACATGCGTCGGTAGCTCCATGCGTCGGTAGCTCCATGCGTCGGTAGCTGCATGCGTCGGTAGCTCCATGCATCGGTAGCTGCATGCGTCGGTAGCTCCATGCGTCGGTAGCTGTGAGTCTGTTAGTAGCTTCGTCCATCGGTGAATCTTATTCCATCGGTAGCTATTTATACTTACACCAGTAGCTCTATGTTTGTATCGGTAGCTGTCTGTAAGTCAGTAGCTTACACTTATAAGTACATCGGTAGCTCTGTGTTAAGTATATCGGTGACTCTGTCTGTCGGTAGACTAAGTCTATCGGTAGACTGGGTACCGGTAGCTCTTTATCAGTAGCTATAGGCAGATTACTTATCTATTTTATGCAGAACACATCCGATTGTGTTATAATTAATTTATAACTTGTATGAACATGGATAAATGAGGATTAACATATTCCAAAGACTATTTTAAAAATTATTATTGGTTTGATCACAGATTTGAAAGAATTAAAGTATAGATCAATGATACTTAAAAATATCATAGAGAATGAAAACATAATTGGGATTTTCAACACATATGAATACATGATTGAGATTATCAAAACAGGTGAGGTCAACAATCTCCCCCTTTTTGATAATCACAATTTATGATATGGGCATTTAACATAGTGAAAATATAATAGTAAAGAGTATAATATTGAATTCAATTTTCTCATTGAAAACAGCATCAGAGATAATTGAAATAGTATGATATAGACATAATTTATCAGAGGTAACAATTATAAGGTACCGAAGGTAAAAAGAAACATAATAATATCAGAGATAAAATTGAAAAGAAGGTTATTTTTCTCCATTGAAAATATTTTTCATTCTCTCATTTTGTTCTCCCCCTCATTCTCTCATTTTTTTCCCCCTTTGTGATAATCAAAAAGTGGTAAAGCATATATAGGAGACAAATAAAACATGAGAAGTAAAAAAGAGTTCCTCTGTATTAGAGCAGTCAGAAAGTACAGAAACAGAATAAAAATGAATTCCTATCAAAAATCCTAGCCACTGGATCATTCCACATCTTCCACGTGAGATTTTCCTTTGGGATCAGAAGAAGGTTCGGGTGGTGAGGATGCAGGTGAAGGTTTTGGAATGCCAGAAATGATCAAAGGAGGCTGAGCTACTGACACAGAGTCAGGCCTGTAGGTTGAAGATCATTGGGTGATCATTGGTGTGAGGCTTCGAATAGCTTGAGCAGGAGTCAGCTGGAATGTGGAAGCAGCTGAGGCAGAAGTAGGCAAAGCAGGAGGTATGATGACTGGTCTGGCATCAACATGCAAGAAGGGAAGCAACAAATTTCTAAAATCCATAATAATTCCTCCTCCTCTTTCCATAGCAGAGATGAAATCATCTTTGTTCTCCATGAATTTCTCCAAGGCAGGATTCAATTGTCTTAGTTTGCTCACTTGATCTCTAAAAGCTTGAGTTACTGGTGGTAGCTTCATGTTTTCCAACATCAGCTTGAAGTGGTGTTCGAGTTGATGCTTGGTGAAAATTCTTGTGAAGTAGTAGTCCACTTTGCTCTTTATGGCTTCCTGAGAGGCAGAGGCTTCTCTCATATAATCTTGAACAATCTTCATTATTTCTCTAGCAGAATCTCTTGTAGAAAGCACCACTCGGCTCAACTCTGATGAGTCCACAGAGCCACTAGTTGAAATAGAACCAATCTCCTCCTTCAGCATTGCTCGAACTAGATTCAGGTCGACTAATAGTTTGGATGTGAGAGGGCCAAGAGAGAAGGAAACGGTTTCTTTGAAACTCTTAGACAAACCACTGATTAGGCTTTGAACTTGAGAGTCCTGTAATTGAATGTGATCCTTCACTGAGGATTTGAAACATTCAAACACCGAGACAAACTGGCTTACTACACTCTTCACATATGCTAGGTCCTTGTCAGCTTGAGACTTGGAGCTCATATAAGAATCCAAAGCAACAACTGATGTCTTGAGAGCTTCAAGATCTGCTTCGATTCTAGAAGACAGAGTCTGGCACTCTTTCACTTCTTCCATAAGCTCAGACACAAAAGAAGATAAATTACAAGCCAGAGATAGCTCGAAGGATCTCTCTAACATTTTCATTTCTTCATTAAAGCTTTGATTCATCTCATCAACTGATACAATGAATGATTCTTTCAGCTCATTCTTCATGGATTCAAGATCAGATTTAGAGACAAAATCATTTGGGACAACTATAGCAGATCCCCTTGTTGAGGCCAAACTAACTACAGAATCAGTCATTATTGATTGAATTGAGGATGCAAGGGAGGTTTCCATTAACTTCACTTCTTCAACAAAACTGGTTTTGAGGTCCTCTTTTAGCTTATTCAGATCATGAAATCTGACCACATTATCTGGCAACAATTCAGAAGTAAGATCCTAATTGGTCTTCGGTCTATTCATAGACATCTCATCATCTGAATCCGGATAATCCAATCCACAGACTATAAACCATGGGTCTTCTACCCAGTCTCCAAGCTCAACAGCTACTGTAACATTTCCAAGAACAGATTGATGCTCCCCCTCAATGGGTGCATTCTCATGTATCACAACAGCATTCAGTGCTAGATTCTCTTCATCAGAATCTTCTACTACAAGTTCCATCGGTGCAGTATCTAGAAGATCTTCTGATACAGGTACAGCTTCTTCTGTATCTCTTTCTACTTCAGCAGCAGGCATAGCTGAGCTTCCAATCAAAGGACTCATACTTAACCTACCAGAAGCAGACAATTCAGATACATTCCCCTTTTCCTCTTCTTCTTGGTGAGGTACAGACTGGTCTTCCTCATAAGTAGACAAAATTTCATCTACCTTTCCTTTCCTAGAATAAACCAATTCTGCAACAGGACTTGGGGGGAAAGTCTGGATCTCCTCAAACATCCACGGGAGTTTCTTCTTCTTCTTCTGTTTCTTCTTCTGTTTCATTACTATAAACATGTTCCTCTTCATCAGGTCTCAGACTCGGATCTCTCATATCCTTTGGTCTTGAGGGATGATCCACAGGATTAAACCTATCATAAATCTTCTGATCATCACTGACCCATTCTCCCTTCCATGGTTTCCAGTTAATTTTCATGTACATACAAACAGTCGATGTGATGCAGAAATTATTCTTGACTACAATTGTCTAATCCTGAGACTCAGCTATTCCTTTCACTTTTATCATTACTGAAATCAGCTTGGCAAAGAATAAAGCATTAGACTTTGACTTTGGTCTAATCATGTCTTCCATTTGAAGCATTAACAATCTGCACAGATTGATTTTTACACCATGTCTTAGCAAATTAAGAAGATAGATATCTTGATATCTCAGATTTGAAAAATCTCCTCGCCTCGGTATCAACACATGCTGAACAAACTTGAAGAGCAGTCGATTATCTCCATCCATTTCAGCAGCAACCACTTGCCTTTGATTCCCATTACCGGTCAGCTCTTTTAAGGCGGTTTCATAATCAAAGATGTCACTACTAGGTGGAATTGCTCTTGATACATACCCAGAGACACCTTCATGTGGTACTTTCAAACACTCAGCCCACTCTACTAAAGAAAAAGACATCTCTTTTCCATTTAAAAAAGAGCTTACCCGATTCTCATTTTCAGACTTCTCGAAGGTTACAAACTCGTAGAACTGTTTTACCAACTTCGGGTAGTATGGGCCATTGTTATTCGAGAAACAATCCACCCATTTCTGGTCCTCCAGAATCTCGAGTACTAATGATTTTCTAGGCAATATCCATTCCATGCACAGTTCCTTCTCGATTACTATGTCTCTATTCTGCAAGTGAGGATTCACTGGTCGCCTTCCCGATCTAGTTCTGACTTCACTAACACTGGCTTTATGCTGTGTCTTCTGCTTCTTAGCTTTTGGTTCTACACTTTCATCACTGACAATAGGAAGCTTAGTTTTTGCCATCGCGGGTTTAGGGTTCATGGTCGATTTGGGAGCTAAGGTTCGAAGGTGAGAGATTTTGAGCTCGGTGAGGTAAGAAGTGGCTTAGACTTAGTTTTATCATTTAGGAATTCCAAATAAACGACTAAAATAGAGTAAGATAAAATAAAATAAAACGATTCGTATTCTTGGCGGCAGACAGATGTTTTAGAAAACATTGCATCAGTGTGAGTTAATCATCGGTGAGAAAAACAAATCGGTGAGAATTGTACATCGGTGAGGATTTTCACATCGGTGAGAATTTCACATTAGTGAGAATTTCACATCAGTGAGGATTTCCACATCGGTGAGAATTTCACATCGGTGAGAATTTTCACATCGGTGAGAATTTCACATCAGTGAGGATTTCACATCGGTGAGAATTTCACATCAGTGAGGATTTCCACATCGGTGAGAATTTCACATCAGTGAGGATTTTCACACCGGTTGTGATTAAACATTCCCAATTCGTGTCTTATGTAACTTAGAATATCCGAACTTAAAGGTTTAGTGAAAATATCAGCCAACTGATGTTCAGTGCCAATAAATTCAAGAGAAATATCACCTTTTTGATAGTGATCTCTTAGGAAATGGTGTCTTACATCTATGTGTTTGGTTCTAGAGTGAGATATAGGATTCTTAGAGATGTTTATTGCACTGGTGTTATCACAGTTGATTGAAACATGTTTAAAAACATATCCATAGTCCAAAAGAGTGTGTTTCATCCACAGAATTTGTGCACAGCAACTACCAGTAGCTATAAATTCTGCTTCGGCAGTAGATAATGCAACTGAGTTCTGTTTCTTACTACACCAAGAAACTAAGGATTTTCCAAGAAAATGACATGTTCCTGATGTGCTTTTTCTATCTAACATACAACCAGCAAAGTCAGCATCTGAATAACTCATTAATTCAATGGATTGTCCTTTTGGGTAAAACAAACCTAAGTTAATTGTGTGTTTGAGATATTTAAAAATTCTTTTTACATCAAGCAAATGAGATTCTTTTGGATTAGCTTGACATCTAGCACACATACACACACTAAACATAATATCAGGTCGACTAGCAGTAAGATAATGTAAACTACCAATCATACCTCTGTAATTTGTTTGATCAACTGGTTTCCCAGTTTCATCTGCGTCCAATTTACAGGTAGTACTCATAGGAGTTTCACTTTCCTTGATACTATCTAGACCAAAACGTTTTAAAAGATCCTTTGTATATTTACTTTGATTCAAAATAATACCATTTTCATTTTGAAATACTTGAAATCCAAGAAAGTACTTAAGTTCTCCCATTAAGCTCATTTCAAATTCATTTTGCATACTTTTTGAAAAATCAGTACATAAAGAGTGTTTAGAAGATCCAAAAATAATATCATCAACATATATTTGTACAACTAAAACATCTTTAGAAATTATTTTAATGAAAAGAGTTGGATCAACAATACCTTTATTAAAACCTTTTAAAATAAGGAAATTGCTAAGTCTATCATACCAAGCTCTTGGAGCTTGTTTTAAACCATACAAAGCTTTAGAAAGTTTAAAAACTTGATTTGGAAAATGGGGTTTAGTAAATCCAGGTGGTTGTTCTACAAAAACATCTTCAATTATAGAACCATTTAGAAATGCACTTTTCACATCCATTTGATATAACTTGAAATCCAGATGTGCAGCATATGCAAGTAAAATCCTAATGGCTTCTAGTCTAGCTACAGGTGAAAAAGTTTCTTTATAGTCTATACCTTCTTCTTGACTATATCCTTGTGCAACTAGTCTAGCTTTGTTTCTAACTATATTTCCAGATTCATCTACTTTATTTCTAAAAACCCATTTTGTGCCTATTGTCAAGGTGTCCTTAGGTCTTTCAACTAATTCCCAGACTTTGTTTCTTTCAAACTGATTTAATTCTTCCTGCATAGCTATTACCCAGAATTCATCATTGATAGCATCATTGATATTTTTGGGCTCTAGCTGTGAAAGAAAAGCTTGATGTTCAACCTGGTTTCTTAGAGAAGCTCTAGTTTGTGTTCCTCTATCAAGATTACCAACAAAAGCTTCTAAAGGATGATTCTTTAGAATCCTCATTGATCTGGTAAAGGTTAGACTAGAAATTTCAGGTTCGTCTATAGGTTCGGGTTCAACAGAAGCAGATTCTGGAAAAAGTCCAGAACTGGATGTTTTGATAACAGGTTCTTTAGATTTATCATTAATGTCCAGAATAGACAAATCTTCTTCAAGATTCTCAAGAGAGGTTTTAGGCTCATGTGGATCAGTTTCATCAAATTTGATGTGAACAGATTCTTCCACACAATTAGTTTTCTTATTGAATACTCTATAGGCTTTACTTGAAATAGAGTAACCCAGAAAAATTCCTTCATCACTTTTGGAAGCAAACTTATCCAGATTATCTTTAGTATTCAGAATAAAAACTTTGCAACCAAAAACTTTAAAGTAATTAACCTTAGGCTTTCTATTGTTCCACAATTCATAAGGGGTTTTCTTAAGAACAGGTCTAATTAAGACTCTATTAATGACATAGCAAGATGTATTAACAGCTTCAGCCCAAAAATAAATATGCAGGTCATATTCATTGAGCATGGTTCTAGCAATTTCTTGAAAGGTTCGGTTTCTTCTTTCTACTACACCATTCTGTTGGGGTGTTCTAGGGGAAGAAAAGTTATGAGTATAGCCATTGTGTGAGCAATAAGATTCAAAATCTTGATTTTCAAACTCACGACCATGATCACTCCTCAAAGTTTTAATCTTATGTCCACTGAGGTTCTCTACAAATTTAGAGTATTTAACAAAAGAAGAACAAGCTTCACTTTTTTGAGCTAGAAAATATACCCAAGTATATCATGAAAAATCATCTACAATAACATAAACATGGTGCTTCCCATTTAAACTAGAAACTCTTGATGGTCCAAACAAATCCATGTGAACCAATTCAAGTGGTTGAGAAGTCGAAACTTCTTTCTTTGATTTAAAAGAAACTTTGTGTTGTTTTCCCTTTTGACAGGGGTTACACACTCTATCATTTGGGAATTCTAATTTAGGTAGGTCTCTAAATAGGTTTTTCTAGAGAGTTTTCTAAGTGAGTGAATGTTGCAATGTCCCAATCTTCTGTGCCATAGCCATGATTCTTTATGAAAAGCATTCAAACAAGTAATATTCTGCTTAGCTAAAGAATTCAGATTAACAGCATAAACATTTTCATTTTTTAAGGCAGAAAATACCAAAACATTCTTAGAATTAAAAACTTTGTAGGAATCATTTTCAAATTTAACATGAAAACCATCATCACACAACTGAGAAATACTTAATAAATTGTATTTAAGGCCATCAACAAATAAAACTTTAGAAATAAAAAATGAATCAGTGTTACCAATCTGGCCTAGGCCGATGATTTTTCCTCTTGAATTATCACCAAAGGTGACAAAGCCTCCATCAACTTTTATTAAACTCTTAAAACAAGAGAAGTCTCTTGACATATGTCTTGAACATCCACTGTCCAAATAACAGGTCTCTTTACAGGAGCTCTTTAAGCAAGTTCCCTACAAAAAAGATTCAGATGGGAGATGATTTTGGTACCCAGATTTTCTTGGGTCCAGACAGGTTAGCCAATAACACTTTAGGTACCCATATTTGTCTAATGGGTCTCATATAATTTGTAGAATTGACATGCTCTGAAAGATAAACTTTATTAGATCAATAGCAATGTATATAACTAGTTGAAGCATATGAAGTTCCAGAATTACCTTCATTCTGTCCAGATTTAGAAATGAATCTAGTTTTGGCAATTTTCCTTTGTCCAGGTTGGTATCCTATACCAGTAGTATATTTAGGTGCTATTTTCTTTCCTAGCATCTGTGTTAGTGTATTTTTCCATTGGTGAACTTCTCTAAGTCTTTCTTGAGTTTCTCATTAGATAGTTTCAGTTCAGTGTTTTCTTTTAACAGTTGAGCATTTTTCTCTTTTTCAATAGTGAGTTCGGTTTTAACTATAGTGGTGAGAGCATGCTGTTTCTTTAATGACTTGTATTTATCCATAAGTTCATTACATGTCTCTTCCATCATATCACAGTACTCAAACAATTCATTTTTAGACATTGTTCCAGAATCAGAATCAGATTCTGCATTATCTCCAGAGTAATAATTTAAAGCAGGAGTTTCAGCAGTTACCTGAGAAGTGTTTGTCATAAAGCACATATTTGCCTTATTTTTGTGTTCAGTTTCAGAGCTTTCAGATTCAGTAGAGCTATCCTCAGAAGCACTCCAGGTAGCCTTCATGGCTTTCTTAAACTTATTGTCCTTATATTCATATTTATTTTTATACTTCAACTTTGGACAATCGGCTTTAATGTGTCCTTTTCTATTGCACTCATAGCAGACAACATCATCTGATTTGTCATTCTTCTTCCAATCCTTTTTCCATTTACCTTGGTGATCATACTTACCCTTATAATTTGTTTTTCTGAAGAACTTCTTTTTCCTATAAAATTTCTTAAATCTTCTAGCAATGTGAGCCATCTCAGCATCACTGTCAGAATCACTTTCACTGTCTTCATAGCTTGAACTTTCAACTACAGCTTGAAGCTTTTCTTTGTCCTTATTCTTTGAAGTTGAGGATTTGAAAGCGACAGACTTTCTTGGAGGTTCATTTTCTTCCTCTTTATTCACTTTAAGCTCTTCTTCATACATCATCATCTTGCCAATTAGTTCCTTGACAGGTAGAGCAGCAATGTCACATGATTATCTGATTGAGATAGATGTGCCTCTCCATCTATCAGGTAGACATCTCAAAATTCTCATAATTTTTTCCTTCGATGAGACATCCTTTCCCAGCGAGATCATTATATTGACAATTTCATTGAACCTGAGATACATTTCAGAAATGGGTTCGTCAGGCTTCATTTTAAAATTATCATACTTGATAGTATAAGTGTTCAATCTCATTTCTTTAACATTCGTTGTTCCTTCATGAGAAATAGCTAAGGTATCCCAAATTTCATATGTAGTTTTACAAGAAGAAATTATATTAAACTCTTCATCTCCTAGAGCATAGTACAAGGCATTCATAGCTTTACAGTTGTTATTGTAAGCATTCTTTATAGGTTCATCCCAAGTAGATCTAGCAGTAGTAGGAATTTTGTATTTTGATTCAATAGCAGTCCAAATATCAAAACCTATGATTTCTAGAGGAATTTTCATTTTCAGTTTCCACTGAGCATAATTAGTTCCATTGAAGAAAGGTGGACGGTTAGTAGCAGCACCCTCAAGTCTATTGTCCATGATGAGAAAATTTTAAAGAGATAAAAATTTAGATATAACAGAAATTTTATGAACTTTAAAATACAACTAAAATCACAGTTCAAAAGCAGAGTACTTTTAGAAAGTATTTTCAATCCTCTGATACCAAGTGTTGGTCGGAGTGGTTTACTCAAGAGAGGGGTGAATTGAGTACCAATTAAAATTTCTGTATTTAAAAACACTGTCTTAAAGACCCCCAAATAAAATAATAAATTAAACTATAGTGAATTTATATTAAAGTAGAGGTTCTGTTAGATTCTCAAGGGATTGATTAATTCCCAGTTAATCAACACAAGAGTGTGTGATTATCTTTTGAAACTAACTTACTAATCTACACTTAACATAAACACTTGCTAATTTAATTATCAAAGTAACTTTAAAAACAGTATTAGTTTTAAAGTGATTAGCAGCGGAATAAAACTTTGAAAGAGATGGCACAACAAATGTAACCAAGAGGTTCAGTCTAAAGCCGAGACTTAGTCCTCTCAAAAGTTTATATAAAATATGATCCACACCCTGGATCGGGGTTCAACAGTTTACAACTGTCCAGGTCCAAGACCTCTACCACTGTTATTTGTGGGAAACAGTACTTCAGCAACCAGCTGTCCAGGTCACACACGACCTCTACCACTGTTATTCGTGGGAAAGAGTAGAATGAAAGAGTTTGGTAAGGATTTACAAATCCTCCAGTTTAAGTACAAGAGACAGTGTATGTGTTAGATACAGCAGATAACACACACTGCTCGAAAAGAATAATAATAAATCACAGAACAAGAGATGTAGAGTTTAGAGATGGTTCTGGTGATTTCAGTGTAGCTTTGAACTCCTTTGTATTCGATCAGAAGTGAGTCTGAGTCCTCTTCTCGTTTCTGTTTGAGAAACAGAGTTTCGTATGCTCCAGGTTCACAGATAGTGAAAATGTAGTGGTTGAAGTTCTTCAGTGTTCTTCTTATATGCACAGAACACTTCTCGAGTATGCTTGACTGTCTATGAGCTTCTTGATTCTTCTCGTTCTTGTGTTTCTGGTATATTCCATCCACCACACTCTTCTCTTTTCTATTGTTGTTTTTGGGCAGTGTAGTCTTCTCGTATTTATCTCACGGGCAACAGGGGACAGAAAAGATTTCCTTTCTGCAGGTATGAGGTACGGGTTCCGGACATCCGACAACCTTTATCAGATATTTGAAAAATCATAAAAAAGTACATGATATGGCCGTTAGATAGATTAAATATAGGAAATAAAGAAATTCAAACAGTGAGTCGAGTGATCGGTAGGTAATTAGCATCGGTAGCTTGGACATCGGTAGCTCAAGGTCATTAGTTGCTTTGACTCTATCGGTGGCTCTATGCGTCGGTTGGTATATGCTTGTATCGGTGACTTTGTTTATCGGTAGCTCCATGCATCGGTAGCTTCATGCGTCGGTAGCTCCATGTGTCGGTAGCTCCATGCGTCGGTAGCTCCATGCGTCGGTAGCTCCATGCGTCGGTAGCTGCATGCGTCGGTAGCTCCATGTGTCGGTAGCTGCATGCGTCGGTAGCTCCATGCGTCGGTAGCTGTGAGTCTGTCAGTAGCTTCGTCCATCGGTGACTCTTATTCCATCGGTAGCTATTTATACTTACACCAGTAGCTCTATGTTTGTATCGGTAGCTGTCTGTAAGTCAGTAGCTTACACTTATAAGTACATCGGTAGCTATGTGTTAAGTATATCGGTGACTCTGTCTGTCGGTAGACTAAGTCTATCGGTAGACTGGGTACCGGTAGCTCTTTATCAGTAGCTATAGGCAGATTACTTATCTGTTTTATGCAGAACACATCCGATTGTGTTAGAATTAATTTATAACTTGTATGAACATGGATAAATGAGGATTAACATATTACAAAGACTATTTTAAAAATTATTATTGGTTTGATCACAGATTTGAAAGAATTAAAGTATAGATCAGTGATACTTAAAAATATCATAGAGAATGAAAACATAATTGGGATTTTCAACACATATGAATACATGATTGAGATTATCAAAACAGGTGAGGTCAACAAAACCTATACTATGGACTCAACATTGGTCTCTAATATATGAAATGAGACTCCTTTTAGGAGTAATTCCACTACTTTAGGAAAATGTTGCATGTGTTATATAATATATTTAATATTTTTATTATATCCACACCGATGCTCCTAGAGCCTCGGAATCTCACCCCATCTCAGCTCCTAACTCTAAAAATATTATTACCTATATTTTGAATCTATACATGTAAAAAACAGGGCTGTTAAACCTATAGGGATCTAAGCTAAACCAATATTCTTCATGAATATCAAAAACATTTCATCAAGAACCTCATAAGATGATATCTGAACACTGTGCATCTTGCTATCCTTTATACCCCTATTAGAGACTCTTTATGTTAAGACACTACTGGGCATATCCTCTAGATATCAACTCAAAGAACATATAATGTTGTAGAAAAATATATGAATTAAACCCTATATGATTTCACTACCACCATCATCAAGGATGGAATCTCAAAACTATATCCTCCCCCTGTTATTCATATAGAAAATGTATTATAAAATAGTATTTAGACATCCATTATAATAATAACACCTAGATATTACACTTTCTTTAAAAATTCAATTATTTTCAACTGATATGATCTTCAAATTCTTTCACCCTTAATCTATAAATCTCCAATATCCAAGCACCAAACTTCATCTTAATAAAACCAATTATAATTCATTGATATATGGATATATGATGGTTTATTTATATAAATATCTATAGGAACTTGCATTTTCTTCCAATTTAGTAGCATTATAACTTCGGTGTTCAGACATTCTCAAGCAAACAAAATCTTATAAAATTCATTAGGAATCAATCCATTGTCAATATATAGACCTCTATTGGTTATTGTCCCTAGTATTCAATAGAAATATACAACTCATCATATATCCTCTTATTGGTTATTTTAAAAGAAACCAATCATACAACATAATTTTGGTAACAATATTAATCATACTCTTCCATTATTTTAATATTTCATCATAGATTTGAATTCCATTTAATTATACTCATTGATATTCTTATTGAACATAGCAGATTTCTTTATTTCACATTAAATATATATTTTATATGACTCATCAAGATATAAATCTTACCCTTTTTCAAAATAATAATTTTTTAGCATAAATTCTATAAGGAGTGTTTCTCATCAATTTCATAATGATGGTTTTACATTCTAATAATTTGAAAAAACCTATAATGTTAAAAAAAATTCATTCAACCTTATAAATAATTTATCAAAATTTTCTTCATTAATCCTCCTGACATATTCAAACATTACTCCCCAAATATGCAGTTTATCTTCTTTATCCTCTATGTTACCTTTAGAGAGGATCTCAAGTTGTTCCCAATTATCTTTGGATGTTTGGAGTTTCCTAAGATTTATATAAACATGATCTAATAATGAAATTGAAATGCAATTTATTTCCTTACCATAAACCTTTAAATTTCAATTATTATAGTCTTTCGTACTAGAAATTTCTTTAACTAGTTTACATACCATAGCATCAACATTAATAAAATTAAGTGAATATAATAAAGATACAGAATCATCCTACTCTTCTATATGTGAATGGTGTAAATATCAAATAATTGAATACCTCAATTGTTCAAAAATTTAGTGATTCTCCCTCTTTTCATTATACTAAATTGGTTATTATCTTAAAAATTTATTTATCTAATACCACTTGATATACCCAGGTAAGTGGTTATGTATCACTAGGATAGGAGGAAGGAATCTGTTATACTCTTTTTAAAATTTATTCATTGAAATTGACCTCTAAGACTATTTTAATCAATGATTCTACCTTTTTTAGATGTCATATCACCTTTAAAAAAATAAAATTAATGAAATATATGGAATTCATGAATTTTTAAATGGGTTTCCCCCAATGGGGATAACCACTCTTTGATATGTTCATGATTAGTCCAGGAAAAAGATGTTATCACTAGTGTAGAAAAATGATTACCCAAGGTGGGAAGGTATCACCCATAACCCAACACATACACTTAATTATTCTTACTTGAGAAGAAACAATAGAGAATGTCTGATATCTAGTTCCTTATGAAAATAACAATTACCCAATAATATGTTATCTCTTGAATGGATATTTCTAAAAGAATCTCACTAGTATTAAATGGTTCTCCTCTTACTCTATGAAAATTTTCTTCATAAAAACTTAAGGACGTCACAATATCACCATTTAAGATCTTCATCCTTTACTTCTAAGACTTAATCTATTGGGAAATGATAAGAAGAACTGCATGCATGTTAGTCATCTTCTCAACAAATTTAGAATAATAAAAGTATGAATAAGAAGATGAAAAATATAATTTTTTTCCAAAAAGAATTATAACAATATTTCTGTTGATAAGTACTTATATATTTTTTCCTTGACATAAATAAAAATGAATAACAGTTAGTTCTCATCAGCCTCTCTCATACTTGCTCAAAAATTACTATCATTGTCTATATTTTTTTATTCATCTAATTTCTTAAATATTTTCTATAGGATTTTTATATTAAATAACCCCAATAAAATATAGAAGAATTACTCACCATGTAAAAATTGGTCAAATAATCTCTCGATAAATGCTCCAATTTGGATCTTCAATAGCAATTTTAGATATTCTATTTCAAATCTAATAATTATCATTCCAATGTCCTCTCACTGTTTTCATCAGTTAATTCTTATTCTGAATCATATTGAAATAGATATAAAACATGATATTTATTAATAAATAATAGCTTATAATTTTGAGAATTGAATATATAAAAATATCATATTTTCCCAAATTGATAAACTTCACATAAGAAATGGGATATCTTACATTTCACATAAGCATTATCAAATTTCATATTCATCCTATAGAATATATTACATATGATAATGATAGTATTATTTATTCTGAACATAATATTATTATTGACATTGAATATATTTCATATTAGACATCATATCATATATACCACAGTGGGTTTGATAGATTTATAATATTTATTCAATTATATCTTGCATATCTTATATGGTATATTATCTGTACATCAAGAAACATATATATCATCACGGGGTTTGTCCTTTTTCTCATTTTAGTAGTAACATCAAAATATATCTATGGAATTCTCTAAAATATATTATATATCAATGTAATAAATTTACATTTTTATGTCTCAACATTCCCATCACCAAATATCTTTTTATTTTTTACATTTATTCTATATACAATATAATATGTTATGTATCAGCGTGAATATCCTTACGTGCATTCTAAATAATTTTATGATCAAACAATACAATATAACTTTTTAGAATTTATTACAAAAATACTTGCATAATTCTTAACTTTTCTTAAAAACTCCACTAGAAACAACTTCAACCACTAAAACTCTTCTCAAATAACTTCAAATACATGTTTGTAATTCTAAAAATAGTTATAATAAATCTTAATGATATTTTCCAAATTTTTTAAAAAATATAATACAAATTAAACAATTTCATAGGTTCTTTAAAATATTTATAGATATATCTCAGAGTTTTTTATAATGAATTATTTACATTATTATTTACATCTTTATAAAGGGACCATGGGGCCACATATAAGATCATGTTAATTTAGAATTTTGGACTAATTTTATTAGTACATATATAAACATGTTTTTTATTATAAACAGAATTTTTTTTTTGTGTTTTAAACATTTTAATTATTTAATTAATTAATTTTTATTTCAAAAAATAACTAATGTGGTGTTATAATATAAATAATGTGTTATTCTTTTTATCAATATATAAACATGATGAAATTAATTTCTAAATGAGATTTGGGATTAGGCACGAAGTGATGGGCTTCCAGGGAACATTATTTGTGAAAGATTCATTATCACACCTAGATATTTCATTTAAGCACCTCTTTTGTTAGGTTTAACTATTTTTATGCCCAATAACTCGCCACCCAAGGTGTTTCGGGGTTAAGCTACTTTCAGAGGCTATTTAACACTTCAAATTTCTATTGAAGACTATTTTTAGACATAATATTGTTGGATATGAATTTTTCTTCCTTGGAGGATATTGAATTCTCAAATTTATGAAAATACAAAGTAGGAGGGTGTGGTATATATATCATTAAGTGAATGTAAAGATATATTTAATAATCTATAGTGTTCCACATCTAAGAGCCTTCCCTAGTTTCCCCCATTTGAGAGATTCTCTATCTTATTTCCCTTTTCTTATTCAATACATTTTCTTGTTGGAGTGAATATAATCATTGTAATAATATGAGAATTCCACCAAGCCGTTACTGGTTATAATTATCGATGTATATCGAAGGAGGATTGAATTCTTTAACTCGATATTGATCTAAATATTCTAAAAAAATTAAATTATTTATGTTTTACTATATTATTATTGTATATTTAGTTACTTATTATGATATTAGATTTGTTTTACAAATCTTACACCATAAACTAGGTGTAGGTGTCATTATTAAAACATAGTAGTTAGAGTCTCCAATTATCTTCTCCCTGTGACAGCTCATGTTATAACATATTCCCAATGAAATTTTATAAACATAATTATATATTAAAAATCTAAAACATCATATGAGTAACATATCAACTACTCTTATGAGTTTCATCTACCCTATGAGAACTAAATTCCTCATTCTTGATTGTTATTGAACAATAGAAAAAAATACAATATTACATAAATGTTCTTCGAACAAGTCAGTCTTAATAATGTATTAAAAATCTATTCTTCCATATTATTGATAAGAATTATTGAAAAAACCCCAACATGATAAAATAAATTATGCATGGACTTCATCTTCATAACAAGAATTATCACATCGATCTCCCAATTTGAATGTTTTAGCATCATGGTCCCCATAAATCCTCATCATCAAAATGATAATTTCATTGTGGAACACCATAATATCACATTGAATAATATTAGTATCAAAAACTGATCAGACTACTTATTCAATCAAAATATACCTTTTTGGTTTTTAGATATGTTTATTTGGATTTTTTTTTTGCCTTACACCTTTGAAAACATAATCCATAAAAGACCATGTGATTGGGACTGTACTTGAATATCTTCTCCTTGATGGTTTTGAGAATTTTTTTACTTTTAAATGAGTTTTTTGTCACCAGGATGTTGTTTATGGTAGGAAGTGGCCTTAAATATGTTTTTGGTTTGTATTAATTTTTTAAAGGATTATATTTAAAAAGTTTAAATTTATATGGATATAATTTGTGATCTAGTTTTTATCATTATAATATTTAACAAATTAATCATCTTCAAAATCATATAGATCTTAGTAATTTAGTTTTGGTGAAGGATATTTGGATGATTAGAATAGGTTTAAATGACCAAAATTATTTATTCAATCTGTTTTACCATCCGATTTGAATACATACTATAAGGTAGGATATCAAGTCGTGATGGCCCTTTATATGATTAAATTTATTTATGTCTAGGATATACCATTTTTTAATGTTAGTTGTCACATCATGATTTAAAATTAAAATGTTTTGATGTTTTAAAAAGGTTCTTAATTATATGAATATCACACCATATTATTAATGCCAAAATTTTCATGTTCAAAATTTTATTTAATAAACAATATTTGGTGTTTAAGGATTTCATTATTCCATAAATGATTTGATAACATCAAAATATAGCCATGAACACTTGTAAATTATTTAGATTGAGGTAAATTATAGATCACATTACAGGGGAGAAAGGAACCAAAAAAATTCCACTAGATCTAGATAATGGTATTTAAAAATTTGGATACAATTATGCAGGCTATATTTTTATGCTCCTCACTATGTTGTAATGTGTGTTAAAAATAAAATTTTATAGTTTTTTATGATATGGATTCATAAGAGACTTGTGGTTCACTCCAACATAAACTATCATGCCCATAAATAATCTCAATGGTATTATGAAGGCCATATTGATCCAAAAACATATAATTATGTGGCTTAAGTTTGAGGTAATTTTTTATTTAAATTCTAATGGAAAATTCAATTTCAATAGTTTTGATAAGTGTTGATACTGTAGTGTTATGTGTGGAATAGAGGTAGTGCACAAATTGGATAATTATAAGAGTGATATAATTAATAGATAAAAATAAATAATCTATTAAATAGTGTATTAACACAATTATTTGAAGATAAACCTTTTGGAGGTGAAGATATATGGAATTCTTTGGAAAAATATGCATTGTAGTGGTTTTGCGGTGAGTCTTTGAGTTTTTTTATTTAATTGTTTCATAAAAGGATTATCAACACATTGATATATCTTAGTTTAATAATAAATATGATTTTAGGTTTTCTAAAAGTGGTTTTAGATTACTAAATTTTAGAGTTTTAGTTATCAAAGAATAGAAGATGAGGAGATACTCTATTGTTGGATTATTTGGAGACTCTATGTTATTTTTGAGGGCTCGTTTTAATATGTTTTTTAAAGATATATTAAATAAGTTATGATATAACATTTTAATTTTAAAGGGAATTTTTTAAACTCATTAGATCAATTATTGAACCATATCCCTGTAAATCAATTTGATGATTTTAGTGGTTTACATAAAAATAATATAATCTCATGTTATACTAAGGAAGTAATCGTCATGTTTTATAGGTGAACATTTCAAATTATGGTAACCATATTTTTACGTGAATGTATAGATTAAATAAATAAACTACAATTATTAACACCTAAATAGTTCATTGCTGATGAGAGAAGCGTGGATACAACTTTCTTTTTATTCATACCACCAAATGAGAAATATTGATTAGTGGGATAATAATAATATATTTTTATTCACTAATTCACCCCTAGTAGATAATTGTTATTATACCAAACTAAAGTTGTAGTAGTATTCTTTATAATTTTTTTTAGAGAAATATTCTAGGGTCTCTACCGAAACATCAAGGCTATTTGGAGTTGTTGTAATATATTATCTTTATAGTTTTTTTCGAATTTGATTTTCTTTTCAATATAGATTACATTAATTTGGTCAGTACCAAAAGTGTTCCCTTATTTTATGGAAACATGTTAGTGTTTGAAAAATAAATTTGGATGGTGTAATTCTCATCGCTTGTTATAGAAGTGATATTCATTATAATAGATGGTTTTAATCCAATATTTGAAGTTTTAGTGACAAATAAAGAAAATAATAAGAATATCTAGATTAATGATAATTAAAGGAATAATATCTCGAAATAAATTTCAAGGAAAAAGTTCATAAAAGTTATGTGAATTTATATATAAAAATAAATCATAGTTCAGGTTTGAAATATACAAAAAGGAAATAATTGAATGAATAAAGGGAAACATTACTTTTGGATTGGTTAATTTGAATATGTCCATATGGATAAAGGTGAGTAAATGAATAATTTATTGATATGAGATAATTATATATCAATATAAATTAAAAATTCTATATAAACACTATATTATTTAAAAATATTCATGAAGTAAGTATATATCTTTATGGATATCTTTAATTTTATAGTTTCATCTCTTATTGATTTGTATTTGAATTCATATCCACTTGATGACTTTTATATAATTTTAGTGGAATATAAAATGATGAAATATACATATTTCAAGTAGATAAATAAATATATATATATATATATATCAAATCCTTGAATAATTTAAAAAATTCATTCGTGGTCCTCAATAAAATTTGATAATTAATATCAGATTACTCATTTAATAGAATGTGTAAAAATAAAAAGGTGGATATCATTGTTATATACCTATAATGATTTTTAGATATTGAGATATGAAAATTTTTATTATTAGTTATACAAACTCAATGTTGGATGAAAGTTAATGTGAAGATATATTACTAAGGAAAAGAAGATTCAAAACATAGTGACTGTAATTTACCATTTAAGGGAATGTTAAAGGAATAATATATTTAAAAATTGTTAGTTTTTGAAAATAGAGGAAGAGGAATGTCATGAAAATAAATGCAATGTTGATTCACCATATAATGATCATGGTGATATTTTTCTAATTACTAGGGTTATATAATAATAGTTATCTAGTGATCAGAATTGAAAATAGACATAAATTGAATTCTTTTTAAATCATGAGTTAAAGTAATGTCTTGTCCAAATAACTATTCTTGTTAAATTGAACATAAATTTTATTAAATTACCTAAAATCTAAAATTATACTAATAAATGAAAAGGAAGAAATAGGGATAATGTTATTGAATGAAGTTGAAAAATGAGTCCCACACTTTTCATAGAAAATGAATTGAATAGTGTAATAATGGAATGAGTTAAGTAAATGAAAGAGGAACTTGTTGATTATCAAAAGAAGTTGTTTATGGATGAAAATAAATTGAATAATATAAAAATAGTTGCTGTAAAATGTATGAATTATGTTTGACAAAATTAAAATAACACTGAAAAGGTTAGTAAAACATTCAACAGTATTGGGGATCCACAAAATAATAAAAAAAACTGATTTATATATTTAACTAGTACTTTGCCCGTGCGATGCACGACACTATAAAATAATTCGTATTATTAACTATAGATTAATTTTTATAAAAAAATAGTTTACATTAATATTGAATATATTTTAAAAGAAAACGATATACATAATGAGGAATAAAAGTTATAGAAATTGAGGAACAAAATTTAGATACTGAGCATCCTTCTATATAAAATTAACAACATAGGGACTAACGGTGAAATATAATGAAAATTAATAAATAATATATTGAAATTAGAAATTTATTCATAGAAACAATGTATAAAAATCTAATTTGTAGATAATTGAAATTGGTCAACAGTGAAACATATTCATGATAAGAGAACATCAATTCAGTTTCACCTTTGACATAGAACTGTGGGATGTAATTCAACAATGATAAAATAACTTCAATACTATTTCAGTAGTAGATACATGTATGAAAACATAAATAAGAACCATGATTTTCAACAATAGCATGTGTGTAGATCAGATTAAAATTTAGGTCATCAAAATGTTCAGTCAAAAGCCTCACAATACCACCATGCATTATTACTGTAAGGTAGTAGTTTGTCATGTTTGTTGATAGTTTTATTGATCCCTACCATCTATATTTAGAAATTAACGTGATTAAATGAGACATACTACTATGAAAAAGTAACTGTTTAATCCAGTGAACTGAAAAAAAATCATGTCATAATCAAATGGATTATTTGTTTACAATATTCATCTATGAAAAAAAATGTACAAAAATTCAATGAAAACAATTAAATAATATGAATAATAAAAATCAATAATAATTGAAATAAATAATAGAAAATGGTAACCATATAGACTCTATAAAAAAACAATCATGAAATATTTGAAAAATTGAATACTATTTAAGTGGAGAAAAAATATAATCCACACCTGCTACCTAATGCATTACTTGTCCCCCGCTTAGCCCGTTGTCACTGCCCTTCCCCTCCCCTACCATCCGCCCTCCAATCCAGCACCCCCCAATCCAGCCTATCCCTGCATTGCATCCGTCACCTGTCCATTTCCCCTCCTCTCCCCCCTTCTTAGCATGTCGTCACATTCTTTCATTTAATTATTTAAATTCATTGAGTGTCTCCAATAACAGGAATCCACTTTTCTCATTCTATATACATGTATCCATGCGGGCACTTATTTGAAATATAGAATTTAAAAAATATAAATACAAATAATTCCAAAAAGAAATGTACTTAATTTACCTATATGTAAAATTAAAATAATTTGAAAACAAAAAAATGAATAAAGAAATAACTTTATATGGAAAAATTACAAAACTGATTATAAGTATATGCTTTAAGAGATTATTTAATGAAATCAATGTGCTGGAATATGTAGATCAAACATTTAGAGAAGTACAAAGTGATACTAAAAAATGTTTATAAATATGAAAAAGGATGCGTTGAGCAGGACTTGAGTTGTGGGGCTGTCTCTATAACATACTTGATTGTCATGTTTAAGAAAATCTTTCCCATATAAGCAGTCCATGATCAGCGCTGTACCAAAACGATGCACTACCATTAGTGATGTGCTGGTGTGGTTGATTTTATACTACCACAAAATATCAAAATGGTAATCCTGCAGTAAAGATCAACTTCTTAATGTATCCGCACTAAAACAGAACAATATGTCAATTGGTTAAAATAAATCCAACCTAAATATCTGAAAAGAATAGAAGAGAGAAAAATAAATTAGTAATGTAGCATATAGAACATGTTAAAACATTTTTATATAATCTTTTCCCCTTCCTCCAAACTGTAACTTCCATAGAAACCAATATCAACATTTCACTGATTCGGAAGTTCCACATCCTGAAAACATTGTGGTTACCCCTCCCATATTAATGAAGTTGTAACTAATAGAGCAATGAGTTGAATATGTACATGTTATTCCATTCTTAGATCTAGGATAATCACATACATATTTGGCTATTTGTGAGGTCCCATAAAAAGTGCAGGTGTTTGAATCTTGTACCAAAGTATGTGAACCTAGAGGATAGTCTATTAAGGGCTGCCGGTCACTTTGGGTTCCCAGTTCATCATTTCTAGATCGAGTCATAGAAAAACTGGAAGCATCATACCCATCAATATGTCCCTTACATTATTGTTGCATCTACTCTAGTGAAATCATAAAATGATGTGGATGTTCCTGAAAGAAAACCTAGAGGAGTCATCCATGAAATTTTTTTAGTAAGAGGGCCATGTTACTTATAGTAAGGAAAAAACCAATGATTCAAATACCATTGTTTTATTGTGACATATTACTATGAAAAAAACATGGGTAATGTAGTGAAGTGAAAAAAATCATGTCGTAAAAAAATGGCTTATTTGTTTACAAAAGTCATCTATGAAAATATGCTTGATAAAAAATAAATGAAAACAATTATTAATAGGAAAATAAAAATTCACTACTAATTGAAATAATAGAAAAACCAGTACTAATTGAAATAAAAAAAGTGGTTAATCAGGCCATCTTCTCATCCCCCCCCCCAATTTTCCATCACCTCCTCCTACCCCCCTACCTAGCTCTACCCCTCCCCTTCCCCCTCTCCTTGTCTCCCACCGAATCCCAGCAGCTCCCCCTCGCACCTCAGCCTCCCCCCACCCAGCCCCTTCTCCCACCACTCCCCCTATTCCCAAACTCTTCCCCAGTATCCCCATTCCCCCAACCCTCTCTTTCCCCCTACCCAACCTCTTCCCCCTGCAACCCCCTCCTCCCTGACCTCATCATCCCCTCCCCTCCCCTCCCCTACCCTTTAACATGCCCAGCCCCTCACCTCCCCTCACCTCCCCTGCCCACTAACCTAAAAATTTTCAGACCCTTTCCTCCCCCCTCCTCATCACCCCTCCACCTCACTCCCATACCCAGTACTCTGTGCTAAATTGTCACCATTAAAACAGAACATTTTGAACAGAATCAAATGCTGGATATAAGGATAGTCTCATGAATTGAACTAAAACATAACAAAAAATGCACCCAACATAAGAACTGAACTAATGCATAACACAACATGGAATCAACACATGAACTGAACTAAAACAGAGCAGAAAACAGGCCCAAATCAAATCCCTAAGGTCTAGCTAAGTTGTAGTCGTCCTACAGGGTCATAAATACATGTGAATTAATTAAATGTAGCACAGAGTACTGAATAGTTTATATGTTGTTACCTTTTAATAACAATAACACACTGCAATACCTTCTTTCAAATATAAAATATGCATAAGATAATATCATTAATAACCTCACAAGATTGGTTTTTGTAGTCAAAAAATCAAGTCTATGATAGCCAATATTCATGTGTTGTGTAATGTCATTCATATAAACCATCCAATGAGCCAATAAAAATGTAATACATTACATTAAATAAGAACGTACCTTGAATATCTGTATGGAGTTCCTTCTAATACACCCCCACCCCAAGTTTCCATTAAACCTACACACAAAAGTAAAAATAATGGACTCCTAAATTTAAAGGATAATTGAACATCTTTCACTATCAATGATCAAACATCCTGTATATAACAAACACCACATGCATATGAATTTTGACCATCCATATATTAAGACATCATAGATTAATTAAAAAACATTAGTCTAATTCAATTGTTTATAGTTTACAAAATACATGTACTATGGGTGACAAAAGTGAAGGCGGAAGAATGGGGGGGCCTTACATAATAAATTTTCATATGATTCAGAACAATAATTGAATTAAAAAACAAATAAATGTTACACAACATGCTAGAAAATAATTCACCAGCACCACCGGTACACCCTTCAGCTAGTGAGACGTGTCGTTAAACAGTAACATAAGCACCTGTTTGGAAACCATCTATTTGGGTCCCAAGTCTCATAAAAAATTTGGTGGATTAATGCCTCCAAATATGTACATATAATATTGGGAGTATTACAGAAATCCTAACACCATAACATGCATATATAATGTCTATCATGGACATATTATAATAGAAAAAAAAGGTAAATAATAATAAATGTTGTCGATGAATAGAATTAATAAAAAATAGAGAGTGCGTTGAATAATTAAGGGAGCTAAAGTACATATTAAGTAAATAAAATGTAATAGATAACATTGATTTTGATTTGTGATATTGATAAATGTTAAATGGGATATATTTTCAAAGATATATGTGTAATATGCATGTGTTGGATATGAAATATTCATATACAAATATATAGTATACCTAATAGGGAAAACCAAAATATACTCTTTTGATTAGGAATATTCGTATAATAATTTATTTTTAAAATGAATAAATAAATGAAGATAGAAGAGAAGAAGAGAAGACGACACACCTGCTGTGGAGATTTGTGGAAGAAAGTAGAATGAAAATTTGACACAGTTTAATTAACCACCAAAAACAGCACAAGATTGCCTTGTCCGAGAGTGAAATTTTTTTTAATAAACCACCCTTAAAAATCATGCACCAGATTCCTTTTACAGTGCCTCATGATCCTTCAAACTAACCCAACAATAAACCAAACATTGTGATATAATAGGGGTGTAACACTCAAAACACTGAACAATTTCATACCAAAACATGAAAACATCATATTTTACACCATAAAAAATGGAAAATTATGATGGCTCCTCAATCTAATAGGGATTTCAGTTGGGAAACATTTTCAATATAATTTGGATCCTTTATATAATATCATATTCTACCTAAAACGTAAAATATGATAAAACTATGAGTAAAAACAATTCATTTGGATTACAAACCTTTTCATGGATACACCAAGTACTCACCCCCAACTTATGAGAAATAAGTTATACCCAAATCTAAAATTTCAAGTACTAAAATGAGGGAAATAGAACACAGTTAATTTCATTGGGATGAAAATTTAAGGATGAGGTATAGTTACCCATCGTCCAACTGGTTGACACAAAATCTGTAGTGGAAAGTGAGGGTAACATTTTCTTGTATTCATCAAGACAAAGAAACTCAATATCAGATTTGAAGATCTGGTAAGAAATATGAGGCGAATCCATCACATAACTTATTTCACTATACCAACATCAAATAAGTACAAGAATAATTTAAAAATAACAAAGTACGTATGTGTGCAACACTCAAAACATTGAACAATTTCTCACTAAATCATGAAAATATCATATTTTACAACATAAAAAATGGAAAATTTTGTTGTCTCTTCAATATAATAGGGATTTCAGCTAGGAAACATTTTCAATATAATTTGGCTCCTTGATATAATCTCATATACTACCTGAAATGTAAAATATGATAAAACTGTGTATAAAAACACTTCACTTGGATTAATAACCTTTTCATGGAAACACCAAGTACACACCTCATGCTTTTGAGAAATAAGCTATAGGGAAATCTAAAATCTGAAGTACTAAAAATTGGGAAAAAAGAATATAGTTACATTCATTTGGATGAAAAATTAAGGATGAGATATAGTTACCCATCATCCAACTGGTTGACACAAAAGCTATAGTGGTAAGCGAGGGGAACATTTTCCTGGATTCATCAAGAAAAAGAAACTCAGTAGCAGATCCAAGGATCTGGTAAGAAAGATGAGGCGAATCCATCACATAACTTATTTCATTATAAAAACATCAAATAAGTACAAGAAACATTTAAAACTAACAAAGTACGGAGGGGTGCAACACTCAAATCATTTAACAGTTTGTACTAAATCATGAAAACATCATATTTTACACCATAAAAATGGAAAATTATATCGGCTTCTCAATATAATAGGGATTTCAGTTGGGAAACATTTTAAATATAATTTGGCTCCTTGATATAATATTATATTCTACCTAAAACGTAATATATGATAAAACTACGAATAAAAAAACTTCATTTGGATTACTAACTTTTTCATGGAAACACCATGTACTCACCTCTTTCTTTTGAGAAATAAGATATATAGAAATCTAAAATTTCAAGTACTGAAAAGATGGAAACATGATGTAGTTAATTTCATTGGGAAGAAAATTTATGGTTGAGATATAGTTCCACAATTTCAAACTGCAACACACGATAGCTTCAGCAGATAGCGAGGGGATCATTTTTTGGATTTGTAATGCAAAGAAACTTGGCTGTAAATATGAGGATCTGGTAACAAAGATGAAGGGAGGCCATCACAGAAGGTAAAAATAGATAAACTAATGGGAACTAACTATCATTAAGTGGATAATATTAATTTTTCAATAAATTAACTTAGTCCCTTATAGGTTATTTGGGGTTTCAATCACACTCACAAATCATTAAAGGTTTATAAGATCATTAAAGTTTCCATCATTTAAAGGATATACATTTGATTCAAAACCTCTATATTGAAAACTACAATTTATTATACATATAAAATTGTTCCATTGTTTTCAAAATATCAATAAATCATTGTTAATGATACATATAATGAACGTGGAAACAATTAAAAAGAAATGTTGCTTCAATGGAATGGGTCTGATAGGAATTTAAAACTTTTGACGAACCAGAGAGTGAAGCATCCAAATATCAAAAAGAAAGGTGAAACTCAAGAGTGACAGTGTGGAAACTCCAAAATAGATAACTGGTGAACAGGAATCATAAATCAAAAAGAACAATAACGAACATATGAAGAAACCAAAACCCTACTTTGGATAGGAGGATCCATAATGTTATCGTATCACATATCTGGAAGATGAGGTTTTCCATTGGAACCTTTGATAAGATACGTGAGGGAATTGGAACGTACCTATATCCAATAAGAACATAACTGTAGTCGAAGGATTTGTAGATGATGATGAAGAAAGACCAGATTGTAATGGAGGTCTTCTGTCACAAGGGAATAGAGGATGAAGAGATGTGAGAAGATAAGGGGATGAAAAGAGGAATTAAATACCATAATATTTTAATAAAATCAACGAAATCTTACCCGATGGATATGTAGAGACTACGGGTGACCGGGGAGGAACAGGCGGCGGTGAAGCAGGCGTAGGTGGAGGAGGGTCGCGGAAGGCGGATGGATTCGCTGAAAGCCGAGGGATGGAACACGACTGATAACTAAATGTGAGAGAACGTAGACAGTAATCGAGGGGGAGGTGAGATAGGGTTGTTTCAATTGATGACAGATGGAATGGGGGGAGTAGCAGAAGATGGATGTAATCGCTTATAACCAATGGAGGGGACACAACTGTTCTTCGAATGCGAGGGAACATAGACAGTGATGGAGTGGGATGCGAGGTAGGGTTGTTTTGGTCAAGTTTGGATGTCGCAATCAGAGTATTGGAAGATGTTCGAGGGTCTCCAAGCAGCGGAGGGAGGAGACCAGATGTGATTTGTCTGAGCGGTGTTGCACGAGAGAAACCCTAAACAGGAGGGAAGGTATTATGTATCAGAAAGAGGAAAGTGATTTCAGTCGCGGGCGGGACGAAATGGAATGGAGGTTCAATTAATTAGTGGCGACGTGGAGAAGTTGGTGGGTGAAACATAGGCATTGAGGAATCCTAATTTAGTATAGAAAGTATTTTCTAAGGTACAGATAAGGAGAAAAATGGTATAGAATGGGGAAGAAAGAGAGTTAAAATTTTATTATAAGGTGAACACCTGGATTCTGAATTTTTTTGGATAAATACTTGAAGATAAAATATTATAAATATATAAATTCATAAAGCTCATATTGTAATTTCTAAAAAATATAAAACATTCAAGAACATGAAAAAACTAATTTTCCAAAATTAAATGAATTTAGTGGGTTGGGTGATTAGGAAATGGAAGTGTCATAATATTGATAGTGGGTAGATCATGCTATATTTGTTTTATTCTTCAGATACATTCAATTTTATTGTGGCTAGAACATGTGTAAAGTTATTATTGGTTTAATTTAATATGTTTAAATGATTATTAAAGTATTGTATGGTTTAATTGTAGGGATATTTGACTCACTAAAGGAGTAGAGGTTCCAATAGAATATTATATGTTATATATTCAGATAGTGAATCAATTTCAGGATTTTAATGAAGCCTTTGTGACTTATGATCATATATATGACTTTGAAGAATAATTATTTACTATTTTTAATTATAATTGAGTAATAAAATGTTCAAAAATTTATTAGAATAAATTAGATAGAATGGAGAAAGATATCATTGTGAATTGTTCTTTGAAAGAATCACAAAATTATTTCCCATAGATATTTGAGAGTTGGTATTAATCACATATGATGGGTGATAATATATTACATAAAATAATCATTTATTGTCATGAAATATAAGTCATATTATAAAATGGGGGAACACTTAATATCAAATGATTTCGATAAATAAATACATTTGAAAATGATTTTAATTTATAGATTTGTCTCACTATTGATTGTTTGACACATATTATCATAGGTATCTCTTAGTTGTATAATGAATTAAAAAACTGAAATATTTTATAAATAAATACATTATTTGATGATATTAAAGAAGTGATATTTTTTAATTTTACGACCATAAATAAAGGGACTCTTATTTCATGTAAGAGATAATGAAATTTATAATAATTTCAGTATAATGAATGAGATGTTTTTTATGAATGAAATAAAAATGGATATTATTTAAATTAAAAGGTATCATAACAATGACTAATAAAAATCCTGAAATGTTTTATGAAAATTATATATCCTAATAGTAGAATAAGATATATATTAAGTACACATAAATATAGAAAATTTAGAAGTTAGTTTCTTATGAAAATTTTGATTTTAATGATAAATATATTATTTTATATAAGGATAATAGATTAGAAGTATTTGACAGCAGTATCTAGTGTGTATCCAAATGTTTTGGTTATCCAAAAAAAAGAAAAAATATTATAAAATGATGAATTTTATTGAGGTGTTTCTATTGGAGAGATTGTATTTTGATTAGTAAATTAATCTTTTATAATCATTATTAATGTCACATAGGATACACGAACATACTGAAATAAATGTTTTTTTAATGGATGAATTTGTCATCCCATGAGTTGAAATAGTAGAAAACACATGTAGGGGCATACAACTCATAAAATCATGTAACTTTAAGGAAAATGATATTCAATAAGGGGATGCCAAGATAAAGAATCATTCAAAAAGTTATAATAATTTGTGTAGATAATATAACCAATAAGTTCAAAACATTTAGTATATTAATACAATAATTATGTGTTAATGTGTTCAATCTTATGGGGATTTTAGATTTTAGAGAAGTTTTATGAGAAGAAAATCAGTGAAGAAAGAGATTTAACTCATGAAGTCAGAGGCTGTGAATGTGAATCTATTAGATATTTTTTAATTGAAAAGGTATATACAATCTAATGTATTCATAAACAAGGATAAAATAGTGGAATAAAAAGGTAGTGTCTATTGTATGTTGGTATAAGGAAGATTTTATGATGGGAAACTATTTCAGGAAATTAATGTAAAAATTATAGAAAAAATAAGGTGAAGTTATGTACAGGGAGAAGGAAGAATCCTCAACATACTATATTGCTAAATTCAAGAAAATAAATGTTCTATTGAACATAATTGAGAGTTAAATAATTATTTTGTGGATCAATTACATTTTATTATGAAGTAGGTGGTTTCCATAAATTTATGATGGTTGAAGAAGAAAATTTAACATTCTCTATTTAAATGTAAAGGATTGATGTATTATCCCAAATCTTATTGTATTTGGATAATTATTATAAAAGAGAGAGAAAAAAATTTAAAGAATATTTTTTTCCTCAAAATGTCAATAATGTATTCAAATGATGTTTTTAAAGGGTAGTGTTTTTAATTTAGAATGTGTATTTTAGTTAAGTGTATAAATTTTTCTAATGGATTAGTTGAAATTGTTTATAAGGAGAATGTTTATATCATATACCAGAATATTTTTTGAGATGTTTAATTGATAAATGTTTTGAAATATTATTATTTTTATGTGGATAAAAGTTATCTTAATGGATATATTTGACATTATTATTCTTATTTATTGTTTCCTATATAGTGTGCAATCATATATGTTTATAATGATTAAATGGTGATTAGTTTCTTAGTTATATATAGATTTATTTTAAATTTATAGTAAAAAAATCTAAAAAGGGGGGATTGTTATGACCATGATTTTTTTTGAATAGAGGTCCTCATAGATATTTTTATTTTAAAAGAAGATAATGAAAATTATATTTTTAAGGTGAAATCATAATAGATATGACGTATGACATGGTGGAATATTTTATTTTAAACTCTTTATTCATATTTAAATTCATGTGGATATATGGATTTTAGTTTATGTGAAGGACACTGACAAATTTGAAGAGGTTATATGGTAGAAAATTATGTTTTGGATAAAGTTTAGCAGTTGAGAGAAAATCATCCCATAAGGGATGATATCATTCAACGATGGTCATATGTACAATTTAAATATTTTTTGGATATGAATTAACATGAATACATATTTGTGTTCATGTTTTGATTCATATTTAGTATGTGATAATGTTTTTAAAATGTCCTTTATGACATGAAGATCACACTATAATTTTTTAGGCATGATTATTAATGTTCACATTGATTTATGTAGGAAACTGGATTGCATCGTACAGAATTCAATTATACCAAGAAGATGCTAATCCCAAAATAGTCTGTGAGGCCATGAAAACATAATGATTTTATATTTTGGGTATAATTCCACACAACCCAATACCACTAATCAATGCATGAACTAGCGGTCGTGGCATGTCCTGAATCACACCTCTATGTATGCCTAAGCCTACCGACTAGCAATGTTGGTCTAAGGTTGACCAATAAAGTGAAAATACCAATATGTCATTTTAAAAAACAAATATTTTTAATGAATAAAATTATGTTCAATAGAATATGTTATATGCAACACTAATGTTAGATTTAGTTACACACAACAATGAGCTTCTTCGAAAGCTACGTTACACGCAAGACTGAGTTTTATAGAACATCAATATTATAGTAATATTAATATTTAATATAATATTTTAAATTTATCTATTAAATAAGTGGGTAATAATAGGATTAAAAATCTAAAGAGAATATGTAGATTAAATAATTTTATTATCTATCTATTTCTACCATACCCGAAGGCCATGAAATTTTTATTTAATTTCTCACTTTTTAAATTGGGATAAGGGGTTACATTACATGGATCATAATACCATATACACTTAGGCCTAATGAATGACGCATAGGCCCAGAGGCATGTAGCCAAAAACATGACCCAGAAGGTCCCAAATGTAACGCCCCGACCCCAGAAGTCTAGAGTCGGTGCATTATTACGTATCATTTTCATGATCATAAAATATGAAGTCTCGAAAGACTAATTAGTTTAGTAGCCTTGGAAGTACTAGATACATTCAAAAGGTTTACATTACATCATAAAATGGAAAAATATAACAACATTTTTTCCATAGACAACACTAATATCCCAAAGACTATAACTGCAGGTTAGTCATAATATACTTCTTTGCATCTTGGGAAACATAAAACATAGAAATGGGTGAGCTTATATTCTCAGTAAGGATAACATTATAGTGGAAACATTCATAAATAAGAATAACCATTTAAGGCAGTGTATAAGACTAATACAAAATCCTCTTAAACTTGAACTTCACCATAATATGGCAAAGATAAAATCAAATAATCCCATTTACATATTCACAAGGATATTCTACAAGTCTAATAATCACATGCAATATCAATACCCACTTTCATAATGATGGAATTCATTATTCCAGACTTTCATAACCACATATTCAAGGCCTTGTGACAAGACTACAAATAATATTTTTCCAAGGCCTTGTTCCAAGACAATTGTTTGTATCATAAAACCTACAGATGCATCGAGGAGCTATAGTGAGCTCCACCCGTCACTTACTAAGTCCAATGCATTCCTCATATGAAAAATTTGAAACATAACATAAACATTCGTATTAAAACTATCATACTAAATGTCAATACTTTATCCACAACCCATGAATGTTATAAAAAAACACATCTACAGTCAAACATAACTCATTCAATACAATATGGAAGATTTGATTGTAACATATTAACCTTAATCGGGAATAATGAAGGATATTGACATAGATGAAAATAATCATCAAAACTATTTGAGAGAAATATCCCCATTTTTTTAAACATTTAAAATCACAATATTTCTCAAGAATCCATTTAAAAATTACTTTTTAAATCAAAGTGTCCCATACCACTTTGAAACTATTAAAGGAAATGTTAATTTTAAAACTTTAATGTCCATATAAATAAATTCGTAAAACCATTTTTAAAACATGGACATTAATGAGAAAGATTTAGAATAAAAAATCCTAAAACATTTTAAAATGATATTTTAGTTAGAGTTCCTAACCAAAAGAAAGACACTTGAATACAAATAATTGATGTCATCAAAAAATTTTAATATCATTAAAATAAAGGGATTCATGATATACTATGTCTTTTTACATTATATATACCATATAAAAGTGATTTGGTGTATAAAAACAAAGAAGTCTCAATGGAATGTAAATTGAGATGAAATCTTTTATAAAGACTGTATCCTTAGGTTAAGGATAAATCAATGACATATTTATGTGTGAAAAATATAAATACACTCAATATTATTGGATATTCAGTGTAAATAAATCATAGGACATTCACACATATTTTTTTAAAAACAACACTAATGAATTGGATATTTTACTCAATAAATAGAGATTGAGTTAAAATTACTCTTATCAAGTTCATATCGATGAGTTGAGAATTTATCAATGGTGTGATTATGTGTATCAAAAGTATATTCACAAAAAGGGGAGTGGAAATTATGTCATAAGAAAATGAATAGTGATTCCACACATAATCTTGGAGTAAAATAATCAATGAAGTATCCATAAAGCTGAATGAGTGGAAATTAAAATTTCAAATTTTCTTTTTCGATTTGGAAACATACGAAACATACGACCATGAAATAAGGATCTTAAAATGATGGTTTAAAAATCCATAAATTAAAGTATATTACACAATGAATATAATCATGGGTAGTACACACACCACATGCAATAAATAAGTGGTGAACAATGGAAATCTCACGAAATTAAAAGTGAGATAAGAAGCCCCTTACTTTGTACTTTTTCCTTGGTCAAGGGTATGTTAGCCTCCTATATAATTGTAAAATAATTGTTATTAAATTATAAAAGAATCATATATTTTATTATGATATCATTTATGATCGTTTAACATTGTTTTGTTAATAATATCTTAGTATTATCGTCATTTATGGTGTTAACAGATTCGTTTTCCTTTATATTATTTGTTATGTGAGTCATATTTGTTATGGATGAGATGTATCTTATTAATATCCAGAATTATATCTTGTATCTAAAAATTATTTTAATCATCAAATGATATTTAGTCTTGAATGGATATGATGGGGAAAGAATCTCATCGCGTTCATGGAGACGGTAATTCATACGTACGCACGAGCGACAATACCATTATTTTGATATTAAAATAATATTTAATTGGATGGTATATCATATATGAAGAATAATCATCATGTTATATTTATTATTTACATCAATTAAACATCATTATTATACCCATCCAAATAATAATGTATTGAAAAACAATTACACCATGATGTGGAGAAGGTAACCTGTACGTACGCACGTATGGTGACATGTCATTCAAAGGATGGATAGAATAATGAATATGGTTGTAACATATTCATAATAAAATCATAGTTTATATAAGATACTAGATTTATTATTTTATAATGGAAACAACAAAGAAAGAGGAAGTGGAATAAGAAAGAGACTTGAAAGAGGCGATGAAATATTTACCTCTTCTTCGGGTTCTTCCTTTTGATTTGATCAAAAGGGATCCTCAAAATGGATTTCTGACTAAATGAGGGCCTCTAGGATGAAGGGAGGACAGTTGAGAGGGAATTTGGGTAGAGTCTGGTTGATCCAAAAGGCTTTTAAGGTGTGAATTTGAGGCAAGGGGGAGTGCCCTTTTATAAGAGGGGTGAGGGGCACATTAGAAAAAAATTAGAAATATTATTTTATAATAAAATCAATTTCGGTTTCAAATGGCTCCAAAATGTATTATTTAAAGGAAAAGGTGGTTATGGGTCGAAAATCACTCAACCAATAGGTTTTAGACAGGTTTGGTACACTACATTAACTTTATCTTTTAGATTTAACTCTTAGTTAAATAGATTGACATTTACCATGTCTCTTTATATTTTTATTTTATTTGGTTAATAAACATACAATATACATACAATAGAACCCAAAGTGGTTCATTAATGATACACATATCATTATATAAGTATTCTGGCCGAACCGTAGATTTTTAGGGATATAATGTCAATTAATAAAATAATATTTGTATTAAAAACTCTTTTATGACAATTTTGACACTATTTGTTTTTTTTCTAAATTCATAACAGCACTATTACTTAGAAAAAAATTTATATAACCAACCCTAATATGTCATATTAACATATATAATTAGTTTAATTCATAAAAAGTCTCAAATTACATTTATTTAGATATTTATAGTATCAATTAGTTTAAAATTTTCTTAATTAGGTAATTACTACATTATCATTATGTCATTAATGAATTAAACTATTTAATGTATAAAAAATATAAATAAAATACCATTATGTAGGAAATAGTTTTATCTTTCTAATGAATATTTATAGTCGAATTTATCTTATGTGTAACCCTATATTAAAAAATGTTTAGTTATTAAACATTGATTTTAACTATTTTAACTCTTTTTTGAATTAAATAATAATAAATATCCGAATCTAATCCAAGTGGACCCAACAGGTTCATATTTTATTCCTAAGGTATTTTTGGTCGAATTATACATATCCAATAGAATTAGGACATGTGTTAGGGTAATAATAATATCATTTTTACCCTTAATTACACTATTTACTTTTAACCGTGGTAAATAAAAGTAAAAAGTTACTATTCACTAAAAATTATTTTCATCTTATTGAACCACATTTTACATACTGATATCAACCATGTGTCTCGAATTTTTGAAATTCCATTCACATAAGTGGTAAAATTACATTTTATGTGAATTTGCAAATTCTCCTAGGAGGTGGGTAAAAGACGGTGAAAAGTTCAATTAAATTTATATATATCTAATATTATTATAAACATACTTAAAAGAATTAAATTTCACATATATAGGTATTATGTATCATTTTTGACCAAAAATAAATTTAAATAAAATAAATAAATACTTAAACAAAAATTCAGTTTTAAACTATAACTCAGTGTTTTTAACTATTCCTCCAAAATTAAATGTTTTCAGAAACATACAAAAAATCCACAATATGCGAATTTTGGTATTCTGAATTCAAAAATAAAGTATATATTTACCAAATTCAAAACATATAAATTGAATTTATTAGTTTAAAATTAATTTCCATTGTCAAAACCAAAAAGCGTATTTTTATGAAATAATAACTACCCAAAGATTAACATTTGCTTATATCCAATTTCAAATCGAAATAACTTCCAATGACCAACATTGGATTAAATGGTAAAAATATAATATAATTATACATCCAAACCATTCATATGTATAGTTTAACACTGTTAATTATTTTGATTAAAAAAGTTGTCTTCAGTTAAAATATATTATTTTTCACTATTCACCCAAATATGAAAGTTTTTAGAAAAACACCAAAAATTTATTGAAACTAAATTATTATGTCCCGATCCCAAAGAAGAAGTTTATTTGGTCAAATTGAATATATAAAAGATTCAAATATTGGATTTAAAAGGGTTCTCCATTAAAAGGTGGTAAAATCGCATTTTTTGAAAAATACTTCTTTTATCTGAAAAAAATGAATTTTTCCTTACATTATGTATAAAAAACTCATAATATGAACTCTAAAATTATAAGGGTTATATAAAGTTCAATATTCTGTTCATACTATTCATAACTGATTTTGAACAGCTAGTTTGGTAAGTCATGTTGCGCTTGAACTCGATGTTGCATGTAGTGTACATTAATGAATTACTTAGTCTAACTAACATACTATAAAATCTTGGGGTGTTACATTATTCCCTCATTCAATAAATTTCATCCTCGTAATTTTTAAAATTGGGCTTGGGAATATAATGGAAAGTCCCACATCAGAAAAAGAGTCAATAAAAGTATCACTTTAAAAGAAAAAAAGAGAAGTACAAAGGTCACCCAAGATAACCCATAGTAGGATTCCATGTAGGAAAACAAGGATATGGAAGATAAAATAAGTGTCAACTTCTGATGGAGAGTGATAGAAAACATGATCAGGAGAAAGTTAACAACAAGAAAACCACAAACTTTTTATGGGACAAACGCTCATTAGTATCCCAATAGGAAAAGTAAATGGACAACATTTTTTTAAGTTACATTTCATAAATATGAGGAATTTAATTATGATATTGACTAAGAACATAAAGAGATATAATTACTTTTTAATTATAGTTTCATTCTTTAATAAATTTCTACCACTAACTAATTTTTTTAAAACGATGAGTATTAAAGAAGACTTCGTCACACCAGAAGAGCTAGAATAAACTTCTAGAGAATCACATGATCCACAAAGGCTAAACTATATATTTACCTTGTATTTAGAGATTAATCAAAACCAAAACAGTTTGTACAAGATTTGATGATACCCAAAAAGGATATTCCTTTACAGAAAGAAACATTAATCTTAATTTCAAAAATTAAACCAAAAATACCCCAATGTTAAATAAATACCATTCAATATACAATTATCCTTAAAATCCATCAATATAATCCAAAATAATATTGAAACCCAAAACATAGATGAATTTGGTTATGTATTCTTCCATGTTAAATTGTATTTCCAAATGACATTAATTACTCTTAAAGTAACATACTTAAAATTAATTAACTTAATCACATATTCTATGTTATAGGCTAATCATTTCCATAAATAACCCAAATCACTATAAATCCACAATAAAAACATAGATTAAAATCCACCGTTACTCCTCAAATGAAATCCCATAGTATTCTATTTTCCTTGGGCTTATAGTGTTCCCAACCAAGCGAACGTCTTCCAAAATAACATTTATCACTTAATCACAAAATCATTTTCTTATACTAAGGGTATTCATTTGATAAGACATAATATCCTAAATCTACTTATTATTGATCAATAAAATAATTTAACTAAAAATAATTAGTCACACTAACTAGAGATTTCATGTAGTCCAGTGGTAGGTGATAAATCCCAATCACACTCTAGTTGTGGGTTCGATTCCCACAGCTTTGTCTGACGCGACGGGTTGTCACACGGTCTGTGTGTTGTCTTTTTTGAAAAACTATATTTTATAACATTACCAAAATGAGATAAATTCCTCAAAATAACCATAATATAATTTAACCACAAATGTTATCTCATACCTTGCATTTTCAACCCAAAATATAATAACTTGTAATTTCCTCAAACCCAATGATCATATAAAACCAAATAGTTATTTATAACTATATCCACATGGGAAAAGATAAGGCTTCCTCAAATATCATTTTTTCATGACAAACTGCAGGGGTACAAATAAAAGAGAAAATTATTCCAAATTAATCCCATCAACAAGGATCACTAATACTTTTAAACATTTCTCCAAACATTTATTTCCACATAGCTTCTTCTTTGGTCAAAAAAATATCCTATATAATAAGGAATTCACTCGGGTAATGGTCAGCTCCCCTACATTTACAGAAAATGACTGTAAATGGATTCTTGGGACCATTTTTCTTTTCTTCCATAGTACTCTTCATTTTTCCTTGGAAATTATTCAATTTATGTAATTATTTGTCACACGTAAAGAATTTATTTTTTCCATTCAGACACATTCATGGTTTTATCCTTCCACATTTCCTACAAGATGGAAATTGAGGATTCTTTTCTCCATGGTCTTCAATGATGGAGCTCTTATCATTCATCACCTTTCTCTTCATTGTTGAGTTTGGGAGTTGGTAAATATATATGTTATTGATCATATTTTTGGAAAACTGATTTGGCGTGAACACGATATCTTTTACGCCTATCAACATTCCATTTTTTTGTCAATTTCCACAATTGTTCCCACCATGTACATCATTCTCAAAGTTAAGATGTCTTCCTGGGAATCCATCCATTGACAAAAATTAGAAAGCATTGTGTGAGTAACAGTAGTCATAAAATCATTTAGAGAATATCTTGACACTATATTTTCAATTTGAAACACATTAGGATTAACCAATGTCATTTATTCTCATCTTATATTAAAATTCTTCAAATCTGATTGTAATGAAAATTTAGATTATCCTAAACATATCCCCCGAGAGTGTTGTAACCAAGAGTGTAGCAAGGCCGATTGTCATGCACCAGTTCCCATTCGAGTCTACCTCAAAGCGGTGTTTTTGGGTTTTACCCCTAGGTACATCAATGCCAGAGCCGCTTCTACCTGCTCGAATCCATACAGGGATATATTTCTTGGAAAACTCACAAAATATATACAATACCAAAATTTCAGAATGTTCCTCTATACTAATCCTCAAAGTCTATCTTAGGGATATGTGATCTAATCAGAGATTATCTAAATCTAGTTTCCAAGGTTTGTACTAAACTTCCTCTGATACCAACTGTAACGCCCCGAACCTAGAAGCCCAAAGTCAGTGAATTATTACGTATCATTGGCATGATCATTAAAGATAATGTCTCGAAAGATGGATTATTAATATAACATTGGATGTACTAGATACATTCATAAGGTTTACATTACATCATAAAATGGAAAACTGCAACAACATTGTTTCCATAGACAACACTGAGATCCCATAGACTATCCATGTAGTTCAGTCATAATATACTTCTTTTCATCCAGGAAAAAATAAAACATAGAAAGGGGTGAGCTCAGATGCTCAGTAAAGATAATAATATAGCGGAAACTTTCATAAATAAGCATAAACATTTAAGGTAGGGTATATGACTAAAACAAAATCCTTTTAAACTTGACCTTAAATATAATATGGAAAAGATAAAATCAAATAAATCCATTTACTTATTCACATGTACATTCTACATGTATAATAATCACATACAATATCAATAGCAACTTTCATATTCATGGAATGCATAATGCAAGACTTTAATAACCACGCAGTCAAGGCCTTGTGCCAAGACTAAAAATAAGATTTTTTCAAGGCCTTGTTCCAAGACACTAGTTTGTCTCATGACACCTACCGATGCATTGAGGAGCTATAGAGGGCTCCACCAATCACTTAATAAGTCCAATTAATTACTCATATGAAATATTTGAAATATAACATAAACATTTGTATGAAAACAATCATACGAAATGTCAATACTTTATTCAGAAACAATGAATGGTATAAAAATAGCACATCCATAGTCAAACATATCTAATTTAATACAATATGGAAGATTGTATTGTAATATAGTAACCACAATTGAGAATAATGAAGCATATTGACATAGATGAAAATAATCATCAAAACTATTTGTGAGAAATATCCCCCTTTTTCTTGACAATATTTAAAAGTCACAATATTTTTCAAGAAGCCATTTAAAAATATATTTTTGAATCAAATTGTCCCATAAACCTTTGAAACTTTTAAAATGAATTTTGAATTTTAAAACCATAATGTCTATATAAATAAATCTTGAAAACTATTTTTAAAACGTGGAAATTAATGAGAAATATTTAGAATAATAAATATTTAAAATAATTTAAAATAATATTTTAGTTAGAGTTCCTAACCAAAATAGAGACACTTGAATGAAAATAATTGAGGAAATAAAAACTTTATAATATCATGAGAATAAAGGGATTCATGATATACAATGTCAATGAACATTATATACACCATATAAAAGTTATTTTCTATATAACAACAAATAAGTCTCAATGGAATGTAAATTGAGATGAAATCTATTATAAAGATCGTATCGTTAGGTTAAGGATAAATAAATGACATAATTATTTTTGAAAAATATAAATACAGTCTATATGATTGGATATTTAGTGTAAATCTATCAAAGGACATGCACACATATTCTTGTAAAAACAACACCAATGAATTGGATATTTAACTAATGCAATGAAGATTGAGTTAAAATTACTCTTATCAAGTTTATATCGATCACTTGAGAATTTATAAATGGATTTATTATGTGTATCAAAAGTATATCCTTAGAAAGGGGAGTGGAAATTATGACATAACCAAATTAATAGTGATTCCACACATAATCATTGAGTAAAATAATCAATGAATTATTCGTAAAGCTGAATGAGTGGACATTGAAATTTCAAATTACCTTATCGATTTGGTAAATTAAAAAACATACACCCATAAAAGAAGGATCATACAATGATGATTTAAATATCCATAAATTAAAGTATATTAAACAATGAATACAATCATGGGCAGTACACACACCACATGCAATAAATAAGTGGTGATCAAGGGAAATCTCACATAATTAAAAGTTTGATAAGAAACCCCTTACGTTGTAATTTTTCCTTGGTAAAGGGTAGGTTAACCTCCTATATAATTGTGAAATAATTGTTATTAAATTAGAAAATAATAATATACATTAATATTATATCATATATTATCTTTTAACATTGCTTAGTTAATAATATCTTAGTATTATCACCATTTTGGGTGTTAAAGGATTCTTTTTCCTTTATATTATTTGTTATGTGAGTTATATTTTTTATGGATGGGATATATCCTATTCAAATCAATAATTATATCATGTCTCTAAACATTATTTTTAATAATATAATAAAATTAAGTCTTGACTCGATACGATGGGGAATGAATTTCATTGCGTTCGTGGAGACGGTAATCTGTACGTACGCACGAGCGACAATATCATTCTTTTGATATTAAAATAACATATAATTGGATGGTATATCATGTAAGAATAATAATAATCAGGTTATATTTATTATTTAAATCAGTTACACATCATTATTATATCCATCCAAATAAAAATGTATTGAATAACAATTACACCATGATGTGGAGACAGTAAGTTGTGCGTACGTACGTATGGTGAAATGTCATTAAAAGGATGGATAAAGTAATTAATATGGTTTTAAAATATTCATAATAACATCATTTTATATAGAATACATTGGAGTTATTATTTTATAATTGAAATAACAAATAAAGAAGAAGTGGAAGAAGAAAGAAACTTGAAAGAGGTGATGAGATATTTACTTCTTCTTCGGGTTCTTCCTTTTGATTTGATCAAAATGGATCCTTAGGTTGACATTTTTACTAAATTAGGGTGTCTAGGATGAAGGTAGGATATTTTAGAGGGTATGTTTGCAGAGTTTGGCCGAGCCAAAAGGCTTTGAAGGTGTGAATTTTAGCCAAGGTGGAGTACCCTTTTATAACAGGGGTGAGGGGCACCTTAGGAAAAACTAGAAATATTATTTTATAATAAATTCCATTTCAGTATCTAATGGCTCAAAAATAGATTATCTAAATAATAAGGTGGGTATGGGTCAAAAACCACTCAACAAATAGGTTTTTGATAGGTTTGGGTCACTATATTAACTTTATCTTTTAGATTTAACTCTTAGTTAAATAGTTTGACATTTACCATGTCTCTTTATATTTTTATATTATATGGTTAATAAACATAATATATACTTATAATAGAACACAAAGTGATTAATTAATGATAAAATTATCATTATATAATTATTTTGGCTAATGCTTAGATTTTTAGGGACAAAATATCAATTAATAATATAATATTTGTACTAAAAAACTCTTTTATGACAATTTTGACACTATTTGGTATTTTGTTTTTGATAAATTAATAAAAGAATTATTACTTAAAAAAATTAATCTAACCAACCTTAATATGTCATATTAACATATAAAATTATGGAAATTCAGATAAAGTCTCAAATTACATTTATTTGGATTTATAGTATCAATTAGTCTAATATTTCATTAATTAGGTAATTACTACATCATCATTGTGTCATTAATAAATAAAATTATATAATGTCTAAAAAATATAAATAAATTTCCATTATGTAGGAAATATTTTTATATTTTTAATGAATATTGATAGTTGAATTTATCTTATATGTAACCCTATATTAAAAATGTTTTAGTCATTAAATGTTGATTTTTACTCTTGTAACTCTTCTTTGAATTAAATAATAATAAATGTCCTAATCGAATCCCAGTGGACCAAAGAGGTTCATATTTTACTTCTAATGTTGTTTTTGTTCGAATTATACTTATCCAATATAATTAGAACATGTTTTAGTGTAATAATAATATCATTTTTACCCTTAATTACCCTATTTACTTTTAACCGTGGTAAATAAAAGTAAAAATTTATTATTCACCAAAAATTATTTATGTCTTATTGAACAACATTTTACTTTATCATATCAAATGAGTGTCTTGTATTTTTGAAATACAATCCATTGAAGCGGTAAAATTATGTTTTATTTGAATTTTCAAATTATCCTAGGAGGTGGGTAAAAGATGGTGACAAGTTCAATAAAATATTTATATATCAAAAATTATTATAAACTGACTCCAATGAATTAAATTGAACTTATATAGGTATAATGTATATATTTTGACCGAAAAAAAATTTAAATAAAATAAATAATTATTTAAAAAAAATTGGTTTTAAACAATAACTCGGTGTTTTTCACTATTCACCAAAAATTAAAAGTTTTGAGAAACATACCAAAAATTCACCCTAAGATAATTTTGATATTATGAATTCAAAAATGAAGTCTATTTTACCAAATTAGAAAATATAAATTTCATTTATATGTTTAAAATTAATTCTCGTTGTCAAAACAAAAAGTTTATTTTTTTGAAATAATAACTACCAAAAGAATGATATTTTTTGTCCAACTTCTACGTGAAATTACTTCCAATGACCAACATTGAAGTAAATGGTAAAAATATAATCTAATTATACATACAAACAATTCATATGTATAGTTGAACAATATAAATCATTTTGATTAAAAAATTTGTTTTTAGTTAAAATATATTATTTTCATTATTCACCAAAATATGAAAGTTATCAGAAAAACACCGAAAATTTATTGAAACAGAATTATTATGTGACAATACCAAATAAGAAGTTTATTTTCTCAAATTGAATATATAAAAGTTTCAAATATTGGATTTAAAAGGGTTCTCCATTAATAGGTGTTAAAATTTAATTTTTTAAAAATACATTTTTATTTGAAAAAATGAATTTGTCCTTACATTATGTCTAAGAAAATCATAATATCGATTGTAAAATTATAATGGTTATATAAAGTTCAAAATTATATTAATACTATTCATAACCACTTTTGAACGGCTAGTTTGGTAAGTCATGGTGCGCTTGAACTCGATGTTGTGTGTAGTGTAATTTATTGAATTACTTTGAAAAACTAACGTAATATGAAATCTTGGTGTGTTACACCAAATACCAAAACTACTAAAACATTACCTCCCATCATATATTTAGATTCAATAAACCAAGAATCATAACATAAAGGGATGCGTAGCTAGCATAACCCCATGCAGAAAAGCATGAGGCTCGATACCGATGGAAGAACCATACTCTCTTATTTATTCAATATGGTATCCCTCCAAACCAAGGTGTTTCTCCTATGAATCCCAGTATGGATTTGAATAATGGGTTTATTTCTAAAAAATAATCATCCTTTGAAGAACTTCACACCTACATCAAAATGTCAACCAGCCAACGATATTGTAGAAACGTTGCTAACACCAAGGAACCTCCCTCCCACCACCGACCACTATAGTTGTGGACATCTTTCTTCTAAAATAGATGCCACTGAAGGCCAAATCACCAAAATATAACTCACCGAAGACATGCTGATGAAAACCACTAGAGACCCTACTGAAAAGATGTGTATGAAAAAATCAACAACCCAACACATCATCTAAAGTGAATAATGCCACATTTCACCAGATAAAACCCCCTTATCTCCTGAATGAATGTCTCTAGATGGAATAATCCACTAAAGAACCCGAGGAATCCAAAGTGTTAATGGCCAAATATTTTAGATACATGGAGATATATCAGTTAAAACTGATATTCCAACCTGAATTATTATCATCTACTTGTTAATTATAAATAAAATGAGAATCATTTAAATGAAAAAATAAATATCTTCTAAAAATAGTTTTTCTTTCTAAAAGATAGATTAATCGTACTTTTCATATACAATTTAAATTTTATTTTTAACACTTTTATAAAATTCACATGTAACAATAAGCAAAATTTTTCATATTGAAATAAAATGATAATCTTAGTGTGAATGTAGCATCCCAGGTAATTAAAGAATAAAGAATTTTCATATTTATTAATATTAACAAATTAAATATTAATTTTAATTAAAAGGGGTTTCTACGTTCGATAGCGTACTCGATACGCAACGACGAGTTTCTTTGAAAACTTATGTTGCACACAAGTAATAAAATAATATTATTTTAAATGTTAGTTAACAAGTAGCCGTTGTACTGGCAGGAATGGATAGAAATAACTAAAATATGATTATATATGTTTTTAAATGTTTTTACATTTACCCAATAAAAGATAAAGGCTTAAAATACGGAAAGAGTTCAATTTTAGGCATTTATACCCTAATTTTCACTAAGGGTTCACTTATCATCTTTTGACGGCGAACCGTCATTAAATATAGTTTTTATCAATCTTATAAATTCTATTGGACCAAAAATAACTCTTCTTTAGAATCGGGACATCAAAATTTAATTTGTGTAAATTTTTGGTACCTTTCCGATAAAGTTCTTTTTTTAATGAATAGTGTAAAATGTTGTATTTTAATTCAAAACCTCTTTTTAATGTAATTTATTTATATAATTATATTATCTTTTGAATTGGTTTTAAAGTGAAATTAGAAAATATTTTTATTATTAAATCCAATAGTGGTCTTTGGAATTAATTTCACTTTGAAATCGGACTTAAACTAGTGTCAATCTTTTGATACTTATTGCTACATAAAAACATGCTATTTGCTCTGACAGCGGGAATTAATTATTAAATTAATTAATGTGACTTATATGGTTTTAATTATTTAAAATAGACTTCATTTTTTAATTCGTAATATCAAATATAGCTTAGGGTGAATTTTTGGTAATTTTCTGAAAAAACATCAATTTTTGATGAATAGTGAAACCCCTAAGTGGTACTTATAAAAACTGATTTTCCGTTTAAATGAAATTTTGCAATCATTGTGTTTTGATTTTCAAAAATCCGACATACATGATTTTCATTAAGAAGTAAAATGTGGTTCAATGAGATAAAAATAATTTTTTGGTGAACAGTAACTTATTAAGTTTTTAATCGCGATTATAGGTAATTAGTGTGGTTTAAGGTAAAAATAATTCTTTAATAAAATGGGATGAGCTTGACACATGTCATAACCCTATTTTTTGTGTCATGTCCGACCAAGACAACCCATGGGTCGATTTAGGGGACCCCATGGAGCCACTTGGGTGAGATAATGACTTTAATGCCTTTTTTTAAATAAAAGTAAAAATGACACAAACATAATATGTTTTACAAAAACAATTTTTACTTGGGGATATAAAGATCATATTTTTAATGATAAATATTAATTGGAAAGATAAAAATATTTCCTACATCATAGTATTTTTTTATAATTTTTAGACTTTAAATAAATTAATTATTTATGACATCATTATGATGCAGCGATGACTTCCTTATTTAACGATTTAAATAAAATGGAAAGATAATGTAATATCTAAAACTTAAACATGTCCAAAACCTATTGGATGGAAATATTTCAAAGCCTTATCATCTTATCTTAGAAATATATCAATGTGGGTCCTTAGAAATTCTAAACACTTTTGAAAATAAAATAATAGTTTCATGATTTCCAAAAGTCCCCCTCCTCTCCTCTTATAAAAGGCCCCCACCTCTACCTCATTTCACACACTCCTCAAGCCTTTGGCTCGGCCATCCCCTGCCCATTTACTCTCTACACATCCCTCTCCTCATCCAAGATGATTATCTTTGGGAATAATCCTCTCAAAGGAAGCCTTTAGGCTCAAATCAAAAGGAGTTACACTTTTAAAGGTAATTCATTCTCTCTTGTTCATTTGTTTTATTTTGCTTCTCCAACCCCCTAAACTCTTTTTATATACTTCTTTTGTAACAAAAACATTTTCTTCAATATACTAGGATGTTTTTATATGATTTATTCTAGCTACACTCTCACAAAACTACATCAAATGGTTAAAGAACATACGGTTTTCGTGGATGGTGAAATTCTGCCTCCCGAAACGATGATTGTTCAATACTCATTTAACACCTTCAAAGGTGGCCATTATGATGTCACTATTTTTATATATGATATATAATATGTTTATGTTTTCCTTAAGCTTCTGTATTTTTCATTTTGGTCATACCTTTATGGTTTCCATTATGGGTAAACGTGATATCTTCATTTAAGGAAATGCGGACTACCGCCCCCTCAAAGTGATGTGATTCGTTAATGCCATATGTGGGACGTATAAAGGATGGATTTAAAGTTATTATATATTATGTTATACTGGAATTATAATATACCTATATATCATTATTATTTCTTTCCATTAAAGTATGAGATAGAAATGAAAGTAGCATTCATGCGTACGTACGGCTTACCGTCTCCATGAACTGTGTATTTCATTTCTTATCCCCAAATGTAATGTACTATTAAAAGTACATGTATATAATGGATATATATAATGAATGATATATCTAAATGATGAATATAATTCTGTAATTAAAATATACATACCTCTCATTTAGTTTTAATTCCATTAATATGACAATGAAATGAAAGTAGCGTTCATGCGTACGTACGGCTTACCGTCTCCATGAACGGTGCATTTCATATCTTACCCATAAATGATTATGTAATATTATAAATACATGTATATGCTGGATATATATGATATATATGATATCCAAATCAGGAATCTCATTCTGGATATAAATAAATTTTGACCACACAAACAACATGTAATTGTAATAAGTCCACTTTCGACTTAAAAACCAAATATTGACAAAACAAACATTATTAACTTAAATGGTTAAATAATGTTTATAACATGGAAATAAGTGATATAAAAGGAATAATTAACTTTAAAAAGTTTCTTAATCAAGTATAAATTAACTCAAGTTTATTATTCAGGACGTTAAAGAATGATCGAGTCATGTCGGACCTGAGGTAAGGGACTTCGTCTCAATCTCCTTTCATTGAGGCATATTTCATTTTATACACAACTTTATTTTATACGGTGTATAAACCCATTTGACTTTTACTTTTATACAAAGGGAATCTTTTTCTACGAAGCGTTTTACTAAACGACAAAAAGGAATGTTTTTTTAACATACGCGGTGACAACGACCTTTTCCGCCGCCGCGAGTATTATTTGGTCTTTGGCTTCCTTAACAAGCCGTAATGTTTTTAAAATAAAATAAATACCATATGCTATTTTATGTATTTATGTATTGAAAATGGTTTTGATAAAGGATTCTATTATGTAAATATATTTATGATATATTGTGATTGAAATGTGGAAATGTTATCATTCCTTTATATTGGTTTTATGTTTTATGATTTTATATTGGTACTTGGAAATTTTAATGGGTGGTTACGTTATAAACCATATGACGGGTGGTGCCGTGAATACCAGGACGGGTGGTTACGTTATAACCTCCAATGCATTGGGTATGGAAGTCGGCCGTATGGCTATTCTATTAAGTGTGTATGGAAATTGGTCGTATGGCTATTCCATTAAGTGATATGTGTGGAATTCGACCGTATGGTTATTCCACTTAAGTATTTTTATGTCCCAAGTTACCTTTATATATGTTTTGTGTTCTTTATATGGGTTTTATGGTAATCCTTTGGTTACAAAAAGGTAAGTAATAATACTTTATTCAGTGAAGAGTTTTTACTACTTCATGAAGGTGAAGGTATTACTTTTATAGAGTATACATGGTTTACTTGATGTTTGAAAAACTAACAGTTTTCATTCATTGTGTATCCCTTACTAAGCTTTTTTATGCTCACCCCAAGATTTTTGAAATGTTTTTCACAGGACTTAATGTGGAATAAGGTCAAGGATGGGATCAAGGGAATGTCATGCTATATAAAACATGGAACTAGACATGTTTCTTTTTAAGAGTTTTTTTTTATTATGGAAACTTAGTAGAAGTGTCTACTTTGTAATCTTTTGAGATGAAATAGTTATGTTCTAATTCTCTAAAACTCTAAACCAGAAAAGATCCTCAACATGAATTATTCATTTAATTCAATATTAAGTAAGGTTTAAGGCCGAGGCCTTATAGTTGGTATCAAGGGTCGGTTTAGACAACATTAGGAGTTATAAAAGTGTTAAATTATAATATGATTGAAATGATATAGCATTTATGGATTACCATGTTGCTTCGCCTAAGATATTTCTGTGTTCAGAATGGTTTTCCGCAGAGGAAACAAAGCAACTATATTGGGACGACATCAGGAGGAAGACAACCTTCCAAATCAGCAACCTGAGATGGTCAGAATCGGAACTGAACAGTTTCTTGCAGTGATGGAACAGTTGACTCAGGCTATAAATGGTGGTGGTATCCACGCACGAGATCAGCTAGATCAACCGCAGAGGAACATGTCAGCGGTGGAACATTACATGAGGAAACATCCCCCATCATTCAGAGGATCATCTGACCCTGTGCAAGATGAAGGGTGGATTAAAGCACTGGAGAAGATTTTTGATGTCATGGGGTGTTCAGAACATCAAAAGGTTAGTCTTGTTGTTTACCTTTTTGAAGGTGAAGCTGATCAGTGGTGGTCGATGGTGAAAAATATCAGGAATAGTGATGAGATTGAGGATCTTCACTGGGACGAATTCAAAGGTATGTTTCTTGAGAAATATTTTCCTAAGGTGGTTCGTCTTAGGATGGAAAAACAGTTCCTATAATTGAGGCGGGAGGATGATTCAGTGGCTGCTTATGAAGCAAAGTTCACTCGATTGGCAAGGTATGCTCCAAACTTCATACGAGATCTTGATAGTAAAATAAACCATTTTTACTCAGGGTTAAAGCCAAAGTATCAAAGGGCTTTAGCTTCTCGTGAGTTTAAAAGTTATGAAAAACTTTTTGATGTGCGAAGAAGGTGGAAATGGAGTTTGTCGATGATCAGGTGTTCTATGACAAACAACAGAATAAGAGGTCTAGTTGGCAGGCAAAGGGGAAAAATTCATCATTGAAGCAAGGAGATAAGAAAACCAAATATCCATCCTGTGAGAAGTGTGGTAAAATGCATCCTGGAGAATGTTTATCCTAGTCTGGTAAGTGCTTTCGGTGTGGTAAGTCTGGTCATATGTCTCGTAACTGTAAAGAAGATGATCAAGCAGGCAATGAAAAGCCAACGGTAAGATGTTTTATGTGTAATGAAATGGGTCATTATGCAAATGAGTGTCCAACGAAGAACTCAACTAGGGGAATGCATCCAGACTACAAGCAGAAAGGGGTGGTGAAATCCTTTGCAACAACTTCAGCAGATATTGGGCCATCGAATGAAGTGGTATCAGGTACACTGTTTGTTTGTTCAGATTATGCCGATGTGTTGTTTGATTCAGGGTCTACACACACTTTAATTTATGAGAAGTTTTCTAGTAAATTGGAAATTCCATATCAAGCTATGAATTCTGAACTTATGGTAAAAACACCCGGAGGGAACGTTGAGACAAAAAGCAATTATAAGAACCTTCCTATCCTTGTGTGTGGAAAGAATCTACCAGCAAACCTTATTGTTTTGCCTCTAGTAGAGTTTGATGTTATTTTGGGCATGGATTGGCTTTCTGTTTATCGTGCTAAGATTGACTGCAGAGCTAAAATGGTTTCTTTTCAGAAAGACTTTCAGTTTGTGTACAAGAATGAACCCTTTATTTTGATAACATATTAGGAAGTTTAAAAACTAGTAAAAGATGGAAATGAATGTTACGTTTCACATATTGTTGAAAATAAAGGAACTGTTCAGATTAATGATGTGCCAGTGGTAAATGAGTATCTTGATGTTTTTCCTGATGAGTTTCCTAGTATTATTCATGATCGGGAAGTTGAATTTACTGTTGACTTAGTTCCTGATTCTAAGCCAATTTTAAAACCCCCTAATCGAATGGCTCAAGTTGAACTTTTAGAGTTAAAGAAACAATTGCAGGAGTTATTAGATAAAGGTTTCATTCGACCTAGCACATCACCATGGGGTGCACCTGTCTTGTTTGTTAAAAAGAAAGATGGATCAATGATACTTTGCATTGATTATAGAGCCTTGAATAATATTACTGTTATGAACAAGTATCCTTTGCCTCATATTGATGATTTGTTTGATCAGCTCCAGGGATCTTAGTATTTTTCGAAGATTGACTTGAGGTCGGGGTACCATCAGTTGAAAGTAAAATAAGGAGACGTTCCGAAGACTGCATTCCGTACTAGATATGGCCATTATGAATTTGTAGTTATGCCTTTTGGGTTAACCAATTCACCTGCTGTATTCATGGACCTTATGAATAGAATTTTCCATGAGTTCTTGGATAAGTTTTTGATTGTGTTTTGAGGTTTGGGAAGAGATTATGTGTGCCTTGTGATTCATAGTTGAAGAATGAGTTGTTATGTGAGGCTCATAGTTTTCCATTTTCAGTTCATCCTTGCAGTACTAAGATGTATAGAGATCTTCGGGAGTATTACTAGTGGGATAGAATGAAAAGAGATATTGCTGATTTTACTGTGAAGTGTCTGACTTGTTAGCAGGTTAAAGAAGGGCGGAAGTTACTGAAAGAGATGCTTCATCCTTTACCAGTTCCAGAGTGGAAATGGGAAAACATATCCATGGACTTTGTTGTGGGATTACCGAGGACATCTCGAGGTAATAATGCAATCTGGGTTATTGTTGATCGCTTGACTAAATCTGCTCATTTCCTTGCTATATGAGATACTTTTTCCCTAGATCAACATTCCCATTTGTATCTTAAAGAGATAGTCAGGTTACATGGAGTTCCCCTCTCCATTGTATCTGATCAAGATCTTAGGTTCACATCTAACATTTGGAAAGGCCTTCGGAAGTCGTTGGGTACTGAATTAAATTTTAGTACAGCTTTTCATCCTCAATCAGATGGGCAATCAGAACGAACAATTTAGACCTTGGAGGATATGCTACAAGCTTGTTCGATGGATTATTAGGTAATTTGGGACCAACATATTTCTTTGGTTGAGTTTTCTTATAATAACAGCTTTCATTCCAGTATACAGATGACACCATTTGAGGCATTATATGGGAAGCGGTGTCGAACTCCATCATTTTGGGATGAAGTGGGTGAAAGGAAGCTGATGGGACCAGAATTGGTAGAAGAGATGGCAGAAAAAGTTCAGTTGATTCAGAAGCACATGGGAACAGCTCAGAGCAGGCAGAAGCTTTATGCGGATAACTGGAGGAAGGATCTATCTTTCGAGGTAGGTGATCATGTTTTTCTCAAGGTTTCTCCTTGGAAAAGTGTGATGAGATTTGGTAAGAAAGGAAAGCTGAGTCCAAGGATTATTGGACCATATGAAATTCTGGAGAAATTTGGATCAGTTGCTTACCGAGTGGCTTTACCTCCGAGTTTATCTCAGGTACACAATGTTTTTCATGTTTCAATGTTGAGGAAGTATATGCCAGATCCATCTCATGTTTTGAGTCCAGAGGTAGTTCAGCTGGAGGAGAACCTATCTTATGAAGAACAACCAGTCCAGATTCTTGACCACATGGAGCAAGTGTTACGGAATAAGGTGATTCATCAGGTAAAAGTTTTGTGGAAAAACAATGTGATTGAAGAGGCAACGTGGGAATCTGAAAATGCTATGAGGGATAAATACCCCCACTTATTTTGATAAGTGAATAAAATTTCGAGGACACAATTCCCAAAATGGGGGAAGGATGTAACATCCCAAGTAAATAAATAATAAAGAATTTTCATATTTATTAATATTTACGAATTAAATATTAATTTTAATTAAAAGGGGTTTCTACGTTCGATAACGTACTCGATACACAATGATGAGTTTCTTTGAAAACTAACGTTGCACACAAGTAATAAAATAATATTATTTTAAATTTTAGTTAACAAGTAGCCGTTGTACTGGCGGGAATGGATAGAAATAACTAAAATATGATTATATATGTTTTTAAATGTTTTTACATTTACCCAATAAAAGATAATGTCTTGAAATACGGAAAGAGTTCAATTTTAGGCATTTATACCCTAATTTTCACTAAGGGTTCACTTATCACCTTTTGATGGAAAACTGTCATTAAATATAGTTTTGATCAATCTTATAAATTCTATTGGACCAAAAATAACTCTTCTTTAGATTCGGGACATAAAAATTTACTTTGTGTAAATTTTTGGTACATTTCCGATAAAGTTCTTTTTTAATGAATAGTGTAAAATGTTGTATTTTAATTCAAAACCTATTTTTAATCTAATTTATTTATATGATTAGATTATCTTTTGAATTGGTTTTAAAGTGAAATTAGAAAATATTTTTACCATTAAATCCAATAGTGGTCGTTGGAATAAATTTCACTTTGAAATCGGACTTAAACTAGTGTGAATCTTTTGATACTTATTGCATCATAAAAACACGCTATTTGCTCTAACAGCGGGAATTAATTATTAAATTAATTAATGTGACTTATATGTTTTTAATTTTTTAAAATAGATTTCATTTTTGAATTCTTAATATCAAATATAGCTAAGGGTGAATTATTGGTAATTTTCTGAAAAACATCAATTTTTGATGAATAGTGTAACCACTAAGTGGTACTTATAAAAACTGATTTTCCGTTTAAATGAAATTTTGCAATCATTGTGTTTTTATTTTCAAAAATCTGACATACATGGTTGTCATTAAGAAGTAAAATGTGGTTCAATGAGATTAAATTTTTTTTTGGTGAATAGTAACTTATTATGTTTTTAATCGCGATTAGAAGTAATTAGTGTAGTTTAAGGTAAAAATAATGCTTTAATAAAATTAGATGAGCTTGACACATGTCCTAACCCTATTGGTTGTGTCATGGCCGACCAATAAAACCCATGGGTTGATTTAGGGGACCCCATGGAGCCACTAGGGTGAGATAATAACTTTAATGCCTTTTTTTTAATAAAAGTAAAAATGACACAAACATAATATGTTTTACGAAAACAATTTTTACATGGGGTTATAAAGATCATATTTTTTATTAAAAATATTCATTGGAAATATAAAAAGATTTCCTACATCATAGTATTTTTTTTATAATTTTTAGACTTTAAATAAACTATTTATTTATGACATCATTATGATGCAGCGATGACTTCATTATTTAACAAATTAAATAAAATGGAAAGATAATGTAATATCTAAAACCTACACATGTCCAAAACCTAATGTATGGTAATATTTCAAAGCCTTATCATCTTATATTCTAAATATATCAATTTGGGACCTTATAAATTCGAAACACTTTTGAAAATAAAATAATAGTTTCATGATTTCCAAAAGTGCCCCTCCTCTCCTCTTATAAAAGGCCCCCACCTCTACCTCATTTCACACACTCCTCAAGCCTTTGGCTCGGCCATCCCCTGCCCATTTACTCTCTCCACATACCTCTCCTCATTCTAGAGGATTCCCTTTGGGAATAATCCTTTCAAAGAAAGCCTTTAGGCTCAAATCAAAAGGAGTTACACTTTTAAAGGTAATTCGTTCTCTCTTGTTCATTTGTTTTATTTTGCTTCTACGACCCCCTAAACTCTATTTATTTACTTCTTTTGTAACAACACCAGTATCTTAAATATACTAGGATGTTGTTATAAGATTTATTCTAGCTACACTCTCACACAACTACATCAAATGGTTAAAGAACATACGGTTTCTGTGGATGGCGAAATTCTGCCTCCCGAAACGATGATTGTTCAATACTCATTTAACACCTTCAAAAGTGGCCATTATGATGTCACTATTTTTATATATGATATATAATATGTCTATGTTTTCCTTAAGATTCGGTATTTTTCATTTTGGTCATACCTTTATGGTTTCCATTATGGGTAAACGCGATATCTTCATTTAAGGAAGTGCGGACTACCGCCCCCTCAAAGTGATGTGATTCGTTAATGCCATATGTGGGACGTATAAAGGATGTATTTAAAGTTATTATATATTATGTTATACTGGAATTATAATATACCTATATATCATTATTATTTCTTTCCATTAAAGTATGAGATAGAAATGAAAGTAGCGTTCATGCGTACGTACGGCTTACCGTCTCCATGAACGGTGCATTTCATTTCTTATCCCCAAATGTAATGTACTATTAAAAGTACATGTATATAATGGATATATATAATGAATGATATATCTAAATGATGAATATATTTCTGTAATTAAAATATACATACCTCTCATTTAGTTTTAACTCCATTAATATGACAAAGAAATGAAAGTATCGTTCATGCGTACGTACGGCTTACCGTCTCCATGAACGGTGCATTTCATTTCTTACCCCTAAATGATTATGTAATATTATAAATACATGTATATGCTGGATATATATGATATATATGATATCCAAATCAGGAATTTCATTCTGGATATAAATAAATTTTGACCACAGGAACAACATGTAATTGTAAGAAGTCCACTTTTGACTTAAGAACCAAATATTGACAAACCAAACATTATTAACTTAAATGGTTACATAATGTTTATAACATGGCAATAAGTGATATAAAAGGAATAATTAACTTTAAAAAGGTTCTTAATCAAGTATAAATTAACTCAAGTTTATTATTCAGGACATTAAAGAACGATCGAGTCAAGTCGGACCTGAGGTAAGGGAGTTCGTCTCAGTCTCCTTTCATTGAGGCATATTTCATTTTATACACAACTTTATTTTATACGGTGTATAAACCCATTTGAATTTTACTTTTATACAAAAGGAATATTTTTCTACGAAGCGTTTTACTAAACAACAAAAAGGAATGTTTTTTAACGTACGCGGTGACAACAACCTTTTCCGCCGCCGTGAGTATTATTTGGTCTTTGGCTTCCTCAACAAGCCGTAATGTATTTAAAATAAAATAAATACCATATACTCTTTTATGTATTTTGGTATTGAAAATGGTTTTGATAAAGGATTCTATTATGTCAATATATTTATGATATATTGTGATTGAAATGTGGAAATGTTATCATTCCTTTATATTGGTTTTATGTTTTATGATTTTATATTGGTACATGGACATTTTAACGGGTGGTTACATTATAAACCATATGACGGGTGGTGCCGTGAATACCAGGATGGCTGGTTACGTTATAACCTCCAATGCATTGGGTATGGAAGTCAGCCGTATGTCTATTCCATTAAGTATGTATGGAAATTGTCCGTATGGCTATTCCATTAAGTGATATGTGTGGAAGTCTACTGTATGGTTATTCCACTTAAGTATGTTTATGTCCCAAGTTACCTTTATATATGTTATGTGTTCTTTATATGGGTTTTATGGTAATCCTTTGGTTACAAAAAGGTAAGTAATGATACTTTATTCAGTGAATAGTTTTTACTACTTCATGAAGGTGAAGGTATTACTTTGATAGAGTATACATGGTAAACTTGATGTTTGAAAAACTAACAGTTTTCATTCTTTGTGTATCCCTTACTGAGCTTTTTAAGCTCACCCCAAGATTTTTGAAATGTTTTTCACAAGACTTAATGTGGAATAAGGTCAAAGATGGGATCAAGGGAATGTCATGCTATATAAAACATGGAACTAGACATGTTTCTTTTTAAGAGTTTTTTTTATTATGGAAACTTAGTAGAAGTGTCTACTTTGTAATCTTTTGAGATGAAATAGTTATGTTCTAATTCTCTACAACTCTAAACCTGAAAAGATCGTCAACGTGAATTATTCATTTAATTAAATATTAAGTAAGGTTTAAGGTTCGGGTCTTATAGTGAATATTGCAGATTTTTTTTTGAAAAGTATCAATTTTTTATTACTAGTGAAAAATACTAAATTTTAATTAAAAGTTGCGTTTTGTTAATAAAATATAATATTAAATTATATTTTTAATTGGTTTAAAAGTAAAATTAGTTCATTTTTGAATCAATGACTCTATTTTATGCCATTGAAATCTTTTTCATATTCAATTTTGATATAAAAACTTTTCAAACATTTGAACAATTTTCTATTTAAAACCCACCTTTCTCATCGCTTGAGCAAGATTGAATTTATCTTAAAATTTTAAAATTCTAGGAATTTAATATTGAAAAATATATTACATTTTTAATCGAAATATATTCTCATATCTAATAATTTAAAGATTTTTTTTCCAAATTAATTATTGAAAACAACTAAAATTAATTACGACGGTTAAAGAAAAACTGATTTATGATGGTGTTAAACTAAACAGGTAAGTGTGAAAATGAAATAAAATGTTATCTTAGTTTTATTTTCTTAGTTTTTTTCATCCTTTGATCTTAAATTCTCTAACATATGACTTTTTTTCACTTTCCTTTGAAAATAAACTATATAATAAGTTAGGTAAATAAAAAGATAAAAATTAAACCTTCATTAATTTTAAAATGTATTCTAATTTTAGATTGGAAAAAATAAAACTTATTTTTGGTTATGAATACTTATTTGTATGATAAATAATTTTTTATCATTTTATTTTTTCATTAATTTATTGAGATGAAATAATTAATTAAAATGATTATGAAATTCCAATGTATTAGATATATAGTTAATTAAATTAAAAGAATCATTGTTTTCTAGGAATTTTTTTAGATTAATAAAACATTAAAAAAAATTAATTATTTTATTGAACATACCTTGATGTATTTATGTTATTAAGATCAAAGTAAGTGAATTTTGTCAAAATTGACTTCAATGATATTTTCTAATAATTAATGTTTTATTGAATGATTTACAATTTATAAAAAACCCATCTCTTACGAAGTGATATTTAAATGTTAATAAATATCATGTATAATCAATTAATGGAACAATAATTCTTTAATAATGAATATATTGATCCCTAAACAGTAAAAACTATGTTAGCATGGTTAAGGTTAAAGCCATGTTTTTTCACGTTGTATGTGCTTGTGTTAAAATGAATTTTTAACACACATATGATTTTTATTATATTATTTAGAGTTAATATTTAGAAATAGTAGGTATTAATTTTATAATACAATGTATTTTCATTTTAGTGTTAATATACAAATTTACTAGGAAAATAAAATGTTACAATTTACCATGTTAAAAACTAAAAGGGTAAAATTGAGTAAATATAAAAAAATGAATAAAATGATAAAAACGTGTTTCTTTTTGTGTGGTTGAGGTTTTCTATTGACCAAATAAACCCAAAACTACATTATTATTCAAATATTGGAGGCACATTTGGTATGGGAGAACTCCTAATAGTGAATAATTTTGGGTATTTACAAGAATTATACTCCTCCTCCATTATAAAATGGAATTCAATCCCCTCACTAATACACAACTCTCAAGCCATTTAGATTTTCCAAAACCACCCCAAATAACTCCTAAAATTCACTAATATCATTCTATGAGCCTGAATTTTTGTATAAATAAAACCATGGAATATGTTTGGTCCAATCCAAAAGGATTTACCTAATGAAGAGGTAACGTTCACTAATGATCATTTTTTAATTTATTTTCCACCCTTTTAATTATTATTTTGTCATTATAATAAAATGAACCCAATATATTACTTATAATGATATGTTTTTATATTATTATTTTTTATCATAAACACAAAATATTCCATAAAATGGGTAATGAAATATTTATTCATGTATATGGAAGATGACCGTCTCACAAAATGACGTCGTATGTTTTTTTATTTATACTTATCACAGTTGGGTTTGATTATGGATCTAAATTTTATATAATATATTTATAACATAATTATAATTTTGGAATGATTATACCATATATAATTTTATAAACTATTCTATAATGGATATGATAACATCTCTCATATGTACGGTGGACTACAGTCATGTGCAGTGATGTGATATTTTTCACTCACTTGTTATGTGGAAGTCAATAAGGGAAACGAAAATAAGTATAAGTGAAAAAAATGAAGTATAAATGATATTCATGAAATATTTTTCATTCTGTAAATATAATTTTTCATTTTCTTATTACCTTTTCACTCCCTGAAAACCAAAAGTAGCAACCCAAAAAATAGAAGATAACTGGCATGGGTGAAAGCATGTCTCTCATCCATAGAAGTATATACTATCATAGGGAAATAATGAATCCCATATATAATATAAGATAGTTGGAATGAGGTATGAATGATTACGATCCATTGATTTATATACTGGAATGGGGTAATAATTCATCCCATCCATAATAGAAGATAACTGCAATGAGTTAAGAATGTATCTAGTTCATAAAAAAAGATACTAGTTCATTATATGACATCAGCATGTACACACTTTTAAGGTGGGAATGTGGTAACACTACCACCCATCTTTAAGAGATAGTAGTTCATTATGTGGAACTAGCATCCTCACACTTTTAATATATGAATGGGGTAAAACTATCCCCCATCCATATAAATTTACCAACATTGTCATAATTATAATATAATTCAAAGGGATGTAGCTATTATGAATTTTAAATATCCAACACAATATTATACATAAGAAATTTCATTTACAATTACTTATAGAAAACCATATTAATTATTAAAATTTAAACATAATTTTATTCATGTAGATGAGTAAAGGCCACCCATACTCTATTCCATAGTATTCTATTTACCTTAATTATATTATTTCCCCAAAACAGTGAACATCTTCCAAAATAACTTTTATCACATAATCCCCAAAACATTTTCCAATACCATGGTTACCAATTTTATAATATATATGTCTCTTAAATCAACTGATTCATATTTAATCAAATCATTTAACTCAAAATAATGAATTCATACTTACCAAGGACTTCACATAGGCCAGTGGTAGTAGATGCGCCTTTATCACCCTTCGGTTGTGGGTTAGATTCCTGAGGCCTTGCTGGACATGACAGGTTGTCACCCATCCTATGGGTTTCCCTTTTTCTAAAACAATATAATTCTTATAACGTTACAAAAATATTATAACTTCCTCAAAATTATCCATATTATGTTTCAACAATAGTTTTTGTATCATACCATTTATTTAACATTCATAAAGTAATAACTCAGAACAACCTGAAAAAAATAATTGTCTCCAAAAATGCTGTTAATAACCTTGAAATTTTAAAACATAAGCATCACAATAGTTTCTAGGAAAATAAAATTAGTTCCAACCATGAACTTATAAACACATAATAATACATCATATTCTCCAAATTTTTCTAAACCCTACTCTGATACCAACTATAAGGACACAGCCTTAAACTTTACTTATTCTAGTGAATTTTGACTAGAATTTATTTTTATTCATTACAAAACATATTTTAGGTCAATAGTTTTAGATAATTAGTAAAAAACATACATTAACATTCTATATTACAATGTGGATAAGTCTGTACGCCATCTATTTTTTATCATAAAATAAAAAAACTATTAAAATGAAACTTCTTTTCTTTTCAAGAAAAATCTTCAAATACATTCATCATAGAATATAATTTGACTTTACCGATATTAATACCTATGATGAACATTCAAAAACATTTTATTATCACACAAATATTAGTAAGATAAAACAACGGAAACAATTTTCATGTGATCTTGACAGATATAAATCAGAACATGGGGACTTTCATAAAGGCATAAGAATGAAGAATATCATAACAAAAATAAAAAATATCATATAATGAATATGTTTCTAAAAAAATAATTTATAAATTCATAATAATATCACCGAGTTCCATCCCCAAGGTGGTATATCATCATGGTTCATCCCCATGTTTTCATAAAATTTACCAAGGTTATTCCCCAAGGAATCGTAAAACATGTAATCTATATAGATTAATCTCTTTACCTAATGTATTGGAGAACTATCATGTAACACACTTAATATGTATTTATTTTCATGTGATCCACATATATAATAATGAAACATTTCCTAAATTACCCAAATATAATATAATAAATGGGTTTCGTATTAAAATCATGACAATTTAAAAAGTTCTTAAAAACATGATCATTATGTCATTTATAGACCATGGAAAGGGAATGAGTGTTTTATATATGCCAATTCAAGAATAAAATATATGATTTTTATTCCATGATTAATACCTTTGGAAAATTAAACAGTTTAGGGTATTTATATAAATAAAATAAATGAATTTATTGAGAAAAAGAGATATATTTTGATACAAAAATTTTGCATCATTGTGGCTATGAAACATGGTTATATAAAAAATTAAAAAGAGATGTGACATGGGTCACCCATTCATAAAAGACTCAAAATATCTTATAGGGATAGAATAAAATAAAAATAAGAACATTTTATGGAATCTTTAAATACATTCCACCTAAAAGAGAACTTGAAGGGAAAAGAGAAGTTGGGAATTCCCTTACCATATAATAAACACTTGATTGCATTAATTAAGGAATTACATTATAAAAAACATTTAAAATCATAATAACATAATAATTAATTATATAAAGTTTCAAAGGGTCTTATATACACATTATAGGAAAATAAATGTGCATTATATCAAGTTATACCCCAAAGAAAGGATATTGAGATGAGGTTATATACAACGATCATATCATTAAATTAAGGATAAATAAATGACATTATTATGTGTAAAAAATAAAAATACACCAAATATAAGTGGATATTAATTTTAAAACAATCCTAGTGCATTATATGAAAAACAAAATGACATGGAAATTTAACTCATTGAATGGATATTGAGTTAATATTTTTCTTACCTTGAATCCGACTTGTCTCGTTCATTCTTTATCTTCCTCTTAATTGGGTAACTACTTTTTATTTGAACCTAAAGGATTATTTGAGAAGCCTTATTCCCAAGGTATGTATTCTCGGAGTAAGGTAGGTATGTTGGGAGATTATTTGGGTAGAATATGGATGATACAAGGGGCTTTATATGTGTGACTAAGTTGGTAGAGATTTTTCTCTTTTATCAGAGGGGGATAGGCACTTTACGAAAGTATTGAAATATTATTTTATTAAAATTTTATTTTAGATTATAATAGATTAAAAGTAATAAATTAAGATTATAAGATGAGTTTTGATTAAAATCATCCAAACTAATAGATTTTGTTCATGTGTAGGTCACAAAAATTTACCAAATCTTTTAGCTTGAACCCTTAGTTAGAAACATTAACTCTTACCATGTCTTCTTGTATTTTTATAATATATGGTTCCTATAGTTATCGTAAAATGAAAATATAACCACAAGTATACCATTTGTGATATTTTTAACATTATATAAGTAATTTGGACGATTAATATATTTTTAGGACTATTATAACATTTAATAAAATAGTATTTGTTTTAAAAATAGTCATTTATGTCAATTTTGACGCTATATAGTAACTGATTTTTATTAAAGTTATAGAAACATTATTCTATCAAAAAAAGGCATTAACTCATCCCCCACAGGTATATATAATCTAAAAAATTCTTTTATTTCATCAATGTGTTCATATTACATTTATTTTAATATTTGTAATATCATTTTTTAATATTTCATTATTAAGGTAAACAACAAATCATCATTTTATCATAAATAAATTTATTTATATAATGTCAAAAAATTATAAATGAAAACCCATGATGTAGGAAATATTTTTATATTTTTAATTATTACTTATAGTTTAAGATATCACAAATATAACCCAATAAATATTGTTTTTTAATAAGATATATGTTTATGTTATATTTCCCTTAACTTTAAATTAAATGCTATATAATGTCATTATCTTACCCATGTGGCTCCCAAATGAAAACTATTTAGACTAAATATGGTTTAGGTCTCCCATTAATCAACCAATAGGATTATGATAACTATTATGATAGTTTTATATTATTATAATATTATTTTTTCCCTTATTTACCTAATTTAATCTTTAACTTTGGTAAATAAAAGTAATTACTGAAGTTATTATTCATAATGTCCAAAAATAAAAGTGACCTATATCCATAATTTCGACCATCTTATTCCAAATATGGAAAACATTTTTCCATATTCAATACACATAATTTTCATAATTAAAATTAAAATTATTTCTTATTCTCAAAACGAGAAAGTGGGATTTTAAAAGTTAAAACATTACAAAATAATGAAATGTTCTTACATCTGAATTCAATATAAAATTAATACCAAAGAGATTCATTATAATAAATTATAATAATATATTCTATTTATACTTTAAAACCATTCAATAATATTAATTAACCATATATATTATCTTGATGGATTTTTTTTTCAATTTATATTTAGTGTATTTTTACTATTTATCAAAAAATGATAGTTGTTAGAAAATTTCAAAAAATCATCCTAAGTAAACTTTGATGTCCCAATTCTAATGAAGAAGTTTATTTTTTAAAATATAACATATAAAAGTGTCAAAAAATAAATTTAAAAAGGATTCTTTATCAAAATGGGGTAAAATGACGTTTTAAAAAATTAGAGTATTTAATGTTTAAAATCGGATTCAGTCTCATTTTAGGCCTCTAAATTTTTTTGGATAAATCTAACAACATTTAACAAACATGTGTAATCATTTTTTAGTTAGTTTTTTAATTCCCTCCAATACAACGGCTAGTATTTAACTACCATTTAAAATAATATTATTTTTATTTTATTTTTATTATAACTCAATGTCGTGTGAAACGTATGATTTTGGAGAAACTTGTTGTTTCATGTCTAGTACGCTATCAGTAAAAGCATCCCCTTTAATTTAATTGTAATATATTATTCATAAATATTAATAGAAATAATAAAATTATTATTTGATAATTACCAAGGATGTTTCACTCTTTGTTCCCAATATATTTTATTTTTGTGGATCATAACATTAACAAGTTTTAGTGGATTCAAATTTTTACTAATGAAGATACAAAACATTATTATAAAAGAAATGTAACCACTGATTCATCCCCCCGCCCCACTCTAAGGGTCTCGATCCTATTTTAGAAGAAAACAAGATGCACTCACCAGGAACCATAGTAGTGAGATAAAATAATACTTATGAATCACACAACTAAAAGAACTCACAAAAATTAATTAACCCCTACCATGGGTCTCCATAAATTGAAAAAATGCACCTGCTCCCCCACATAGAGTTATTCTCAAAAATATCATTGGGATATCCCTCCTAGCCTACACACCAAGCCTCATAAAGGCCATAATTTTCAAGATGGATCCCCCCTATATTAAGGACTCATACCATCCACCATGCCAAATATCCACTATAGGGTTTCACATAAATGTCAGAACCAAGCCTAATATACCCATTCATGGTTCATGCACACAACTAGGGTCATAATAAAACACTACACATCAGCTCAAAACAACCTATGAAATCCAGAACTCAAGGACATGAATGAACTTGGGCTCTTGTATCGCTAAATATTCCCACACAAGATTAACCACCGAAATCACATACTTACTAGGACCATAAAAACCCTCCCCTAGGTCAACATTAGCATATATAGGATTCAATATTTTATACAATTTATATTTCTAAAAAAAGATAATTCCATAACCACGTATTGGATCAGTCATAGGTTAACATTAAGTTATAGAGGAAAACAATTTATATCTTATACCTTTTATTATATTTATATTTGGATGAATAATTTTCAAGGTATGGAATATTGAAATTCACATCAATCATTCACTTTATCCAATAGATTTCACAATTAAGGATAAATTATAAAACATTTCATTAGAAATTTATTGTGGAAACCACTATTTAGGTTATAAATGTAATTTTCATTAATTGATTCCTCATAATAATCAATCCAACATAAATACTGAATAGGTCCTTTATGAAATTATAGTATCAATTAATTAATATTCCACCAAACACTTATATAGAAATTCTGTATAAATAGTTTCTGACACTTTAAATAACTAATTTAGTTCATATTCTATGAAATTATAAATTAAAACCTAGGAAATCATGTAAAGGACATGTGAATCTTATGTTTCTGAAATGACACATGAACACACCATCACATTCCATAATGAGAAAAGTGATAAATATCATAAATCAATGAATGAAAAATTAAGTGCATCCCTGGAGGTGAAATTTGATCATGTGTTAAAATGAACAACATGAGTAGCTACTCAATCCTTGGAAACATTAAATATCCTCAAATGTTGGGTGTCCAATCCTCAAAAAATTCCCCAGACCATGTTAGGAAACACTCATATCACCTCTCTACCATTCCCAAAATTTGTAAAAAAAGAATATGATAGTTCATTGATACAATTTCATATCACCCTACCAGCTCAGACCACTAATCTCTGCCTAAACTAGTTGATTCTACATGGCCATAAGAATACATCCCCATATACTAGAGGTTCTAGACTTCCATAATGGATCTAGGGAATTATAGTAGTGATACTCTACCCTCATATAATATTGACACCAATAGAATAAAAATTAAACAATCATATATATCTAGATAAAATAATAATGGAACAACATCCATGAAATTTTCAATAAATGAACATCAAAAAATACTTTCTATAATTTTTTAAAAATGTATAATTATAGGTGGGAATATAATAACATTATAAATACAAAAATATTAAAAAAAATAAAATACTAAATATACCACTATAACAGGCCCAAGTCCTAACTTGATGCAACTCATATGATCTTCCTTAAAAACAAGGAAATCAAAAACCCTAGTATATTTCCAAAACCTAAACCATAAATAGAATTATGATAAATTATTTTGTAAAGAAGTTCCATTTTGTAGTTATTAGGGTGTGGGTATGAATTGGTAGTCCACCCCGGTGGTATACCTTAAATTATTAGTTGATAATAATTTGCACAACGGTGTAATATTAATAAAAGTATACCATTTATCAGTTTAGAAATTAATAGCTTAAATAAATAAATAAAAATAGTAAAACACCCAAGATTCCCTAGGATCCTTGGTGAAACCTAAAATACTTCTATAACTACCTCAATCCTCATATGTGGGTCTCTAATTATGGTATACATAATTGCATAACTGGTCCATATGTATACTAACATGTCAACCACAGTCGTGATGATCTTTAGGAACCCATGTGGCACCATTGTGTATTCCCCCTCAATAAATATTCATGTGAATCCAAGGGTTATGACCCTTGGAATTATTCTTTATTTATCCTACTAGTTTAAAATCAAGGAATCATCCATAATATTTAGAAATGAGACTGTAATGGAATCCATGGATTACTATAATTTTATTCCACCAAATCTCATGATGAATCAATAGATCATATCCCACAGTGTTCACATAAATTACCCTATAAGAATCCATGGAATTAATCTCTGACATTAGATAAATAATACATTACCTGAATCAATTGAGGGGTCCCCCAAGGAACTCATGGAATTGAAACTATGAATAATTTAATGGCCTGATCAACGAATTATATAGCATCGATACTCAATGAATATGAGGGGGTAATTACACCCTTGAATTCATCTGATTTTTCAATTAGAATTTAGGGCTCATATAAGGTATTCCTTACCAAAAAATTTGATATGGAATCCATGGAAGCCTTCTATGATATTCATAGTATATCATCAACCAAAGATAACACACAATTCATTTATTTCATTCATTTATTCTATATATTACTCATAATGACAATTTATTTTTTAGGAACAAACTCTCTTAACTATAATTTATAAGCAGAGCATAAAGTCTAAAATCATTCCAAACATATCACCCATTTAATTTATCTTCCCAATGTCACATTTAATATTTTTATGTTTTAGAAAAATTCACAAATCTCCCATGTTTGACTAAATATAGATCCATTCATAATCTATCTACAAAATTCATTATAGGTTGTTTAATGGATCACTATTTAAACTAAAATAATCATTAAAAATTAAATTTTAAACATTTTACCTATAGAACCCTTGATGGACCATTCAACCAAATTATTACCTTTTTCCAAAACTAAATTCTAGTATTATGTGGAGCCTCCTATTTAGACATCCCTATAAAATAAGTATAAACACTTTAAAAACGAATTTAATTAATTTTCCTAGGTTATCACCTAGGAAGTCGATGATATCACACTACTTAAGAACATTAATATCAAAATAATACTACATATTAATTATAGGAGACACGTAACTCATGTATGAATCTTTTCCAATTAAACACAAGCTTGTTGACCAGCCACCTAGGATCCTTCAAGAATGACAACAAAAACTCATACACCCATGACCCTATCTCACATCCAAACAAATAAAACTAATTAATTATAATTATATTATAATTAATAAAATTTTTAAAATAATTAAATAAAATAAACCACTTTGTTATAATCTAGTATTCACTCACTGGATGCACTATCCACACCCACACCTAGACCAATCAACCACCAATAGACAATCCCACACTTTTATCATGAGAGCGAGACAGATCCTTGATATTCGGATCCACAACCATAAATGAAAAAATTAATTGAAATCAAGACAATATAAAAATCATATGATTAGATACATTCATCAAAATTATCGGTGTTATTGTGTATATGTTTTCTTTAGTCATCCTCATCCATAGTAGAGAAAAATCCCATTCATGTATGGTCGATTCCACTATACTATCGTGGAATTATATATAAAACCCTAAACTCAATCATCTAAACCTAGATTCAACAGTGGGATGGGACAAAGAAAAGGATAAAGAGGTGAAAATCACCTTAAATGATCAATGATGATACCTAAAATGCCTTAAATCTGAAGGGTAGTGGACGTGGATGTAGAATGGGGAGAGGGGATCGTTGGAATGCATAAGAGGAGGAGAAAATAAAGTAGTTGGGGTTATAAAATTACAAAGGAAAATTCATAATTTCCCACATTTTAATGGGAACAGGGTTTGGAAATATTTATTTTCAAACCGTACACCAACCATGTTGAAATCACTATCCCATCCACCGTACGTCACACAATTGATATGCATTGTTTAATAAATGTGGGATAACCATGAGACTCATATTTCAAACCCTCCACAATAAGACACATAGTTTTTCTATAATAATTCTTTGGTCATGCACAAATTCACAGACACCTTCAATCTCACTTGATTTCAACTAGTATCAACATATTTTGGAATCAACTTCTGTCGCAACTTTTCATCCCAAACAATTTGTGTTAAAATTTAATTTTATGTTTGTTCTGTCCTTTTTTTATGTTGAGTTATTCTCATGTTTTACCTAAAACCATACTCCTTAACTATGCGCTAGAAAAAAATATACAAAACTATGAAACTTTTCATGAATCATTATAGATATATTTTTTCACCTAACACTCTTATTGGGCCCCAAAAAAATCCAAAAAAGAATACTTTTAGACATTAGAACATGAACAATTCCACTCCGAATCTCAGTTCAAAATTTCTTCCATCCTTCAATTTGGAAAAATTATATTTCTATTAAAAAATATACTCAATAGTACACATGATATTTTCTATTGAGTTAATCCTAATATTATCCAATAAGAGACACATGTTACACTATAATGTAACTAAAATTTGAAACTATTTTTTGAGAAATTTGATAAAAAAAAATAGGTCATGTCGTGAAGCTCATTTCCATGTTATGGAGAATGTTTAAAATAATGTTTTAAGTGTTTTAATAATGTGTATAATTTTTTCCTTATGGGACACTCTAAATTGACCACTTGTGTCCCTAAATAATCTCAACGGTGATGATGAAGGCTATATTATATCAAAAATACTCAAATAAGTGGGAGAAGGTTGAGGATAATTTATTTATATAAATTTTAATTATAATTTAAATTTAAAGAGTTATGAGAAGTATTTTTTATATTGTATTATGTGTTGAATATAGATAGTTCATGACCTAGAGAGGTATAGGATACACTTAAGAGAGAGAGAATCCCAAAGAGTAAATTTATCCTCTAGTTATCACTTGTATTGAATGAGTAATATTTCAATATTTAATATCTAAGTATTTCTTTTGAAAATTATTAACTATAGTGGAATTTTGGTTACTTCCAAATTTTTTCTTTATATTTGGTGATTGTAGGTATTTCTACAATTTGAGATATCACTATTTAAGAATGAAGAATATATTGGGTTATCAAGAAGAAGTATCATATTATTGAAATTTAATTTTTTTAGTGATCAAAAAAGATAATATGAGGAGATACTCTTTTGATAATGGATTTAGAGACACTAGATATTATTTCATTTAACATATATCACAAAGTGTGAGGAAAATAATTATTACTATTAGGATAAATATCTACACCCACATGTTCAAGGATAGAACATTGTCATCATAAATAAATTTTGGTGATGTTAGTGGATCATATGGAAAAGGATAATCCCATATAATACCAAGGATATAGTAAACTATTTTTATTGAAGATCCTAGTATATAATTTTGTTTATCTTCATTAAATTTAATGTTTTGATAAAATAGCTAAACTAAATTGACTGAAATTTCACTTGTTCAATGGTAAGAAAAAAAATATTTGTAAAATAATAGTTGTATCCTATATAGAGGGTTATATTTTCGTATTCAAGGGGTCTCAATAACCTTTTCTCTTATAGGACTACTCCATATGTAAAAGAATATCCAAAATATCATTTATCAAATTCTATATCAATAAATGAATCCCCAAATGAAATATGAGAAAGAGAGACGAATATTCCAAAAAAATTGGGTAATACATCTCTCAAATATCATTCTTTAATTTATTCTATTTATAATCCTCAAACACAACATAATGAATCTAAATTATTGAATATGAAAAAATATATCATATTATCACTCTAAGACTATAGGAGAGAACTCATTGTTTGTAATAAGAGTAATCAATAAATATTCAATTTATTATAAGTGGTAGTCTAGAAAATCCCTCAAATATCTTCTTTGATTTGAAAAAAAAAATCCACTTCCATTTTAAAAAATTATTAATTAAATCAAGAATAAATATGGGAAGATGGTTCATCAAATCATTCCTTATTTTATGAATAGAGGAGGTTTGTCCCACTTGAAACAATCATGGATTGAAAATAATTCCATATTTCCCTATAAATGTTTTAACTAATTATTTTCTATATTTTGATGAAGTCTCTTATTTAATTACATGGGAATATCAATCCCATAATGGTTTCTAAATTGATGATTCCATCCACTAATTGTTTCTCATTCATTACTTAATAATTTTGACAGATTATAATCGTTCTTTCCATGGGTATAGTTAAATGAATACTTTTTTTATTTTAAATATTGTAACATAATGAAACAAAAAATATTTCTATTTTTTATAATTCAATGGACATAAAAATTATTAATTCACAAATAAATTGAAAAATTATAAATTTATTTTCTATTGCAATGTTTATTTTCAAAAATATATAAACATCTTAAAATTTCTTTTTATGAATTTAGTTATTATTATAGATTTTAAAATTTTAATGACCATTGAAAATTATTTTTTATGTTTTTTATATGGTTGAAAAAAAAATCTAATAAATAAATATATTTTCCATGTAAACTGTGTAAACCTATCGATAGATTAAGTTAAATAAGAGGTCCATAAGAAAAGGTGGCCTAAATGAAACCAAGTAATGGTCAGTATAAGATTAATGTATATGTGTATTTGTGGTGTTCAGGTATCATAGGGATAAATCAAACGATGGATGCCAAGGAAGACAAAAAATAATATTTCAATTCTTTTCCCACCCCCACATTCATGGCAGGACAAGTAAAATAAAATTACGCAATCCAGTGCCATATTAGCAAGTAGAATAACTAATTAATTATAATAATTTTTCCTGACCAACTACAACATTTAGACCTAGAAAAATTAATGGCCCATGTATAAATACACACAAACTATACTAATACCCATTCCATATCATAGCCTAGAAATCTCTATTAAGTATCCCTAAGATCTATAAAACACAAAAGTTGTGGTACTAGGATCCACCAACCAAAATCATTTTCTCTTACATATAACCTTAATACCCCATGTAAGTAGATATATTTTTATCTTAAATCACACAAAACACATCAAATTTCACCATCCAAGATTTTGGGTTACAATATAAGACTCACTTGAAACTTTTTTAAGCTCCATCGTTATTTCCTCGGACCCACCACTTGGGTAAGAACCGAGATTCAACACTAGTTTAACTTTCGATTGAAACACCTATAAATTAATAAAACTATATCTAGATAAACCATCCATGTTTAATAAATATTACATGAATATTAAAAACAGACCACCCCATAATATTCTTCATGAATTACCTAATTGAACCCTCATCAAATTCAATTCACATTATCTCTACTTGGAGCTGAGTTTGTCCGACTAGTTGTGTATGTCCAGTCATAATTTTGAAAAAAACATTGCATATAATTAATGTTTTATTTTCACCATTAAAGTAGTACCAATCTTAGATTTTATATGTAATGTTATTCTATGAAGATGAAAAATACCCCCCACTAAATCTGATTTTGTTTAAAGGTGGAAGCCATGCATCCAAATTAAAGTGGAGAGAGATTATTGTTAATGTTTTTTATTTATCTATTCCATTTTAATATAGGGATAAAATATATAGTAAAGGGGAATTGATTTTAATACTCTTTCTTGTTGGAACAGTGGATCTCGTTATATGGGATGAAGTTGGTATAAGTACTACTGGCCTATAATGAACACTATTCATCTATCTCTCATGGTTTGATCTCTATGGTGAGATTGTTATGAGTTGAAGGGGGTAGTGACACCTTGGTTAATGGTTCAAGGGACGAATTATATCAACCAAAATTTTATGGATTTAGGATTGGAAAAAAAATTTATAGTCTATTTCAATACTAGAATTCTAAAACTAAATATTTCATAAAATGCTTGCGAATAAAAAAAGCATAAGTAGAGAAAGAAAAAACTTTTAATTAGGAAAAACGTAGAAACCAATTTTTTTAATAAGTCTATAAGTATCGATGGATGTGATATGGATAAAGGAAACTATTTAATGGGTTTGATTGTGCACATGGCTTATTAGAAGATAAATTTGAGTTTCCATGGTCTATTTGATGTTTGATTGTAAATTTTAGATTATGGTGGAACTAGATTAACCAATTAGAATCAACTAAAAATAGATGGGGTGGGAGGTCACCCAGATGACATAATATTGATTTTTTATTTTATTTTATTATATTTTATAGTTTATCAGAACATGGATTCTTATATGTTACCAGAAATTATTTTTCTCATATATTCTTAATAATGTTTTAGATGTTTGTCCTGTGGAGTTGACAAAGTATAAACAATGTAAATTTTGTATGTAGTCATTCAATTGTTCGGATTTGGATCTTATATATCATTATACTTTTAAGAAGGTATTATCTAAGCTAAAGAATTGCTATTGTTGATTTAGTACAATACCTTGGATTTTAGTTTTGTTATCTAAACATTGAAATCATGTGCCACATCAATCTGGGACATCTAAATTCATGTTCCACATTCTATGTTCGGGGGTAGTATTATAGTTCAGAATAGGTCTTATAGCACAAAAAGTGGTTTCATGTCTTAATTTTAGGCAAATTGTTGTTTTTTGATATTTCCAAGTATTTTGCATAATGTCTCAATAGGGGTGAATTGAGCTATAAAATTCAACTCCCTATTTAAAAATATTATAGAAAGGTTCTTCAAACAATACTATTATCTTATTATTAAAATAGTGCAATGGAAAATAAAAACAAAAATTAAAAATAAATATGAATATTTTATAGTGGTTTGGGGAAACAAATTCCCCAAGTACACTCAATAGACACTCTCTCTAAGAGCTTGTTGATTTTTACTATATTCATTCCTATTCAAGGGGAATTCCCTACCTAGTTGCAAGAAGACTTAAATTGTTACAAAAAGTATGAAGGGGGTTTTCATAATATCTAATTAATGGACTTATAATATCTATCACCCATACATATAATAGGAAAAATGATGTAGAAAATAATCACTAGTTTAAGTGAAAATTTTTAAGAAACAAAAAATAATAAATAAGTCTTCCTATGGAATAAATATTTATTCCATACATGCTTACAGAAGAACTAATTTTAGAATAAATTTTATTTATTGAAGTCATAAGAGTTGTAATATTTTAGATAACTTATTATTTATTTTGGAACAGAGTTTGTGGTAATGTATAAGAAGAAGATGATATATATTTGGAATGAAATCTTGATTTTATTTCCCACTCACAAATAGTTATCTTTTTCAAATTATATAAATCCCAGTATGAATCTCTTATCGATGTCCCATAATATAAATATTTAAAGAAAATATAGACTCTTCTAGATTGATATATCCTTTGTTTTCTCAAAAATTCCTATAATAATTAATAAAGTATCCAGTTTACAATTCTTATAACATGATACTTTAGAGAAGTCGACCATTCCATACTTAATCAACTATTAGTGAAAATATTAGAAAAAATTACTTATGATTCCATAAAATACTAAAATATAATAAATAATTCAATTATCAGTACCATGATTGTAAAACATATCTGTATAGGTGAAATCCAGTTCCTTGATACCTTGTAGGAAAATTATATCCCTAGATCCAAAATTTCATATATGATATATTCACATAGATGAAACAATATACCCAAATGTATAACATATCCCTGTGAAACAGATTTATAAAACATATTAGAGAACTATTTCCATACAAAAATTCTTCACATAGAAAATTATCCATAGTCAAAGTATCAACATAATGTATTTCATGTACCTAATCTCACTATGAGAATGATTTCAAATAAGTATATAATTTACATATATGAGTTTTCTTTGCCAATTCCATCATGTTTTCAAATACACATTGAAATATCCCCCACATTAGGTAATTTTTCTAAACATAAAAAAAACTATATCAAATGACATAATTTAATTCCGTAATAAAAATATAACAAAAACATGTTTAAACTCACTTAATGGTACATCTACAAGAGAAATAATAAGGGTTTTTTAAATAAAAAACATATGACACATGGGATATTATTGGATAATACCATTAGTCTGACAATCTTTCCATTTTTTATCAAAAAAACTGTTAAAATATGTAATAAAATATTTAAGGGTTTAATAATAGAATAGATATCAAACATCACTTAAAAGGGAATAAGAATTATTTTTTATATTTTTTTCATATCTACTATCCCATTTTATTATATCGTAAGAGAAGAAAATATAATATATAAAACACAATAAACATGGAACAAAAAATATTGAATATTGTAAGAATGGGGTATATAAATGAATATGTGTTAAACATTTACTTATATAAGAAGAAAATGACATAGAAAATAAGAAATAATGAAAGAAACATCATCCTTTGAAGGGAGATAGCATCATCAACAATGGAGAAATGAAAAAACAATGTTTATTTAATATAAACATGTATAAAATATATATACATGAATTTATGGGTTTAAATAATTTAGTATAGGATCTGTTAGTACCAAGTTGTGTTTTGGTTGTATTTTTTCAATAGATCAATACATGTAAAATATCGAAGAATGAATGTAATTTAATTAGAAAACTTACCTTGGGAGAAGGTGATGGAGATTTTGATATGGGAGGATGATGGAATGTTTGACCATCAGAACCACACATCAGAATCAGTCCATCGGCATGATTCATTGAATATGATTCATCAGATTAAGGTTTTTGATAGTAAGTCTGAATTAGTTGAAAATTATATTGAGACTGGAAATAAATTTATGATCACAATGGGGAATTGTTTTGGAGTCTGAATGTCCCTGATTAAAATCAAAAAATGGTTTTCTTTTTATTTAGTTATCAATATAAAAAGTAATATTATATACTTGTGGTCCAATGTGTGATAGAAATAGAGAGTATATATACTTTGTATGATATATTGAATATGTTATATTTAAATGAGGCCCAGTTGGAAAGAAAGGAGTCAGTTGAAGGAAGGGATGTTACAATACTTCTCAATGAAATTTAAATGATGTTATTCTAATCTTAAACATTCTCAAAGTCAGGAGGAAGTCATGATACAAGATGATGTTTTTTAAGAGAGGAGAATACAATAAGAATTATTCTCGCTACTTCTCATAAGTGTGAGGGGCACTAGGTACAGATGGATATAGATCCTTGGTTTTAGAAACATTGGTTTAAGAATATCAAAAAGGTTGTATGATTTCTCATGTGGAAGAAAATAATTCACTACTGACACTGATCCATCATAATGGATTCTGACACTGATTAATTTTATATTTTTGGTGTCCTTTAAATATTGGTTTCTATGTTTTATCAGAGGAATAATGTTTAAGAAAGTTTGAATTTTTTGAAATGATAATCCATATGAAGTATTCAGATACTGACCAACCAAATGAGGATCCACAATATAGACAACCATTATCATCAGGTTGAATTTTATTTTTATTGGGTAAATAGAAAAAGAATGAAAGTATTCATTATTTCTCAAGAAGAGGTGTTGACTCATCAGAGTAGAGATAATAACATTCATCGTAACTTAGTGAAGATCGATCCATTAGAAACATTCTAACAAAAATATGGTCATCAGACTCAGAATCATCAGTCTAAATATAGATTTAAAGGTGAAATAATTTGAATATATTTTTTATTTTCTATTTATATCATTGTATTGAATAAGAATGATAAAAATACACTCAATCTTTTAACAAGTGTTTTCAATTGATATGAATAATCTGTATGAGAAGACTGTCGGTTTTACCATAGGTCGTCTTAATGGGCCATATTCATTTTTTCATATGTTTTCCTCATAATGAAGGATTTTAATGAGGAATTAGACTAAATAATTTCACTAAATAATTATTTGTAAATTAGAAGAGGTATTGATATTTAAGATGATTTGAGAAGATTTTAGTATCTCCCATAAGTATTGAGAATAGTTAAATAAATAAAATATGATTAATTAAATGAATGTGAAATCCATAATTTGTGAATTTAATTTGGAGGGAAGTAAAATTAGTTGTCCAGCCTCTTCCATTATGGGGTGCCTATAAAAGGATATCTCATTACATTTGTACATTTTTAATTTGAACTATTCATGTGCACAAGATCTACGATAATTTTAGAATAGGTATTGTGATTTTGATCAAACTAATTTTTCAGGTTCATACTAAGAAAGTTTCATCAAAACGAGATACATCAGAGTGAGGTTCAATCCAATCATCAGGGCTACTTCTGACTGATGAAAATCCACCAGAACAAGTTCATTATTGTGAGACCATCAGAGCAGCATCCAATAGAGAAAAGTTCACCAGACTGAGTTACGTCAGACAGAGGAAATATGATCTTCCAATTTAGTTTTTACTTAATTCAAGAAGGAACATCAGAAGGACAATTCGATCAAGGATAATCAGATAGAGGTTACAAGACTGAGGTAGATAAAACTTAATTTTTATGATGAAGATTTCCATATATAGTTTCTAGAAAATGTTTCAAGGAAAACAAGTTCTTTTGATAATTGGTAATGTCCTTAAATATTGTATATAGTAAATGTTTGATTCATATTACTTGGGTAGGAATTAAATACATTCTAATGTGGATCAGAAACCAATGGCAGGTGAATCTTATAACTGTGGATAGTTACAAGTTTCAAAAAATCTTATCTCATTGGGGTGTATAAATAGTCGTGGGAAGTGGATAGAAAAATGAAACTTAGTGGGTATACCCATATATATTATGAAATTTTATATATGATTTTTTGAATTTTTTGCTTCATGTGCCTTTGTATTCAAAAATGGATATAGTGAAAGAATCCATGTTTGTAGGACTATTCAATATGGAAAGGAGTAGTTCATTGTACCTATCCTTATAAATATCACGTGTTGACGTAAATTTATATATTTTTCATAAGAAATGTGATTTTGAGTATATATACTTGATAGGATCAACACATTAACAATTTAACGATGTTGAAAATGTTTACAAAAATGGTAATGAAACATTATTATAAAAGAAAAAGAAACCACATATTCACCCCTACCCCCCCCCCCCCTCAATGGTATCAATCATAATTGGGAACAACAATTGGTATCCGAGTGGGTTCCTATAGAAGATCCATCTCAGGTAGTGGAAAAATTCAATTCAGTGAACAATATGGGTTTTTTTATTGAGAATAACTGTCACAATTGAAATAATAAGATGTTTCCCTATCTTATTTCACATGGCCTTCAAGTTATAGTTGTGTCAATAGTGGGATTTCCTCCCAACAATGATGATTTTATGAAATATACTGATAATAAATGTAATGAAGATGATAGAAAATCTCATAATTCTTTGTTGATGGATCTCACTAATGATTTTTATGAAATGATTATTGGGTTTCAAACAACATATCAACTATAAGATAAGTTAATAAATTTCTTTTAAGGAAATGAAAAAAGTTAAGTAAATTATGTTACAAATATGGAGAAGTAGATTCGAATATTTTTAAATGGTTGATGATAAATGTTTTGATAGTTTCTTTATAAGGGTAAATGAGATTTTGAGTAACATCAAAAAAATTTATGGAGATGCTTCAAGATTCTACAATTGTTATGAATCTTATTATAAAATTTCCAGATATATTTGATGAAAATGATTCATATTTAGAATATCATGAATATTTATCCATGTATGAACATAATAATATCTTTGTGGTATATAAAGTGAGAAAATACCATTCTTTTGAGAAGAATTATGATAGATAAATGGATTTCAATGAATTTTTTAAATAGAAAAAAAAAGATAAATAAGCTAAACACGAATCAGTTGATTAAAAGATAGAAGAACACGATAAATATTTAAATTCAATTTTTTTCCATCCTATATATGAGTTAAAATAAGGGAATATAAAAACTAAAACTCTAAAATATTGGTATTGTGAAATGAAAGCAGATTTTTTACATAATTTTTCAAGGAATAATATTGATGAGTCTGAGTCTGAAGATGATGATAAGAAACATAAGGAATAAATATAGAATAAATATAAAGAATAATTTCCTTATTAAAAGAATATGAAAAGTTATGTGAGTAGGAAAAGAAAATTATTCCTCTACTCTTGATGAATAGGATCATCAACTCACCTTTATTGTTCAAGTAAGGAATGGATATGATTATTTAGATAGTGATGATGACGGTAAAGATATTAAAAAATTTAATTGGATTCTTAAAATAAGTTTAGAAATGGAAATTGATAAGAATAATCAACTCAATAAAGAAATAAGTAATTAAGGGAAAGATAGTAAGGATATATATTATTGATAAAGATGATCATATGAATAAAGTATAAGATAATATCTATTTTGATATATCTCAGAATATGATGATTAGTGTGCTTTCAAGAAAACTATAAAGATATGATAGATAAAATATTCCTAAAAATCATGTTAATGAAAAAAAGAAACTGATAAAATAAAGAAACTTGAGTATTTTATAAAATTGGAGAAAAACAAAAAAATTATGTCTAAAAATAAAGAGTGCTTAGATATTTTTTCAGAACAAGTTAATATAGAAAAAAAATTAGAAGAATAAAAAAATTACATAAATAAAGGTGGAATAAAAAGGTTTCTAATATTGTGAACAATGTTTTCAAAAATGGTGATTCTCACATTTAAAAAAGTGAAAATGGTGTGAGTTAGAAGGTCATATTACTAAAAATTGTTTGCCAATACTACCAAGACAAGAGGAATGCATGAAAGTGTTGTTACAAACTAACTATAAAAGTAGGGTACTGAAGTAGAAAAGATGTTGAAATCCTTATTAGAAGATTCAGTAGATGATAAGAAACTTGTTAAAAAATCAAAGAAGGGTGGAAATAATGAATAAAATACATCCAATACAATATCTAAGAAGAAGATGAAAAATATATGACTGAGAGAAGAACCTTAGTTGAAATGATGCTTCTACGGAAATAATGAGGTCCGTTCTTATTCCCAAAATATTTGGGTATTTATACAAACATACAGGTAATTAATGGAGTTAAAATAATGAATATGGTAATGAATCTCTTTGTATTCATTTAAAATAAAGTAATGAGGTCACAAAACATGAGTTATTTGAAGGTTGTGTTTAAATAATTGAAATTTTTTATAGGTTTGTTGAGATAGGATATGGTTACTCTTTTCTAAATAAATCAACTCAGAAATTAACCCATAAATGAGAATGCTTAAATAAAAATGTTAATGTATGTCAAGAATGTTTAAATAAAAATGATAATGTACGTCAAGAATGTTATGTGATAGAAAACATCTACATCCTATATTACACACTCTTGTTTTCTATACTAGGTTCTCCCATGTAGACATACAGTTGTTTATTAAGATTCTCATTGTTAAGAAAGTCATGTGATAGTTATCTTTTTTGAATGAATAGTTTCAATATTATGAGATGGAAAGTTTCAACCCTCGTAAATGAGATCATTTTTCAATAAGGATTAAACTTTTAATGATGTACACTTTGAATTTTTTTTCATTAAGGGTGGACAAAAGGAACTGGAGAGATATAAGAAATAAGGGGGACAAGAAAGGAAAGAGGAGAAGAAAATGTGAAAAAAGAAAATAATTGGTATTGTTTTGAAGTGGGTATTGAAAGAAAACATAAAGTGGAAAATTTTAGTCCCATGTTGTGGTTTGGTTGTATTTTTATTCAATACATAAATATATGAAAAATGTATAGGATTGTAAGAAAAGTATGTAAACAACTTACCTAGTGAGAAGTTGATGGAAATTTGGATAAAAAAATGGTGATTGCAAAGATGAAAATTATAACCACACATCATACTCAGACTATCAACATGATTCGTTGAATACAATTAACTGTATTGGGGTTTTTTATAGAAAACCATAATCTGGTGAAAATTTTATTGAGTTTAGATAGGAATTTCTAATTGTAATGAGGAAGTGGTTCAGAGTTTGAATGGCCCCAATTTGAATCAAAAAATTATTTTCTATTCATTTAGTTCCCAATAACATAATTAATCTGATATACTTGTGAGACAAATTGTGTGAAATAATTGTGGATATCATAAGATGGGATGGATATACAGAATCAAATATATCGTATTGAGGATCGGTTCGAATGAATGGATTCACTGGTAAGATGTTATGTTATAATAATTCTCAATGTTTGTTAGACGATGCTAGGATGATCTAAAATGTCCTCATAGTCATGAGGAAGTCATGATAAATTCTCAAGTCGGTGTAATAGTGGAGAATATGATAATTATTATTTTGGTTGTTTCTTATTGGTTTGAGGAACACTGCACATAGAAGGATGTCATTGATTGGTATGAGAATCATCAGTGTGATAATATTAGAAGACTAGAAAATTGATCACACTGATGAAAATAAATCGTTATGACACCAATCTGTCATAATGGGATCTAACACTAATTCATTTTATATCTTCAAAATTCTTCATGTATCGAATTCCATGTTTTATCAGAGGCATAATGGTTATGGAAGTTTTAATTTATAGAAATGATAATCCATCTGATGGATTTTGAGATCGGTCAACCATATGATGATCCAAAATGTAGAAAACCTTTTTTATTAGGTTGAATTTTATTTCTATTGGGTCCAAAGAAAGGTAATAATCCTATTTATTATTTCTCAAGAAGTTGTGTAAAGTCATCGTACTAGAGATGATAATATTCATCAAAATGAAGCAGAGACTGATCCATCAGACATTGATAAGGTCATTGGGCTTAGAATCATCAGTCCGAGGAATTTAATAAAAGGAAAAATACCATGAAGATATTTATAATTCATGCTTACTATCAAATTAATTATCAAGGATTCTATAAAATACTCTCAATATTTTGACAAGTTTTTTCAGTTGATATGAATAATCTACATGAGAATACTTTTAGTGTTTTCAATAGTTCATCATAATGGGTCATATTTATTTTCTCATATGCTTTCATCATAATGAAGAATCATAATAAAGAATCAAACTGAATAATAAGACTAAATTAATGTTTTTAAACTTGAATAAGTATGAAGATTTGTTTAGACTCATGTAGAATTAGGAATCTCCCAAAAGTACTGAGAAGAAATGCAGAAGTCAATGTTGAAGACCTAAATAAATTAGAAATATAGAATTTGTGTGTTTCATTCAGTGGGATGTGAAATTAGCTTTCCTTCCTTTTCCATTATATTGTTTCTATAAAAGTAGAGTTTAGTACATTTATACTTTTCCCACTTGAACTATTCACATGCAATGACGAATTGATAGTTGAGGAATAGGCATTGAGATTCCGAAGAAATCTATTTTATTTCAGGTTGATGTTACAAAATTTAAGTTGGAATGAGATCAATTGGAGTGAGGCTCAATGTGATCATTGGAAAAACTTCCAATGGACGGTGTTTCATCATAAAAAGTCCACCAGAGTGAGACAATTAGGGTGAAATCCATTAGAGTAAGGTTCATCGGACCCAGTTCCATCTGAAGAAGAAAACATGATCTTCTAATTGATTTTATACTCAGTTAAAGAAGTGACATAATAAGGAAAATTGGATCAAGTCCAATAGAATGGAGACTATAAGATAGAGGTTACCGAACTAAGGAAGATAGTACTATTTTTTTGTAAGGAAGGTTTCAGGACATTATGATTGCAAAATATTTCAAGTCCAACAAGATCCATTGAATTTTTTTGAAGACTTATATATTTTATGCATGCAATGTTTTATTTAGAATAATTTTAGAGAAATTGAAGACTTTATGATGTGTAACAGAGAATAAAGGAAATTTAAACTTATAACAATTGATACTTACCATTTGATGAAATTATTATCTTATTGGGGTGTAAAACAAGGTATGGGAAGTGGATAAAAAAGGGCAGTTAGGGGGTATAAACAACTATATCAAGAAATTTTTTACTGGTCTGTAGAGTTGTTCACTGCTTGTGATTTTTTTTTCAAGAAATAATATAATGAAAGAATCCATGTTGGTGAGACTATCTAACATGGAATGGTGTGGGTATTTATAAATAATGTTGTAAATATCATTTGATTCCTTATCTGTATATTTTTATAATAGAAAATGTGAGGTTGAGAATATATACATTTGAGGATAGTAACTTTAACAAGGTAAAGTCGATAATAAATTTTACTAAATAATTTATGAAAATTTCTTCTAATAGAAAAAAATAAACCAATATTTCACACCCATCTTAGTGGTATCTATCTTATATAGGAAAAATAGGCTAAAAGTGATATTTTGGAATAGGTTGAGGTTTCTTAATGGTTCGAGTGGAGGATGAAATAAATTCTGGTTCTATATGAGGAGGTTGGAATTATCTACCACCTTCAACATCCAAATGAATTTCACCACCGAAAATAGCTCTTACGTGAGATGATAGAATCACTGGAGTAGCTATGATTTGTAAAGGTTCCTTGAAGATATATTAATGTCATACTTTCTAGATTTAGTGAGCAATATAGGTCTTGAAGAATCAGGTGGTGATTCTAGTCTAGCAGGCTCAACTAACTTATGGTTATTTTTCTAAAAAAATATGGAAGGATAAAAAAATTGGTTCAAATTATATCTATAACCACTATATCAATCAGGTGGTTCATTGAGAATTGAAATCCTTCATTGAAGATAAAATAAGGCATATACACACATGTCAATCAGCTTCACGATATCCTCATTTTAAAAATCAATAATGGTCATATACACTTTCCAATTATATTGGCCAAGAACTACATGAGAGTGGTTTACCACACCTTTCAAAGCATCTATCTATGATACCAAAAACCTATAATATAATACAAAAAAATAATATATAAATATCTAGATCTATCACACCTGACTTTCTTTGTAGATTTTTTCTTGAACTCTTCAACATAAGGATAAATATTTACCAACTGAGTAAGGATCTTATTTTCAGATCAATAATAGAAATCTATTCAATAAAAACCCGAATATGATTAAAATAGTATCTTAAATAGTTTGGGTACAAGACATAGATATAGGTATTGAAATTAGAGCAAGAGAAGCAGTAATTGAAGTCACCAATAATCCATAAGAGGTCATGTGGCTCTAAACACTCAAGTCCTTATTAGAAACTAGTGAACTATGTTTTAATTGATAGGGTATACAAGAAGAAACTTTGGTATTAACCTATATAATGGCCTCCTTGTTGGATAGGAAGATGAATAAATACGTACATTTAGAGCTGAACCAATTTTCCAACTAGTTCTTGGATACTTTTAAAAATATCATTTTATTCATTCACTTTGTACATAAATAAGGGAATACACTCCTCAATGAATCCGACCATACTATCTAGTTAGAAATCAATACCAAGGCTTCCCTTCTAAACTACATTTCTTATATATAGAAATTATATAAGAAGCTCTTAAATGAGATACTGAAATAGTATTGGTGAGATAAATTCATAATAATGATATTTTAGCTTCTCATTCATGACACTAAGGTTTGAAGAGATCTAGTAAAACTATAACTATAGTTATTGAACGAGTACATGACTAAAAGAGGTAAATATTGAAGTAAACCCCTCAAGAAACTCCAACTACCTAGTCACCATATCATTAAGTAAGTCAAATTAATCTTTCATATCATACCTAGCTCTTTCTACTTCCTTAAGTACTTTTTTATAAATAATTGTTTGTATCAAAGGTAGATTATCGATCTTATCAAATTGAGATTCCACTTACAAACTCAAACTATTATACAATATTTTAATAGCACACATGTTATTTAATTCAAGTATATATCTTGTAGCGAACTAAAAATAATTTTTTCTATAAAAAAACATCATTGAATATGTTGTAACAACATAAGAATATCATTTTGGGAAACAATTAACTCTATAATCTTATTGAAATATGTTTTAGAAACCTAATTCACATCAATGATTTCCAAATAGATTTAGGGTCCTTTATCTCATCTTCATTTCAACAAGGTCACATATTATGTTTTAAATCTCATTGATGATCTCTACAACAAAGGTTTTTACTTTATCCTCAAGAAATAATATTTATTTATCCTTAATCACAAAATGTGGATCCTGATGAGTGTGAAGTATAATATCCTAAAATACAAATTTTTTTGTCATTTTAAGGAAAATTATCTTGTGATATCTCAACACAATAATTATTAAGAACATATAGATTTAAATCTACTTAAGGTATATAGACATCAGTATAAACATTACAATGATGATTAGTTGATCCAATATATAGATGAAAATCCATATGATCATGGAAATTATCTTTTAACGATCCCGATCATTTTAATTTTTAGCCTCATATTCTCATTATACATTCACTTCCAACTTTATGAACATCAAGCTTAATAAATGTTGTCAAATATTTTCGCTTTACAACTTCATTGCTATCTACTTTTAATAGTTCCTATCTATTTTCTATTGTAGGTTACACACCTTCTTTCTTAGAAGGATCCCCCTTTGTTAGTGTTTCATCATGTAGAAGATTAAATCAAGGGGTCTCCCCCTGAATAGGTGTATCTATTGTTTCTTGAACAACTTCACCTCGTTTTTTTAATTGCCACCGTTTAACATAAGGATGTGTCCCAAGACTATAAAAAACTATTTAAAGGTGTATTTTTTATAGTATTACTATTACTAATCTTAATAGTTCAACACTCAGTCATTTTATCTTATTTATTTTAAAATAAAAAATAGAATATCTTATCCCAAAGAAAATAGTTCAAACATCCCTTTACCTGGAAGAAATGATGCATGAGTCATATCATGTATCTTGGTATGTTAACTATTTATTGATTCTATAATAGATATATAAGATAAAAAACCTAAGAGAGTGTACTTTCAAACTATCTAGCCCTTTTGAAGATACTATTCTAAATGAACTTACAAAAAATTTTCTTTCAAGTTTTAGGACCTTAACAACCTTATTCTCAACCACAATTGTCCAAAAAAGGTATTCGGTAAGGTAAAAAGGTCCATCATCATATGTACCCATTATGTTCAGGCTGATGTGGTATCTCTATTAATGTGGATAGTGGAGGATTTCATCCATTTCTTCAGATGATATAGAGAATTTATTTTCACTTACATTGGAATAAATCATATCTCCCTTATGTGAAAACTAAAATTAATCATATCTATAAAACATTTAGACATCATTCTAAAACAGAAATACAATTTTCATTTCAATTAACATGGACTCTCAACCATTAAAAACAATACCTTATTAAGTATAATATTTTTACACATAAGCCATCCAAGATCAATAGAATTAAAAGGAAGTACTTTGTGTTATGAGTTAAAGGTATTCTCTTTATTTAAGTGTCCTCGGGTGCCTTCCTCAACCCTCTTAAAATTTCCACTACACAAACTGGGTATAGGATTCTATAGAAGTAATGTTTCAATAGAAATGGTGAATGATTTAAGAGATTAAATTGGGGGAGAACTCATATAATGAAATCAATCGATGAGGCAGTGTCTATATGATCGATCGAAATATGTAAAAAAATTATCATTTTAGGTTTTTTATTGGATTTAAGCTAAAAATTCATAAATTAAAAAATTAAAAGAATATTTATATGAAATTATATAAAATATCATTAAATATAATATATTAAGACTAAATTTATAAATAACACAAGAAAGTAAAAAACTATGGGAGACTAATGCATAAATAGATTTTTAGTGAGACCAAATAAGCTTATAAATAATCTCATTTAAAATGAAATTAACCTATTTATATTTTAATAAAATAAAATATATCAAAAGGGAGGTTCATGGTCAAAATTTCAGCTTACTGGGTTTTTTAGAAATTAATTCAATGGAAATATCACCTTTTTTATTGTGATCTCTCATGAAATGATGCATCAAATCTATATGATTTGTTCTAGAATTATTTTAAGGATTTTTACAAAATTTGACTGAACAGTTCTTCTCCCATTTGATCTAACCTTTATTAAACATGAAACCAAATTCTATAATGGTGTGTTTCATCCATAAACCTTGTGAAAAACAACCACCAGTAGTCATTCCTTACACTTCTTTATTAGATAATACAATTGAGTTTTACTTATTACTCAAATAATATACCAACGAGTTTCTAAGAAACTAGTTGATTCCTAAGGTTATTTTTCTACAAAATCGACAACCTCTAAAATAAGAAAAATAATATGATATTAAATCAAATTCAAGTGTTTTTTTGAAAAACATGAGATTTATATAGACACACCCATTTAAAAATATTATAATTATTTTAGAATATATTAAATGAGACTATATTTTATTTTCATAAATTATAGAAAATTAGTATACTAAAAACATAATTTCATATCTACTTATGTTAAGGAATAATATAGTCCATATTATTTTTCTATCTATCTTGTTCTAAACTAGTATCCCCACATTATCCTAATTAATATGTATATTATAAATCATAATATTTTTTTACCTAACTAAATTCAAGTCCAAATAACATAAGTTAATAATTATATATTTTATTTTATTTAAAATAATATGAATTTCCTTTTGATATATTTGAAATCAAAGATATAAAATGAACTCACACATCATTTCAATTTCTATTTCTTCATCATATTTGAAAACCCAAAACACATATTCTAATTCCTGGAACCAAAGAAGATATCATTAATATATATTTAAAAAAACAAAATAAATGATGATGGAGTTTTCTTAGGAAGAGTAGGATATTCCAAACCTGTTGAAAATAAATTTGATAATACATATGACCATAACCTTTTATAAATATATCTAGCTCCAGTTTAAGGAAATAATATTCTTTAGTATGTTTCAAATAGAATTTGGAAAATTAGAATTTTCATAGCTGGTAGGTTGTTCTACATAAACATCCTCTAAAATAAAATCTTTTAAAAAACTATCTTTTAAAGAAAAATGAAATAATTGTAATTTTATATGAGAAACATACCCAAAGAGAATCATAAATGATTATTATCTAGATATCGGAGAAAATGACCCTTTATAATATATTCCCACCTCTTGGATGAAGTATTTTCCTAATAATCTAGCATTATACAATGTGATCAAAACATGAACTTCAGGTTTATTACTAAAAACCCACATGGCATGTATAAAAGGGTAATGAGAGGGTATATCTATTAGTTCCCCAACATTTTTCATCCAGAATTAGTTTATTTCTTCCTTTATAGTGAAAACCCAACCCTCACCGGCTAAGGAATTTTCTATGGTTGTTTGTACAAGTTGATAGAGAAAGTCATAGAAATCGATTGGCTTTCCTAAACATATTATAGTTAAAATCATTCATCTAATATTCATATTAATATATCTAATGGATGTTTGTTTAAAGGTCTAGGATATTTAGGCCTCAAACTCTTAGGTTCCCTAGTTTCTATCATTTCAGGAATGTTTTCAACAAAATTATGTTCCAAATCATCATCCATTCTAGTGTCAAAAAAAATGATTGAGTCTCACGTTTTCTAATGAATAACATAACTCGTCAGATTGATTCTTTCTATAAACAAAAGGATATTATTAAAAAAATTAAGATGAGTTGATTATTTGACAATAATTTACCTTTTATTTAGTACTATATAAGATATAAAAGTTAAAAAATAACCTAGAAATATTCCTTCATTAGCCTTTAGATCATATTTTCCATGATTATACTTTGTGTAAATGTTTTACACTATAAATGAAAAATATTTTATTTATAGAACATATGTATTTTAATTATTCCATAGATTGTAACCTTTTTTATTTAAGATTTGGATTACAAGAACTGTAGTAATGAAATTGAATTTTCTGTTCATATATTCACCCCAAAAATGAGTTTTCATGTTATACTAAAATGATATTGTTTTTAAAAATTCTTAAAAGGTCATATTCCTACATTAAAAAAATTATGGATTCCTAGAGACTAAAAAGATGTGTTGGATAACATGTTTTGTTCAAAGGGAATGGAAATCATGGTTCTCAAATTCTTCCCATTATTTCATCATAAAGAATTAATTTTGGCAATTTTCCATTTTCGGACATGCATATAAAAACTTATAATGACAAACCAAGTTTCACTTTGGTTTCTCGTAAATTATCCCTATATAAATATAGAGAAATCATCTAATAAAAAATAAAAAAAAGGATTTAAATCATATATGTTTTATTATAGACTTTTTGAACCAATACACATAGATAAGCTCGAAACGCAATGTTGTAGGAACCTCTTTGAGTAGTTTAAAATATCACTTTTATTTCATACCAATTTATCATGAATCACATAGATTGATTTTATAAAACTTAAATTAAGGAACAAATGAAGTTATATTTTTCCTAGATAACTTTCTCAGAGAAAAAACCTTATAATGTTTAAGTATTCTATTATAAATACAAGATTCAATTATTTCATCAATAAATTGTCTATTGTTTAGTCAAATAATAGAGATCTTAGGTATAGTTATTTTTCGTTTTATGTTCTTTATATTTAGGGTATTTATATTTAAATATTGAACATGAATTGTTAGAAAAATATACTAAATAACCTTTATTCGAAAGTTGAGAGATACTTAAATTGTTGTGTTTCAAGACTTCCATATTGAGAACTTTGTCGATGATAACTAAATTTTTATTTACATCTCTTTAAACTCTTTTAATTATTTGTTTTTCATTATAAAAAATGTGATATATACTCAATCAATCTTAGATAGTGCTTATAAATGTTAGAAGTCAACACTCATGTGTCCTGAAAATATACTCTTTATATAACATTTTTCATTATTTTTCTAGTATACTTTTTTCTAAAAAAATAAAACAAGATGATTTTTTTCACCCATATGTTCTTGAGCCTGACATTATTAGAAACTAATGATTTGGGAACCCAAATATACTGGTATTGTCCAGAAACACTAGTACTAAATTTAGACTTATTCCTAGGAATAAAAGAATACATAACAATAAGTAATTGGGGATTTTTTATACAACAATCATTATCATAATTTTCAAGAACATTATCATGAAAACACGTGACTTTAGAAACTCTTGTGTTCGTAGAACTAGGCATAGAATAATTTTTCTATAAATATTTATTTTCACTATTACTACCTATTCAAAACCATTACATTTGAACTTTATTACTTTGAATAATTTTATATTTATAAATATCTACTAAAAAACTAAAAACACATTTTATGGATTGTATATCATCTTTTATGATTTTAATTATATAATTGTGCTCAATATAATTGAAAAAAGACCTTTCCAATTATATTTTTTTCTCTAAAATCATATTTCTTATTCAATATATTTCACTCATAGAAACATCATATTATTTTCTAATTTCATTACTCATCATCCTTAAGAGATATTTTTTCTTCCAAATGATATAATACTCATTTAATTTATAATAATTGATGAAATCTATTTGAAAATAAAATTCATCCTCAAAATAATAAATGGAATGTACCTTATCATATTGTTCCATAAAGTACATGTTCATATTTTTCATTGAGAGTTCATATTCAGATTTATAAGATGAATCATCACTAGGTTCTTCTAAATAACTAAAACTTTCCTTAATATATTTTTTCCATTTATTTTTAGTTCTATAATTATTTTTAGTTTATTCTCAAATTTATTTTTCTCTTATCGTTATGGGAATTTTGGCTTGATTTTATATGATTGTTTCACTCATAACATCTGAATTCTTTAGAAATTATATCATACATTTTTATATTATTAATGGATATTTAATTGTCTTCTTATTTTATATTATTTATTGAGTTTCTAGAAAATCTATCTAAATTACAATCAGAATAAAAACAATTTGATGTAAACCCATATGATGACTCAAAAAATAATATATATTTGACATTATTTTCATCTTTTTTTTGTGGAAACATTCAAAAGTGAAACTAACTTCATAAAAAATATTATATAATCTCGATTCATATTCAATTTTATCTTTATCCATTATCATTGTTCTAGTAAAATAATTTATTTTCAGAACATTTACAAGAGTTTATTTCATAATGGAAACTGGTATTCCATTCTTCTTAATAGGTAAAAATCTAATAATTTTTAGAGCATGGTCTAATTTTTGAATAGGTATTCCCAAATAATATAATTTCATACAATATTTGTAAGTATTCCATTAATATTGGTTATAATATCACTATATTTTATTCAAAATGATTCTAAATTTATCTAGAAATTATCTTATCTTAACTATCTGACATTATTAGTTCCTTTAGAAGAAATAGTTATGGTTTCCCATATCTCAAGGGAAGTGGTACATTGAGAAAAACTATTAAAATCATCTGAACAAGGACTGAATAATATAATATTCATATTCGAGAGTGTATATATTATATATAATCTTATTCATCATTCCAAATTTCTATCTCTTTTTAAGGTAACCAGTAAGGATTAATAACTTTCAAATAGACTTTCTAACAGAGATTATTGAGATGGGTAATCATTATTTCATTACATCATTCTTATTATCTCTATTGATGTAGGTTTCTTTAAAAATGTACCTAAAATTATTCATGTAATCCATTTTATTTGATATGATAGATTTTTATCCATCAACTAGTAAAAGGTAGAGAACTACAAGTCTTTTCTCTAATTCAATATTTTTTCTCATGTTTGATGTAAAATGGATCAGTAGAGGGTGAATTGAGATATAAAATTCAAATCCCTAATTAAAACTAATTTTTACTAATTTATTCAAAAAAAATTCTTTTCATATTATTAGAACTATGTAGTGAAAATAATTAATATAAATGAAAAAGAAAAAAGGATATTTTATAGTGGTATAGGGAAAAAATATACCTATCTACTCACTACCAGTACTCTCTCTATGAGCCTGGTGGTTTTTAGTTTGTCTAATATTTTCTCCAGGGTATTCACATACAAATTTTGAAAAAATAACCCTTATTACAAATGAGAATAATGGTATTTTAATAGGATCATATAACACCTAATATTTTTGGTATTTTACCCTTTCATTATATAGTTTGTTGTTATATAATATGTTGTTTTTCATTTTGGGGGGTTCTAGATGGTTTAGATGTTTTATGGGTGGTATTTTAAGGGTTTATAGTGTGTGAATTATTAGTGGAAACCATACACTATCTCCATGAAACTATGAATGAGATTATGGGAGTCACTGGGTAGGTGATAGATTGGTGCACATTTTTTCTAAACTATGTGGAAGCTTAGGAAAAACTGTGTGGATAGAGACATTATGGAAATCTATGGCCAATGAATGGTTTGTCAGAACATGTGATTTCTATGTGAGATAATAGTTTAAATATTTTATTATACGCCTAATTGGTTCGTAGTTTCCCAAACTATGTAGCCTAACAATGATATGTGAATTAAATAGTATGAATATTAGAGTTTAAATCAGTTTTTAATGTAAAACACTCATTTTTATCCTATTCTCCCAATATATAGAACTCATCTTCTTCCGTAGTCATTCATGATTTTTTTCCTTTTGATTTGAATGATATATTTTATTAATTAATGTTTATTGGATCTCTGGAATCATTTTTAATTATTTTTTTCATTTCAATCTTCACAGATCTTGTCATTTCAAAAACCCAAAATGTTATATCTAATCCATTATGGATAGATCTAAGTTTTAGTATGAGTTTTGATGATATGTTTATTAGATATATTGAAGGAAATATTTTTTTAGGTGAACATATAGGGTTTTTAGTGTCGTTATCTAATTTCATCATCTGTTGAGAAGTTGGTGTCTTCTATCTCTTCCCCCAATTTTTGTGAACTCAAAGGATGTGTTTTCATGAATTTTTTTTCCTGGATTAAAAAATGTAATTTTGAATAAATTCATAAAGTAATCCCTTTTGGTTTATGATTCTAGAATGCAGATATTTTAATAGATTTATGAAACCCCATTTTTTATAATTTTAAATTAAGGTTTAATATTTTTGGTTTTCTTTTTATGAAGGTAACATGTGTTATGAAATTTTTTAAAGGGAATAAAAGATTTATTTAATGAATTGATATGATAATTTGGAATATATGGTTCATGTGAGTTCAATTTCATTGGTTATGACTCTAAGTATGTGGTGTTTTCATTGGGGCACCTAGAGTCTGGCCCCTAAGTGATGACATAGTGTATAAGTGAGTAACTAATCATGAGTATGAGACTGTCTCCTTGAATGTATTTATTTGTGATAAAATAGAATATTTCTAGGTTTGATAAATGGAATTGAAGGATTTCATGTAATTAATGTATCAAATGGCATAAACCTATTTAAATTTATAAATATTTTTTCTTCACATTAAATTATTTTACATTTATTAACAATTTTAACATCACTCTATTTGTTAAAAAGTTTGTCTTAAACTATTAGATAATGTGTCCCTGCCCTAGTGGTGTTATTTGGAAATTATATTGGGGAAAACCTATTGGATATGATTAATCACCCCTATATGTTAACATTTTTTCATATATATATATGTTATTCTTCATTAAATAGGTAATTGGAAGATGTTGTATTTATCTTCTATAACACATTGATTCATTATCCATTGGATGTGGTTTTGGATCTTGTTTATTTATTATGATGTCATTGGAGTGATGCCACATTGGTGTTACTATGTTAAGAGGTCTTCTAGTCTCACATTTTTTAATTTTTTACTTTATCACTAATACTCTAATATTATTATTTTATTCGTAATCATTTGACTTGTTTTGGTTATATACATGTATCATATGATGGGTATGAGTTTTTATAAGTTTTCATAATAGGTTTTTTTGTTTAGAAAAGATAAAATAATCCACATAATGCTTATATAATCCCTCTGTATTTATTTCAAAAATTTGGGGTCTTGGGGATATAAACTATTGTTAGTGGCACCTATAACCTGGTCCAACCCAATGGGATGAGTGGTGACGTTGCCTATGGTATTTTCTTTGGTCAGTCTGTCATCTTAGGATGGTAGTAAAGAGATAGAAATATTTTAACATAAAATGTATATCATAATAATTATGTATCTAATCATATTGTGGTGAGATTCAATTTACCATGGTAGTTTGGGTACAAAAAGTATTCTAAAACACTTCAAGGTGTGTTTTCATCTCATCATTATGGGTTTAGTCGATGATTTTATCATATCATACCCTAAAACAAACACATAACTCTTGGATCCATTGATTATATTATTATTTTATCAATAAAATGGTTATAATGGTTGTCGATTTTGATGATTTTTTAATTTTTTTTTTAATGATTGTTTTATTAGTGATTTGAAATTTTTTATGTCATTAGTTTCTATTGACTAATAATTAAGTGGAGATTTTTTGGGTCAGAGAGAAATGGCTCAGGTTAAAAAATATTAAAATCCATAGTAATGGGATACAAAGAATGTGGTTGCACCTGAGGCACAAGTGAACTAAAATTTTCTTCAGACCATTGATTAGGATTTTTAATTTATTGAAAACTGAAATTTAAATGATGAAACTATATTATTTTATTACTCTACTCAATTTTAGAAATAGAATATACAAATATTTTTGGGTAATTAGGAACCGAAAAATATTTATGTGTGTATTAATATAATGAACCAAATCATTGATTTTCTAGGAACATAGGTTTATCTAATTATAAATTTAGTCATCAAAATCCTAAAGTATCCTTCATACTAATGCTAGGATTTAGTTGTCCAAACTAATTTCAATAACGGGATAATGTGATATGGGTTTAAATAATTATCCAATAAAAAATATGTCCTCACATTTAAAAGATGTCTATAATTATATATTTCTTTATTTTTAAGAGAGAAAATATATCAGTGATGGAATATACAGCTATGTTTACGAATTTAGTTTGTTTTCGTCAAAAGCAGCTTCTAGTGCATCCTTGAAAGAACTCATCGTTGAGTATGTATTGCAAACATAGATTCATTATGAGATATTTTGACTCTATATTATATATTATATGAAAATATTTAATAAATAGATAGTGGTGTAAAGGGATATCATTGTAAATTTGACTAGATGAATTATGTTTATCTCCACTTGAATAGGTTGGAAATCTAATGTTGGGAACAATAGGTAGAGGGACACATATTTCCCATGTATTGGGTCATATAAAAGCCAAACCAATAAATCAATTAAACTTCATACTTGACCAAAAGAAATCATAATGTTTTGATTATGGTTTGTTCATGCATATGAAGAAGGATTGTATAACACCACCTAGTACTTGTAAAACTTGTAACTATAATGTTATATTGTTTCTATTTGATATAATTAAATCTTAATTTATTATTTTTTCATGTTCCAATGATAAAATGATGCTTCATAATAAGATGATTCCACACATGGTAAGTATCCTGAAACCTCTATAGTAGCAATAGTGTAGGGTATTTAAATGTAAAAACAATTATATAACAAACAATGGAGACTCATTTTATTGGGGATTTTTTTGATGGACATGTATTTCATGGACTTTCTTATGGGAATTGATTGGTTAGATTCTTTCAATGCCCATATCAAATTCAATTCATGACGAGTAAGTTTTATATCATCTGAAGGGATTATGCAACATTTTAAAGAGGATTTGGATGTGAAGACTGGAAAATTGGTACCTTTAGAAAGAATGGTTGGAACTATATCTCATCAATTAGAAAAGGTCACTTTGGGGAATAGTTAATTAATTGATACTATAAATTTTACTACCATTGTGGATCGATATACAGACATGTTTCCTAACAATTTCACTGGTTTACCACCTAAATGTGAAGTTAAATTTATTATTAATACCCTACCAAGGATAAATAATATTTAACATCCTTTATATAGAATAGAAACAATGTAATTTTTCAAGTTTAATTTCAAATTTAATGAATCTAAAATCAAATTGTTCATAAGATAGAGTACATAACCTTGGGATACTCTAGTTCTTTTTTTCCAAAGGTAGATGGTCTGGTATGAATCTATGTATATTATAATAGGCTAAATCGGATTATGATATAGAATGGGTAATGAATACATTATATTTAGGACCTTTTTGACCAATTCATGGAATCCCAATGGTTCTATAAAAAAATGAATTCTCATTTTATCTAAAACTATCGGTTATGAAAGTGGATATTCCCAAAATAGCTTTCAAGGGTCATTATTCTCATTGTAAATATACGTTAATTTCTTATGGCCTTATAAATTCAATAATGGTGTTTATATAATTTTGGAATAAAATATTTCATAGGTAACTTGAATCCTTTGTGGTGGTATTCTTCCTTAATATTTTTTTATTCAAGGACTAAGGATGATCATAATGAACACTTGGGCATAATGTTGTGTACCATTCTATAATATCACCTTTGTGTTACAATTTTAAAGAGTAATTTCTATATGCAATATTTAAATTTCCATATCTACATAATTTTAAATATATGTGTCTCTATAGATACTAAATAGGTAGAATATGTTATCTCTTTTTAACCACTAAATAATACTCTTGATATAAATAGTTTCATCATATTACCACTGTATTTCTCTTTTTTTTGTGATTTTTCGTGACTTTCCTCTCCAATGAAATACTTGAGAAGGAAAAAAATTCATTTCAAAGGTGATATGAGTTCTAAAAATATTTCCAGAAGATTAATGTCTTGTTGACATCGGTGTACATCCTTACATTACTAGAGTTAAGAAAATGAACCATTTTCTTTTGTAATGAATTAGGGTCTAGTTTGGTATGTTTCTCATGTATATGCATCATATAATAGAATATTAATAAAAAATATAATTCGTGAAAGAGAATAATTACTCCATGTTGTATTTGGTTTTAGGTTTTATAGTTTGTGCCTTCAATACATAGAATCCATGTCTATTTTGTAAGATGTTCACGATTATCACCAATCATAACATATTAAAATTAATATTTTTTCAAACATATTTAAATATAAGTTAATTAAGAAGGATAAGATGACTTCATATTTTTGAATTTTACTTGAGGTATACATTGGTTAATAGAAATAAATTTTTTCATGCATCGAGTAGAAATTCATATAGTCAGTCCCAAAAATACAATTTAGATGAGTACCAGCTGATGACGGCCAGAGCGGACATGAGTCTAGATTTTGGTGAGCAAGGTGATGTTATAGTTTTCTTTATAGTTTCTATTATTCCTAGTTTGACTGATTGGATAAAATATGATTATATATGTGATCTTGAATTTTTAATAATTAGATAAAAACTTGGTGGTGTGGAGACTATTTGGGGATATACTCTAGATGGGAGATATGTGTTAGTTTTTTTAGATCAGATTTTGGTTTGACTAATTTATCAAGAAAAACTACATTCGTCCTACTACCAATAAATATGGTAATTCATCATATCATTTATACTATGTGATGATAGAACTATTCTGGTAGGATTGTATAAAAAGGAGGGTGGTATATTATATCTTTAGATGTTTCATCTATCAGTCGGTCACGGTAGGTCATCAACAACATGATAGTACATGGAAATATTTAGCTATAGTTATGTAAGAATGGGAATAGATTTTTATTGAATTTGTCAAATTTCTACTATTAATGGTTTAGAAACAAAATTTCATATGGGTGATTATGGAATTTATTAAAAATTAAACTCATTTAATCCTATTTATTGAATCCAATATGGTAAAACACTTGGAAAAACCCCACATTCTAGATGTGGTAAATTCTCACATCATGCTAGATTCAATTTTGTCTAATCAAGACCCCAGGTTTACATATCACTTTTGGATATCCTTTTAATAATCTCACAGAGCCCAATTTTCAATTAAAATTTCATATCATCCTCAAATGGGTGGAAAATCCAAAAATAGATTCAAACATTAGTAAACATTCTTGAATATTGCATTATGAATTTTGTATGATGTGAGACCGATCGGTGCGACCGATCGGTGAGACCGATCGGCGGAACCGGCCGACGTCACCCGGCCTTGCCAAGTTGTTCCAGTAACGCTCCTTTTTTGCAAATAGGGTTTTAAACCCTATTCTGCCTCGTTTAAAAAAAAGAAAATGTCTTAAAGACCCGAAACACGCACAAAAGTTTTAATTAGATACTGAATCGACTCATGAGTCGGTTTAAACCACCCACCACCTTTAATGATGAGTCAAGCCACGTGGTCAACCCACAACTTCCACGTCTTACACGGTTTCGCGTTTTCACCTCAACCGTCCCCAGCTCTTATAAATTAAGGGTTAGGCCGTGGTTTCCCCTTTCCTCGATCGTGGCTCTTCTGGTGCATCGGGCCTGCCGCATCGTTATCCATCAAGTTCCGCGCCCCCAGCCTAAACATCGATCATCTATCAACAAGTAGGGAATTTCTCTCGTCTCTTACTTTTGTGTATCATGCGGGGTTGGCGTTATTTTTGTTCCTATGGAATTGGTTGAACCGAACCTTAATGAAGATAATAAACGAAGTTCTAAAGAAAGAAGGGGAAGGGGTTGTGATCGTTGTTTATGATTTATCTTGTGATCATCCTTTTTAGTTGTGCTGGTTTATGTTTTCTGAAAATTGTGGTTGTTGGTGGTCATTGTATGTGCACTGATGAATCCCCTCGTGATGTTTTAAATGGGTTGTTGAAATTGTGAACTCCTGCTGTGAAATTGGTTAATCACGTATGCCCGACTGAATGAGTTGAAAGCACCATGATCAACCCTTCTGTGATAACTCCCGGTTAGAACACACGGAATTTGAAATCATGGAGTGTGTTAAGTCGTTTAAATCTGAAAATCCCTGACTTGTGTTGGTAGTGGTAGTTGGTTGTTTTCCTTTCAGGACGATTGCTGGAAATGTGGGAGGGGATGGGATCCCCTGTTCTTTTATACTCTCGGTGGTTGTGTGAATTTGGGGATGGGATTCCCTGTCGGTATGGTTTCGGTGGTTGTGAGTTTTAAATCCGAGTGGTTACTCGTTCATATCACAAATTGGGGAGAGATCCTCTGTTGGAAGAACCAGGTGTGAGTGTTTTGGTTGATCCATGCTTTTGACGCTTTCCTTGGTTATGCTTATGGTAGTTTCCCAGTAGTGCTTAAAATTAATTGAACATTTTAACTGAACGTGAAACAAGAATGGGACAAATGGTTTTTTGTGGGCAAGGGTCGTGAACTGTGAGTCGGACGCAGTGGTGTTGTGTTCTATAGGTTGGCTAGGAAAACCTAAGCTTTGGGTGAGTGTGTGTTACCTATATCTATACTTGTAGCTTTGTGTTTCTTATTTGCGCCCCACCCAAGTTGAGCACTCAGTGCCGAACACCCCCATTTATGGGGGAAGGGTGTTTTTCCCAACACTATCCTTAGTGGCTGGTTATTAGCTCCTTTTCTTCTCCCTTTCCCGGATAGCCCAAGTACCTTCGGGTAGGCTGTGATGTCCTGAAGTCCATTATTAGCCCAAGAACCATCGGGCGGGGCATTGTGTTGGTTGGCCAGGTGTGTGCGGCAGGTGGTTTCCCAAGTGTCTTCGGGATTAGGCCCAGGTGTCTTCGGGTGTGGCGGTGGTTGTTCTGGAATAGGTGTTTGCAGGCATGGTTACATGTGACAGTTGTGGCCCAGGTGTGTGCGGGCAGGATTTCGGCAGTGGGACTGCGTGTGGTTGTGGCCCAGGTGTGTGCGGGCGGGTCTGGCAGTGGGACTGCGTTGAGAATGGCGGGATTGGTCCGATGCGTAGGATGTCTCAATAACCAGTGGGAAAGTGGCGCGGGGTACCCAAACATCAATGTGATCTTATTATATATATTACTTGACTTGAGTTATTTGGAGAGTGAGCCTTGGTGATGCCTGGGATGGATATCTTGCCCTGTTAGGTGTTTGGTTTACTCTTTTTCTCACGGGACTTTAGTACGTTCCCCTACTTGTGCACGAGAGTCTTGGTTTTCCCTAATGAGTGTACTTGTATACTAACCCTACGTATATAAAACTGCTTTCAGGTTTCCAGGAGGACTTCGGGGATCACGCAGGACCTTACTAGCTCAGACTTTTGGAGCAGTTGCAGTTGTTTTTCTTTTTCTTTTTGGTACTTACCTTGTAGTCACCTTTTTGCACTTTGTGGCTTTCACTTTTGAAACATGCATGTGGGAATGGTTTACTTTTGGCTTTACTTTTCTTTCTACCTTGGTGTTGTTGGGTTTTCTTCTCCTTATCTTTCGATCCTATAAAATAAAAATGGTAATGCCTTCCATTTGCGAGAATTTTCTATACCCTTGGTGCTAGTCGCCACTCCGGGACCTATTGAAGGCGGGTTTCGGGGGTCATTATCTCTCCTTCAACTTAAAGAAGGAAGGGCCTGGAAATCTGCTGACCGATCCCTCCTTTTGGTGAAGGCGGGTCATGACAATAACAGTTACCAAAAATTGATATATATGGCACCTTTTGAATCTTTGTATGTCAAACATTGTTTTTATTAACTTATTTGGGAGAAATTGGTGAGACATCACTTACCAGACATAGCCGTGTGAATGAGATTATAGAGAATATTCAAATGCTTATGGGGATTAAATTAACTACTAATATCCATGAAAAGTCATATATTTATCTTAATTAGTATTCATTATTATTTTATATGGGTGATCTTTTTTTTTGAGAGCCTCTCAAAGGCCACACCATCATTATTTTGGAAAACAAGGTAAATTTTCTGCAATGAACATTGGCCCTTTTGAGATTCTAGAATGGATTAGTGATATATCTTATTAGTTGTATTTACCACCATTAATTTTGTATGTACACAATGTATTTCATGTATCTCAATTGGGAATTACCAGCCTAATCATGACCATGTTATTTAATGTGGCCTTGTTGATCTTGATCGAGATGCTATGTTTTTTCATATTTCGATAAAAATTATGGATAGACAATAGAAGATATTTTTTGACAATTTATTAGTATAATATGATTCATATGGTTTTATGGTAAAAATAAGGATAATACGATGGATCAAAAATAATTTATACCAGATAAATGGCCCTATATTTTCTAAAACACAAAATATGCCAAACATTCCATGTATGGAAATTCCAATGGTTTTGAGAATATAACACCCTTAATTTTAAGTAATTTACACTTTTTCTATATATTTTAAATATGTATAATACTTGGGTTAATTTTCATATGTTTTTTGATTGTTTTTTGAGAAATTTAATACTTTTTAAGGGTGAAAAGTTCGAGCAGCATTAGAAGATACGACACACTATCCTCAATAAATCATGAAATAAATTCTATGAGTCATTGGGTAGGCACATAGTTGGTTCATGATTTTTCGAAACCATACATATGTCTAGTATTATCTATGTGTGTGGATACATAGGGGAAGCTTGTGGTTTTCACATTGTTTATAAAACTGTGTGAAAGACATGTGAGGGGGTGTTTTTGAGATAATCGCATTTGAAAATATGGTATACTATTTGCTAAACTATGTTGCCTCATCATGTGGTGTACATTTTATGATATTTAAATTAGAGTTTAAATTGTGTAATTTCCCTAAAACCCTCATTATTTCCAATTCTATTAGGCTCCCAAACTCTTCATATTCCCTATGATGTTTTTGTGGTTTATTTTGATCTGGAAGTCATATTTTATGAATCAAAGTGCATTGGATCTTTGAAATCGATTTTAGGTCTCTATTTTTGTCTATTTATTTTTATATAATCTCATCCCCACTAAAAAATAATGTATATCCTATAAGTTATGGATATATCTATGTTTTTTATGTTTTTATGAGATATTTATTGCATCTATTAAAGGAAATATGTTTTGAACCAAATCTATAGTTTTTTGAGTGTCATCATCAATTTTCATAATCCATTGAGAAGTAAGTTTCTTCTCTCTCTTCTATAATTTTTCTACAACTATAATTATTTGTTTTTATTGAATTTTTTAATGTGTTTTAAAATGAAATGTTGAAATAATTATTTATGGAATCACAATTGGTTTTTGATTTGGTAATATGGGAATCTTAATGGATTTTGGAAAACCTCTTTGTTATATAATTTTTAATTAGGGTTCTGGTTAAATGCATGAAATATGATTGGTGAATTGTTGTAAAGGGAATAAATAGTTTATGTGGAAGGAATTGGTATGATAATTTGTCATATATGTTTGGTATGAGTTCATTTGGATTGGATGTGACCCATATTATGGGGTGTGGGCCATTGGATAACCTAGAGATTGGTCACCTAGTGATAACATGGTGGATCAATGAGTAACCACTCTTGAGTATGGGGTTGTCACCTGTAATTCATTTTTGTGTGAGTGTATGGATCTAGATTGTGTGTGCGAAACAAAATTATAGGAATTAAAAAAATTAAAGGATTAAATGGAATGAAAGGATTTTAATGTATAATTTATTCTATCATTGATTAAAATTATTTTACTTTAATTAACTATTTATGTGCTCCCCTATTTTTCACAAATTTAGTTTTAAATTGTGAGATAATGTGTTCTTGTCCTCGTGGTTTATGTTGGGAAGTATGATAGAGAAATTAAGTTGGATATGATTACATAACCCTTGTATATGTACTTTGGTACATATGAAGATGCTATTATTTGTAAAATATGTAAAGGACATGTTTCATATTTCTCTAGAAAATATTTATTCTACTTCTATAGTATGGTGTTTTGTATCTTGATTATTCCTCTTGGATCCAATGGTGTGATTCAACATTGGTGTTATTATTCCATTACGTCATCATATTTCCCCAGAATTGTATATAATTTATCACTAAGACTCTGAGATTTTGTTTTATTGGTTAATGATTTGATTTGTATTGGTTACATACATGAATCATAAGGTGGGTATGGATGTTTATATATTTTCATGATATTTTTTTATATTTAAAATGTTCAATAATCACCCAATGTATATTTCTTCCTGTATTATTTAATGTCATCCTTCGGTGTCTTGGGGAAATCGCATACGGTTAGTGGAACCTCCAACCAAGGCCTGGTGAATGGTTTGGGTGAGGATTTTAAATCTCATATTATTGAATGTTTAAAAACATTCTCTCACACTCAGTATATAGTGTGTGCACTTACATAAGATGAAAAACTATATAGGAAATAATCTCTAATTCAGGTGCACAATTTCAAGAAGAAATTGATAAATAAAAAGTCTTCCATAAGAATAAATATTTTCACTATATCATCTCCAGGAAGAACTTATTCAAGTTGAAATGAGGTTTCTTCAAGGAATAAGTGATGTATTATTTTATAACACTTACTATTTTTTAGAGTTCCATATATGTTTGTACCATAATGGAAGAAGATAATATATTTTTTAAATGAGGGCATGATTTTTATTCCCTCATAAACATCATTTCTTTATCATAAAATTATTTATACTAGTATTTAACTTTTATTGAGTTCAAATAATTTAAATACATATAGAAAGAAAAAACATTTCCAAATCAATATTCCCTTCATTTTCACTATAGAAAACAATTAGTCATAAATATTGTATTTGTTTTACTATTCACGGAACATGAATCTTTATAGAGGTCACCCATAATTTATTTACCCAACTCTTACGCCAAATCTTCGAAAATATTAATAAATTCTCCTTAAGATACTCCAACGATAACAAATACCTCAAGTAACAGAAAAACATATATGGAATATACACTACAAAGGTGAAATCCATAAAAATGATACCACATAAGAAAAATATATCCATGGATCCAAAACAACATATGTGGGTAGTTCATGTAGTTGGAATAGTGTATCTATATATTTTACATATCCATATATAGCACATAGAAAAAATATATCTTGAATCCTTTTCTATATATTTGAAGTCTTCACATAGAGGATTATTCATAGAGAATGTATTGACGTATGTTATTTTACATACACTTTCATTCTAGGTAATTGATTTCAAATGGTAAAAAATTCATGTAAGAAAGTTCATGTAGATGAATTTAACACATTTTCAAATCCAAATGGTCATATTCATCGTATAATAGAATTCTTCCAAAAAGAAAAACAATCTAGTAGTGTATATTATTAGTTCAGAAAAAAATATCATTATTTTTTTTAAAACTATCATAGTAATATATCTATTAGTTGCAAAAATCGATTTTTTTGTGAGAGAAAAATGTATAAAACGTGGGATATATTGGAAAAATATTATTAGTCCAACATTTTTACTCAAATGATATATAATTTTTCAGTATCTTAGATGTATAAGTAGTTTTTAGATATTTTCTTATTGGAACACTTCTATTATAAATTCTTGATCCTTTTACACTTTTTCATTCAATGGGGTTTACTATTTATAAGGAAAGGATTTAAAAGAACAAAAATTCAACATTGATATGTATTATGGGTTAGATATTTATTATAGAAGATGTAAATTGATGATTATATATTTTGATAAGATCATGATCTTCCATTATCATGATTGAGTAATTGTGAATTTTGGAGGTCCAGTATAGGCGTTTCAATTTATTTTATCGCCACTAGATTCAAGGGATTTGATTGTAACCATGGTGATAAAATTTAGTGTTAAGACTTACATAGAATTTTTGGATGTTCATGATATTATTTTAAATAATTATATTACATGAAAATAAGTATATAGAACTACTAGAATATCCTTTAGTGTGGAATTCATAGAATTTTACACATAATATGAAATATAAAATAATAAAAAAGGGAAAAGAGAAAGGAGTAAAGGTGATTTATCTAGGCCTAAACCTGTATTCTTGAATAGAGTGTAAAAGGGAAACTGAGGAATTATTGTGGAGGCCAAAGGTTCATTTTCAAAAGTCTTGTTCCAAGATTTTCATCCAAAAAACAATATATTTTAGGAAGGTACTAACTTATTATTCAGTGTCACTGGTTAATTAGATTCACAGATCACTGATTCGGGACCTTCATTTAACTCAACATCTTAGAGATAATGCATGGTATATTATATATCCCTAATGTTCAATAAGTTCCATCATTTGGAAAATGAAGATCAAAATATTTTTGGAAATACTGATGAAAATTTATTAACTATAATTATATTATCGATGAATTTTCAATGGGAGAAATACATTTTTGGATTGTGGAAGAAAGAAATATTGATTGGTTAGTAATATTACATGGGTTTCTATTTAAAATTTTCCTATTTTTTGACAATGATTACATAGGGATCAACTATGGTGGTCAACAATGTGAAAAAAATGGAATATTTTATCTTATAGGGATTTCAGAAGGTGTAATTCCCTCTGATCCATCATCTTCAACAATAGAAATTCCGTGTCATGATTATATTGGACACATTACTGGGAAGGGGATGAAATCCCTATCATTGAAAGGTATAGTGAATATTGATGTTGTGTATTATATAGTGGGAAAAGACAACATACTTAATAATCCTTGAAATGATTCATTAATTAGATAAATAAAGACACCAAAGAATGAGAATCTTGACCTAGTACATTCATAAATGTGGCGGCCAACATTTTTCACTCTCATGGAGGTTCATTATGGTTTATTACCAAAATAGAAAATTTAGTATAAAAATTTTTGTTATTATTTCCCATGATTAAGTATAAGGTTTTCAAAACATTAATCAAATTGAGATACATTGTGAAAAAAGTTGGCCTAATTGATGTTGAAATGCTTGAGTTATAAAAATGATGGTGACTACAAAAGCTAAGAGTTATAATGTTTCTTTTAGAGTATAGGCAAGTTTTTTGAGATGAATATACTAAATAAACAGTAAGATAAGGATTCCATAAGGAATTTGAATTTTACAGTGAATTTGAAATGTAGGTGTGTGATGTTACATGTTGGTTTCACCGAGGAATATTTGTTAATGTCATTCAATTGTGTCTCATGTATTATGAATCAGAGACCTTCTGCATTGTTGGGGAGACATTTTTAAGGTATTATATTGGTAAGGAAACCATTATATATCTTGCACAATTTTTGTTATAATTTTCACTTATATCCATGTATATTATATATAAATAGATATGCTTGAGGATAAGTCTTTGGTGTGTTTCTTGATAGGTTGTGGTGATGAAAAATTTGGATTTAAACTCTTCGGAAATAGAAAATGGAAATTATTCATATTTAATAATTTCCTCTTCATTGAAGGGATATTTTGAATGTACGAGAACATTGAGAAAGATATAGTTGATAAAAAACAATGCATTGGAAATTTGATCTAAACAGAAGTGTGAAGGCTTTAATTAGTTCTGAGTTTATAACAGTTCAAAGATAATATATATTTCATATGGGATTCTAGAGAGATTTCAAATTATATTTGTATCACTAAGGTCTAATGTTCTAAAATACTAAAGGACTATTAAATATCACGGTAGAGTTCTAGAAGATTAAATTACAATGGGACTGTTTCAATAAATATTGAATAACCGTGTATAATTAAGGAAAACTTCTAGGTTCAGATGTTTTATGAAAGAAATTAGAACCAATATTCATTACTTTATTCTTATGGTTATTATAGAACCTAGTGGATTTAAATAGGTTGAATTTCTCAATGAATCAAGATATTAACAATTGTCAATGAAGGAAAAAATTGAATCCTCTCATGAAAATAAAATATGAATGCTAATGAAACAAAATATTGGTAAAATAAAATCATAAAACAAGTTTTCCTATTAGTTTTAAGATGAATTAGATAATAAGATATGATACAAGGAGAGAACTTTTTTTAAAATATTTCAAAACATGGAATGTTTGGTTTTCAATGAAATATTTTATTCAGTTGTTATGCATTTAAAAATTATAATAGTGCTAAAATTGGGTGTGAATGAAGTCCTTTTGAATAGATATATTTGAAAATATTATTCCATCTTGATTATTTAGAGAATGAAATATTTATATAACAAAAGGTATATTGCAAGAAAAATAGAATAGATGTTCCAATGTGTAAGACTAAATGGATTTTTGATGTGCTAATGTTGACACCTGGACAATGGAACTTATTGTTCGATGCTTTTAGGGTAGTTAATGTATTTTTATAAATTAATATTTACAATTTCTACTATTTAATGGTGTTTTATGAAGGAATTTTTATTATAATTATCATTTATGTGGATTATAATCTATTACATATACTGAGGAAAGATTAAATTTAAAATATGATAGCATATTTATTTGGAACATTCAAGAAAAAGTTATTTGGGTTTCAAATAAGATTTTGGGATGCGTAAAAGTAAAGACTATAAGAAACAAAAATCTATGTTGTATAAGTCAAATTACACTATAAAGTTTATCTAATGATTTATAATATCTGAATATAATCATTTGAAACCCCCATTGGTCATATATTTCATATTTTCTAAGGAAAAATAACCAAGAACGGATGTTGAGGATGATTACAAAGTGAAGATTCAATATAAATATGTGATTTGGGCCTTGATGTATTCCATGTTTTATTAATGGAAAAAAAATTGCATTGGGTTTTTCAACTTGTTAAAGGATAATAAAAAAAATGATAACTATGAAGTGGTGAAGTGGATACTCCAATATCTTAAAGGATTGGTAGACCTAGCATGGTGTTGTAGAATGTATTCTTATTTATAATGGCCTGTAAATTAGATATTTGGAGGAGATATATACATATAAAGAAGTACTAATAAATTTTTGTTTTCCTACAATGGAAAAATGAAGGCCTCTATATATTAACTACAAAAAGTAGATTCATTATCAACTATGATGTTCGGGTGTGTTTAAATCAAAAAATATGGTAAAAAACTGGTATGGTTGAAGTGTTTGTTGGAGGAACTCCAAATTATGCAGGGTAATGGAATTTTATTCTATCATAGTTTTTGAATTATTCAACTTTTTGGGAATCTATTATTTTATTCATGTATGGAAAACATTTATTTGAAGTATCACTCAATTTAGAAATCTATAGAGGATAGAGTATTATAGCTTTAGAACATTTGGGGTTTTCATAATCTAATTCATATATAGCCCTAAGTCAAATTTTGGGAAAATATTGTGTAATATTGTACCTTTGTGGGTATTGAATGATAGAAGGAAGTATTGGAGGTTCTTTCCCACTTTATAAGTTTTGGAATAAATTATATGTTTTTGAAAGTGATAAAAACTTGATAAATCCTTGATAGAAAACATCAAATGGGAGATTATTAGGCCTAAGTAATTATTTTGAATTTTATTTCAATACTAAAATTCTATAAGGTGAGATCCTAGAAAGATATTACAGAAGAAAAAATAGTAGTGAAAGTTGGATGTCTAGTATAAGAAAGAGTGGACACAACGATTCAATTCGATGAGTCCATAAGTGTAGAAGGATGTGATATGAACACATGAAAATATTTTCCATGTGGATTAGTGCACATGGATCATCATTTTATAGATAGAGATTCCCTTTGTAAATGTAATGTAAAACCACAAAGATAAATTGGTGATGGAATTAGATATACTAGCTAGACTCATATATAAATAGACATGTGGGGTTACTCAGATGATGTGTTGTTAATTTTTTTTATCTTGAGAAGTTTATCGAAACATAGGAACCTACTTTTTAGTGGTATTTATCTATTTATTCACTTATTAATAAATTTTTGTGATCATCTAGTGGATTAGGTTAATACAAAAACCTAGTTTTTTTGTAATTTATTTGTGTGAGTGTGGTTATTTTAGATCACTTTACTTTTAATAAGGATATCTTTGAGGTGAATAACTAGTGGGGTAAATTTATCATGATACTTTGGATCTTTATTCCTCTATAAAAATTTTTATATCATTTACTATTTACATCCACTACTTATAAATTCATATTTTTCATTTCTGGTTTGGAGGGAGGTTTTTTTATTTGGAAGGTTATATCTGACATAATAAAAGGAGTAATAAAATAGCTACCAAACAACACCAATTAATAGTACTCTAATAGTGTATACTTTATAAACATTATTATTATAGAAATGTTTACATTATTGACATGGGTAATATTTAATCATGGAATACTGTATAAAACTAGATATTGTAACAATGTAGGTTACAATAGCATTCCATTGACTTATGATTTCAGATTTATCTAGATTTTGGAGAGTGTGTGGGCCTTGTAATTTTATGCTAAAATAGGGAAACTATTTTTCCATAGTGAATTTAGGGATTCGTCTGAAACCATGTGAATAATTATATTCATATCTTTCATTATCTTATTTTTATCCCTTGTTAACTTTTATTCTTGAATCTTTTTTCATTGGTTCTCCTATGGTTTCTGTATCAAATGGTATCAAAAATATGGTTTGTTCCACATTTGATATAGATTAAATACGCATATTCTAACTATTAAATGATAATAGTTGCTTAGTTAGAGCATTTGGAACTAGGGTGATTCCTTATTTCCAAAATATTCTTAATATAAGTAGTCAATAGTCATGTCACCCTGATGAAAATATTAATACATGATTTTTGGATCAATTAGATTATCATTTGAGATGAGTATTTTATGTGTGATATTTGGATTAAGGAAGGGAATATTAGGTAAAATTCAAAATCCCATATTGGTTTGATAGATTCAAGGTGTTCCCCTAGAAAAGGCGGGTATATAAACATCCATAGGTGGGGAATTAAAGTAAAATCAAGACTCAATTTCCATACCACTTAGTGTGAATGTTTTCCAAAACATATATCCTCAAAACAAATATAATATAAATTAAAGGTTCACTATATAAAATAAATGACCATAATTTAAAAATGTAACTAATAAAAATAAATTTTGAAATGTAAGGTAACGATACTTATTTAAACTAACTTAATAGTATAAAATCAACAATCAAATCAAATGATACGAAAAATTAAAAGAAACAATGCATGGAGCCATGGAAAAAATCCTTATAATAATATTGGTATATTTATTACTAATCTAATTCTAATGAAAATAATCCTTCACTTTTATCAAAAGAAGATGCATAATCTATAGAGTTGCTTATAGTTATCCCAGTTCTACACTAATAACTTTCCCATCTAGAGTAGTCTAAAAATAAAAGTTCTAATAGAAGCTTCCTTTACACACCCTGATTAGTACTTGAAATATCTAGCCCAATTCTTCTATTTCATAAATTATTTAAAATAGTTCCACAATAGCACTTTGTCAATAGTCAACTAGACATAAGGTATAGTGTACACATGCTATAATATTTTTTATCCCACTGACTGAAATCAATATAATCTTCAACCTAGAACCTCATTGACCTTATAGGATCAGATAGATAACAATTAAAATGGAATTAAATATCTTTATAGTAAAAACTAACATAATATTTTCTCTTATCTAAAACCCATTGAATGTTAGTGTTACAATTAGAAGTTATAAAAGTATTGAGATGTTGAAAAATTTGAAATTATTGTAATAAAGTATAGTATAATTCATACGATATTATCTTGTTTTTTTTATATTCCATAAATCCCGTAGTTTAATATATATCCTATGTTATAAAAAAACTCTGATGATCAATTAATGATATATTTTTATATGGTTGAAACTTTTGCAGATGTAAAACTACATATGTCGATGGATTTCACCGTAGTTCTTGAATGTTACATAATATGTATAGATCATCTCAACAAAAAATAATTATTATTGGAAAATAAATATATACACACATAAACTCAAAAAAACATCTCTTAGTTCAATTGAGACTTTAATGAAATGTGTTGTGACATTTCAAAACCATTGATTAGAAATAAGTTGATTATCACAACAATATCCCTAAAAATTATCACCCTTATTATTACCCTTTTTTAAAAATCCCAAGAACTTGTGAAAATACATGTTTGAAGTTAATTTTAATTTTAATAAATCCTTCTAAATTCTGGTAAAACCCCTTATGGATATAACATATGAGAAACTAAAATTTTTCCATTAAAAATCCAATGTATTAGTGGAAATATATCTGACCAACAATTTCCTGAGATAATATCTAAAATATATCCAATAATAATAACTATCCTCCTTTAAAAAATACTCCCACATAATTAAATTTTCTCTTTCAATATAAACATCTTAAAACCCACCCCAGAATCAAAATAATGAAAAATCATTGAACATATATAAATATTTAAATTATATCACGTTTTTTAATAGAAAAAAGAACAAAAAAGAAGAAGTTACAATAGAAAAAAGTTATAGAATATTTAGATGAAAATAATGTAAATAAAATGTGTTTAATTTCTTTTAAATTTACATTCTAGTTAAGATTTAAAATATAACAATACATATCATTGTATTTTTTATTTTCTTCCTCTGAGATAAAATTCTCCCCATTATTAAAACATAAAAATTAAGTTGAAAACATTTATATCCTATTTATATTAGATAATATAGGAATAATCCAACAATAATAATCATTTGATGATGAGTATAAATGTTGTGAACCTTGTAGAACTTAACATCCAATTCCCATAGATGATATTATTCTAAAAAAGGTGGTTTTAGAAAATTTTCAAAAACATTATCTTCTCTTCTACATAAACAATAATATAATTTTTTACAAATAAAAAACCACATTTCAATTGTAAATAGTTGTTCAGGTATTTATGAATTTTTTAAAAAGGTAAAATTTAGAATATCATATCATTGGAAAAAATATCATAAGAATAATCATGAAAGAATCAAAGAATTAAATGTACTAAGAATATTCAAATTTTCTTAAAGGTATTACATAATGAATCTATAAATAATATGTATGATATTTAATATATTATACAATTGTTATATATAAGATATTCATGATTGTATATACTGTTCAAACTTAAAATGTTTAGAATTTAATTTACTACTTTTACATGAGATGTTCAAAATCATGGAAATCAATATTGAGTTATTAAATAATAATAAACCATGATGTAAATGATACCTTTCATAAGGTAGTATCCATTAAATTAAATTATAATAAATAATTTTTTCTTTTATTTTTTCCAGTAAATGATCAGTATAAATTTGAGTAGTTTTATTTAAAGAACTTATTAATATTGCGATGTACTTACAAGTAAAGTTAGAACAATTCCAATCAAGGAATTTATCTCCCATTTTAACAGTAATTTTTCAATGTTATGTGATTGTGAAACAATAATAAAAAATTATAATCATTTTTTATTGATCATACATACCTTTTATTTAATATTTATATATCTATCTATATGTAATGGTTTAGTTAAAATTTCCACACCCTGATTTTTAATTCTGATAAATTGGAGAATAATATCTCCTTTATATCCCAATGGAAGTGGTTTATTACATATACGTGATTTACATGAGAGTGATGAGTGAGGTATATAGAAAAAGTTATTTTTTCTATCATAAAAAATAAGACTTTGAATAAAAATCAAACCAAAATATATGAGTGTGTGTTTAAACCAGAACAAATTATCACTATATCATCCATATACCACATATTCTCCTTTACAAGTGGATATTGAAACTAAGTGTTTTTAATTGACATTGAAACTAAAGACATTCCTAATAAATTAAATTTTCTAAAACTCACTTTTATATATTATATATCCACCAAATCTTTCATGATGATAACTCTTATGACTAATCTTGAATGATCTAAAGGAATAGAATAAGCTATGTTTCTGAGTACCATTAAGGAGGTGAATATCTTCTTGACTATCTTAAGATGATACTACATTGAATATTTTTTGAACCTCACTCATAACAGTATAAAGAACCTAATTTCTATTTGACTATTAATCAGGTAGAGAAATATTTATTCATTCCTAATAGCATTGTTTGATCTCAATATTTCTTATATTTTACAAACTAATGTTTACAAGATGTACCCATTAGAGTACTAATACTAGAGGAATTTTCCAAACCCCAAAAATTTAAATAAATATACACTATACTAATATTTATTTAATATTATTCCTTCCAATTTTTGAGTTAATTGTAAGAAAATAAATTTTTTTAGTTCACCCATCCTGCTCAGGTCTAACTCACTCAGCATAATTTATAAAAAAAAATTTCGGATAGTTTTCTGAGTTAGGCCAATAATAATTTAATCGATATAATTATATGCAATTATAATTTCCCTAATTTTTTTTTTGATAAAATGATTCAGAAATTCCACTACATTGAAAATTTTATTTTCAACTATGAAACCAAAAAATATGTCATAGCTAGCTCTCATAGCTTTTTTAAGTCAATAACGGTCTTTGGAATGTTTAAAAAAATAGTAAAAATTTTAAATCGTCAAAACATGGGTGTTTTCAAGAAAAAAATCTTCCTGAGAATATTCATTAAATAATGAACACTATATATCCATTTTAAATATAGTAATGTTATGATGAGATTAAAATGCAAGTTGAATACATATGGATTTGATCCTAGCTACCAAATAAAAAAATCTCTATAATTTATGCACTCTTCTGGGTTATAACCCTTAGAAACATGTATTTCTTTATTATAAAAAATAAACCCATTTTCTTCACACATATTCTAGAAGACCCATTTATTACCTATAATATGAATATTATTTGGATTCTCAACCATGGTCCAAACAAAATTATATTGAAATTTATTACTCTCTTAATTCATAATGAAAATCCATATTTAATCACACATGCAATAATTGATTATTTTGGGATTAAATTGTTATAGGAATGAATAATGTTCATATTCATTTATAATTGAAGTTACTATTATTATGGGTAGATATATACCACTGATGATATTATCCTAATTATGATATCTTAAGATCAACTAATTTTTTACGTAAAATGGGGATTGATCATCATCTATTGAAATATTAAATTACACGAATATAACATCTAGTACTCTAGGTTATACTAGTAAAGTATCTAGTTTTCTAATTTTTATCAATGTGGGTAGGCATAGGGTAATAAAATAGGGGTAGTTTCAAAAATAAAATCTATATGAGTACCTTAAGGATGTATTACTTCCTCATGAATATCTATTTAATCAAACTAAAAAATTTACTATTTCATCAATGATATTTTTCTATTTATTGAAAACACTACAATCCTTACTAGTGATTGAGTATCCAAGAAATAATTATTCACCATCCTTTCTATACAATTTATAAATATGAAATTTATTTTTTAAAATCAATACCTTTTTATTCAAATTATCATAAGTAATAATGTTTGGGATTCATAACATTCCACGATTCATAAAAAGTTTTACCTTAATTCAGAAGAAGATGAAATCAATTTATAGTGTAGAAATTTCTACCCAGGGGTTTCACCGACAAATTGTTAACTACCAAATGTTCTTACAGAGTCAACTAGGTAATTTTATGATGTGTTATATTCCATTTTTCTACTACACCATTATGTTGTGGAGTTTTTGATGTTGATAAATTATGAGTTAGGTATTTTTTTTACATTAAAAAGTTTGGATATCATAATTTATAAACTCACCACCATGATCACTCTAGAGCATGAAATTTTATAGATTTATAAATTCTAAAAAAGTGAAACAAAAATTTTAAAATTAAATAGTTACTTTGATTTAGATAAATAAAATAGTTCTAAGTATACCTTGTGTAATAATCAACCAATAAATACACATAGTGTTTTACTCCAAGACCTGATGTCTGTGTAGTTCAAAAAAATCTATGTGTGAATTAAATATAATGCTTCAAACTTTGAGGCATCATCTGTTGGTTTAAAACACGCCTTATGTTTTTTACCTTATTTAAATGAGTTTCATACTCTAGTATAATTTGACTTAGGTTATGAAATTTCCCGTATTATTCATTTTCAAGAAATCATAGTTATGGTCTCAAAATTGAAATCTCTAAACCTTCAACACTGGAGTGAATAAGAATATTCTACCACATTATGACACGGTAATTTCAAATTACTATGGTATTATAAATGTATCATTAAATAATTATTATAACTATTGGAATATAAAACATGTACTATATATAGACATTTAATTTCTTATTTATCATCACCAATTTTTATAGACTAACCATAATCCAGTAGTTTTATAATGTAAATGATTTTATTATTAATACATAAAACATATAGGATAATAGAAATTAAAGACTTACCAAGGAATACAATATTTCTGATTCCGACCATATGACCTTGTGCATTATCTCGAAAGGTGACTCATCCAGCCTTCACTTTTCATAATTTATTGAAATAGGAATTAGCTTTAGTTATATGTTGAGAAATACTTTTGTCCGTATACCATATAATCGTTCTTCTAGTACTTAACATATCTTCCAAAAAGATTTAATGTTAAAATCTTCACACATAGACCTTCATTGGTCTATTAATGTTAGAAAAAAATCTTTAGGAACCAACATCTTTCCAAATATATGGTGTTAAATAACTATGATATCTTCACAAATATAATTCTTATAATTTTTGAGAGATTAAATTTTGTTCAAAAAACAATTTTTTTAAAATAATTCCACTATGTTTTTTAATATAAAAAGTGAATTTTTTGGAAAAAATATTTTTCTTTGAAATATGAATTTTTAAAGTAAACTATATTCCTAAAGATATATGATTTAGTATAAAATTTATTAAGATATTTTCAAAATTATCCCTACCAGATTTAGAATTATATTAGTGGTTTTTAATAATATTAAATTTTTAATTTAATTTACAAACTAACTTTTGATAATTTAATGTTGAGATATGTCTAGATTTAGCATCTAGATTAGAAGTAAGGTTATAAATTATAGAGGTATGATTAGAAATAATATCATCAACTTTTTGTTGGTTTACTATAGCTAAGTCAAGGATTCTCATCAACTTTTTATTTTTAATATCATCAAAAAATCATATATCTGGCTATTTTATCTAATGAGGGAATATCATTCCCATCTTCAGATGAAATTGAACTATTATTATCATCTAAAGTAAAATAGAAAACTGCATATAGAGATAACATTTAATGTTAATATAGGTTAACCTTTAAATATATAACTTATCATTAAAAGGATCATTTGTATAAAAAATATATCTTTTTCATTTCATCGGTATATAAATTACTTTTTCTATTATATGATGCATCCTCACTAGCACACTGTATAACATTAGTTACTATGAATGTATTTTATTCTTTCCTATTAAATAAATTTGTGTACTCATTCATCTTCATTATCATATTAAAATCATGTTTGATATCGCTTAGTTTCTTTCATTGTTAACATATGGTCTCTAAATATTCCTTCTTTCCATGTTTATATTTTCTTTTTTTCTAATAACTTTTCTAAATGTACATATCTTTGATAATATTATTCATATTCCTCAAAATTTGAGTTAGGTATCCTTAAATATTTTCCAAATATCTAATATGTAAATAGTATTTGGTCTTCTCCGTCATAGTAATAGGTTTTTATATTTAACAATCTAAATATAGAGCACCATAAATAGAAGCAAATGTAGCTCCATTATTTTTTCCCCCTTCTCAGCATCTCTCTTTTCTCAAATTTCATGAGAGTCCTAACATGTTCATCAATAATTTCCTATGTTATATTCTTAGCAAAATCTATATACCCCCACATAGATCCCCATTTCATAAAAATAATATTTATCACCTTCCATATTGGGTTATCATTATTTGTTTCATTCTTACAAAAAGATTTATTTCCATTAGCAACTCTCATGAAAATTTAATGTGTATGTTCCACTAGTTCACCTAGTAGAAAATGAAATGACTAATTATCTATATGATTAATATCTCTTCATTTATCAAGAATATAATAAGTACTAAACATAATAATTTAAAAAAATTCTGTATTCCTTTTTTAGTATCAAGTTATGAAATCTAGCAGTAATATCCAATGTCATTAAGCATAACAAATTACCCCATAATTTATAATTCACTTGATACTCCAAAATCTCTTTATAAGTAAAAATCATATAATTCATCATTGGGAATTATATAATTTTTTATCATTATAGGAAAATTATCCACACACATGATGAAGATAAATTTCTTCATCCTATCTCTCTAATATTCAGAATTCACTACATTGAAGTTCACTAGATGACTAATATTGATATTCCCCACCATTCTGATTAGTAGTCCATTAATTTTTAAAAAATAATTCCTCTACAACATAGTTAGTGTACGTAAACTTTGAGAAGTTTTGATAATAAGATGGATAATAAAAAATCAATTAATGGAAAAAATTTTATTAGATAAGGGTACCATATGTTGGAATCAAACAAAATAAAAAGAAACTAATAGATCTAGGTTTTGTTAATCTATAATACCAAATGTTATCTTAGAAAATTTGGGCATGTAAACTTCAATTAGGGTGAATTTAAAGTAAATAATAAATCAAATATTTTCCACAATTGAGGTGTATGTTGTCCCAAAAATATATCATTTCAGAAAATCAATGTATAAAATAAAATTGTGTAATAAAATTAATGATTAGAAGTTAAAAACCTAATAGATAAAAAAATTGCAAAGTTGAAAATAAATAAGTAGAAGTAAAAAAACATAACAACTTAAAATTAAAAATCCAATCAAATAATAATAATAATTTTTTGAAATAATATATAGGGTCAAGGATAATAATCCTTAAATCCCTTAAATGATATTTTTTACCAATCATATTCCAATGAAATAAATCATATTATTTTATCCAAAGTGGTGAGAGTGTCTATAGATATGATTATATATATTCTAGTTAAACACCTAAAACATACACGGATACCCTATTATGAAGATAAAACCTCTTGTAGAAACTCATTGAACACAATATGGTCAGCATAATGCAACTCATTCCCAAATTTCATCTTTTAATTGACAATCAGATTCATGTCTATTCTAGGACATCATAAACTGTAAATGTTTTTAGGAGGTGAATATACCACACCCAATAATCTCATTGATCTCTTTAATTAAAAACAAAATAGTTTCTATTCATGGAACAACCTTGATTATTTCAGATCAAATATAGAATGATTATAGGGGAAGTTATATTATTTAAAATAATACCTCATCAAATAATATCTCTTTTTCAAAATACAAAGAATGACAAATTTACATTTTTTCTCAAAGAATTGAGATGATTCAATCATAAAAATGATTGTAAAAAATATAAATGTAGTTTATTACATGTTAAATAATTATTTTTTCCACTCAAAACCCCACTCAATGTAATATATATCCTCTAATATAATAAAATCCAATTTCCAACTTCCATGATCATTAGGTATTATTGAGAATAAATCAGAAAAAACACTCCATAATTGGGTGGATATATGATTTAACTTTTTCATCGGATGAGTCTAATATTATAGTCCATAACAATTCTCATATGTTATGTTATATGAATGACCCATCTCAATACAATTAAACAAACAATAAAACAATTATTCGAGATACAAAAAACTAAAAAATTGAATAAAAATATAAATCATGACTTTACTTATGTGAATTATAAATTTTCAAAACCAAGGATGAGAAGGAAGTTAATTATCACAACAACCTCCCTAAAAATAATCTCACTAAAAAGTAGTGAAAAATATATGATGTTGGATGGTATAATATTTCATAAATAATTTGTTTTAAAATGATATCCTAATAGGGATTATGTTTTGGGTATAAAATGGGTGGAATTAGAAGATTGATATTTTTACGTTCTTTTAAAGAGTGAGTTTAGAAAATCAAGCTCGATTTATAAAATTGAACATTATCTATTGGATAGGGAAAGGTTTTAATTGATTATATTTATGGATATTACTTTAGTTACATGAGTGAAATGTTATGGGAGTTTTAAATTTTATATTAGAAGATAACTTTACATTCAATGTCATTGTGGACATGAATGTTTTTGAATTGACAGAAGAACCCCTGAATATACAAGAGATGTAATTTTTATTAAACTAATTTTACCGTATGAGATAATTATTAAATTTGAATATGATTAATGGATTGTTTTTATTTATCATTTATATAAATTCCACACCATAATAATATAGTTTACATCAATGGGAATTACTCTCTAGGATGAGGTATATCTATTGGTTTCAATGTTATAATTACCTCATAATTTGGAATTTACTTTAATAGATATGAGTAATTCATTATTGAAAAAAAATAGAAGTTAAATTATGTGAAATAATTAATCCTAAACAATGATATAAACATAATAGAGCTAATTAGGATCCCAATGATAGTTATGTACATTTTAATAAGTGTTAGATGTATTTAGTGTGATAATAATAGATGATGGTTGAAATTAAGATTAAAAATTTGAGACCAAGAAAAGTTTTATAGTACTACCTATTAATGTTTTGGGAAGAAAGGACACATGAAAAGGGAGTACATTGATTAAAAAGTTCCCAAAAAATAATTTAGTAAACAAAAAACTAAATAAAATGACGATGTTTTGTTTCTAATTGTGGGTAGTCCATAAAATTTTTGGATTTTAGACTTAGGGGAATCGTATCACTCCATATTGTAGAAGGATTGCATAAATAATTCTATTTCTAGAAATTTTAAAATGTTTTATCTTTTTTATGATAAACCCTTAAAAATTATGAGAAGTGGTGAATCATGGTTCAAATCTAATGGTGGGGGGTTTATAATTTTTGATAATGTGTGACATATCCCTAGATTGAGAGGGAATCTTATTCCTATTATACAACTTGATGATGTTGGATTTTGTTCCACATTCACTAATAGTGTATGGGAAATTTCAATGGGAGGTATGGGCATTACTCATGGAGTGAATAATATATTCTTATATAATATGATACAAAGTTTTATAAACATGGTTTTAATATCAAATTATATTGGAGAATAATGAAAATTAATATTAGAAATATTTATTGAGAAGGGGATAATGGTTCTGAAAAAAATGGAGTTCTACCAGGGAGGAAGTCAGTGGATGTTATCCAATGTAAATATTTAATAATAAATAAATAGAAGAAGGTATATTTTATTATAATAAGAAGAACACTGAATGTTGGAATGATAGAACTAGTGAACACATTAATTTTGGGCCTACACTAATACATTTCATCAAAGGGTAAATATATTATATTGCATTTATCAATGAATATAAAAGGAAAATATAAACGTCCATTCTCAAAAAGAGGTCTAATTTGTTTAATATATTGTGAAAGTGGATGTATCTAATGGATAATGAGTTAGGTTTAAAGTTGAAATATTCGTTGTATAACAATAGTGGGTTGTATAGTGGTATAAAGTTAAAGGAATTATGTAATAACAATAGAATTCATCCAAAGAAGTCTATTATAGGTCTAAAATAATTGAATTTTATGGTTGGTAATATTAATAGAAATTTTAAATAAATTTCTTGGAGTATGTGGTTTTACTCATGGTTTCCTAAGACATTATTGGTATTATCTATAAAATCCCATTCATGCCAATGGGAGAACAACATCTAATTTTTATTTGGTTATCAATAGTGGTAATAATCAAATTTATGAAAATTTAGTTGTTGGAAAATTTTAATATAAATTATAATTATAGGGAAAACATAGATGCAAAATTAAATGTGTTATTCTTACTTGGATTTGGTGTTTATGATTTTGGATATCACTTCTTGGATGATGGGAAAAAGAAGATCATAAAAATTAATAATATGATATCTAATAATTGTTTCATGTAAAATTATTTTTATGTCGTTGAAATTGATTGAGTGAATAAAGAATCAGAGTTTTTAGAGTAGTTGGAGATTGTTTTTTACCTATATATGCTACCATAAAACCAGAAAATATTACTCCTCATATGGAGACGATAACATAAACAAGGGTGAGATGTCCTATAAAGAGGTATTTATTATCATTAAAATATTTTTTATTTAATATTTGTGGGGATAATGAGTACTATAAAGTTAAAATTTAGTTAACAGAGCTAATCATGTGGGATATTTTTATGAAGTAGGATATTTATTCTTTATGTGTTTTAAATAATTAAGAGTTATTTCTATTGTCATAAGGAAAGAAGGAATTAAAGAATAAATGGGTGAATTGGGAAAATTATTAGCATGATAGTATGTGGAGAAACAAGGAAATAATTTTATTGAAATTTCTTTAATATAAGGAAGGGGTGGACTTCAGTAAAATTTTCTCAATTTCAATAAATCTCACCAACATTCAAGTGGTTCTTAACATTATTACATCAGAGGATTTAAAAATGAATAATATTAAATTAAATTTTAATTCATTTATATATATATATATTGAGAAACCAAAATTATTTATTGACTAGGGAATTAAATATCTGGTGTGAAAACTCAAAAATGTTTATATAGGTTTAATCGGTCACCTAAACAGTGTAACTAGAATTTTGATTCATTTATGAGAGAAATATTCAAATAAACAATGTGTCAAAGAGAAATTATTCTATTTTAAGACTATTTTTAGAGATTTATTATATTTATAATGTATGTGTATGACATTCTCATTTTAGGATCCCGTATACAAAATATTAGTGAGCTAAAAATGAAATTGGGTGAGGAGTTAAAGATGAATGTTCTTGGTGAAGCTAACAAGATTGTAGGGATGCAGATAAAGAGATATCTTATAGATGGGGCCTTTATGTTAACATAGTTTTACTACTTTGTAAATATTATTAGTAGTTTTAGTATTCTAAAAGAAAAATAAATTTTTATTCCCCATGAAATACATTTAATGTTCCCAATGGAGGAAGCACAAATGATAGAAGAAGAAGTAAAATACATTGATATTTTTTTTATACATTAATGTTTGATCCCTTTATAAATTCCATGGTTTTTACCCAACCAAATATTTCTCAATAAGTAAGATTTATGAGAAGGTACAAGGGAAATATTGTAAAAAACAACATTTGGAAACTATGAAGTGTATATTTTGGTATTTCAAGGGAAGCATTAAAGTATTTTTTTTAGGAATGGAAATTTTGTTCAAGGGTTTTCAGATGTTTACATTGGAGTTAACATTGGAATTGGGAGGAGTTACATAGGCAAGGTGTTTACTTTTGGAGGAACTACTGTATGTTGGATATCTTAGTTATAGAAGGTTTCATCATTACCAACTTTAACAGAATTGTAAATTGTTGTAAAGGAAGTAGGGAATGTGACTGGGGAGGAAAATATGTGACATGGCACATGTAAAAAACATAAACACAACATCAATTAGATATATGATTAAATAAATGGGCCAGATTTCTGTTGAGGGAGTACAGCACAACAACATGATAAATAAAATTATTTTTGAAATATTTTAATGGAAATGGAGAAAAATTATAATCATTAATTTGAATATTTAAATTAATTTAAATTAATAAAAAATATAAAAATATTTATAAATATGAAAAATAAATAATTAAATATATAAATAAGATGTGACATGATTACCTGACATGGTATCATATTTAATAAATGTGTTGAGTTTGGGTTAGAGTATCTCGAAAAGAATATAAAAGAAGGAAACATGAGAAGATACAAATTTCAACCCTTAATGAAGATGATTATGCTATGTAATATATTAGAGGAACAAAATATAAAGAGAGAGTTAAATGAATTTCACTATAATAGATTGTTATACATATTGTGAAGAACCCACTTAATCATTCCTAGATGAAACATATTCACATGATGTACCACTTTAATAAAGGCATAATATAGTATATCCTATTGAAATTAATGAAAATTAGAGAAACCAGTAATATATAAAATATAATGATGAAGTAGATTTTTATTACAAAGTTGCTAAATTTTTTATCCTATGTTGATATATATTGATGAATTTAGGTTGATATGTTAAATATGGAATAATATTTTGGGTCCTTATAAAGTAAAGACCTCGGTCATTCATGAATCATTAACTTTAGATCAATGATTTAAATGGAAATATCTCATTGGTTAGTTATTATGAAAAAAACATAAATTAACATGTCTAATATAAAATAATTGAAACATCTTGGTTTTTTAAATCAGGGTCTATACTGAAGTTTTTTTTGTAATTCAGAATCCTAATCAATTTGAGGAAATTAGGATATGTTCTAGTGGCCTGTATTGGACCCCAATTGAGAAAAATCAAAATTTGACCTACATTGTGAGGTTTCTAGGGGATATATCAGGGAATCACCCTCGCTAAGAGTTCTGTGGGAAAATCACTCGAACTGTTTTTTAGAGGCAATGTAATAATTAAAATCCATGACATTGATAATGGTTACTATAGTAGTGTAAACCTTACAAACATGGGTACAATTGTACTGTGGAATTTAATAACATTGGTACTATAGCACCGTATACTACTACAAATTTATTAGTATTGTATCAATGTTTTTTAGTATAAAACCACATTTATTTATGATAACATCATCAATTTATGGTGTGTAATAATGTGTCTACTCTATAATTTTCTATTGATAATAATGAAGTCTTTTTTCTTCTCCATAGATGTAGGTATTCTTCCTGAACAATGTAATTCATTGTGTTTTTCTTTTTATTATTCTTAGTTTTTTTATCCTATATATTATTATTCTAGAATAATTTATCAATGGTTCTCATAGAATTTTAATATCATAGCTAGTTTATAAACCTCTATATTTTTCTATCCTTTTAATTTTGTTTACATTTTATTCATCACATTATTCTTCTATTCGTATTTCCTTCTCTATGATCTCTATAAATCCAATACAATATTGAAATAATGACCTATTGGGTAGATCTAAGAGGTATAATATATGATAAAACATTATTTCATTCTTTTAATTCATTATATTTGATTTAATTCTTTAGTTGAGATGTAGAGGATATGAGTAAAACGTGAGGAAGGTAAAGGTATTTTTTCTTCATTCCCACTTTGGCCTCGTTCCCCTTTATTTTGTAATTAAAATCCTCTACTCATTTACCAATATAAAAAATAATTTATGTTAGTAATAGAGATATTAACATGGTATTTATTTCCAATATCTATGTTCTCGGAACTTTATAGCATGTTCAATTAGATTTTATTCATGCTTGAGGTAGATTTCAAGTGATTTGGAAATGTTTGATTCTAGGGACCTTCAAATACATAGGGAATAATCCTAAAGATTCCAAAATATAAAGAGATGGGTTTGTTTCCATAAATTATATATATGTACTAACCATCATAAAATAATAATAATATGTGTGTACATGACACCTATTTGGGTTTTGGGTATACAGTTGGACAATGATTATGATTAAATAACAAAAGAATCCATGATAAATTTAGTGCTGGAACGATTCTTCAGTTTAATAAACATTATTTCTAAAATTGGGGTATTTTTTTCATTTCTTATTTTTTAACATGCAAAATAAAAAAAATCAATTTAATGGTTATAATTTATTTTAATATAAAAATCAAAAAAATTGTCAAAATGAATAATTAAACCAAACAAATGTGCCTCCATGGGAGAAAAATCATGTTCGGGAACTAGAATACATTAAATGGGATTTAAAATTAGTATTTATAGAGGCTCATAAAAAAAATATTACAAATTTAACACTATTTTAATGAAGTGTATCTTTCTTTGAAAATTCTTCACCCATTATAAATACATTTTTTTTATTTTTCGTTCCTTTTACTTTATAATAATTTTACAATACTAGACCAAATATATTGAATAATCCAAAAACATCATATTGGATTATAGTACTTCCTAATAGTTAGAGATAGTGAATATAATTTTTTCAATAGTCATAAAATTTTTAAATAATATATTTATTAACCATCATTATTTCACGTAGGTGAAAGGAAAATATAATATATGTTATCAATGGAAAAAATATTTTGAATATAGATAATAAAATACTATATTTTTTTAGAGCACTAATTTCCACTATGAATAAAATTTAACCACATCTCAATAACAATAAAAAATCAAAACAAAGGCATTATTGAGGCAATTAAAAATGAAAATAAAAAAACTCTTAAATAATTACATGAACAGATGGAGAGTGGAGATGAATGATTTGAAGCACTTTATGTTGAAATTTTCCATTAATTTTTAAGAATGAATTAATCAAATTTCAAAGTAAACAGTGTAGAAGGATTCCAACATCATTTTTTCACCTTCCCAAGACTATAATTATTATGATAAGAAACAAAAAGAGGAAGACACTGAGACATACATAGTTAAATTTATACTCAAGAATAATAAATTTTAATAATATAAAGTTGAGTTATATCAGAAATTGGTCGAGAAGCACTCAGAAACCACAGTGATGTGGTGGTTTTGGCCAAAAAAGATTAATTTTCTTAATTGTTGGGGATAACTCAAATTTTTTCAATATGTGGGCTATAAAACTAAAACACCACTTAGGGGTTTTTTATCAATATTTATCTTTGTTTCCTTTACCTTTCCTTTTTTCCAATTCATTCTTGTTTAATTTTAAATAAATAGATAATTTTTATTTTTTTCTCTTCAACGTAATAAGATACAAATAAACTATTGGACCTAATTAATGATAATTATAAACTAATAAAATTAAAACAAATACACCTTAGAAAAGTCTTTCCACAAAGATATAAAATCGGTTAGGTCATCTACTTCAATAATACAAGGTTTTTTTCCTACATAAAACTATTTGAAAACATATGAGATATATTGAGAATTTAGGAAATACATAGTTCGAGAGAAGGGGTGAAATTTTTTAAACCATGGAAATCCTTTTTTTTGTGTTTATAGTGTTTTTGTTTTAAAAATATAAAAAATTACCATATCTTACATATTTTTCTTGAGATATGTTTTTTAATTTTTTTATTTATTTTTTTCAAACATTTTTTGAATGAGATTTATTACCCAACTCAATTTCCAAAATCCATGTAATTAGAGAGGATCATGATCACATTATTGAAATTTAAAATTTAAAATGATTATTGATATGTTTTTATATCATTAAAATTGATTTGTAATAATTTTTATTATTTTTAAATTTCATTTGGAATTCAAAAGTACTATCTACTGGCCCAAATTATATTTCCCATCCTAAGAGGTATTCTAAAATAATTTGAAACTTTTTTTGGAATAACCTTTCTATTAAGAGATGGACTGGGAATGTTTGTATGAACTAAATAATTAAACTGTTATTTTTAAAAACTATGAATTTCTTGAGATGTTTCCAAAATGATTGGGATATTCTTATAGTTATCCCATGGTTATCTATAAGCCCCACCTATTACATTAAAATTTGTTATTTCCGTCAAATATGTTGAATAAACATATTGTTTCTGGCCACATTATAGTCTTAATTTACTTTTAACTACCCTTTAATCTAAATAAAATTTCATGATTATTTTAGGATTAAGTGTGTTTGAGTACTATTGGATGTATCTTTGAGAGAAGAATGTGACCATTCTTAGATAAACTAGAAAAAATGACTTAAGATACAAATTATTCATCATGTCCCTTTATACCACCAAATTATCTAAAAAATTAAATAGAGGAAAATAAACTTTTGTTCGTATAAAAAGGGGAAAAATATTAAAAAATGTATGTATTAAAAATAATTAAAAAAAGGAAAGGGAATAATAAGGATGGAATAATTAATTATGTCTCATGATCATGACTCAGTGACTAATTATTAAAGAAAAGGTATTTTAAAGATTCATTGTTAAAGGGGTACTGATTAAGGAATCCTTTATTTCATAACATGAATTAACTCATGAATTATATTTAATGTTTAACCCTCCTATTTATATCATTTTTTAAAAATACAAACCTAATCATCTTAAACGTATATTGACCTTTAGAATGACCTCATGATTAATTTCAATCCCAATATACCACTATATTGAAATATAAAGAAATATAATCTTATGGTGAAACATAAATTTCCATTATATCAGTATGAATCTATATAAATAAATTCTCTAGAGTGAATAGAACTGTTTAATTTCATGTGAAATGGGTCAAAAATAGTTTTAAAATGGTTATTAAATGTTATATTTCATTTGGATGGTATAATTTCATTCATTTGGAATTAAATTCATATACTATGCATGATTTATTTTTTAGTGGAAAGAAAAACAGAAAGTATCCTTTAATTTTATCATGAATGTTTGAAATTATAATGAGAGTATCTTTTTAGTTCCTTGGATGATTTTTTGAAATAAAACTATTTAAACTAAAGATTCAATCTATTACAGAAGATAAATGAATTGAAATTTTTCATTAGATATTTGAAATATTATTAGATAAATATTTTAATTGACTTCAAACTATTAGGGTATTCTTCTTATAATTTAAAATAAGTTACCACATGCAACCTTCAAGTGAATTAAATTGTAAATGTTTGGATTTTTTCGGTGTATATTTGGTATCTCACAATGAAATATTTTAGATCCGATTAATATGATTCCTGTGTGACTCAAGAATATTGAATTCACAATTGTTTTTCCTGAAAATATAAATGGTATAAAGGTTAAATTCTCCTTTTTTCTTTGATTTTTTTAAAGAATTAGATTAAAAATATCTTATACTAAAAGTAGTATATGTTTTTAATCTATTATATGTTATTAGAGAATTCATTATTTGTTTATTGAAAGTATAGAACTATATGTAATTTTTGTAGAATTTATTTAGGTTTTTTCACACATCCATGTCTTAATTTGTTCTATTTATATAAATTGATTCTCTATTAGAAAATAGTGAATCATGTACCGCCTATTGATTCTGAAATTTTAAAACTAAACTATAGAATTTATATAGAATTTATAAATTTTCGAAATTATTTACATCTAGAAACATTAATGTACTATTTTTAAAATATATTGTAATGGTATATTTTAATCGTGTTTGTACTAGTTTCAGAAATATAATTGATGATTTTTTAATGGGATAGAAAAAGATAAGTGTGTGGGAGTGATGAAACGAGACTTTTTCAAAACTTTTTGTTGGAAATTATATAAAATAACAATGTTAATTTAAAACTGAATTCAAAAGCATCACATTACTTTTATATATGAGTTTTTTTAATATATAGATAGGATAAAATAATATTTTTAATGAATTTAAATATTATTATGGAAATTAATGTTTGGATGTACTTTGAAAATGAGTTTTTAATGTATTATAGGCTGTTAGAGCATGTTTTATAAACAGTAATTATATGTAATTTGATTATCATGTATACATAAATAATGTTTTGGATGTCTTAGAGGATCACACTCAATGATTTTCTCAATGGAACACGGAAATTCCTATAATATGTATAGGGGAGTTGTGAGGTGATGAAGCCAATACAGAATGGGGTATTTCAACTTAAAGGATGGAAGGGAGCACCAATATTTAAAAACCAGATCTTCTCCCAATCAAAGTTTCTTTTGGAAGAAACATAAGACGCATCCACCCTCCACTATCACATCATTCAGAATATTTACCAAGAAGGTGTACAATGATTCAGTGATACACTTCATCCCTTAGATCTAGACACCAGAGTAAATCCATTTTGAAGCCAAAAGTAATCCATTCACAACCATTTAATGTCTCAACAATGTGATCTCCACCAAGTATCTTTAATATCTATAAAATCCACTAACTATAGTACCAATATCAACTAGCCAATATATTTATCTCTCATACAGTACCTCAAGACTCCATGGAAGCATATGTTGATTGATGTTCACTCACCTGAAGCACTTAAATTTCATAATCTAAGAAATTTGATTTACTCAAAGCCCCACACACAACGTATTTTCACTATAGCATTATTTCCTTGAAATAAGATACACTAGGAAGGACCAAATACTAAACACCAATTTCATTTAATATCATAGAACATATTAATCTAAAAAACTATGACTAAATATTCAAATAAGGTTCTGTCTAGATCACATAAATATTCATCCAATGGTTTACTCTAATATATTAGATGAATTTCCTCACCAAATTCTAATCCTATTTAGTCTTCTTTAGCTCCACCCAGAGTTATGTTATTCTCTATATCGGAGTAAGTCTAAGCCTGATTTTAAATTATAATTCATAGTCGTTTCTTTCATTTCATTTTCTCCATCAAAGTATTATTGACCATAGATTCTATATTCATATCTATGTTGTAAATTAGAGAACCAGTATCCCTATATTAAAAATGGGTTTTATTTTAGGAATAATATAACTCCCTATGTATAGGAATCTATAGTTTAATCTTTTCATATTTTCTTTTTTAGTTCTATTTGAGTAGAGACGATCAATTTCTTATAAATGAGAAGTTGTTTACACTATATATAGTTCTATAAAATTCTTATATTTATTTTCTTTTAATTTATATTACATTTTATTCATATTATTCTTATATTACTTGTCATTTATTTATTTTTCATCTCTCTAAATCCATTGAAATTTAAAATTAACCCAATTTCGGTTAGATCCATAAGTAATGATAAATGAAAACTATTTAGTTCATTTTTTTAATTATTTTATATTTGATTGAATAGTTTATTAAAAAGTGTATCTTACATGTAGAACCTGATTTAATTGATGGAATTCATTATTCATTCCCATTTTATCCTCTTTTTCTATTTTTACAATTTAATTCCCCCCTCATTTACCCAGCAAACATAAATTTAGAGTTATCTAGGGAGATATTGACATAGTTATTATTTCATTTCAACGTTTTTTGATCATTATAGATCTTTCATTTAGATTATACACTCACTTAAGGTATATTTCATTTGATTATACAATAGTGTGTCCAACATATAATATATTATTTGGGGAATGAAAATAGAAATACTAAAAAATAGAAAGATGGGTTTGGATTCATCCAATTGTAGTTTGAGAACCCCTTCATAAAAATAATAATGGTATTTAGTTGATACAAATTTGGGTTCTACAAATAAGAGAATATTAATAGTAAATAATCATAAAAAAAAATTATAGTGCGAGCCATATAACTATACTTCAGTCCATTAAATATTATTTCTAAAATTTTAGTTCCCTTTATGTTTTTATATATTTTATTTAATTTCATTTTCTTAATAGATGATCATTTTAATGTTTAAAATTTATTTTTACATTAAAATACAAAAATAAATTAAAAGTGAAAATCTAAATAACTAAATCAAATAGGTATGCCACATTGAGATACAAAAATTAGTGTTCTACTATGATAAACCCATTATGGTTTAAAATTACTATTTGATGGGGTTGATGAAAAAGAACTTTCAACATTCACCTATAACAACTCTCTATTTATTCTCAAAAGTTGATTAAACTTTTAAAACCATATAAAAAGTTTTAACAGCTCATTTTTTGATTGATCTTTTCTTTTATTTATGGTCTTCAGAATGTTTGGAGAGATCCTTTAGATTTTAATCAACCACATTTTCAATAATATCATAATTAATTCAATCCTTATAAAAATTTAAATCAAAATTTAACTCTATTTTATACGGAAACCTTGTGATACAATTTTTGTTAGTCTACATGAGTTAACCCTAATTTTAAGGCACTTTTTCTTTATCTATATACTATTTTATTTTCTTCATATTATTCTTAGAGTTTTCCATTATAATTTAAAATAATTGTTTTTTAAAATTTTCCTATAGAAAGAACACTATGAGAAATATCATTGTGTCTTTGGTTTTTCCATGAAATTAGTTTTTTACATTTGATTCTTTGATTTCTTTTCACCTTCTTTATAATCTATTATACCATATTCATGTATCTTTAATGAGTATTTTTATGGCCCCTCCTCTTTATGGGTGATTCTCTTATAGGCTTTTTACTATTATGCTTCAATATATTTTTTCCCACTATTAATATCTTTCTTCTACTACTCATGATAAAAATTAGTAGGCCTTCTTAGAGATATAATACCCTTCCTCCAAATACATTAACCCTTAGTATTCATCTTCACTAGAGGTTTCTAGATTGGATTATATTTTATTTTAGTTATTAATTTTTCATTTATCATGAATAATGAAATTCTACTTAAATGTTTCACCATTAAACATTCATTTCATCCACCTTTTAAAAATATTATTAGTTTTATAAAACAATGAAAAAAAGCCTTGTGATTTTTCTATGAACTCTCAAGAAACTATTAATACAATATAAGACTGAAAAAATCATGATCCTCCTAATACAAAAATAATTGTTGATGTTATTGATCTTTATAGATTTAGAGTGCTCTTTTTTAATTTTCTCTCACTCTTGGAATAAACTCAAATTCTCTTCCTTGAGAATATCCCATATTCCTTCAGTGATGGCTTGGTGAGTCATAAAATTGTATTTATAGGAATCATAATTGTTCCCATAAATTCCCTTAATTTATTAGACTTAATTTTTTATTTAATTCCTTTAGATACTGCTATGCATAGACTGCACATCTCTATTACGATCAATCATTGAAATACTAGTGGAAATATCATTAAAATTTCACTTTATGGTATCAAGGAGAAAGTAAAAAAATACTTTTAAGTAGAGAGATAACTCCTTAATAATAATATATCTCTATAATCATATTCAAATCTTCAGGAAAATCCTTTTTGTAAACTCAATATATTTTTTCCAAACTCTCATCTAAATTAATATATCAATTAAAAATATGGAATAGTATAATGATGGATTTAGATCCTACACATATCTTCACTTTTCAATAAATACTCATGATATATATGTGAATAATTAGAACCTTCACCTTTAATTTCGATAGTGATACCAATTTCTACGTGTTGAGGTATTATAGAGAAAAAAAATATATTATCTTTATGGGGGCCTTACTCAAAAAATAATTTCCATTCATGAAATATAGTTTTCATATCCACATGGGGGGGAATTAGTGTCCAATATAAAAATTATCTCTCTTTACACAAATATTTTACAACATTGTTAATTATTGTAAGGATCAAATAATAATCAAAAAAATAATGACGATGATGATGATTTGCATGAGAGATCAAAAATGTAAATCGCTTGGCACAAGGATTACAATGTTCACAAAACTCTTGATATCAAGTAGAGAAATTGTTAGTGTATAATGGTTATAATCCTATTATCCAGGTTCTTATATTATTATAAATGAGAGCAAGTAGTTAATTAAGAAGATTTTCTAGAACATTAGGAATAATAATTTTATGGACATGCCTCAATAATTATATCAGTCTAATTATTCCCATCTAATGTTTTTATTTCCTACCTAATGTTGTGCACACTCCCCTTATTTTAAGCATGAACCAGTTGAGTGTCTCTATTCTTATATAATCATAATTGGTATTTCATTCATCACTCAATGGTATTATAGGTTAATCACACTAATTGATCACACCTTGCATAATAATATAGATGATTTTTTTTGGAGATGTTTCTTTTCTCTATATCATCATTAATGATCTCGATCATTCCATAAGAAATAGATTTCCTCTTCTACCTATATATGTCATAATAATTAAAACCTATGTTAAATTCATAAAACATGATAATAATATATCCCAATTTATGTATTTATTATATTCTTAAAATATATATAATTAAATATTTGGTTTTTTGGATTTAACATAACCATGGAATAATAAGGTAATAAAATGGATATCATTACATATCCAAATTTTAAAGGGTTGATCCGCTTATTTCTCTATAAATTTGTAGAAATTAAAATATAATATATATTATAATTATAAAATAATATAGACATTAAAAAAAATTCATTGTAACAAGTATATATTACAGTGTAAATCTCTATTCTAGAGTAACACAAAATTATTAAGACCAAAGACTCATGGAATGGTATCATCATTCATTGTTTCCCTTTTTGTGGTGGCATGGTACATTTATCAATACACATTGACATATATATATTTATAAAACTGAAAAATATCTATAAATTGTTCACACCATTACAACATGACCAAGTGCATTGTGGTATGGGTCGTATAACCTCAAAAATAATCACAAATTGATATATAATTTTATACCCTCATTATAGTGTGAATTCGCCAGTTTGAGTGTGAGATTCCTCTTATATCACAATGGTGAGCATATCTCCTAGATATCCCTATATAGAAATATCACATGTTTTCATTGTGGAATAAGTCTGACATCTTGATTCTTAATGAAACATATTCATAGTGATACATCCAAAGATTATGAGAGGATTTATATAAATGGGTATGATCTTCTTTTTATTTTTTCCATTATACATTAATAATAACTCCTTTAAGATATGATTTTATCCACCTTAATAAATATTCATTTTTTTACTCAATTGTGATTCACCATTTTTCCTTTATTCCTCAAGAATCTGTAATTCTCTTATACCTTGATTATGCTGCAATAGGATTACCTCAATATCTTTAATTCACAAAATCCTCTAAATTCATCTTATTTCTTTATCAAAAAAGTGATAATAAAGTGATGTGTCATTCTCCATGATAATAAAAAGGATATATTATAAATATAACCTATAATAAACAACTAAAACATAGTGGTAGATGAAATATATTACTGTTTCATAAACTCTTCAACAAATATCAAATCAATAGAAAACACTATTCAAAGGGTCATTCAACCAAAAAATAAATTTGGAGAGTGTTTTGATATATATTTATACCTTAGTGAACATAAAACTATGTAGCCAAAAGAAACTTCCTTTATTATCCTAATGAGACACAGGATTGGTATTGTTCTTCATACTCTATGTGATTCCCATTCTTCTAAGAGTTCCTCATGGGAAAGTCAAGGATTGTTATCTTTAATGACTTTCTTCCAAAACATCTCCATGTACTCCTCTATGAAGAACATTCATGGTCAAGCCAATGAATATGATAAACTCTAATATCATTTTGACTTCTATAGATGACATGGAATCTCCTTTAATAGTCATTATATTGAAGATAAAATAATCTAGAGTAATCATTTTCCTATAATAGCATACTTGATCTCATATACACTATGATCTTATACTTATTTTATTTACCAATATATATCTTATACATCAAATAAGACACATATAAATATCTCATGGGAACTCCATTTCCATAATGTGAGTTAAATCCATCAATATTCAGTGTTATTAAATTATGGGAACAAATGTAACATGATATCAATCTCCCTTTATCATGTTAATCTAATTAATTTATTACAAATCTAGCATGTCGGAATGTTGATGACTATTAATAAAAAATAATTCAATCATAACAAAACAAGTCATGTATGAAATTCATTTTCATAACATTCCTAGTCACATCATCATCCAAATAAATTATACATCCTTCTATTATTTTGTTCTAAATCTACATTAGGTTATCTTTTTAGACTTTTATGATAATAAAATGCATTGTACTAATGGTATATTAGTAATCAGGGATGGTAATATTTTGTTGGTTTGAAAAAATATTCTCAATTTTATTATTTTTTATATATTAAATTCTATTATTCTAACCCCTTTAAGAGTTTTATCCAGGATTTTCCTTTTCATTAAGCCCTAGGGATTGAGATGTGAAGTTGGATGACCTGTTTATTTTGTTGATGTTAATGATGGGTGTTCAGTTTAATTGGATTGTTTTTATGTGTATTGGGAAATTTCTCATGTCTTTATTGATCCATATACTAGTTTATGACCCAAACTAATTAAAAATTAGAAATAATTGGATGGGTTATATCTACATGGATATAAGGGTTTTTCGATCCTACGAGATATCATTCAACTTTTTTACTGATCAGACATGAGTTTTTTATTTTCTCATGGTTCCAACATATACCATGTCTTAGTTATTCATAATTTCATGTGGAATGGGACAAAGCATCATTCATCTGTTGGGAGCCAATCCCATTGGTGATCATCGTTATCATGTAGTATTGTGTCCATATGTTGATAAATATTTTATTTAGGTATTCCTAGTATAGTTATGAGATGGGTATGGCTCTTGGTGGAGTGTAACACTTATTAACCCTTTTTGTTACTTATATCCCATTATTTTATATCTTGGATATTGATATTTGGGACCCTGATAAAAAAATTATTCTCTATAAGGATCATAAATTTGATTTGGGAACTTATTTAATCATTCATCTTAGAAATTAGGTATGATTTTTTGTCTCGTATAGGTTGCATGTATGGCCTCTTTGAGGTGCTTGTATTATTAATTTAACTTCTATTTTTTCTTATTTTATTATAATTTTTTGAATAAATGATGTTAATAATTATTTATTATTTTTTATGAGGTGGGTTAAATGTCATGTATATACATTTTATAGGAAAAAAATTTATTACCTCCACTTAGGAGAGTAGATGATATTTGAGGAATCATGTTGGGTTAGTGGACTCACCCCTTACCAATTTACATGATGTAGTTTTTAGTATATATAGGAATACCCTTGTGTATTTTTTTTTACATTTGGTTATGATATAGATGGAATAATTTTTTGTGATGGGTGGTGTTAATATTATTAATGATCAATGAGTGGTTATATCGAATTGAGTGAAAATCCATTTTTAGATTTTATTTTATTTTTATTGATGTGTCATCCGATGTGGAATTGATAGTTTTTTTTTTCTATTTTCAATTTATGATATTCTATTACATTTATGTGTTCCTAAAGAAGAATTAATACATTTTTGTTTTTAGATGAAATGATGGAATGGACTCCTCATGTGTTTGGTTTATCCATTGACAATGAGGGTTTAGTCATGTTACCGAACACAATATTTTATTTACCTAAGTATAAAATATAGTATTCCCCCTAGGTTTGATCTCTCGAGGAGGCCTCTTACACACATATATTTCTATTTTCACTGTTATATTCTATCTAATATAAAACTCTTTATCTAATATAAATGAGGGTTTTGAGATGCATGAAATATTAAATACTATATATATCTAATGAAATGCATAATGAAGTTAGAATAATGAATGAATTAAAATGTTCTTGGGTGGTTATGGTGATTGATATAATTCTTCTAAATAAATCTCAGTATTCAATAAAATGTAGTGAACATGACCTTTCACACTACCCCCTATCATTTGAAATATTATTACCTAATACCAAAAACCTCTATATATGGGTAAATACTATTCCGAACATCATATAGGATACCTCTTCCCTAACCATCACTACTCATGTATTGATCCACCCTATGCACAACATAAATGGTGATTCTATAGAAAATGATATATCAGAATATTAATTTATATGATAGAGAAAATGGGTTGACCGCTCACCATAGCCAATGTATCCATCGCTAAAATTCCAAGAATTCAATTATGATATTTAAATTAAATAAAAAACTCAATAAACACACCATTCCCACCCGTGAACAAATACCGAGGATAGATCATCATTTTTTATGTAATTGAGAGGCAAAATATTGTTAAAGAATAAATAAAAATGAAAATTACATAAAATTGGTTTGAAGAATAAAGATAACATATGTTAAGAGATCTAATATTAATGTAATTAACATTAAATGATTATACTAAAATTTATAATAACGTCTAGCCAATAGTTTTTAATCCCTTGAAATGAAGAGGAAACACATTTTTATATAGAGGAGGAATTTTGTCTCTAAAAATAATCTTTGAAATATGGTGCATGTTATCCCCAAGAAATGGAATAATTTAGAAAAGTGTTATTCTTTAATGTTTTGCATATATTTATTTTTCATTCACCCCATAAATTTCATCTTTATTAGAGAATAATTGGAGGAGGTATGGCTATTTTACTTAGATACATATATTCTGGCCATGGGGATATTAAAATTTTCAGTCTCTTACTTCCCATTAATTGATGACCTTAATGAAAGATGAATCAGGCAGGGCCATAATTATGAAATTCTTTCCATATGATTTTATATATAATTATTTCTAATTTTATCTCTATTGGGTTGGGCATATTATACATATAATCTCGTCTTTAAAAGTATCTAGTTGTGTGAAATGTTTATAAGACCTTACTTATGAGATGATTTTTGGGACAATAAATGATGGATTTAGATTTATGTACTATTTAATGATTAAAATAATTTATGGGATCATATAAAAATTAGTTCCACAATTTAAATATGTATATAAAAAATATGGATGAAACATAAACTAAAATTAAAACAGTTAAAATCCAAAAATGAGTACATTTTTTCTAATTAAGTTAAAAATACCACAAAGACCAATAAATGTGACAATTTCCCATAAAATTACATGATGGTGGGATTTAAACATTCAGTTACAATATAAAATATAATAAAATATTATATTCATAACCCTCCCACACATAACCGTTGCACTCCCATGATATCATCAAACCTAAAAATCAAAATCCATTCAACAATAAAAAATTTGAAAACATCCATGATCTTTTCTCAAATAGAATTCTTTCATTTCATTTCTATGAAAAAAATTATCTACATTTTTCATTCCTCACATTTAAATATTTTTCAACCTAAAAAATCCATCAATGACTAAATCAAAACCAACTTCTCATTGAATTATATGTCACTATTCACTCAATAGAAATTGAATCTGGAGTTATGTTCATACTTAGAAAATGAATATATCACCATAGGCTTAAGATATTTCCCATTTAAGTATATTGTAATACATTAAATTTAATTTAGTCATGAATAATTTTCAAGTAAATTTTTATCGATTAGGTTTCCTGGGTAAAATCATTTAAATTTTTAAGGCTGAAAAGAGGAGGTTTGATTATTAAGTACAATGCATGAATATTCAAGTGAAAAGATAGGAAATTACTCACTAAATCCCCCTTAAAAGTGTATAACACAACACTGACCCATTTTTATGACATATTCCATAATAAAATAATTGATTACAAAGAATTATTTGACCTAAGTTCCCTCTTTTTCTACTTTTTTTAAATCTCCATAAATGCATATCATTTTTTGGATTTTTCTTATTTTTTCCCCATAGAGGAAAAGACAGAAATTTAATATAATGAATGAATAAACATTTAATCAATTTATTTTATAGAGGGTCATAAATCACCAAATAAATTATATTAAATAATTCCATCTCATCTCAATTTTTTAATTTTTTAATTTTACACCATCTTTTTCTTTTTTACTTAATTTTGTTTTATGGAGAATATATTGATACAAATAAAGAATAATGAAATGATGGATTTTAACTAGTTTTATTAGTATATTCACTAAAACATTATTCCAAACACCACACATTGTCCATAAATGAAAATACATCACAAATAACACACAAGAAGTGACTTACCCCAAAATCAAACATTAAGTAACCATGAAAAATATTAGGATTAAATGTATGATTTTTGATAAATTTATTTGTAATGTGTCCTAAAATTATAATTAATCTCATGTAATCTAAGGGATAATAAATTATATATGTATGGTTAGGTCTCATTTTAATGTGTTTTAATCCAATAAAATTCTTCAATCAAATCAAATAAATTCCATGAAGCATGATTCTTTGAACGAAAAAAATCACAAGTTCTGGTTCACACAAAAATTCCTTATTTTTCTAAAGAAAGTGTGGGTATTATGAATAATATGTAAAAGAGGTTAAAAATAAATCACAGTATTGGAAACATATTTTATGTTAGTTTTTCATAAACCAGGATTTCAAAAATCAGTGAAACTGATAAAAATTACTGAAAATACAATTCAAGGATAATGTTTTCATATCAACATTAATTTAATCCCCATTATTTAAAACACCATGTAAACTCTCTAAAAATAAATTGATGTGTGAAAATTATAAGAATGTTTATTTCATCTTAATTTTCCTAATAATATGAATAAGAAAAATAAAATCATATAAAAAGAAACTAAGAAGATTGACACTCCCCTCACACATAGATTTCACTACCACCATTTAATCTCAAAAAAATTAAAATATAAGGGTCTGAAAAACAAATAGTAGGAAATATAAAACCTCAATTTTTTTCCAATGGAATCAATGAGTTAAAATAATATCCAAAACAATCTGACCATGAAATAATGAAATAAAATAATAATAATAATAATAAATAAAAGGGAAAGGTAAAATAATATACATCATTTTTTGGACCCCGATGGGGGTGTTAGATTTTTACTACCCCTAGTCAGGAAGTTATAGTGGATTAACCCCAATCAAAAATTAGATAGGGTTACTACTTAGAAACCACCAAAAATAATTTCTACAAACATACATCAGTAGATGTTAGTAGTGATAACACAAAAATAAAATAAAAATATCCCCAACCACAGGAATGTATGATTGATAAAATCTTAGGTGTATAGGGAGTGAAAAATAATATAGGGGTGATCGCTATTTTCTTAGCTAGAGGAGAAGTTTTTTTGGGTAGGGAAGGTAGAGGAATGGTATTTGTAATCTCTTCTAGTTTATCTTTATTAAATTATTCTCTAATTATTTCTTATTTTATTCTATAATACTCATATCCACTAGTGTATAACTCGGATGGATCCATTATAATTTACTCAATAAAAACTACTTCTTTATCTTCTTCATATATGGCCTATATAGGTGGTGATGAATCTATAAAATCATCATATGAGAGATTATTTCAAAAATCCAATAGAATAGTGTTTGGATAAAAATTAGGCTCAAAAATCAAATCTCCCTCAAAACATTAATTTTCAAACTCATTTTCTATAAGTCGGGCTGCAGGAAAATTATTTGTTAAAGGGGGGTAAAAATGGTCATGTTATACTTCAGACTTGCTAAAATATTATTAAAATGTAGCTGTAATAGGAATTTAAATATCCAAAACTTTAATTTTCTTACATTTCATACATAGAACATAAAATTATTCAATATTTGTGGCCAGCGGTGCTACCAGCATTCTTTATTATTTGATAATTTTGGAATTCTCTTCAATATTCATGGAATCATGTTCTCTCTAAATCATAGAGAAATTTAGATTCATCTGAATATTCACCATTTCTTACCTTATAGGATCATGAAAAATGTTATTAATAATAAATAACTAAATAAATCACCATAATAAACTTTTTAAATGAAGGATATGAAACAATTCTATTTTTTACATTTGGAAATTATTGTTTTTTGTGCTTTTATGAAAAATAGTACTTGTAGGCTCTTTGTGTCTATAGAAATGGTTTCATATTGGCAATGAGGCTTTAGTTTTGTTACCCTACACAATATTTTACTTCCCTAAGTATTAAATATAGTGTGAAAACCCATGTTTGATCTATTGATGAGGCTAGTTAAACACACAAATTCTTCTATTGTACTATTATATTCTGTCTAAAATAATACTACTAAACTAATATAACTGAGGGTTTTGAAAAGCAATAAATTTTAAATAATACATACATATATATATATTCAATGTAATACTAAATATAAATAGAATAATTATTGAAGGAAAATGTTCTAGGGATCTTGTAGTGATTGATATCATTATTCTAAATTAATCTCAATATTCAATTTAATGTCGTGATAAAAACCTATTACACTACACTATCACATTTACAATGTGATTAACCCTTACCGAGAATTATGCATATGGATAAATCCTCTTTAGAAAATCATCTAGGATACCTATTCACTAAACATCATTAATCATTCCATGCTCCATCATATGCAGCACATAAATATTGAAGGGAATGAAATTGATAAATGAGAAGAAGAATTTAGATGATAGATAAAATGGGGAAACTCCTAAATTTAATCAATTTAGCCATCATAAATTAAAAAAATAATAATTGAATGATGATATTGAAATTAATGAATATAAAAACTCAATAAAAATACCATTCCCTCCCTAAAAAAAGACTGATGATAGTTCTCTATTTTTCTGGGTAGTTGAGAAGGAAAATAAAGATGGAGAAAACAAAAAAATAAAAACAAAAAAATGTTTCATAAATAAGATAACTAATATATTAAAAGAAAATAAATATTAAAGTAATTAAAATACTATAAATATACAAATAATTGATAAAAATATTACCTAAAATATTCCAACCTCTTTAAATGGAGAGGAAACATATTTTTATAGGGTGAAGGGGAAGGAATTTCCATTAAAAAAGGATCCATTGAAAGTTAGCACAAGTTAGTCCCAATAAAAGGAAAAATTAGAAAATGACGTATTATTTAGTGTTGTTAAACTATTTATATCTCTAGAACCCATGAAATTTCATATTTATTATAGAATAATTGATGTAGATAGTGCTATTTTTATTTGATACATTTATTCTGGAAAGGTGACTGTACAAATTACAAGGTTACAACTTCCTTTGAAATTAGGACCTTGAAGGAAGCTGAATAAAGTGGGTAAAGGGTTATAGAAGTTTCTCCCCCTAATTTTATCTATAAAACTAATTAATTTTATATCCATTGGTACGTTCATATTCATGATATAAACTCATATTTAAATTTATTTTGATATGTGTCTAGTTTTCAAGGCCCGACTTGTGAGCTAGTTTGGGCATTTAAATGATGGGTTGAGATTTAGGTAAAATTGAATTAAATGAATAATATGATATATGGAAGCCTCAAAAAATAAATTTCATAATTTAAGTTATTTTATAAAATTTTGAGGCCTTAATATTGAAGAAAAATAAAATTTTTAAAATCAAAAATGATGTCATTTTTTTCAATTAAGCGCAAAATACCACTAAAACCTAAAAATGTGACAATTTACCATTAATTGAAACTATGATGGGATTTAAAATTTTAAATATATTATAAAATTTATGAAAATATTAGCTTCATCGCCCCCCTCTCATAACCATTGAACTCCTGGGAAATCATCAAGCATTAAAATCAAAATCCACACAATAAGACAAAATTGTTAAACATACATGACCATTTCCAAAATATAACCCCATCATGTATCTTCTATGAAAAAAAATTCCCTAGAATTTTTACTCCTAATAATAAAACAATTTCAGCCTCCAAAATCCATCTATGTCCAAAACACAACGCACCTCACATTGAAATTTCTATCACTCTTCAGTCAATAGAAATTGAATATCGAGTTATGATCATACATTTAAAATTAATGTATCGAAATAGGTTCATGATATTTCACATTCATAAATATCATAATACATGATATTAATTTAATAATGATTAATTTTCCATGTAATTTAATTTTCATAGGGTTTTTGGGTAAAATCTTTTAAAAAATGAGTCTTAAAAGTGGAGGTTGGACTATAAAGTATAATACATGTATATTAATGTGAAAAAACATGATATTACTCACTCAATACCCCATTAAAATTTTAATCAAAAAACCAAACCATTTTTTTAACATGGCAGGTGAGACAATAAATTATTACAATGAATGATTTCATCCAATTTCTACCCATTTTTTTATTTTTAATTCTCTAGAAAGGTACAACATATTATTTTGGAATTTTTTATTTTTTTAAAATAGAGGATGGGTTTAAAATTGAATAAAATTAATTAATGAAAATTAATTTCCATGATTTTATAAAGGTAAATTAATCCCAAAATAAATCATAATGAATTATTCAATATCATCTCCATTTTTTATTATTTTTTCCATTTTTTTCATTTTTTTTTGAAAGAGAACTGGATGATAAAAATAAATCACTATTAAATGATGACTCGTTCAAATTAACTCTATCTATACACATCCCAAAATGATTAAACACACCCAACACCCTCCATAAATGATAAAACATCCCAAATTATTCAAATGAAAGGCCCCTCCCCCACACTCAAACATGAAATATTCATGAAAATTTTTTAACATCGAAGGTAGGTAAGGATAAATAATATTATAATGTGTCTTAGACATATAAAAAAATTCATGGAATATAAAGGATAATAAATAATATATGTATGTTTTGGTATCATGTTAATGTATTTGTAGAAAAAAAACTCCTTAATCATATCTAACAAATTCCATGAATACAAAATCATTGAAATAAAACATTTACGTGTTCTCGCTCTCGTGAAAATATATGTTTCTCCCTAAAAAGTTTTAGTATTATAAAGAATATTTAAGAGTGGTTAAAAATACCTCACAAGAAATAAAAAATATTCTAATTCACTATTTCATGTTAATGGGTTTCAAAAATCCTTCAAATCCATTAAAATTCTTGAAAATCCAATTCAAGGATAATTCTTCTAGATCAAAATAAATTTAAAATCCATTATTTCAATAACCATGTCAACTCTCTTAAAAATAAATTGAAGTGTGAATAATGATAATAATATTCATTTTAACTCAATTTTCCTAAAATGATGAAAAACAAAAAGAAAAGAACCAAAAATAACTAAGTAGGTTGACACTCCTCCACCACATAGATTTCACTACCCCACATTTCAGTTCAAAAAAAATAAAAATTAAGGGTAAAAAACAAAGATAAGGAAATATGCAACTTGAATTTATTTTATATTAGAAGACCTGAGTTAAGATCTTTAATACTTACACTAAATATAAAAATCATGAAATAAATAAAATCATAACAAAAAATTAAAAAAAATAGAAAGGGAAAGGAGTATATATCATGGTTTGAACCCCCCCCCCCCCATGTGTGATAGGTTTTTACTACACCCAGTCAAGTAGTTAATGTTTATTAACCACAATCCGAAGTAGAGTGGGATTGTTGACTAGAAACCACCATCAATGAATTTTCCTACATCCATACTTATATTAAATGAATGGAAACCCCCAATTAAATGAAAAAAATCCCCAAACCCAATAATATATTAATGTTAAAATTTTAGGTTCATAGTGGGAGGGAAAACAATATGGGGTGCTCCCAATTTTGTTCAGGTAGAAAAATTTTATCCACTGCTGGTGAATTTAGTATAATATAAAGTGTCTTATCATTTGGTTTCAGTTTATAAAATGATTCTAAAATTATTTCTTGTTTTGTTGCATTATCTTCATATTCTCATGTGTACAACATGACTAGGTCCTCTATTTTCTCCTCAACATAAACAAATTTTTTATTATCCTTATCCAGAGAATGCATAAGTAGTGTTGTGCCTAAAATATTTTCATATGTGTGGTCATTTTAAACTCAAATTCAATAATTTAGGAATAAAAATATGTCTCATAAATTAAATCTTCCTCAAAAATTTTAACTTTATAATCATTTTCCTTAAGTAAGTCTACTAGAAATTTATTAGTTAGAGATGGAATTTGATCGTAATTTTTTTCATTATCCTCACTAATGTCTTCTTTAAATTTTCATGGAATATTCATTCCATTCAGTTTGGCTTATCATTGTTTCCATTTAGTACATTTAACATTATTATAATCAACTTCGGCTACTAGGGATAGTACCAACTTGCTTACTTTTTTATAATTTTTAAATTCTCTGTAATATTCAATGAATCTTATTCCATTTGTTCCATCAAGGAATTTGTTCCATATGAATCTTAAATGTTTCCACCATGTTAGTCTCACCAATTAATTTATCAAAAGTCCAATAATTAATGAAATCACTATAAAAAATATCCTTTTCTTTTAAATGAATGATATAAAATAATGTCATTTTTTAGTATGTGGAATTTTTGTTTTTTAGTATTTTGTTTTTTATTTTTTATGAAAAATATTGTGTGTATGATTTTGGACACCACAAAAATAGTTTAAAATTGTAAATGAGGGGTTATTCATGTTACCATATCCAATATAATTTTTTTAAGTATGAAATATAGCCTTCACACCCAACATTGATCTCTTGAGTTGGCCGCTTACACACATAGATTTAATTATTTTCATTAATATATTAAACTTTATATAAAACTACTAATGTAATATAAATGAGATTTCTGAAATTCATCAAATATAAAATCCAATATATATATATATATTCATTGCAATAAAAAATTAAATTTTATGAATGAATAAAGGAAAATGTTCTTTGGAGGTTATAGTGATCGATATCATTTTTCAAAATGAATTTCAATATTCCACTCAATATAGGGATCATGACATATCAAACTAAACCCTCTCAATTGAAATGTTATTAAACCATACTAATACCTCTTCATATAGTAAAATTTTAATTTGAATTTCAACTAGGATACCTCTCCACTGATCATCACTACTCATGTCATGATCCTCCGTATGCACAACATAAATAGTTAATTGAATGAAAATGATAAATAAGAATAATAATTTAGATGATAGAGAAAACAAGGTGAATCTTCACCATAATAAATTTAAATGTCATCAAAATAATTATAATTTAATAATGATATTTATTATAGAGAGAGAGATAATTAAATCAAAACACCATTACCTCCCTTGAACAAACACTGAGGTTAGTTATCAATTTGTTATAGAGTTAAGAAGATAAATACGATGGGAGAACACATAAAAATTAAAATGATAGAATGTAGGTATGATAAATAGAGATAATATATTAAAATAAAAATACTATTATAGTAATTAAAATACTAAAAATATATATATAATATCCAAAAAAAATTTACACTTGAGTTTATAACCCCATAAAATGAAGAGGAAACACATCTTTATAGGACGATGGGGGGGAAATTTTTACTCCAAAATAGAATTTATAAAGTCAGTTCATTTTAACCCCATTAAATGAAAGAATTGGAAAAAAAAGTAAGTCATGAAAGTTCAAATATACCTCATACATGAACCCACACATTTTAATCTTTATTGGAAAATATTTGAAGCAGTTATGGTCAATTTACTCTAAGACATTTGTTTTCAAGTGACTATTCAAATTCTAGGACTACATTTTCCGATAATTTAATGACCTTTAAGGATTCTTAATGAGAAATGGTCTTAGTTATGAATGTGTTTCACATATAGTTTCTCTATAACCCTATATAATTGGATCTCTATTGGGAATAACATATACGATATATAATCTCATATTAAAAGTGCCTAGATCTATGCACAGTTTTCGAGGCTCGACTAGTGACCTATATTTGGGCCTTGAAATGATTGATTGAGAATTAGGTATCTTTGAATGAAATAATTCTCATAATGTATGGAAGTCTAAAAAATTAAATTTAGCAATTGAAATTATTTTAAAAAAATTATTTTTGAAGTACAAAAGAAGATTAAAATAGTTAAAATAAAAAATTAGGCCATTTTTTCAATTAAACTCAAAATATTACTAAAACCTAAAAATGTGACAATTTACCATAAAATAACACAATTTTTAGATTTAAAACTTTTAATTATAGTATAAAATGTATGAAAATATTTTCTTCATTAAACGTCACTAATTCTTAGAAGCTTCTGGCATATATGGTGGCACACTTCATGCCTTGTGACACCTAAACGTGAGTATCAAGTTAGATATTTAGGTAAATGAATAACAATGAGCCATTAAATCAACTAATAAATTATTATTCCATTATTATTTATTCATTAGCTCCCTTTTTTCAATAATAGCAGTTTAAAGGTGTTTCTTTATTGGATTAGAGGATTAGAAAATGTAAATTTATTTATAGAGTAATATAACATGGTTCTACGTTGAATACTGATGAGGATTCCATTTGATAATAAGGAAATAAAATATTTCATTCTAGGACCTCCTTATTGTAAATGGGTAGTTTAATTAATTTACCTTTAATTCCATCATACTATTTATCTAATGATCACGTTTTTACTCATGATAGTATTATATTCTAATAACAAACATACTATAAGAATAATATTATTTTATTTTCCATGAAATTAAAATTGAATATTACTTTATTACATTACACATTAACATGGTACGAGAATTGTGATGAAAATCCAAGGAGTATTACCTAACTTATTATAGATGGGGATGATGTATATTAATAATATAAGATTTATCCTGGAAATAATCTATTGATAAATAATGGGTTTTGAGGTGATTCATTGTTTATTTTTTGGTTACATAAAAAATTATGGATTCCAATCATTCACTACACATCCACTACTTAATATGTCATTTCATTTTTTACTTAATATCCAGGTAATAGATAAGATATCAAAAGACCAGTTTAGTAATTCCTTACAAAAAATCGATGATGACTAAATTAGAGTTGGATTTGAAAAATTTGACAATGAGAATAATGAAACTATTGTCGATGGGAGTTGGTTTATGGGTAGCAATAATATTTATTTATTTCATTTTTTTCAAGATTCTATATAAATTTGTATATGGGTATATGGATTCATACACACACAATCATGTGGGTACCTGTACACTTATTTTTTTGTGAGTTTATTAGTGGCGAGTTAAGGAAACTCTAGGAGAACTGAATATAAAATATAAATATATTGAATTATCATTATTTTTTGATTTTACTAAATGTTTAACATTAATACAAATATTTCAAAATGATCAAACTAAGATCTATATAGGGTTGAATGAACTGGGTGTATATATACCCATACCTACATTTATAATTTCCTGCATAATTTTTGTGTCAATGAAACTCATCCTGGGAGAGTTGGTAGTGGACATAGATTTTGGTAGCCTATGTCATAGAAGGATTATTTCATGTATGGAATTATTCATAGGGATCAATGATTTTTTTATTTTTACTATATAATTATTTGGGATCATTAATTTATTTATATGATGATTGAAAACAAGAATGATGATTAACTGGTTAAGATCATTATTTTTTAGGGATATTCTTCTTATTCATGATATTTGATATCAATTTTTTTATTTATTTAATATTCATTTAGATATTATATGAGGAAATGTCTGTTAATTATGATACATACACTAATTAGAAACCCCTAGCCTATTAGAGGTAGTTTTTGGTAGGCACTTTTTCCTAATTTTTAGAATATATGGGTTATAAGGACGGCTACTTCATGTTACCCGGAATGATTTAAGATACTGAAATCATGTTTATAATATCAATAGATTTCATTTAATTATATTGAAAATGTCATTATTTGAATTAGTATAATCAGGGAATATTTTTTAGACATTTCAAAGTGAGTATTTAATGAAAGAGGTTTATAAAAATGTTCCAAAATATACATGTGTTTTCATAAATTATGTTATATCTAAATTTATAATCATTGTAGTGTTTGTTGATAATTTGAAAATTATTGATGAATATAATTAATTTTCAAATTAAAATGAATATTTATTGATTGAATATGAAATGAAGTACTTTGAAAAGAAAAATTTCTTCCTTGGATTAAAAATTGAATATGTGGATGTTTAATTATTTCTTCACCAATGAAAATATTTTTTAATGTTTCTAAAAACATTTATATTGATAAGATGAATCTAATTAATAAATTAATGGTTGTTCAATCTATTTATTAATATAAAATCCTCTTCATCCTTGAGATTATAATAATGGACTTCTTGGTTATGATGTACCATATACCAATGCTCTATAAACATTTGTGTACCTAAAAAATAATAAAACTTTCCACGTATATTTTTTATATGAATTTGTAAATGAGTTACAATTAGTCTTCATCTTAGAGAAATTATAATGGTATCAAATATATATTATGATTCCTCAAAGAATTTTTTGATCAACATTTTTTCCAAAAAAAATTAAATCATAATTTGTTAGTTTTTTTAAAGACTAATAATTATTCATTACACATAAAACTATATATTGAAAAACATATTTACTCACATACAATGGAACTTCAATGTAAACCCTATGTACCAAACCAGCTAAAGCTAACCTACCACATCAAATGAGTCTATCTTCTATAAGGTGAGTAGTATCTTCTCAATCATTATAAGCTAGAATTATGTTTCAATCATATAAAAACTAATCCCATAGAATGATTTCACCCTATAAATTTTTGACAACTTGGCCCTAGTTACACACACTAGTGCTCCGATCTGGTCAACCACATGACCTCGGGTGCACATCCCCATATTCTCGAGGATAACAACTTGTAGCGAGGGTATAATATCAATCATCAGGAGACTATAACCTATTCATCAGAGTAATACCACAGTGGAAATAAAAATATAGTAATAAAAAAATGACATAACATAACTAGAATAATACTAGTATCCCAAGAAGAGCAAAACATTAAATACAATATGAAAACTGAACAGTAGATATGTCATGGTAAAATATGTGTAAAGTGTTAATATGAAAAAAAAATAATGACATCAACAACTCCAAAGTTGGATTTAAACCACATTTTGTTTCATCATACATGATCTTTCCAGAATCAGCCATCTAACACATGGAATTTTCCCTTATCATGTCCTGTAAACATGAAGCCTATTCGGGTACCGATCAAGCAGGCCGAGTACTATGTGAGTAAAACTTAGTAGGCCACCACCAAATGTGTCTAAAACAATATCTATTCAATTTAAACAATTTAACATTCACATCATTCCATTATTTAATTCAACAATTAATTTATAATATCAATCCCATTAATTTATTCCACAATTAATTAACAAATTCACAATATCAATATCTCATAGTTAATTAAAAAATTAATTTTTAAAAGTCTCAAACTCAATATACCATAATTAATTAAAAAATAACTATTCAATTCAAAATATAAATATCCTATAAATAATTAAAAATTAATTTTTCAAATTCATAATCTCGAAATCCCATAATTAATTCAACAACTAATTATCCAAATCCACAATCCGAATATCCCATAATGAATTAAACAATTAATTATTCAAATTCATAATCCTAATATCCCATAATTACTTCAGTTATTAATTATTAAAATACACAATCTCAATATGCCATTATTAATTCAAAAATTAATTATTCAGATTCACAATCCCAATATTCAGAATTTTACAATTCCCTCAATTAATTAATTTAACCAATTAATTAATGTAATTAGGAACTCAATTTCCAATAGTCTAATATAAATTATACAATTACATGCACATAATTTAAATCAATACATTAAGATTTGAATTATTTACCACCTACCTCAAGATTGTTGAAGAACGCTCCCCAATAGATATCCCTAAATTTGAGTGTAACTACGACGTAAAACGAGATATGGATTTGAACCCATAATTAAATATTGAAAAATCAAGCCTCCAAAAATATAAATCTAGATACCATAATCCAAGTTATATATTCAATAAGATATAGGATATCATCCCTCTAAAAAATGAGGGAGAGACAGGAGAGAATTAGAAAACAACACAGGATAAGATCCTCTTACCAGGTGGGGTACAGATCTTCAATTCCAATTTTGATTTACTAATAATTGATCTAGGAAGGGCTTATAATCTATTATGGAGCCTCAAAAAGCATAAAATAATGACTAGGGTTTAACATGGGATGATTATGGTTAGTATGATGGGTTTGGCAATTTTAAAAAACTAATTTTGGGTTAATTAGAAACCTAACCATGGTTTTCTGTGTAGAGGTACTTGGTTTTTAGAATAATCCACCTTTATCATGGACCAATTATTGTGGGTTCATGGTTTCTCCTTATATAGTTCATTGTTAGGAAAACCATTCTCTAGTTGTGTGAATCCCATTTATTTTGGTTTGCACAGTTTTCTTGGTTGGGGAACATAGTTAGGGAAAACCATGCACGAACCGTGTGCTTTCCTCTTTATTCTCTTTTTTTCAAATTTTCACCCAAGCACTCCCAAAGGTAAAATAAAAATGAAAAGTACATAACAAAGTGTGAAATAGTTCTTGTAAACGAGTTCGATACATATCTATAAATTGTCAGGGTTTACAATCTCCCCGCCTTATAATAGCACATCATCGAGCTATACTCCCAAGCATCTCTAAGATCCAATGACAAAAATATTGAGCCATAAAGAAATCATATCCACATATCTATCCCAATTTTAGTCTTAATCATGACCATTCTACCATGATACATGAATTATCAGCATATACATACCCCAAAACATAGTCTCACTGATATCCAACACACATATCAGATGCTCTTCAAACGATGCATCGGTCTCCAGCTCAACATCAACTACATCATTCACATGAGAAGGGTTGGGGAGATATCACCAAAGTTGTGACATGTATAAAACATAATGTGTAGAATTGTATCTACGAGGAAGAGAAAAGTTGTACATACCCATCATGATTCCTTCCACTACATCAAATGGTCCAACAAACCTGGGTGCCAGCATGCCCTGTCTATGTATACTGTGGTGACCCAATCTAGGGGGAACGTAAAGGAATATACAATCACCCTATATAAACTCTAGGGGTTTAAAACATATATCAGCATATAAATTGAGTCTATTATGAGCCATATTCATACATTTCCATATTATTTGTACCTACTCTGATGTATCATGGACAATACATGGTCCCAAAAACTCTGACTCAGCTTCCTCCATCCAGTATAGAGGTGATCTGCAATTCCTACAATAAAGAGCATAGTTTTGTTTCATATGTATAGTTTCATGATAACTATTTTTATAGTATAATTCCACAAAGTCCATGTGCTTCTCCCAAGACCCACTAAAGTCAAGAACACACACTCACATCATATCCTCGAGCACATGTATAGTATTCTCCGACACTCCATCTATCTATGGGTGGAAGTCCATACTCAATAAAACATTCCTACTGAGTGCCTTCTATAAGTCCTTCCAGAAATGAGAAGTAAAATTTTAGTCACAAATTGAAACAATAGTTGGTGGAAACCCTACAAATGGACTATCTCTCGAATATTTAATTCTCCCAACATATCAACTAAGAATGTCTCCCATACTGGTAATAAATGTGGTAAATTTGTCAAAAAATCTACTATCACCAAAATAACAACATTATTTCAATGCGTCCACAAAATACGCAATATGAATTCCAGGGTAACATCATCCTACTTCCATTATTGAATAGTAAATGGATGTAACAAACAACCTAGTCATTGAAACGTGGCCTTCACCTGCTAAAAAGTGTAGCATCATTTCACGAACCATGTTATCTCATTTTTCATGTTCGGTCATCAAAACTATCATCGTAGGTCATGGTACATTTTGGTCACACCTGGTTGTACCATCGACTTCAAGGAATGAAACTCTTGAATCATATCCTCCCATATACTCATAGGTAAAAAAATACAATTCATGAAATTGATGGTCTCATCCTCATATATGGTCCAATAATAAGTTGACTCCCCAAGTTCAAGTCTTTCCCTCAAGGTCAAACATTATTGATCCTCATAACGTTTTTCCATAATCCATCTCAGTAGTGTAGAATCTACTGAAACTGATATGAGATTCAATTGTTGTTGACTTTCCTAAACCACAACATGCATCTTATCTACTAAGTTCATCATCATCTACTCAATAATATATTCTTGAACTAACTAAGTCTTGGTTTTTTTTCTCAAAACATATGCTACACAGTTTCCATTCTTAAGAATAAATGCTAGATCATAATCAAATGACTACATATACTCAAAATATATATGCTACTAGAGATTCAAATCAGATTGGGAGAATATATATTTAAAGATCTTGTGATCATTATATATAGTAAAATTCCCACCACATAGATAATGTCACCAACATATTAAAGGATAAACCACTAAATCCAACCTGAGGTAGTGCTTAGGGTAGTTTTGTTCATTTGGCCTCAACTGTTGAGACCCATACACCATAACTCGATCTCCCTGCTTCAAATGTGCTCCAATTATAACCCCAAAAGCATCAAAAAACACCATATACTCCTCACCCATCATGTGTTGGATCAATATCGATGCTGATTTCAAATTCTTCTTTAACTCCTTGAATGTATTATCACATTCCATCAACCAGTCATACATTATCTCCTTTTTTTGTCAATCCTAAAAGTGTTGTTATCAATCAAGAAAATTTTTTGATGAATCTACGATAATATCCAGCTAATCCCAGAAAGCTACAAATATTGAATATGTTCTTGGTATGCCCCCAAAAAATAACTTCTTCAACCTTATATGGGTCCATTGACGCACTTTTCTCCAATATTATTTTACCAAATATGTGTACCTTTTCAATCCAAAATAGGCACTTATTTAGCTTTGTTTATATCCAATAATATCTTAATGCACTCAGGATAATGTCAAGATGTTGTGCATGATAATCATGAGTATTAGAGTACACCAAGATAACATCTACAAACACAACAAAAACCTAATCCAAGAATCGATGGAATATTCTATTCATCAAGTTCTTGAACAATGTTGTTGCATTTGTCAAACTAAACAACATTATGAATAACTTGAGTAGGCCATACCTTCATATGAAAAAATTCATCAGTATATCATAAGAATTAAACCGCAATTGATGATTCCCTATTATCATGTTGATCTTGGATAAAACACAAGATCAGATAAATTTTTGAAATAGATAATCCTTACGTGGAAGAGGATATAGGTTCATCACTATAATTTGGTTCAAATTCCAATATTCAACAGAAAAATTCAAACTCCCTTCATCCTTCTTGGAAAAAAACTGGTGAACCCCAAGGTGACGTATATGAACAGATAAATCCATTATCCTCTAACTATTCCATCTGATACTTTTAATCTTGAATCTACCTTGGTTCCATTTCATAAGGTGGAAAAGAAACTATCTCATCCCCCGGTATGAGCTCAATCATAACTTTCACATCTCTCTCATGTGGAATACCTGATAAATCAACAAGAAAAATATCCTAAAATCAGTCCACTACTAGTGGAAAGACACCATGTATCACTCCTCTCTTATCCATAAATATACTAGAAACCTAGGTGGCAAGCTCCCCTGATTTCTAGTGAACATACCCTACATAGACCGCCTTGTTATACCACTTTTCACTGTGAATATACTTGTAACCCTCATGAGATGTAAACATAAATCTCTTATGGTAACAATAAATATGGGGTAAGTATGCTACTAACCCTTCCATGCCCATAATTATTTCAATGCCTAGGATTTCAATGATATAAATATCCCACAAAAAGTGACACTCTCCAACCTCAAGATAACACCCCTTACACACGTCAATATTTATCAACCGTACACTCATTTGTGTGTCTATCATCAACACCCAACTCAAAAACTCCAATTCCATGCTCAAACCAGTCCCAGGTTGTGAATAAATAAATGAATGAGAATCAATGGTGTCAAATAATGCACTAGATAATGTTGAAGATACAAGAATAATACCTCTAACTATCAATGGTCTAGCCTCACTGTCAATAAGCATGTGCCGAATGGTATGTAATTGTCCTTACCATCTTCCCTATAATGAATCCTAAGTCCTCTGTGCTACACCACTCTGTTAATATGGGTTCTCTTTCTTAGAAGAACCTCACTCACATCCCTTATTACCTTGTCTTGTAATACTCTAGTTGCTAGACTGATATGTTATAGAATATCTCATTCTCGCACCATGGTTATGTTTATATCCTCTATTGATTCATGTCTTTAATGGGTTCATAAAGAACCACTATAGATTCCACATCCTTCCAAAACCACAGAAATCTACTGGTGGTTAGAGGCCCTTCGTCTGGAAGTGTCCTCACCTACTACACTAGTGACAGATCACTCGACTAAGATCCTGAGAACCTATTTACTCATTATAGGTACTCTCTTTCCCACTACCTTGGATAAAGTTTTCATAGTGATGCTTCTTGATCTCGAAATTCATACCTCTTGGTCCTCTAGCAGTGACCATCTATCCGTCCCAAGAACCTCTTTTGGGTTCACCCCTTCTATGAGAGCCTAATCTACCACTTGAAAAAACCAATTTAACTGAAAAATTTTAACTTGGGAATTAGTCACACGTTTAAGTCCATCCTGAAAATGCCTCACCATAGAAATCTCATCCCCTTACAATGATGGAGAAAATCACAAAAATTCTATAAATCATCTAGAATATTCCATCATTAATGCACATGGTTGTGGAAACATCATGAACTTAGCTACACTCTCCTACCTCAGAATATCTGAATAGAAGTTTTCTAATATCTAATCCAACAATTCCTTCCATAATATACCATATTCATGTCTAGTATGAGCCTGAATGTCCCAATAGTGATTAGTTGATCCTCAAAGAATATAAGATGCCAACTTCACCCTTTTCTCAAAAGGAGTCTCAAAATTACCATGTATGGTTTGGGTACACTCAATCCAGAACTCAGCTACCTCAGTTCCACCATCTCTTATGAATTTTGGAGGGCTATACAACTGGAAATCTAATGTTAAGTCATAAATTCTCTTTAAAACCTACTCTGGGTGTCTTTCCATGAATTGCATGTGTGAGAAAATTTCACATAGAATTTATACCATGATTCATCACCAGACACTATCAGTGACTTTGGTTTCACTTCTAGTAGATCATCTTTGGCCACATCATCATATCATCCTCTCAACAAGTGTTATTGTGGAGGAATATATCTTCAATTCCAAACACACATATCAGGAAAAAACACCACTTAATCTCATTTAAATAAGAGGAAAAATACAAGGCATAACAAGTCTTCCCCCCCAAACCTCACCACATTGTCAAAACCAAGCCCCTATTACTACCCTTAACCATCATACATCTAGGTCATGGTTAACAAAAGGAAAAATCATTTTCATTATTAAAATTCCTCATTTAGACACCCATTACTATCATCTTTCATCATCTGGAAATTCTAAAATTCATACTAGGCACATTTTTCCCTCAATTTATCAAGTAAGGAAAAATAGGTCATGTTTAACAACTTACCAAAAACTTGTTTTCCCATGCATTTCTAAAATTATGCACGTCACAACAGATTATTGATTGCATATAATTTTTCAATCTAACTTATATCTCATGAAATACGGGGATACACATCAAAGCTTTGAAAATATCAAAAAGAATTATCACATCATAGAAAAAGTGTAGGACCCAATGTGAAATAACATCAATAGTAGCAGTACACCTCATTAACAGCAATCACATCCTGGGTACTTGGGTTCTCCCCAAAACATGGGTTAGAAACTCACATAGATGAGATCATAACCAAGGATTGAATCTTCATACTCCTTTATTTTTCTAGCCAGACTATTCCTAGACTCTTTTCCAACTTTACCCAATAGTAAGAAATAGGAAAAGAAAAGAAAATTGTGCTTTGATACCACTTTTTAATATCCCATCCTGGGTTCCACACACTGATGTCGTGATCCAGTTAGCCAAATGGCCTCAGGTGAACCTCCCCATATGCCAGTAGCTTCCAAATAGTAGCAGGGGACTAATATCGATCATGGAGAGACTATACCCTCTTTATCAAAGTAATACCATAGTAAAAAATAAACAAATAGTAATATCCAAATGAAATACCCTAAAAAGAACAATACTAGTATCACAATATCACCAAACTAGAAAATATAATATCAAATATGAACAGTAGATATGTCATGCTAAAATATGTTCCATGTGTTAATTTGAAAACCCAAAAATAAATAGACATTACAAACATCAATTTGGGTTGAGAGACACATCAACATCCTTCATAAATGATCAATCCTAACCCATCCATTTAACACAGGGCCATTATCATTATTGTTTCTTATAAAGATGAGGTCTATGCAGGTACTGATTAGACAGGTTGAGTAGTGTATGGGTACATCTCAGTAGGACACCACCAATGGAATCTAAAACAATATCCATTCAAAAATAATTGTATGTAGCAGTATAAGTAATACATAAAAGATATAAGGTAAATAGTTTACAATTATTCAATTATTCATTATTTAACCACATAACACCCAGGTTCCTGAGGATTTCCAAACTCTCAATACCTACATCGACCCATACAAGAGTTTGAACTATCCCTAAGGAATATCATATCTCATAATTTCATTGTTACTATTATTCACCTAAAATATCATATGAATTACCCTTTTACCATTCTCTATTTCAATTCACACTATTTCATTTTGATGCATTAGACCATGTCACACACATGACTGTCACATGTGAATTCCATTGTTTCTATTCATCATTTCTTTTCACAAAATGGGATTTTGATGTAGTAGACCACGTCCAACACATGATAACCATATGTGAATGACATTGTTATCATTCATCATTTCTTTTCACACAATGGACTTTTGATGGACTAGACCATATCCCAAACATGATGATCACATTAATTAATTCACCAATTAATTAATCAATTTCCACAATTTTATATTGAAATCATTCCATTAATTAACTAAAAAATTAATTAATCACATCATTTATATTAATTAATTTGGTAATTAATTAACAAATTAACAATCTAAATATCCCATAATAAATTCAATAATTAATAATTCAAATTCAAAATCTCAATATCGCATACATAAATTAAAAATTAATTATTCAACATCAAAATATCAATATCCTATAATTAATTTCAAAATTAATTAATCAAATTCAGAATCTCAATATCCCATAGTTAATTCAACAATTAATTGTCCAAATTAACAATCTCAATATCCCATAACTAATTCAAAAATTAATCATTAAAATTCACAATCTCAATATCCGATAATTAATTAAACAATTAATTATTCATATTCACAATCTCAATATCCAGCAATTAATTTGACAATTAGTTATTCAAATTGAAAATTTCAATATTCACAATTTTACAATTACCTAAATTAATTAATTACCCAAATTAATTAATTTAATCACGAAAATGATTTCTTTTAATATAATAGAAATTATTCAGTTACTTTCACTTAATTGAAATCAATACATTTGGATTTTTTTATTGACCACCTACCTCAATATTAAATAAGAACACTCACCAATAGATATTCCTAAATTTTACCAGGACAACGACGTTGAATGAGATCTAGATTTGAACCCCTAATTTTAGATTAAAAATTATATATTCCACAAACTTAGATATATATCACACATTAATAGATCTTCATCTAGAAATATAGTGGATAAATTCAATATAAAGGATAAGGGAGAGATGGTAGAGATGATGAAAAACCACATAGAATAAGATCCTCTTACTGGGAGGGGTAAAGATCTTCAGTATAAACATTGAATAATAAAGAACAAAGGATTTAAAGGCTTTTAATCTATCCAAGGGCCTCCAAAATTGTGAAATAATTCTTAGGGAAAAAATAGGTCTCGTTGTGGGTTAATATTGGGTTTTGAGAATTTTTTATGTCTAAGTTCATGTTAAGTAAAAAATCATGCACAGTTTACTAGGAAAAGATTAACGTTTTCCAAACCATGTTCAGTAATTATGCCCCTATTTGAGGGTGGTTCAAGGATTATATTTATGGGTCCCAAAGTTTAACAATACATGATCTATTCTTGTGTGCCTCCTCTATTTGGGTTGGCATGGTTTTCTCGTCTAGGGCACACAATTAGGGTAAACTATCCTCCAACCATTCACTACCCACTTTCTTACATTCTCTACAATATTCTACCAGACACACCCCAACGTAAAACACAAATTTCAATTATGTAGAAAATAAAAAATTACATGTAAATGATCAAAATAAATCTCGAGAAAATGTTAGGGTTTTCATTATTAACTAATTAAACCTAATAATTCATGAAAAAAATATAGAATATTGTACCCACACTTTGGAATTCCATGTATATCAAATAAAAGAAATTTATCTAATAAAAAACCAAATAAAGTATTGTAAATGAACAACATGAAATATTATGGAAATTAACTACCAACAAAACAAAACCCACTTTATAATACCTATCACAAAATAAAAAAACATACTAATATAAGAAGAATGCCAGTGTGGTTGTAACATGTCCTAACCTAATATAAAATTATCATACTCTATGTTTACACCCAAAAAAAAGATCCATGTTAGTCATAGTCACCACACAAAAAACCTCACTACACCACGATCTGTCAATAATCAAGGCTCTCCACCCTAAAATCAATGCTTCTCCACATAAGCTTGTACAAACCATGAATCCTAAATACACTCATATATATATATATATATATATCTGTGTGTGTGTGTGTGTATTCGGTCTGAGAAAATTGTACTTGTATGATTTCACCAAATAGTATATTCAATTAATTTTTATAATATACTTCATAAATCTTAGTTTTTACTAAATACCATTAAAATAACATTTATATCATTTATGAAAAAACAAATAATATTAGTGAACCTCATTTCAACATTTTTAAAACAAGCACAATAGATTTATATATAACAGAAGAGTCATGAAAACCCATTTGAAAACCATTTATAAGGAACTAAGGCATTGATCTTGTTTTTATGTGAGCCTTGATAAGATCTAAACCCCCTTTTCCCTTCTCATTTAATTTCAAAAAAAATTAATTATAATTTAGTAAATTCTAAAATGGATAGTAAATCAAGGTCCGGAAATAGGCGAACATTAAACCTACAATAGATAAACATGTTATCAGATTACAAATTTAAAGGATAAGATATAAACATTGAAATAATAAAAAACTATAATTTTACTATAAGGATTAAGCAATACAAACCTAGCTTGAAAGAACAAGAAATTCATTATTAACAAAAATTTATGGATGGAAATCATAATCTAAAAAATATAGTATTGATAGATGGAAAAATGAAAATAATCAATGCTAATCAATTTGGATATAAATTCATGTAATACACATCATGGGAAAAACATTAGATTAAAGTAGGGAAATCCTGTACACAAAATGGTGGAACCATATATGGTCTTTTCCATACATTCCTACGAAATAACCCCTAATTTACTCTCAATACACTCATTAGGTCACATTGTACATTATCAAATCATATTATTCACTATAAGATACTTTGTGTGGAAGAATCATAGTTATCATAGAAAACATATCTTGATTTCCCACTTAGCTGCCTATGGATCTAATGAAATATTCTACATATAGGTTCTAAAACCATTTTTCATGATATATGTGAATAACCTTAGTAAAAAAATTACAAAATTCATTTTCTCACCTCAAAATATCCCTCAGGGAAAATTATAAATTCATGTTTAATTATATACATCAAATTATAATCAATTCACCTTTCAAGAGAATCAATCATACCTAAATCGTAATATTGAGGGGGCTAATGTCAGTGGTGGTAAAAATGTCCTTAAAACATTTTATTGTTGTAAGTAAACCAAAATTTAATTTTCCTATAGAAAATTATGTCATGAAATTTTCTTTTAGAAGTCATTTAATAATAAAAACATTATTTTAAAGTTCACTTAAAAAATAAGAAATCTTACGATGACATAAAAATCACAAAACCTAACAAGAATATAATAAAATTCATATACAATTATAAACATGGTAATCACACCCTTAATTTGAGATACTACCCTTGAAAATATTAAACAAATTCCTTAAAAATAATTTGATATTCAATTCTAGGTTTTGTAAAAAAATTATATGAATGACCTCAAAGTCATTTTCACAGACACCAGCAGTGAATGAATAATTTTTTTGAAGATAAATAACCAAGAAACCACTATAAAACTATTAATAACATGTATATAAGTCATTAAACCCAAATAAAATAATTATAATATCAAAAAAATAGCATATGGTTATACTTTTGATAAAAAAAATTTAATAAAACTCATGTATCACATTTGATATCATGTAAAAGGAGTCACACCCAAGAACACACCTTAGGTTAAATATATTGATCTAACTTATATGAAAAATGTTATATTTATTCAAAAAGGTAACATTACAAGATTTAGAAAAACAATCCTCATGAATTATATTAACTAAATAGAAGTCATTTTCCCCCAAGACTATTAGGGTTTAAGAAATAAGATAAACAAAATAAGGGATAATAAAGTAATAGATTAGAAGGGGATAAAATGAAATTAACCTATGAAAAAAACATTAAAATCATGTACTAGACATCAGAAGACATTGAGGAAGGGAAGAGAGGTAGGTACTATGTTCAATTATTTTATCTCATGAAGGGGGAAATGAATTTTGGGTCTCTATTTTAAATATAATAAATAAAACTCAATAATTATAAATATATGTATACAACATGTTTAGGTATCATGATATATAAAAATGTGTTTTATCAATAAAATATCTCCTAGAATCGACCTGGGACCCCTGCATGGTTACATGAACCGTTTTACAACAATGTATTTGACACTAGATAAGAAGTTCATGTAGTAAACGGTTTGGATACATAGTTAAACCTAATCATTCTCCAACCGTGTGACCTATAATTTTTTCATAAATTTAAAAATTCTGAATTTAAAATCCAAAAAATTCAATATAATTGATAATAAAATAATATAATTCCCAAATATGATATTGGGGTTTGATAATACCCCTAATATTCTAATTTATTCCCTCAAAAAGTCTTTGATGATTTATAAAAATAAGAAAATAAAAATCAGCCCATATAAATTAATTTTTTGGTTTAAAATATGATGATTTCATCAAGGAGTTATAAAAAATAGTTTTCTTTATGATATCGGTGTCGCAATCCATTATAAACTTACCTATTAATATATAAAAGAAAAGAAACAATTATTATCTAATATGATATATTAAAGAGATGACATGAAAGGGGATTATTTGAAAAAGGAATATGAGATGATATATTATCTTCCAAAACATTACAAAATTGTGAGTAACATATTATCATGGAACCCTTAAGAATTCATATAAAAATTCATGGTTAAATTACATTATTCTTGAAATAATTTAATATGACTTTGAGTTACTTTAAAATACAATAATGTGGATAAAATAATTTTAGTGTTTTTTTCTACTTAGTTATTTATTCATGAATGATACCATGGAATTCACGTCTATAACAAATAATGTCTTAAAGTAATACAATTAAAAATGACACTTATCCTTCGACTTGTGAAATAATAAAATAAAATATCAGATCAATAATATCAATTTATACCCTGACAATAAATATTAATCCATGGTATCCCCATTAAATTTTGGTGGTATTTGGGTGGATGATCTTATGGGATTAATGAATATCCATGGTATTTTCTCATTGAACGGATAATAATTAGAATATTTAACCCCATTACAATAGATTATGATTATTATGGAGATTAAACAAAATAGGTACATAGCATATGGATTTAGAATTTCTGAAAAATGGGGTATACGGTAATTGATATCCAAAATATGATAATATTGGATTAAAATTTCATCAATGATTTATAGAACATGGGAAGAATAGGTACATGTACCTAATAAACAATTCCCAAAAGTGATTTGTAAATGATAAACAACCAAAATAAGGGTTTCTTCAATTTCAAACATATCGATCATAATCTCCATGATAGACTATTTTTTTGAATTCAAACCATGATTAGGATATTCTCCTTTACTAATATATTACCTTAGAAAATTTATGATGATTAACCAATTGTTGATAGGTCCTAGGAACATTATAACAATAGGTCATAAAATGACATGGTTTACTACATTTAAAACAAATTCAAGATCATATATTCATAATATGAGAGGTTATATAAAGATAACACTACACCACATAATTAAAACATCCCTTATAGGGTTCATCATGTTTCAATGTTTTATAGAACAATGTAACCTTACTCATTCCTGATGAATAGAAAAACCACCAATCACTACCTACCCTATTAATGTAGATTCCATTATCATGGATTTATTAACTACTTACCTATAAATATTTATTCTTGATAAAAACACTCATAAATTGATTCTTGTAAAATGGGTACATTCAAAGAAATAATCTCTTTATGAATCATTGATGTCCAAACTAAAATATAAAGGGACCATCTCATAGAAAAAATTAGTATACTCCTCTATAGTTTTATCACCCTAGTAGAGACTCATAAACACAATATAATTCTATATTTTTTATGATAATGATAAATTCACTGAATGAACATGATCATTAAGTATTCCAAATATTTTTTAACCTGAATATGTTGTGGAACTATGGTCACCCACAATTATCCATATGATTCTAAAAATATGATACAATAAATTTTACATTCAAGCTTTTAAGAGTTCTTAAATAATTAAATACTCATTTGAACTTCTCTCGCCACTAAATCACCTATTTTATACCTTGATCATCATGAAAAATATGTGGCTATTAATTTAAGAATCATTGGATACGGTCAAAAAAAGATAAGGATTTGGTTCCACCACTCTATTTAGAGTCTAGGTGGAGCACAAAACGAAAATGACCATACCCACTCATGGAGAGTGACTATCCAAATGAATGACCTCTAAAAAATTAAAATGATTCATCAATACCATTTAGGATGCCTAATATTAATAAAAAAATATAAGAATAAATCAAAACACACTTCAAGGTTCAAACCACACAAAACTAAATTTAGACCAAATTATTACACCAAATACAAGAATTTGAGAATATTAAAACATGAAAATAACTTAAGAAAATGATAATTTTAATATATAAACCATTGTATAAGGACCATAACTTATTTTTAAAATATTTTTTACTTTAAAATAATCAATAATCATTAATTGTTTAAAATAATTATTTTTATATGCTAGTGAAAAATCAAAACCAAATTTCTCACTTAAATTACATTATAATGATGTCCAAAAAAGTCCCAAATCCATAAATTTCAATTTGTTAAGATTATCATATATACTTTGGTAATAGATAATTATTTTTCTATAATTCTAAAATTCTGGTTTTGACGATACATTACTAACAGAAATTCATATTTCCTTTTCACATCATTTTATAAATCTCTACATAAAAAACCAAAAACATTTAATAAATACATTTTGGTATAAGAAAACATAATCTAAATAATATATATATATGTATCATTATCATAAATATAATAATGATTAAATAAAATAACATTCATGAATCGATACAATTCCCTTAAATCAATATCAAATTAATGATAAACATGGTTCAAAGAAATTTGAGAACCAAAAGAAGAAAGGGAAAAGAAATTGGATGGATTTGAAATTATGAATTGTATGTAAGGATGTGTATTAAACACAGAAATTATATTTAAATTCTCATATAACCATATCCACGGCCTACACATATTTTTCCCTACCATGCATTGTAACTATTAGCCTTTTATTTTTGTTTATTTACCTTCAAAAACATGGAAAATATTAAGAAAAATAATATATTTTCTATATAAAAAAATATCATAAATTTAGAATAAAATTACCCAAAAATACAAAAATGAAACATTATTCCAAAAGAAACATAGTGACCACCCATGGTAACTTGAGGTTCGGTATGAGGAAGAGTTCATCAAGAACTTTCTATATTTACATTTCAATTTATAGTAGTCCTATAAGTAGTTTATCATTACATCCCAAATAGAATGATGTGTCTAAAATAAGTTTTTTATAAACTGACCTGGGCCAACCTACCACAACACCTAATCCATTCCACCACAAGGCCTGAATCACATTCTTGATTTCCACATACTGGAAACATGTTCCAATGATATCAAAACTAAACCTTCGGAATTATTTATCCACAAAAATTAACTAAATGAACCAACAAAATATTACTATGGAACATTTATAGTGTGCCTATACATTAGTATTACTTGTATACTGAATAAAATTTTATATAAAAATTCATTCCAAACAAATCATATGTAAGAGAAAAAATTAAACATCACACAAAGGGACTATATAAAAAACAAAACCCACTTTATACTACATATATCATACTAAAAATATTCAAATACGTGAGAAAGCATGGTGTTCTCATAAAATGTCTCACATAATGAGAAAATAATCTTTATTTTAGGTACCACCAAAAAACCACTCCGAGTGACACATGGTCACCACCCAGATAGAATCACCTCCTTGAGCTGCATGAACATCCAAGGGACGTCACCCAAAAATATGAGTTGATTGACCAAAAACTATATTAAAAACAATCATACATACATAATAGTATATATATGTAGTGTGTAAGAAATTTATTCTCTATAAAATCCCTCCGAAGAGTTTATGAAATTCCATTTATAATACATTTAGTAAATTCTAGTTTCAAATAGAAACTATTAAATTTTCATTTTTTATTTTCGACAAAATAATTGAATTAATGAACCATATTTCAATATTTTAGGACATAAAACACCATTAAATAATAAAAAAGTGTATTATAATCACTTTTTAAAACATTCTGAAATGAAGTACAGAAGTAATATTGTTTTTGTGAGAGTGATGAAAAGATATAAAAACCCATTTTCCCTTTTCCATTCATTTAAAAAACTAGAAAATTATTCTGTAATTTAAGATTATTAAACCAAGTTATAATAACATTAAATCATTAGACCAAACTGAAGTTAAAAAGATATATGACAAAATTTTATATAATAAACTATGAATATTTAAGTTATTAACCCAAAAAATTTCAATATATGGATTAGTCAATATAAACCATGATAGAAAGAATTATTGTAATTAGTTCCTTAGAACCAATTAATTTGAACATTATATTCATTGAATATTTATTTAATTATTTGAATATTAATATTTTTTTATTAAATATTGATTTTTCATCTACGTAAAATTAATGAGATAATTTCCTAGAGTATATTTCAAATTAAAAAAGTCATAATAGTTCTTCACTCTGATGAGATCGTTGAGGTTTTATGATGATATTATTATACTTATTACTTGTGACTAGGATAAAATTATATGGTTGGACACAAAGAATGTTGACTGTCAGTTGGGAGTGCTCTTAAGCGGATGAGACATCATCTCATGAAGTTCACACTTGGTAATCCATATGAAATATGATTACTATGACATACCTATTAATGAAATTCCACAACATTACATGTCATTAGAAATTACAATATATGAAAGTGTGTAATTATCCTTAGACTATAGTTTATTATAAATTCATTTAAATAGTTTGGTGCTTTTCTTTTCTCAAAACCATAATGTTATATGTTCACATTGGAGACATATTCATTAGGTACAACTTTGGTTATATTGAATTAATAAATATGTCAACAATAATTTTTCACTTCAAACCGTAAGATGATTTGCTTTGATTAAAATTGAATTTTTAAAATAAATCCTTGTCCATGTTGTATTGTTGATTTTGTAACAAATATTTAAAGATAGAGAAATTTGGAACATAGATTGAGTACAAAAATACATAACCTTTTTGATTAAGAGATATTAATGAAAATTTATTATGCTACACAATGAGTGTTCATATATAGTGTTCATTATTGTGAAATTAAAGTATTCCTCTATTGGTGTTTTTATGGTTTTCTAAACATTAATATTGTATTTTTAGAAAGCCCGCCTAATTCCACTGAGGAAGATTCCTCGAGGGTCTCACATATGGTGTATCCATGGATCTTAATTAAATTCTATTTATAATTAATAGTTGGGATAAATATTAATACCATGAATAAGTAAAAATATTTATTCATGATTTACTGATCATAAATATTCATCACCAATATTTATATTTGAGTTTAATATTAAATAAATATTTATTAACAAGATCATAAAATGAAATATTTATTTATCAATTATTTAATTTCTAATTAAATAAATTGTATTTAACATTTTTTATTTAGTTATATAATTATGAAAAACAATTATTTATTCACAATATCATGAAGAGAATATTTATTTCTTTCTCAAATGAATTGTATTTATTATTCTGGTTTCTATAAATTCTAAGTATAGTAAATAGACAATGATAATGGACTTGTGAATATGAAATGTTAAATTCAATTTTAATAAATTTTTATTTATTTATTTAAGAAATGATATTTATTTTATCTATATGAATTGTTCATGTCAAATAAATAAATATTATTATTATTATTAGACATGGGGTTCTCTAAATATTACCTTATTTGTTATGGGCCAATATGAAATATCCAATTCTTAACACAGATCTATAAATATTTATTTATATAATTTTCTAGGGAGGTTCAAAAGAGGAATCATTGTACACAATGAATAATATCAAGATAATTATATCTCAATGAAGAACTTATTAATAGTTTTGTTTAAGACCAAGAGAATTCCTCCCCCTCCTATGTTCCTCTCTAGAATGAGAGAATAAAAGAGGTGACTCTTTAAGATAAAAGGATCATGTTGTGATCTATGTGAATAATGCTGGATGGTCAATTTTTTTCCCCAGAACATGGTGTTCCAACAACATCAATTAAAGATCTATGAGAATGTGAGGATTACTACTAGAAGGATTTTATTTTTAATCCTCCCACCACAAAATTTTTATAACTCAAACAGGGTTTAATCGATCTATATCTACATAAAAAAAATATCTATAGAATTAGGTATTTTCACTTTTTATGAAATTTATTATATATTTATAGTGAATAATACATTGGTCATGTTTCTAGGATGTTTATCCCCTTTTATTGGGTATATTCAATAACATGAATATTATTTTTTAGGATTTTGTGTAATATTGTTTTTATAAAACAATAAAAAAGTTTGGAATCGTGCCCAATGTTGCTTCTACAGTTGCATAACTTTGAAGTGGTATCTGCGACATCACACTCAAATTTATAATTATTTATTAATCATTTATTGATTAAGGAATTTTAACTATTATTTAATTTCAATTTTATTTTATTTTACTAATTTTAATGTTGATAAATCTTCATCATTAACATTAAATTAAATAATAACATATTAATAAAACATAAAGAACATCTGAATATCCCATATGTAGGTGCAAAGGAGTATTATCGAATAGTATTAACCTATATGTCCTCTAGCTAAGATGAATATATTGTGCACCCATATTCACCACAATAGGACCCAACAGTGAAAATATGGATGGTTAAGTGGTAGATATATAGTTCCATTAAAGGACTATGTGTTGATCAAAAGAGGTTGTCACATGGTTGTATGGACTACACCCCATATAGTCTGCCACATTTAACCCTATTAATTTCATGTAAATTTTGATGTCGAATACTAATCATGAATTCATTAAATGGTGCATAAGGTCTTAAAACTAGTAAAAAAGGTCCAAATTGGATTATAAAGTATGTATTTATTGTATATTTCATGTAAACTATGGATTTATATATAGAATACATGTCAAGTACCTAGGAATGTATCACATATGTCTATATAAAATTGTACACGATGTGTGTCTTGAAATACACTTCAAGTAATGTGTACTTTTCTACCTAAAATACATTTAATTCTAGGCTATAAACCACATTACAAATTAATGTAGAACGAAATCTAATTACATCATTAAACAATATTATCGTTTTTTGTGTATCATAAATTGGCAGAACACGCCATGAAATAGTTTTTAAGTAAAATGATATTATTAGTTAATTTTTTCATTAAAATTCTCCCCTACAAGTTGTGTTTGGTCCCTAAACATGGTGTACTCTACATGAATTAATAGTGGTACATTAAGTGTATTTTACCATGCGTGAATGTCTTGTTAATTTATATTGCACATCTTATAATTATGTGACACACCATGTATGATACATATTTTTGAATGCGTAATACAAAAAAAGGAACCATACTTGACATTGGGCAGTTTAGATAGGCACAAACATTGTTTCTTCTACGTACATTATGAAAACATAATTAATTTTATATAAAATTAATTTTAATGATTTTTTAAAATTGAAATAGTCTAGGTACCTCTATGAATGTTTGGATGCACATTAATATAAATGATTTAATTAACTTAATAATTTATTTAATTCATATTTATAAAGAATGAGTGAAATAAATACTAATTGGTTGTTTTGAATGGGTATTTGTTGTATATATGTGGTTATCTATAAGTTTGATTGGCCAATGTATGCGTTGTATTTCTATTTTATTTAATATTATTACATGTAATTTAAATGAAATAAAATTTTATTAAATTAAATATGATTCCATTCGATTCAACCCAACCAAATTTATTTTCTAGGACCTATAGGTCCATGGTTTATTTTATGTAAACCCCATAACCATACATATGGTTCCAATCCCTTGTGATTGATTTAAAATATATAAACGATGATCTATAAGGTGACGTGGTGGTCCAAAACCTGAGTTAAGGGGAAACTAACCAAAAAGATACAATGGTCGATGCTGGAATGCAATAACTAGATCTAATACCTACTTGGGGTGTTTTACCCATATGTTGATTGGTTGATTTATTATTTACTCACAAAATAAACCATTAAAAAATTCATTATAATGACACTTTCTTCATTCTGTTTTTTAATAATCATGGTTATATAATTTATGGGATTTATTTTTATATAATGTTAAATGTTATAACATAATCTAAATAACATTACATGTTATATTAGATAAAATAAAACAAATGGATTATGCTTTAATATTTATCATGACTTGGTTATTAATTATGTAACCTCTAGATAATAATAAAAAGCCTTGTAATTATAAAATAATGAAATTTTGGAAGAATAAACAAAAAATCCATCTAGAAAAATTTAGTTATAAAATACTATCATTATCTATGTTAAGATAGAACCATTATTAAAGTGTTAGTCAGGATATAATCAGGGACCTTTAAACTAACAGGGAGTGTAAAAAAGATAATGGGTTGACTTAGTCGAAATTTTATTTATTCTAATGGACATAATCTATTAAATAAAATTTTGGGGCATGTTTAGAGGATATCAAATTCAGGATTTTAGGATTGGGGAGTCCAATTAATGAATCATGTTGTTTTAGGTCACCATTTTGAAGGATCACTTACCTAAAACCCTTCTTATGATTTTCACAGACATATTCTTATATACGAGAAGGAAAATATTAATCCATTAACATAAAATATCCATGAGATAAGATCTTTTGAGTCTAACGGTGAGGGGTATTCGGACCTCATAAAATAGTCGGATATTACAAAGATAATTTATATATAAATTTTCTCATAAATTTTGAAAATCAGAATGATTTACTTAAAATATAATTTTTTATAATAAAAAATATAAGATTCATCAACATCATTATCCCTAAGATCTATATTGGAGGAAGTAAATTTCTTAATTCAAAATAACTACAAAAAATGGTACATGTGCTTATGGGATTTATTAAACAAAGTAATAGAATATCTACTGGATAAAATCCCTAGTTTCTAATCCACCTTCTAAATTGGTGTTTGAGTGATCATTTTTTCTATTTAAAACACTTTGATGATGAATTTTATGTCTGGTTTTTTATGTTTTCATCCATTTTTTATAAACCATAAGATTTATGAAAACATGGATACATTAGAAAAGACCAATCATCCCTATGGTCTTTTTTAGAAGATATTTAGACAAGAGTGGTTTGAGATCTTCAAGGAACTCTTTACATGAAGTCTTGGAGAAGGAGTTCTTATTATACCTCACATTATAAATATTATTGGCTACATTGAGTTTATATACATCAGAGGGTTTAAAATACCTAATGAATTGTGAACCAATATCACATTTTATTCACTCCATCAGAGATTCTTTAGATTTATTATAAATTTTAATATATTCATCAAGAATACTCTCCCAATTTTTTTGATTATACTTCTCCAGGTAGATAAGTACATGAAATTTAAGAATCCTTATGTTCTTTTAATAAGTAAAATGAAAGGCATGAAAAAATGACTCAATAATAACTCCATGTATAATTCCACCAAGAAATGTAAGACCAATAAAAGGATAATAAATGGGAAGGTAAGGGAGAAGGATATAATCTATTTTACAAGTTAAAAGAATAGATAGTGGGAAAAAATTACCATATCACAGAAGAAATGGAAATCTTTATGTGTGATTTTTATCAAGTGAATTATTTATATTTTTATAAATTGGATATTAGATACAATATGTGTTTCTCTGAAGTTTATTAAAATATAACATCTAAGTAGATTCATATGTTTCGTTTGTGGTGAGGTAGATCTATGTATAGACAATGGAGAAATACTCACAATAGTGTCTATTAGAGAAGATCCCCACACATCCACAAGGTTGATCATGGTTTTAAAAAACTATTATTATGTTCAAATTGATAACAGAAACATTATTATTTTATTTATTCTTGAAATAGATAGTTTCATTTTTAAAATTTAGGGAAACAGATACTAATTTTACAAAGGTAGAATATGTTATATAATGGATTTATTTTGTTGCAACCTAGGATTCCATAACAGTGCCAACTAAGGGGTCTCCAGATGTCATCATGTGCTCCTACCCATATTATAGAGGCTTTTAAATAATAGAGAGGTCCTAAAATATTCATGGTGATACTATTCCCTTGAAAAAAGTACAAGGTGTTTTAGATCCACAAGCTTGACTGACCATTGAGAGTGGAGGGAGAATCTGTTGTTTTTTTAATACCTTTTTATTTGAATTCAACCTCTCAAACGTGTTATGTTTCTCAATCCACTCAATATTATCTCCCAATATCATCTCGTGTGTAATTTTAGAAATGGATATATCATCAAATTGAATTATCATGGTCGGAAGGAAATCTTAATCCTTGTTAAAAATAGTTATTCAGTTAGGCTAAAGGTTCGTCCTTATCAAACAAGGGGTTATAATAATCCTATAAAAAACTGAGAGGAGTATCTCGATTTCAGCTTCAACATAAATAATTATTCATTAAGGCCAACAGAGGGACTCATTTTTCTCTTTTACTCTAACATAATGATTTCTTCCACTCAATCTAACTGATACAATCCTTCTAATCCTAGTACCAAGAAGAATACATCACCTTCCATTGGTATCAACTAGATTATTTCACCATAATTCAATTATTAATCCACTTCAGGATGATATTTTGATCATCCTAAAATAGTTTTGAGGATATAAATTTCCCATTTCCACTTCAAGTACCTTAAACATCCACTAAGATAGTCTGTTAGAATTATTCAATAATTTTGATCACCTTTTTTGATTATTTGCCTCAGTAAAACTATGCTTAAGGTATTCTATGTTCTGCTAAAGTCCTAGACTCACTGGATGTGTTAAAGTGGTTCACAAAAATTCATTAATGATATTTTATGAAATAATAATACATTTACAATATCAATTTAATCCCTTTTTGAAATTTCTACACAAGTGTACTTCATGCATGAATGGAATAGGATTCTCAAGATATAAACCCAAGAACATATAATTATTAAAATTATATTATTTTATATTCTTTACTTGAGTTTTAACTTTTGGATATTCCTTTATGAGTTTCAAATGTTCATGACCATGTATTAATTGTCTCTTCTTTTTTTCTTCACATGCACTAATATATGCATGTTATCTCGTATATGTAAGAGGTGTATATCATGAATAGGACTATCAAACTTGTTCATGCTACTACTTCACACAAAATTATATGAAAAATTATATTATTCATACAAAGTTAATTTTTAGGAGAAGCTCAATCTTTTATGTTATTTGACCAATGTTATAAACATAGGTTCATAGTATCTCATAGATTTCATGAAAACCTATGAGCCTTCACATAAGGGTAACATGAAAACCCAAAATAATTACTTGTTCTTAGTTTCTTCATAAGATACTTGATTATGATATGGTTGTTTCAATAATCATGTGATAACCTCTTCTTCTTTGAAAAAACTAATATCTTTGTGGATTTTTTCCCGTTGCGAAATAGATGTTCACAATAGACTTTTTTCTTTGGAGAAAATGAGATCTTATAAATTATCATAGTGTCGAACTGTAAGATTCATCATTTGGTATTTATTGGAAGATTATCAATGCCTTGAACTACCATATCTATTGTAAGAACCTGGTTCTTATTTTTGAGGTACGGGATTCTTCTTTTTCCTTTTCCTTAAGTGTTTTTGAGAAAATATGGGAAATGGGAAAAATCCTAAATTTTTGAACTACACGCCGTGTACTTTTTCACACGCAGTGTACTTTTAGCCATGTGGGATGGGTACATGGGGCGTGTAGCCATGTTGGCGACGAGGGGTGTAGGAACCGACTACACGCCGTATAGTGGTCCTTTACACGCCATGTAGTCAGTCAGCAGGCCTAAACAGTAAGGTGGTCGAGTAGCCGCCAGCTGGGCGATAGTACACGCCATTTACTCAGAAGTACATGTCGTGTACTCAAATCGACAGATGAACAGTGTGGCGGTGCCGCCAGAGGAACAGTTAAATGATGGAAGTACACGCCGTGTACCCAGAATTACACGCTGTGTACTTTGTTTTTCTGGCTTAAAACATGTAGTAGCCTCCTCATTTGGTAGAGGAGGAGTTTGAGCCATTTTGGAGCCAAAGGAGGAGGCCAAACCTTTGATGGTCCGTCGAGTGTTCATCTGGAATCTGATTCGGCTTTGGACGATCTGGTTGGAACCGCACGGGTAAGCCCTCTCCTCTCCTGGTATGGTTCTATCCAATAATTCCCCTAATTGAAGTTATTTAAATTTGAATGGGTTTTGTTCTTCGTCAGATCAACGTCGTTCTTGGGTGTTTCTTGGATCGACGTTCATGTATAACACTCGTTGGCGTATAAGGTAGGTGGCTTGGGGTAGATTTCCTACCATCGTGCGTTTTTGTGCGTTTTCGTGCTACGAACCCATGTTGGGGTGTCGTGTGGTTGAGGTAGTTGCTATATTTAATGCCTAGAATTTCATAGGTGATTAAATTGTGATAATTAAATGCTGGTTGGGATCGTTGCATGGATCTGGAACCACCCCGGGGGTGTGTTTCACTGTTTAGCTATTTGTCCAGGACACCCGAGGATTTGCCTTTAAAGTTTTAGTCGTAGAATTTTCTTGAGAGGAATTGCTTGTTTAATACATTTGACATGTTGGGCATGGCCCGGTTACCTGTTTAACATGAGGGAATTGTTGTGATTAGACTTTGGGCACTGCACTGTTTTCCCCAAGGACTGTAGTTATTTTGCCTGAGGGAAACCTTTTGTGCCTGAGGGATTGACTTATGTGCCTGAGGGTGACACTTCCTACGCCTGGGGGTAATTTCTGTTACGCCTAAGGGATATACCTAGAGGTTGGATTCTGCTTACCTGAGGGTAAGGTTTGCTTGTCTGAGGACGTGGACTATTTTTATAGAAATGCACTGTGGTGATTTCTAGTATATAATGGATTAAATGAATAATAAAATGGAAATTTAACTGTTCAGTTAGTTACTTTTCAGTACTGCTTACTTTATTACATTTTACTATTGCACACTGTTGACGCATGCTTACACGTAGTTTGGCATCGGCCTTTGGTGGGTGCCTACTGAGATATATTTCTCACACCCTGTTTGGGTCACGCTTTTCGGCCCAAACAGATTACGTTTCTATAGTTTTTAGATAGGGTCAAGAGTCCCTATACTGGTACTTGACTATTACTGAGGAGTAGGAAGGCATGGGACCAAGCCTAGGCTCGTGATGCTGCTTCCAGCTATTTTCTTATTTTGATGTACTTTTCTTTTTGCTGTACTGTACTAATGTATAACATGTTCTGGCTGTTTTCTTAGAATTTGAGACATGTTGCATCATTTCCTATATACTGGTCGGTATTATCTACTGCAGTTGTTCATTTCAGTTGAGTATGGTTTATTGTATCCGCTGTTCGTTTTATGTTATATTTTTTATTCCGCTATGCTACACTTTGAAAAATGAGGGCATAGTTTCTCCACTATCAGTCATGGGCCCTCGCTGCTAGTCGGAAGCCTCTAGCGTTTGGGGAAATGTGGTTGAGGTCACGTGGCGAACCGGGTTCGGGGCACCCGTTTCATGGCACCCGGGTCCGGGACATTACAAAGTGGTATCAAAGGTTGTTCTTTTCGTTGACTTAATATTTAGAGTTGTAGTCAGGGATAGGAAGAATGGTAGTTGGTAATAAGCTTTGCCCGGGCATAGCTAACTCGTGTATAGCGAAAAGCCAGTCAACCTTGTATTTTTCAATTCTTTTGATTTTTCAAATTTTACAGTTGATTTGATTTCACCATTGGGTGATGCACATAGATATTTTGCAGTTTCTATTTTATCTATCGGTTCTATTTAGTTACAACCTGATGAGATGTGGGTATGCCGTCTCATTCATCATATAGGCACATGCTAGAAATCACACGCCATGCATAGTTTCTATGCCATGTAGGTGCATTAGAAGATACATGTTGGTGTGATGGTTGTTGTGCTAGAAAAGCATGTGGTTTTGATAGCTACTCTGATAAAATACATGCTATTTGATAGGGTAATTTTATGTGAGCCTGTTTATAAAATGGACGCACAACTTTGGTTTTTGGGGAGTATGGGCCCCCATTGACAGGATTTTGGTGGATCATTGACTGTTTGTTTCTTATAACACATATGATATGTAAAACATTGATTCGTGGGGAGTATGGGCCCCCATGGGTCGGAATTTGACACTTAGGTGTTATTTTTTCGGTATTTCCTGGGTTTCGGGGAAGTTTCTGAGGAATACTGTCCGGAAACCCAGTATTCATATCGTGTAGTATTTTTATACACATCGTGTATGTTCTTTTGTTCGGGAAGAGAAATAAACTTTTTGAGTACATGCCGTGTACCCTGAGTACACGTTGTGTAGTCTCTTCCCATGTCACAAACAGTGTGGGCGACGACACAGGGTAGAGAAAGGCTTAGGTAAAACACGCCATGTACCAACTGTACACGCCGTGTAGTGTGACCCGGAGTCCGGCTGTGTAACTAACAACACGGGTCAGTGAACTCCCTGGAAGAATAGTCCGTTTCAATGGTGGGCATGTCATGTACTGTGACTTGGGTACTCGGTCGTGTAAATTACAACACGGGCCAGTGTCACCTCTCCTCGAACACGCCGTGTACCTTTCGGACATGCCGTGTAGTCTTGTCCAAGGACAGACCTTGTGGTTTAGTCGGGTGGCTGGGAAACAGGGTGTTGTACATGCCGTGTATGGGTCTAACACACTGTGTAGTGTCAAGCTGAGTAGTCAACCGTGTCACAAACGACACGGGCAGTTGGAAAATAACACCGTACATGCCGTGTAGATATTATACACACCGTGTAGTTTTTTTTCAATGGAATCCATGTGAATTAGCCATGTAGAAGGACCCAGGAAGGGGAAGGGAAGTCAAGTACACACCGTGTAGTCATTGTACAAGTCGTGTAGTCTTGTTTTGAAAATATTGAAATGCTTTCTTCCTCTTGTATCCTTTGTGGTTCCTTTTCTTTTCGATCATAATGATCTTGAATCTGAGATGTGCTTTTGACCTTGTAGTTTCATGCAACCTAGACGACCGCGAGTTGTTCGCCAGGAGAGCGGCGATCATTATACTCCGGAAATGGTGGGCGATGGGCTACCAGTTGATCCTTCAGCAGAGCCAGATGCGGTGCCAACGGCTATACCGGACATAGGCGCAGAGGCGCAGTTCCGTGAAGGAATTATGTGGTTCATGTAGACCTTTTAGGGAGCACCGCAGGCTGCCACATCTATGGCTGAGCTGACATATATCTTCTAGCAGCAGCATCCGCCTACGTTTTTAGGGGATGGCGGACCACAGGCTGCGGAGTCTTGGCTAGGATCGATGTAGACTATTTTAGAGAATCTTGAGATGCCTCCAGGTCTGAGGGTCAAACTCGCGACTGACATGTTGCGTGATTCCTCCAAGAGTTGGTGGGATGTTACCACCCAGTCAGAGCATTACAGAGACATGGCGTGGAACGATTTTCAGGAAGTCTTCTATGACTTCATCATTCCCAAGACGCTGAGGGCAGATAAAGCTCGAGAGTTCATGAATCTGTAGTAGGGTTTTATGTCGTTGATGGACTATTCTGCTCGTTTCACCGAGCTTCATCGTTTTTCACCTGTGCTAGTGGGTGATGAGACACTGAGAGACAGACGTTTTGAGGATGGTCTTTTGTATGACATCCGAGAACTGGTGAATGTTTTTAGGTTTCCTTCAGTACACGCTATTGTGAACCAGGCACTGATTACAGATAAGAACCTACGGGAATCTAGTGGTATGGGCCAGGACGGTTCAACCCCAGTTACTGGTACTATTTCTGCTAGCAAGAGGAAGAGACATATGGACTTCTCACAGGGTGGTAGTACCATCTAGGTAGCTTCTTCAGGTGGTCTGGTCAGGTGTTACTAGTGTGTAAGAGAGGGGAACAAAATACCGTAGTGTCCAAGAGACCCAGTGGAGTGCCCAGCTTTCAGAAAAATGGGTCATATGCAGCACTTTTGTAGGGCGTTTCTACCAGTGGATGGTGAGAGGGGTTCTGTGCAGACTCCGCATAAGGGAGCAGGACCAGTGGCTTCTTACCAGTCGGGGCACTGGAATACGTTAGGGCGTGCAGGTAGAGATGGTGGTCGTGGTCATGGTAGCCAGACAGTAGAATCTTAGAGGCAGCAGGGCGGGACAGCTCAGGGTATCCAGGTTGTGTCGCAGGGCCGCGGCACTGGGCAGACTTATACAGTGCAGCAGACCTAGCAGGAGTAGGATTCTGGACCTTTTACAGTCATAGGTACTATTCTAGTAGCTTCTGTCTTGTCTTCAGTACTTTTTGATACGGGTGCTGTGCATAGTTTCATATCTGTACCCATTGTGGAGAGCCTTGGGCTCTGTGTTTCTACTTTTTTCGATATCATGACGCTAGACACTCCGTTGGGGACTATAACGGTTGGTGTGCGTCAGTGCAAGGAGTTCCCCCTTGAGGTTTGAGGGTGTCACATCCTTTAGGGCCACTATGTCTTAGAGATGAAGAGCTATGATTTCATTATCAGGATGGACCGGTTGGTTCCCTTTCTAGCATTTGTAGACTGCTATCGTCGCAGGGTGAGTTTCACGTCACCAGAGGGTGGAGAGTTTCTATACAAGGGCGAGTGGGATGTTTAGGCAAGTCGAGATGGACCAGAGCATCATGGGAGAGGTGGAGTCATAGCCCAGATTGCGAGTTTGTATCTGGATGATCAGGGGACTTGTCAGACATATTTCCCTCCAGTTGTTGATCGTTTCTGGGATGTCTTCCTGGACGACTTTTCAGGTCTACCTCCAGAGCGAGAGCTGTATTTCTCTATAGAGCTTGTTCCTGGAGCAGCACTGGTGTCCATTCCTTCTTATAGGATGGCTACACCTGAACTGCAGGAGCTCAAGAGTCCGTTAGATGAGTTGCAGGAAAAGAGCTTTATCTGACCCAGTACTTCTCCTTAGGGTTCTCCGGTCCTTTTTGCGAGGAAGGTGGATGGTACACTTAGACTTTGCGTAGATTATTGGAAGCTGAACCAATTGATAGTTAAGAACCAATATCTCCTTTTCCAAGCATTGATGATCTGTTTGATCAGCTACGGGGAGCACGAGTGTTCTCTAAGATTGACTTGAGATCAGGATATCATCAGCTGTGCGTGAGACCATCGGATATACCACTTACAGCTTTTCGGAGCAGATATGGTATGTACGAGTACTTGGTTATGCCGTTCGGACTCACGAATGCACTAGCAGTTTTTATGGCTCTGATGAATCGTGTGTTCCATCCATATCTTGATTCTTTTGTGGTAGTATTCATGGATGGCATCATGGTGTACTCACGCACTCAACATGACCATGCCACCCATCTTGAGATCGTATTGAGTACACTAAGAGAGCATCAACAATATGCTAAGCTCTCGAAGTACCAATTTTGGATGGACCAGATTGACTTCAAGGGTCATATCATCTCAGAGGTAGGATTTGTAGTATACCTAGAGAAGGTGAGAGCAGTAGTTTCTAGGGAGAAGCCTAAGAAATTTTTTGAGATACAGAGTTTCTTAGAGCTGGCTGGTTACTAAAGACGCTTCATATAAGACTTATCCCGCTTAGCAGCACTGTTGATAGTTCTGACTAAGAAGGGTGTGAAGTTCGTTTGGTCAGAAGCTTTCGAGGCAGCTTTTTAGGACCTGAAAGGAAGGTTGACATCAACATTGATCCTAATACTCCCAGAGAAGGGGAAAAACTATACAGTTTACTATGATGCATCAGGGATTGGGTTGGGAGTAGTTTTGATGCATGGTGACCAAGTTGTTGCGTACAGGTCTCGGCAGTTGAGGCCACAAGAGCGGATTTACCCGATGCATGACCTCGAGTTGGCTGCAGTTGTTCATGTGTTGCACTGTTGGAGACATTATCTGTTGGGAGATAATTTTGTGGTTTTCACCAACCAAAAAATCCTCAAATATATCTTTACTCAGCGTGACCTGAATCTGAGGCAGAGAAGTTGGTTTGAGTACCTGTCCTTCGATTTTTAGCTTGCCTATACACCTGGTAAAGGTAATGCAGTAGCTGATGCACTGAGCAGGAAGACTCAGATACAGGCAGTGCAGGAGGCCAGTGGTGAGTGACATCTCATGGCATTCTTCTCTAAGATTCATCTGTAGGTACATGATAGTCAGGGGCAGACTTATCTTTTATATTAAGCTGTGACATCTACCCTCCTGGACCGAGTGAGGATGAGGTAGCTATCTGATCTAGAAGGCCTAGTTCTATGGGAGTCGGTGGCAAGTGAGGACCCTCCTCCTGGTTGGATGATAGGCGACGACGAGGTCCGGAATTTCCATGTACGATTATGGGTTCCTGGGGATATACGCGAGGAACTGATGCGGGAGTTTCATGCTTCGGCTTGGGAAGTTCATCCCTGGGTTACCAAGATGTACCTTGACTTGAGACGTCAGTACTGGTGGCTGGGTATGAATAGAGAGATAGCTGGTTTTGTTACGAGATGTTCCACCTTTTCGCAGGTGAAGGCAGAGCATCAGAGACCACATGTATTGTTACAGCAGTTACCCATTCCATAGTGGAAATGGGATGATTTCACGATGGATTTCGTGACGGGATTTCTGAGTTCACCTCGAGACAATGACGCCGTGTGGGTTGTTGTCGAAAGACTCACAAAGGTAGCTCACTTCTTGACAATCAAGGAGACCTTCGGGGTTGACTAGATTGAAAGACTTCATATCCGAGAGATCGTACGTCTTCATGGGGTCTCTCATTCTATCTTTTCAGATAGGGAGGCCCGCTTTATGTCTCGTTTCTGGTAGAGTCTTCAGAGGTCAATGGGTACACTGGTTCTTCTGAGCACAGCATACCATCCTTAGACAGGTGTCCAGTTAGAGCGTACGATACAGGTGCTAGAGGACATGTTGCGTTCATGTGTCCTAGACTTTGGGGGCTCTTGGGAGAAGCACAAAACCTTAGTCTAGTTTTCCTATAATAATAGTTTTCGAGTAACTATTGATATGGCACCATACGAGGCTTTATATGGTAGGCCATGCCGATCACCTTTGTGCTGGTTAGAGGCAGGTGAGGTAGCTTTAGTAGGTACACAGCTCCTGCAGGAGAAATCTGAGCAGGTCCAGTTGATTCAAAAGTGGATGGATACCGCGCAGTCTCGATAAAAGTCATATGCTGATTGCCGCATACGACCTTTGGAGTTTGTGTTCGGGGATCAGGTTTTCTTGCATGTTTTGCCGAGGCTGGGACACAAGCGGATCAGGGGACAGGGTAAGCTTCCACCGAGGTATGTGGGGCCATTCGAGATTTTTTAGATAGTGGGGCTGGTTGCCTATCGGTTGCAGTTACCACAGCGATACCGATCATTGAACGACGTCTTCCACGTGTCTCAATTTTTCCACTATCATTCAGACCTGTCTCACGTTTTTCAGCCTGAGGAGGTAGAGCTGGATGCAGATTCATCCTTTTAGGAGCATCCTATTCGTATCGTTGACAAGAGCATGAAGGTTCTCCGAGGCTGGTCAGGTTTTCTCGTATGGGTGCTATGGCATCATGGGAGAGTGTGGGACGAGACCTGGGAGCGGGAGGCCGATGTACGTGCTCATTGTCTAGAGTTTTTCTGAGCTTTATATTCGCCACACTGGGAAGGGCAATTTGGGGATGAATTTCTATAAGGGGGGATGTTTTTATGAACCCGGTTCTTATTTTTGAGGTACGTGATTCTTCTTTTTCCTTTTCCTTAAGTGTTTTTGAGAAAATATTTAAAATGCAGAAATCCTAAATTTTGGAACTACACGTCGTGTACTTTTCCACACGCCATGTACTTTTGGCCGTGTGGGATGGGTACACGGGGCATGTAGCCATGTCGGCGATGAGGGGTGTAGGAACCGACTACACGCTGTGTAGTGGTCCTTTACATGCCGTGTAGTCAGTCAGTAGGCCTAAACAGTAAGGCGGTGGAGTAGCTGCCAGCTGGGCGATAGTACATGCCGTGTACTCGGAAGTACATGTCGTGTACTCATGTCGATGGATGAACATTGTCACAGTGCCGTTAGAGGAACAGTTAAATGAAGTAAGTACACGCCGTGTACTCAGAAGTACCCGCCATGTACTTTGTTTATTCGGCTTAAAATAGGCAGTAGCCTCCTCATTTGGCAGAGGAGGCATTTGAGCCATTTTGGAGCCAAAGGAGGAGGCTGAACCATTGAAGATCTTCCGAGTGTTCTTCTGGAATTTGATTCGGCATCGGATGATCTTGTTGGAACCGCACGGGTAAGACCTCTCCTCTCCTGGTATGGTTCTTACCAATTCTTCCCCAAACAAAAGTTATTTACGTTTGAATGGGTTTTGTTCTTCGTCAGATCTACGTCATTCTTTGGCGTTTCTTGGATCGGCATTCGTGTATAACGCTCATTGGAGTATAAGGTAGGTGGCTTGGTGTAAATTTCCAACTGTCGTGTATTTTTGTGTGTTTTCGTGCCACGAACCCATGTTGTGGTGTCGTGTGTCTGAGGACATTGCTATATTTAATGCCTAGAATTCCATAGGTGAATAAATTGTGATAATAATATGCTATTTGGGATCGTTTCTTGGATCTTGAACCACCCTGGGGGTGTGTTTCATGGTTTAGCTGTTTGGCCAGGATACCCGAGGGTATGCCTTTAAAGTAGTAATCGTAAGAATTTCCTAGAGAGGAATTTATTTTTTACTGCATTTGACATGTTGGGCATGGCCCGGTTACATGTTTAGCCTGAGGGCATTGTTGTGATTAGGTTGTGGGCACTGCACTATTTAGCCCGAGGGCTGTAGTTATTTCACCCGAGGGAAACCTTTTGTGCCTGAGGGCTTGACTTCTGTGCCTAAGGGAAACACTTCCTACACCTGAGGGCAATTTTTGTAATGCCTGAGGGCTATACCTGCGGGTTGGATTCTACTTACCTGAGGGTAATGTTTGCTTGTCTGAGGACGTGGAATGATTTCATAGAAATGCACTGTGGTGATTTCTAGTATATAATGGATTAAATGAATAATAAAATGGAAATTTAACTATTTAGTTATTTACATTTCAGTACTTCTTACTTTATTGAATTTTACTATTGCACACTGTTGTTGCATGCTTACATGCAGTTGGGCACGGGCCTTTGGTGGGTGCCTACTGAGATTCATTTCTCACACCCTATTTGGGTCATGCTTTTTGGCCCAAATAGATTACGTTTCTACAGGTGTAGATAGGGGCAAGAGTCCCTATACAGGTACTTGGTTGTTGCTGAGGAGTATGAGGGCATGGAACCGAGCCTAGGCTCGCGATGCTGCTGCCAGCTGTTTTCTTATTTTGTTATACTTTGTTTTTTGATGTATTGTACTAATGTATGTCATGTTCTGGCTATTTTCTTAGAATTTGAGACACATCGCATCATTTCCTATATACCGGTTGGTATTATCTACTGCAGTTGTTCAATTCAGTTGATTATGGTTTACTGCATCCGCTGTTCGTTGTATGTTTTATTTTGTATTTCGCTATGCTACACTTTGACAAATGAGGGCATAGTTTCCCAACTATCAGACCTAGACTCTCACTACTAGTAGGCAGCCTCTGGAGTTTGGGAAAATGTTCTTGAGGTCATGTGGTGAACCAAGTTTGGGGCACCCGTTGCGTGGCACCCGGGTCGGGGACGTTACATCTATCAACTTTTCAAGTCGTGATGAGGTATAAAATGTATATGTTTTGTACCATATATTAAAACACATGAAGATTTTGGTGATCCTAAAATATATTAGGCTGAATTTTATGTTTTCAACTCTTATATGATTTCACCTCAAATGTAATTGATAAGCTCACATGCATACTCATTTTAAATTTCTAACCCTTCCATAGATATAGGCTGCTCGGAATTTCTCTTGCAACTCTCTTTTCATTTAGTTGAAGTGTGTTCTTCACATTCTTTATTGAATGAAAATCATAGCATGATTTCAAGGGTATTCTTATTATCAATATATTGGCTTGAAAATAACCATTAAATAACCATGTTCTATGCTTGGTTGTGTAATATTATACTCTAGTGAACTAGAAATCTCTAGTGTATGATAGAAAAAAGGAAATTGTTCAGAACAATCATATGGTTGTGATTTCATTGATCGTCTTGTGTGTGATTTTCCCATTGAATTTTTAATAGAGTAATATTAATTAAAAATTATTTATTCGAAATGGTTCAAAACATTAGTAAATTTGTCCTTTTTTAATCAATTTTTGTTATTATTCCCTCGACCAAAAAGTGGTGGATCAACACATACACACACCATAGCACACAGTTACAATCTATCTTACCCATGTACTCCCCCAAGCATGCTATCATGTAGTCCTATACGAGTCTCACTCTTGAATCCAAACCCATAGAAAGCTCTTTGGTCTAGCCCTCCCATGAGTGTTTCCTTTTGGTCACTCATTTGTGGATGAAAGGATGGCCTTTATTGGATTTGATGGTTTTTCATATTTTTTATTAAAGGATTCTTGATATACTTAGTAATACACTAGGATTGGAATAAAATTCCATGCCCACATCCATTTGCACGTGAAAAAGGAATATTATTTTTAATGAATTATTATTCTTCCTTCATAGAATTAAATTTAATTTTCATAGTATCCTTTAAATCTTCTTCCAGAAACAATTCATCATACAAATGAATATTTTCATGCACTTATTCTATTATTCTTCATACAATGAAGAGAACACCACATATTGAGACATTATGTTGCAATTATCAAATGTATTTAACATTGAGGAGTAGTTCAATCAATCCTAACATTGAAAACATGGATAATTTCCCAAGAGTGATATCTAACTCCATCAAGTTAATTCATACCATTTCTCCAAGAATCAGCATTTCATCTAAACACGTATTGAAAAATCATTAACAACAAATGAAATTATGGGTCCAAAAAATCATACCCCTTGTATCTTCTTATCAATATATCTTCACATATGTCTGGTTCTATACCCCCTTTGTGACAATCAAATGAAAATTATTATTGGGTTCTTTTCTACCTAGATCAAATGGTTATGATAGAGTAATTACATTAGATGGTTCTCGTAGAAATGAGCCTATAGTACATCAACTCTAACCCTACATTGGTTAACCAGATGTTCAAAATAAGAGAGATATGACCAAGGTATTATAGTATATCCATAAATTACAAGGCTTGTGAAATCATGTATATAATCTCTCAATTATCATTTTAAGGGGTTACAAATAATCATATTTTACAGGAAAATAAAAAATCATGTATAAGATTCAATAAACACATTATAATGTTCAAGTCAAAAGGAATAACTCCCCTTTGTCTCATTTTATCATCAGCCAAACACTCCCACTTATTTGATTAATTCAATATAAATTATAGTGATGGATGAACGTTTTATTGTAATACCTTTACATACTTGTTTGATGATTTTCTAGAATATTTCATTTCATTAGATTTCAATAAAATTATAGATTCTTATCAAGGATTCTCATCCTTAAGGGATGAATTCTTCTTCATTGATTGCATGGTAGTAAATAAACTCCATGAAGTACAATATCTTCTTGTTGTCTAAAAGTGACAACCTAAAATATCTCTTTGAATTCCCTAAATTTTTATTTCAAAACAAATAAAATAGTAGGGGTAAAGAGGGGCCTCATTGTTAATTAGAAACGAAATTCAGACTGAGATCCTTATATCAATCTAAGATATTCTTTTCTACAAATCTCATCATGGGAATATTTATTTGGACTATTCATTTTTCTATTGAGTCTCATTGTTTTGACTATCTTCTTTATTGCCTTATTCATTGTGTTGAAAAAAAATTTCAACACCATTATTCTAGATATTCATGTTTTCACTTTTGGATAACTTATCATTAACTATCAACTCATTTTATTAGACCACTTTATTTAATCTGTATTGAAAAATTTTCTTATCATCATCTAATTATTTATCTAGTTTTAACTAATGTGGAAAAACATTTTGAAAACAATTCTTAACATTCTCAATCTCTCAAAAATCATTACATGACTTTCCATTAGTTTTCCTTAAAAATTTATTTTCTTTCACAACATATATAACTTCTCCATGAAATATGGTCATCTATACCGCATCCATGTGACCATATAAACAAATTTACTAGAAAATGCATTTAGAATATAAGATTTGATATGTGTAGATAGTTATTGTACATATCAGACCGTTAGTTGTTTCATTGATATTTTTTCCTTAGATTCTCATTAAAACTACCCCTTGATTGTTTACTCATTCCTAGTAATAGAATGATAGACAAACAAGAATATAATTTCTTACCAAGATTAACATAACACAAAAAAAATACTTGAAGCTTCATTATCTTATATATGTTCTAGATCAATCTAGATATGTATTTGTTTTCCTCTAACTACTTGAGTTGCACATTTCTAAGTGGGTTGTGGACTTTTTGGAATATTCTTCCCTTCCTTTAATTTGAAACATTTACTATCAATATTCTTGGGACCACATATCATCTGTTTGAGTTTTCACATCTATAGTATAAAAATATCATATCTATCAGAATGATTAGGTTCACTTTTACATTCTTTCTCTTCATCTTGAGATGATTCCCCATTAATCTCAACAGATTTATTGAAATATTCTCTAGCCTTTTTCAACTCAAGTAGAACTATGACACATATTCCTTTTTTCCTCAAACAATGCTTCTTCTCTAGAAGAAAACACCACTTCATGATCACAAATAATTTTATATTTTTTGAAAATGATTAATTTTTTTATCTTGATCTCATTAACAATATATTCTTCTTTCTTGATCAAATACATATTTTATTTATTAACAAGTAGAATTCCATTCTCACTATTTTCAGTATATAATATCTTATTTTCTTTATAAATATTCTTATTTTTTTCATTAGATATTATATATGTACCATGTAGTATTCTAATTTTTCATTCAGATACAACTCAAGTTTTGTTCTTTCTTATTCATCATATGTAATAAATGAATAATCCGTTCTTTTCTTTACATGAGTAAAGAAACAAAATTATTTTCTAAAGAGCAACTTGATTATAAAAATTTCATTTACTTGCTAAAAAAATTTGCCTTTTTTATTCTATAGTTTTTATTTTTCTTATTACCACATTTGTATTTATGACATCTATCATCTTCCCAATATGATTAGGATTATGATTCTTTAACCTTATTCTTTAGGAACTTCATTGTAAAATGAATAGAGCTTCCATAGTTAAATTATTTTTTTAGTTTCTAACTATTTACCTTCCACTTTCCATTTCATAATCCTTTTGATAAGAGTAATAATTGGATAAAATTCATCTCCATCCTTATCACTATCTAAATAACTTAACATAGCATTCTCTTCTTCTTTGGTATTCCTATTTTTTATTTCATCAATGTCCTTTTAGAATTTTTATTTTTTATTGAAGGATGGAATTTTCCTCATATATGGAGCTATGAGAATATTATTTTTTTAATCCACATAAAATCAACTCTTTCTTCTAGTTCTGAGTTATTTGAATCAAAAGTATCTAAAAAATTCCCTATCTACTTTTTCAGAATAATAGAGTCATGTAGATTCTCACCAAATACTCAAATGTTTCTAACTATCACATTCACTATGGTAAAATAGTCATTAATATTTTCTTCAACACTCAATCTGATTTCCTCAGATTTATGCTTATAAACATTTTTTTTTCTTCCATAAGTTGGAAATTTCCTTCATAAATGTTTCTCAATTTGTTCAAAATTTCATTGTATGTCTATAGGTTGATGTTCATTGTGCATATGTTTTCTATTATTGCCTTTAAGATGTAATATTAATCATTTCCAAATAACTACATATTTATCTTATCATCTTGTTTCATGGAAACATAAATAGTAATGGGTGGAAACCCCTATTTTAAAGCATCTATTACATCAAGGATGAGTGATAGGATATAAGGTAAAATCATATTCCTATTACTATGATAATTCATCCCATATAGCATGGGAACACATCAAATATTAACAAAATTATGGTTCTCAATCTACCAGAATACTTCTCATATATTTAGAGGGAACCTTTTCTCTAATTCATCTTATAGATCCTTAGGCCAAATTTACCAATGAGGTTGTATGGTTGAATCAATGTTTTATTTTTATGAATTATTCTTCATTGAAATGAAACCTCTATAACTTGTTATGTTTCTTGATCCACTCAATATTATATATCAATGTTACATAATTTATAGTTTTATTAATGGAGAGATCACCACACATGATTTACATGGTTTTATAGAAAGCCTATCCCTTTCTAGAACTGGTTATTCACCACAGTTATAGATTCTTCACTATCAAATAAGTGATTAAAATTCTCTCATCACACACTAAGAGACTTATGTTTATTTAATCCCCATGTAGAAAACCTCTACATTGGATCCAATAGAGAGACTCCTTTTACATCTAGCGCCAACTGAAAGACTTATTTATCTAGCTACAACTGCAAGAATCATTCTACTCCAGGAAAAAACAAGAAGACTTAACCTTCTCCCAAACCAACCATAATAATTCACCTTAATTTAAGGAATGTTCCACTATAAGATGATATTTTTATATTCCTCTAAAATTTTGTAATACATGAATTTCCCATGTACACTTTAAGTACCTTCAACAACCAGTAAATGAGTATGTTGGTTTTTCTGAATAATTTTGGTCTCCTATGATGATTAGTTTCCTTAGTGCAACTATGCTGGAGTTATTCTTTATTCATTTTAAGTAATAAACTCCCTAGATGTGTGAATGTGGGGCACAAAATTTATTCAATTATTATTTATGAAAGAATAATAATTAAGAAATCTCAATTCAATCCATTATTTTAATATCTACATAATTATAATTTGTGCATGAATAACATAGGCTTCTTAATGTATAAACCTTGTAACATATATTTACTCTCCCTTGGTTATTTTATGTTCTATTTTTCAATGTTCTATTTAATATATTTCATTAATATTTTCATGTGTGAATGATAATTCATGCATAAATACATTGACACTTTCTTGTTTCATTCCACGCACTGATACATGCATGTTGTCTTATATAAGTAGGAGAGTTATATCATGCACTATACTACCTTCCTCATGTTCACTCCTCCTTCAAATAATAGTACGAGTAAAAATTATCTTATATTCACAATGAGAATTTAGAATATAAACTCTAGATTATATGTTCTTCACTAAAGGTTATAATTTAATGCGTGGAATATCTCATAGTGTTTATGAAAACAAGTGAGCCTTCATGTTATGGTAATTAATAAACTGAAAATGATCCACTATTGTCATTTTCTTCATAAGATCCTTGAATACGAGATTTGCTTCGAAGAAGCATGTGGTATCCTCTTCTTCATAGTACAAGATAATAGCTTCTTGGATTCTTTTCCCTTCATGAAATATATATTCTTGGTTCTAAATATTTTTTATAAAAAATATAAGATACTCTAAAATTTCATAGTAGTATGCTCTCAACATCATACTTCAGTGTCTATTATAAAATTATCAATTCCTTGCATCATGTCATCTCTCATCATTGCATATTGTGTTGAGGAATCCAAATAAAATATCTTTTCATGCATTTTAAAACACCAAAATATTTCGATGATACTCAAATATCTTACAATAAATTTAATTATATCAACTGTTATGTGATTTTTCCTCATGTTCACTTGATAAGATCCCATGCTTTCCCATTTTAATGCTAATACCCTTCCATAATTATCGACTACTTGAAATGGAACCAAGAACACCATTCCAATTCAGATGAATCACAATCTTCATGTTTTTGATTTCATAGGAAGTGTAACATTCATGTAATGGGATTCATTTTCTCATAATCTCATCCATATAATGAACATTTTATCCACATCTTAGATCAGCAATCATGATATCAAATACTCTATCGAATACGAACTCTCGAGTGTCTAATGGTGTAAGATGACTACTCAAGATAATCGTATGGATGGGATTTCTTTTTTCAAGTGGAACAAGTTATGTCCATATAATTATTAATTGTGGGATATTAAAATGGAATTCACTATCCCACATGAGTCGATTTAAACATTATTAATCAATGGGTGTCACTACACGCTTGAGTTGGTAGTAGGGGATATGTAACTACAAACACCTTCATACACTAGCTCAATGAAACCTACCCATGTTATCTCTTGTGCATGCTCTTGGGAGGATAAATCATCAAGTACCTAAAACACTTTCCAACCCATTGACATGTAAAATTTTCAGCATAGGTTAAATCTAAAAAACACAACCATGTTGAACTTAGATACTTTATAATATGTTCGCATGTAAAATTTTTAGTGTATATTAGCACCATTACACTCACACTCTATGAACCCATTGACATGCTAACCTATTCACACATAAAATTGTGATTATAGGTAAATGTCGTCACACTCACCCTTTCTGTACAGATAAACTTGGTAACATGTTCACATAAAATTTATATCTCATGTGATATAATAATTTTCCGAATACATTGGAGGGAGATATAGGTCCCACCCATATTATAATCCATTTGTTTTTATCCCACTATAAAATCAAACATTTATCATGTTATATAGACCAATAGAAAAATATTAGTCTTCTGAAAACATTCAACAAAAATAACATAACATAAAATTAAGAAATCACAAAATATTAGAAATCTCATTTTTTTTTTAAAATAAATCTTATAATAATGACATATAAAAGTGATAAAAACATAAATTCAATAAATATAAATCTATGTGGGTAAATATAAGTGAATGTATAAATGTTTTCACAAAAATTGTTTAAAAATGAATTTTTAAATTGCTTTCAAAAATTATTTTGTGTAGGTTGATAGAAAATGTTTGAAAACCATGTTATAGAGAGTTCTAATAAAATGTCTTTGAAATTAAATAATGGTGTGACAAATTATAAGTGAAAATAAATTGATGAAATTCACTTTTAAGATAATATATAATAATGTAAACATGAAAAATACATAGGGTTTTAACTAAAATAAGTTAAAATACTTTGATAAATTTTACTTTAAAAAGAATCATTTATAATGGATACATGAAAAAAATATATAAATTTTTAAATAAAATAAGTCGTAATAAATTTAAAACATTTACATTTAAAAATAAACTTCAATAATGGAAACCTGAAAAACATAAAATAGTAATGAAAAGAAAATAAGGAGTGGATGATAAAAAAATTATTTTTGAAATAATTGATTTTTTTAACCATTTTAAAATTACCTTTTTGTAAACCTACATTTCATAGAAGATTTAATACATATAATTCAGAATAAGGTAAAGAGAAATTTAATTTTTAAAATATATATATATGAGAATAAAATTATATAGGATTTAGAATTATTGAGCATACAAATTCTCGAAATGGATTATCACATTATAAAGGTCTATAGTTTTTAAGAAAGTTGAAAACAAATCCTTTTGGATTGTCTAATATTTAGATCAAAAATATTAAAGAAGAATGACCGCGAAATTAAACTTATAGTACAATGAATAAAAAATTAAATAATGATATAATATATCATATATTCATTATTCACAACATTTAATTAAAAATAGGTGCATAATACAAACAATATCTCAATGAAGGGGAAATTTATATGAAGATCTATTTTCCTGTTTCCTTGCTTAATATATGAAAGGTATAACCTCCTATAAAAAATAAATACATATATCTTTAGATTATTTAACAAAATTACTCATAAGTATTACCCTTTAATATAATTTATTGTAATTATTTATCATGAATATATTAATTATTTATTGAATATTATTACCCTTAAATGTTGATAACTTTCACTATTCTGTATATGTTTAGTAATTCTAACATAATTACACATTATTTTATATCAATTTAATTATATATCATATAATTTCCAATAATATATATCATATTACTATTTAAAATGTTCTTATTTAATTCCCTAGGTTGTTTTGTTATGTTATGTGATAAGTGAATTGATAACTCATATAATTAATATAATTTTTCATGAACCATATAAATAATTATTTAAATAAGATATTATGATAGTATTAGTTTTCATGTTCCTATATTCATCCATGGTCATATTTTAACTCGTTAGACACATAATTGGTTAAACCGACCCAAACATGAACATTCTTTAACACATTTAATGAGTATTGTTATAGCAGTTTGTTTTCACATAATATACTTATAATATAATAATAATAATATATTTTTTAATTTTTTATTATGTTAAACCATATTTGAATATTCTTAGAAAATACATGAAAATCTAAATGAAAAACAATAAATGTTTTGTCGTAATGGCGGTAATCCGCATGTACACATGATTAGAATTCCCATTTGTCAATGAGTGGGAAGGGGAAATAGTGGATATTGAATTTAAGTTTCAGAGTCATAATAATATTTATTATTTCATATTTATTAATCATAATCACTATTAATAACATCCATTACTGTTAATTATTAAAAAACATCAATTTATTCATGCGGTAGTCTGTGCAACACAGTAACGATGATATTTTGTTTTTCTAAGTGGATGAAATTAAATAAATAATGGATGTTAAACTAATGTAACAAAATAATATTATAATAATTATAAATATTTTATCATATTATTATGGGTATATGATATTTAGGTAAATGGTATTAAGAAGAAAATCTTAAGAGGAGATAACACTTATGTTCGACACTTGATTTTTCCCTTAGAAGTACCCTTGAAATTGAAGGGATTAGGATGAATATTAGTGATTAGTGAATTATTTTTCTAGAAAAGAGATAAATGGAGAGTAATAAGGTATATTTTAAATGTTGAATTATAATTTTATGTGTGTGTTTTAAAGGATTTAAAAGATCCTTTTTTATAAGAGAAGAAAAGGGAACTTTTTGAAACCCTCTTTCTAATTTAATAATTACATGAAACTATACCCAGGTAAATTTAAAAAAAAAACTTTCTAAATTATTGAGTGTGGTATTTGGGTATATAAAATCTCAAAAATTGATTTATATGCATGTTTTAAACATTTTATATATCATTTACCATTTATTTTACATTTTACTCTTTTAATTTTTTTTTAAGTAATTAGTTTTAAACTAAGTGATTTAATGTTTTTTTAAGTATATAACATGACCCATATAATAAATTTTGGTTGTTATGTAACTAAATATAACATATATTTAATATAATTAAAATTATAAATAATATAAAATAATATTTTAAATTAAAATGGATAATGCGTTGAAAAAATTTCTTATTAGAAAAATGAAATTTAGACCATTATTGATTATTAATCTTATTCAGTATTTGTTAAAAATTACTGAGTTTTATTATATTTATATATGATTTTATACATCATATCAGATTCACTATATAATTTTTTTCACTTTCATTTATTCAATATAAATTACATTATATTAATAAAACAACATTTTTAAAATAATTATTTCATCATTATCTTGGTAATTAACATTAATCCCAACAATATAAATTTTATTCCAAAAAATTAAATTTTTAATATTAGATAATATGAAAATTATTTTTCAAGAAATATGAATCTGTATATAAAATTATATTTATGTTTATAAGTAAATTAATCTTAACATTAGTGTATGTATCGTGTGAACACTTCTTTTTAGAAAAAAAATTGGTTTTTAAGAGACACTATTTATTATTTTTATAGATTTATCAATTTCTTTGAATCCATTCAATTTAAAATAATTATTAACATTAAAATATTAATTATTTTAACAACAAATTAAATTAAAAAATCATTTAAATATGTTATAATTAATTAAAAAAAATAATCAGAAAACATTTTTTTTAACTCTATATAAACATTTTTAATGTTGAGGATGGGTTCATAAATTCATCTTAGTATTTCAAAATAATTTATTAAAAATTTTATTTTATTAATTTTTATTAATTTTTTTTAAATAAACTAAATTTATTCATAAAAATAATTCAGAAAAGTAGGGACATTTCTAAATTAGGTGTTTTCTTTACTATTAACCTATAAATTAATTATTTTTAAAAAATATAAAAAAATTATCCTAAGAGATTTTTTTGTGAGTAATTTAAAATAGAATTTTAGTTTATCAAATTTAGATTATGAAAATTTTAAATTTATTATTTTTCCAAAATTATAATTTAAATAAAACAAATTTTATTAAAATTACTTTTCTAAAATTAACACATATTAATTATTTTCTTTCTAAATGTAATAAATATTAGTATCTTTCCATAATAGTGTTTATAATAGCTTTATAAATAATTTCTTGTTAATATTTTGGGGTTTCTCACACTGGTTTTATCATTTGACATAAGATATATAACTTAGTATTTCTTTTAATGGATCCAAATCTTTAGTTGTTAAAATCTACCACCTTAAATAAATCTCGTCCATATAATATTTATTAAAAATATATAAAGGAAAAATAAAAGAGATCAATGATAAACAAAACAAATTTATTATATTGAGGTATCCAAATCATTATCCTTGGTAGGACTAAGAAACTATGTATCCCGGATGTGCGTCTTATAAGTTCTTAAGGAAATCCCTTTCAAAGATTAAATTCCTTAACCTTAATTGAACCAAATAATAAAACTAAAAAGGTTATGATAATATCCAATAGTTGAAAGTTCAATCCTAAAAATCTTTCTCCAATGACACATTAATTTTAACATCTGATAATTTCATTTAAACTATGTAATAATTGGTTAATCATATAGCTCTCTTGGTTCTATATAAGATAATTAATGTTGAGATATCTTATGTTTCTTAACCTAATTACTCAATGTAAATAGAATAGGGATTCTTTATTTTGTTTTCTATATAGTATATGATCAACCAAAGAATATAGCTTAAGATTTTCTAACCAGATGTGTTGTCTTAGGCCCACTCATCAAACATTAGAGTGATGATCCAATCATTGATCAACCAACCCATTCTTGTGTGATTACCCCAAGGTGCATCTATTCCATAGTCACATCCACATTCTAGTATCCATACAATGGTGTATTTCTTGGAAAACCACATACTCAATACTCTAACAATACTTATATATATCATCCAATATATATTTTCAACTCTACGATTTTTACTATGGTCCTATATCCCTAACACCAAAGGTAAATTAACCAATATCCATCATAATTTAAACAAATCTTCAAACAAACTTAACTATTATCTAACACCAAATGAAATGACCCACTCTAGAAATGGTTTAAATAATATGTTAATCACATGATTTTAATAATACATCTCAAAAACAGTCGCATGAGCCAAATACCAAAATATTTAGTGTCATAGATTGTATAAACATAAACATTTCAATTTATAACACTTGATAATATTTATCTATAACCATGATCTACTAGACCCTTTCTAGAAATCTCCCTTGATTCAATCATCTTTATATTTTAAGGATTATAAATATAATAAATGGGTTATCTCTAACACATAGTTATGGAAAAAACATATCATACCGTATTACGTCATAAAAATAAGGATAATACTATAATTAAATAAATAAAATAATAAAATCTAAAAATATCATGGATAATAATCATAAAACATGATGTAGAAAAAAAATCATAAGAATATCACTAAGGGTATATAAAAGAAATTAGCTGGATTAAAAAAATACCAATAACCATAAAACATGTTATAATAATATAAAAGTGATGAATATATGAAAAATAATTCATAATCATGAAAACATGGAAAAAATGACCAACAACCAGAAATTGTATCACATTCATAAAAATAGGATTTTACATACATTTGAACCTAGCTACTCGCCAAAATTTTCCCATGTAAAATTGTACTTAATGATTAACTCCATCACACTCACCCTTTGTGAACCTATCGACTTTCTAACCTACTCTCAAGTAAGATTTTTAGTGTATCTTAGTTCCATTACACTCACCCATTGTAATTATAGATACTTTCTAAGGTACTCACATGTAAAACTATTATTAGATCTTAACACCCGCACACTCACCCTTTGTAAACCTAGTGACTAGCTAATCTATTCTCATATCATTTCAAAATCATGATATATAATCCTTTACCAATGTAATTTTAAGAGATATAAGTCTCACTTGCCTAATAATACATAAATTTTTATACCAGTTGAAAATTAAACATTTATCATATCACTAAGAACCCATGGAAACAGAATGGATTTCATAAAAAATTCAAAAACATCACATTACATGAACTTAATAAATCCTAAAATATCATCACTCTCATTTTCCAAAATAAATCATATCATAATAACATATAAATATTGAAAAAATTATCACTTCCTGATAAATAAACCTTGGAGATAAAATATATCTGAAAAATATTATTTTTTCACAAAATATTTTTAAAACATTAAATTGAAATTTACATTAAAAAAAATAACGAAAAGAGAATACTCTTAAAAACCTTATTGTGAGTAGTTTTGTAAATATTTATTTGAAATTAAATATATGTTACAAAATATTGAAGTCAAAATAATTTAAAAATGTGGATCATTTTAGATAATATATAATAATTTAATCTTCAAAAAGTCATAATGTTAACAATAAAATAAGTTTAAATTATTTCATAATGTTTACAATTATAATGAATATTTATTAATGGAATCTTGAAAAGGACCTGTATTTTTCATTAAAAAGAGTGGAAATATGTTAAATATATTTTATTTTGAATACTATCATTAATAATGAAAAAATTAAAATAATATAAGAGTAAATAAATGTGTATTTTATGTTTATTATAAAACATTTATTTTTTAAATAATGGGAAAACGTTAACATTCTGTAATAACCTTGTTAGAAGCCTTATTGATAAGAGTATTCTAAACATAAAACTTAAAATAAATTAAATATTAATTTAATTTTAACAAATATATCCATAATAGAATAAAATTATACAGGATTTATAATTAATGTGTATAAAAATTCCCTATATGGATTATCATAGCTTAGAGGTCTTGATTTTTGAAAGAAAGCTAAAAAATCCTTACAACTTCTGTATCATTTAAATAAAAACTATAAAAGAATAATGAAAACAAAATTGAACATAGAATAAAATGAATGCAGAATAAATTAATGATATAATATATCATTTAGGTAGTATAAACACCACTTATAGGAAAATGGGTGTGTAATACAAACAATGTCTTTGTGAAGGGGAAATTGAGTTGAAAATACAATATCTTATTCCCTTGATTAACTAATGACACTCTAAAATAAATTAAAGAATAATTACATAACTTAATATCCTATTACAGAACCTTTCTCATAAATATTACCCCTTTATAATCATTATTATAATTATTTATAATTTTCACATTAATTATTTAGAGCGTATTATTACCAGTAGTTTCTAATAACATTAACTTTTTTGGGAATGTTCAATAATTTTGATATCATTACCCATAAATTAATTTCAAGTTCACTATTTTTATATCTTTTATAGTTCTATAAAATATAAATTATTGTAATTGGGGGATTACCTGATTAGTAAAATCTCTCTGTAATTCTGCATCAGACCTGGGTTGAAATCTGGGTGGACACTGGTACTATTACAACACTTTGTAGGACGTGATGTAGATGGTGACACAGACAGGCGGGGATGTAGGCTGGTAGTGACACAGGTATGACGCAGACCTAGTGACACATGTAGGATGATGTAGGCTTGATAGTGAACTAGGATTTTGGGGCATTTTATGTGCTTCATACCAACTGATCTTATGGGTCATGTACTAAATAAATAAGGCTTCATGGGTAGACTATCCCTGAGGGGGCTATAGCCTGCCTTTACAGACTATTTGTGTGGTATGTGCATCTGTATTTGAATGGAATTTTACACCCAAGAATCTAATATATAGATATATATATTGTTATTATATTTCTATAAAAAAATTCTTATTTCCTTCCTTATATTGTTTGGTTATGTTATGTGAAAACCGAATTAATAACGATTTATCTTGGTAATTCTAGAAAAAAATTGTTATAGTAATAATAGGTCAAGTACATCATATAATATTGAAAAAAACATATAATAATAAAATTTTAATAAATATATTATAATAAATTTAGTTTTAATAATTCCATAGTCATCCATTAGCTAAATTTAATGAATTGCTTACATATGTGGTCAAACCTACCCAGACATGAACACACTTTAACACGATTGGAGAGTACAATTAATGAGGAGTTTATTTTGGAATTATTTTATAATAAGATAATAATAATTGAATTATTTTTCAATTTTTAAAATTGTGAACCATATTTTAATATTTTTTTGTAATTTATGAAAATCTAAACAAAAAAAAATATATATATATTTCATCATTGAGATAAGAATCTTCATATACACATGATTAGTGTTCCTGTTTCTCAACACATAAGAGTGGGTGAAGGTGGATATTAAATTAATATTTAAGATTCAAAATTATATTTCATATATTATATTTATTCATCATGCCACTATTAATATCATCCTTGAATGTATTAAATGAGAAACAAATAGTGTCGCTTCATAGAGGCAGTAGTCCATGCAAGACACTAACAACATTCTTTTGCTTTTCAAAGTGGTTGAAAATGAATAAAAAAAGGGTTTTACTTGAAATAAAACATTATATAATTATAATAATGATACTTAAATCAAAAATATTATTTTGAATAATATATTTTGAAGAGTATGATTAAGAATAAAATATTAAGATGAGATAAAACTTACGTTGGAGACTTGATTTTTCCCTTTCTTGTTCCATTGAAATTGAACAGATTAGGCTAACTATGATTGGTGAGAGGATAATTTTTATGGTATAATATTATAGGAATATTAAAATTTATTATTTTAAATTAATAATTCAAAATGTTGGTGTGTGTTTGAAAGGGTGTAGGTGTTCTTTTTTTTAAAGAGAGGATAGGGTAACTTTTTGAAATAACATTTATAATTTAATAAGTACATGACACTATTACAAGGTTAATGTTTCAATATTTTTTATGTTATTGAGTTCGGGGTGTATTTGGGCTCAAAAATAATCAAAATATTTTTCCAAACATGTTTATAATGCTTTTAAAATTATTTTTTTACATTTTAATCATTTACTTTTAAACTATCTAGATAGTTTTTAACTAGGTAGTTTTAGGTTTTATTATACATAAAACATAACCCATATTACCAAATTTTTATGTGATGGAACATAATTTTAAATCTATTTAATCCAATTAAAATTCTATATAATATAATAATAACATTTATATTAATATAGATAACCTGTAAAAAGCTGTTTTATTTAAAAAATGGCATTTTGACCATTATTGTTTCTTAATCTAATTTAGTATTGATTAAAAATTAAATAAGTGAAAATATATTTATTTATATGAATATAAATAATATTATTTTAATTATTTAAATTATTTAAATTCAATTTATTTGATAAATAGTTTTGATATTTGTTAAACTATAACTTTACAACAATTTTTTCACCATTATCATTCTAATTAAAAATAATCCTAACAATCTAAATGTTAATCCAAAAATTAAACAATAAATATTAAATAATATGATAATTATTATCTAAAATATTATAATAATTATATTGATTCTACATCCTATGTATATGGAAATTAATCTCAACGTTTGTGCATGTATCCCGTAAAACGCAATTTTTTTAAAAAAAAGTTTAATTTTATGAAAAAAAAATATTTATTATTAAAATATATCTATAAATGAAATTAAACAATAAATAAATATTTATTTATAAAAAATTAAAAATAAAACTTCATTTCATCATGTTGTATTTAATTAAATAAAACATTTGAAAATCAATTTTCATTAAAATGCAAAATAATGTTTCTAAATGTTGAGCTTGGGTTTATAAATTCGAAATAGTATTTTAAAATTATCTATTCTAATATATAATATATAATTTTATAGGTAATATTATTAAAAAAACATTTCATTTATCTATAAAATACTTTCATAAGTGAGGACATTAGTAAATTCATAATTTAATTACTATTCGCCTTAAAATTGATTATTTTAGAGAAAATTAAAAATAAATCCTTTGATATTTTTTATGGGGAATTAAAAAATTAGTTTTATTTACCTAATTTATATACAATAATTTTTTGATTTTTATTTTTAAAAGAAAATTTATAATATAATGAAAATAATATTTATTAGAACTGGCATTTTTTATAATAACTAGTATTAATTATTTGTCTTCTAAAGGAAATAATAAATGTTTTACACTATTCATATTTATTATAGATTTATTAATAATTTTTATTAAATTGTTTTTTTAATTGTTTTTAGAATCTAACATAAGTTATTAAATATATCCTGACTTTTAATGGATCAAAAATCTTGAGTCATTAAATTCTACCCCATTGAATAAATTACATCCTCATAATTTTAATTACCATTTACTATAGTGATAATATAATAGTTCCATGATAAACTCAACATATTTATTCTACTATAATAGCTACCACATTTTCCCTAGTAGTAATAGAAAACTAACTATCTGAAATGTGCTTCTTAAGTTTTCGTAGGGGAAAACCTTTCACAACTTTATTTCATTGATCCTGATTCAACCAAATACTAAAACCAAAAAACATATTATAGTTTAAAAATAATTAAAGCATGTGAATATGAAATCTAAATCCTAATATTTATTTTCTAATGAATCCTTCATTTCAAATAATGATACTTTCATCGTAACTATGTTATACATGGTTAATACTAAAACTCTATTGGATTTACATTCGTTACATTCTGTTGGGATATCTTATGCTTCTCAACCTAATTCCACAATGTAAAATAGAAATAAATCAATCGTATAGATTAAAAAATAGTATATGATCATTCCAAGTATATCCCCTAGAATTTTCAATCCAGGTGTCTAATCTTAGGCCCACTCGTCATGCATCAGGGCAGTGATCAAATCAATTATCAACCAACCCTTTTAGGGGTGATTACAACTATGTGGATATGTTCCATATTCATATCCACATTCAAGTATCCATATAGGGAAGTATTTATGGTAAATAACTAACTCATGACTTTACCAATATTTTAGGATATCATCGTATACTTATACACAACACTAGGGTTTTTATTACATTTCTATTACCCTTATACCAAAGGCAATGTAGCCAATATAAAAAAATAAACTAATATCTAAAATATATAAACCATGCTCTGATACCAGCTAATGTGACCCAAACTAAACATGGATTAAATAATATATTAATTTCATATGTTTTTATTGATTTAACACCTTCCAATTAATCAATTTGAGCTTATTTGTATCTTTTTAGTGTTTTGGTGAATTATGGGATTAATTATGGAAATTTGTTAATTTTGGAAATTTAACAGTTTTAGGGAGATTCTATATTTAGGGAATATATATTACATTTTTTATCCAAATTGTGTGATTATTTTTTTATTATTTTAATACTCATGCTCTTAAATGTTGTATTTTGGACTATGGTTCAATTAGACCCACAATGGCCTAGAAAAATTCATCAAATGGAAAAATTATGATGGCCGACAGAATGGACACCACCATAATTAATGAGTCATATATTGGCCTACACATGTCTAAATGATGTGATTCCAGTTGGAAAAGAAATAGGACTCCTCAAATAACGTTAAAATTAAATTTCATGAAGAATTTCGGTCAATAAAGCATCCATTTAATGCAGAAAAAAGAGGAAGTTGAAGAGTCACCTCGGGCAGAAAGAGTTTCTATAATTAATTCGAGTATATATTTTGTTAAACTTGTCTATATTCGATGGGATTATGAGCAAGCATGTAAAATACATAGAGGAACAACATTTTTAAAGTCACCTTCCTGAGATTCTACCATTTAATATGCTAACCGGATTCTAGTGTTCAGTGGAGTAATTTTGGAGGGAAATTTTCTACTCCACAAGCCTATAAATAAGAGTGTTCACATTCATTAAAAGAGGTTCGAGAAGGTGAAATAGGGTCTATGATGATAGATTGAAGTCATTATGTTATTTATATTTTCTTTTTTCTTTTTTACTTTATTTTCATCATCCTCTCTTCTTCCCCTTTCAACTCTAGCACCCTTTACATAGAGGGGGAAAACCTTTGAGTGATTAGGGAAGGGGAAGTTTCACTTTTGTTATGTTGGGGTTTTGTGATTAAATGTAAAAACATGTTATTATTTTGAATTATTTCTATTATCAGTGTTTCCCAATTATCTTAATGAAATTGTGTTTTGGGTTCGGTGTATTCGTCATTAATAGCTTTGGTGGAAGACTTTTAATCTCCCTCCTCCTCGTGCAATTGGTCTCGATTGAGCAGATTGTGTTAGGTGGTGAGTGTTCAAGGATCATTGGCACGTGTGTGGAACTAGTGGACTTTTTCTAGAGTTATAAGGAGAAAATATTATCGATCAATTCTTCCCTTAGTTGTTTATGAATTGTTTATGAACTTTCATTCACATAGGAGTGTGTTCCATTTATTTATTCAACCAAAGGTGATTGATAACATGATCGAGGAGTCATTCATTTTTCATTGAATAGGGAGAGAGGGAAGATAATAGATATGAATATTATGACATTGTAAAAGGAAATCCTACCCTGACCCCATCACTCTCTTCACCCATTAGTGTTCAACCTTTGTTTTTATTGCTTGCTTTATTTTTCAACTCAAACAATTTCATAAACAATATTTTCTACCTTCTTAAATTTAAGTGACAAACATAATTATTGTTCACACCACTTTGGATAAAACCTAGGTTTCCCACATTATTAAATTTTACCTTAGGTTATATTTGTTTTTGTCACACCCCACGATAGGCATGTGTCAAAACATGGTGTTGTTTCTGGGGAGGTAGTTTCAATCGTTTTTTCTCTCTTTCTTTTCCCTTTTCTTATTTTCATTCCAAAGTTTCTTGACTAGAACCTAGAACACTGAACCATTCTTCATTGATCCTTAAATTGAAATAACTTTGTTTAATAGGCTTAGAAACCTCAATTTACAACCTAAATTTTAGGATATTTATCTTACAAACTTGAGTGAAACTTCAAGTGTTCACACTGAGCCTGTCATCATGGCTTGAAATCAAAACCCTACATTTAGAAACCTGTGTTCTCCATAATTACTTAATTGGAATAATCAAATTGTCATTCCAGTGTTACAAAATGATTTTTAGATTAAAACTAACATGATTCCATTGCTTCTAATGTTTCATGGATTGGAAGGTGAAGATCCCAACAAGCATATTAAAGAGTTCAAACATGTCTGCTCAACCGTCAGACCACGTGCTGTAGCTGAGGAACAATTAAAGTGGAAGACGTTCCCATTTTAATTTGATGGAGCTACTAAATAATGGTTATATGGTTTCCAACCTGGATATGTGGATGATTGGAATGGCTTGGTGAGATGCTTCATGCAAATATTCTTCCTCACCTCTAGAAGTAAATCCATTAGAAAAGAGATCTATGACATCAAACAATCATATGGAGAAACACTTTACAAGTATAGGGAAAGATTTAAAAAGCTATGTGCCAGCTTCCCACATAAAGATATTAAGGATCATCACATTATTGTCTTATTATATCAAGTATTATTGGACAATGATAGGAACCTTATTGATTCATTATCTGGAGTTGCATTGATAGACAAGTCACATGAAGAAGAAAAAGGTCTGATTGAGATGATTTCTCAAAACTCGCAACAGTTTAGCACAAGAGGTACTGGTACAAGAGGTATTCATGAGGTACAAACTTCTCATCCATCACCCTTACTAGAATGTATGATTAAAGATCTTACCAGTTTAGTGAGACAGATGGCCATGAAACAAGTGGGTGACCAACAAGCACCAGCTAAGGTATGTGGTTTATGTTCATCACCTAATCATTTCACTGACCAATGTGATGAAATATAGGGAATAGAAACATGTGCAGAATATTTTCAGCAAACACAATTTCAACAAAACCACGGATGGATGGATCCAAACCATGTTCAATATAGGTTTGAAAATCAGTCGAATCAAGCTAGACCCCCATTCCAGCAACAATTCCAAAACCCCCCACCATTTCAAAAAAAGTAATCTTATAGCAAGCCTTCTCACCACCAACCACCCACTTTATTAAAACCCTATGAGTAGCCATAAACCATTACACAACCTCTAATTTTGAACCAACTGCATATATCTGATATTGAGGGGATAAAAGGCTCTGTAAAAGATTTGACTACCAAGTTTGAAGGTCTCACGGACTTCCTAACCAAACTTCCTAGGAAACTTCCTTCTAAAACAATCCCAAACCCAAAGTAAAATGTCAGCATGATAACAACAAGACGTGGAAAATAGATCTCACCACCAGCATCTTAGGAACCTAAAACAAGACCATATAGGTTGAGGGAGAATGAAGTTGTAAACTCTGAAAATTCTGTGAAAATGCATTGTGAAGAAGAAAAGAAAAAGGAGGAAGATAAGGATAATCCAAGGAAGAAGAGACAAGAAACACCATTTTAAAGGAAACAAAGGGAGAAGAAATACTTACCACTCCATATCCATCACGGATGATTGAATCAAAAAAAATTACATGAGGAAGCACTTCAAGAATAAATTCTGGACACCTTCCAAAAGGTGATAATCAATATCTCCTTATGTGAAGCAGTAAAAAAAATTCCAAAGTATGATAAATTTTTGAAGGATATTTTCACCAAGTAGATGATACTTCAAGGGAATTAAAGGACAAATTTGGGAAGAAGTGTCTTAGCCCTTATCACACCATAATTGCCAACCAAATTTTATGATCCAGGGACATTATCCATTCGATACACCATTAGTTATTTAAATTTCTCTAATGATTTTTGTGATCTAGGTGCTTCAATAAATATATATCCTCACTCACTATACAATTCATTATAGATGGGAGACTTGAATCCCACAAGAGTGGTGGTCCATCTTGCAAATAGATCCACATTTTTTCCTGCAAGAGTTTTGGAGGATTTCCATGTGAAAGTCAAAGATATCCTACTCTCAGTTGACTTATACGTGATATATATGGAATTAGATAGGATCATGTCACATTCACCCATCATTTTCGGGATACCTATCTTGAAGAAGGATAAAACCATCATCAATGTCCATGAGGTGACACTCACCATGGTGTTCGGAGAGATCACGATCCACTTCAATATTTTGGAATCCATGACGCACCCATCGGATGATCACTCCCTCTTTTAACTTTGCCACGATGTTGGTGCAGAACCCATAGAAGATTTAGGTATGCTCTAGGAATTCTTAGAATTATGAGAGACATATTCCATTAGAAACATCATTTAACATGTGGATTCCCAAGATGCTGTAGATTTTGACTTTAAGTGGGAGAAAGAGGTAAAATATGATTTATTTGATGATTTTTTAAATGGTGATGATGATGAAATGGTTTCTTATGTGATGGAGGTAAAAAAATTGTATGTGGGAAACGTCAATTTAGTTTCATCACTTGACCATCCCCCTGATTTGGAACTCAAATAAATCCACACTGATTTGAAATATGTGTACCTTAGGGAGGGATAAAAACTACCGGTGATAATTGATAATAATCTCTCTAAAATCTAAGAGAAATCATTGATTTATCTTTTGAGAGAGAATATCCAAGCGATATGGTGGATTTTAGGTGATATTCCCGGAATCAACCCAAAATAATGCTCACATAGAATTTTTCTTGAGGGAAATTCCAAACCTGTCAGGAAAACCCAAAGGAGGTTGAATCCCACTTTAATGGAGGTTATGAATAAGGATATTGGAAATCTATTGGAACATGGCATCATCTATCCCATCTCAGTTTCACAGTGGGTTCGCCCAATTCATGTAGTTCCAAAAAAACTAGCCTATCCACTATGAAGAATGAAAAGAATGAATTAATCCCTGTGAGAATTCAAAATATGTGAGGAATGTGCATTGATTTTAAGAAGTTTAATTAGGTCACTCAAAAATATCATTTCCCCATTCCCTTCATGGATCAGATGTTAGAGAGATTGGCTGGGAGAACCCATTATTGCTTTTTTGATGGATTCTCATGTTATTTCTAGGAACCCATTGCTCCTGAGGATCAACAAAAGACAAAATTTACATGTCCCATTGGTACTTTTTTATATAAAAGGATGTATTTTGGATTATGTTGTAAGAAACCAGTTTTTTCTGAGAAAGACTTTGGAATATTCTTGATGATATTCCAGAGCAACGCCTTCAGACGACATGCGATTCCGAGCCCCGGAGTGGCCGGAATTAAATTTTCAGTGCGTTCACACTGGAAATGCAAAATAAATGGGATAACTCCTAAATGGTGATCCGGATCAGAGATCTGAGTGTATGTATGGGTCCGGAATGGGGTTTTTACCCTAGGAATGACATAAAACTTGTCGGCGCGAGACGTTTGGACCTCTCGCCCGCTTCTAGAACGTTAAACGGATTAAATAAATTAATTTATTCGTTTAATGGAGAAACGCTAGTATCTCTTAAATGGTGGCTCGGATTGGAAAAATTAGGGCACCGTTGAGTTTGGAATGTTCTGTTTACCCTAAGAGGGGTATAAGTTTCAAGGGCGTGGGCCGTTTGTGAAAAATAGCCCCAGGGGCGTTTTCTTAATTTAGCGGCTTCGGACGTTAAATTTAATAAATTTGAACAGGGTCCTGGATTAAAATTCTGAGACCGCCGTTGTGCTCGGGAGGTGTTTTTTACCCTAAGGGAGGCTTAACTGCGTCCTCTTCGGGAGTTCGGGTTCGGGCTGACGGGCGGGTGGTTAAGCGTTTTCTATTTAAACGCTTAACACACCCACCTCCCTCTTCTCCTTTCCCTTCCCCCCTGGCAGCCCCTCCTCTCCCTCTCCTCCTCCACCTCCAGAGAGACGGTCCGGCGAGGCGACTCTGGCGAGGTGCGGTGGTGCCGGAGGATCGTCGCGAAGCTTCGGGCGAAGCCCCACGAGGTAGGATGTTGCGTTTGCATTTTTATATTCCCGTACCTAATTGGAGATCGTTTTTCACTGTCGATTCCTTTCCAAAACTTCGATCACAGCCCATGAATGCGTAGTATATATTTTTATCTCTCCAACGCATTTTTCGGAATCCAAATCCAAGCTCGAAGGAGGCCGGGGTCGATCGTCGAAGGTTGCGGGTTTTTCTGGTGGTCTGGCGAGCCCTGGCGCGGCGGCGGCCTCAGGCCGTGTCACGGCGTGCGGCGGGCGGCCTGAGGCGGTGTCTGCGAGCGTCAGCGCGGGTGTCCGGGGGAGGCTCTGGGCGCGGCAGGGGTGTCTGGCGGAGTGTCCATGGGCGTCAGCAGGGGTGTCTGGCGGAGTGCCCGGTGCGGCAGGGGTGTCCGGCGGAGTGCCCGGCGAGGTGGTGGTCGCCAGGGAGCGGCGACCGCGGGGTCGCGGCGCGCGGCCCCTGTGCCGCGACAAAGACCCGCGCGGCGCGGGTCTTCACGCGGTGGCCGCGACTGGCCCTCGTGGCTGGTCTTCGCGCGGGCCGCGTGACCGCGGTCGGGCCAGGCCGGTCCAGCCCCAGGCGTCTTGCCCCCTCGGTGTTCGGACACCCGTATTTTCCACTACGGGTGTCCGTTTTGAGTGTCGTCTGCGGAGGTGGAACCGTATTGATGAGACTATCTTTTTGAGATGGTTTTGGGAATTTTTTATTCCCGAAACGAGGGGTCGTGGAGGCGCGACGCGTCATTATGTGGTTTGACGTTTTTCCGGGAAAATTGTTTTGGACGGCGCGGGTGCGTCTGACGTCCGTTTTAAGCGTCGTCAGCAGCGTTGAAACCCTGGCGTCGAAGTGGAGGTTTCCAGAGTTGTTCCGAGCGTTGAATCTGGAGTTGAGGCGTGGGCCCCACGGCCCGTCTTTTGAGCTGCATGCAGCTTTTAGCAACTTTTTCCTCGGACGTCCATTCGGGGCGTGCGAGCAGTCGATGTTGGGTGTTTCTTCGAGGGCATCGCGTTGGCGCAGTCTGCCCGCTCTAATTCCGCATGATGGTGCGGGCCCCGTGAGGGCCGTTTCGGGAGTTGATGGTGATTTCCAGCTTTATCACTGGGCAACTGTTTTGGACATGTGAATAGTCCATTTTGTGTACTTTTTCGAGAGGATCGAAACGGTGCAATCCGTTTGTTGAGTTTTGGGACCGGGATGCGGGTCCAATGTGGCACCGCTCATGTGCGGTGCGCCGGGATGCACCTTTTTCTCCGGATATCCGTTACACTCCAGTGAGTAGTGCTTTTGACGTGTTTTCCCGAGGGGATCGCAATGGTGTGATGTACCCAACTGTTTTCGGGGCCGAGGCTTGGCATCACGGGACGTCGTTCAGGCGTGAGGCGGTGTTGGTGACTTTTCCGTCGGATATATGTTTGAGGCGAGTAAGTAGTCGATCTCGTGTGTTTTTCCTTGAGGATTACAACAGTGCGATCCATTTGGTTGTGTGGATCCTCTTGCGCGATCTTGTGAAACGTGGAAATGTGAAGGTGCCTTGGGGGCGGTTCTTCTACTGTAGTTGTAGAGGACACTTGGCGTGTGATCGCGTGCACTCCCTTGTGAGTGAAGTAATTCTTGAATAGATGTGGTTGTCCGTGACTGGGCCTTTTAGGTGGAGTTGTTACGTCACGCCTTCGCGTTGACGCTGGGTGCTGTGTGCATGATAGCCTTTGGGCTGGAACGAGGTATACTCTAAGAGTATACGGGAGTGCTTGGAGGAACGAGTGGTTGTTTGTACCTGAGGATGTTTGTGCGCTCAGTTGGGGTTTACTTGGGTCCACACATCGGATGGGCCCCACGTGTGTGCCGTGATCTACTTTGTGTACTTGACCTCTCGCGACGTAGGGGGTCCCTCTACGCTCATTTGTTTGACCAGCAGGGTGGAGTTTCCCCTGGCCTGGTTCTCTTTTTCTTGACCAGTAGGGTTGAGCTGTCTCCCCCTGGTCGTGTGCTCGATGGTTTGGCCGGTAGAGATGGTTTGGTTCCTCTGCTTCTTCGGATGTGAGGGGTTTCAGTACTGTGCCCTTTCACCGGACCGCGACACCGTCTGCGACTACGGGTGTTCATACAGTGTGGGTATTTTCCCCACTTTCTGGGGTGAGTTGACTCGATCCGCTTCGACAGTGACTCAGCGGATTGGAGCGTGATCGCCTTGTGAGGCCTGGGGAGTTCTCCCATTGCTCTGTGTTCCCTGGTAGAGCTTATGGTTTCGATGTGACCAACACTTTACACAGGCACCGATCCTCTACCCATGAGGTTGTTACCAGCAGGGTTGAGGTTGTTCCAGCAGGGCTGAGGTTGTTATCATCAGGGCTGAAGTTGTTCCAGCAGGGCTGTGGTTGTTTCTAGCTGGGCTGAGGTTGTTTCCCGCAGGGCTGAGGTTCTTCCAGCAGGGCTGAGGTTGTTCTAGCAGGGCTGAGGTTGTTTCGAGCAGGGCTCGCTAGTGTGTTACCATCCAGCAGGGATGGCCAGTACAGCGGTGTTCACCGAGCAGTACCATCCAGCAGGGATGGCCATAGTAGTTCTGATCTTACCTCCAGCTGGGCTGGGCAGTGGTCCCTGATGTCGGGCTTACCTCCAGCAGGGCTGGGCAGTGGTCCCCGATGTCGGGCTTACCTCCAGTGGGGCTGGGCAGTGGTCCCCAATGTCAGGCTTACCTCCAGCCGGGCTGGACAGTGGTCCTCGATGACGGGTTACCTCCAGCTGGGCTGGGCAGTGGTCCCGTCACCGACTTTAGCCAGGTCTCCCTCCAGTGGATTACCCTGTTACGAGACTGGGCAGTGTGGCACCCGTCAGCTTTCCAGGTCTCCCTGTAGTGGGAACCTGTGGACTTCCAGGGATCCTCCAGCGGGGCTGGGCAGGGGGTCGCCTGTCGACTTTGAGAAAACCTCTCTACTGCGGGGTAGTGACGAGTTGTGGTTGACGTTCCCCCAGAACTCTCAAGTACGAGGATCTTTTACCCCCGAGACGCGTCCTTGTGACGCGTCCTAAAACCGTGCGGGCGAGTCAGTGCCACCCAAAGTGGATAGTGTCGAGGTGTGGTGATTGAGCCCTTGGCTTGAGGTTCGGGGCAGACGTTTGGGATTCTGGGCATCGATGGTGTTACCTTTGGGACTGTTGGCGACTAACTTTTTTTGGGCTGAGCTACGGGACGGATATCCCCTTATGACATTGTTCTGGCTTCTTGATTGAGCATAAGGATATGTATATACCTCGTTTTCGGTACCCACTTCTTGGGTTTGGTTACTCTCCTTCCAGAAGAGGCGAAGATGCGTGGGGTATGCCACGTGCTTTCCGTGTCTAGCTTCTCATGGTTGGAAGAGTCTACTCTCCTAGTAAAGGTAGCGAAGACTCGACGAGAAGTTCGCCTTCTCACCATTTCCATCTCTTTATGCCTTGAAGAGTCTACATTCTTTCCTCTTGTTGGGTTGAGCTGTACTCTTTACTGTACTCTTTACTGCACTCTCTGTTATACTTCTTTACTTTTCCTGTTCACTCTACTTCTCACCCTTCGGTACCTCCTTTATTGCTTCCTCGAGCCTTCAGGGTATCCTACTGAGTATTTTTATACTCACCCCTGCTTGGGCTTTGCCCGCACTTGGTGTGCCCTTGCAGACGATAGACAGGTGGAGCGTGACTTCGGTGGAGCGTAGGAGCTTGGGAGCTTGGACCGCGTGCGGTGGTCGTGGCCGGGTTCCAGGTGGGAGACCTGTCAGCTGTTTCTTTTTGTTTACCTGTGGGCGGGTTGTGGCACTTGTTGGTTGGGCGCATGTTTTGCCCCTTTTTTAGTGTACTTTCAGTTTTCTTTGTACTTGTACAGGTCGATGCACTTGGTGGTTTATATATAGCATTTCACCTTTCCCTTTGCTTTTATTTTATTTTTACTCTGCACTATTTCATTGAGTTTGTTGTGTGTGTGTGTACAGGTACTTAGGCAAAGGCCTCCCCGAGTTATTGTGCCTTCGCCACTGGTCACCAGCCCCTGGCCTATGGATGCGGGCCTGGGGTATTTGCGGCTCGAGCCCGGGTAGGGTCGGGTTGTGACAAAGTGGTATCAGAGGTGGTTCGTTCCTTGGGACGTTGTGCGGACGTCCCTAAAAGAGGAATTGGTTGGGATATATGGCAACAGTGTTAATGTGTCTCTAGAGTGGCTCTCAGGCCAGGGAGTCCAGTGATGGTGCGGAGGCCAACGTATCCATTCACCAGGACCTTGATAACCTGCTTGTCGACTCGGCATGCTGAGACACTTATTGCAAGGAAGAATTTGTTTGTGCATCACATAGGATTGAGTCTTTGACTATCCTTCTTGAGTCAGCTCCCCATCATTGCTATTGGTATATACCTGTATGCTCATCTGACCGCGGCACTCCTTGATAATTTTCAGGATGTCTCCGTGAGGACAGCCAGCCAGGATACCATCTTTGGTTCGTGACGATGACCATGTGAGCTACGAGGCCACAGTCCAGGACCCATCATGCGAGAACCTTTCTCTGGGTGGGCCGGTAGAAGCACCCCCACCTTTTGAGCAGCAGACAGTTTCAGCAGAGCAGACTGAGTTTGAGCGCAGGTTGAGCGCGCTCCGCGAGTTCCAGCGGCACAGACCGCTGAGGTTCAGTGGTGAGACAGACCCTCAGGCAGCAGAGGTTTGGCTCGAGGCAGTGGTTCGCCTTTTCCGGCTTGTGAAGATGCTGATAGATCAGAGAGTGTCTTTGACAGCCAGCCTTTTTCGTGGATCAGCTTGGCGTTGGTGGAGTCTGGTGACTCAGCTTCTTGACGAGTCATCAATTTCGTGGGGAGACTTCCAGTTTTTGTTTCATGAGGAGTTTTTCCCCTCCTTCTTTCACTCCATTCGAATTCAGGAGCTCCTGCAGTTTCAGTAGGGAGGGAGGATGGTGGCCGAGTATGAGGCTAGTTTTGCAGACCATGCACGCTTTTACATGGACTTGGTCCATGACGACAACCTCCGAGCGCAAAAGTTTGAGTAGGGTCTCCGCCGAGAGATTCGTGATGTCATAGTACCCTTAGGAATTTCCACATATACTGGGGTGCTAGAGCAGGCGCTGGTGACAGAGGGCTTCCTGTCACGTTCTAGTGTTGGTGGTGGCAGCAGGCGCGTTGGAGCCGAACGTCGGCCGCAGCTAGAAGGCGTCGGCAAGCAGAACCTCGACGCAGGTGTCTTACTGACAACCGGACTCAGGGGCTTGGTCGTACACCACAGTGGCGTCGGAGGGCACCAGTGCATACTAGAGGGAGTCGGTGCTATGCTTGTGACGGGCGAGGTCACTTGGCATGAGAATGCCCGACCCGAGTTGCTGAGAGCTTCGGGCAGGCAACAGGTGCACCACCACGACAGAGGCAACGCCGTGATCAGAGTTGTACCCAGAGAGGTGGTGCTAGCAGAGGAGCGGGAGGAGCTGGAAGTGGAGTACGACCTTACAAGGTATTCCCATCACCACTAGGTGGTCTACGTCGGGCTCCGGGAGCTAACGGTTGGGATCACAGACATCCGTGAGCTTTGGTTGTCTATTATCCTGCAGAGCATGAGGTGATAAGAGGTACGCTCTACAGATCTTCTACCTTTTTGCAGTAGAATTGTTAAACTCTATGTGTGATCTGCTTTCCTCCCTACTCCTTATTTGATGTGTTACCAGGGTAACACGGGGCGTCGGGTGTAACCCTGTGTTGGTAAGGTAAAAGGTGTAGGACCTTTTCTCTTTAGTCGATGGTGTTGACTCCTTCTCTCTCCGAGCATGTAAGAGAGTCTTGGTTGCGAGACATCGACTGTGGAATCTTGCATACCCAGATATCCTTGCGTGTTTCACCATATGGATATTCTGAAGGAGGGAATCACTGGGCCTTGTTCCAGGTGCGGGTGGTGATTCCAGTCACGGCGTGCGACATAGAGGTTTGACTGGGGAGGTGAGCAACCCCCGAGGGCCTTCAGGCCGTTTGAGACCGTGCAAAGGGATGGCGAGGTTCCCTACCGACTTGCCCTAACCCCAAAGTCTGGAGTGGGTGAACGGCATTGGCAAGGGCCGACCTAGCATGGACAGATCGATCCTTTGGTCTGTGTGCGGTGACACAGAGCTGTGTGTGGGTTCTTCTGGGTATGGGAAAGCCAGGTGTGGGCTTAGTACCCTGTGTTGCTCCCTAGTTTTTCTTTTCAGGGACGAAAATATTGGAGGGAATGATGTAAGAACCCGGTTTTTGCTGATAAAGACATTGGATTATTCTTGATGATATTCCAGAGAAGCACCTTCAGACGACGTGCGATTCCGAGCCCCGGGGTGGCCGGAATTAAATTTTCTCTGCGTTCACACTGGAAATGAAAAATAAATGGGATAACTCCTAAACGGTGATCCAGATCAGAAATCCGAGTGTACGGATGGGTCTGGAATTGGGTTTTTACCCTAGGAACGATATAAAACTTTTCGACGCGGGACGTTTGGACACCTCACCCGCTTCTGGAACGTTAAACGGATTAAATAAATTAATTTATTCGTTTAATGGAGAAATGCTAGTATCTATTAAACGGTGTCTCGGATTGGAAAACTGAGGGCACCGTTGAGTTCGGAATGTGCCTTTTACCCTAGGAGGGGTATAAGTTTCGCGGGCGTGGGCCGTTTGTGAAAAATAGCCCCAGGGGCGTTTTCGTAATTTAGCGGCTTCGGACATTAAATTTTATAACATTTGAATGGGGTCTCGGATTAAAATTCTGAGACCGCAGTTGTGCTTGGGAGGTGGTGTTTACCCTAAGGGAGGCTTATCCGCGACCCCGTCGGGAGTTCGGGTTCGGGCCGACAGGCGGGTGGTTAAGCGTTTTCTATTTAAACGCTTAACACACCCACCTCCCTCTTCTCCTTCCCCTTCCCCCCTGGCAGCCCCTCCTCTCCCTCTCCTCCTCCACCTCCGGCGAAACGGTCCGGTGAGGTGACTTCGGCGAGGTGCGGTGGTGCCGGCGGATCGTCGCGAAGCTTCGGGCGAAGCCCCACGAGGTAGGATGATGCGTTTGCATGTTTCTATTCTCGTACCTACTAGGAGTTCGTTTTGCACTGTCGATTCCTTGGAAAAACATTGATCACAGAACATGAATGCGTAGTATACATTTTTATCTCTCCAACTCATTTTTCGGAATCCAAATCCGAGCTCGGAGGAGGCCGGGGTCGATCGTCGAAGTTTGCGGGTTTTTCTGGTGGTCCGGCGAGCCCTCGCGCGGTGGAGACCTCAGGCGGTGTCACGGCGTGCGGCGGGCGGCCTCAGGCGGTGTCCGTGGGCGTCAGCGCGGGTGTCTGGGGGAGGCGTTGGGCGTGGCAGGGGTGTCTGGCAGAGTGTCCACGGGCATCGGCAGGGGTGTCTGGCGGAGTGCCCGGCGAGGTGGCGGTCGCCAGGGAGCGGCGACCACGGGGTCACGGCGCGCGACCCCTGTTCCGCGACAAAGACCCGCGCCACCCGGGTCTTCACGCGGTGGCTGCTACCGGCCCTCGTGGACGGTCTGCGTGCGGACCGCGTGACCGCGGCTGGCCCGCGCGGCTAAGCCGCGGGCCGGCCCCGGCCGGTCCAGCCCCAGGGGTCTTGCCCCCTCGGTGTTCGGACACCCATATTTTCTGCTATGGGTGTCCGTTTTGAGTTTCGTCTATGGAGGTGGAACCATATCGATGAGACGGTCTTTCGAGATGGTTTCGGGAATTTTTAATTCCCGAAACGTGGGGTCGCGGAGGCGCGACGCGTCATTAAGTGGTTTGATGTTTTTCTGGGAAAATTGTTTTGGACGACGCGGGCGCGTCTGACGTCCGTTTTAAGCGCTGTCAGCGGCGTTGGAACCCTGGCGTCGAGGCGGAGGTTTCCAAGGTGGTTCCAGGCATTGAAGCCGGAGTTGAGGCGTGGGCCCCACGGCCCGTCTTTTCAGCTGCGTGCAGCTTTTAGCGACTTTTTCCTCGGACGTCCGTTCGGGGCGTGCAAGCAGTCAATGTTGGGTGTTTTTCCGAGGGCATCACGTTGGCGCAGTCTGCCCGCTGTAATTCTGCATGATGGTGCGGGCCCCGTGAGGGCCGTTTCGGGAGTTGACGGTGATTTCCAGCTTTATCACCGGGTGACCGTTTTGGACAAGTGAATAGTCCATTTCATGTAATTTTTCGAGATGATCGCAACGGTGCGATCCGTTTGTTGAGTTTCGGGACCGGGATGCGGGTCCCACGTGGCACCACTCGTGTGCGGTGCGCCGGGATGCACCTTTTTCTCCGGATATCTGTTGCACTCATGTAATTAGTGCTTTTGACGTGTTTTCCTGAGGGGATCGCAATGGTGCGATAAGCCCGACTGTTTCCGGGGCCGAGGCTCGGGATCACGGGACATCGTTCGGGCGTGACGCGGTGTTGGTGAATTTTCCGTCGGATATCTGTTTGAGGCGAGTAAGTAGTCGATCTCGCGTGTTTTTTCGTGAGGATTACAATGGTGCGATCCGTTTGGTTGTGCGGAGCCTCTTGCGCGATCTTGTGAAATATGGAAATGTGAAGGTTCCTCGGGGCGGTTCTTCTACTGTGGTTGTAGAGGACCCATGGCGTGTGATCGCATGCACTCCCTTGTGAGTGAAGTAATGCTTGAATAGATGTGGTTGGTCATGCCTGGGACTTTTAGGTGGAGTTGTTACGTCACGCCTTCGCGTTGACGCTGGGTGTCGTGTGCACGATAGCCATTGGGATAGAACGAGGTATACTCTGGGAGTATACGGGAGCGCTTGGAGGCACGAGTGGTTGTTTGTACCTGAGGATGTTTGTGCGCTCAGTTGGGGTTGACTTGGGGTCACACGTCATGTGGGTCCCATGTGCATGTCGTGATCTAATTTGCGTACTTGACCTCTCGCGACGTAGAGGGTCCCTCTACACTCGTTTGTTTGACCAACAGGGTGGATTTTCCCCTAGCCTGGTGCTCTTTTGTCTGACCAGTAGGGTTGAGTGGTCTCCCCCTGGTCTTGTGCTCGATGGTTTGGCCAGCAGAGATGGTTTGGTTCCTCTACTTCTTCGGCTGTGAGGGGTTTCAGTACTGTGCCCTTTCACCACACCGCGACACCGTGAGCGACTACGGGTGTTCGTATAGCGTGGGTATTTTCCCCACTTTCTGGGGTGAGTTGACTCGGTCCGCTTCGACAGTGTCTCAGTGGATTTGAGTGTGTTCTCCTTATGAGACCTGGGGAGTTCTCTCATTGCTCCGTGTTCCCTGGTAGAGCTTGTGGTTTCGGTGTGACCAACACTTTACATGGGCACCGATCCTCTACCCAGGAGGTTGTTACTAGCAGGGCTGAGGTTGTTACCAGCAGGGCTGAGGTTGTTACCAGCAGGGCTGAGGTTGTTCTAGGAGGGTTGAGGTTGTTTCCAGCTGGGATGAGGTTGTTTCCAGTAGGGCTGTGTTTGTTCCAGTAGGGATGATGTTGTTCCAGCAGGGCTGAGGTTGTTACGAGCAGGGCTCACCAGTGGGTTACCATCCAGTAGGGATGGCCAGTACAGTGGTGTTCACCAAGCAGTACCATCTAGCAAGGATGGCCAGAGCAGTTCCGGGCTTACCTCCAGCTGGGCTGGGCAGTGGTCCCCGATGTCGGGCTTACCTCGAGCGGGGCTGGGCAGTGGTCCTCGATGCCGGGCTTACCTCCAGCGGGGCTGGGCAGTGGTCCCCGATGCCAGGCTTACCTCTAGTTGGGCTGGGCAGTGGTCCCCGATGTCGGGTTACCTCCAGCTGGGTTGGGCAGTGGTCTCGTCGCCGACTTTAGCCGGGTCGCCCTCCAGTGGATTACCCTATTACGGGACTGGGCAGTGTGGCACCCGTTGACTTTCTGGGTCTCCCTGTAGTGGGAACATGTGGACTTCTAGGGATCCTCCAACGGGGCTGGGCAGGGGGTCGCCTGTCGACATTGAGCAGACCTCTCGACTGCGGGGCAGTGATGAGTTGTGGTTGACGTTCCCCCAGAACTGTCAAGTACGAGGAGATTTTCCCCCCGAGACGCGTCCTTGTGACGCAACCTAAAACCATGCGGGCGAGTCAGTGCCGCCCAAAGCGGATAGTGTCGAGGTGTGGTGATTGAGCCCTTGGCTTGAGGTTCGGGGCAGACGTGTGGGATGCTGGGCATCGATGGTGTTACCTATGGGACTGTTGGCGACTCACTTTTCTTGGGATGAGCTACGGGACAGAGATCCCCTTACGACGTTGTTCGGGCTTCTTGATTGAGCATAAGGATATGTATATACCTTGTTTACAGTACCTACTTCTTGGGTTTGGTTACTCTCCTTCCAGAAGAGGCGAATACATGCAGGGTATGCCATGTGCTTTCCGTGCCTAGCTTCTCATGGTTGGATGAGTCTACTCTCCTGATAATGGTAGCGAAGAATCAACGAGAAGTTCGTCTTCTCACCATTTCCAGATCCTTGTTCCTGGACGAGTCTACCTTCTTTCCTCTTGTTGGGTTGAGCTGGACTCTTTACTGTACTCTTTACTGCACTCTCTGTTGTACTCCTTTACTTTTCCTGTTCACTCTACTGATCACCCTTAGGTACCTCCTTTGTTACTCCCTCGAGCCTTCGGGGTATCCTACTGAGTATTTTTATACTCACCCCTTCTTGGGCTTTTCCTGCACTTGGTGTGCCCTTGCAGACGACAGACAGGTGGAGCGTGACTTCGGTGGAGCGTAGGAGCTTGGGAGCTTGGACCGCGTGCGGTGGTCGTGGCCGGGATCCAGGTGGGAGACCCGTCAGCTGTTTCCTTTTGTCTACCTGTTGACGGGTTGTGGCACTTGTTGGTTGGGCGTGTGTTTTTCCCCTTTTTAGTGTACTTTCAGTTTTCTTTGTACTTGTAGAGGTTGATGCACTTGGTGGTTTATATATAGCAGCTCACCTTTCCCTTTTCTTTTCTTTTCTTTTTTACTCTGCACTGTTGCATTGAGTTTGCTGCGTGTGTGTGTAAAGGTACGTTGTCAAAGGCCTCCCCGACTTATTGTGCCTTCGGCGATGGTTGCCAGCCCCTGGCCTATGGAGGCGGGCCTGTGGTAGTTGCAGCTCAAGCCCAGGTAGGGTCAGGTCGTGACATATGTAATGCTCCGGGTACATTTCAGAGGTGAATGGTACGTATATTTTTTGATCATATTGATGATTTCTTGGAGGTTTTCCTCAATGATTTCACAGTTTTTGGAAACTCTTTTGACCATTGTTTGAAAAAGCTAGAAAATGTTTTGAAAACCTACATTGAAAATAACCTTGTTTTAAATTTTTAAAAGTGTCATTTCATGGTTCTGAGAGGGATTGTTCTTGGGAACGTCATTTCCAAAAAGGAGATTCAAGTTGATAAATTAAAAATTGAAGTGATAAATTCATTACCGTACTCATCTTTTGTGAATCATGTTAGATCTTTTTTAGGACATGAGGGATTCTATAGGAGGATTATCAAGGATTTCAGTAAGTCTTTTCATCCTATCCCTTTATTACTTTTGAATGATGATGATTTTTATTTCAATGGTGCATGTAAGGAATCCCTTGATGGGATGACGAAGAGATTGATTGAACCACTTGTGATGTAGCTACCAAATTGGGAAGAACCATTTTAGCTACATTGTGACGCTTCCAACCAAGAGGTTGGAAAATTCCTTTCTCAGCAAATTGTGGGTAGGCCACAAGTCATTACACATGCTTCAAGAACATTGGATGCGGCTCAATTAAATTAAACATCCACCGAAAAAGAGTTTTTAAAAGTTGTTTTTTTCTTTGGAAAGATTTAGATCATATCTACTTGGAACTAAAGTCACTATATTTTTTGATCATGAAGCTCTCAGGAAATTCATGAAGAAGGCTGAAGATAAACTGAGGCTAGTGAGATAGATGTTACTACTACAAAAGTTAAACATAGAAAACAAGGACAAATGGGGATCTGAGAACCAAGTGGTTGATCATTTAAGAAGACTTCCCGACACTGCTAAAGATGAAATTCCAGAAAAAGAACCACTGAATGATCAACTTCCAGGAGAGCAGTTGTACTTGGTTAAAGGAGAGGTGCCTTGGTATGATGACATGGTCAATTATCTGGTAACATTTCAGGTCCCATCTCATTTCAATTATCACCAAATTAACAATCTGAAATCGGAGTCTAGATATTACATTTGGGATGATCAATTTCATTGGAAGATTTGCAATGACCAATTAATAAGAAGATGTTTTCCTGAGAGTGAAATTGGTTCAGTCTTTTGGTTCTGTCACACATTAGCTTATGGAGGCCACTTTGGGCCTCAAAGGATAGAAAGTATGGTTTTAGAATTTGGGATTTATTGAACAACCATTTTTAAGGATTCTCAAGAATTTTTCAAAAGGTTTCCAAAATGTCAATTTTCTGGAATCATTTCTAAGATACAAGAAATTCCCCCAAAAACCACATAATTTTTGTGAGATTGTTTATGTATGGGGGATAGATTTTATGGGCCATTTCCCAATGTCATTTGGAAATTCTTATATATTTATTTTGGTTGATTATCTTTCAAAATGGGTGGAAGAAAAAGCCACCAGGACTGATGATGCTAAAGTTGTTTTTGATTTTGTCAGGGCTAACATATTTTATAGATTTGGAGTTTCTAGATACATCATCAGTGATCAAGGGACTCACTCTTTCAATAGGATAATGGTGGCTTTACTAAAGAAGTGTGGGGTGCATCATAAAACATCAACTCCCTATCACCCACAAACAAATGATTAAGTTGAAGTGTCCAACAGGGAAATGAATGGAATTTTAGAGTAGACTGTTAAACCAAATAGATAGGATTGGATATATAATCTAGAAGACATATTATGGGATTATAGGATATCCTACAATACCCCGATTGGAATGAGTCCATATAGGCTGATTTATGGGAAAAGTTGTCACCAACCTATGGAACTGGAGCATAAGGTGTATTGGGCTATTAGGAAGATGAATTTGGATATTGAAAGTGATGTGAAAGAGAGATGGTTTCAATTACAGGAGATGGAGAAAATTAGAAGAGGAGCATTTGAAAATTCCAGGATTTACCAAGAAAGAACAATAGTGGCTCATGACAAGCTGATCCAACCGAAAGAATTCGATCCTAGAGATAAAATGTTGATTTTCAATTCAAGAATCAAGTTGATTCTAGGTTAAAATTATTCCAGATGGGAGGTTCCATTTATAGTTACTCATGTATATCCTTTCAGTCCTACGAAGATTGTGAAGGATAGAGAGCTGGATCCATTCACTATTAATGGATACAGGCTGACGAAATTCCACGGAACCACTCCATCAGATCTAGTGGAGGAGATCTCACTCCTCCAACCTGTCTATCAATAAAATCCATCAGGTTGTACCTCTCCTTCACACTTACTTGTTGTTGTGATTCATTTTAAAAGTTGATTACATGTTAAATCCACTTGATTGCATTGAGGACACTACACCATTTAAGTGTGGTGGAGGTAACCTATATAGTTTATGATTTTCATTTGATGTTTGTTTTCAATTTTTTGTGTGTTTATTTTTTTAGTTTTTAGTGTTTTTTTAAACTTTTGAGATGAAATTATTATCATTTCCATTTTTTAAACCCATGCCACTGAGTGAATAAATTTCTTCCATGAAACTAAGCATAAATTAATGTTGAAAAAGATTTGGTTTCAAGTTAAATTCATTGAAGATTTCATGAAAATTTCTATGATTTTTGAATCCCATTTCATATCTAACTATCTTTATATTTGAAATCACTTTCTCACGAGGCTTCTGAACCATTATTGTTATATTATTTTTATTCACCTCACTTCTTTAGAGAACCAGACCGTGCTTATTTTAACCAGAATTTGATTTATTCATTTCAAAACATGAGTGTTTGGGGTGCCTATGTTTTAAATTATTGAGGCATTTCATTGATTTTAACGCCCCATTTTCAAGATAATCCCTTTAATTCTATCCTACCTTATACATTTAATCTTTTTAACCCTTATAATCCATGAACAACTTGTTAGGTTTGCCACATTACAATCCATTTTTTCCTATCCATCCTACTCTTGAAGTGAAATTGCATGATCTAATTGATCTTACGTGTGGGGGTAGCAGTCATGTGTTGTGCTACCTCATTTGGTGAAGATTTGGGTGAAAAATAAAATGAAGAAGAGATGTTTGTGCTAATGAAATTCATTCTGTTGAAATTTGTGGCTTTTCTAGAGCTTTCATGAAAAAGCATGTTTGAGGAGACTAAAATTGTTGCTGCTAAATGATGATCTGTTTGAACATTTCTTTATATTTCATGATGATGTAGCTGAATTTCTACTAAGGGGAGTGAGGAGGATACCATACATGAGGGAAAATTAGAATTGTGCAATTTTCCTTCGAAATGAACCAAACCCTCATCATTTGGCCTCAGAATTTTTCACATAAAATCCTACCAACCAAAATCCACAGAACAATCCTAGAAATTTCTCATGATAAACACATGTCCTTGACTCACATCGGGTGGATAAGTAATAGTTTTTCAAACTTATGGTGTTCCTTGCATTGTTTTGGATGAGAAAAACTTTGTTACAAATTGATATTTGTGACATGAGAGAAAATTCATATGAGGTAGGTGTCCTATGTGCATGGGAGGAGAAGTTAAGAGAAAATATATTTGACGATATTATTTGAGATCTTAGAATAATGGTTATGGATGAGTCGTGATATCTTTTATTTCTTGGTGTGTAATTGGTGGATCTCAATGGCATGTGTTTTGAATATGCTTTGATTCGATTTTTATTTTGACTTGTCTGGGTTTCCAAGTTCTATGTGGGGGGGAGATGATAGAGATAATATTTTCATTATTTTATATATGTGTTTCAATTATTTAACCCCTGAAAACTAATAAATTTTAGCTTATTTATATCTTTTTAGTGTTTTGGTGAATTATGGTATTAATTGTGGAAATTTATTAATTCTAGAAATTTAATATTTTTGTGGAGATTCTATATTTTGGGAATATATTTTACATTTTTTATCCAAATTGTGTTATTATTATATTTTAGGATTTTCATGCTCATGGGATGCAATTTTTTAATTTGGACCAAGGTCCAATTCGACACACAATGGCCCAGAAAAATTCATTAAATGGAAAAAGTTTATTGGATGACAGATTGGATCCTACCATAATTAATGAGTCATATCTCACTGTACACATGTCCAAATGATGTGATTCTAGATGGAAAAGAAAGAGGAATCCCAGAATCAAGTTCAAATTAAATTTCATGAAGAAATTTGGTCATTAAAGAACACATTCCATGCGGCCAAAAAGAGGAAGTTAAAGAGTCACCTCTGGAAGAAGACGTTGTCATAAGTAATTCATGGATAAATTTTGTTAAACTTGTCCAAATTAATTTATATGTTGATTAATCATGCATAATACATAGAGGAAAAACATTTAAGAATACACCTTCCCATGATTCGGCCATTTAATCTGCTAACCGGACTCCAACGTTCGGTGGAGTAATTTTGCAAGGAAATTTTCTACTCCACAAGCCTATAAATAAGAGTGTTCACTTCCATTCAAAGAGGTTCAAGAAGGTGAAAGAGTGTCTATGCATAAGGATTGAGTTCTTTATGTTATTTTTATTTTCTATTTTCTTTTTACTTAATTTTTTTCATGCTCTATTCTTCCACATTCAACTCTAATACCCTTCACATGGAGGGTTTAAACCTTTGAGTGATCGGGGAAGGGGAAGTTTCACTTTTTTAATGTCGAAGATTTGTTCTTAAATGTAAAACCTTATTTTTCTTTTGAATGAATCTTATTATTAATGTTTCCCAATTATCTTAATTCGATAGTGTTTTTGGTTTGGTGTACTCATCTTTAATAGCTTTGGTGGAAGACTTTTAATCTCCCTCCACCTAGTGCAATTTGTCTCGATCATGCGAATTGTGTTAGGTGGTGAGTGTCCAGAGATCATTGGAACGTGTGTGGAACTAGTGGAATATTTCGAGAGTTCCAAGGAGTATAAATTCCCGAACGTTACTTTTCTTAGTTATTTAGGAATTTTTTATTAACATTCATGCACATAGTAGTGAATTTTATTTCATTCTTCAACCAAAGGTGATTGATAACTTCTTCGAGGAGTATTTCATTTGTCATTCAATAGGAAAAGAGGGAAGGTAATATTTATGACTATGATGACATTTCAAAAGGCAATCCTACCCTGACCCCATCACTCTCTTCATCCATTAGTTTTCAGCCTTTATTTTTATTGGTTGCTTTATTTTTCAACTCAAACAATTTCAAAAACAACCTTTTCTACTTTCTTAAATTTCCGTGACAAACATAATTTGTGTGCACACCTCTTTGGATAAAACCTAGGTTGACCACTTTACTACATTTTAACATAGGTTATATTTGTTTTTTTCACACCCCATGATAGGCACGTGTCAAAACATGGCGCCATTGCTGGGGGTGTGACAAAAATAAATATAACCTAAGTTGAAATGCATTAAAGTGGTAAACGTAGGTTTTCTCCAAAGATAAGTGCACAATAATTATGTTTGTCACTTAAATTTAAGAAATTAGAAAATGTTGTTTTTAAACTTGTTTGAATTTAAAAATAAATCAAGCAATAAAAAGAAAGTTTGAACACTAATAGATGAAGAGAGTGATTGGGTCACTTCATAAACATCTTAATTTCCTACACATGAGAAAATTTATCTATAATAATTATCCTCTAAACCCTTTTTAGACATCTCACATTATATAATAATCTTTATAATCTGACCATTGGAATATTAAAAAAGGGGTTAGCTTAAAGACTCGGTTACAGAAAATAACTATCACAAAGGATTAGATCATAAACATGTAAGAGAATATTACAATTATATAAATAACACAATGAAATCATAAAATATCCTGGATAATAATCCTAGAAATTTTTGATGAAAAAATTTATCATAAAAACATAATTAAGTAACCATAAATAAATAACATGAATTAAAAAAAAATCAATAAACATTTTAGAATGATATATAAGTGAGTAATTCTTTGAAAATAATGGATAATCATGGAAACTTGTCATAACATGATAAAAAAGTTCAAAAGGTGGCGTAATCAGTAAAATAGGATTTCTTCTCCCTATGAAACTAGCTACTCAACAAACCCATTCAAATAAAAATTTTGAGTAGAGATTTACTCCATCACAATCATCCTTTTTTAAACCTAGTGACTTCATAACCTATTAACATGTATAATATTGAGTGGATCTTAGTGCCACCACACTCACCCTTTGGGAACCTAGAAACTCACTAAAATTTTCACATGTAAAATTTTTAGTTGAACTTCACACCATCACACTCTCTATTTCTGATCCTAGAGACTTTCTATCCTATTTACAGAACATTTAGATATCATGAGATAGATGACTTTAACTAACTAATTAAAGGGATATATAGTTACTAACTATCTTATAATCCATAAATTTGTGTGAAACTTGAAAACTAAAACATTCATCATCCCATAAGTAATCTGTGGAAAACGAATAGATTTCTTAAAACATTTAAAAATAACATATAACAAGAAGCCAATAAATAAAATTATATCAAAACTATCATTTTCCAAAATAAATAATATCATAATAACATATAAATGTTGATAAAAACATTAATTTATGAGAAATATACCTTGTATGGTACATATTATTGAAAACTTAGATGTTTTCACAAAACCATTTTAAAACATTGAAGGGAAATAAAACTTCAGAAAAATTTAATGGAAGAGAATACTTTTGAAAACCATGTTATAAAGATCTCAAAATAAAAAATCCATGATAAATAAAAAATGTTTCAAAAAGGGGGAGTAAAATATATAGAAAAAATTTACTTTTACAAAAATCCATAGTAATATAAACATTAGAAATACATACACATATTAATAAAAGAAGTTAAAATATTTTGATAACTTTAACTTTTAAAAAGAATATTTAATACTGGAAACTTGGAAAGAACATAACGTTTTAGTAAAAGAAGTGAAAATAATTTTAAAACATTTAATTTTAGAAAGAATGGTTAATAATGGAAAATTGACACATATATAGGAGTAATCAAATGAAAATGTGGAGTGGATGATGCAACATGTATTTTGGAAATAATGGAAAAAACTTTTGATTATTTTGAAAGAACGTTCTTTGAAACCCATATTGCATCAAGGATTTTAGAATATTTATTTTAAAATAATATAATGACAAATTTAAGGTTACCAATGATATATAGAGGGGAATAAATGTATATAGTATTTATCGTGAAGGATCTTATAAAATACCTATACAGATTTTCACATTAGAGAGGTCACAATATTTGGAAGGAACCTGAAAATAAATCCATACTACTTCAAAAACATTTAAAAAAAATATTGAAGGGTACTGAATTTGAAATTAAAAATATAATACCATTAATAAAATTATAATTCAGAATATAATATATAATATCAGTAGTATACATGTAACTTAAATGAAAATAGGAGTGTACTACAAAAAATGACTCAATAAATGGAAAATTGAGATAAAAATTCCTTACGTTGCTTCCTTATATAGTTTATGAAACTATAACCTCCTATAAAATATAAATGTCTAAATTAATATCCAATTTATTAAAAATACTCACAAATTTTATTTTTATAATCCTTAAAATAATTTTTTTTTTCATAAATACATTAATTAGATATATTTTATTATGACCATCTGGTATCAAGAAGATTCAAAAAAATTGCATTTTTAATAATTTTGATATAATTACGCATAATTTGATATCAATTTAATTATTTATATATAATCTATGGTTCTATATTATATAACATATATTTATTTTTAATTATCTTATTTCATTCCATATATGTTTTGGTTATGTTATTTGAAAATTTAATTGATGACAACTTATCTCTGTAATTTTAGCGATCGAAAATGATACTTTAAGAATAAGTCAAATACTTAATATAATAATCCATAACACTATATTAATCATGAGTTTATTAATATTTCAAAATAATATTTATTTTAACGTTTCCATAGTCATCCATAATCATATTATAAATCATTGTTCCCGTAGGTGGATAAACCAAACCAAAGTTGAACATAGTTTATCTCGATTGGAGAGTATGGATAAAGAGGTGTTTATTTTGACATAATACCATTATAACATAATAATAATGATATTATTGTGATTTTTTCATGTTGTTTAACCATAATTTAATACTTTTATATAATTTAATAAAATATAAATGAAAAATGTTTCATCATGGAGGGGATAACCCACACATATGTCTGATCAACATTATTGTTTCTCAATGCATGATTGGGGTGATGGTGGGTATTAAATTTTAATTTAATAATAATAATAATTATATGTGATATATAAAAATATTTTCATAATTAATACCATTACGATCATCCATGAAAGGGTAAATAAAAATTAGAGTAATTTTCTTTGACGAGGTGGTAGGATGCACAATGCACTAACAATGTTCTTTTATTTTTCTAGGTGGAGGAAATTAAATAAATAAGTATTTTAAAACTAATATAACAAAATATAATTAAAAATATGATAATTAATTCATTATATTATTATATTGATAAGATATTTTTATGATTAATAATAATAATAGAATCTTAAGAGGAGATAACACTTACATTTGAGACATGATTTTTCCTTTGAAAGTTCACCTAAAATCGAAGGGAGTAAGATTAAAATGTGAGAAAATGGGATTACTTTTGTAGGATAGGGTTATAGGGAGAGTAAAATGGTATATTTTCATGGGGGTATTCTAAATATAACTGATCTGTTGAAAGATTATCCAGGATTACTTTTTATAATATATGAAAAGGGAACTTTTAGAAACACCCTTTATAATTTAATAATACCATGACACTCTTCCAAGTTCAATGGATACTATTTCTGAAATTATTTAGTGTGAGGTTTATTTGTATCTATAAATAATCAAAAATATATTTCCATATAATTTTTAATCATATTATAGTGGTTTTACCTTTATTTATTGCATTTTATACTTTTAGTTTTAAACTAAGTAACTAGCTTCTAACTAAGTGATTTTATATTTTATGAAAAATATAACATAACACATATAACCAAATTTGGGTATTATAGAACTAAATTTAACATCTATTTTATAAAATTATTATTCTAAATAATATAAAATTTTACTTTTAAAATAGAAAATATAACATGTATAAAGACTGTTTTATTTGAAAAATGATATTTTCACCATTATTGGTTATTAATCTTATTTCATAATGATTAAAAATAAAATTAATGTTACTATATTTATTTATGTGTTTATAAATATTAATATATTCATTATTTAAATAATATGATTTTAATTTATTTGATACAAATTCCTTGCTATTAATATAACTATAATTTTAAAATAATATTTTGACCACTGTCATGTCAATTAACATTATTCGTAATAATATAAATTTTATTCCTAGAAATTAAATTATAAATATTAAATAAAATTAATATTATTATCTCAAAAATTCAAATCATTCTATAAAATTTTATCTCTATGAATATTTAAATTGATCATTATGTTAGCTAATGTGTCGCTGAAAAACCAATTTTCTGAAAAAATATATTTTTATGTATAAAGATTTATGATTTGGATAGAATTATCAATTTTATTAATGCTATTTAATTTTAAATAATTATTACCAATAAAATAGTGTTTATTTATAAATAAATTAAATAATAAAATTTATTTCATTATGTTATAATTAATCAAAAACATTCAGAAAATATTTTTCATTAAATAAAAACATAAATTTTTTAAATGTTGAGAATGGGTTTATAAATTAAACATGGTATTTTAAGTAAAATAAAATTTACCAACCACACCCATTGAAAGAAAAAAAAATAACCACTGAGCCTCTCTTATCAACCATTGAATATCCAAGAAACCTCCCTACCCATGTGTCAGTTTCGCTCTGCATACCAAATCAAACCAAAGGAAAAAACTCGCAGAACCCATTCAGTGGTTCTGAAAAACCTTATAATACAAGCTAAGAACAAAAATAAAGGCTTCAAGTCACCCTAGTGGATAGAAAGAATCTCTAAAAACTAGTTTACATGGGTATTGGTTTCTCATTTTCAAACCCTATTCCTAAAAAAATTACACACACACACAAATCCACGAGTGTTCAAAACACCTCATGGAATCCAATGGTTTTCCAACAAACCCAAATTCACCCATGTTACTAACCTAAATGACCCATTTCCAAAAACATATATCATTTTAAAAAATCCATTTTTCAAACAATTCTAAACCATATAATAAAATTTTCAAATTCTTTAAATTCTATTTCAATCACTACTTTCCTTATGTTTTCATAAAAATAAAAAATCTCAACCCATTTCAAAATTATCATCTCCATTATTCATTTTCAACAAAACAATCACATACTACCATTAAAAAATAACTAGCCCCACCATTTAATATTTTCCTTATAAAAACACAGTTTTACTGAAATGAAAAATTTTCTAGAATCCATTTATCTATGGAGGCCAACAATCACAACAACTTAATAAATAATGCCCCTAGAGTCTCTCATAGTTTTATAAAACCTTATAATAAAAGACAAAAAAATAATTTATATTATCGATTTATCTAAATAATATAGATATTAACAAGTCAAATACTTCAAACAACCCCACCCATAGGCACGTGAACCATTCTCTTAACATGCCACTATAATGATGCATGTATAACCCACTGTATTATTGAATATCCCTACAACTCATCTTTAGTCTCATCCATCCCACATTGGGATCATCAATCCAAAAAATTCCTCACTCATTCTCGGGTTCCTAATCCAAAAACTGGATATTATTTATTAACATGAGGTTCAACTAGTGGAATATTATCCAAGAATGCGCTAAATATACTTCTTGAGTTTTGACATCCTATCTCTATTTATAACTATTTTATCCTATCTAAAATATTCTATGATACCATTTTTAATATCCCATTTTAGAACACCCAAATAGTTCCCAAGAAGGGGTTTCCATGTGATCTCAGGTAGGACTCCCTATACATTAGAGGCCACTGACTAAAAAGGAGTTCCAAACATAGTAATAGGGAGACTATCCCATGAAAAAATTATAAGGGGCCATTCCCCAATCTTAAAAAAAATTCGTGACCCATACATATAACATATGTCCATCCAACCTTTAGAATAAACTATAATCCCACTTTTCTCTTGAAGATCAAAATATGAAAAAGCTAAATTCTTATATGATGCATCAAAAAATAGAGTAGTTGTAGCGGATTGAAATAACTCAGGTATATACAATTTTTTTTTACATGAGATGGTATATACTAAATTAAAATATAAAATAAATACATGGATTTTATCCCAACTCACATACATCATGTCATATCCATGGCCTCTACAAATATATTATATATACAATGAGCCCAACTTCATGCCGTATTTGAGTCCAAAAATAAAATATTATGTTTTAATGATGAACACTAGAACCCATTACATTTATGCGGATAGTATGTGAGTCTGAAAAACATGCATTTATTTCCAATTATTCAACCAAATGTGCAGTATTTTCATCAAAAAGGTGTTCATGAAATACATATATAGAGTTTGGTCATTCCCATGAACCAAACTGACCTAAAAATATAAAACACATGTCAATTAAATAATACATGCTTTAGAACTGTAACGCCCCGACCCCAGCTACCCAGAGTCGGTGCATTACTTCGTAACATTGGCATGATCACAAAAGATCAAGTCTCGAAAGACCGATTAGTTTAGTAGCCTTGGAAACACTAGATACATTCGTAAACGTTACATTACATCATAAAGTGAAAAACTACAATAACAAAGTCTCCATAGTCCACACTCATATCCTCTTCTGACTATCCCTGCAGGTCATTCATAAAATACTTCTTCACATCCTGGAAAATATTAAAACATTGAAAGGGGTGAGCTCAGATGCTCAGTAAGGATAACAATATTGCGGAAGCTTTCATAAATAAACATAAACATTTAAGGCAATGTATAACTAAAACAAAAGCCTTTTAAACTTGAACATCAACATAATATGGCAAAAGTAAAATGAGATAATTCCATTTACTTCTTCACATGGATATTCTATTGGTCGAATAATCACATGCAATATCAATAACCACTTTCATAATGATGGAATGCATAATGCCAGACTATCATAACCACGTAGTCAAGGCCTCGTGCCAAGACCACAAATAATATTTTTTCAAGGCCTCGTGCCAAGACACTAGTTTGTCTCATGAGACCTGCCGATGCATCGAGGAGCTATAGCGGGCTCCACCTGTCACTTATTAAGTCCAATGCATTCTTCATATGAATAGTTTTAAACATATCATAAACCATAACATAATCGTATCACATAAAACAGGCATAAAGGAAACATAACATTTCCACATTTCAATCACAAGATATCAATACAACACATTGATATAATAAAAATGCTTTCAAAACCATTTTCAATACCAAAATAAAAGAAAGTTAAAACATTGTATTTATTTTTCATTAAAAAAAATGATGGCTTGTAGAGGAAGCCGAAACTCAAATAATGGTCACGGCGGAGGATAAGTCGTTGTCGCCGCATAAGTACGGAAATAAAAACATTCCCTTTTTTCATTTAGCAAAACGCTTCGTATAAAAAAGATTCCTTTTGAATAAACGTAAAAGTCAAAGGGGTTTATACACCGTATAAAAGAAAGTTGTGTATAAAACCAAATATGACTCAATGAAAGGAGATTGAGACGAAGTCCTTAAAAAGATAATTTTTAAAATAAAATAGATCTATTATGTGTATTCACTATAGTTACACATAAAGAAAGTAAAAATACAAAATAGTACATAATAATATCATGACATAATTGGAAAGTAGGAGATTAACCCAAAGAATGGAAGTTGGGTTAAGAAGTTCCCTTACCTCGTGTCTGACTTGACTCAACCGTTCTTTAACCTCCTGAATAATAAACTAGAGTTAATATATACCTTATTAAGAACCATTTTAAATTTCATTATCCTTATTATATCACTTATTACAATGATATGAACATTATGTAATTATTTAAGTTAATAACGGTCGTTTTGTCGATCTTTGGTACTTGAGTCAACAATAAGCTTCTTATAATTACAAGTTGTTTATGTGGTGAAATATCCATTATATCCAGAATTATATTCATGATTTAGATGTCATATATATCTTATATATCCAGTATATACATTCATTTATAATATTACGTAACATTTAGAGGTAAGAAATGAAATGCACCGTTCATGGAGACGGTAAGCCGTACGTACGCATGAACGCTACTTTCATTTCAATTTCATATTTAATGGAACTAAATCATAATGATATAAATGTATAATATAATTCCAGTATAATATAGTGTATAATACCATTTACTCCATCCTTTATACATCCCACATATGGCATTAACGATTCAAATCACTTTGAGGGGGCGGTAGCCCGCACTTCCTAAAATGAAGATATCGCGTATACCCATAATGGAAGCCATAAAGGTAAGACACAAATGAAAAATAAAGAAGCATAAGTAAAACATAAACATATTATATATCATATATAAAAATAGTGACATCATAATGGCCACCTTTGAAGGTGTTAAATGAGTGTTGAACAATCATCGTTTCGTGAGGCAGAAATTCGCCATCCACAGAAACCGTATGTTCTTTAACCATTAGATGTAGGTGTGTGTAAGTGTAGCTCGAATCCTTCTTATAACAATATCCTAGTATATTGAGGATACTGGTGTTGTTACAAAATAAATGAATAAAAAGAGTTTAGGGGGTTGGAGAAGAAAAATAAAACAAAACAACATTAGAAAAGACATTACCTCAAAATCGGGTAACTCTTTTTGATTTGAGCCAAAGGCTTCCTTGGGAAGAGTTCTGCCCAAAGTGAGGCTTCTATGAGTAAGGGAGGAATGTTGGGAGAGTATTTGGGCAGAGTTTGGCCAAGCCAAATGGCTTGAAAGTGTAAATGAGGTGGGAGAGGTGGGGGCCTTTTATAAGTGGAGAGGAGGGGCACTTTTGGAAAGATTGAAATGTTACATTATTTCACAATGCTTTTCGGATTCTAAAGGTCCCACACTTATATAATTCGAGTATAAGGTGATAAGGGTTCGAAATATCTTCATCCAATAGGCTTTGGACAAGTGTAAGCCTTGTATTTTGCATTATCTTCCCATTTTATTTAAATTGTTAAATAATGAGGTCATCGCCACATCATAATGATGTCATAAATAATTTAATTTATTTAATGTCTAAAAATTATAAAACAAATACTATGATGTAGGAAATCTTTTTAGCTTTCTAATGAATATTTATAGTCAAACTTTGGACTTGTGTAACCATACTTAAAAATTGTTTTAGTAAAACAATTTATGTTAGTGTCATTTTCACTTTAACATTAAATAAAAAGTAATTTATGTTATTTCCCAACAAAAGTGGATCCATGGGGTCCCCAAGTTAGGACATGGCTTGTCTTGGTCGGCCATGACACAACCAATGAGGTTGGGACATGTGTCTAGGTCATTTAATATTATTAAAGTATTATTTATACCTTAAACTACCCTAATTACCACTAATCGCGATTAAGAACTTAAAAGTTACTATTCACCAAAAAATTATTTTAATCTCATTGAACCACATTTTACTTCTTAATGAAAACCATGTATGTCGGATTTTTGAAAATCAAATCACAGAAGTGGTAATATTTCATTTAAACGAAAAATCAGTTATTTAACTACCACTTAGTGGTTTCACTATTCATCAAAAATTGAAGTTTTTCAGAATAAGGCCAAAATTTCACCCTAAGCTATAATTGATATTCCGAATTCAAAAATGATGTCTATTTTACAAAATTCCAAACATATAAGTTGTATTAATTAATTTTATAATTAATTCCCGCTGTTACAACAAATAGCGTGTTTTTAAGAAACAATTTATATCAAAAGTTTGGCAATTGTTTATGTCCAATTTCAATGTTAAATTAATTCTAATGACCACCATTGGATAAAATGGTAAAAATATATTCTAATTATACTCTAAAACCACTCAATAGTATAATTTATCACTATGAATTATTTTGATTAAAAAAGTTGTTTTAAGTATTTTTCACTATTCATAAAAATTTTGAAGTTCTCAGAAAATTACAAAAAATTCAACATAGGCTAATTTCAATATTAGGAATACAAAAATGAAGTCCATTTTGAAATATAAAATTTCTATAAATTTAAAAGGTGGTTATTACTATTCATAACGGCTACTTTGATTCGTTGCGGTGTGTTAGAACTCAAACTTGCATCCAATGCAAGCTATTGCATTATTGAAAGAGAGGCGTATCGTGGAAGCTCGGGGTGTTACATTCTCCCCTCCTTCAATAAATTGCGTCCTCGCAATTTGAAATTTTTCTTTGAAAATAAAAGGTTGAAAAGAGAAAATACCTTTGAGGAAAAGCCACATCGGAAATAAGGTTAATAAATATATAACATTAAAAGAAAGCAGGATAAGTACAAAGGTCACCCGATATAGCCCATTCTAGGATTATATGAAAATATGGATATGGAGGAGAAACAAACCATCAAGGTCTGATGGAGAGTTATAGAAAACAGGATTAGGAGAAAGGTTAACCATAAGAAAATCACAAACTTGTGATTGGTTAAACAGTCATTGAATCTCCAGTTGGAAAAGTTAACCGACAACATTTTTGTTTTAAGTTACCTTTTATAATGTTGAGGAATTTATTTAGGAGATTTACTAAGAACGTAAGGGAATATACATACTTGTTATGTATACTTTCATTTGTTAATAAATTTTTACCTCAAACCCAACTTTTACTCCAAATGGTAACGGAACTCAAAAATATTCTATTTATCCTAATTGTATAAGGTTCCAAATATTAACACATACCATTTAGATTAGTAAAACTATTTTGTAATAACCAGGGACTTCCTGTAGGCTAGTGGTAGGAAATAAAGGCCTGTCGCACTTTGATTGTGGGTTCGATTCCTACAGCTTTGTCCGACGCGACGGTTTATGCCCCACCCTACAGGTTGTCCTTTTCCTAAAACTATAGTATTATAATATTCCAAAAATAATCTTCATAAATTTTTTAACCTTAAACCATACTATCCAAAGATCAACTTAATCCACTCCAACCTTTATAGTTATCCAAAATACCTCTGTCCAGACTTTCTCTAAAAGGTCTCTTAATTCCAAAATCAATTTATCAGATTCCCCAAACAAAGTAAAGTTTCTATTATTGTCACATACTAAAAATATAATTACCTTCATCATATTAAAACCTTACTGAAACCAACAAGTACTGCAGTACAATCCTTATATAGATCACATTATTCTAATAACCAGAATATAATCCTTGAGTCCAAAAGCAGCAATACATTAATTATTCTGCTTCAACTGTAGTCACAGCATAAGATTGTCCTTGATCCCTTGGCATTTTCTGAGGTAAGTTTCCCTGACGCTTAGGACATTCATTTGCATAATGACCCATTTCTCTACAATTGTAGCATTCAACTTTGACAGCCTCTTTCTTTCCCTTGCAATCACGAGCCTGGTGACCCTTTTCTCCACATTTATAACAAACTCCCATTCCTTTTAGGCAAGTACCAGGGTGATTCTTCCCACAATTATCACATAATGGAAAATCCTTCTTTCCCTTTTTCCCTTTATCTGTCTCTTGTTCCACCGTTCTCTTCTTCTCTTGCTTTATTTGTTGTCATAAGACTTAGAGAATTCCTTTTCTGTCTTGATAGCACACGAGACAATATCTTCGTATGATGAAAAGGATTGTGATACCAAAGCTCGACGGAGAAATGGTTTTAACCCATCAAAGAAACGATCAATCTTACTCCTTGGGTTACGTATATAATCGGCAGCATGCCTCGCTAACCTTGTAAAGTTAGCCTCATACTTTGCGACATTCTCATCCTCCTTCTGCCTCAAACTCAGAAATTGCCTTTCCATATCTGCTCGATGGTCACGAGGAAAGTATTTTTCTAAGAAAAGATCTTTGAACTCCCTCCATTCCATATTAGATACGTCATCATCTTCCTTTGTGTTTTGAATCAGCGACCACCACTGATCGGCATCTCCAGTGAGGCGGTAAACTGCCATGACAACCTTCTCCCTTTCACTACTCCCCAAGGCATGGAATATTTTCTCTAAGGAATTTATCCATTGCTCAGCTACTATAGGATTTGTACTCCCATTAAAGGTTGGTGGTTGTTGCCTCATGAAACGATCTAGCATTGATCCTCCACGTTGCGGATCAGGGTGCTCCATACGAGTAAGGTTATTATTCATAACCTGAGTGAGTTGTCCCAGTATGGTAATAAGTTGATCTGCACCAGTTGTATCTCCAGATCCACAATAATTATCTTGATCAGGAGGGCAATCCCTACACGGAGTTCGTGCATTGATACGGTTTCCATTACTTCCACTAGGCGCCATTTCTAAACAATGGCATAAACTAGATTAGTTTATGAATCAAAATACATAATTCCATACTTATAAAACACTTAACATAAATTAAACTATTTATGGATATAATCCATAATCATAAAAAGAAATGTTTTCTTTGAGTAAGTATGTACTCATAACCCTTCATAGTGGTTTGTAAGTAAAATGAGAATTATCCTAAGCATATCCCCCGGGAGTGTCGTAACCAAGAGTGCAGCAAGGCCTGTTGTCGTGCACCAGTTCCCATTCGAGTCTAGCTCAAAGCGGTGTTTTCGGGTTTTACCCCTAGGTACATCTGTGCCAGAGCCGCCTCTACCTGCTCGTATCCAGACAGGGATGTATTTCTCGGAAAACTCATAACATCTCTATAATACCAAAATTCTAGGAAGTTCTTCTATACTAATCCTCAAAGTCTATCTTTGGGCTATGTGCTCTAATCGGAGTTTATCTAAATCTAGCTTCCAAGGTTAGTACTAAACTGCCTCTGATACCAACTATAACGCCCCGACCCCAGCTACCCAGAGTCGGTGCATTACTTCGTAACATTGGCATGATCACAAAAGATCAAGTCTCGAAAGACAGATTAGTTTAGTAGCCTTGGAAACACTAGATACATTCGTAAACATTACATTACATCATAAAGTGAAAAACTACAATAACAAAGTCTCCATAGTCCACACTCATATCCTCTTCTGACTATCCCTGTAGGTCATTCATAAAATACTTCTTCACATCCTGGAAAATATTAAAACATTGAAAGGGGTGAGCTCAGATGCTCAGTAAGGATAACAATATTGCGGAAGCTTTCATAAATAAACATAAACATTTAAGGCAATGTATAACTAAAACAAAAGCCTTTTAAACTTGAACGTCAACATAATATGGCAAAAGTAAAATGAGATAATGCCATTTACTTCTTCACATGGATATTCTACTGGTCGAATAATCACATGCAATATCAATAACCACTTTCATAATGATGGAATGCATAATGCCAGACTATCATAACCACGTAGTCAAGGCCTCGTGCCAAGACCACAAATAATATTTTGTCAAGGCCTCGTGCCAAGACACTAGTTTGTCTCATGAGACCTGCCGATGCATCGAGGAGCTATAGCGGGCTCCACCCGTCACTTATTAAGTCCAATGCATTCCTCATATGAATAGTTTTAAACATATCATAAACCATAACATAATCGTATCACATAAAACAGGAATAAAGGAAACATAACATTTCCACATTTCAATCACAAGATATCAATACAACACATTGATATAATAAAAATTCTTTCAAAACCATTTTCAATACCAAAATAAAAGAAAGTTAAAACATTGTATTTATTTTTCATTAAAAAAAATGATGGCTTGTAGAGGAAGCCGAAACTCAAATAATGGTCACGGCGGAGGATAAGTCGTTGTCGCCGCATAAGTACGGAAAGAAAAACATTCCCTTTTTTCATTTAGCAAAACGCTTCATATAAAAAAGATTCCTTTTGAATAAACGTAAAAGTCAAAGGGGTTTATACACCGTATAAAAGAAAGTTGTGTATAAAACCAAATATGACTCAATGAAAGGAGATTGAGACGAAGTCCTTAAAAAGATAATTTTTAAAATAAAATAGATCTATTATGTGTATTCACTATAGTTACACATAAAGAAAGTAAAAATACAAAATAGTACATAATAATATCATGACATAATTGGAAAGTAGGAGATTAACCCAAAGAATGGAAGTTGGGTTAAGAAGTTCCCTTACCTCGTGTCTGACTTGACTCAACCGTTCTTTAACCTCCTGAATAATAAACTAGAGTTAATATATACCTTATTAAGAACCATTTTAAATTTCATTATCCTTATTATATCACTTATTACAATGATATGAACATTATGTAATTATTTAAGTTAATAACGGTCGTTTTGTCGATCTTTGGTACTTGAGTCAACAATAAGCTTCTTATAATTACAAGTTGTTTATGTGGTGAAATATCCATTATATCCAGAATTATATTCATGATTTAGATGTCATATATATCTTATATATCCAGTATATACATTCATTTATAATATTACGTAACATTTAGAGGTAAGAAATGAAATGCACCGTTCATGGAGACGGTAAGCCGTACGTACGCATGAACGCTACTTTCATTTCAATTTCATATTTAATGGAACTAAATCATAATGATATAAATGTATAATATAATTCCAGTATAATATAGTGTATAATACCATTTACTCCATCCTTTATACATCCCACATATGGCATTAACGATTCAAATCACTTTGAGGGGGCGGTAGTCCGCACTTCCTAAAATGAAGATATCGCGTATACCCATAATGGAAGCCATAAAGGTAAGACACAAATGAAAAATAAAGAAGCATAAGTAAAACATAAACATATTATATATCATATATAAAAATAGTGACATCATAATGTCCACCTTTGAAGGTGTTAAATGAGTGTTGAACAATCATCGTTTCGTGAGGCAGAAATTCGCCATCCACAGAAACGTATGTTCTTTAACCATTAGATGTAGGTGTGTGTAAGTGTAGCTCGAATCCTTCTTATAACAACATCCTAGTATATTGAGGATACTGGTGTTGTTACAAAATAAATGAATAAAAAGAGTTTAGGGGGTTGGAGAAGAAAAATAAAACAAAACAACATTAGAAAATACATTACCTCAAAATCGGGTAACTCTTTTTGATTTGAGCCAAAGGCTTCCTTGGGAAGAGTTCTGCCCAAAGTGAGGCTTCTATGAGTAAGGGAGGAATGTTGGGAGAGTATTTGGGCAGAGGTTGGCCGAGCCAAATGGCTTGAAAGTGTAAATGAGGTGGGAGAGGTGGGGGCCTTTTATAAGTGGAGAGGAGGGGCACTTTTGGAAAGATTGAAATGTTACATTATTTCACAATGCTTTTCGGATTCTAAAGGTCCCACACTTATATAATTCGAGGATAAGGTGATAAGGGTTCGAAATATCTTCATCCAATAGGCTTTGGACAAGTGTAAGCCTTGTATTTTGCATTATCTTCCCATTTTATTTAAATCGTTAAATAATGAGGTCATCGCCACATCATAATGATGTCATAAATAATTTAATTTATTTAATGTCTAAAAATTATAAAACAAATACTATGATGTAGGAAATCTTTTTAGCTTTCTAATGAATATTTATAGTCAAACTTTGGACTTGTGTAACCCTACTTAAAAATTGTTTTAGTAAAACAATTTATGTTAGTGTCATTTTCACTTTAACATTAAATAAAAAGTAATTTATGTTATTTCCCAACAAAAGTGGATCCATGGGGTCCCCAAGTTAGGCCATGGCTTTTCTTGGTCGTCCATGACACAACCAATGAGGTTGGGACATGTGTCTAGGTCATTTAATATTATTAAAGTATTATTTATACCTTAAACTACCCTAATTACCACTAATCGCGATTAAGAACTTAAAAGTTACTATTCACCAAAAAATTATTTTAATCTCATTGAACCACATTTTACTTCTTAATGACAACCATGTATGTCGGATTTTTGAAAATCAAATCACAGAAGTGGTAATATTTCATTTAAACGAAAAATCAGTTATTTAACTACCACTTAGTGGTTTCACTATTCATCAAAAATTGAAGTTTTTCAGAATAAGGCCAAAATTTCACCCTAAGCTATAATTGATATTCCGAATTCAAAAATGATGTCTATTTTACAAAATTCCAAACATATAAGTTGTATTAATTAATTTTATAATTAATTCCCGCTGTTACAACAAATAGCGTGTTTTTAAGAAACAATTTATATCAAAAGTTTGGCAATTGTTTATGTCCAATTTCAATGTTAAATTAATTCTAATGACCACCATTGGATAAAATGGTAAAAATATATTCTAATTATACTCTAAAACCACTCAATAGTATAATTTATCACTATGAATTATTTTGATTAAAAAAGTTGTTTTAAGTATTTTTCACTATTCATAAAAATTTTGAAGTTCTCAGAAAATTACAAAAAATTCAACATAGGCTAATTTCAATATTAGGAATACAAAAATGAAGTCCATTTTGAAATATAAAATTTCTATAAATTTAAAAGGTGGTTATTACTATTCATAACGGCTACTTTGATTCGTTGCGGTGTGTTAGAACTCAAACTTGCGTCCAATGCAAGCTATTGCATTATTGAAAGAGAGGCGTATCGTGGAAGCTCGGGGTGTTACAAGAACGATGATATAATCATTATCATACCACTATCCATACACTAAATTCTTTGGAACCATGTCTGAAGGAATTCCTATCAGAAACTTGGTAACACATGTTTTTATTGGCCCATTCCTATCACTCAGGTCATATCCCTATCAAGTACCATGAACCATACCTTCTTACCGAGGGAGATCTATCAAGTCACCCCTACCCATCCCCGTAGTCTATGGGGAGTTCAAAAATGTACATCATACCATCCCTAAAGGTTTTGGAGAGGCCCATAAAGCCCCCCAACCTATCCTGATAAACTCTAGGAAGGCCAATTAATCACACTGATCCATCACACAGGTTCCTGGGAGACCCAAAAAATTAAACAGATCTATCTTGTAGGTTCATGGGATTATGAAATATTCACATTGTTCCATCATATATTCTTTTTCAAGGCCAAATTTTCAATTATCCCAACCCATTCCTAGGCACTCAGTGATGTTACATAAGGATATGATGAGTTTATTTAGAAAAATTAAATATGATGCACAAAACGCCTCAAAACTAAAAAAAAATTCATCAGGTTAGAATTCCCATGGGGCCTAGTCCCATGCACAAGAATCTGCTCAGGTCCCTTGGATGCATCCCATCCTTAAGGGGTTCCACCACAATAATATCTTGTTACTTATTTTAGGTACTACATACCATTAATTTTTTAATCCGATTTGTTTGGGTGTGTTTCAAGTCTTTTGGGAATGATTGGGATTTTTTAGTGGATTTAAAATTTATCCTATAGTAGGCTATGTTGTGGATGATCTGGTCTATGGCATAATGCCTTGTGATTCACATTTTGCATATAGTTTTGCAGTATAGGGGTTCAAGGGGGGAATCTGTTGAGTTATAACTTTTTTCAACACCCTTAGCACATTTTGGTGGACTATCATGTAGAACTTACCTCAACAATAGTGGGGCTTATGGTACAGATTACCATCTATGAGATTGTGGATTAGGTAGTTGAGTTGTGGAAATTTTATAATTTTAAGGGTTTTTGTGATGTGTTGAGTGGGTTTCACTGTAGCCTTACTCCAATCAAGGCATATCAGGGTGTAGGTTGTGTCATGGATTAAGGAGGTCAGTTGGTTGGTAGGGATTGTGGCATGGTATGGGGTGGTTGCATTGTGGTCTTGGTAATTTATACCCTTCTACATTTTGGTCATCGTGGCTATTATGTTGGAATTTCTTTTCCAAAAATAAATTATCAAACCAAATTTCAAATCCCATATTCTCATTCCCATAGTTTATTCCTCTTTTTTAGATTCATAAAGACCCCAATAGGATTTTTGGGTCCTCCAATATCCATCCTTCATAGATCAAAGAATATGTTGATGTGATCAATCCCACTTCACTATGTAAATATTCCCTTGTTTGGAATCCTATATTTTTACTTCTAGACATCATTGGGTGTAAAAAATTCTCATGATGTTGATGGATTATATCCTTGATCTGATGGGATGTGTTTTTAGGTATTTCATCATTATTTTACATGTGTTGGAAAATCCATTGGAATTCATATTTCAAGTGTCTGATCAATTTATATTGTGATTAAAGGTAGGTGGTTCCATAAGGTTATTCCCTAAAATTGATACCATTATTTCTTTCATGATTTGAAATTTCATTTGAACAATTTTAAAAAACATTAAAAATTTGATAATGAAATGATTTTTTTCAATGGCATGAGCTTTGTGAAATGAAACATATTTTCAAAGGATTTGAAAATATGTTCTGGTTTTAAAAATGATTTCCTAAAATGATTTTTTTTACTCTTGATAAAAAAATGTATTTAAATTAATGTTTATTTTGAAAAATATGAGTTTGGGTAAAACCTCTATTTTGGTTTTAAAATTTAAATGGCATGTTGAAACTTGAAATTAAGAATTGAAACTATGAATGTTGAATTAAATTAAAATGAATGACTCTCATGAACCAACTCAGATATCCTTGTACCCTAATATATGATCCAACTTTATCATATCTTGAAGTGAATTCATGATCCCCATGGGATGGAAACTGGTACATGGTATCATATATGATATAATAAAGATATAATTTACCACAAAGTAGTGTAAGATAAAATATTACAAGTCAGTATGATCAATACTCCAAAATGATAAAGTACTAGAAACTGAATAGTCATAACAACACACAAATAAGTACACCATAAAGTACTCATATCTAAAAAAACATAAAATCCCATGAAACAACTGGATAAAACCTCCATTGGTCACCTCCATCACTCTAATCCCAAAATATCAAGAACATCCACAACCTGAAAGTAGCACTTTCCCTTTTCTCGTACATAGACTAATAATTTCAATAGATGTCGGAAGGATAAGGTGGGGTGTGAGCTATAAAGTCCAGTAGGTTCTCACCAATTTTTCTATAATAGGTTCCATAATAATAAACCAAATCGTTCTTTCAATTTAAATAAAACAGTTCATGGAATGACATATCATATTCATATTTAAAGATATTCTCTCTTTTAAATAGATAGAGAAAATTTCAAAAATTGATTAAATGAACATTTTATATAAAATAATTTATATAAATCATCTGCAAAGAGTAAAACAGTTCTATAATCAATGGAATATATAATCAAAACACACACAAAAAGTTATATGGTCCTCATTCCTGAAGTACATTAGCTTCTAGCTATAATATCCTCACACTTCTCAAATTAGTGATCATTGCTAAAAATTTCTTCATGCATCCCTTAGGCTTAGGATGAATAAGAAACATCAATTTAACATCAATTATAATCTAGATGAAGAAGGATTTTATTAGAGTTATCATCATCAATCCATTTCTAGGGGATCAAGATCTTAGCGTGCTTGCCCCAAATAATCCACTAACTTCCAAGGCTCGTATGTTCTCAATCAATAAACAAACAATGGGAAAATCATCTCGATTAAAATTAATCATCATTTACAATTCAATTTCCTAATTTTCAGTTTCAATATCCAATTCAATTTCAAAACCAAAATATGGGGTTTTCATTATTTCTTGAATTTTCAATACAAAACCAATCATATGTTTTAATCATTTCAATTAAAGAAATTATTCTAAAAAAGATTATCAAAACATTTTATCAATTCCATTATTCTAAATATTTATCCCCCAATTCCAATTCGATTTGAATTGGGGTTTTTCTCATAATCCATCCCATTTAAAATTCCAATTTTATATCATATCAAATCGCGGATTTATAAATCAATTGAAATATAGTATAAAAAAATTCAAGTAGTTCAGTGTTTTAATTAAACACATAATCTGAAATGGAACCACCTATGTTTAATAATTGAATCAAATGATCGATTCCTGTAATGAGAACACCGTCAATGATTTAAGGAAAAGAAGGTTTATGAATCAGATATAGAATAATGATCTGAAAACACAAGGATTAGATCTATAAAAAGTTGTTTAGGTCCATCAAAAACATGATGATATAATACTCACTAATGTGGAGAGAAATAGTGATAACCAAAAACCACATGATTAAAGATCAAATAACTCATAAAATATTGAATGGGATCAACAATTCTCTAATCCACTGAGAGAATGGACTAAATGAACTATAAATTCTTATAGAGAGACTTGACAACGAATGAATTAATGTATGGTTTGAATGGTGTATCTTGGAACATAAACTAGGGTGTTTGAGGCTATAAAATAAATGTTCATAACAATTTAATTTTGTGTGCATTATTAACTATAGTGTGGTGCATGGTTTAGAAAAATCATATGCCAACCATGAATCCCTTCTTTTTGGGGCACACATTTTCCCTTATTTGGTCACATGGTTTGTGTAACATTGAAAAAACTATGCATTACCAACTATTATAGGGTGAACAGTTTGCACTAGGGCACGCACGGTTTGGGAAAAATATGTTCCATCCTTAAAAAGCCTAATAGGATCCCCAAAATTTCCAAATTCCACCCAAAACACCTAGAAATAAGAACCATAAAAAATGAGATCAAAATGAAGTTCAAGTATTACTAAAAAATAGGTAATGAGATGTTAGAACCTCCCCACAATAAAAAATTTATATCCCCAGAAAGCATATCATGAAGTGTCCATATCAATGTGATGAATCCACTACTCACTCAACAGTTCTTCATGCTCCCAAGTCTCCTGAAAATCAGAACCATGGTTTCATATCACACGGACTAAATTTATTATCATCCAATGAAGTATCATTGTCTCAGAATCAAAATCCTAATAGATTTACCATTTATAGATAAATCAGTCTCAATATCAAGATCCTCCCAGATCAAGACATGAGATGGTTCAAAAACGTACATCCAAAGTTTCAATACATGAAACACGTTATGTATCAATTTAAAAAATATTAGAGATGATAAATATTAAGAAACATTCCCAACCTACTCAAAAATCACAAAAGGAGCCACAACATGAGGAGTCAGCATCCCTTTCCTCCCATATCATTTGTGACCGAACCGAGGTGATACTCTCAAAAACACCTGGCCACCAATTGAAAACTCCAATGGTCACCTGCGATAGTTAGCATAGGTTTTATATTATCTCTATACTATCAACATTCTCTGATGAATCAACTATATCTTAGACTTCTTCTCTTTGAGAAAACATGGTCGAACCAAAGAAGCTTCACCAATCTCTGACCAACACAACAAATATTTTCAAGGCCTTCTATACAATTCCTCAAAAAGAGCCATTTTAATTGAATACTAGTAAATATTGCTATAAGAAAACTCAACCAGTCCCAAATGGGCATTCAAATTTCCCCCAAAATCGAGCACACATTCATAAAAATGTCCTTAAGAATGTGTATAGCCTATTATGCCTAGCTATCCATCTTTATATGGTACGTCATACTGAAACAAATATGGGTTATCATTTCCCCTAAAGGCTTCTCAAAAAATAAAAGGTAAAATAGGGATATATATCTTATACTATAGTGTATTTAACTCCATGAAAATGAATAATCTCTTTTACAAAGATATTTCTTAACTCATCAGCTTTGGTTCTATTCTTAATGGTGAGGAATTTAGCCAATTTGGTAAGTCGATCGATCATAACCCATATTTCTTTCTTTCCTTGAGGGGTACATAGAAACCCCACCATAATTTCAATAGTTATCTCATTCCAATTTCACCTTGGAACTAGAAGTGGTTAAAGCATACTCAACGTTCTTTGGTACTTGACCTTGACCTATTGATTGGTATAACAATATGAAACAAAGTCAGTGATGTGTATTCTAATACCTGGCCCCCAGAATTATACCCGTGTTTCATAAAACATCACCATTCCTTGATGGTACGATCCCCATTGAGAATTATGGAAATCCCCCATCATATATATTCTCCTAGAAGAAGGTCCAATTTAGTATTTCCAAAAAAACACAAAATATTCTTCGTGGATAAATGATAATTAAATATTATCTCCCCACCATAAAGACAGTTCCTAAGGCCACAAAATTCTTCATCACATTGTTGATTCCAAATAATATTCTCGATAAAAGAGGAGTTAAAATAACCCAAGTAAAAATAGAATCATACTCATTATCCAAGACTCCTAAGTTAAACTGTGGAAAAATATCGATCATGTTCCGCACTTCATATGATTATTTCACAGCCTGGTTTGTAAGTGTCCTACTCAGATAATCAACAACAACATTCCCCTTTCATGAGGTATAAGAAATGTCGAAATCAAAAGACTATAGGTACTCCACCTAATCCCTATGGAATAGATTTAGATATTTTGGGAGAAGATACAACTTATTATCTTGTGTTCATAGTAAAAGTTAAATCGTTCTCTAAAAGGGTAATTCCACCAACTATTAAGTGCATGCATCAGAGATATAAGTTCCAGACCCTGGATTAGATATTTATTTTTGTGTGGCCTAAGCTGCCGAGATCCATATGCTACCATGTGGTCACCCTGGATACAAACACAACCCCAACATGAACCTAATGTGTAAAAAATACTACATAGACATTCCCAACCTCTATAAGAGTCAACATATATTTTGAAGTCAATAGATGTTTCAACACACTAATATTACATAAAAAAATTTCATCCCATGATAAATTTACTTTTTTCTGAGTGAGAGTGTTCATTTGAGGATCAAACATCTAGAAATACATTAGATACCCATAATAATACCCCACTAAACCCAAGAAGCTCTAAATCTCAAAAACATTACATCATTGTTCCAATGTCATAACAACTTTCACCTTCTCAAGATCAATTATAATTGTAACAGCCCAAGATTTTATAAAAAAATATTATTTTTAATTTTATTAATGTCTTGTGTTGTACGCTACACCAAAAGGATCTTGCACAACACACATCCTTGACTTGACTTGCATTACACGCAATCGCGACCTTCCTCGATAGCGTGTGTAGTACGCAATACCGAGTTTCACTAAACAACGATATGCTATAAAAATATTATTAAAACTAGCCGTTATGAATAGTAATAACCACTTTTTGAAATCCAGTAAATTTTATTTTTCAAAATGAACTTTATTTTTGGATTCGGAGTATCGAATTTAGCCTAAGGTGAAATTTTGGTACTTTTCGGATAACTTTCATATTCTGATGAATAGTGAAAATTACTAAATTATAATTAAAAACAACTTTTTTAATCGAAATAATTAATAGTGATAAATCATTAATTTGAGTGGTTTTAAAGTATATTTAGAATATATTTTTACAATTTAATACAATGTTGGTCATTGGATGTAGTTTCACATTTAAACTAGACATAAACAAGTGTCAATCTTTTGATAGATATTGTTTCTTAAAAACACACTATTTGTTTTAACAGCGGGATTTGATTATAAAATTAATTAATGCAACTTTTATGTTATGAATTTGGTAAAATAGACTTCATTTTTGAATTCGGAATATGAAATATAGCTTGGGATGAAATTTTGGCATTGTTCTGAAAAACATCAATTTTTGATGAATAGTGAAACTACTAAGTGGTAGGTTAAAAACTGAATTTTGCATAAAACTTAATTTTACCGCTTCTGTGAATGGAATTTCGAAAATCCGAGAGACACGGTTAATATCAAGGACTAAAATGTGGTTCAATGAGATGAAAATAATTTTTTGGTGAATAGTAACTTTTTACTTTTTTTACCACGGTTAATAGTAAATAAGGTAACTAAGGGTAAATATGATATTAATATTACCCTAACACATGTCCTAATTCTATTGGACAAGTGTAATTCGACCAAAAACAAACTTAGGAATAAAATATGACCATTTAGGCCCACTTGGATTAGATTAGGACATTTATTATTAATTTATTTAAAGAAGGGTTAAAATAGTTAAAATCAAAGTTTAATAAGTAAATCATTTTTAATATGGGGTTATACATAAGATAAATTCGACTATAAATATTCATTAGAAAGCTAAAAAGATTTACTACATGATGGTATTTTATTTGTAATTTTTAGACATCAAATAATTTAATTTATTTATGACACCAAGATGATGCAGTAATTATCTTGTTAATGAAATATTGACATAATTGATGTTATAAACACCAAAATAAATGTAAGTTGAGACTTTTTATGAATTCCACTAATTTTATAGGTTACTATGATATATTAGTGTTGATTTAATCAACTTGGTTCGAACATATAATTCTGTTAGGACTTTCAAAAAAATCATATATCAAATAGTGTCAAAATTGACACAAAATAGTTTTTAAATCAAATATTATATTATTAATTGTTATTTTATTCCTAAAAATCTAAGGTTCGGCCAAATGACTTAGATAAGGATATATGTATTAATAATATACAATTTGGGGTTCGTTTGGCATGTTATTGTAAGTTTATTAACCATATAGTGAAAGAAAACAAAAAGACACGGTAAAAGTTAAATTATTTAACTTAGAGTTAAATCTAATTGATAAGGTTAAAATAATACCCTAAACTTGTCTAAATACTATTGGTTGATAGGATTTCGACCCATCCCCACTTTATCTTCGAAATAAGACCCTTTGGAACCATTATAAACCGATTTTGACTTTAATATAAAATAATATTTTGAGATATTCCTAAGGTGCCCCTCTCCTCCCCTATAAAAGGACACCTCCTCCCCCTCCTCCTCACACCAATTTGAGCACTCAAGCTCGGCCAACCCCTGCCAATTTATCCTCTCCACTTCCCTAGCAACATCCTAGAGGTTCTGGTCTTCCTCAAAGACCAATTTTAGTGCCCTAAGAGGAGGTCTCAAAGAGGCACTTCAAAGAAGAGGTAATTACCGTTACCAATTCTTTCATCTTTATTTCTTTTTCCACTTATTCTTCTTAGGTTGTTTCATTATGAAGTAATAACATCAGTATCACTCATATACGGATATGTTATTATAAGTATGAAACAACCCTATTTCACCATCTATCCATCCTACGGAATAAGAAATCACCGCGCGTGCGTACGTACGGAATACCGTCTCCACGCCGTGGTGTAATCTATTTTCCACCACCACCTTACATGGATGGGTATAATGGTGTAAAGAATAACTATACATAGTTATTACAAAATCATATTGATTCTGATATATTGTATAATACACTCCAATTCAATTCAATATTTATAGAAATGATATCATCGCTCGTGCGTACGTACGGACTACCGTCTCCACGACGCGATGAGATTCATTCTCCATGTTAACCATTTAAGAATGATTATAATGTATATATAAGAAATAATAATGAAATATATGACATTATAAAGCTACTGGATTTATGTATATATATACATATGTATGTCATTTACTTACTTCCATTTCAAGACAATAAGGAAAGGAAAACAGCGTTCATGCGTACGTACGGACTACCGTCTCCATGAACGGTGTTTTTCATTTTATTTATCTACCTATTATATATATATACTGAATCTATATGATATATAAATCATATTTTATATTCTGGAAGTAAGTAAATCATGATATAAGTAATAATGATGTCAAGAACAACAAGTCAAAACACCTACGATAAATGAAACGATTTTACCCAAAACGCTTCTTTAACATGGAGTTTACAAAAAAAACGGGTAATATAATGTCATAAGTGAACCATATATGATATCATAACAATGAATATGATTCTGTAATAAGTCAATAACATGATTTAAATCATTATACAGGAGGTTCGGACACTTACAAATCAAGTCGGACCTAAGGTAAGGGAAAATATCACAATCTCATTTTTATTCGAGATTGTTTATTCGTAAGTATTTACTGGGGTGTATTTTATCATCCACATCCATGTTTCTTCAATATGTAATATTATTTCCATCCACCTACAATTGTTTAAATCCAAATTTACCCTTCGGTGATTTTTTAGTAAAAGATATGAAAGGAATCTTTTGTCGTTTTTTGTACGAGGTACTTTTTGACTTTTCCGACAAAAGTACGAGAAGAATGTTTTTTTTAACTTATACGGCACGAACGGATTTTTACGGTTTTATAAAGCCTTATTTTCATGAACCTTCCTCCAAAATATTTCATGACTATTTTTAATAAAATCTCTTTCTTTTAAAATTGTATGATGTTTTGTGAAAAGAAATTGATTTTGAAGAAGAAAGGATATTTTCCTCAAGAATTCATTTCAAGTGTTTTATCAAAATTATTTTCCATCTAAGATAATAAAGGGTTCTGTTTCTATCCATATTTTTACATTTATTTGACTATGTTGTGATGGAATTATGTTTATGAATTCCTTTATCTTATATGAATGGTTTTATGATGTCATGTTGTTTAAGAATCCCATTTTTATTACATGGGTTATGCAATGATGTATGATTTATGATTTTGTGGCACACATAAGAATGGATTCATTAAGAGATGGGTGGGACCTATATCTCCCTCCAATGCATTGGGTAAAGATTTTATATCTCATGAGATAGACATGGCTGGAATGGTAGGTTATACCGGTTCAGTGAAACAGGACTGAAACGAGGATTACTCGATTCAGAAAGGGACTTTGTCCACTAAGATAGTCTTGGCAATGAGTCTTGACTAACAAGAAATGATTCTCTATGATTATGTGTGTATGCCACAATGAGTAATGTTTTAAGTTATGATTTCATTTTCACTTCTATGATTTATCCCATGCTATGATATTATGAGCTCTTTTGCAGGTTAAGATTTCCAAAAGCTATATTCTTATGTATATGATGTGATTGATATTTCTTTTGTTTACCCTTACTGAGCATTTGAGCTCACCCTTTTATGTTTTCTTTTCCCCAGGATATAAACAATGGTTTTAGGTATAAAAAGGAAGATCTTTATGGGAGATGTTGAAGATCTTCCACCACAATTAGAAGTTTACGTTCCGAGTTTCCAAAGACACTAAACTATTACGATCCTTGTGTGTGTGTTTTTGTTATGTACTAAGTATTCCACAAATGTAATGTAATGTCCATGTACGTCAAGCTTCGGGTCTTTACAATAATACCATGTTGAAAGACCACATGTCCAAAGAACATCAATTCTCGTATCTAGAAATTACATTTTGATAGCTTGTAATTGTAGTGACCTGACCCCAGAAGCCTGGATCCAGTATCTACTACTAATTAAATTAGGATGATTATAATGAATGAATCCCTGAAGTTCTAATCTATTTAGTACTCTTGGTAAACCATATACAAAAACGAGTCTTTTATTACAAAATAATACACTAATTTAAACATAATTGTTTTACTCTTTCTAAATAAATAACTGAAATTATAACAATAATCTATCTGGTAAATCCTTACATATCATTCATAGTACTTTCTTGGATTTCTAGGGAAATAAACATAGTGTGGGTGAGCTCGAATTCCCAGAAATGTCAAAGTATTAAGGAAGAAATAATAAATCCACATTAAAAAATTAACGTTGCAGATTAAATAACTGAACAGACATGCCATGTAATAAATAAACTGAATGGAAGTTCATAAACTAAATGAGGGAAATGATTAATTATGGGATTTCATGTTTCCCATGCACATGATACCTCTACCATCAACAGACACTTTAATCTTTTCCCAACATTGAAACTAATTAGTCCCATGAGAATATTGATGCATCAAGGGGATTTTATTAACTAATACTTAACCCGTAGAGATTGAATTAATCAATCTATAACCTGTAGGTATTTCATTAACCATCCCCAACTCGTATAGTTCATGTCTAAAGCATTTAAATAAACAAAGTTCCTTATAGCTTTTTTTAAGAAACAATATGGTTTTATCAATATTTCCCCAAAATATCAAATAACATTGAATGTATAAACTATATAAAAAATTGAATATATTTCAAGAAATAATCATATCCAAAAAAATTGGATATTTAGGTAAATTTCTAAAGAAATTGATTAAAATAAAGTGATTTTTTCTAGAAAAAGGTGAAAATCACAAAAGAAAGTGAGATAGAAAGGATAACCAATAAGAACATTCTTCAGGAGTGTCATGAACTAGCCCGGGTACCATTGTAACCCAATAACTAAGCCGGCCTTGACATGAACCAAAAGTAATTCCCGATCCCTATGGGCTGGTGACTAGCACCTGGAATCGTACAACATACAAGTGAGAATAATTTTTCTTCAAGAATACGGAGGTGAAATAAAATAGGCAGTATGAATATCAATACGAAAACTCTACTTGAAGTAAAAGTATCGAAACACAAAGAGGTATAAAATTCTATGTACTACAACCCAAAGTATTATACATGAAAATTTCCACAAGGTCTCTAAGGACACAACTCACCACATCCAAATATCAATAGTTGGATCCACCTCTAAGAGATCTCTTCCCTTTGCTCAAGCCTAGAAGAAGAATGTCTACAAAAACCAAAAGTAAATAGTAGGGTGTGAGCCTAATCCTAGGAGGATACCACCAAAGATTCCATAATAGACACCAAATGTAGATTATTCAAGAAAATCTTTCAATTTTCAAAATAAACAGGTTTTGTAATTTAAAATCATATTTAAACAAAACATGTTAAATAGTTTCGATATGATGGAAAATTAATTAAAGAACATGATTTACATTACAAGAGATAGGATATTTCTAAAATAATGTCTTAAGTAAATCATTTATATAAATCAGTTTAAATAAATTCATATAACATGTAAATAAGTTCAAACAACATTGTAATACATTTATATCTCAAAGATAAATAAACAAGCGAGGAACATAGTCAACTACCAAAAGGTATGATAGTATTAACAATCTATAGGATTCTTCACTATCTATGTGAACTCAGGAAAATGTGTATACATATGTCCCTATGAGATAGGATAAAAGAGACTTGTCAGCAACTTGTTGGGGATGTAACCCATCACAATAATGTTTTAGAATATTGTTGTAGTGTAGAGTGTAACCAAATAAAAAACTAACTACCTAAGGCTTTCATGGGCTCTTACGTGATGGGAAAACTATTTTAAGACCACTTAAAATATGATCAATCCTATTCTTCCATTTCAAAGGTCCCAATTTCTTTCCATTTAAAACCAAATAGGTTTTAGTCAAAAACACGTTTTTTCACAAGATAAAACCAATGTATTTCTATCAAATCATTTCAATCCATTTTCATGAGTTTAAAATCCATTCAAAACTAATTCCATATTTTTTGAAATTTATTTCCACAATTAAATTCAACAATTTAATTAAAAACATTTCCATAAAATCCATAATTTAAATCAAAAAATTTAAACCATCCAATTTCCATAAACCCACCCCAATTCAATGGAATTGGGGGATTTCCATGTTTCTTTGTCCAAACCATTTCAAATCCTTCAATTCATTGGAATTGTGTTTTTATCAAATTAATTGAAATAAATATTATGAAATTGAATTTAAATCAGTAATTGAAATAAACCAAGAAATTTTATGGTAATCAATTTTGAGAATTGGGATGGAACCACCTACCTCTTTCCTGAATAATGACACTCGCAACAGCTCCCATAAACGATAATAAAGGTGAAGGAATCCTTGATACTCTGCATAGTCGAAATATCCAACACCACAAGACATAGAACCATCAATACTTAGATGATCCATTGAAAAACCAAGAGGAGAGAAGGAGAGAAACTTGAAAATGAGGGAGAATGCTTACCTGGGAATCGTACAGCAAGAAGAATCAAGATCACAAGCCATTTGGTTCCATCCAGAAGGAGTTGAATCTCTCAAAAACACACCAAAACATCTATAGGTAGAGATCCACGGAGTCTAGAATGAAGAGGATAGAGCAAAATTTCCAAATGTGTGACATTATGCTGGGAACAGGCTGAGTCAAAATGTGTACATTGGGGTCATGATGTATACACCACACTAGAAAAGTACGCTGAAAAACCCATCAACTTGGGTTAAAATTTTGATATTTATCCCATAAACAATGTGTACATTGGTTATAGTGTGTGTACCAACTCACAGCGTGACCTCCCCATTCACAACCTGAAACCAGCTCCAAGTGCACGATGTGTACTTTGGGTGCACAGCGTTTACTTCAGGTACACAACATGTATTTTAGGTACACGATGTGTAGTTGTTTGGTAGTCTAAAACAAACCCAATAAAATCACAGAAAAGGATTTTTTAACCAAATGGGGACTTATAAAAAGTGTAAAATTACTTTTCCAAGGTAATTGGATGTTACAACCTCTCCTCCATAAAACATATTTGTCGCCAAAAAGTCTATGATGAATCATACATGCCAAATACATGATGCCAATGCTCTCTCATCAGTGCCTCCCTCTCCCATGTCTCATGAGAATCAGAACCATTCGACCATAACACATGTACCAAAGGTATCATCCTCCAATAAAATACCATTCTCTCATAATAAACTATCCCGACTGGCTTATCAGTCAAAGATAAAATAGGCTTGATCTCAAGATCACTCCAGCACAAAATGTGAGATGAATCAGATAGGTAATTTCTAAAATATGATACATGGGATAAGTTATGTATCGCCGTTAGCTTTGGTGGAAGTTCCAGGAAGTACACAATATTCCCCACCTTCTCAACAACTTCAAAAGGTCCCACAAAGTGAGGTAAAATCTTCCCTTTCATCCCAAGCCATCGATGATCCAACTGGGGCGAAACCTTTAAGAAAACCTGATCACCAACCGAAAACTCCAGAGGTCTATGACGTTGATCCTCGTAAGACTTATATCAGCTTTGTTCCATCAATATTCTCTGACTAATTAACTGAATCTTTTGTATCATCTCCTACACCAAGCTTGGTCTAACTAAATAACATTCACCAACCTCTGACCAACACAACATGGATTTATAATGTCAACCATAAAAGGCCTCAAAAGGTTCTATTCATATTTTAGACTGGTAACTTTTGTTTTATAGAAAATAAGCCATCCCTAAGTGATCATCCCAAGCACAAATGATGTTGAGATCATAGGCACAAATCATATCCTCAAAATTTTGAATATATCTTTTTTTCTATCCATCCGACTACGAATGGTAGGCCATGCTCAAATAGACCTGAGATCCCAGTGCCTGTTGAAGGCCCCTCAAAAAGAACAAATTGAACCGAGGATCACTATCAGAGACTATAGAAAATGGAAATCTTCCCAAACGAACAATTTGTTTCACGTAAATATTTCCTAACTCTAAACTTTGGTCGTATCATGAATGTGTATAAAGTGAGCTGACCTGGTCAGCATGTCGATCACAAACCATATTTCATTCTTCTTTCTCTAGGTATAGGGCTACCCAACCACAATGTCCATAGAGATCTTATCCCACATCCAAGTGTGAACTAGAAGTGGATAAAGAAAACTCTAAGGTTTCTGGTACTCAGCTTTCACATGTTGGCATGTAAAGAAAAGGCTGACAAACTCAGTAATTTTGTGTCTCGTGCCTAGCCACTATAACTGTTGCCTCATGTCATAGGACATTTTTTTGGTTCCTGGGCGCACAGTCCACTAAAAGCTATGAAAACCCCCATCACTACCATTCTTTCAGCCAACAGCACAACAAAGTAATTTTTATTGAATTGAACACCCTATTTCAAGACTGACCACTGGGAAACTGTCTTCCCACTATAAAGGGATTATCTAATTCTGCAGAAATCATCATCAAGAAATTGATATTGAAGAAGAATCTTGATTAGAGTATATGTTACTACACACTGGCTAAAAAAACATATGTCCCTTCCTCCTGAACTCCAATATGAAATTGTGCAAAGAGAGCCATCAAATTGCAATCTTCCAAAGATTCTATCACTACCTGGGTTGGAAGTTTCTTTCTCAAAACATCAGCAATTACACTCCCTTTCTCTGGGGTATAGGCGACGTCAAAGTTGAAGGACTGAAGGTACTCCACCCAAAACCTTTTATGAATATTCAAATACTTTTGGGAGAATATATAACTCAGGATTTTGTAGTCTTAATACACCATTAACGTTTCTCCAAAAAGGTAATGCTGCCAACTTTTTAGTGTGTGCATCACAGCTAAAAATTCCAGATCGCGGGTAGTATAATTGCTCACATGTGGAAAAAGCTGGATAGATTTATATGATACTACATGATTATCATATATAAGAACACATCCAAAGATAGAACCTGATTCATCATGAAAGAACACATAGCCCTACTTGGCTTCTGGAAGAGTTAACACCAACGTAGTAGTCATGAGACATTTCAAATCAACAAATGAACTCTGACATTTATCATCCCACACAAACTTCACCCCCTTCTGAGTCAGAGAAATCATCAGTGAATCCAACTTCAAGAATTACTTCACGAACCTATGGTAATATCTAGGTTAGTGCAAGAAGCTCTAGATTTCGAAGATGTTTCATGGTTTCTCCTATGTTAGAACAACCTTCACCTTTTCAGGATCAACTGATACACCTAGTTTAGACACCACATGTCCCAATACTTTCACTTCCCTAATCCAAAAATCACACTTTGAAATCTTGGAATAAAGGTGGTGATTTATTAGTAGACTTAAAACTGTTATTAGATGTTGCACTTCAACCTCCTCAGACATAGAGTAGATAGGAATTTCATCTACAAAAACTACCACAAATGTATCCAGATACTCATGGAAAATCGTGTTCATCAATGACATGAAAACTATTAGAGAATTTTTCAAACCAAATGGCATAACTATGTACTCTAAGTTCCAATACCATTTTTGAAATGTGTTTTTTAAAGGCATAATATTTTATCCTCAGCTAATGCTAACCAGATTGAAGGTATATATTTGAAAACTACTTCTCAACTTTCAGCTGATCAAACATATCATCAATCCATGGAAATATATATTTATAATTTATCACAACTTGATTGAGCTTTTGATAATCAACACATAACCAAAGAGAACCATTAGACTTATTAGAAAACATAACTACCACTTCCCAAGGTAACACACTTGGACGAATAAATCCTTTCCTAAGAAGTTCATCCATCTGGGACATCATCTCTTTCAGCTCAACTAGTGACATATGGTAAGAGTGGATAGATGCTGGTTGAGAGTCAGAAATTAAGTCAATATAAAACTCAACCTCTCTCACCTGTACTAGAAAAAATAAATTTGAAGGGAACACATACAAAAACTTGATGACAACTGGAGAAAGATCACTACCCATTGAATCTCGTTTCTAGTTAAAAGTAAACACTAATATCACTTTCCCCAAATCTATACCATATGGTCTGGCTCTTCTAGACCTTTGGTTCCATTCTCCTTGGAAAACAATGGGCACACCACTCTGTGTAGTAAAGTATAATCATTGAAGATAACAATCAATTCAGGCTTTGTTGTAAATGAGGGAATCCATCACAAATATGATGTCAAGAGATTTTATATCAAGATCCAGAAAATTCCTTGCTATCTTGATATCAGCTAGAGAGAAGACACATGCAGGACAACGAAGGCCCTACTCTCTCTTCATACCAAGGGGTGTAGTAATATCCATTGCACAAGATAGATTCTCCATAGGAATATTAAAATGACTAATGATACAGGTTGAAATAAAAGAGTAATATACACCAGTATCAAAAATTGTAGTCACTAATGATGAAGAAATGGTAATGGTACCTGTCACAGTCACTAGACACATGTCTGCTTCCTATGGAGACTCTTCCATTACATGACGAAGCTTCATTCTGGATCCCTGTTGCTGGAACCCTTTTGAATGTGAAGCATTTTATTTCCCCACATTTTTAAGAGGATCTAATGATCTTGTCCTACTATACGGGGTAGAGAAGTGATGGAAGAACCTCTATAAGTTTCATGAACATCAGTAAGAGATATAGTTCTTGGGTGCTTCAGTGCAAACCCTCCTCGCATTTCCTAGCTTTCCGCACTTGTAGCAAGCCATAGAACATCCTTCTAGAGCTGTAAGAGGTTTGGAATGACTCATCTATCAATAAATTCCACAAGTATCACCATGCTTATATTTTCCATTAAATAAACCAATGCTTCCAATATAAGAAAAAGGAACTCCCATCAACCCTGACTTACCTCCAAGTCCATCTCAACTATCATTACCATATCCATCACATCAACATTAGTGGGAATCTTCAGAAAGAAAACATGAGAATTGATATATGATCAAAGTCCCAACTCAAACCGTCGAGCCTTCATCCTCTCATTAGATACAATCATAGGATCAAACTGAACAATCTCAGAAAAGAAATTTTTATTCTCAATCACAGTTTTGTTGGCCTGATCTAGCTTGAAAAACTCTACAGCCTTATCCAACCCCATCGAATCTGGATAGAACTGATTGGTAAAAGAACAATGAAGTATTTCCAATATAATACCTCATGTTCCCCTACCATCATCATCATTTCCAACCATATCCTACTAGGTCCCTCCTCCACAAAGGTAGAAGACTTCACTCTAATCACTTCCAATGTCTCCAAGAACTCAAACAGACGTTATATCTTTCCCAACCATTCCACATAATGTTAAAGATCAGTGGAGCCTTTGAATATAGGTGGCTTCTGGTGATGTTACTCTAGAAGATGATTCCGAAGAGAATCCCCATGAGGATCCACAGCTAGAGCATGAGTGGGAACTGGTGGTGGTTTCTGTCCCAGAGCTTGAATAGTGTGCATAATCACCCTTACCATATTTAGATCAACAACATGATTTTCATGCTGAGGTTCAGCATCAGCCTTTCCCTATATTATATTCACACGTCTTCTCAGAGGCATGACACTACACAACATCAGATGATGAAAATATAACATTAGATTAATAGTGAAATTGAGTAACAAGAGAAAGTATTCTCAACATAAGTGAAAAACATGATTTGGATCCCAGCCTATCCAAATCTCTATAGAGAATAGAGTAGAACTAATCTAAAATATTTTTTATATAACAACCCCTAGAAATATGAGGATCATTGCAGTGAGATATTTACAATACCTCAATCGCAACTACCTCTTAATTACTAACAAGATTTCATAAATGCATACATACTTCATGAAAATGGGAGACCAATACCCACCTCCGATAACAATTTGTTTTGAACCATCCTAGGTACCATAGTAACCCAATAACTAAGCCAAACCTAACATGACCCAATGGGATTTCTTGATCCCCACTGGCTGGTGACTAGCACCTGGCATCATACAACATACCCGTGGGAATGACTTTTCTACAAGAATGTGGAAGCAAAAGAAAAAAGGCATTATGTTTATCAATAGGAAAACTCCACTGGAAGTAAAAGTACCAGAAGAAAAAGAGGAAAAAAATACCATGTATTACAACCCAAATTACTGAACATGAAAATAGTCATAATATCCCAAAGGACACAAATCACCATGTCCAATGCTTAATAGCTGGATCCACCACCAAGATATCCCTTCCTTTTACTCGATCCTATAAGAATAAATTAGTCAAAACCCTAAATTAAAAAAGTATGGTGTGAGCCTATGCCTGGGAGGATACAAAAAAATATTCCATAGTAGATTCCAAATATATATTACCCAATTAAAATATTTCAATTTTCAAATTAAATAAGTTCAGAAATTCAAAATCATATTTAAAAAAACATTCTAAATAATTTCGAAATGATGGAAAATTAATTTAAATCACATAATTTACATTAAAAGAGATGTAATATTTCTAAAACAATGGAATAATTAAATAATTTATATAAAATAGTTTATATAAATTCAGCAGGTATGTAAAGAAGTTCAAACAACATTGGAATACATTTTTATCTCATATATAAATAAACAAGTGAGCAACATGGTTATCTGCCAAAAAGTATGATAATATTTACCAAATATAGGATTCCACACTCTCCATGTGAACTCAGAAAAATGTGTATACACATGTCCCTATGACACTAGCTAAAGGAGACTCACTACCAACCCATTGAGGATGTGACACACCGCAAGTATGTTTTAGAACGTTGTCTTATGTAGAGTGTATCTAAATAACTCACTAACTACCTAGGGATTTCATGCACTCCTACCTGATAGGAAAACTATTTTAAGACTTATTAAAATACGATCAATCCCATTATTCCATTTAAAAGTTCCAATTTATTTCTATTTAAAACGAAATAGTTTTTATTAAAAAACATGTCTTTTCACAAGATAAAACCACTCGAGTTTCTATCAAATCATTTTAAGCCATTTTCAGGAGTTTGAAATCCATTCAAAATTGATTCCATCCTTTTATAAATTAATTTACAAAATTAAATTAGACAATTTAATTGAAAAAATTCCCATCAAATCCATAATTTAAATTAATCAATTTAAATCATTCAATTTCCATAAACCCATACCAATTCAATAGAATTGGGGGTTTTCTAAATTTCAATGCCAAAAACCATTTCGAATCCTCCAATTCATTGGAATTGGGTTTTTATCAAATAAATTGAATGAAATATTAAGCAATTGAATTTAAATTGATAATTGAACTAAATAAAGATATTTGATGCTAATCAATTTCGAAAATCGGGATGGAACCACCTACCTCTTTCTGAAGAAACACACTTGCAATGGAACCCATCAATGAGAACGAAAGTAAAAGAAACCTTGAAAATATACCTAGAGTCGAGATCTAAAAACACATGACAAGCATTAATCAACACTAAGATGATCCATTGAAAACACAAGAAGAGATACAGAGATAAAATCCATGAATAAGGGAGAACGCTTACCTGAGAATCACACGACAAGAAGAATGAAGATCCCAAGACATTTGGTTCGATCCTGAAAGAGTTGAGTCTCTCTAAAAAGCACAAAAAATTCCCTAGGTCAAGATCCATGAAGTCCTTAATGAAAAGGAATGAGTGAAATTTTCAAATGTTTGAATTTAAGCTGGGTAGGGGCCGAGTCACGATGTGTACCTTGGGGTCACGACATGTTGGCCACGCTTCATAAGTACGTTGAAGAACCCATCGCCTCGAGTTAAAAAATTTATATTTATCCCCTATGTGACATGTAATTGAGGTACACGAGGTGTACCAAATCATGGTGTGACCTCCCCATTATCAACCTAATACTAGCTCCAACTACATGGTGTGTACTTCAGTTACATGGTGTGTGCTTCAGGAACACAGCATGTACTTGTGTTGAAATCTTTAGTAAACCTAGAAAAATAACATAAATGGATTTTTAACTGAACAAGTACTTAGAAAAAGTGTAAAATTACATGTCCTAGGTAACGGGATGTTACAAGGAGAATAATCTTTAAACATTCCAAGGTGTCCCATGCCACTTTGAAAATTTTTAATCAAAATATCCTAAAAGGTATGACATTAAAAGAAATATATAATATCCTGATAATAATATGATTCATGATATAACATGAAAAGGGAGTTTATACACCAAATAAAATATAATTATCACATGAAAAAAAGTAATCTCAATGGAATGTAACTTGAGACGAAATTCCCTTACTACATGAGTAGATTTTGAATCACAGGATCCACAATACATTAATAATAAATTAAAAAAAATTAATATAATAAAATAAATTGAAATCATGATATAATATAACAAAATTTTAAGTAGGTCTACCACATAAAATAAGTGAGTGGTGAAAATGACATTTATCTCATGGATTTAAAAAAGTGGGATAAGAATCCCTTAGTAATTTGGTAACAAATTAATTAGAAATTCCAATTTAATAATCATTAAATAAAACATTTAAATGACATAAAGATAATAAAATTCGTGATTTTATATTTAAATGTGGTCACATGTGCACCATAGTTAATAAATTATGTGCACAAAAATAAGGTATGCCATACACAATGAAAAGTGAGGCAAGAATCCCTTACCTTTAGTTTCCTTTAGGGTGAATGTTATTTAACATCCTATATAATAAATTCGAGTTAATTATATAATTTATTGAGAACCTCTTTCATATATATCATTAAATTTACTTCACTTATTTCTATTTTTTATAAAACTACTTAAACAATTAATTTTACATTGGGTTTTTTGATCAAAATCGGGTTTTATGTCAAAAATAACATTAGTAGGTCAACTATGGTCAAATGGGTTATTGTATAATATCATCAGAATAATAATCATGAAATAATTATCATATTTATTCATAAATAATATGTTTATAACAATAATTAAATATGGTTATAAAAAATGAATCAATGTGAAAATCATTGAGATGTTAGGTCATATGTACGCATGAGTAATTTTCTCATTTTTCGATGATTATTATGGAAAGAACATAAGTAATACTATATCATTCCATAATGATCATTATATACTATATAATATTTTATTTAACCATATTTACTTATATAAGTAATTATTATGATGTAAAAGGAATCACATCATGTCGAGGAGTCCGTAATCTATACATCCATGAACTATGTTATCACTTTATGTGTGAAAGGGTAATAAAAAATGATATACATATATATATATATATTGTATATTTCCAGAAATTTAATTATTTCATTAATATCATGTAGATTTTTTTTTGTCTCATATTTTTAATTATAATCATACTTTATACATAACATGGATCGTTTGAACAAATCACATCGCTATGATGGGGGGTAGTCCACACTTCCTCAACCGATGTTATCGTATTAACAAAAAATGAAATGTATTAAATGTATCTATTATAAAATGATTAAATAAGTATAAATAAATAATAAATTTCATATATATAATATATAAACAATGTTTCCAACATAATTTCTAGCCATTACAGTTGGTAAGGGAAAAAATGAACAATCATCATTTCGTGAGGCAGTAGTTCTTCGTACCCAGAAACCATATGTTTGTTACCCATTAGATAGTAATGTGTGTAAGTGTAGATAAAAATATCAACATAAAGAACCAATTATATTTATTATTCTTTTGTTTTTATAAAATCATATAATGAGAAGGTTTGAGGGCTTTGAGGATCAAAATGAAACTAAAAAGCTTAAGTAAATATCTTAAATCTTAATCTGGTAACTCCTTTTAGTTTGAACCAAAATACATCCTTGGGGTGAATTATTCACTAAGGGAGGCTTCTAGGATTATTAGAGGGATTTTAATTAGATAATTGGGAGGATAAAGGTTGATCCAAAGTGTATTGGTAGGTATGTGGAAGTTGGAGTAGAGGAGGTCCATTTATAGTGGAGTAGGAGTGTCACTATTGTGATATTTTGACAAGGGAATTCCATGCACGTATTTTCATGATAAAAGTGGAAATAAATGTACAAAAATATATAAAATATAATATAGGTTAAAAATTTGTCCATATAATAACTCTTGATCAAGTTTATAGGTTATTTTGGGCCTTAAGTTTAAGGTCGTGTCCCTTAATAAGCTTAATCCATCCTGAATGATTGTAATTAACTTTAATTATTTCCACTAATAATTTTTATAAAAAAACACATTTGGTCTTTTTAGACAATAAAATTTGTTATTATTCCAAATATGGAATCCATTTTTCTAAATTCCAATCATAAAAGTTACAGAAATTGTTTTAAATTTAATTCAGTGGGCGGAATGATAATGATGGTTATTAAAGTAAAAATGTCCAAACATTCGATATGTTTTTTAATCAATTTCAATGTGACATTGTTTCCAATGAAATAAATTACATTAATTGATAATAATATTTTATAATTAAGCTAAAAAACCAATAAAAACTGAAATTTATATTTATAAAAAAATTATATGAAAATGTAGTTTTGAACTAAAATTTAGTATTTTTAACTATTCATTAAAAATTGAAATGTTTCAGAAAAATATAAAAATTTAACCATAACCTAATTATTATGTTTATATTTCAAATATAATTTTTTTTGGCATATTAAATTAATTAATGTTTCAAAATTCATATTTAAAATTTGTTCTCCATTAAAAGGTAGTAAAATTATCTTTATAAAAATATTGGTTTTTATGTGTAAAGTAGGGTTTGTTCTTATCTAATGACTAAGAAACCTAATGAATGAATGTAAAAAATATATGATTGAATATATAACATTTATATTTCATTATAATCATTAACTAATTTTAAATAACAATTTTTTTAAGTTAAAACTCTTTTAGAAGCATAAAAATAATAATATCTTTTTTATATCCAATTGGTTCTTATATTCATTTTTAATTAATTATAAACCAATGAATTAATTTTATATTTTTATAAACCATAAATTATCAAAAACTAGTTAATAATATTTATAGTCACTAACATATTGGCTAGGTTATATAATATTATATTAATAATACATTGTTATTTAGAGAAACTTGATATTGTGTGTAATAAAAGTTATCGTGGAAGGTTTCTCCTACATATAACACAAGATAACTCAGTGTTTCATGAATATAAATATATAGAATATATTTCCAATATTAAATATATTATAAATTATTATGATATTATATTAACTTATGCACTTGGTGTTTCATGTCATACATGCTATCGAGTAGAAGGTACTAACTTTTGATTTTTGTGGTGTCACATTATCCCCACCTTATTTAAATTTAGTCCCCACAATTTAAACATGATCATGGTTATATATTATTTGATACTTCCTATGTTAAAACCCCACATCATGATAAGGGTTCATAATACATGCTCTATAAAAGATAGAATGAGGAGTACAAAGGTTATAGGGAATAACATATAACTCAATATCTAAGTAAGAGAACATCCATGGACATTAGAGATATGTACTTTGTGGAAAAGTGTAAATATTTATATAGAGTGAATGAGGTCATCAATCGCAAACAAGTGAATGACCAACCTAAAGTTGAGGGCCCCAAATCCACAAATCATTAATAATTCAAAAGACCATAGTTACCATAGAAATTATGGTATTATGAATAAATTTTTTTTCAAAGTCATTCTCTTAATTTTGTGTAATTAATTTACTAAATAAGAATATAGGGAAATTTTCTTACATGATAGGTTTCAATTTCATATGAACAATCCTAACTTTTGGTTTTTCATCGATCAAATTATATTTTATTCCCTTACTCATAGAAATTAATTTAAAATAATGATTTTTCATGATTGAAGCACTAAAAGAAAATATTTAATGGATCATAAGACTTTGAAAGAGTGACAAGTCAGAATATTTGTATTTAACTATCTTCCAAAACCAATATGTTTTGTAGATTAATATCTAATCCTCAAATGTGACAATATTTGTTCATCATTAACATGTATTCATAAAATTTCTTAACTACAAACCATGTAAAATTAACTAGGACATTGTGTAGTTCAGTGTTTGGAATGAAACACTTATCGTCTTTCATTCATGGGATCAAGACCTGCGACCTTGCCATATTTTATTGTTTGTCACCTAGCATATAGGTTATCCTTTTCTAAAACCATATAAATATAATTTCAAAAATATTATGGACACCCTTGAAATATGGTCAATCACTAAATATAATTTTAACTAATGTGTTCAATACAACCTCAATACATAAATACATCATCCATTTATTTTCCACATAGGTCTATCCTTGGTCTAGTGTTTACCCAAAATATCATTTATAGGATTTCTAAATCATGAATCCATAAATCCAATCTAAAACAACATATTTTTAAACGATAATATTCATATTCATTATCTATTAAAATCCATCATATTAGTCTGTAATGAAAACATGGATTATCCTAAGCATATCCCCCAGGAGGGTCAAATGAGGTGTGCAATAAAGAATATTGTCAGTTACTAGGTTACCCTGATCCAGGCTCGAAACACCTTCTCAAATTTATTACTTCAAGGTACATATGTTCAAGAACCACATCCACCAATATTATCTAAATAGGGATGTATTTATAGGAACACCCACATAATCTATACCTTACCAAAATTCTATGATTTTCTTCTATGCTTATCCAAAAATTGTTTCTTAGGGTTATATTATCTAATCTATGTTTTCCTAACTCTAATTCCCAAGGATGAAAATAAAATTCATTTGATACCAACTATAGTAACCCTACCCTAGAATCGTAAAACCAGTGTCTACTACTAATTACATTGGCATGATTAGAAGGAATCGATCCCCACAGGACCAATCCTTTATTTAGTCTTAGTAGACTAGATACATAATTGTGCCTTTTATTACTGAAGAAAAGAGTATTTACAATATAATTTTTTACTTATTTATAAATTAATTTTGTCGGGGATAACTTTAATAGATCATGTAAATCCATGAATATCTTTCATAGTATGCTTCTAGGATTCGGGCGGGAAGAATAATAGTAAGGGTAAGCTCAAATGATCAGTTAGAGAAAATTATAGATGAATAAATTATGGATCAATATGAATAAATTAACCAAGAAAGTTAAATAACTGGACACTCATGCTATGTAATTAATAAACTGAATGAAAGTGCACAAAACTTTGTCCAGGTAACAACATTAATAACATACCATTCAAAATAACTATATAAGGAAAAATAAATATGGCAAGGTTAGAATCTGAAACACATTCCATCTAAATAACTAAAAATAAAATGTATCCATAGATATGTTGATGAGAAATATCATGCATGGATAATAACTGAAACTAAATGTGGGAAATTATTGATTATTGGACATCATTTTTTCTCAGAAGATGATACCATTACAAACAAGATATAGATTAAACTTTTCCAGTTTTCACAACTAATTAACCCCATGAGACTTGCGATGCCTCGAGGGGATTTCATTAACCAGCCCCCAACCTATAGATCTTGCATTAACTGGTCTCTAACCCATATTAATTTCATTTACCGGTCCACCCCCATATAGTGAATGTCCAATTATTTTAAATAAAAAAGTTACTTATAAAATATACTTATTGAATAGAGAATACGGGTTTATCAATATTTCCCCAAATGATCATATGACATTCAATGTATACACCATATGAAAAATGAAATACAGTTCAGTCAATAATCATATCCATGAAAAATGATATGCATATTTAGCTAAATTTCCAATGAAAAATGATTAAAATAAATTTATTTTTTCAATATAATATTAACAATCAAAAAAGGAAGTGATAGGGAAAAGATAACAATTAAGAACATTCTTAAGGTGAATAATCATTAAACATTCCAAAGTGTCTCATACCACTTGGAAACATTTGAATCATAATCTCCAATAAGTTATAACATTAAATGAAACTTATAATATCATTAAAATAATATGATTCATGGTATATAATGAAATGGTATTATATACACCACGTAAAACATAATAGGCACATAATATCAAATAAGCCTCAATGGAATGTAAGTTGACATGAAATTCCCTTACTACAAGAGTAGATTTTGAATCATAGGATCCATGAAAGATTAATAATTAATTTAAACGTTTTATATAATAAAAAATAGGTAAATAATGACATAATAAATCCAAATATTCAGTCGGTATACCACACAAAAGAAGTTATTGGTGAACCTGACATTTATCTCATGGAAGTAAAAAACATGAGATGAGAATCCCTTACCAATGTGGTAATAAATGAATTAGAAGATCCAAAGGTAATAATCAATAAATAAAACATTTAAATTCCATGAAGATAAAAAAATTGACGATATTATATATCAATTTGGCATTATGTAAACCATATATAAGAAGTTAGATGCACAATAATAAATTATTCCTCATAGAATGGAATGTGAGACAAGAATCCATTACCTTGAGTTTCCTTTCTGGTGAAAGTCCTCTAACATCTTATATAATAAACTAAAATTAATTTTATAATTTCTTGATAAAAGTTTTAATTTTTATATTTACTTTTATTTCACTTATTACTATGTTGTATACAACTACATAAAAAATTATGTTTACATTGGGTGTATTGACCAAATTCGGTTTATGTGTCAAAAATAACTTTGGTACGTATACCATGGTCAAAGGGGTCGTTTTATAATATCTCCAATATAATAATAATGAAATAATTATCATATTTATAAATCAATTATAATTTAAAAAAATAATTAAATATTTTTATGAAAAATGAATCAACGTTATAGCCGTGGAGATGGTACGTTGTGCGTACACGTGAGTAATGTTCCGATTTTTCAATGATCATTATGGAAAGAAGGTAAGTAATAATGTATCTTTATAGAATGATGATTATATAATAAATAGCATATTATTTAACCTTATATACTTATATATAGATTTATTGTGATGTAAAAGGAATCACATCATGTCGAGGAGGCGGTAATCCACATGTCCACGAATGACGTTATCACTTTGTGTGTGATAGGGTAATTAAGAAAATGATATATATATATATATATATTATATTTCAAGAGAGATAATTATTTAATTAATATAATATATATGTTTTATATCTCTCATATTTTTAATTATAATCACACCTTATACATTCCATGGATCATGTGAGCGAATCACATCACTTTGAGGGGGTGGTAGTCCACACTTCCTCAAACGATGTTATCGTATTAATGTAAAATGAAAAGTATTTAAGGTATGTGTTATAAAAGGAATAAATAAGTATAAATAAATAATAAATATCATATATATATATAACGTAATAATATTTTTCATCATAATGGCCAACCACTAAAGTTGTTAAGTGAAAAATGAACAATCATCGTTACATGAGGATGTACTTCGTCGTACAATGAAATAGTATGTCAATTTCCCATTAGATGTAATTGTTTTTAAGTGTTGATAAAAAATTAAAATAAAATAATACTATTATATTTATGATAATTTTTTTTATAAAATCATTTAATAAGAAGGTTTGAGGGTTTGGAGAATGGAAATAAAACTAAAAATATTAAGAAAATACGTTACAAATTAATCGGGTAACTCCTTTTTGATTCAACCAAAAGACTTCCATGGGTTTCTTACATCCTAAGGGTGTTGAGTCAATAAGGTTTTCCTTATGACTTTTCCATTCCTTCTTGTTTTGAAAATCACAAACACCTTATCTTTAAGGAAAATTGTTTTCTTAAGGAAATTTGCTTTTATAAGGAAAATTGCTTTCTTAAGGAAAATCGCTTTTTTAAGAAAAACTATCCTTATCATATTTACATTCATATTTTTCTTAAGTATGAGTTTCGGATTCATTTTCTCAGAATCATTGAAACTTTGATATAAAGCATTCTGTTTTAGGGTTTGGATTCTGGACAAGAACTATAAGGAAGTTTCATTCCGAATTCCGGATATGAACTCTGACTAAGTTCTATTCCAGATTCAGGATACGAATTCTGAAGAAGAATTCTCATTACGAATTCTAATGAAGAAATCCCATTCCGAATTCTCATTACGAATTCAGAAGAAAAATTCTCATTACGAATTCCAATGAAGAATTATCATTACGAATTCCAATGAAGAATTCTCATTACGAATTCCAATGAAGAATTCTCATTACGAATTCTAATGAAGAAATCTCATTCCGAATTCTCATTACGAATTCTGATAAAGAATTCTCATTACGAATTCTGATGACGAATTCTCATTACGAATTCTAAAGATGAATTCTCATTAGGAATTCTGATGATGAATTCTCATTACGAATTCTGATGATGAATTCTCATTACGAATTCTGATGATGAATTCTCATTACGAATTCTGATGATGAATTCTCATTACGAATTCTGATGATGAATTCTCATTACGAATTCTGATGATGAATTCTCATTACGATTTCTGATGACGAATTCCTATTCTGAATTCTCATTCCGAATTCACCTATTAAACAGAATCTGATTTTCATTGTTTTATACACTCTGAATTTATTCATTCCGAACCTTCACTCCGAAGTTTCTATTCCGAACCTTTATGTTAGAGTTTAAAACGATGTCGTACTTTCTGTTACACTCACTTTGTTATAAAACGATGTCGTCCATTTTGTTATAAACTAACCGTTGTCTAAGTGACACGTGTACAGGTCCCTCCGATCTTTAAGGAAAATATGACCGTTGGAGAAGGAGCCGACCTTACCTATAAATAGGAGCTCATTTGAAAGAGCTCGATGCTGAAGATGCTGATGGATAATAGCTGATTGCTGAAAAATTAAATACATGTTGTTGAAGTGATTTCTAGAGAGAGAGTCTCTTATTAACTCTCAAAGCTTCGTGCGACTCCGAATGTTGGTGATTACATTCGAGGGCTTCCGGGGATAGGAAGACAGAGGTGCCGACTACTTTAAAGATCGAGGGCTTTCTTGCTGAGAAAGAAAGAGGTTACCAACTACCTTGAAGTTGAGGGCTTGCGGGGATAGCAAGACAGAGACTCCGATCTTCGTATCGAGGGCTTACCCTGGTGTGGGTAAGACAGACTTGCTTGAAAGTATAAATCAAGGGACCTTTATCCAAGGTTGTTGGATACCCTTCTCTTTGGGTTAAAAGACATTTATCTTGTTACTAGTAGTTTTGCTACTTGTATTTATTCCGCTGCAATTTGTATCTTAAGGAAAGTATAACTTTCTTATACTTCCTTACTTACTCTGATTCATTTAGATTCTATACGCTTTAAGGTAGAATCTCATATTGTAACTTTTGTTAAGTTTCAATTTCCGGAACCATATTTCCGGAACCTACTTTTGGAATTTCTTTCCAAGTTTAGTTCGGTGTTAGAGGTGTTGTGAATTTACTTAGTTTAACTTTGTTAAACTTAGTCCTTTCCTTTGCTTAAGGAAAACTTAGTTATTCTTAACTAACTTTAAAGGTTCCAAAGGAATTTTTAAAGTATACAATTCACCCCCCTCTTGTATATTGAGCATCTCATATTATATTTCGATCCTACAATTGGTATCAGAGGTTGGAAACCTCTTACTCTATACCATTCTCACATTTGGTATCAGAGCCAAGGTTACTGAAATACTTGTACTCACATACAAGTTTTTCTTACTCACTTTTCATTCCGAACTTTGTTATAACGAATCTTTGCTACTAACAAGTTTGTGTGAAAAGTTATTTTTAGTATGACAGGAATTAATGTTGGTTCGATTGACAATCTGAATCCTACAAGACCACCTATATTTGATGGTAATGATTATGAATACTGGAGAGATCGTATGAAGACATTTTTTATCAATACTGGGGTAGATAACTTTGTCATGCTTACTGGTGATTATAAAATTCCTGACAAGGAAGTCAGAACCTTTACTAACCAGGAAAAGCAAGAATATCAACTCAACTATAAGGTACGCAACACTTTACTATGTTCAATGACTAGAAATATATATATCCAAATTTCTTCTTGTGAAGCAGCTAATTGTATATGGAAGAAGTTAGAGGTTACACACTTTGGGACTTCTAAGGTGATTGAGACTAGAAGAGCTATGCTTAGAGCTGAATATCATGGCTTCAATTTTCCTTATGGAGAACCTATCTGTAAAGTTCAACAAAGATTTATGACTATCGTCAACAGTCTACAATCTATGGGAGAGAAAGGATTAGATGATGAATCTCTTGTGGACAAGATAATTGACATTATGCCCAATGAGTGGGAATCCAAGAGAACAACTATAGATGAGAACAGGAAGGTCACTCAAATTACTCTTGATGAATTATTTGGAACTCTTCTACAACATGAAACTAGAATGAAGAGAGATGCTGACAACATCAAGAAAAAGAATGGAAATGGTACTGTTGCTTTTACTACAACTTCGAATCAGATGAAAGCTAAGACTCCTGAGAGAGTAACCAGATCCAAGTCTAAGAAAGTTATTTTCCAATCCGAATCTAGTGAGAGTGAAGTTTTAGAAAATGAATTAGCCAATCTTGCTCGAAGGATGAACAAGATAGCTGGACAGAGAGACATTCAATCCAAGTATAAGAAGAAGGACAGGAAAGATAAGAAAGATGGAGAAGTAACTTGTTACGAATGCAAAAGAGCTGGACATATTAGACCAGATTTCCCTATGCTCAAAAAGAAAGAAAGGAAGGAAAGACATTCAGACAGGAACAGAAAGAAGTATTACAAAGCTAAAGCTAAGAAAGTTCTGAAAGCTAATGACACATGGAGTGCCAGTGGTGGTGACACTTCAGATGAATCTTCTGATTATGAATCTTCAGGACAGAAGAATCTTGGTCTTATAGCCAGATTACCTATTAATAATCGTTGTCTTATGGCTAAGGTACGAAATGCTGAATCATTGACCAATGTTTCTTTAAATTCTAATGATAGTAAGTATTATAACTCTTCTGATGAAGAATCATCTTCTGATGAGGAAAATACTTTACCTACTTATGAAGAAGTCTCTAGGTTTTCTGAACTTCTTAAGATTGAGAATTCCAAACTCAACAAGAAACTTGACAAGGAAAATTCTAGGAATTCTATTCTTACTAAAGAGATATCAGATCTTTCTAAAGATCTTGATAAGAAAAATTCTGATTTTGAAAATATTTCAAAAAATCTTGAGGAAGTAAGTTCTGAGAAGAATAAACTTTCTAAAGAGTTAGAAAAAGTAATTCCTAAGAAAAATGTTTTCGAGCCTAACTCTAGTTCTAAAACTAATGATTTTGAGGATAAAAACTTGGTTGTAAAACTCAAGTCCGAAATTTTTTCCTTAAAGAAGTGTTTATCAAACTTTACCCATGGTAAAGAAAATTTTGATGAGATGTATTCTCAAATACGACCTTTAAGAAATAAATCCGGATTTGGTTATACCCATGCAAAACCAGTTTTCAGTAACAATTATTTTGTTCCTCAGAGTGCCCCATTTTGCACTAAATGTCAATGTGGTGGTCACTGGGCAAAAAATTGTTCCTTAAACAAAACCCAATCCTTAGGTTTTCACAAAGCTTATTTTTCTAAGAAAATGTGGGTTCCTAAAATTTTATTGTCTGGAAATCTCGGATCCAAACAAGCTTGGATTCCGAAAATCTAACTTTGTTCTTGATTTCAGGAAAATAAAGGAAGTTCCAGCAACAATATTTGGTACATGGATAGTGGATGTTCCCGGCACATGACTGGTAACAAAAGCTTTTTTTGAAAAGATTATCAAAACTAAAGGAGGAAAGGTAACTTTCGGAGACAATGCTAAGGGAGAGATTGTTGGTATTGGTAATATAGTTTTTCTTGGTAAAACGTTGATTTCAAATGTTCTTTTTGTTAATGGTCTTAAGCACAACCTCATTAGCATAAGTCAGTTATGTGATAAAGGTTACCTTGTAAATTTTAGGAATGATAAATGCTTAGTTCACAATTCCAAGGAAGAATTTATTCTCTCAGCCAATAGGCAAGAGAATGTCTACACATTGAACCTAGAAGACCTAAGAAGCCAAGATTTACCTTGCCTAAGTGCAATGGAAGATCATTCTTGGTTATGGCATAGAAGACTAGGACACTGTAATCTTAGAAACCTATGTAAACTCTCTAAGAAGAAACTTGTTAAGGATCTACCGGAACTTAGATTTGATTATTCTAAAGTTTGTGATCCTTGTCAATATGGAAAGCAACATAAATCTAGTTTTAAGTCAATCGGTGAAGTCTCAACAACTGATGCATTACAGTTGGTGCACATGGATCTTTTTGGTCCAACACAAACTGGAAGTATTGGAGGAAAATACTATGTGTTTGTTCTAGTTGATGATTACACTAGATTTACTTGGGTCTATTTTCTAGCAAAGAAATCTGAAGCTTTTTCTTATTTTAAATGTTTTAGAGCTCAAGTTAAAAATGAGAAAAACCTTCCATTGAAAACTATTCATAGTGATCATGGAGGAGAATTTCAAAATTCTGATTTTGAAACTTTTTGTAGTAAGTAAGGTATTACTCACAATTTTTCAGCACCTATAACTCCTCAACAGAATGGTGTAGTTGAAAGAAGAAATAGAATTCTTCAAGAGGTAACTAGAACCATGTTGAGTGAATATTCTATTGCTAGACATTTCTGGGCTGAAGCTGTAAGTACTGCTTGTTATACTATAAATCGAGTTTTGATTAGACCTTTTCTTAATAAAACTCCTTATGAGTTATGGAATGGTAGAAAACCTAGACTTTCATACTTCAAGGTTTTTGGTTGCAAAGTATTCATTTTGAATACTAAAGATAACTTACATAAATTCGCACCAAAGTCTGATGAAGGAATTTTCTTAGGATATTCCACAATCTCTAAGGCTTATAGAGTTTTTAATAAAAACACTTGTACTGTTGAGGAAACAGTACATGTAAAATTTGAATAGTCGGATCCTTTTGTTTTTAAACCATCTCAACTTACATCTTCAGATGTGTTTTCAAAAACTAATTATCAACCTTTGATAGAAGAAACTTCTGATAAGGTAATTGTTCTAGAAGATACTTCTGAAACATTTACCCCAGAAGACTTTCTACCCTATGTTGATGAATAGGTTTTACAAAACCCAAATCAGGTGTTTCTTAAGAATCATCCCAGTGATAGTATCATTGGTGATGTAAATCAACCTGTAAGGAATAGAAGTTTCTTAAGAAATGATGTAGAACATCTAGCATTTCTTTCCCAATTAGAACCTAAAAGCACTGATGAAGCATTAGGTGATGATGATTGGATCAAAGTAATGCAAGATGAACTAAATGAATTCGAATGGAATAAAGTCTAGACCTTGGTTGAAAGACCTAAGGAAACTTCTGTTATTGGAGTGAAATGGGTTTTCAGAAATAAATGTGATGAAAATGGAATCATTGTTAGAAATAAAGCTAGACTTGTTGCTAAAGGATATAATCAGCAAGAAGGAATAGACTATGAAGAAACCTATGCTCTAGTAGCTAGACTTGAATCTATCCGTATTTTACTTGACTTTGCAGCATTCTTTAATTTCAAACTTTATCAAATGGATGTGAAATGTGCTTTTCTTAACGGTTATGTTCAAGAGGAAGTTTTTGTTGAACAACCTCCTGGCTTTGAAGATACAAAACATCCTGATCATGTGTTTAGACTTACCAAAGCTTTGTATGGCCTTAAACAAGCCCCACGAGCATGGTATGATAGACTCACTGGATTTTTGCTTCAAAATAACTATGTTAAGGGAAATGCAGATCCAACCCTTTTTATAAAGAAAGATAAGAAAAATGTTTTGATTGTTCAAATTTATGTTGATGACATTATATTTGGTTCAACTCAGCAATCTTTGACTGACTCTTTTGCTAGTCTAATGAAATCTGATTTTGAAATGAGTATGATGGGTGAGTTAACATTTTTCCTTGGTTTTCAAATTTCTCAAAAACCAGAAGGAACCTACATATCTCAACATAATTATATTAAAGATCTTCTTAAAAAGTATGGTTATGACAACACTAAGAGTATAAGTACTCCTATTGGTACCTCAAACTCTTTAGATCTTGATGAAGCTGGGAAACCAGTAGATCAAACATCTTTTAGAGGTATGATTGGAATTCTACATTACTTAACAGCTAGTCGACCAGACTTAATGTTTTCTGTATGCTTATGTGCAAGATATCAATCCAATCCTAAGGAATCTCACTTAAAGGAAGTTAAAAGAATTTTTCGCTACCTTAAGGGAACCATGGATCTAGGATTATTTTATACTTCTGGAAATGATTTTGTTCTAAAAAACTTTTCTGATGCTGACTTTGGTGGATGTAGAATGGATAGAAAGAGTACATCCGGAACTTGTCATTTCTTAGGAGATTCATTAGTTTCTTGGTCCTGCAAGAAGAAACATTCTGTAGCACTCTCCACTGCTGAAGCTGAATATGTAGCAGCTGGAAGTTGTTGTGCACAAGTGTTGTGGATGCAACACACACTCACAGACTATGGCTTGAGTTTTACTAAAACTCAAATTTTGTGTGATAACACAAGTGCCATTGCCCTAAGTAAAAACCCTGCACATCACTCTCGTGCAAAACACATAGATATTAGGCATCACTTTCTTAGGGATCACACACTTAAAGGAGATATTATTCTTCAGTTTATCGGAACTCAAGATCAACTTGCTGATATATTCACAAAGTCTTTGCCTTCTGATAGATTTGAATATATTAAACAGAAGTTAGGAATGATAACCGTAAGGTAATCTTTCTCAAGTAACTTTCTGTTGAAAAAGTCTCCTTACAGTAATAAACTCCTTTTCATAGGGGGAGTACATTTGATTGTTTGTTTAAACAAAGTTTTTCAAAATTTGTTTTCAAACTTTTCGGAATAAAGATTTCTGGAATGAAAACTTCCGGAATGAAAATTTTCCAGAATGGATATTTTCGTACAGAATACTTCTGGAATGGAAGTATTCATATTAGAAATTTCCAGAATGAAAAACATTCGTACTGGTATTTTCATAACGGAACTTTCGTACTGAATCTTCCATAACAAGTTTTTTTTTCTTTTTCGTATTAAGTTTTTAGAATTGAGTTTTTCGTATTGAGTTTTTCGTATTGAGTTTTTAGTATTAAATTTTTCTTATTGAGTTTTTCGTATTAAGATTTTTGAATTAAGTTTTTCGTATTGAGTTTTTCGTATTGAGTTTTTAGAATTGAGTTTTTCGTATTGAGTTTTTAGTATTGAGTTGTCCGTATTGAGTTTTTCGTTTTTTATTATTATTGAGTTTTTCATAGTCATCTTTATATTACCCATTACGAACAACTTTCCTAAGCTAATCTGAAAGGTATGATTTCCATACTAAAGTTTTCGTAATCATATTTTACTTGCTGGAATTTTCTTATATTTTGTTTTTGGTTTTTAGTTTTCTTAAATCCTTGTTTTAATAAAACCTCAAAAAGATCGGATTCAAGCTCTCAACCGTCAGATCTGATCGCAGCTCATTCCAACCGTTAGATCAACCGTGGAAGGTGAACCGTCATCCCATTGCCTATATAAAGGGGACCATATTTTCTCGTCCCACATCGGTTTCAAGCTTTCGCGTTCTGAAGCTATGACTCTCCGATTTAAGGCCATTCCGAACCACAGTTTTCTCCGCTCCGAACTTCAGTCTTCTCTGTTCCGAATATCTCAGAAGACTTCAGATCCGAATGTCTGCAGAGTTAGCTTCTCACGAAATGTCTTCAACCAAGCCTATATCTCAGTGGTTAATATACAGAGAAAGGTTAGTTCATCCGACTTTCTTCAGCAACTACGATTCTGTCATTTCAAAGAATATCAAGTTAAATGGCTGGGAAGATGTTGCGGTATCAAAAACCGGCAACCAAGATGAAGTGTACTCAGATTTACTTGTTGAGTTTTATGAGTCAGTTGCTTTCTTCGAGGAAGATAATAGAGAAAAAATTTCGTTCAAATCATATGGCAAGACATATAAGCTTTCTTACACCAAGGCTGCAAGCTTGGTAGGGTTATCTTATGAAGGTGAAGCTGAGTTTATTTCTCACGTATTTCCAGACTCCAAGGGTAGCTTCAACAAGGAAAAAGCCTTAGAAACTCTCGGATTGGATGATGACAAGGCTCCGAAAATTGCAAGCCTATCTACAAACTTCCGGATTCGGGAGTTATGGGTGAAAGGGCTTATCGTACCGAGAAAAGGTGATAAGGATAGCTTGAAGAAGAGTGAGATATATATCTTAGATTTCTTGATAAATCTAAGAAAGTTTAACTTGATGAAGCATATTCTTCTTAATATTGAGAATTTGAAGAAGGGGAATCTGAGAGCTCAGATTATCATGTACCCAGCAATATTATCAAAGATCATAGTTAGGTGCCTAGAATCTTTCAAGGTAGCTTGCAGTTCTAAACCGAAAGTTTGCAAGATCATGTTGCTTAATGATAGCACGCTTAAAAGGATGAATATAGCTTTTGACAAGAAGTCTGAGAAGTTTATTGATCTACCTCCTCAAGTAGAAGTGACTCCGAAATCTGCTGATCTGGAATCATCCAAGCCGGTAAGGAAGAGAAAACTGAAAGAAGTGGTAGTCGAAGCTGAGGAACCTAAGTCTAAGGAAGTCCACTCCGCACCACCAAAGCCTAAGAAGAAGAAGACATATCCTGATGAAGTCGTTACAATGTGGAGAGCTGACAAAGAGAAGAGGAAAGAAGGGGATCTGCAGTTCGGATTGGACCCTACGGAGGCTAAAGCTTTGAAGGAAAAAGCTGCTGATGAGCTTGAGAAACAAGCTAAGGAAAATAAGCTTAAGAAGAAAATGTCAGAAGCTGAGGCAGTCCAAGCGTTGTTGAAGTTCAATGAAATGGTTTCAGCAACAATTCCTGTTCCGAGAACTTTCTCCCTGGAATCTCTACCTGAGACTCCAGGAAGAAATCTTGTTGCTCTGGAAGAGGCTGTTGCCACAAATATTGAGGAAGAAGAGCAAGTGGAAATAGTTGAAGAGGCTGCTGAAGGAAGTGGTGAGACAGGAGATGTGCTAAAACAAGTTGATGAGTACAAGGGAACTCCTTCGGAACACTTATCACTCCGAACTTGAGAAGTTGAATCTTCAAAGCTTGTCACTCCTGCGATGGAAGAAGAGAAAGGAGAAGAAGAAGTTGCCTATCATGGAGAAGAAGAACAACTTTTACAAGATATTTCTCAGATGGGAAACGTAGAGGTTGGTGTTCAAGAAGTTGCTGATGAGGAATATTTGGTTGTTCAAGTTTCTGACAGTGAAAAGAAAACTCTGGAACAGGATTCTTTTCCGGAAAAAGATAAGGGAAAGAAAATTCTTACTGAGACTCCGAGCTCAGTAGTAAGAAAGAGGAAGGAAGCTGGTAGTTCTTCTAAGAGGAAATTGGAGCTTATTGAGGAAGAAAATTCTCCGAGAAAGATTTCAGATTCGGAGTCATCTTCGTTGGGGCATGATTTTGTTGTTCAATCTTTGAAGAAGTTGGTAGGAACCATTCCGACCTTCTCAAGCATTGATTCACGATGCCATATGCTCCAACATGTGTTGAATCAGAAAACCGACTCTGTATCGATGGTTATGGATAAGTGTGTTGAGATTGAAGCTCAGTTCAAAACATTCTTTGTTGGTTACGAAGCTCATAAAAGATCTTGTAAGAGGATGACAAGCTGGTCGAAGAAGAATGTGGAAGAGATGAGGTTGCTTGATGAGTTTCAAGATAATGTTAAGGATGCCTTTGAGACCGAAGACAAGAAGATTAATGAGCTGACTGCATCCTTCGAAGAGAAATTGACAGAGGAAAAGAACTTTCGGATTCAGGAAGTGAGAGATCTGAATGGAAAGCTCAATTCCGTTAATCAAAGTTGGAAATTTGAAAGGGATTATCGGATCGAGTTTGAAGAAAGGATGAAGGCTCAGGAAGAAAAGATGAAAGCTCAGGAAGAAAAGTTGAAGGCTCAGGAATAAATAATTGAAGCTCAGTCAGCAAGAATAGTCGTCTTAGAGAAGCAATCATAGGAAGATCACAAAGACTTAACGAAGATCAAGACGATTCTTAAGGGGCTAATGTCGAAGGAGAAAGATCCGAAATAACCAATCCGATCTTTTTGTTGTATTTTTTTTGTTGTCAAGATTCTAATTTTAATGAAAGTCGTACTTGTTGTTTCTATTGTTGTCATTACTAATTTTTCAGGTACTTTGTTAATTTTTTCCATTCCCTCCAATTCTTTTTGAAAATCACAAAGGGGGAGAAGGAAAAGATCCTTAAGAAAAAGAGGAACTCTAATAAGAGTTTATCAAAGGGGGAGAAAGAAAAATACCCAAGGAAAAAGAATTCTAATAAGAGTTTGTTTAAGGGGGAGTTTTTCGTAAAGAAGACCTTCTTATGAAACATCACTCCGGAAATATGAATACGATCCTTAGAGTTTCAAAGCCTAAGGGGGAGTTAGTCGTATTCATCTATATCCTTAAACCGAGGGAGATAAGCTTTAATGTGTTTCTTTCTTCTTGGAATAGCTTTTTCGTAAGGATGTTTGTGCTTTCCAAAAAGGGGGAGATTGTTGAGTCAATAAGGTTTTCCTTATGACTTTTCCATTCCTTCTTGTTTTGAAAATCACAAACACCTTATCTTTAAGGAAAATTGCTTTCTTTAGGAAAATTTCTTTTATAAGGAAAATTGCTTTCTTAAGGAAAATCGCTTTTATAAGAAAAATTATCCTTATCATATTTTCATTCATATTTTTCTTAAGTATGAGTTTCGGATTCATTTTCTCGGAATCATTGAAACTTTGATATAAAGCATTCTGTTTTAGGGTTCGGATTCTGGACAAGAACTATAAGGAAGTTTCATTCCGAATTCCGGATATTAACTCTGACTAAGTTCTATTCCAGATTCAGGATACGAATTCTGAAGAAGAATTCTCATTACGAATTCTAATGAAGAAATCCCATTCCGAATTCTCATTACAAATTCAGAAGAAAAATTCTCATTACGAATTCCAATGAAGAATTATCATTAAGAATTCCAATGAAGAATTCTCATTATGAATTCCAATGAAGAATTCTCATTACGAATTCTAATGAAGAAATCTCATTCCGAATTCTCATTACGAATTCTGATAAATAATTCTCATTACGAATTCTGATGACGAATTCTCATTACGAATTCTGAAGATGAATTCTCATTACGAATTCTGATGATGAATTCTCATTACGAATTCTAATGATGAATTCTCATTACGAATTCTGATGATGAATTCTCATTACGAATTCTGATGATGAATTCTCATTACGAATTCTGATGATGAATTCTCCTTACGAATTCTGATGATGAATTCTCATTACGATTTCTGATGACGAATTCCTATTCCGAAATCTCATTCCGAATTCACCTGTTAAACAGAATCTGATTATCATTGTTTTATACACTCTGAATTTATTCATTCCGAACCTTCACTCCGAAGTTTCTATTCCAAACCTTTATGTTAGAGTTTAAAACGATGTCGTACTTTCTGTTACACTCACTTTGTTATAAAACGATGTCGTCCATTTTGTTATAAACTAACCGTTGTCTAAGTGACACGTGTACAGGTCCCTCCGATCTTTAAGGAAAATATGACCGTTGGAGAAGGAGCCGACCTTACCTATAAATAGGAGCTCATTTGAAAGAGCTCGATGCTGAAGATGCTGATGGATAATAGCTGATTGCTGAAAAAGTACATACATGCTGTTGAAGTGGTTTCTAGAGAGAGAGTCTCTTATTAACTCTCAAAGCTTCGTGCGACTCCGAATGTTGGTGATTACATTCGAGGGCTTCCGGGGATAGGAAGACAAAGGTGCCGACTACTTTAAAGATCGAGGGATTTCTTGCTGAGAAAGACAGAGGTTACCAACTACCTTGAAGTTGAGGGCTTGCGGGGATAGCAAGACAGAGACTCCGATCTTCGTATCGAGGGCTTACCCTGGTGTGGGTAAGACAGACTTGCTTGAAAGTATAAATCAAGGGACCTTTATCCATGGTTGTTGGATACCCTTCTCTTTGGGTTAAAAGACTATTATCTTGTTACTAGTAGTTTTACTACTTGTCTTTATTCCGCTGCAATTTGTATCTTAAGGAAAGTATAACTTTCTTATACTTCCTTACTTACTCTAATTCATTTAGATTCTATACGCTTTAAGGTAGAATCTCATATTGTAACTTTTGTTAAGTTTCAATTTCCGGAACCATATTTCCGGAACCTACTTTTGGAATTTCTTTCCAAGTTTAGTTCGGTGTTAGAGGTGTTGTGAATTTACTTAGTTTAACTTTGTTAAACTTAGTCATTTCCTTTGCTTAAAGAAAACTTAGTTATTCTTAACTAACTTTAAAGGTTCCAAAGGAATTTTTAAAGTATACAATTCACCCCCCCTCTTGTATATTGAGCATCTCATATTATATTTCGATCCTACAATGGGGAGGATTCTAAAATGAGGGGATGGATTTTGAGGAGATATGTGGGTAGAGATTTGTCAAGACAAAGTGGCATGATAAGTGTAAGGAAGTAGGAGGAGAGGAGGTCCTTTTATATTGGAGGAGGAGTGGCACTCATGTAATATTTGGACAAGGGAATTCCATGCTCGTTTTTCATGATGTATTTGGATCCAATAATAGACCAAAATTTATAAAATATATTATACGGTCGAGATATGTCCATCCAATAGAACTTGGAAAATTTTATAGGTCATTTTCAGCCTTAAGGTTAAGGTTTTGTCCCTTAATAAGCTTAATTTAACCTTAATCGATTTAATTAATTTCAATTACTTTCACTGGTATTTTGGGTAAACAAAAAGGTGGTATTATTATAAATTATAAATTATTATTATTCCAAATATGGAATAAATTTTCTCAAATTCAAATCATATAATTGGCATAAATGTTTTTAAATTTAATCCTCCAGGCGGGACGGCAATGCGAGTATTTAAAGTAAAAAACATCTAAAAGTTTGTTGTATTTTTATAATCAATTTCAATGTGACGGTTATTAAAATGACAAAAAATATATAAATTTATAAAAATATTATCTAATTAAACTTTAAAACCAATTAAAAATAAAATTTAACCTTATAAATAAATTAGATGAAAAAACCGTTACGAACTAAAATTCTGTATTTTTGACTATTCATCAAAAATTGAAATGATTCAAAAAAATATGAAAATTTCACCCAAACGTAATTATTAGGTTTGAATGAAAAATATTAATTCTAATTTGACATATTAAAAAATTAAAGTGTCAAAATTCATATTTATAATGGGTTCTCTACTAAAAGGCGGTTAAATTTTCTATAAAAAAATATAGGTTTTTATGTGTAAAGTAGTGATTGTTCTTATTTTATGTTTATCAAACCTAATGAATGAATTTAAAAAATATTTTATTAAATATATAAAATATATTTTTCTTTAAAATTATTAAATAATTGTAATTAATTATGTCTATTAAGATAAAACTATTTTAGAAGCATAAAAATAATAATATTTATTTTTATATCCAATTGATTCTTATTTTGATTTGTAATTAATTGGAAACCAGTGAAATAATTTTATATTTATATAAACCATAGAATTTATAATTTATTTTATACTATTCATAACTACTATCATAACAACTAGGTTATATCATATAATATTAAATAATAATATTTTAACAATACATTGTTTTTTTGTGAAACCCAATCTTGTGTGTAACCCAAGATATAATGGAAGGTCACTCCTGAGTGTAATGAAAGATAACTCAGTGTTTCATGCATTGAAATATATAGAGTAAATTTTAATTATTAAATATATTTTAAAGTATTTAGATTTTATATTACCATAGGCACTTTGTGTCACATCTCATACACGCCTTCAAGTACAAGGTTCTTACTTTAGATTTTAGTGGCATCATTGGAATAGAGTTAGTGATTTCTCAACATTTATAGAACTACTTTTAAATGATGCATTTGAACCTCCTTGTACTGATAGTAAGTCATAATTTTATCTACAAAGAACACCACAAACATATTAAGATACTTTTAGAAGATCATTTTAACCAAATCAATGATGTCTGTAAGAGCATTTTTTAGATCATATGGCACAACAAGGTACTCATAATTGTCATAACTACTCCAAAATGATTTTTTATGGATGCCATATTGTTTTATTATCAACTAGTGATATCAAAACTGAGGAAACATCTTTGACAACCACTTCACCTCTATCAAATTTTAAAACAGATCATTTATCTATAGTAATAGATATATGTTCTCTATTGTAACTTAGTCTAGTTTCTAGTAATCAACACTTAGAAGAAGTGTTTCATATGATTTATACAAAAAGATAACGGGTGCCACTTAAGGTGACATAGTTTGTCATATAAATTCATTATGTATCAGATCATCAAACTGATTATTCAAATCTTTTAGTTCAACTGGTTCCATATGACAAGAAATTATAGATAATGAAAAGGTATGAGACACTCAATCAATAGAGAAACCTACCTCTCTTACCAGTGGGAAAATAGATAAATCAGAGGAAATAAATTTTAGAAAGTCATGAAAAACTAGAGGGAGATCATCACTTAAATAATGGAACTCTAGATCAAAATAAAACACTGATATTAATTTCCCTAACTTTGGATAAGAATTCCCATCTCTACTCAACCTTAGGTCCAATTATCCCTAAAAGTCACACCACACCCCCATCCAACATAGTAAAGGATAACCAAAGAAGATTTTAGTGAATTTTGGAATTTTTAAAAATGATTCAATCCATCCTAAAAATGACATGAATAGCTTTCATGTAGAGAACCAGAAAATCATGTTAAGATAAAAATTTGATGAAGACAACGATGAAATATGACAATGGAGACCCTTACCTCCCTTTTTTCTAAGGGGATTAATAATATCCATCACATAAGATAAAATATTTGTGGAAAGATTTAGTATTTTCACAATATGAGTCCTTAAAAATGAATGAGATACACTAGAATCAAATAAATTACTCACTAAAGTTGATATTATAGTGATGGTACCTCTCTCGGTCATTGGACCTATATTCGTTTCCTCTGGAGACTCTTCCACTATATGAAGTAGCTTCATTCCGGATTCCTTGGGATTAAACCCCATTTTCCATGAATCATATCAATTCACCATATTAATTTTATGTGTTGATGAGACCAGGCCACTATGTGGGGCATAAAAGTTATAACAAATGTTTTGAAGGTGATCTAAGCATCCTGTAGAGTCCCGTGTTTTTTAAATGAACTAAAATGCGTAGGTGTTTTAACATTTTTGTTTACAAGATCTGTCTAATTTAATACTGGGCTTTGGAACAAATTTAAAAGTGTTGGAACCTTTTTAAATTGATTTTATCCGGCTTTGGTAAAGGCTCAAAGAGTTTCCCTGGTGGATCGAGGGTTTTGCGAGTACCAAACTAGGAAACTCAGGTTTTAAAGGGCTTGTAGAGGGTTAAAGGTTTTTATAAAACCATGCAGCCTATAGTAGAGAATGTGCGGCCTTATGTAGGTAAGTAAGTGGAGTTTCAGATGGGTTGTGTATAGTTTTCCAACCCATACTCCTAGACCGCACAGTGTGCACAAATAGACCGTGTGCTCGCACTGTTCATCCCATGGTTGGTGCACGATTTGACTAACTGTGTGGCCCAAACCGTGTGATGTGTATTTTTAAATAATTTGAATTAAATTAATTATAATTTAAAAAGAAAAAATTAATAATAAGTTTTAAATATTAATAATAATAATAATAATAGTGTTGTTGTTATTATTATTTGTTTAATTTATGATTTTAGAAAAACCTATGGGAGGCCATCTACTCCCCCTTTACTACATCCTGTGAGGGATAAACCCCTCCTTCTTTCAGCATTACACATACTTCCTCCCTATAACTGAAGGTGGTCGTGAACCATCTCCCTCTCCATCTTCATGGTAGTGAACCCCTCCTCGCGGTGATCTTCAGCAGGTGCGATGCACCCCTGGCTGAAACCCTATAGCATGCAACCTTCTTTCAGTGGATCCCTCTCTGGTCAAGCCCCATCATGGATTTCTTCATGATTTCTCACCTAATCATTGAGGTATGATCCTATGTCCCTCCTACATCCAATTTCCCACCACAATTTGGTCTCTTTATCACCCAGTAGAGTATGTCCAATCCTAGGGTTTGAGGTGTTGACCCAATTTCTGTTTTCTTATTGTTTAGGGTTGTGTGAATGTTCCCCTAGGAAGTATTCATGTGGATTCCATTAACCTCCACTAATGGTGATGTGGTTTAGGTTGTTTCAGTTCACCTCCTCCAACCAATGTGAGGTATTATTCTTGTTTCATGGTTTTTCACCATCCAATTTAGGTTTATTTGGGTTTATGACTCCCTAGCATATATTTTGAGGTGTGATGGTCCTAGACAAAATTAATTTTGATCTCCTATTAGGATATAGTAAGTTTTCATCAACTATTGAAGGTGTGCATGAATATACTTATGGTATGTATAACACACACACACATATATATATATATATATCCTCCATGTACATATTCCCTCGTGGTGTAGGGAATATGTGAATTGGATTAAGTGAATATATATATATATATATAAAGGTCTGTAAGTGCGATGGCGATCCAGTTATGAGTTGTCACCACTTTTTCTCTAAGGTACTGGGAAGTAAATAAATTCCACCCTAAGGTAGGGTCCCTTTCCAAGTCCTCAAATTTTATTAATGCATTAATAAGTTTCTTATTGCACTTTTTTAGAATTTAGTTCATGTAGTTAAGTATTTACATGAAATTCCAATTAAATGTGAATTTATAAAGTTTCACGATTTAAACGATAAATGTGATAAATGAATTGTGTGATAAGAAATTTCATTATTTTATAATAAAACCCCTCAAATGGAGGTGTGTGACCTTCATGATAAAAATGTAGTGATATAATTTCATGATGTCTGGCTTATTTCCCAACTGTTTTCTTTATGCCTCTATGTTATGTTTGATATATGGAATTTTTAGGATATGGCCCCTAATGGAATTATAAAGAAAATGTTTCTATTTATAAATGATTAAATAACCAAGACAACATCTAAGTTAATGGATAGTTTTTGGATTGGAATTACCTATGTAGGCGATTTACCATTTCCATTGACACCTCCTAAGTGAACCAGGGAGTGTTACGATTGAAATTAGCATGATTTGGTAAATTGAATGAGTTTAATTAAGTGAAATGTTCAATTCATGATGAATAACCTTAAAACAAGATTTATTAAATTATTTCGAATGTATTAAATACTATTGAAAACTTGGGTGACACATGGATTCCCATATAGAAATTCAATGGATGGACTCAATGGTTAATCATACTTATACCTTGGGTGGTAAATTTATTATCATATAAGAATTTCATGGAAGGACTCAAGTTCATAAATGAATAATAGGATTCATGTCTATAGTTCCCCTTACCATGTTAATGGAAGGTAGTGGAGTGAACCTTAATAATTGAATATGTCTTAATGGATTAAATTAATGGATTCAAGATACATGACCTTGTCACACTAATGAAAAGAAGGTATTGAACTAAATGAAATATTTTGTGAATTCATTATCAAACTGGAATGTCCTAACTCAAGGTCACCTTGGATTCTTATCGAGGAATGCCTTGAGCACTCAAGAATCCCATTCCGATTCAAGGATGTGGCATGCTTAGGTTGTGACCCACCTATATCTCGATCCTTATTATTATTGGATGCCCAAAATGACACCATAGGATCCCTCACATAGTATTAAAGGATGACTTGGATACCCTCCTTGGATCCAACATTGACAAGTAGGTTCCATGGTTACAGCCCATAGGGAACTTTCTCTACTTAGCTCCATTTTACCATGGATGATCACCATAGATTCAGTAGATACATTATTGTGGAATTCCTTGTAATATTCTACTTTGATTACACTCTTAACCCTTATCTAGACTCCAAAACTACTATTTTAGTGGCCCTTGAGGACTATGTTTCCTTAGTTATTACCTTTGAACTTCATTATTAAATATCATCAATCATGTTTCCCTTGTTACATCTTAGAACCTTCACTATTTATACCATCATGAGGTGATGTGAGTGCTAGATATGCCTCAAGTGGCCTATAAAAATAAATAGGTAATTATTTAATTAATTAACAGGTTACAAGTTCAGACACCAGTTGACGGATGAATCATGTACATGGTATTTAGTTGCAATGTACTGCTTACTTTATTAATGCATTCCTATCCACTATTTAAAATATGTTGCACTGTTGGGACTGGTATAGACACCAGTGGGTGATGGCCTACTGATATTATTATCTCAAACCCTATTTGGGTACCCTTGGTAACTGATTAGACCTTATATTTAAAATATCTATGTTTTTTGTTGTATTGCTGGTACCGAGGAGTTAGGATAAAAGGATAGAGATGGTTCTCAGGATGCTCATGGTGATCACCCTATGGGTTTTTTCTTCCATTTCCTATTCTACATTGTATTTTAAATCATGCTACATTGTTTACTTCTTTCAATCGTGTATTATTTACATTTCATGCATTCATATTTGGTATAAACCGGAATTGGTCACCATTGTTTAGTTATATAAGAATCTACCTTCCAGTACATATCTTTTCTATTTACTTCTTCCACGGTTTATTATTAGTTACTATGTCATACCACTGTGAAAATTTGATAAGAGGGTATAGTCTCCCCAATATCACCTACTGAGACCCTCGATGCTAGTAGGTAGCCTCTGGAGTATAGGGAGATGCTCTTGAGGCCATGTGGGGACCGATCTGACCACCGTCATTGTGGTGATCTAGGACGGGATGTTACAAATTGATATCAAAGTTGTTTCATTTCCTTCATCTTACTATTTTGGGTTGGCAGAAAAGAGAATAGGATTGTGTAATATCTTAGTTAACAGTCATGGTTGGGACTGATCAGCTAACCTATGGGAAATGACAAAGTGGTTAGGGATGGGAATTGTTGTTCATAGGGTTTTCTATTACAGTTGACATGATTTCACCCTGAGTGATTGGTGTATCTATTTTTCTACTTCATGTTTATGGAATTTATGGTATTTTTACCCTTGGCCTAAAATGTATTGTAAGTTTCATTGCATGAATCATACTAGTCACATAGAAATTGAAATTCCATGCATAGTTTCATGCCATGTAGTTGTGTTAATAGGTTTCATGCTTATTAGATTTTATGCCTTGAGTGAAATACCATTCTTAGATTTATACCTATTTAGGTTATTCATTAGCATGCCTTCTATGTTTACTGCTTTTCATTGCATGCTTCTGTAATTAAAATTTCATGTTATCTGTGTTTATTACTTATGATGACATGCATTTTCTTGTGGATATATAATTCCTTAATTTTCTAAATTAAATGGTTGTCATTACATCAAGAGTTAGTTTTCAGTAATAAGGTGTTTGGGTGTCGTATAACTAAGAAATGGTAACCCATGTAATCAAACCATTGTAAAAAGGTTATTATGGTTTTAATGTTAAGTGAAATTATTTTATTTAGATGGGAGAAAAATGTCAAACTATAAAGTGTATGGTCTCTTTAAAGATTGGTAAATCGCCACCCATATAAATAAGGCCATTATGTTTGTTTATGTTTAAATTATGAATTAGGTTTGGTTTCGATTAGTGGAACCCAATTTTCAATCCATGAAGTGTATGTGCACTTCCTGATTTAGGAAATGTAAGCCCTTATTAAATTTACTAGCATGATGTATTGATAGATGTTTAAATTTGTAAGAGTTGTGTAGTTTTAATTTGAAATAAAACGGTTACCTGATTAAGGCACAACTGGACCCATGTATGTCAGTTTTAGAATTTTTATTTTTAGATGACCAATTGATTTTGGGTTTCATTTTTATGATCCCAGGTTTGTTAAAATTGAGTACCTTGTGGTTTTTTGTAAAAAATCATACTAGATGTTTTGATTTAATCTTTTGATGATTAATGAATAAATATGATCAAATATAAAGGTCTTGGAATAAGAACTTATAGAGGTGTCCTCTTTTTAGAACCCTCATATAAGAGAAGGTTGAGTTTCTCCTAGTATTTTACCTAGAATGGAAGTGAGAGAGTTTTTGGTAGGAGTTCATTTATTAGTAATGGCATAATGATCAGTTTTTTAGTGTAGTGACTTCTGTTAGCATGACTTGGTGTTATGGTTGACATTTTTACTTGATAAGGGGCCAGCTTGTGGTAGGTAGCACCATTATAGCTTGATTCCTTGCATGTATTGTGAGTTATCGGATGTTTGGTGTCGTTTGGGTGTCGTTTTCCCTCGTAGGACCCCTTGAATCTAAATGAAACCCTTGTTATAATGGGTGGTCGTTGGGTTATTTCACCATGTTATGGTCCTAAGATTCAATAAATTCTCATTTTCTATAGGATATACATTCCTCGGGCATGGTTAGTTGCTTCATAGGTCAGTTGACCCTTTCTTCTTCTTAGTGATGGATGACTTGGTATGACCTCATCCTAAAAAAATGGTTATATGGGGCAATACGACTTCGAGATAAACCTCGTATGTTGTTGAGAACAGACTCAGGTCATGTCCAAGTAGAGTGGACTGAGCATTAAATAATTATCTCATCCCAATGATCAAGTTGTCTATCATTTGACTCTGGTGTTTTGACGTGCCAATATCCCTATTATGGGCCTTGTTTTTACATTTTGACATTGTGATTGTGTATCGAAAGAGTGTAACACATTCATTTAAGTTGTTTTGATCTAGAGCGCTTATAACAACTAGTATTCTTTCCTCCTATGACTAGGACACTCCTATGGTGGGGACTTTCATTTTAAACATGGTAAACGTGTCCTCCCATGTTGAAGGATCACAACCTAAGGATGACTATTTGTTAATGGTTTATCTTACTTTAATTCCCTTGAGGCTTGCAAGTTTCAATTACATGATGGTGCTTTCTCGGGTGCACGACAACAATGAGGTTTATTGTGTGTGAAACCTCAAGAAGACACCATGGGTATTGGGGGAATTTGGTGGTTAAATATAGAGTTATACTGGAATTCCTTTAGTAGTTAAGGAATATGTTTGGTAAAATGTTAGTGCATCAGCAAGTGAAGTCAAGCTTCTTCCTTGAAGTCGACCAGTTTTGGTTTGACAATTTTCCCTTCCAGAAGTTGGGTGTGTTTGACTGTAAACTATTTCAACCTCCTTAGTGTATTATGATAATTGATGAGAATTTACCCAATCAAGACAGCATTATAAATTCACTATGAGAGTTTCGGCCTTATATTGTGCTAAATCTTAAAACTATTTAGCTTTTTAGTTGATCTTTATTAGTTTTACACATTGACAGGTGGTTCTAATCAAGGATGGGCAAGTCTTGGTTGATTCTTGGGATCCCATGTCAGAATTCTGTGGTCGGTATCATGGACTCCATCTATTTATTTTTGAATTTGTGATGGTCACCTAAGCTGGAAATCTTTGAGATTGGTCGGCCAAGTTGCTCGACTCATTCTCTCACTCATTTTTTCAATGTTCACAGTTGTAAGGAACTGTTTTAAATCTTGTTATTGGGTGAATCCATGTGTGGTCTCAAGGTTAGTACTGTCTTGTGAGAAATCATTCATGACCAGTTTTTCCCAAGTCTATCAGCATCTGACCATTCCTTTTCAGTGTTGTAATTCCAGGAGCATCAGTATGACACTTAGAGGCATGCTTTGTACAACAATTTTGATGGTGGTGGTATCATGGCATGGAATTGGCCCTTATGTAAGTTAAGACCTTTTGTGGGGAGCACCATCGGCTAAATGTTTATTGAGACAATGAAGTGATCATGTATTTATCTTAACGGTCTCGTGAAAGATTAGTTTTGATGTTTCGAATAGAGAATGATCATTGGATCAGGTTGTAATAGCTTGAGTGTGGAATGCATAAGAAGTTATTAAATGTACATTGGGAATAGGAAACATATTGAATTATTTTGAATGAAACTTTCTGACCCTCATAAGTCAGGTGTTGTTTTTTTGTTTTTAAACTATTCTTGGGGATGAGAAGTTCTAAGGTGGTGAGATTTTATAGTACCGTGCTTTTGAACCAGACTAAAATGAGAAGGTTTATGAACATTTTCATTTATTAGACGGGTTAAATTTAAAAACATGCTTCAAAATCATGTTCCTAGTATTGGAATTTTTTAAGAGTAATGTTACCAGGATTTGATAAAGGGTTGAAGAGTTTCACTGGTGGCTCATGGTGTTTCGGGAGCATTGGACCTGGAAACTCATGTTTTAAAGGGGTTTCATAGGGTTCACAGTTTTTCTGAAACCATGTGGCCTGTAGTAGTGACCATGCAGCCTTAATCTGGTAAGGTATAGACATTTTCCATGGTCTGTGCATGTTTTTCCAAACCATTCTCCTAGATTGAATGATTTTCACAATTGGATAGTGTGCTCGCACTTTTCATCTCATGGTTGGCACATGGTTTGACTAACTGTGCATTGTGTCCTTTTAAAGAAACTAAATTAAATTAATAAAAATTTAATAAGAAATCAATTAATAAAGAAATTTTAAATGATAATAATAATTTAAATAATAATGTTTTTATTATTTTTATTATTTTTATTTTTATTTATTTCGTTTTGTTTTTTAGAAAAATCTAAGGGAGGCCTTCCCCTCCCCCTTAACTATGTCAGGTGAGGGATAGCCCCCTCCCTCTTCTAGCATCATGCGACCATCCTCTCTATAACCCTAACCGAGTGCAACCTGAATCCCTCTCCCTCTCCATGGAAGTGCACCCCTCCTTGCCAAGATCTCCAGTATGTGTGATGCACCCCCTGTCCAAAACCCTATAGCGCATGCCCCCCTTTCTGTGGCTCCCTCTCTGATCTATCCCCTTCCTAGATTTCATCACGTTTTATCACTGAATTGACGAGGTATGGTCTTATATACCACCCCCATCCAATTTATTACTGGGATTTTGTCTCTCTATTTATTTATGGAGTATAGCCAAATCTACCGTTGGAGGTATTCACCTGATTTTGTTTTTCATATGGTTTAGGGTTTGAAAATGGTACCCTATGACCTTTTCTTGTGGATTCCATTGACCACTTCTGATGGTGAGGTAGTTTTTGTTGTTTCATTTCACCACCACCATCTGAGGGGAGGTATTTTTCTTATTTCATAATTTTGTAGCATACAATTTAAATTCTTTGGTGGTTATGAGTCGCTTATGTTTAATTTGGATTGTGATAGTCCAAGAATTATCTAATTTTAAGCTCCTATTATGATACAGTGAGTTTTTATCAAATAGTGAAGGTGTACATGCATATACTTAAGGTATGTATATATAATATATATATATACATATATATTTCCTACAAGTAATAATTCTATAATGGTTCGAGGAATATGTGCATTGGATTACGGATATATATATATATAAAGGTGGGTGTGTGCGACTGTGGGTTGGTTATGAGTGGTTTACACCATTTCTATCAAGTGTTGGGTAGTAAATAAATTATATCCTGAGGTAGGGTCCCTTTCCTTGTGGTCAAATTTATAAATGCATTAATATTTTTCTTTCTTCACATTTGTTAGAATTTAGTTCATGATATGAAGTCTTAAGATGAAATGCCTCTTAAATGTGAATTTAGAATGTTTCATGATTTAAATGATAAATGTGATAAATGAATTTAGTGATATTAAATATCATTATTTTATTATAAAACCCCTCCAATGATGATGTGCTTCTTTTAAGACAAAAATGCCATTATGAATTTGATGTTTCCTACCTTATTTCACTAATGTTCTATTTATGATGCGATATTATTTTTGATATATGGAATTTTTAGGACTTGGAATCTAATGGAATTATAAAGATGTAGTTTCTCTTATTAATTTATTAAATAACCAAGACAACATCTATGTGACTAGCCAGTTTTTTATTGGAATTACCCTTGTAGGTGATTCCCCTTTTCCATTCACCCCTCCTAAGTGACCCATGGAGACTTATGATTACAAATGAAGAACATTGGTAAATTGAATGAGATTAATTAAGGTAAATGGTTAATGAGTGATTAATAACCTTCAAATGAGATTTATTAAATTATTTCTAAGGTATTTAATGCTACTAACACCTTGTTTGGCACATGGATTCCCAAGTAAGAATGCCATTGATGGACTCATTGGTTTATAATACTTATACCGTGGGTGATACATGGATTCCCATGTCATAATTCCATGGAAAAACTTATCTTCATAAATTAATAATAGGTTTAATTTCCATATCACCCCTTACCATGTTAAAGTAAGGTAGTGGAGTGAACCATAATTAGTCAATGTGTCTTAAATAGATTAAATGATTGGTTGAAAGCTACTTGACCATGTAAAACTAAAGAAAGGAAAGCCTTAAACCAAATGAAATATTGAGTGTTCTAATTATCATACAGGTATGGCCTAACTCAATATCTCTTTGGATTCTTATCAGCGAATGGCTTAAGCACTCATGAACCCCATTCGGATTCAAGGATGTGACTTTCTTAAGTTGAGACCCACCTAGTTCATGATCATTGTCTATTGTTAGATGACTGGTATGACACCATAGGATCCCTAACATAGTATTAAAGGAATCCTTGGATACACTCCTTGGATTCAACATTGATAAGTAGGTTCCACGATTACAGTCCATAAGCCTTTGTCTCTGCTTAGCCCTGTTTTACCTTGGACGATCACCTTGGATTCGATAGACACCTTGTTGTGGAATTACTTGGAATATTTTCCTTGGATTACATTCTTACCCCTTAGCTAGACTTTCTACTACATATTAGTTTCACTTGAGTTCTACGTTGCCTTGGTCATTACCTTTGAAATTCATTATTAAATATTATCAATCATGGTTTCCCTGTTATATATTGGAACCCTCACTATTTATACAATCACGATGTGATGTTATTGCTGGATATGCCTTATGTGAACAATCAATATAAATTGGTAATTACTCAATTAATGAACTTTTTACATGTTTAAACACCATATGAGGGTTGAAATAGGTACATGGAATTTAATAGCATTGTACTTCTTACATTATTTATGTATGCATGCACACTGTTTAAATTATGTTGAACTGTTAGGATTGTTCTAGACACTGGTGGGTGCAAGCCTACTAAGATTATTATATCACACTCTACTCGGGTGCCCGTGGTACCCAAGTATACCGTATATTTTTTGAAACTATGTTGTTTTTTATATTTCATGTACCTTGGACGTAGGAGAAAAAGACCGATTTGGAGCTCAGGATTCTCATGGAGATCGCCTTTAGATATTTGCTACATTTCTGTTTCTATACTATGTTTTAAATCATGTTGTATTGTTTACTAATTTTCACCATTTATTATTTCAATGTCATGTTGTCATCTATTTTATAAACTAGTTTTGTCCATCTTTATTTTGTTATATAAGAATCTTCCTTCCACTTATTAACATTTATTTTTACTAATTCCAATGTTGGTTGTTATTTACTCTATTATACCACTAGGAAACACTGATAAGAGGGTATAGACTCCCCACTATATCCTCCCTAAACTCTCGTTGCTAGTTGGAAACCTCTGGATTATGGGGAGATTCACTTGAGGCCATATTGTGTCCTGTCTGACCACTGTCTTAGTGGTGATCCAGGTCGAGATATTACACATCCATAGGAACTTCATATCTTTGGTGCCTAAGTGAAAACCTATTTTGACTGCCTAGACATTACATAATGGAATAAAGTAAGAGGGACACCACGAAGAACCATTGTAGGTCTAGGGGATGATTTTTTTTAAGAACAAATATTTGTCTCATCACTCTTCTTATATTATTTAATGTAACTCATAGAACTCACAATAGGAGAAAATGGAACTCCCATCAACCATGACTTACCATCCATGTCAATCTCAACCATCAATTCCCCATCTAACATGTCATCATAAAAATAGAGGTTTATTTGGAATACCACTATGAAAATATCAAGACAAAGACCCATATATGACCATTGAGTCTTCATCTTCTCATTCGATACAATCTCATGTGAAAACTAAAAAAGGTCTATAAAGTGGTCTACATACTCCATCATGGTCCTATCAGCCTGTTGGAGGCTGAAAAACTCATTAGATTTATCTAGAAACATAGATTATATATATATAAAAACACTAAATCTCTTACACTCTAAACCCTCATGATTCTTCGTCATTACCATCGAACCCCACCATCTCTTTATAGGTCCTTCTATCTTGAAGTTGGAACATTTCAGCGTAAATAAATGATTCATTTCCAAGAAATAAAAAAGAATATATAACATTATCATCCAATATATGGCCTCATGAGGATCATTAGAGTCTTGGAATGTTGGTGGATTATGGTTAAGGAACACTTGATGAAAATTTTAAGATTCACCCCTCTAAGATTCCACGGTTATAGGCTAAATAGGAATGGGTGAAGGTTCTCGTCCTATAGTTTAGATAGCTTGGACAACAATATAAATAAAATTCTATTCCATGGAAGGATTTGGTTACAATTTATCACTAGTACCTTTCTCTTAGGGTATTATTCAAACATATTCTCATAGGTATGATGCTACAAAACATTAACTTATAACATTGAAGACATCAGAAGATTACTCAGGTTAAAAAATTAAACAAGTTAAATGGGAATATCAATCCCATCAGACAACTCAAAAATATTTGGATTTCAACCCATATGAATCAAAAGCCTGTAAAAGGACATAATTAAATGAATTTGTTCTTTAAGAAACCTTTTTTAAAATATCCATGGTGACTTACGGCCCATTAGGATGAGATCTGGCTAGGAAGTTGCTCATAACTACCTACTATGTCCCGATAAGACATATAAAATTGTATACTGACCTCATGGAGAGATTATTAACCTACAAATATGATGAAAAAATTTCATGTACCATCCAGGATACTCTGGTACCTTGATACCAGATCAAGCTCTAACATAGCATGAAGGGAATTCTCAACCCCACAGGCTGGTGAAAAGCACCTGGCATCTCACATGATACAAGAGGGAATTGATTTTCCACAAAATATAATAAGTTAAAATAATAAAAGTTAGTATGTGACACTCTGAAGGGATAAATAAATAGAAACCAAATATGTTAAAAAAAACTCGAAGCAGTATGTCATCAAAGTACTCAGTATTTAATAAGATGAAAAATCAGACACCCCATAAAAAGTTATAGAATACCTCCCATGGTCTCCATTATCACTCCAAGAAAAAAGGACAAAAAACATCCACCTCCTCCAAGTGGAACTTTCCCCTTTCTCAAATCAACCCTAAGAATGTCTAAAAATGCATGAATGCAAGGATAGGGTATGATATATGAATCATAGTACGGTATCACCAAGAGTTCCATAATAGATTATATAATAATAAATCAAATCATGATTTTAATTTAACAAAAATAGGGCATGGTATGACATATAATTTTCATTTTTAAAACAAAGAATTCCCTCTATTCAATACATAGAAAATATTCTAGACCTAGATTAAATAAATGTTTTATATAAAATAATTTATATAAGTTATTTTGATTGAGTAAAATAGTTCTATAATCAATGGTATATATAATCAAAAAATACATAAAACACCATAGTCATTTTCGTATAAGTTTATTAATTTTTAGCTATAGGATACTCACACTTATCAAATTAATGATCATGGGAAAACATGTGTGACCACATCAATTTGGATCATATTGAATAGGACAGGTAAATTTCCAATCAAGGATAATCATGAAGAAAAAGGTTTTTATTAGAGTTTTAATCATCAATACATTTCTAGGGTATCAAGATCCTAGTGTACTTTTCTAAAATAACCCACCAACTTCCCAAGCCTATATTTTCTCAATAAATTAATAAAAAATGATCAAATCATCTCTTTTAAAATTAATCATCGCTTACAATTCAATTTCCCATTTTTTAGCTTCAAAATTCATATTCAATTTCAAAACCAAAATAAGGGTTTTCATTATTTCATTCCTTTTCAATACATATATAACCATTGGTTTTCATCATTTTAATTTAATCGATTTTTATAAAAATAACTCTCAAATAATTTAATCAATTCTATCATTTAAAAAAACATCCCCCTAATCCAATTCCATTGGAAGTGGTTTTTTTCTAAAAAATTATGCCATCTTAATTTCTAATTTTAGATCATATAAAATCAGGTTTTTATAAATTAATTAAAAACTATGACAAAAAAATAATGTAATTTGAGGTTTTAATTACATATAAAATATAAAATGGATCCACCTACCATTATTAGCTGAAATAAAATACAAACACCCAAAATGATAATGATAATGATTATTGAATGGAAAGTGGGTCTAAAAATAATATCTATAAGAAATATCTAAAAAGAAAAGGATTAGATCCACCAAATGGAGTTTAGATATATAAAAAAATGATATTATAATACTCTATACGGAGAAGAGAACAATACATTGGAAGAAACCACATGAATGAAGATCCACATACCCAGAGGAGATTAAATGTGATCAATCATGCTTCAATCCACTATGAAAAAAGATTGGAGGATCCAAAACCACCTCCAGAGGGCCTTCACAATAAAGGAATTTGATTTATGTTTGAATAGGGTGTCTCAGAACTTAAACTATAGGGTTCAAGAATTAAAAATTGATTTTCTGAACATTTTAATTTCATCTGTATGGTTAGATTTATGGGGGAACTATTAGGGGGGAACTTTCCCCCAGCCCTTTGGCCCAATGTTTGGTGCACAACATTTCCCATATGTGAGAACATGGTTTGGGAAACCATGCACTAACCATGCATTCCCCACTATCCATGAGGGTGCATGATTTTCATGGGGGGAACTATATTCCAATCTTCCACAACCCAATAAGCTACCCAAAAGTTTTAATTTTTACCAAAATATCCCTAAAAGAAGACCCATCCAAAAGGATATCAAAAATAGGGTCATTTAGTGCCTGTAAACAAGTAATAGGATATCTCGATTATATTTCAATGATTAATTTATTGATTTATTTACATGTGTTCATTGGTAGTTAGTAGATGATTAAGAAAATAATATAAGGACTCTGACTCCCTAGAAAAATATTGATGATTTAAACTCTAACTAAATCATGCTCAGTATAATTTCCCAATGGGAATTTGATTGATTCTATCTCAATGGATTGAGAATAAGGTTATGCACATATACACATGAGCCATGATCACTAATTGAGATGTGTGAGGATCCTTGTATCAAGAACAGAATTCCATTAGGACTTATGACATGGCTCTATAACATGTTTTATCTTGACGATTACAGAAATTGATGATGTAAATTCTTTTATTTATAACTTTTATTTATTAAAATGTTCTTTAAATCCTATTTTTGAGATATCTTCCATCAATTTTCATTGAAACCATGTTTGATTGAAATTATGAATGATTAATTTCCATTCCTTTTTTTATTTAAATTAAGGAACAAATGGTTTTTTTCATATTTGAACTACATATAGAATAATTAGTGAGATCTAAATTTTCTATGGATTATAATCTATGCCACTAAATCATTATATTAATTCACTTTATAACATTTCACTAACCAATTCCAATGCAAACACTCCTTAGTGGTTTTTTAACAATGGAAACATAAGTCATCAGTGAATATAAAAAAACCTACCCTGGTGGAGGATGTGGTTGGGGTTATCAAACTCTATCCAAGTATATGGGTGTCATATAATTCTTATATCATGTCCCAAATAGTTAATGTAAAGGTTTATCAATTTTAGTAGGAACACTCAAAAGATCCAAAATGAAACACAATCATGAAATAATATAAAACCCCCAAATTTTAGGGAAAATGATAGGACCACCTAACTTAGCCCAGTATTAGACTTCTCATTTAGTGTCATCCCCTAATAAGAGATAGAACTAGTGAAATTAGAGAAATATAAAAATTCTTTGAGAATAGGGAATATTTTATCATAAAGAAATAATATTTTCTATGTATTAGAAACAAATAAAATAAGTTATAGTAATAATAGTTTTGTCAAGGGAGATCTAATGAGATGAACGACACTTGAATCAGATGTTGTACAGAGGAGTAATCCTAAACCCTATATTGATAGGGATGGGAGCTAGAGAAGAGGATATTTTTTTGTGAAAGTAGTGAAAAAAATATGGTAGAAAAGGCTAAAGTAATTAGGGTAAAATTAGTGACTTCTAGATTTTTTTAATGGGTTCATAGTTTAGTCTCATTGTTGGCCAAACCATACACCAATTGTGGACCTCCCCTATCTAAGTAGAAATCCCCCTTTTATGGTTTGCATACAGTTAAGAAAACCATGTTCACACCTTGCAATTCAAATCTGAAACATGTCTACATTTTTTATCATGGTTATGAGGCCTCCCTTGCATGGATAAAAAAAATTTCTCTTCTACATATCTATCACATGGATTAGATGAACTATTTCTACTAAATGTTCTCCAATTGTGAAGCTCAATAAGGTTTTCTAAAATTTGGAACTTTAGGATCCAAACAAACCATGAATGCTCTCAACCCCTCTATGGACTCATTGGATGTTACCATATAGATTAATAAAATATTTAGACAAAATTTTTAAAGGATATATACCTCTTTGAATATTTGGGATCATACAACCTACACTTTTAAAAAACATCATCTTGAGTTTCCCTCCTGAGGGTTATCGAGAAACATATGAGAATAGTTCTGGATAATGAGAATATAGGTCAGTCTCTCACTTTCAGAACACATCTTGTACATGTTTTTTCTGCCATAGCACCTGAACAAGAGGAACTGAACTTATTTAGAGATCCTTCAAGCTATTAGAAACTATTAAAATACTATACTCATAAAAAAATAATGAACATACATCTAAACCTAATCAGGTTGAAGTTCATGAGATGGGTATAAATTAAAATGGTGAAGTTGAGAAAAAATGAAAGATGTATTTCAAGACCAGTACCTCAAAGGAAAAAAAACTAATAGTATACTAACCTGACACTCTCCATGATCTTGAATGGATTGATAAATCTAATCTAAAACATCTTTTATCTCTAAATCTATTGATGACCCAATATGGATGAAAATGACAAGAAGACCTGATCTCCCACCTCAAACTCAAGAGGCTAATGGTGATGATCCGTTTAAGACTGTTGCCTATATTAAGCTATATCCAAACTCTTCATAATAAGATGTACCTATTATAATGTCTCTTAAATGATACATGGTCCCAGTAGTACTACTCATCCTTCCTTAAACAAGAATATGGGTGAATGGACTGACCTTTTATATAAGGCCTCATTAGTATCCATCTCAATCATATCTTGGAAATTGTTTTTAAAATTCATATAGAGGTAAACATTTCTTTCATGAAAGTAAAAAATCAAGGATGCATTCTCTATTAATGTCTTCTAAAACCAATATTGTATGATCAATATGACTGTCAGTCTAACTGTCAGTCTGAAAATCTGTTTGAGGGTGATAGGATATGATCAGAAAAAACCAATGAACCCTAAGCCTTCTACAACCCCTTCCAGACTTGAAATGTAAAACGAGAACCCCTATTTGATACAATTATATGTGTAACCCTATAAAGTCATATAATATTTATGAATTAAATTGGCCCAAAAAATTTCACATAGAAGGTTTCTTTAAAAGGAAGGAATTGGGTATCCTTTATCAGTTTATCCACAATAACACATAAAATGTAAAAACCTCTAGGGTATTACATAAACCAAACATGATATCCATAGTGATTTCATCCCACATCCACTAGGGAATGGGAAATGGATCTAAGAGTCCCAAATGTCATTGGTGTTCCTCCTTCACCTACAGACAGGAAGAACACATGGTAACAAAACTTGTGATAATCTTTTCATCCACATCCACCTATACCAGTGATTTAAGCCATGGTACATATTGGTGAGTCTAGGATGCATTTCCCATTTCTAAACATGATACTCTTACATCAATTCCTCTCACATATATGTAGGAACCCAAACACATTAGTAATTACTTAATATCTCATTCTCGTTAATGAACCAATCAGGTGGAGGATTCTTACTAAAAACATTTTCCCTTAGGAAGAAGTCTATCGGATTTGGAATTTGTCTCATATTAAATCAATCTAAAAGTAAAGAATTCACTAATAGATGAATGATTATAGGCTATTTGGGACACTCTGGAACCGAAATATGAATCTTAGAGAAAAGTTTCATTAGCTTCCACTTTCTAATAGCTTCCAGAACCACTAATTTTTTAGTCTTTCTTCTCATATAATTAGCCAAAAATTTATATTTCCTAGTCATATAATAATTTTCAAAATAAATACACTATAGGTATTCATCCAATCTTAAATATCATTTATTAAAGTCACTATATGTAAATATGTATTTAATTATATTATAGTTTATGTATAAAGTGAACCATTCTCCAAAAAATGGCTCTATTAATCTAATTCATGAACTATAGATACTACCTTAAGGTCATGTATTTGTTAATTTCATTCTCGAGGCCATAACTGATGAGATCCATATTCCAGGGCTCGATCATCTTGCATCAGAACTACTCCCAAACTAAAACCTAATGTGTCACAAAAACAATTAATGGCTTATGACTTACTCTGGTAAAATCAGGATCAGGGCTGATCTATTTCTTCCTTAAAACTATTTTAATGGCTTTCTCACAAAACTCTATTCATGTAAAATTATAAACCTTCCTAGTCAATTCAATAAAATGAGTTGATAGGGTTGAAAACTCATGAATAAAAAGTTAATAATATTCATCAATCCCACGAAACTTCATATTTCAAAGGTGTTATCTGGATTATTCAATAGGCCACAAATCTTACTTTTTTGGGTCTACATACACTCTTTCTACTGAGGTGATGTAACCCTAGTAGTGAACCTTATCAAACCATAACTGATATTTTTTTATTTTTTCATAAAACAAATGCTCTCTTAGTGCACTCAATATTATGTATAGGGGTTTAGAATGATTTTGTTGATTATTTGAATACATCAAGATAAAATCTAGGAAACCCCACAGAAATAATCTAGGAATAGGTAGAAAACCTAATTCATCGTAGCCATAAAAACTACTTGTGAGTTCATGAGACTAAAAAACATGACAAAAAACTCATAAAATATATATTTATTATAGAATGTTTTTATGGCATCTAATCCATACCTAATGATAGCCCAACATCAAATTAATTTCTGAGAAAACCCTAGATCCTCTGATTTGGTCGAAGAGGTCGTCAATATATGGTAGTGGATCGCAGTTCGTAATCATAAGCTGGTTCAATTTATGATAATCCGCAGAAATCATGAGTGTCCCATCCACATTATTGATAAAAATAATGGATGATCACCATGTTGAGGTGTTGGGTTATATAAAATCCTTATCTTCCAAGTCCGATGACTTCCTTTTGAGTACCTAAATCTTATTATGATTCATCTTTAAGGAAGCATATATACTAGGGTTTCTCTAGGAATAAGCTCTATAGTGAGATCTCTATCTCTCTCTTAGGTGGTATCCCATCAAAATCATTGGGGAAATGTTCCAAAAATGATACATAGTAAGAGGTAAATTAGTTTTATGTTTTCCATGATCATCTTAAAAGTGATTAGAAATATTGACTATCACTCCACCTAGCCCATGATGACCAAGTCTAGATCAGCTCACCTGGACATCCCATTCACCCTTGTGAATATAATCACCACCCTTGGGTGATGGGAAATACAACCACTATATATATAAATCAACATAAGAATGAAATTAAACTAACTATTTTATTCAAATAATGATGTCAATCCCTATCATCTCAAGGATTAATAGGTTCCATGTGAAATAATATCTATCTATCTCAAGGGAAACTCCATACTTTAGTATGCACACTCTAATAGAATCCCAATTGAGTATCCAAAGTCATAACTCCATATAAATACTAAATATTGAGTCTAATAAATTTCATAATAACTACATATATGTTGAGATGTTAAGCACTTATATAAAATAACATAGATACTAGTGTAGAGGCTAATAAAATCATACCTCATACTATCTATGAGATTATTTTAAATTAATTTCTACCAATTATTTTATTTTAATATGGAAAATTTGATTCCATATTTTTAATAATTATAATATATTGTATATAATTATTTCAACATAATTTTTTATCAATAATATTAGTGAAAACAGTTAAAATTAATTACAATCATTAATAGAAAAACGAGATTACCACGGAGGTAAAATTAATTTTACGGAGCCAAATGATCTAGAAACTTTTCAAAAAGAAATTTTATGGAAATATTTAGAAAAAATCCACCATTTTATCAAATATATACTATAATTTTAAGGTATAACTCTAAATAGTGATTACCATTTTATATTTACATGAATATCACTCCTCCTCCACTATAAAAGGGCACTCACCCCCACACTTTGTCACACCTCTCATGTAGTTTGGATAGACCCAACCCTAAATAAATAATCTCCAAATATCTATATTGTCATCTTAGAAGACTAAAATTTTGTATAAATCAAACTAAGGAGTTCCTTTAGTGAAAACCAAAAGGAGTTACCCAAAGAAGAGGTAGCGTTCTTCAATATGCTCTTTGTTTTATTTACTTCCCACACATTAAATTATTCTTATATAATGCTTATATAATAACCTTATTAACCTAAATATAATTAATCCTTTATATATTTAGGGTAAAACCTATACCTTCATACAATTCAATCAAATGGGATATACAATCATAATTTGTGTGTACGGCAGACTACCACCTCGTGAACTAATGTCATTTGTTCTTCAATTACCACATTTCATGGTTAGGAATAATGATATAAACAATATTTTTAATGATATTTATAAAATTTATGATTAATTTATTCCTATTTATTTATTATATAACATATAACTTCATGATTTTTGTTTTTTGGAATATAATAACTTCTTATGGGGGACGTGTGGACTACCACCTCCACAAAGTGATTTAATTCATTCACACTAAACATTGAATATATTAAGGATAGTTTTAATAAAAATATATGATATATATGAAAAAATAATTCTATTATAAATATAATATATATATATATATCATTTACTTTTCTTCCATTAAAACTATGACAAGAAAATAGAAATAGTGTTCATACATATGTACGTCCTACCGTCTCCATGAATGATATATTTCAATTCATATTTATATAATTTATAGATTATTACAAAAATATACTGAATATACATTATATTTATATCATTTTTTAAATTTTTTACATAATTAAATCCATATATAACTAATAGTTTCAAGAATAAAAAAGTCAAAACATACATGAAAAACAAAGTGGTTATTACCCTAAACGTAACTATAATGTGAAATTGTTAATAAAAGGGTAATATAAACTTATAATAAACTCATATATGGTATGATAGAAAATAATATGGTTCCATGGTATATGTATAATAAACATATATCAATTATACACGATATTTAATTGTGTATTAGTTGATTCCAAACTTATGATAAGGGTTTTCTCATCCCACTTTTATTTATGTGATATATATTCTATATTCACCACTTATTCTTGTTGTGTGGTGTACATAATATCCTATGAAATTTTATATCAGGACTTAATTTATTTAATAACATTAAAAGTTTCAATTGGTTTTAATCTTTCAAAGATCTCATGATTCAAAAGTTACTCAAGTAGTAAAGGGATTTCTAGTCTCACTTTTATTTCTATGAGACTTATTTCATATTCACCACACATTTCTTTTGTATGGTTTATATACTGACGATGAATGTATTCTATTATTCCTATGATTAAATTTATGGGAACTTACATATTTATTTTATGATATTTATTTAGTGGGTTTTACACATAAAATGTTACCAAATCCGTAATGTAATTTTGCCAAAATTTTGTTTCTTAGAGACACATGTTATGTTATAGACCTATATTATTTTACAAGGTGTACATACTGCCCTTTGAATTTTTGTATCATGAATCACATTATTTTAATGATATTTTTTTATTATATTAATTTCATTATCTCATAGATATTATGATTAAAAGTTACCAATCTAATAAAAGTTTATTTCTACATTCTCATCTTTTATCGATATTGTTTATGATTATGATTTCATTGATAAAATATTATGATCCATATCTCAAAAATACTCATGAATTTTATTATCTTATGGTTAGTCATGATATATTCAAGTAACGGTACTATTTTTCAATTATTTTTCACATAATATAAATATAAAAAAATTTCTAAGAAAATCATAATTTTTTCTCTCTATAACCAGAAATATATTTTATTTAAAATTTATGTTTTCAAAAAAATTATATTTATCTTTTAAGATCATTTTCAAGTATTATTATTTTGAAAAAGAAAATATTATTTATAATATATTTTAGATGATTTTAAAATCATTTTTTAATAATTTCAAATTCTAATTTTAATGAAAAAGTTTTTCAAAATGTTTTATATTTTAAAAATAAATTTTCAAGGAAGAGAAAATGTTTTTCTCATGAAATGTTTTAAATAATCCTTTAAAAATTATTTTCTATCTAGGATGAAATCATTATAAATATTTTATGCTTTACAAGGGATATTATCCAAGGACAACATTCTTATTCTTTATTTTAAGTGTTTATGTTTGTGATTGAATGTTCTTTAAAACCCCATTTCACTTTAATGGGTTATCCCATGAAAAACACTTATGAGACCCACTTTTTTTGATAGGATATTCTTTGATGAAAGAATTGTGATACCTATATATTTTTCATAGGTTATGATATGATGAAATTATTATGATATCCAATTCATTTAATGGATTATGAAATTCCAATATTTATTCCATGATTAATTTTTGTAATCTTTGATATGAAGGGTATGATTTTACAATGTTTTCCTTGTGTTCGCATACACTTATGATTATTTCATGCTTACATATCTTCCTTGTTTACCCTTACTAAGACTTTTACCCCACCATTTCTTTTATTTCCTTTCCCTGGGTTATAAAGAATGTTTTTATGTAGGGTATGCTTTTGAAGAGTAATAAAGGGGAAGATATTTATGGGATATGTTGAATATCTTTTAAAAATTTAAAATATTGTGTTTACAAGTTTCCAAGGACACTAAAATATTATGGTCCTTAGGAATGTACTTTTTTAATGTGTTGAATATTCATCTAAAATGATGTAATATCCATGTATGTTAATCCTCGGTCACTATAGTTGGTATCAAATTAAAGGTTTAGTCAAAATTTGGAAACTAGAATGATAAATGTTTAGTGAGACGACTGAGAATATTTCTAAGGGTATACCTTGGTATTATTGAGTTACATTTTTTAATTATAACATTAATATTTCATTTTGTTTTGAGAATCATAAACACTTACTTTATACTTAATTTAAAATATTCTTATCTTCAAAGTGTTTTAATTTTTTTGTAGAAGACATAATAATTTACCATACATAGAATAATTTCTAAAGTATTAATGAATATAAATAAACTCTATTTATTAAAAATATTGTAATGGGTACAGATATGATAAAAATCTTATTCACCTTTATCAGATCATATATAAGACTTTCTATCTTGTATTCCATACTAATAGAGTCCTTATAATCATGCTGATACCAAAACTGATAAACATTATACTAATTCTTATAGACATAATCATAATGAAATCCACATGAAATTCCATACAAGTTACTTAGTTTAAATTCTGAATACGTAAAACTAATTTATAATGTAAGTAATTTCATTTATATTATAATTTTTTAAATAAATTTGACATCAGAAAATTAGTTATAAAAGATCCATTGAATTTCATGTTTTCTACGTCATTGTGATTAACATTGAGAAATATGACTATTAAGGAAAATATGACCACTGGGATGATTTCCTATAAATACCAAGTCATTTGAAGAGTTTGATGATAATGATTACTTTTTTTCTCATAATTTTTATAAAGTATACAGTGAGTAAATAGATTGTTCTTAGTCGATTTTTTTTATTTATAGAGATTCATTTTTAAATAAACCTTATCAGGTAGTCACTTTATGATTTTTTTTACTGATAGTTTCTACGTTCGAATGTCCTGATTACAATCGAGGTCTTGTGGGGATATCAAGATAGATAATCTAATCAAAGTACTAATCGAAGGATTTCGAGGATACCAAGACAGAGTCAGTCCATCAGATCAAGGGATATTAAGGATTGGTAGAATGAGAAATATATCATTATATTGAGGTTATTCCTTATTATGGAATGAAATAGTTTCTTGTAAGTATAAAACAATGGATAACTTTGGCCATGTTCAATGGCTACCTTACTCTTTAGATTAAAAGTGATTTTATTCTATTTAAATAACATCAAGTCATTCTTATATTGTAATTATTAGATTAATTTTTTCTTACAAGTCTTTTAATTCTGATGTCCATGTATATAATATATTTATCGTAATGAAAATGAATATGATAAATAAAATTTGTTTCACTAATCGAATCTACCTTGAATATGAGAAATACTCCCTTAATCAAATATATCTTGAATACGAACAATTTACTCTGATTTAATTATATACAATGTGATTATAATTCATTTACTTTGATATATCAAAATCTATCTTGATTAAAATACTTTGATAAATGGATTGATCAAATAACGAATCTGATCCTTTTACATAGATAGGTTTTTATGAATTTTTTTAGTTTAAAATCTTGTAATATAATGCTTTTAAAATTACAATCCCCTGTCTTGTAATAGATCCATCTAAAATAATATATTTTGTTCCAAATATCAATATATATTATATTGATATCCATCAATTGGTATCAGATGAGGATTCTATTTCTCAAGTACTTTATATAAATTTATTTTTTTTACTATTGAATATCTGTTTAAATTTTGGTATAAACTCTTTGTATATAAATATTTATTACACTAATGTGTATTGTGTAAAATAATTTTTTTATGTTTTTTTAATGATGTTAGGAATTAATTTTTCATCCATTAAAAATATAAATCCAAATAGTCCACCAACTTTTGATGGTGCTGGTTATGAATATTGGAGGTATAAAATGAAGACTCTTGTAATCAACACTAGAGTTGATAATTTTGTTATATTGAATTGGTATTATAAAATCTATGGCAAGTAATTCAATAATTTTACAAATCAATAGAAGAAGGAATATTAGATTAATTATAGAGTTATAAATACGTATTTATTCTCAATGACTAGAAGTATATACAGTCAAATTTCTTTATTTGAATTCAGAAATAGTATTTGCAAAAATATAGAAGTTACTCACATTGGAATTTCAAGATTTGTTGAAACTATGGGATCTATGCTTGGTGGAGACTATCATGATTTTAATTTTTTACCTGGAGAATATTTTTCCAAAATGAATCAAAGGTTTATAAAATTATGAGTACTCTAATATCTCTTAGATATAAAGGTTTAGATAAAAAAAATTTGTTGATAATATCATATAAATTATGTATAATGAATGGGAATAAGAAAGTAATATGGTTAATGATACGTAGAAGTTAATAGAAATCTCACTCTTGATGATTTTATTGACCTCTTATTTAGTATGAGGGTAGATTAAAAAGAGATTCTCAAGAAGTGAATAAAATGAATGTATGTGTTGATTTCAAAACTACTACAATTCCTACTAAAGTTCAAATACTAGAAATATTTGTTAAGTATTCAAGAAGGAAAATCCTTTCTATAAAATATGATTCTATTTTTTTTTGAACAATCTTTTAACTTAACTAGCTAATATTTCTCATAGGATGAACAAGATAGTTAGTAAGAGTGATTTTTAGCCTCAATAAAAAAATTTAACAAGTATAAGAATTAGATGAATGATTTTTAGGTTACTTGTTATGAGTGTAAAAGAGCTTTCCATTTCAGACCTGATTTTCCAAAGCTAAAGAGGAAGTTTAGGATTGAACAGATTTATAATTGGAATCATACAATATATTAAAAGTCAACATGAATGAAATTTATTAATGAAAACAATTCTTTGAGTGCAATAGGAGGAGATTCCTCATATATTATTTCTGACAATGAATCTTCTAGATAGAGGAATATTGGTCTTTTTTTTAGACTACCCATTGAAAATCTTATTTTAATGGATAAGGTACACACCATAGAGAACCTTACAAATATATAATTAAGCCAAAATTATCCTAAATATGATATTAATAAAATCCAAAATTCATTAGATGAATAATCTTTATCAAATAATGAAGATAATTTTTTACCTTCTTATGAAGAAGTTTCCCTCTTTAAAAAATTAATTGAAAATAAAATTTGAAAATGTAGTAAAAAACATGATATTAAAAATTCACAAATAATTATTTTTACCAAATAAATATAATATCTTGCTAAATATCTTGATAATAATTTTTTTAAAAAGGAAAATATTTCCAAAAAACCATGAAACATCTATTTCCCAAAAATAATCTTTTCAAATTATTTTTGATAAATTGAATTCCAATACTATTTATAATAAGGAAAATGAATTATTTATTAAACTATAGTCCAATTTTTTTTCAGATTAACATCTTATCAAAATTTAACATTGGTAATTAAAATTTGGATAAAACCTATAGACAAATACATGGTTGTAACGATATTACTAGAATTTGTTTCTCTAATAAAAAAACATGTTTTCAGTAAAATTACTTTTTCAGGGAAATTGATCCATTTTTTTCAAAAATCCAAAGTGGTGGATAATAGAATAAATTTTTTTCCTGAAATAGAATTTAATCCTCGGGATTCCATAAAGAATATTTTTTGAAACAAATATGGTTACTTATGATTTTGTTTTTGACACTGGACCTATGATGGTTTGGGTTCCAAAATTCTAATTGTTTTTTTCAAGAAAACATAGATTCTTCCAACAACAAAAAAATTGGTACCTTTATAGTGGTTTTTCTAGATATATGACTGGACACAATGTTTTCTCTTGATATATTATCAAGATGAAGGTGAAATTTTACCTCTAAAGATAATGGTCAGGGATATATTATCAGTATAGGTAATATTATTCATCTTGGTAAATCCTTAATTTCAAATGTTTTATTTGTTAAAGGCCTTAAGATAAACCTTATAATAATAATTAAATTATGTGATGGTGGTTACCACATTAATTTTAGAAATTATAAGTTTGAAGTACACAATTCCAAGGATGAATTTATTCTTTATGAAAATCGGCATGAGAATGTTTACACACCTAAGGTACAAGACCTTGGGATCCAACACTTACCTTTCCTTAGTGAAATTGAATATCACTCTTGGTTATGGAATAGAAGGTTATGAAACCATAATCTTAGAGACATATGTATGTTAAAAAATAAATGACTATTTAAGGATCTACCAGAACATGGGATTGATTATTCAAAAGTTTGTGGCCCTTATCAATACGATAAGCTACATAAATATAGTTTTAAATCTATTAGTGAAGTCTCAAATTATGATTCTCTATAGTTAGCACATATGTATTTATTCAGTTCTACACAAACTAGAAGTATTGGTGTAAAATAATATTTATTTATTTTTATTTGATGATTATAGTAGATATACATGGGTCTATTTTCTAGAAAATAAATTTTAATCCTTTGGTTATTTAAAAAAATTATCCAATGATAAAAAAGAGAAATGTAATACCTTCATAACTGTTCATAGTGATCATGGTGTATAATTTGATAATTCTGATTTTGAAACATTATTTAATACGAAATGAATTACATATAACTTTTTAGATCCAAAAACTCATCAAAAAAATGGTGTTGTTGAAAGAATAAATCATATTATTAAAAAAATAACAAGACCCATGTTGAGTGAATACTCAATTGTAATAAATTTTTAGGATAAATATTTTATTAATTTTTTATTCTTTAAATATAGTTTTAATAAGACATTTATTAATAAAAATTTTTATGAGTAATAGACTAGTTGAAAACCAAACGTTTCATACTTCAGAGTTTTTGAATAAAAGTATTTATACTTAATACGAAATATTACCTAAATAAATTTTCAACTAAATGTGTTGAAGGTTTTTTTTAGTCTATTCCATTACTTTTAAGGATTGTAGAGTTTTTATTAAAAATACTTATACGTTTTAGGGAACAATACATGTTAAATTTGATGAAACCAACCTTTTTTTAAACAGCCCCAACCAAAATACTCATAGGTTATTTTGAAGACTTATTTTCAAAATATGTTAGAAAAATATTCTAATAAAAAACAACCCAAGAAAATGTTTCTGAAGTTATTCATCAGGAATATTTTTTACCTTTTGTTGAAGAAAAATCTTTTGAAACCCCAAGAAATCAGTTATTTCTAAGGAAACATCCAAGTGATAATATCATTGGATATACTAATCTACCTTTTAGAACTATATGTTCATTAATAAGTAAAATTTAGTATCTATCTTCTCATTCCCAATTTCATCCTAAGAATCATGATGAGGCTTTAGGTGATTAGGATTATATTAAGGTAATAAAATATAAACATAATGAATCGATAAGAACAAAGTTGGAAACATGGTTGAACGACCTAAATAAACATATTTAATTAGAGAAAATTGGGTATTTCATAATAATATTGATGAAAATAGAATAATAATTAAAAATAAATAAGGACTTGTTTCTAAAGGATATAGTTATAAATATGTAACAGATTGTGATGAACCCTATTTTCTGATAGTAAGACTTGAATTTATTCATATTCTACTATCCTGTGTAGTATTATTCAATTTAAAACTTTTTCAAATTTATGTAAAATGTTAGTTTCTTACTCGTCATATTCAAGAGGATTTTTTGGTTGAATAAACTCATTAATTTGACGATAAAAACATTATAAATATTTTTTAAAACTTACCAAATCTATATAAACATTTAAAAAATCCCCTAGATCATGGTATGATATATTGACAAGAATTTTTGCTACAAAACAATTATGTTAAGGGAACTGCGGATCCCACTCCTTTTACAATGAAAGTCAATGAAAAGAATTATGATTATTCAAATATATATTGATGAAATTATATTTGGATAAACACAATAATATTTATCAGATTCCTTTGTAGAACATACCAAATATGAGTTTGAGATTTGTATGATGGGTGAGTTAGCATACTTTTTAGGTTTTTAAATTTCTCAAAAATGAGAACAAAATTTTATATCTCCAAATAATTATATAGAAAATATTCTTAAAAATTTTGGATATCATAACACTAAAAGTATTACTACTCTAATTGGTACCTCCAATACTTTAAATCTTGATGAGGCTCAGAAACTAGTTAATCAAAAAAATATTTACAGGTTTTAAAGGACGTTTACTTTACAAGAAAAAATTCAACCAAATTTAATGTTTTTAGTATGATTATGTGAAATATATCAATAAAATCCAAAACATTCCCCACATAAATCTATAAAACTATTTTTTCATTATCTTAAGTGGACTATGGATTTTTCACTTTTTTATTATTTTGAAAATATTTTTGAACTAAAACGTTTTTCAGATGGTGACATTGGTGGTTGTACAATCGATAGAAAATGTACTTCAGGAACATGTCCTTACACTAGTTCCATGGGCTTCTAAGAGAAAACACCCAGCATCTATTTCCAATACTAAAGCCGAATATATAGTTGTTGGAAGTTGTTGTGCTCAAGGGATTTGGATGCAACACTCACTTACTAATTATGGCATGAGTTTTACAAAAACTCAAATACTATGTGATAATAGTAGTTCAATTTCATTATGTAATAACCCTTCAAATCACCCCGGTTCTAAACTGATATATTTTATGAATCACATTATTATGGATTACAAAATTAAATGACATATCCATTAACAATTTATTGGAATGCAAGATCAACTTGCTGGTATTTTTAAAAATAAATTATCATTTGATATATTCTAATACATTAAACAGAAGCAAGGAATGATAAACATAAATGAAACATTACTATCTACCTCATTTTTTACCTATCTCCTTACATTAAATTACTTCTCAACATAGGGGGATTACATATCTTTTTTGTTTTCCAAAACATTTATTCTTTCATAAAAAAATTCCTAAAATCATTATCATTATGATTTTTAGGACACTTATTTTCCTTATAAAAATTGTTAGAGTCAATATTTATAAAAGGATCATCAGACTCAAAATATATCATAATTTTTTGGACACATGGTTTTAGAAAAACGTCTCATATTCATGAAAATATCATAATGAGTTCCATTTTTATCATATTTTTTATTACATAAAAAACTAATTTAATGTTTCTCTTTATAAACTTCATTGTTTTTTTTGTTTTATTAAAAAGTATCATATTAAATATTTTCAAAACTATTTAAATAAAATTATTTTAAAAAAATTTAAGAACAATATGTCATTCATACTGAATTATTTTCTACTCCAAAAAATATTCTTCTTATTTTTAATTTTTCACTAATTTGTTATGATTGGTTATTATTATTATTGTTATTATTATTTTTAGTTTTCACAAAAAAGCTTTTTCTGTATTTGAAAAAAAAAATTGTGTATTCACATGAAAAAATATAAAATTTCCCAAAAAATAAAAAACCTCAAGAGTTCAAATCTTTTTAAATATTTCTTTAGAGAAATTTCAACATTTAAATCAAAAGACCTATCACATAAACTATTGAATTAGTTTTGGAAGTTGAACTACCATATTGATATTCTATATAATCGAGGGAACCCCCTTTGTCCAGAATCATTTTTTTTTTTGAGTCTTTTTACACTAAACTATTGCTTCCTACAATAGAGCCTAGTCTGAATTCATTTTTTTCAATCAAAAAGATCTTATTCAGTGTAGATGGTAGAAAAAACGAGATTAGGATAATTTTTTCTTCATTTGGGAAAGGTCAGTGAAAATGGATTTCATTGACAAAAAATTTGATTCTAATTTAAATAATTAAATTACATTTCATGTTTTGGTATCTAATTGTGTAGAAAAATATGATCTTGAAATTGATAAGTATTACTAATAACTGTTTCATGTGTTATACTCCACTTTAAATCTTATCAAACATGAAGATAAGTATTTGTTCATAATGTATTGAAAATATTAGAAGTTATCCGCAAGGAAATTATCAAAACTATTTGGAGCACCATCTGGAGAAGATGCACATTATCTATCACAAAAACTTCCCATTACCCTAGGAACTTTTTCAAAACTAGAGCTAAAGATTCTTTGTTTTCCCATGGTGAGGGTTATGGAAAAGTTTCTCATATTGATCTAAATAATAGTATTATTTCTCTTTGGAAAAAATTATTTTTAATCCTAATGAAATGATACTAAGATGCTATGAAAGTAACATACATTTTCATATTGTATTATTTGCTCAACATGAAGAAGTTTAAACTTGTAAAGTTTTTTCTTTTAACTCTTAAAAATGTTAAGAAAAATTCCATCATGTAAAAAATTATAATGTTCTAATATTTATTAATTAATATTATTGTTGAATGTTTTAATTTCAACAAAGTTAAACAAATTCTCACACTATGAGGGAAAAAATTTCATCTATGGTGGTATGGTAAAGACAATGAAGTAACTATTTGATGAAAAATATAAAAATTTTGTTGATAAATTTGGAGTTTTTATACTTGAGTAAGAACCTATAAATAATTCTTAGAAGAATAAAAATAAGAAAATAAAGGATGAACTCTCCCCTCCTTAAGAAGAAGAAAAAAAGAAAAAAAGAAAAAGAAGGTACATAGTGATGTTTTCAAGAAATGGATGAGACTCAAAGATGATAAGAATCATGGCCTACTAAAAATCGGATTAAACCTTTCTGAGGCTAAGGCCATAGTAATTCATGGTACTGAAGAACTTGAGAAATAAGATAAAAGGAAAAATCAAAAGAATATACTATAAGAATATCTATTGAGTGAAATTTTAATAAATAATGTATAGATATATCATGAAATATTGTTCTACATACTCAGCATCCAAACCCGGATGCAAGGATAGTAGTTTAAGAAACATTAGTTATACATGATAAACCTATCTATGTCAATGAAAAGTGAAACAAGAAATATATTTCCCAATATTCAGTACCTTTAGTAAAACAAGAAAACAATCAATACATCTTTCAGTATAAAAAGAACCGACACCAGTTTCCTCAGTAAAAGATATTATCAAAACAGGTCACTAACATGAAGAATAACTCAACAAAAAAAGTGATTTTTTTGAACATTACCAAAATTATGTCTCAAAAAATAATGATGAGAATATATTAGAAGAAAATTTTGATACTAATAAAGACGAAAAATAAGGCCAATAAATAAAATAAGGTGATAAGGAAGATGAAGTTTTAGAATAATATGAAGAAGAAGAGAGTTCACATGATATTTAAAAATGTGTGGACCAAAAAGAAAAAGAACAATGTGATGAGGATGAAACCCAATACAAAATATCATCAAATTCATCCTTATAAACATCATATTCATTATAAATACCCTCAACATAAGATGATAAATAATTTCAAGGCTTTGAAAATGTATTCTCACCAAAAGATGATGTAGAGTCTTCATCTAAGAAGATTGAGGATGATCAGGTTTCAAAAAAACCTTCTAAAAATCCAAACACTAATGATGATGAAATTTTTGACATTTCTAATGAAAAATTTACTCCCTAAAAATTTGATAAATTTCAAAATAAATTGTTTAAATTTTACAAAAACAACATGAAATTTTAAATCATTGGAACAAGTCACAAAAAACATCCTAAACTTGATATGGAGTTATTAGAGTCAATTGGAATAGTTTTCAGAAGGTTTTTTGTTACATAATTAAATATTTAAAAATATTAGAAAAATTTATTCCTCAGTTTTTGAGATTATAAGAAAACCTTTAATTTCTCCAGGATATTATTTCCCAAAAATTAGATTCTATAAAAATTATGACAGGACTAGTAATTCATATTTAGGCTCATCTAAAAACATTGCAAGAATGTTCTACTTACCAAAGAAGATCTTGTAATTCAATGGTGAAATGGTGTCATAAAGTTGATTCTAAAATTCAGTATCATGATGATAAGATTTAAGATACAAAAAAATTGATGGTTGAATCAACCAATTCCTTTACTCAATTAAAAAAATACATGTCCAAAAGGGTGAGATTTGTTGAAGAGTTCAATGACCGGACCGATGATCAGATTGTATAAGTGGATCCTCTAAATACTAATTTTTGAGACCTAAATAATGAAATGGAGAGATTATGATTTTGTGAAGATGATGTTTCTTTTCTAAAATATAATAACAAGATTGTCGTTGAACAATTTAAGAAGTTGAAGTCACAAAATCAGTCTCTAAAAGATACTATGAAGATATATCGCAAAAATATCAAGAAGATAATGTCTTTTGTAAAAGTGCTCATTGAGAAAGACTAATTTTTTTGAACTCTTATTGTAATTCTTGTTTTGATAAATTTTGAAAATTTTCCTCATGTATGAATTACTTCTCTATCCAAATACAATTTTTTGAATTTTTTTCCAATACAATAGGTTAAATGTTCTTACACATTTTCTAAGGATGACTAATAAATTCATTTTATTTTTTCATACAATGTTCTATTCCCTTAAATTTCTTTAATTTAAAACTTAGTCCCCATATATTTTTTAAAATCACAATGTGGGATATATTTTACAAGGTAATATCTCTTATTGTAAGGGGGAGTTATTCTGAAAAGTGGGATAAATTTGTTTCATAAGGAGTGATAATACTTTAAAGGGATTATATTGTATTCATAATTATCTCCATGGCATACATAATACTTATAAACTCTTGGAGAGTTAAGAATATAGTATTATTTATAAATAATTTTTTTTAATGTTATGGTCTATAAATTTTTAGTGTTTCATTACATTTATGCTATAGGGTTTATTCTTTGCAAAAAGGGGGAGATTTTTTAGTCAAAAGTTTTAATTATTACTTTTTTATTCCATTATTTTAAGTAAAAAACCCTTCCTTTATACATAAATTACTAACGTTTTATGTCCAAATAGTATTAAATTATTTTTTCATAAAATATAAACTTTTACCGTACATAGTATTAGTTTTTTGGTATTCATTAAAATAAACTAAATCTATTAATTATGATTATTCTAATGGGTATGGATACTCTAAACATTGTATTCACTATTATTGAATTTTAAATAATACATTCTATATTTTCTTTTATAAATGAGAAAGTCATTATAATTGTACTGATACAATAATTGATAAAAATCATACTCTTACTCATAAAGATCATCATAATGACATCTATAAGAATGTAAATCAGATTGAATTACTTTAGATTCTGAATATGAAAAACATATTTCTAATAAATTAATAAATTTATTTTAGACTATAATGGTTTAGATCAATACATCATTATAAAATTAGTTTTAAAAGATTTTTTGAAGTTCAAGGTGTCCAAGTCATTGTGAAAAACTCAGAGAAATATGATAATTGTTAAAAATCTGATCATTGGTAATATTTCCTATAAATACCCAATAATTTAAAGAGTTTTAATCTGATGATTAAAATTTTTATCTCAATTTTTTTAAAGCCTATAAAGTGTAAACAACTTATTCATAGTCTGTTTTATTTATTTATATAGAGTCATTATTAAATAAACCTTCTCAGGTTTTCTCTTTAAGAATTGATTTGTAATAAATTTTGTGTCTAATTGTTATGATTATGATCGAGGGATTGAAGGGATATAAGGACAAAGAATATGATCATTGTATTGATCGAGGTATTGCGAGGTGATAAAGATTAATTCGATCCATCATATCGAGGGCTTCTAAGGATATGCAGATAGAGAATCCAATCATTATATTGAGAAATTTCCTTGTTAAGGAAAACATTCTTGTAAGTGTAAAACAAGGGATACCTATAATAGCCCTTCTCACTATTACATATTTAAACATGATTTATTACAGAAAAAATTACTTAATACAACTTTGATGATCGAGAGTTCTAGTGTCTTGGGAAATTAAGAACATTAAATGACATATTCAGACATAAACTAAAACATCTTTAATAAAAACTTCTTTCACATGACCACAACATTTTTCCTTACATAGAATTTCATGGGATAACCGGAGGACATACATTATAAAAGCATGAGCTATAAAGCCCAGTAAGGGAGTAAACAAGGGGAAACCTGAAGAATACAGTACATGTTAATAAATTGGCATATCAATAGAGAACAAGAGAAATATGAACATAAAGGCATGATATAGAATGATTATCATAACATGGAAATGTATCAATGACATATAACATGATTTTATCACGATCCAATGCTCATTGCACATGGATTAGTATCAGAAAACTTCATTGCACTTGAATTAGAATTAGTAAACCCTCATTGCACTTGAATTAACATCAGTAAAACCTCATTGAACCTGAATTAGCATGAGTAAAACCTCATTCAACATTAATTATCATGGGTAAACCCTCGTTACCAATTTTGTATCATGATACTAAATATTACCCAATGCATTAGAGCACTATCAGGGCACACGCTTGATAAACATTTCATTTCATTCATAAGTGTGCCACATTGACCATATAACATGGAATCATTAAACATCATATGTTATTCCATGAATATGGAAATTGGAATAAATAAATGTAAGTATAATTAAATATTTATATGTGAATAAAGGTGAATACCCTTGATAGAGAATTGGGTATGGTATTCATTACACGATGATTTTGGCTTGGAAAATTATGGTGCAATTTCAGCAGCCCAACAACGTGACATAAAAATCATAAAAACAGTTGATGAGAGAGTAACGTGTATCTCATAATATGTACATGAAATGGATAGTTTGGGGTCATTTATATTCATGTCCCAACACATGGAATTTGGAAATTAAAGGCGTAACATAATAAAGACAGAGGAGAAACAGACTAACTCTTACGAAATTTCAACATGGTAACGGGCGTACATGGGAGGAATGAATGAGAGATAAAGAGGTCTTTAATCATTCAAACATAAGGAAGGAATTATGGGTGAGGTTTTAAATCAAACCGCAATATTTATAATTGAATTTAAAAGGGTATTACAATATAAGACACTTGGAAAAAATGAGAAAGGAAGGAATCCCTTACTTGAGTGTGTAAATTCAAGAGCTTGTAGAGGGGACTCATGAGATCTTGGGGTGCCTTGAAAGGTTTTTAGAGAGAGGAGGGTTGATTATGGACATGATACAAGTATTTATAGTGAATATAAGTGGGAGTTTTGGTGGGTATATATAGAAAATTAGAGGGGAATTCATTAATATTTCTCAATCTTAGGTTTTGGAATCTATATAATTTAATAATAAGTAATTTTATCATGAAATACATGCCAATATCATCTCATAATATCCAACTGATTTATTATCATTGTGCTACATGTCACACCCGACCAGTGTTTTGGGTATTTTTTAATTATTTTCATTGACTTTTAAAAAAAATTCGGTGTTCGTGTTGAATCCCAGATTAGATTGTGGACTATTTATAGAAGTGATCTTTTTTAGCTAACCTCTTCGAGCACACAAGTAGAGCGCTTTTGGAAACCCCTCGTATCTTCCCTCGAGAAATTGTGTGATTTGTCTGTCTTTGAAGAATTTAAAATAGGTAAATTTTTTAATTTATTGTGTGACTTTAAAATTTTATGTTTTTTAATAATATAATTATTATTTTTAAATTGAACTTAATATTTTTAATGTTTATATTTTTATTAGATTGATTATTAATATTCATAATAGTATCATTATTAATAAGGAATTATTATTATTATTGTTGTAATTAAGGTATTATTGTTATTATTATTATTATTATTAAAATTTTGGCTGGTGCGAGGGAACCTCAGTGCTTGCGGAAGCTGTGCGGTTAACCTTGGAACCTACGTGATTGTGGCATTTGAATTGGATAAATAAAATCAATAAATAAATATGAAAAAAAAGATAAAATTTAGTTAAATAAATAACTTAATGTATTAAAACAATTATTTTGTCATGAAAAATAATATTCTATTATTAATATATAATTTTTATTATTAATATTTTTATTTTTATCATTTTTAAATTATAAATAATGTTTTTCTCATTAGAATTATCGGTATTATTATTATTATTATTAATATTTATATTATCATTATTATTTTTATATATTTTATTTCCTTTTTCTTTTTCCCACATTTTCCTCTAACCCTAACCCTTCCCGTCTTCTTCCCCTATAGCCCCTGTGTACCGCCTCTCCCCTTTCTTCCATAAGCATGAGAAAGAACCCCCAAGCCTCCCTCATTATCGGCCTCCACCTCCTTGCAGCACCCTCCTTCTGCACTTCTAGCAGCCTCGCACCCTCCGACCTCCCATCGTCCAGCCACTTTGCACCCACCACCCGCGCCTCCTAACTGGCCTCGCTTGACCAGCCATGACCCCGACTCCCCTTCCCCACACCCACTGAATCCTACAGCATGCCTCCCCCTTCCTGTAGCGCACCCCTAGATGCGCCGACCTCCTCCTTCTCAAACCCGCTCCACCCTCGTGTTGCGCCCCTACTGTCGATGCGACATCCCTGCCTCTGCAACCCTCTTTAGTGTTTCCCCCTCCACCGATAATGTCCCAACCCATTTCCTTACATCGACTGAACTACGTGCATCTACCTCCAACTTGGGGGACCTCATTCTAGACACTACGTAGCTCCAACCATATGTTTCCTTGTGGTCATGCAGCTACTGGCCCTATCGTGTGCCCTCCGATCGGTCGTGAACCCTTCCCATCCCCCTTCTGGTGCGTTTCTGGCACACCATAGCCCCTCGCCAGCCATCCAGGGAGGAATGACCCACACCTTTGTCTGTCGTTCCACCTCCAATCATGTTACCCGAGCACATGTTGTTCTCAATTATGAATGAAACGAACATCCACTATCGAAGGCTAGCTGTTTATGATCGCGTTGTTTCTCCTATGCTAGGGTTGTGGTGAGTTTTTCACTATTTTATTTTTTAGATTATTTTAATTTATTTTTTCTATCTTATTAGTTGTTTTTCATTTTGAAAATCATGTTGAAAACGAAAATTTGTGATGGCATGGTCAACATGTTGTGCGTACTCATGCACAAGGGAGATGCATGTCCTGTGGTCGTGTTCGAGCTGCGAGTCATGGTAGGTCCACCACTTCACTCACATATAAATATAGAATTTACTAATAACATGATAAGTAATTGATTTTAAATAAATGATAAATAGTATTAGATAATTATTTTTCGAATAATTACTTGTTGAAAATGAATCTATTTATTTTCTGAACAACACTTGAATTATTTTCATGATTAATTGACGCACTGTAGTGAATGAATGCCCATTTGGCCTTTGATCATTATTCATAGATGTCCATTTATGGTGAAATATTGATGGCAAATGTTATATTATGATGCGTGAGTAAATTTTTTTCTTTCTCTTGAAGAATGGTGTTTATTTTAAATGATGCATAAGTCATGTTTCTTAATTTAATAAGATAAATTATTTTGAAAAACTTTATCTATGGTGATTGAGGGTTGATCTTGTTGGGTACGTCAATAGTGTGAGTTGTTGTGTGTGATGTTTGTACATCATGATTGGATACTTGATTTACATTGTTGACCCACCCCTCTTTTATTTTAATAATCAGCATGGGAACCTGGCATAGTATGTGAATTTTCTATGAAATATTATCGCACCAATTTAGATTATGTACATTCTAGTGTCCAATAACTGGGGATACTATGTTACTATTATTGACATGGGATTTTTCCCTGTGACAGGGATAGGTAGGGAGACTATCGAGAATTAGGGTGTAATTCCATCATTGATTAGGGCATGCCTTCAGGATGACTCAATTGTATTTTATGTTCTAGATTTTTCACGAGCTCCAAGGATCGACACATGTTTTTTAGCACTTATTTATGTGTGGCAGACGATTTATGTTCTTAGTTTGGATACCGTAACTTGCACGATACTTTTTCATTACACTAGATTTTTTCCGTGTGTTGTGTATGGTTTCCTATTAATTGACCAATAAAATTTTTATTTTAAATTTTTTGCAAAAATGTTAATTTTTTTAAATGTAATTCATTAATAATCATCAACTGTTAAACTTGTTTTTAAATTGAAAAGGGAAATGTAAAGTTACAGTCTTTGAAAATGAATGTTTGTTTGAAAACACATGTTTTATATATAATGTTGTTCAATCTTGGAATTAGAAAATTCATTATTTACTATTAGTTAATAGGGGATAGTTTTTTTTGGAACTTTTATATAGTTTTAATGCTCACACCTATTCTGTAATCATGTTTTTAGTTTTTTTAAGGTTTCACTTGAGATTGTTCATTGTGGGTGAGAGTTGGTTGTATTTTGGAGAGGGAATTTCAGGGTCACAATGAGTGTTTGGTCATGGTTAGGTTATTGTGTTCTTGTTGGTTGTTCTTTCTTTATCATGTCATTTATTCAATTTTCAATGTTATTCTTTTTTATTCAATATTTATATTCATTTTAGAAAAGTGTTCCCTATTGTTCTCTATGGATGAAATGTCTCTTTTCATAATCCCTAGAAGATCGAGAATGCCTCTCATGCCTTACCACATATCGGATCGGGTGAATGGTTTAGGGTTGACTTAGTTTGGTTAAAGACAAAATGGTATCAGAGATAGTCGGCTCTTGAACAAACATTGTTTTTCGAAGCGCCCATCGTTATTCGGGGTTGTCTGGGTAAAAGGGGTATAATTTTTGAAACATAAGGCATATGGATTAGAGGGGTTTCATGAACCTTTTTACATTCTGAACACTGGGTTACAATATGGTGTCTAGTTTTTTGGTGTCCTTTTAGTTCCTTTGAATTGTTTTATATTGGGAAATTAAAAGTGAGTGGGGAATGTAGCCTTATGAGCTCGCAGGGCCTTGCAAGCCATGTGGAACTAGGGGATATCACCCTAGAATTATCTCGATGATGGTGGCATGACTGGAATAGGACCTCCAACCATATTCCAGAGTACCCACTAGCACTACTTCTCCTAGTGAATCATAAGGTTCCACTTTTGTTCTAAAAAATATTTTGAATTTTTTTTGGAAATTGAGAAAAGTTGAATTTAAAATGATAATGTCCATGTTTTGACCAAGTCCTTTGTTTTATTGTTCCTTATTTTTATCCCCCATGAAGGTTATATGGATACCTATAATGCATATTCAGGTGGTGAATCCTTAGATAATCCTATAGTTTATCATCACATAGACTACTTCCTCAAGTTTTGGAAGTTGAACCCTCCCCTCTTTTATGGTCAAGTTGATCTCCTTGACGCGGAAGAGTGGTTGTGGAAGATTGAGAGGAACTTCTATTTTATCATGAAGCATGAGTCATTGAAAGTGAAATTGGCTCCTATAATTCTTGAAGGTCCATCCTCGAAATAGTGGAAATTAGTGTCTTGAATCAAACCATGAGAAGATATCGCCTAAGAGTTCTCCAACACATCCTTAATCCAAGAAAACTTCTCAGAGGTGACAAAGGTGAGGAGGTGTATACAGTTTTTTGGTCTTCAACAAGGTGTTGGGTCTGTGTTTGAATTATTTCATCATATCCTAGACCTATCTCCATTAGAACCAGGGTATCTTGGAAATGTTCCCATGAAGGCCCAACATTTTCAACTCGGGCTTTTTCCTGAGTTGTAGTATAACGATGAGGAGTTCAACAATACCAACTCTTCTGACATCATGATACAAGACATCCTCGCTGAAGATGATTTTTCTAGATGACATGAGGTTTTGAATCCTCCTCTAGCCATGGGAAGTGGTGCAGAGGGAAACGGTATGAAGAATTGGAAGTGACCCAATGCTGGTAGCTCTAATAGAGGAATCAAGAGGCCTTCAGACCTTCAGTCAACTTCCTCACAGTGAAATACCATATTTAACACCAGTGCTTTAAGAAAGGACACAAGAGGCTGATGTTACCTAGTGATCTGAGACCCTGCCACACCTGTAGATTTCTTGGTCACATAAAATAGTTTTTCCGAGGTATTTCCAGAAGCTTGGTGAAAACATATTTGGCTCAACGAAGATCACCTCAGTTCATTAGCAGGAGGAGGAATGTGTTTGGGTTTTTTCATGTTTCTTTCTATAATGTTAATTGGATGTAATAGTCATTTTTGGCGGTTGGTTGTAGTGTTACTTTTTATTTATTTTTATTAATGGTTTTGTTGTGCCCCCTTGATTCTTTTTTATGGTAGTGTGCTTTGTGAAATGTTGATCCATGCTATCAACACGAGGGTTTATAAATCCTGATTGCGAGGAAGGATATGCTTCAATCATCAGAGCTCAATCGATAGGTCGCAATTTGAATTTGGAACCTAGTCAAGAGAACCCAAGTGTTGTAAAATACATTTGTATAATATATGTCATTAGTGTAGCTTGGTTTGTTCTTTTCGAGGGTGTAAAGTTATTGTTATAGTGATAGCGGTATTTCTTTCACTCTATCAGATAGGACCTTCCCACCACTACCCTTCTGGTGGGATTTCTGGTCCATTTGGAAAGACATTGAATCCAGTTAATCTCATTAGTCTATATGGTTGGTATACCCATTACATCTCTAATTGAATTCAGATTGGCTTGTTTCCTCTCATGGGGAGTCTGTTCGGGAAACATCATGTCAATACCCATGATACTTTTCTTGTATCATTTTGGTTGTAGGTGGTCATGTGTGGAACCACTTAATTTTATGTTCTTACTCTTGGGTAAACATTGGGATTTTTGTACACCCAACGGTTCCATTGGATTAAGATTATTGATATAAATATCGGTGTTGGTTCAAGTTCATTTTCTCCTCATTTGAAATGGTTGGTATCTATTTTTCATAGAAGAGGTTAGGTCATTCATGTTTTCAGGATGAGCCTTATGTCATGGGAGCTCGATGTCTATTTGAATCGATTAAATGGATGTGCCTTAACATTTTGGGGTGAGTGACACTCAAGTACATTCATCTTTGGGGATGGATATATTTGTTTCTTTTTGGGGTGAAATGAATTTTGGTGGGGAGAATGGTCACACCCCAACCCATGTTTTTTATTTTTATAATTATTTTATTTTTATTTAAAATTTTTTGACGAGGTTTGGGTTGAATCCCGAATGATATTTTTTAGTTTTGTTTGAAGTGCGCATTTTCAGCTTACATCTTTGGGCAGAAGGGAGGAACTCGTTTTGGAAACCCTACGTCGCTTCGACCTAGTAGTTGTGTGATCCTCATGTATTTGAAAAATTTAAAATGGTTAATTTATTAATTTATTTTCTTATTTAAAAATTTTATGGTTGTTAATAATTTTATTATTATTATTAATGTCAACTGAATATTTTTATTGTTTATAATTTTATCGGTATGATTATTAATATTCATTAATAGTTTAATTATTAATAAGGAATTATTATTATTATTTTAATTAAGGTATTATTATTATTATGAATATTATTGTTGATATTTGGGCTGGTGGGGAACAAAATGGCTAGTAGAAGCCATGCGGTTATCCCGGGAACCTGCATGATTGTGACGTTTGAATAGGAAAAATGAAATAAATTAAATGAGTTGAAAAAAATAGTTCAATAAATAACATATTGTAGTAATTAGATTATTTTTTTCATGAATAATAATATTATATTATTATTAATGAATATTTATTATTAAAATTATTATTTTTATCTTTTTTATATTATTATTAATTTTGTTCTTATTATCATTTTTGTATTATTAATATTATTAATTTAAATTAATAATAATATTATTATTTTGTATTTTATTTTAATTCCTTTTTATTTTTTCCCTCTCATTCCCCTACCCCTAACTCTTCCCTTATTCTTCCCCCATAGCCCTAGCGTTCCACCTCTCCCATCTCTTCTCTCAGCGCGAGTAGTAACCTCCCAACATCCCACATTTCTAGCCTCCGCCTCCTAACACTGCCCTCCTGTTGTGCATCAAGCTTCCCTACACCCTCTGGCCTCTCGTCGTTCAGCCGTCGCACACCCACCACATGTGACTCCCAACTGGACCCCAACTGACTGGTTGTGACCCCGTCTCTACATCCATGCACTGACCATGACCTTATGTGTGACACCACCCTACCTTTATCACACCCTTGAATGTTCCTCAACCTCCTCCTCCTCGAACCCACAGCACCCCCTCGTCGTGCACCCATACTGCCGACACAACCTCCCTACCTCTGTAATCCCCTCCAGCCTCATCCCCTTCAACCGCGAGGCCCCAATCCCTTTCCATACACCATACGAATTGCACACCCCCCTCCCTGTCCTACGTGACATCATTCTGGCCACATCGCTGCTTTGGCTAGCTGGTGCCCTCTATTTTTGTGCTTTCTGACCCATCACGCACCCTCTGACTGGCCACACACACATTCCTGCTTCCCACCCCACTTTTGGTAACTTTTCTAGCACCCAGCAGCCCCTCATTAGCCTTTCAGGGCGGGGCGACGAGCTCCTTCGGCTCACATGCCATCTTTGTTCACGTGAAAATATGTGTACCTTGTTCTTAATTGGGCGTGCGACGAATTCTCACTTCTGAAGGTGAGCGATTTTGGTTCATCCAATTTCACCTGCACTGGGGTTGAGGTGATTTTTTCAATATTTCTTCATTAAGATAATTTAATTTTAGTGTTTCTATGTTATTAGATGTTTAGCGTTTGGTAGAGAATTTTGGGTAGGAAAAATTTTGATACCTCAGTCAACTGGGGGTATGCGAGGTAGACACATGAGTGGAAGGGTGACACAACGGGGGAACGCAGGGTAACTAGGGTGACACAAGGACAACCGGTGATGTTCAGGGTAGAATACATAGGACAAGGGGACCACTGGGGTGACACAAGGACTACTGGGTTTGACACGGGAGATAGGGGAGGGAGGGGGAGTGTGTGGGTGTGACATAGGGATGGGGTAGACAATTACAAAAATAGAGGCCATAGTTTGGTTTTCATAACCCTCCTAATGTAATCCCCCATTGGGGGCGGTTCAAGCGGCCACTATATACCTAAACTAGTGGTGGTTTGAACAAAACCACCACTAAAACATGTATTTTCAGAGCATTTAAGTCAACATAATAGGTGGTTAAATCCCCCTCTAACGTAACTGCTTCTAAGGTCACAATTATTTAACGAGTGGTTTCCCAAAACTGCCCCTAATAACAATATGTGGACACATTAGCCGTAGTTCCCCACAAATGCTGTTAATGTCTCTAGATGGTGTCATAACCCCTTCTAATGTAAAAAATACCCCCTCTAAAATCACTGGTTTTTTGTAGTGTATATTATAATGGACATGTTTAAATAAATATTTTTAAGGAGGATCATGTCTCATTCAATCCCAATGTTGAGTGTAGTTAAATCAATCGAAGAGATTTAATTTATTTAAAAATAAATATATCATAATATTTCAATATCTTATATTAACTTCTATTATTGTTTTCATTTTTCATAGCTGATTTCATACATTATGTTTCTATATTAAAAATATCAGGGTGTTACATTATCCCCCATAATTATATTTATTCCTCATAATTTAAAATTTATATTGATAATAATGTGTTTCAAATTTGATAATAACATTATTGAACACCCAAATCATAAAATATATTAATAAATAATACTATTAAAAAGAGATAAAGTGAATTGAAAATGTCATCTGGATTATTACATGACTATGTTTCCCACTAGGAGAACATGGGTGAGAATTGAATAAATAGACATGGTGAAAAAGAATAAATAATTATATGCATTTTTCATAACATTTAACATAAGAAAGTGTGTTATCGTAATAAGTTCAACGACCAAAGAACCATAAATATATAATGGTTGAAAATACCATCAGTTCATCTGTAATGGAGGTATTGAAATATAAAATTTTCAAAATAATTTTTCTTATGTCACTGAATTGTTTTACTACTGTGATTATAGATAAATATATATTCATGATACATTTTTATATTTTAATATCAATTTCATCATTTGCCTATGGATCAATAAATTCCCAGTTCAGTTCTTACTACAATAAGTTAATATGAAATATTAACTTTTATGCATGAAGCACATTTAAAAAATCATTATAATGACTAGTCATTCCTCAAATCTCTAGATATCATCAAAAAATGTAATTCTTAGCACAAGATATTCAATAACACCCATGGATAAACATATTTTATTCCATATATAGTTAACAATAGGATTCCACGAAATTATTTATATACATAAAGACTAAAAAACATATAATGTATTTTCACTAAATTAGAATTATATTCTCGAGACTATATAATGTTTCTCTTAGTTTCCCCTTCAAAGTATGGTAATACCTTGATCACCATAAAACCTTAACGAAGATATTATTGATTCCAAAAAATAATATTTGAAGTTTTCAAATATATTACATACATTTATGCTTATAGTAAACTATATCAATAAAGACATAAACCATCAATTTCGTAACAAATTTCATTGTAACTAATACTATTCCATAATCATCTAATTATTATCACAATATTGATAAATTTTTATTTGTTAATGTCTCTTAGTCAGTTGTTTTTAAAGAGGACCAAAATGTCACTGAATTATTTTTATTGGCTAGTGGTATCAATAAAAATATTCAACATTGTCCTTTACAAAATGTTATTGAAGTTAAGTCGTTATAAATTTCATGATTAAAATGACTTGAATGTCACTTAAATATACTCATATAACACAATTATTGCATCCAAAAAAATTAATAATTCCACTTCATATATGGAAATATAATAAGATTTTCCATGATCTCTTAGCATCATGTTTTGTATTTTTTCTTGATCCTTTGGGAATTCAGTTGTGTAGTACATAATATCCTTACATTTGATGTATTTAAACATGGTAATCTAATTCATGAGTTTATAATTATGAACATTGTGGTATTCTTTTCAACACTTGTACAAAACAATCATTCCCTTCATGAATGGACAATGTTTTTTTTCTAGAATTCTAACATGGGGGAAAACCCTACACTCCATTCTTCCTCGATTACATTTTTTCTGTTGTCTACCTCTAGTTTATCATCCCATCAAAGACATAATAGATTGTAAATTCATTATCCCAATTTTTAAAAAATGATAATGTGTCTTCATATGATGATAACAATTGGGAAAATATTTTTCATTTAAATATTAGAGTAATTACATCATTGAAATGATTATTCTTACTCTTTGGATTATATGCATTGACAAAGATCCCTTTCCTTATACTCTACAAAATTTCTAATTGATGGTATAATAAATATTAGATCATAAAATTATAAAACAAAATGTATAATCCTAATATAAGTGAAAAAAAATACAAAATTAAAAATTAATTGGATAATTAATCTCATAATCATAAATACATTTTCTTTGGGATAAGGTTATTTTCAGAAATTTTGTAATGGGTGGAAAATAAAATTTTATTTGTCCTCTGCATATCCCATTTGAATTCCACAAAAGTCACATAATACAACATTTTTTGTGAACTTGTGATGATAAGTTCAATACCAAAGTTAATTTTTAGAGTTTTCACCCTTGTTTACATATTTTCAAAAATAACACCCACTTTTAGTAGCCATATAAGGTTTTATTTATATGAAATTCCATATAATATCATCCATAAAAAATGTTTGGATGCTATTTTATACAAATCCCCAAATTATATTTTAGTTTTATGTTCCCTGGTCTATTATTTCATTTGTTTAGTTCCCATTGTTTCAACTAAACATCCTATTATTCCAACTCAAACAACCCTTAATGTAGTAACCAATCACTCATCCTATGTTTATTACCTTTTCAATGATACAAGGTGTTAAATCCCAAATGAATATTATATTTTTCAGTTTTGGATAACCAGGATAATATAATATAACTATTTTATGTTGGGAAATAAAAAATGATATTAATACAAATATTCGGCATCAGTGGACTCATTTTGAGAATTATTCTACATATCCGAAAGAAATAAAACAAAATAATGGAGAGAAAAAAATTCTCTATAATGGTTAAGTATTGTAGAATATTTTATGAATAAATTAGAATAGTCAAAATGTAAAGATAAATATATGAACACACATGAAATTTAAATAACATGACTATCATGATAAGATAAGGAATAATCCACATGGAAAGGTAAATAACTGAAATTACATGTCGTTTTAAAAAAACTGAAAATGAAATGAATTTGTATATATTATCATTGTGAACATATAATGGATGGAAATAATTTAATTATTAATGATGGAAATGATTAATCAATAGATTTACTGTTCTCAATAACATGTCATCTCTAATGTCAAGACCATTCATATGATAGCTTGAAAAATACAGGTTGAAACCCATTTAATTTGGAAAACTGATATTTCTCATTAGGCTTATCGATGTGTGAAGAGGATATAAGATTTTAGACCCCATATATCATTTCATTCCTAAAAAATAATTTATATATAAAATAATCAATTTAATTCCTCAATAAATATTCAATAGCCTTAAATATCAATATTGAATAATGGATACAGATTTTTCAATATGTAGCAAGTTGTTCACTTTAAATTCAATGTAATAACTATATGAAAAAATGGCATAGGTTATTGGAATTATTCATGCACATAATACATCAATATTGATATTTAAGATAAATTTAAATTATAATTAAAAATATCATAGTAAAGTGAATGTTATAAGACAATGTTAATAATCATAAAAGAAAGTGATATTGTACAATAACATTTATCGCTTATTAATTTTCACCTAAAATCGCCTTAGATGAAAAATTCAAATAGAAACATAAATACCATGAATTATTATGGAATTATAATATTATATGTAAGTTTGGTAACATATACACCATATAAAATAAGTTAGGTGATTACCAATATTATTCAATGAAGGGATATTGAAGAGAATTCTCTTACCTTGACTTCAACTCATCACATATGTTACTTAATATTCCATTATAATAAACATAATACAATAATTTAATGTCTCTAGAAAAATTTTAATGTGTATTATTCCTTTTATTTAACTTTTTACCATTTTATATACTCTTACATAATACTTTACTTCTACATTGTGTGTTACGATTATATTTAACTTTGAAGTCAAAAATGACATTGGTAGGATGTATATTTGTCAAAGAGTAATTTATTTCAACATGTTCCGATTAATATTCTTGAAATAATTATAATATTTGTGAATAAATATTAATTTTATGATCAATCATGGAAAATTGTGTAATGAATTATGTTTTTTTATGATCATCGAGTTGGTAGGCCAATCATACACATGATTATTGTTTCCATTTTTCATCCATCCTTATGGAAAGGAGTTATGTAATATTTTATCATTAAGAACTACAATAATATCATAAATAAAATATTAATTCATTATATATACTTATATATATCATCGATTTTGTTTGGTTTTGATAAGAGGGTCATATCACTTTGTGAATGTGGTTCTCCACACATACACAAAAGACGTTATCAACTTTCAATGATTGAAACTATAAGAAATAAAATGATATATTAACTATTCATAATGATAAATAATTCAGGAATATATTAATTATTTCATTTATATATATATATATATATATATTATTCATTTGATTTATCCTTATTACCTTCCACTAAATGTGTTTAGTTAATAAATCACATCGCTGTAACACCCCGAGATTTTATATATTCTTTTTAATTAATATATTGTGTTGTAAGCTACACCAAAAGGAGCTTGCACAACACGCATCCCTGACTTTCCTTACATTACATGCAATCATGACCTTCCTCGATAGCGTGTGTAGTACGCAATATCGAGTTTCACTAAACGAGATATTATTATAATATTATTATGAACTAGCCGTTATAAATAGTAATACCCACTTTTTGAAATTTTTTAAATTTTATCTTTCAAAATGGACTTCATTTTTGGATTCGGAATATCGAAATTAGCTTTGGGTGAAATTTTGGTACTTTTCGGATAACTTTCATATTCTGATGAATAGTGAAAATTACTAAATTTAATTAAAAACAACTTTTTTAATCGAAATAATTAATAGTGATATATTATTAATTTGAGTGGTTTTAAAGTATATTTAGAATATATTTTTACAATTTAATACAATTTTGGTCATTGGATGTAATTTCACATTTAACCCAGACATAAACAAGTGTCAATCTTTTTATAGTTATTTCTCTTATAAAACACGCTATTTGTTTTGACGACGGGAATAAATTTTCAAAATTAGTAAATGTAACTGATATGTTTTGAATTTGGTAAATTAGACATCATTTTTAAATTCCTAATATCAAATATGGCTTAGGCCTAATTTTTGGTATTTTTCTGGAAACTTTCATTTTTTGATGAATAGTGAAACCACTAAGTGATAGTTAAAAAACTGAATTTTTCATAAAACATAATTTTACCACTTATGTGAGTGGAATTTCGAAAATCCGAGAGAAAATTTTAATATCAAGGACTAAAATGTGGTTCAATGAGATGAAAATATTTTTTTTGGTGAATAGTAACTTTTTACTTTTTTTTTACCACGGTTAAAAGTAAATAGGGTAATTAAGGATAAAAATGATATTATTATTACCCTAACACATGTCCTAATTCTATTGGATAAGTTTAATTTGTCCAAAAACAACCTTAGGAATAAAATATGACCATTTAGACCCACTTGGATTAGATTAGGACATTTATTATTAATTTATTTAAAGAAGGGTTAAAATAGTTAAAATCAATGTTTAATTACTAAATCATTTTTAATATAGGGTTATACATAAGATAAATTCAACTATAAAGATTCATTAGAAAGATAAAAAGATTTCCTACATAATGGGATTTTATTTGTAATTTATAGACTTAAAATAACTTAATTTATTTATGACACAACGTTGATGCAGTAATTATCTTATTAATGAAATATTGGCACAATTGATGTTATAAATACCCAAATAAATGTAATATGAGACTTTTTATGAATTCCAATAATTTTCTATGTCAATATGACGTGTTATTATTTATTTAATTAACTTTTTTGGAACTAATAATTCTGTTCTAATTTTCACAGAAATCAATTACCGAATAGTGTCAAAATTGACATAAAATAGTTTCTAAAACAAATATTATATTATTAATTGTTATAATATTCCTACAAAACTACGGTTCGGCCAAGATACTTATATCATGATAGTTGTAACATTAATGGACCACTTGGGGGTCTCTTGGATGTATATGGTATGTTTATTAACTATATAATATAAAAATACAAAGTGACATGGTAAATGTCAATCTAATTAACTAAGAGTTAAAACTAAAAGATAAGGTTAATATAATGACCTAAACTTGTTTAAATTCTATTGTATGAGAGGAGTTAGAACCATCCCCACCTTATCTTCGAAATATATCAATTTGGAGCTATTAAAAACCGAATTTCACTTTATAATAAAATAATTTTTTTAGTTATTCCAAAGGTGCCCCTCTCCTCCCTTATTAAAGGGTACCTCCTCCCTCTCTTCCTCACACCACTTTTAGCCTTCAAGCTCGGCCAACCCCTGACAATATCTCCTATAAACTTCCCTATAAACATCCTAGAGGTCCTGGTCTTCTTCAATGACCAATTTTAGTGCCCTAAGAAGAGATCTCAAAGAGGCGCTTCAAAGAAGAGGTAATGTCTGTTACCGATTCTTTTAACTTTATTTCTTCTTCCACTTCTTCTTCTTTAGTTATTTCATTATGAATTAATAACATCAGTATCACTCATATACTAATATGTTATTATAAGTATTAAATAACCCTATTTCACCATCTATCCATCCTACGAAAAACGAAATCACCGCGCGTGCGTACGTAAGGAATACCGTCTCCACGCCTTGGTGTAATCTATTTTCCACCACCACCTTACTTGGATAGGTATAATGGTGTAAAGAATGAATATATATGATTATTGTAAATTTATATTTATTCTGAAATAGTATACATACACTCCAATACAATTCCACGATCATGGGAACGATATCATCGCTCGTGCGTACGTACGAAATATCGTCTCCATGATGTGATGCGACTCGTTCTACATGATCTTCATTGCATAATGATTATATAAATAAATTGAATGAATAAATATGATATATATTACACTAATACCATTTTGGAAATGAGGTATCTATAACTTAAAAATAAAAATAAGAATTTATTCGACAAAACACGCATAAGAACAAAAAGTAATAAACACTCAAATAACAACTAGTAATGAAATATTACTAATAAGAAGCTAATAATATGACCATATATGATATCATAAAAATAATTATGATTCTGGAATAAGTCAATAATATTATTTGAATCATTATACAGGAGTTTTGGACACTTACGAAGCAAATCAGACCTAAGGTAAGGGAAAATATCACAATCTCATTTTTATCCGAGATTGTTTATACTTTGGTATTTAATGGGGTGTATTTTATCATCCACATTCATGTTACCTCAATATGTAATATTGTATCCATCCACCTACAATTTCTTAAAACCAATTTTACCCTTTGGTGAGTTTTTAGTAAAAGACATGAAAGGAATCATTTGTCGTCTTTCGTACGAGGTACTTTTTGACTTTTCAGACAAAAGTATGAGAAGAATGTTTTTTTAACTTATACGGCCTGAATGGATTTTAAAAACATTGTTTCCAAGAATCTTCCTTTACATGTTTCAAGTTTATTTTTAATCAAATTCTTTTAGTTTAAATGTATATGACATGTTACGAAAGGAAAAAATGTTTTTGAAGTCGAAAGGATATTTTCCTCAAGAATGGAGTTCAAGTGTTTTATCAAAATTATTTTCTATCTAAGATAATATAGGGTTCTGTTTCTATCCCTATTATTACATTGATTTGATTGTGTTGTGATGGAATTATTTTTATGAATTATTTTATCATATATGAATTATTTTATGATGTCACAATGTTTAAGATTCCCATTTTTATTACATGGGTTATGATATGATGTATGGTTTATGATTTTGTGGCACACATAAGAATGGTATAATTATGAGATGGGTGGGACCTATATCTCCCTCCAATGCATTGGGTAAAGATTTTATATCTCATGAGATAGACATGGCTGGAACGGCAGGTTAAACCGGTTCAGTGAAACAGGAATGAAACGAGCAGTGAACTCGGTTCAGAAATGGACTTTGTCCACTAAGATAGTATTGGAAATGAGTATTGACTAATAAGAAATGATTCTCTATGATTATTTGTGTATGACACAAAGTTTCATGTTGTAAGTTATGATTATTGGGATTACATTTCACTACTATGATTTATCCCATGTTATGAAATTCTAATCTCTTTTGCATGTTAAGATTTCCAAAAGTTATGCTCTTATGTATATGATGTGATTGATATTTCTTTTGTTTACCCTTACTGAGAATTTGAGCTCACCCTTTATATATTTTCTTTTCCTCAGGATTTAAAGAAAGGTTTTAAGTAAGAAAACAAAAAGGGTAAGATCTTATGGGAGATGTTGAAGATCTTTCACCATGATTAGAAGATTACGTTCCAAGTTTACAAAGACACTAAACTATTACGGTCCTTGTGTGTCTGTTTTTTTATGTATTAAGTATTCTGGAAAAGTAATGTAATGTACATGTACGTCAAGATATGGGTCTCTACAGTTGGTATCAGAGGAAAGGTTTAGTCAACCTTTGGAAACTATGATGCGAGAACTTTAGTGATATCCCTAGAGATATTTCTATGGTATGTCGAGGGATGTCCCTAAGGATAAGTATAAGTATAGGTTATAGTCCTATAATTACGGTAATGATCTTAGAATTAAACCTAAGATGTTAGATATTGAAGGTACTCCCCCTTTATTATGTTGTTTTCCCTATCATGATTTTTTCCTCTCATACTATTCTTTTTGGGTTTTAGACAATGGCTGGAACCCGAAAGAACCGTGTTGATCAATTAAATGGAAAATGCAATGGTTGTCCTCCTGAACAAATAAATTTTATGTGAGATGGAGTGAAACATCTTATTTATATACTTACACAATCAATGAATCATTATGGAATTCCAAATGAGCAGAGAAGGGAACAATATTCTATTGAGTCCTTCATGAGGCAACGTCCACCTTCTTTCAGTGGGCCTTCTGATTCACTTGTTGCTGAACAATGGATCAGTACCACTGAAAAGATATTTTCAGTTCTTCAATGTTCAGAACATGATAAAGTCATCTTAGTTGTATATCGTTTGGAAGGTGAAGCTGATCAATGGTGGAATCTTATCAAGAATACGAGGTCAAGAGATGAAATTGAGTCCATGGAATGGGACGAGTTCAAGAACTTATATTTCAATAATTACTTCCCTCATATTCTTCAAACAAAGATGGAGAAGGAGTTTCTTGAACTAAATCAAAAGGATGATGAATCTGTTGGTGTATACGAAGCTAATTTTACAAGGCTTGCAAGGTATGCATTTGGCTTTATCATCCAACCTGAAAGTAAAGTTGATCGATTCTTCAGTGGCTTAAAACCAAATTTTCGAAGGGCATTAGCTATAAGAGACTTCAGTAGCTATGAAGAAATTGTGCGTTGTGCTATCAAGGTAGAAATGTAAGTTTGTGTTACTTATCCATCTCCTAGTTTTGACATGAAATGAAAGATGGAGTTCAAGGAGAAATCTCATAATAATGGTGAAAAGAAGATGAATGTTTTCTTATGCTCAATGTGTGGAAAGAAGAATGGTGGAGATTGTCTTAAAGGGACTAGAAAATTCTTTAAGTGTGGAAAAGAAGGTCATCGAGCAGCTGAGTGTCAAAGTAAAGGAAAAAAGGGATTCTAATGATGTGAATAAAGAAAAGACTGCAGAGAACACACCACCAACACTTTAATGCTTCAAGTGCAAGGAAATGGGGAATTATGATAATAAATTCTTTAATCCAAGGGTTAGTGATGATCGACATGAGAAACCACATAAGGCAAAGGATAAAGGGAAGTCACATGCAATCACTATGGGCGATTTTGAATCTGAAAACGATGTGGTGGAATGATTAAGTGTTTATGCAATGGGATTCCAAAATAATTTTGTATATAGTATCGTGGAATATTAGAATATTTATGTATTGGTCTATTGTTGTATTCAATAATATTATGGTACCGGTAACCATGGAAAATGATTGAGATATTTTTGGAAAAAAGATGATATGCGCATAATGAAGGGATAAGGAGAAAATGAAATGTTTGATAGTATTCATGAGCTCATGACTGATATAAGGAAATATTTATATCATGGTTTGAGGTTTTGGTATGTGAAAAGAGTTAACTTTTGACAGAACTCATGTTTTCACAAAGATTCAATGGGCATTCATTTTTCAAGAGAATACATGATTAAGGCCTTCGAATGTTTGGAATGTGACCAACAAGACATATCTCAAGATATACAAGGATCAACGATGGTATTAACATGCTTGTTATATGAACTCTTTGGTAATCGTTTTCACTATAATTTGATATTGGACAACAATATTTTGGGTAAGCCTAAAGATTGGAAATGATTATGTTGGACATAAGTTAGATTAAGGATAGATCTTTTTTCGATATTATTGATGGGATGTTATTGTAATATAGTTTTAGAAAAAGGACAACCTGCAGGACGAGCGACAGCCCATCGCGTCGGACAAGGCTGTGGGAATCGAACCCACAATCGAAGTGTGACTGGCTTTTATCGCCTACCATTGGCCTACAGGAAGTCCCTGTTTAGTAGAAACTAGTTTTATTAGATTAAGCAGTATGATATATGAAGTATAAGTCCATTTTAGGAACCATATATGATTAATCTCACTATAGATCGACTTATGTATATTTAATAACTTTTGCTAACCTTTTGTTTGAGATTGATGGAATGACCCGTCATTCTATCACATGATCTGCTAACACTTCAGGAATAAAAAATTCAACATCATTTCTTTAATAGATGATGTGGAAATTGTTCAAGTCACGAACAACAGTGAGAGTGTACCAAAATAAAGTAATTATTTATTCTAATTCAAATTCTTCAACTTTAGGGAAATGATCTTGAAAACCAAAAATGTTGTCGTAGTGCCCTTATATCCGATGAATGAGATGGTACCTTAGATCGTCACAAATTTATGGCTTTGTGATTGTTGGCTTTTTCAGATCCATGTTCTCTACCACTCTCCATCATAACATGATGATTAGATTTTTCTTCCATATCCATATTTTCACCTATGTTCTCCTACGTGGAAACCCAGTGATGAGTTAATTTGGGTAACCGTTACGGTTCATACATTAATTTGTAAGGCCATGTTTTGGTATTTCTTTTTACAATGTGGGTTTATATTAAAGAAACTTTCGAGTAGTAAACCATTTATAACCCCGACGAATTTCGAGGGCGAAATTCATTTTAATGGGGGTAGAATGTAACACCCCAAGATTTTATATATTCTTTTTCATTAATGTCTTGTGTTGTACGCTACACCAAAAGGAGCTTGCACAACACACATCCCTAACTTTCCTTACATTACACGCAATCGCGACCTTCCTCGATAGCGTGTGTAGTACGCAATACTGAGTTTCACTAAACGATATATTATTATAATATTGTTATGAACTAGCCGTTATGAATAGTAATACCCATTTTTGAAATTTTATAAATTTTATCTTTCAAAATGGACTTCATTTTTGGATTCGGAATATCAAAATTAGCTTTGGGTGAAATTTTGGTACTTTTCGGATAACTTTCATATTCTGATGAATAGTGAAAATTACTAAATTTAATTAAAAACAACTTTTTTAATCGAAATAATTAATAGTTATAAATTATTAATTTGAGTGGTTTTAAATTATATTTCGAATATATTTTTACAATTTAATACAATTTTGGTCATTGGATGTAATTTCACATTTAAACCAGACATAAACAAGTGTCAATCTTTTGATAGTTATTTCTCTTAAAAAAACACGCTATTTGTTTTGACGACGGGAATAAATTTTTAAAATTAGTTAATGTAACTGATATTTTTTGAATTTGCTAAAATAGACATCATTTTTGAATTCCTAATATCAAATATGGATTAGGCCTAATTTTTGGTATTTTTCTAGAAACTTTCATTATTTGATGAATAGTGAAACCACTAAGTGATAGTTAAAAAACTGATTTTTTCATGAAACGTAATTTTACCGCATATGTGAGTGGAATTTAAAAAATCTGAGAGAAACCGTTAATATCAAGGACTAAAATGTGGTTCAATGAGATGAAAACATTTTTTTGGTGAATAGTAACTTTTTACTTTTTTTACCACGGTTAAAAGTAAATAGGGTAATGAAGGGTAAAAATGATATTATTATTACCCTAACACATGTACTAATTCTATTGGATAAGTGTAATTCGGCCAAAAAAAACCATAGGAATAAAATATGACCATTTAGACCCACTTGGATTAGATTAGGACATTTATTGTTAATTTATTTAAATAAGGGTTAAAATAGTTAAAATCAAAGTTTAATAACTAAATAATTTTTAATATAGGGTTATACATAAGCTAAATTAGACTATAAATATTCATTAGAATGCTAAAACGATTTTCTACATAATGGGATTTTATTTGTAATTTTTAGACTTAAAATAATTTAATTTATCCATGACACAACGATGATGCAGTAATTATCTTATTAATGAAATATTGACATAATTGATGTTATAAACACCCAAATAAATGTAATCTGAGACTTTTTATGAATTTCAATAATTTTCTATGTTAATATGACATGTTAGTATTTATTTAATTAACTTGTTTCGAACTAATCATTCTGTTATGATTTTCACAAAAATCAATTACCAAATAGTGTCAAAATTGACATAAAATAGTTTTTAAAACAAATATTATATTATTAATTGTTATTATATTCCTAAAAATCTATGGTTCGGCCAAGATACTTATATCATGATAGGTGTATCATTAATGGACCACTTGGGGGTATTTTGGATGTATATGGTATGTTTATTAACTATATAATATAAAAATACAAAGTGACATGGTAAATGTCACTCTAATTAACTACGAGTTAAAACTAAAAGATAAGGTTAATATAATGACCTAACTTGTCTAAATTCTATTGGATGAAAGGAGTTCGACCCATCCCCACCTTATCTTCGAAATATATCAATTTGGAGCTATTACAAACTGAATTTTTCTTTATAATAAAATAATATTTTTATTATTCCAAAGGTGCCCCTCTCCTCCCTTGTAAAAGGGAACCTCCTCCCTCTCTTCCTCACACCACATTGAGCTTTCACGTTCGGAAAACCCCTACCAATATCTCTTCTCCACTTCCATAGAAACATCCTATAGGTCCTGGTTTTCTTCAAAGACCAATTTTAGTGCTCTAAGAGGAGATCTCAAAGAGGCACTTCAAAGAAGAGTTAATGTCCGTTACCGATTCTTTCAACTTTATTTCTTCTTCCACTTCTTCTTATTTAGTTGTTTAATGATGAATTAATAACATCAGTATCACTAATATACTGATATATTATTATAAGTATGAAACAACCCTATTTCACCATCTATCCATCCTACAGAAAACGAAATCACCGCGCGTGCGTACGTACGGAATACTGTTTCCACGCCGTGGTGTAATCTATTTTCCACCACCACCTTACTTGGATGTGTATAATGGTGTCAATAATGAATATATATGATTATTGTAAATTTATATTGATTCTTAAATAGTATAAATACACTCCAATACAATTCCACGATCATGGGAATGATATCATCGCTCGTGCGTACGTACGGAATACCGTCTCCACGATGTGATGCGACTCGTTCTACATACTCTTCATTGCATAATAATTATATAAATGAATTTAATAAATAAATATGATATATATTACACTAATAACATTCTCTAAATGAGTTATCTATAACCTAAAAAGAAGAATAAGTATTTATTCGACAAAACACGCATAAGAACAAAAAGTAATAAACACCCGAATAACAAGTAGTAATGAAATATTACTAATAATAAGCTAATAATATGACCATATATGATATCATAAAAATTAGTATGATTCTGGAATAAGTCAATAACAATATTTAAATCATTATACAGGATGTTCGGACACTTACGAAGAAAATCGGACCTAAGGTAAGGAAAAATATCACAATCTCATTTTTATCCGAGATTGTTTATACTTTGGTATTTAATGGGCTGTATTTTATCATCCACATCCATGTTCCCTCAATATATAATATTGTTTCCATCCACCTACAATTTCTTAAATCCAATTTTACCCTTCGGTGAGTTTTTAGTAAAAGACATGAAAGGAATCTTTTGTCGTTTTTCTTAAGAGGTACTTTTTGAATTTTCCGACAAAAGTACGAGAGTAATGTTTTTTTAACTTATACGGCATGAATGAATTTTTAAAAAATTGTTTCCAAGAATCTTCCTTTACATGTTTCAAGTTTATTTTTAATCAAATTATTTTAGTTTAAAATTATATGACATGTTACGAAAGGAAAAAATGTTTTTCAAGTAGAAAGGATATTTTCCTCAAGAATGGAGTTCAAGTGTTTTATCAAAATTATTTTCCATCTAAGATAATATAGGGTTATGTTTCTATCCCTATTATTACATTGATTTGATTATGTTGTGATGGAATTATTTTTATGAATTCCTTTATCTTATATGAATTATTTTATAATGTCACGATGTTTAAGATTCCCATTTTTCATTACATGGGTTATGCTTTGATGTATGGTTTATGATTTTGTGGCACACATAAGAATGGTATCATTATAAGATGGGTGGGACCTATATATCCCTCCAATGCATTGAGTAAATATTTTATATCTCATGAGATAGACATGGCTGGAACGGCAGGTTAAACCGGTTCAGTGAAATAGCACTGAAACGAGGAGTGAACTCGGTTCAGAAATGGACTTTGTCCACTAAGATAGTCTTGGCAATGGGTCTTGACTAATAAGAAATGATTCTCTATGATTATGTGTGTATGAAAAAAAGTTTCATGTTTTATGTTATAATTATTGGGATTACATTTCAATACTATGATTTATCCCATGTTATGAAATTATGATCTCTTTTGCAGGTTAAGATTTCCAAAAGTTATGGTCTTATGTATATGATGTAATTGATATTTCTTTTGTTTACCCTTACTAAGAATTTGAGCTCACCATTTATATGTTTTCTATTCTCCATGATTTAAAGAAAGGTTTTAGGTAAGAAAACAAAAAGCGGAAGATCTTATGGGAGATGTTGAAGATCTTTCACCATGATTAGAATATTACATTCCGAGTTTCCAAAGACACTAAACTATTATGGTCCTTGTGTGTCTGTTTTTGTTATGTATTAAGTATTCAGAAAATGTAATGTAATGTCCATGTACGTCAAGCTACGGGTCACTAAAATCGCTTTGTGAGGCGGTATTCTACCATACGCACAAAGGACGTTATCATATCCCATGTAGAATGGTAGATAAGAAAAATTATAATATATAATTAAAAAAGGGGTATAATTAGGTTATATATTTATTATATATATAATTTATATTTATTATTGTTCCCAATTGAGATAGGTGTTGATGGAAAACATGTCACGTCAGTTAGTGAAGAAATATTCCACCGTACCGTCATGAAATGTTATCATTTTTAATTTTATGCAATAATATATGAGTATAGGTCCATAAATTTTAATAATAACATCTAAATATATGTCATATAATATTTATATTATATAATCCTAAATTAATAAGTGTTTTTATTGTTGGGAAAATTAATAATGAAAAATCGGATAGGTAAGAATTTTACCTCTTCTATAACCTCCATTTTATTATTATACCTAAATTATTCATTGAATGTATTTCATAACACAAAAATATACTACAACATGGAGAAATAATTTATATTGTTATTTTGGTAGTTCTTTTATGAGACAAATTGGATTGATGGCATGAATAGAATCTGAGAATGGTGGCCTTTATAAGTGAGGTGAGTTACACAATTGAATGTATTGGAAAAAAATGAGTACCAACGTTTTTCACATTAGAAAAGGATACAAAATCGTCCAATTTCCATACATGAGATAAAAGGGTCTAAATTTGTCCACAAAATGGGTATTTGAGATGTTTTGTATCATTTTTACAATTTTATTTTTAGTTTAACCTGTAGGTAAACCCATTTTTACCTTAATCATGGTAAATAGTTTTAACTTATTTTAATATTTATTATGGTGAAAATTCTAGTTAAAAAATAATATAACATTATTTATATTGATTAAAAATATAAAATACATTTATTAAAATTATATTCATAGAAGTTGATAATTTTAATTTAAAATTAATCTCATAGATGCAATGAGAAAGCATTAATTTATAGGAAAAATTCAAAATCATATAATATATTTTTGGTATAAATTTCATATAAAATAGGAATTAATCAAATAATTGAATTAATTTACATATAATTGAACTAATTTATCATTAAAATAAATATATGATATATTTTTAATCTATAAATAACTAAATTAAAATGGTTGTTTTCAATTAAAATTCTGTATTTTTCACTCTTCATCAAAGAAAATATATTTTTTGAAAATTATCAAAACGTGACATTGAGATAACTTCCATATTTATTACTTCAAAAAATAAACATTATTTTTTAATAATAATTTATTTTAAATTTGAAACAAAACTATTATTATTATTTCCTTAAAGTAATGGGTGGTTATAAATCCCAATAACAGAAACCAAATTAAAAATGAAGTATTTGACCATACATATTTCATCAACATTATTATAGAGAATGATCATAAATATATTAGTCATTATATTATACAGTGATCAAAATTACATGAGTAATAACATATTAGTAATATCATATATACATGAATAATTGAATGGAAATGTGGGTATAATATAAAGATGAAAAATTCATAAGCATATGACCATGTTTTGTCATTAGTATTTCATAAAACATAATTCAAATGATATTTACCATGTTGTAATAATCATTTTATCTTTATAGTGTAATTATTTACCCATTAATTGGAGTTTTATCATGGAAAACTTTTCATTTGTCTAAATTCATGTGTGATAGATAGATCATACAAAATAAAAAATCATATTATCCCATTAATATGGAGTATGGGTTCTATAAATGGATGTCCTGAATCAATGAATCATAGTAATATGTGGATGAATACACTAGATTTATGATAGTCTGGGGTATTCATAAAAATATTCCATGGGAAAATAATGTTAATATAGTGAATCATAATATCTGTACATAGATTCTCATGGAAGGCTTTAATGAGGGAATAATATAATTTTTCATTATTTGGGAAGTATGTGATTTCTATAAACTTACAATAAAATAATTAATCAGGAAAAAAATCATATAAAAATGATAATTCCTGAATTGATATGAGTTGAAATACAGCCCCTTAACTTGAGAAGTCGCATCTTAATGCTCAGGAAGTAAATCTTGGATAATTAAGAACTCCATAGAAACGCTCTAGAGAGATAATGTTAACGTAACATATTTCTTAAAGGAATAAGAGTCGAGATGACAGAGATAATGGGTGCTTTTTTATTAATATTTTGGGATACCAATTTATTAATTCATAAACATAGGCATTGGATAACTAGTTCATAAAAAATTATGAAATAGTTATCCTTACCATTTCCCCCATTGAATTTTTCCAAGAGGAGTCATTTCTGATAAGTTATTATCATATGAACTCAACTTCTCACAATAATATCATTGTTAATTTGGAATTGATTCATGTTTATAAATATATTATTTTAATATATTAAAATTCCATTTATATTTTGTTATGTTATTCATAGATTTCTAAAATTAATTATACACAATTAACAATCTTATTTTTATAATAAAAAAAATTTGCATCATGAAATTAATGTAATTTCTTACAAAAAACATATGTCATCATGAAGTCATAAAACAAAACCTATATTTATATTTTATTTTACATTTTCCCCAAAAAAATTAATATCTCAAAAAAAATATTTAAAACTAACAATTATCTAATTTTATGGTGTTTATTTCTAAAATGAAATCGATTTTATTAAACAAATCAAAATACGTGAAATTTAATTTTTAAATCAAATACTGATTTAATGAAAAATAAATTTTTTTTTGAGATATTAATCATTCTAAACACTATAAAACATTTATTCTATATTATATAATTATATAATATTTCAATGGTAAATATATACTGTTTTATGAGACAATTCCATGGTAATAACATTAATTTAGAATACATTAATTTTTCAGAATAGTTTATTAAAATTGTGTATTTCTAATAATGAAAATATATTTTTTTATCAATAAATATATTTATAATATCCATCATATATTTATGTGTAATTTGTTAAAGAAAATATTGATGAAAATGGGATTGGAGAGACAATATTTTAATTTATATGTTTAATATTAAAATTATTAAATTATTTTCATCATACAAAACAACTTATTAAACATGCATTCACACAAATGAAATATGTTTAATGGTTGAATATTTGTATGGTTTCCTGGATAAAAATAATATAGTGGTGATCTTTACTAACAAGAACTTATCACATAGTCTATTTTTCAAGATCCTTAACTTTTTTTGCAATACATGGGATTTGATTGGGGATTACCCAAGTGATTCCACTTCACACCCATTTTTGATCGATGGAATTCAAAGTGAATTCTCATACTGTAAAACTCTATTGAAGAACCCTTATATTAAATTTATATATTATAATTAAATATTATATATAATAATTTAAATTCTCATAATTTCCAATAGTAATAATTACCATTGGTTATATTGACCAATGGACATATTGACCAATGGTCATACTGACTAGAAATCATGTAATTTTTAATTCATAACAATGATGTTTCCAATTAAAGATATTATATAAACTCCCCCATTCTCATACTTCACCGCCCACTATTTCAATTATAATCTTTTTACACATCACTTGATAATTTCCATCATATTCCGAGGTCTTCTATTTATTTACAGTTTTTATAGGTGGATCGATCCTCATTCTAGTATTCAATCCTATGGAGTTGATATTATTGTGTGAAAAATTCTTCTACATTTATTAACCATTATTATTTCTAGATTTTATAGTCAATATTAATTCGTGATATGTAGTAAAAGGTAAAATTAATTCTATATTATTTTTTTATAAAACAAAATTATATATTCATTTTTAATCAAGATTTAGTTTGTTAATGAAAATTTGGGTCGTCATAATATATGTCATGAGGTCATAAGATAAATAATTCATTCAATTACCCTATAAAAATGTTTTAAATAATATAAAATCCGGCTTAATATATACATATATTCCCATGAACTCTGATAGGTGTTGAAACCTAATTTAAATAATCCATAGAAAATATATTTATCAATTCCTTAACATATTATTATTTTGAAATAAATACATCGCTTTGAGTTTGTAGAACATCTACTCATAGAATTTATTTCATATCTACAAGTATTAACATTTCAAAATAAATCTTCAATTGGGTTGGATATTTTTTACATTCATACTATTTTTCACCTGCAACAACTTTTTATCAACATAAACCATTACAATTAGAGTACCAATTTTCAAATACATCTTACATATGATAATATCAGATTTTCCTTTTCAAAATTTTCATTACGTTAAAAAAATTTCCAATTTTGAATACCATGATTTTGGAGCTTATTTCAGCATATATAATTCTTTCATTGTATTAGAACAATTGGTTTTATAAACATCCAGAGTGAGTACCCTAATTTAGTCAATAAAAAAATATTCTTTAATAAATCCATTTAGGAAAGAATAATCCATATCCATCAATTAAACTATACAATATCTATGCACTGTAACATCCTAGAAGTTCTTATTATCTCCAAGCCATAAAAAAGATGTAAATGATTCATCAACAAATACACCTCTAAGGATTGAATAACCCTTGCAACCTAATTGGGATTTATTACTTGAGATCACATAAGGTGAAATATTAATTACATAAATAAATATTAAGTCATATTTATATGGATATTTATTCCATCTCTCGATTATACAATATTGAGGAACGTAATGATCTATTGTGTTTAGAAATTAGATATAGAATATTTTATGAAATATTTTATACATATCCCACAAAATTATCCACATGTAGTTCCTTTCATTGAATATTATATTTAATTTACTTATTCATAACTTGGGGGAAGTAGAAATATAGAATTGGGGGTCTTATTTGATCAATGGGGATAATGATGGTGGATATCAGTTAATTATCTTATGTCATCATAATATAAACATAGGGGAATGAGAACATGATTATAACCTAGAAAAATCATTCCAAATTAATTGAATTCAAAAATCATGAGTCATGGAATTAGTTTTTTATCCAAATAGTTTACATGGGTATAATCATGAAGCCAAAATCATGATCCATGGAGTATAACATGTTCATATTACGTTATAATGTTTCATAATCAGATTTATATGATCTCATATTATTTTTAGTATATATAAAAAACATATTTTTCTATTCATAATATTAGGAATATATAATCAATTATTTAATATATTTATAAACATGAAAATTGATCCACAAAGAAATTGAGAACATGTTATAATACAAATAGGTCAATACATAATTTTATTGACTTTAAATATTTAACACCCATGACATAGTTATCTTATGAGATATAATTATTTAAAAAATGACTTAAAGGGGTATATAATTCTAGATCCACCTAAAAAACTTGAAAGGGTTACATAATTGTGATCATTTTCTTTGTAACACTCGTGATTTCATTATTTTGTGACCCATTGAAATGAAATGTGTTTTATAATGTTTTAAACATATCTGAATTAAACTATAAGAAAGAATTTAGTTTTATTTAGTCATACATAAAATATAATCATAATAAGACATCAAGAAAAAAATTGGATTTTTTATAATACCATATCCCAATTTATTCATAAAAATATTTAAATAATGCTGGAATAAATAAATAATATCTTTGAATGTGCATTTTAACATTTCATTGAAATATGGGGAAACCATTTATTTTGATACCTCTTTAAAGTAAAAATTTCTATAATATTAAAGAAAAACAATTATCTAAAAATATTTAAACATTTAATGGATTCTTCAATTAAAATAATATTCATTATAGTGGTAATTTCAATTCATTTTGTATATGTTGAACTATAATATTCTTTTCACAATTTTATAAAAATTAAAAATCGAGTCATGCATAAAACTTTAGAAAATATTGCATTTATTAATTTTAAATTAAAGTATAAGGTATTAAAAATAGTTTTTATAAAATATTTATAAATATATAAAAACATGGATAACATATGTTTAAGAACATATGCAAGGAATAAGATTTCCACAGACCAAATAAAAAATGTCTATTTTTCGAAAGAAAAAAATTTTCTCAATAATTTTATGTACAAAATAGTGGAAAATTGATCAAGTACATGAGATCAATATAAAAATATATTTCAGAATAAAATATATGGGTGTTATAAGATAATGATCATAGAATTTCTAACAATTGAATTTTTTCATGTGATTTCATGAAAAGAAATGACATCTTTACCGAAACCATCACTTTAGGTCTCATATTTTGTTGTACATGTGTAAACAACATATATGAAAATTATATATTTTTAAATATATATTATAGAACTATATTAATATAAATATTACAATACTCTATTCCCTTATAATATCCTATTGAACATTTATTAATAATTCCACATTAAATTCAATATTCTGGTTAAAATTGATCCATTTTCCATTCATGTTCTTGTTCAACGATTCCCTTCCTTTGATATTTTTCATAGTTTAACCAAATTAATAATATTAATAATTAAATAATTATAATATTTATTAATTATATATAATTTCATAACCATTACTATAAATTTGATATGTAAAATGAATTGCATCCCTTCATAGAGAATGTAATATGAGCATTTTCCCAGGTGATGTTTTCCCATTTTGATGAATAAAATTAATGAAAAGTAAATAATAATTCAAAATTATTGAAAAAATATTAATATAATAAATATAAAATATTCTTATAAATATATCCTTATTTAAATCCATGTAAATAAGAAACTAAAAATGAATCACATTGGTTTGTGGAGATGGTAGTCCACACGTACGCACGACTGGTGTTAGTATTTTACAATGGAAGGTAATGGGGTAGAAAATGACTATACCATTAAAATTAAAACATATAATTATATTATTATTATTTATTACATCAGTAAATATTTATATATATAATTTATATGAGTTTTTAGGAGGAGGAAACATCAAAAGGATCTTTACGAATATATAACTCTTCTTTGTGAATCTCTATTTGGCATAGGCATTAAGCCTTATTAAAGTAGATTGTAATAAAATTTAGAAATAATTAGAATTTGTTTATTAAGTATAGTATTGTATTTTTATATATATTAGTCGAGATAAATTGAAGATTTTGTGTATTTGATAGAGGAGAGGATGTTCCCTTATATAAGTTAAGGAATTTTACATCTTGTAACTATTATGTGTGTTCAAAATATATTAACTTCAATATCATGGTAAATTTAAAACAATTATATATTACTTATATCTGATGATATATTGTTTAAATCCATTCATTAAAAAATATTTACTCAATATTTTAGTTCATTTTAACCATTATAATTGTTGTTCAACCCCTTCTCAACCCATTTAACATTTATCGTAGTAAAGAGTTTAATATTCACAATCACAAAAAACTAAACTAACCACATTAAAATTTTTTAAAATTATGATTCCATTTATATAAATAATTTTATATTATACAATTTATTTTATTCAAAAATTTCCATTTTCAAATAATTGAAAAATTTGGATCAAAACCCATTTTCAGATAAATGTATTTTAAAGCACAATCTGATTTTTTTTCCAAAACCATACATAGTAAACACCAATAGATGACTATTAATAAATATTTTTCAATATAATATATAAAATAATTTTTAAAATCAATCGTTAATAATAATTAAATAAATTGATTATTATAAGCTTCATTGAACACAATACAAATAGTTTTCTAAAAAATCACTTTTTTCCATTACATAAATTTATCCTCATTTTTGACAGCTTTTCAATCTACAAGTGTATGGTTTTCATTTTTTTTTAATTCCTGACTAATATATTTCATTAAAATAATATTTTATAAGTGATTAAAACCCACAATATATATAAAAATACAGCACTTCGAAAAATAATGTTCAAAAATTAATTATATTATTTTAAATATAAAAAATTTAGTATTTATTTACTACAAATTTATCAATACTTTTTATTTAAGTAAAAATTTTATAAATAATTTCCCAAATTAATGTAGTACTAATTACAACCCTTATTCTAATGGATAAGTTATAATATTCACATTAATAATAATAATTCAATATTATAACCCATCTCATTTAAAGATGGTGTTGAGTGTAATACGAGCTTCAAAAACATAAAATTTATTTAAATATAATTATATGAAAAAATATAATTGTGTTAGATACACAACTTATTGAAATTTCTCCATTAACTATTATCATTTTGATATGAAAAATCATGAAAATTCATACTCGTCGTATCCTTAGTTCACCACATAGTTTCAACAAATTTGTGATTTTTGTAGAAAATTTAAACATTGAGAGTGTTATTATTTGGTAAAAAATTATATGGAGCCTATATTTTATGTTGTGTATTGCTCATATTATTGATAATTCTCAATAATTTCATAATATTTGCTTATTTCATGTGAAGTTTTATATATGTAAATCCTCAAAAATTATATAAGGAACACATCATAGACAATATAGTGATTTAGAGGAAGTGGAAAGAAATAACTAGTCATCCAGATATGTTCAATAATATTAATGTAAATGATATATAATGGGCCCAGATTTTCCATATTTTCAAATATCATAACCTTACTCCAAATAGATGTTCTCAATAAAAAAATATAACCCACTATGATCTCCATATCTCACAAATTATTATCAGTATAACTTTTCTATAGAATCTGAGCTACATTTAGGGACTATTGAACTAAAATAAACATGTCTTCCATTTCATAATCTATCATACCTATCAATATATTTAATTCTCCAAAATATATTCTAGAATCATGGATTTCAATAATTCCTATTATAGATTTATTCATTATGACATATTTAGATGTTCTAGAGAATGTATTTGTTCTATAAAAATATAACATGGGGAAATTCGTGTTCCCATACTATATTGAAATTTATAAAAATACTATAATCATATATTCTAGGGTTTTAATTTTCCTCTCAGAGTAACCATTTATCTGATTATGATATGTATCACTATAGTTCAACTCTATGTTCAAGCCTTCATGAATGATTCTCCAAAACATTGAGGTAAACATCATATATGGATAATATAATATTGATAAAAGTATCCTATAAAATATTTATACTTATTTAACATTTAATATAGAATATGATATAGATATAAATATTATCTGATAGAAATAAAATTTTCTAACATTATAATGGGGTCACCTATAACAAAAATGGAATTATTCCCTTTATATGTTTTGGGATGTCCAACTAAGAAATCAATAGTGATGTTTTCTAATTTAAATCTTTGAATGGTTAGTATTTTCAACAAAACAATAGGCTTATATCTCTCAACATTAACATTCTAACATACCAAACAATATGATACATACTCTATAATATCTCTCTTTATGTTGTTTCACTATTAATTATTTTAACATAACTATAATTTTTTTACATCCATAATGAATATAGAATGATTAAATTAGAGATTTATCCAATAAATACTTCTTCTATTCTAGTATTGATGGGAGAGAAACCCAATTCTTCAATCTAATCATTCTATCAGGGTCAATGTTTAACTATGGAATAGTCATAGCCTCATTTTTTACCCCCCAAATATTTTTTCCACACTAAAATAATCTCCTTATAAATTAATGGTTGTACATTAATTAATTAATTACTAGATATCTATCCATTAGTTATGTTTTCATGGTCCATCCTATAGAAATATGTTTTAGTTGGTTCCCTTTCAATACTCATCAGGGAAAACTAGAGTTTTCCTTCAACACAAATAGTCAACCATATTTTTTTCATCCTAGGTTAATAATTTATTTAGAAGTAATAATGATAAATAATCTCAAATCGTCTTTTTAGTACATATTAACATATTATTTATGTTAATATATACTTCATGATTTATGATGAATATATATATATATATATCAATCCTTTTCCCATATAGATATTTCCTCTATATCTTTAATGAAATAATTACAACTTTGAGCTCCATGTCATGAGTACTGTTATTTTTCTCATTAAATATCATTAGGCATGAGGCAAAATAAATTATGATATTATTCTTAATATGTAAATATATTATACCCATCGTAGATGAATCATTATTGACCAAAAAATAGTCTCTACTTTATGGTAATGTTATTATTGGAAAACTCATCAACTTTCTATTTAGATCCTAGAAATTTCCACCACATTTATATATTGTGTGGTACTTGGATCTCATCAATGTAAAAATGGTTATTCTATTTGGAAACATGGAAAATGATCTAAAATAATTCATAGTATTCATTAAATAGCTATAAACTCATAGATATCATACATCTTTAATTGTATGGTTTATTTCTCAATAACTTGTGTCTCTGATGAATCGACCAGTATACTCTCACTTGCAATTACAAGACCCAATAATGGATATTTATATTGTTATAATTCACACATACTAAATTTGGAAAGATATTTTCTCATTCACTTAGGTCATAATCGTAATACTCATATGATATTTATGATCATCATTAAACATAAAACATATAAGAATATTTTTTTATAAAGACTACCATTAAATATTTATTGTAACCTCTAATGAAACTATTCCATATATCCATGAAGATAAGAAGGACATTAGTAAATCAAAATGGTATCACTTTAAATTACAAATGTCCATAACTCATAAATAATGTTGTATATGTATATCCTCTATTTTTATCATAAGATAAGGATGAATATATTAAATATCGACCATTGAAAAAAAATATTGGGAATTTCATAATTAATCAAATCGATCATCAGTGTGGGGGTAGGGGATACATTTTCTTAAAAGTGAACGTGTTAGGTTCTTAAGAGTCATTGAAAATATAAACTGAAAAATAATTTCTCATAAAAATAATAGTTGTTACCCCAATTTAGCACACTAAAATATATGAATCCATTTTTTAGATTCTCCTAGAGTTTCTTCTACAATTCATGTATCTCAATTATGGCCTTTTTTAAAAATTTTATAAAATAGTTGTAACACCCTATATGATTTCTATTGATAATTAAACATAATGATTAGGTAAAAGATTTGGAAATTCTTTATATAATAAAACATCAAATTATTTAACAATATTCATATCTAAAATGTTGAGTTCAACCAAAAAAAATTTTGATAAAAAAACCCCATGTGGAAGTGTAAATTATGATACAATTTATGTGATATCCATTATAATTTACTATTCGTACTCATTGATATAGATAATCTTAGATTGAATAAAAATTAAAGTTTTGGATCTAATTCCATAATAATAGACATGGGATCTATAAAAATAAATTCAATACATTCCCAAAATAGCATCAAAATAAACTAGAGGAAGAATCACAAGATTTATTAGAAAGGAATTCACAATAATTTGTTTCATAGAGGATATATAGTCTTAATATTAAATCATTTTACCATTAATCATTCACTAAAAAATCAACAACTAATAGTTGAGTTAATGATATTATACTATTGTAAAAATTTTATATAAAAATAAGTGTGTAACCTGAATTAATTATAAATTATTATTTTCTAGAGTTGATTATATGATTTTTATTCATTATATATTTTTTATGAAATTATTTAGTAGTTGTGATTTCACAAGCCTTTTCTTTTTTCCTGTAACTATATAGGTATATTATTATCACTATCCATTGGATTAGGTCATTGAATAACATAGTTCTTGAACCCCTCGCAATAATGGGACCATATTTTGGGTGGTTCATTAGTTTCAATATTATAACCCTCAATTAAAATGACATGTCATTTTATCCCCACTCACAAATTAAAATATTGAAGACCAATCATCTCAATATTAAAACAACATCTCATTCCTTTTTAGAAATTACATTACATAATCATTCCACAATTTTTGGCATGTTAATAGTTTATTCTTCTTCCCTCTTTGTCACGTATTGTTGGAGTCCACATTAAACATAATATTCATTTTTTTGTCATCATTATTATTACAATGATTATTTATAGCATCTAGTTCTACCTTTATTACACATCAAATAATCTCCTCATAGAATCTAAACAATATTATTGATAATTAAATTCAATAAATGTCTTGTAATACACTAAATAATAAATCAATATATAATTTTTTTAATAATTAAAAAAAACAAGAAATACTTTTAAATTAATGTAGTGTTTTCATTAATGGTATGAACGGTGTAACGGACCAGTCTAGCCCATGATCATGATATTGTCTACTTTGGTCCAAGACCGCACTGTTTTGTTTTTTCCTAGGTTCTGGCCCTCAGGAACCCCCTAGGAAAAGCCTCATGATGGGAGAGTTATCCAAACCACCTTATAAAGCGGTGTTTCGTTCTCATCCTCTTTAGATGTGGGATTGCATTAACCCACCCCCTTGAAAGACCTAGTGTCCTCGCTAGCACATCAAATGGACATTGGATCTGATACCATTTTTAATGGCCCAATCCAGCCCATGATCTTGATATTGTCCCATTTGGCCCTAGCCCACACAGTTTTATTTTTCCCTAGGTTATGGCCCTCAGGCCCCCCCTAGGAAAAGTCCTCATGATGGGAGATGTATCCACACCACCTTATAAATGGGTGTTTCGTACTCCTCCTCCTTCGATGTGAGATTGCTATAACCCTTTGTAACTTCCCGGTTCTGGAAGCCCCCTAGAGGCACCCCATACCTGGTTGGTCACATGGACTCATGTGCATTTTCCCGAAAGCTAGAGGTTACTGAATAGCAGCGGGGGCCTTGGGTGTGATTGTGGGGAAATTATTCCCTCATTAATAGTGTAACACATCGGAAGATAAACAAATATACAATAGTTGAAGTAGTAATATCCAACAACAGTAAACAACAGAAGTCTGAAATGATAAAAACCAGATCACATATATATATAAAGTGATTCATGGAACATATATGTCTACGAAAATATCCAAACAAGTCAAAATTCTAGAATACAACAGTGCTAAACCAAGGTGTAAAAGAAAGCAGATAAACTCCTCATCATAGAAATCCATAGCTTGGTCCCATGCTCTCTAGCTCAATAGGAAATCATGTACCGGAAGTATATGGGCGCTTTTCCTTATCTATACATGCAACAACATAGTCTGTTTGGGTCTAAAATAATGGCCCATATAGGGAGTGAGATAAATCCCAGTAGGCAACCACCACAAGATCTGTGCATAATAGTTAGTGAATATATGGCAGGTAAAAGTACAGAAAACATAAAATAGGAAGGTACTCAATAGTAAACAATCCACATCAATAATTATCAAGAAACAACTAATCAAATCAAGTAACAAAAATAGGTATCCTTCTGGGAATTACCCACAGCCTATCCCCTATGGTCCTACCTATCATATACAAGAATGTAGCTAACAAACAGGTGACCCTCTGAGAAGTGCACAAAGTCTATTCCCTCTAGTCCTACCTAAAATGTATGAGAATACCTCTTGGAAGAACACTCAGTCTAACCCCTCTAGTTTAGCTTAATGATAGACTCTTTGGGTAAGAACTCACCATCAATTCTCCCTATAGTCTTGTATTGTACTAAAGGCACTCTAGGGAAGCACTCAACATCAATTCCCCCTATGGCCCATGTTGAGGAACTACAGACACTCTAGGTAAGCACTCAACGTCAATTCCCCCTTTGGTCTCACATCTTATAATTATAAAGACACTCTGGAGAAGCCCTTATGTCCATTCTCCCTATGGTCTACTACTCCAGGTTCTCACGGCCATGTGAAGTCAAACAAGTATAGCAATGCGTATTGACCATTGTAAACCTCAAGAACTACTTGGCTAGCAGTCTATAGTACAATAGCATGTCATATTAACAAGATCACTTAATCCTACAATACTAGGCATTGAAAACAAACCAAGCATCCAGATAGGATTACCAAAATCAAACAGTCATTAGCAGAACATGCATGTGGAACACCTCCAAAGCATAGCAAGAAACCCTATTCACATAAAAATAACATCTAGTCGCACACACCAGCAATGTAGGAAATTAATGGGGATAAAAATAGTAAACTCACAATACCTCGTTCATAAGTATTGGTGATTTTTCACAAACAATTCAATGACCTTAAACTGAAAGGCACAAACCACCTACCATTAGGGTTCCGGCAAAAATGATCCAAAATCAACCGCACCCACAAATCTGGGAAACCGCATCACCGAAGACTGCTCTAAAACTCTTTCCCTATCATCCACAATCCTTAAAATAGACACCCAAGGAAAACCCAACACTAGATCTACATGCCACAGATGTAGATCTAGAAAGACTAGAGAGAGGGAAGAGAAGATCTAAGGAAAACCATGGAGAACCAGTAGGAGGGACTTACTCGAGAAGGAATGCATTCGATCCTCCAAGAAACCCCTTCGATTTTCCTCCAAAATGATCCAAGGAGCTCCCCCAACCTCTATAAATCGAAACTCCCACATGATCCATGAGTAGGAAGAAGAATTGTTTAGGAATGGGAAATCCTGAGTGGCCTGGGACTAAAAAACCCTAATTTTAGCTGGCCTCATGGTTACACCACACGGTTTGGAAAACTGTGCGCCAACCATGTGGTTTCCCCTATCTCACCCATGGATTTCCTACGGCTTGACTACATGGTTTGATAAATAGTGCATAGCCCGTGCAAGGCCCACTAACAAGGGTGCCCAGTTTCTTGGGCTGGCAGCAGGGTTTGCTCAGACCGTGCGCCAACCGTGTGCCCCTGCACGACCTCTAGAAATTCTTCTTTTTCTCAAAAAATGACTAGAAAAGGAAAACATACCTGAAAATAAGGATTGGGTTCTTACAAACTTCCCCCCTTAAAGAAATTCGTCCCCGAATTTCCCGAGCACTTCGTAGAAGAAGAAACCCCGAAAAGCTCCGGCCACTGTTCTCGTACTTCGGCCTCCCTCTCCCATGTCTTGTCCTGTACCCACCCGTACTTCCATAGCACCCATACCAGAGGAATAGAACGGCCATGGAGAACCTTTGTAACGTAACAAAAAATCCATATATGATGCTCCTTGAACAATGCATCCACCTCCAACTCGACTTCCTCGGGTTATATATCATGAGACAAGTCTGAAAAGTAACGTCGGAGCTGAGAAACGTAGAAACCGTTGTGCATATCCCGGTACCTCATTAGTAGCTGCAACCGATAGGCAACCATCCCTACTCTCTAAAACTCCTCAAATGGCCTGACGTACCACAACGAAAGCTTAACCTACCTCCTAATCCTCTTGTTTCCCAACCTCGGTGTGACACGTAAAAAAACCTGATCCCCGACCATGAACTCTAGAGGTCGTCTCTGCTGATCAGCATAAGAATCCTGATGAGACTGTGTAGTAGCCATCCTTTTTTGAATCAACTCTATTTGCTTTTTGGTCTCCTGAACAAGACAAGGTCCCAACAAAGCTACCTCTCCCGCCTCCTGCCAATATAAGGGTGATCGGAATGGCCTACTGTACAAATCCTCATAAGGTGACATCTGAATAGTTTCTTGAAAACTATTATTGTAGGAAAACTCCACAATAGGTATATTTTTCTCCTAAGAACCTCCAAAATCATGGATGCATGCTTGGAACATGTCCCCAAGCACCTGAATCATACGCTCAGACTGGCCATCTGTCTGGGGATGGTAAGCTGTACTAAAAAGTACCTATGTACCCAAAGTCTTCTGATTCCCCTACCAAACCCGAGAAGTAAAAAGATCATCCACATATGAAACGATGGAGTGTGGAACTCCATGAATATATACAATCTCACAGTTGTACAACCACCCCAGAACATCAACACTAAAGGCCTCCTTGATTGGCAAGAAGTGAGCAACCATCATAAGCCTATTTATGACATCCCAAACAGAATCATTCCCTCGAGATGACCTTCGAAAATAGGTCACGAATTCTAGTGCAACATCGTTCTACTTCCACTCCGTAATGAGTAACTACTGAAAAAGACATGCTGGTCGTTGATGCTCCTCTTTCACCTGCTGACAAGTGGAACACCCCATAATCAAACGAGCAACATCTCTCTTCATACATGGACACCAATACTGGCAGTGTATATAACGATACATCGTGGTGACACCAGGATGAACTTCCCAATCTGAGGAATGAATGTCTTGCATCATCTCCTTTCATTTGTCTTCTGGCACCCATACACCTCCCTAGAAATGCAAGATCTCATCATCGCCTATTGTCCATCCCGGAAGAGGGTACTCTCCTAACACACTCTCCTGCAGGACTAGGCCTTCTGAGACTGATAGATGCCTCATCCGTAAACGATCGAGAATAGTTGAGGTAACATCCACATAAGATAGAAATTCTTTCCCATGTCTGTCATGCACCTCCAAATGAATCTCAGAGAACAGAGACATAAGCTACCACTCACTGTTGGCCTTCAGAACTAGATGTATCTGAGTTCTGTTTCTCAACACCTCAGCCACTGTGTTTCCCTTCCCAGGTGTATAGGCAAGCTCAAAATTAAAGGAATTAAGATACTCAACCCACCTACGTTGTCTCAGATTCAGATCACGCTGAGTGAAGATATACTTGAGACTTTTTTGGTCAGTGAAAACCATAAAATGATCTCCAAAATTATAATTTCTCCAACAGTGTAAGGCATGAACAATAGCTGCCAAATCTTGATTGTGTGTCATGTAATTCCACTCTAGTGGCCTCAACTGCTGAGACTCATATGCAATGACTCCATCTCCCTTCATCAGCATAGCTCCCAACCCGATACCTGAAGCATCGTAGTAAATAGTATAGCTCTTGCCTGGATCTGTCAAGACTAGTATCGGTGATGACGTCAGCCTCCCCTTTAGCTCTTGAATGGCTAACTCACAGGAATCTGACTATAAGAACTTCGCACTATTCATAGTCAGACGTATCACCGGTGATGCTAAGTGTGAAAAATATTGTATGAAGTTTCTGTAGTATCCAGCCAGCCCAAGGAAACTTCGTACCTCAAAACCATTTTTCGACAGCTCCCAGGAAACTATCGACCTCACTTTTATGGGTCTACTGATACTCCTGTCTCTAAGATAACATGACCTATGAAGTGAATCTGATCCATCCAGATGTTGAATTTTGAGATCTTATCATATAACTGATGCTCTATCAGTGTACTCAGAAAGATCTCAAGATGGTTAGAATGGGCATGTCGAGTGTGAGAGTACACCAAGATGTCATCCATGAAAACCACCCTGAAGGAATAAAAGTATGGATGGAAAAATCGGTTCATCAGTGCCATGAAAACTACAGGCGCATTTTTGAGACCGAATGGCATAACAATATACTCGTATAGATCATACCTGCTCCTAACAGTTGTGAGAGGTATATCATATGGTCTAACAAAAAACTGATGGTAACCGGACCTCAAGTCGATCTTCGAGAACACCCGGTCTTCTCGAAGTTGATCAAAGAGATCACCAATCCTCAGCAAGGGGTATCGGTTCTTGATCATCAACTGGTTCAGTATCCGATAATCCACACAAAGCCTGAGATTGTTGTCTAACTTCTTCAAAAATAGGATAGGTGAACCCCAAGGATAAGTACTAGGTCGGGTGAAACCCTTTACCTAAAACTCCTCCAACTGCTTCTTGAGATCCTGTAACTGAGGTGTAGCCATCCTATAATATGGAATGGACACCGGTGCCACTCTTGGAACAGGCTCAATAGAAAATTCTACCTCACACTCCAGAGGAAAACCTAAAAAGTCTTCTAGAAAGACACCTCTGAGATGATCCACCACAGGAGGAATGTCAAACTATGATGTCCCCTGGTCATCCAGATAAATACTAGAAATCTAGGCTATAACTGCTTCTAACACATGATTCTCTAGTCCCTCTATGCTTTCCGAGACATCCCACACACCCTTATTAAGAAAATATACACCATCTGGTGATTTAAATCTCTCCCTTTTGGAATAGCAGCCGACGAATCCTTGAAGGGAACAAGCCAGTCTATTCCGAGAATGACATCATAGCCGATCATCATTAGAACATTAATAACCCAAAAGAGGTGAAACCCACCAACCTCAAGAGGGAACTCTCTACACTGACATACACTAACCACTCTAGTCTCCAATGCTGTGTCTAGTGTCAAGATATTAGAAGAATAGAAGATAAAGAGACCAAGACTTTTCACAACCACAATAGAGATAAAGATACGGGAATCCCCTGTGTTGAAAAGTGCAGAAGATAAAACTGAGGCTACTAAGATCATACCATGAAGGGTGGAAGGTATGGGATCCTGCTCCTGCTGGGTCTGCTCCATCGCAAAATTCTGGCCTGCTCCACAGCCCTGTGACCCTGCCTGATCGCTCTGAGATGATCCACCCTATTGTCGCAGATTGACCGACGACTGACCAACTAGGGTATGAACCTCACCTCGGCCTGAATGGATGGAAGGACTCTATTTCCAAGACTGGTGAGAAACTAGTGGTGATCCTCGTGAACACGGAGTCATAGAAGAACCCATATCTCCGAATGCTGGAGGGAAAAACTAACAGAAACATTGGAGCTGGCCCGTCCTTCTGCGAGATCGGCACTCCATCAGGTCTCTTGGGAAACGTGGCCTCGTATACTCGCTCCTCCCGCACTGGTATCAAACCACATGTCTAAAAAAGGTGTATCCCCCCTACTCTGATATCCTCGAGAAATATCCCTACGACGCTTCCTGCTATCTACAAGAGGAATACTAACTCTAGATGTCAAACCGCCCTGGCTCAATGCTCCATAATCCCTCAGATTACACTATGTGATCAACGCTTGGTTGATGATAGAGGATATCAAAGTCAACCTGATGATGTTCACCTAGGAATAGATCTCCTTCCTGAGAGCGTCACCAAACTTCCTAGCCAGGAAAAACTCCTCACCTGCTGGGATAGGCATGAAACGCTTCAGCTCCGTGAAACGAGAGGAATACTCCATAATAGAAAGAGTGCCATTCTCTATGCTCATGAACTCCCAGAATAGGTCAGACCTCAACGTCTTCAGGTAGAAATAATCATAGAAAATATGTTGAAACTCCTCCCTAGACATATTCTAGTGGTGTCCCTCCTAAGAGATGACATCCCAACACCTCTTGGAGGAGTCTTGGAGAATGTAGGTCATGAGCTTCACCCTCCACTTTTGTGGTACCTCGAGATGCTCAATGATCATCAGCGTGGCTTTGACCCATGAATCTGTAGCCTGAGGTCATCCTTAATTTGAAAAGGATGGATGATACTACTGCTGGAAGACCTGCGTCAGATCAGTCATTGATGGGGCAGGAGGTGGCGCTCCCTAGAAGGTCTAAAACATCCTCATAAAGCCCTCCCTAAACTGCGCATCGGCGCATGCAACTGGAATAACCACTACTTCCAATGATGGCACAATTGGAGGATCTACATTAATTCCCATATCAGCCGTATCCAGTGTCTGATCACTATCATGTAACTGGAAGACAGCCGGAGGATGTCTCAGTGGCATGACTGTGCATGTTCAAGCACACACCTTAGATCAGGATTAACAGGGACAGAAACATAGGTGTACATGGCATGTACTTAAGAAAGATTGTTTCTTCCCGAACTGAATATCTCGGGTCATGTAGTCAAAACTACACGACGTTCATTCTGGGTTTTTTCGAACATTAAGCCTCAATAACTACTCGGTAACCCATAGAAACACTGCAACAAACATTTAAATTGACAAAATTCCAATCCGTGAGAGCCCATACTCCCCACGAATCTATGCTTCTCATCTAACACAAGTTATAAACAAGGTAAACAAGTCAATGATCCACCATGTTTTGGTCCATGTGGTCCCATAACATCTCAAGAACCAATATTTGGCTCTCATTCAAACAAATACTTACACATTCAATGCTCTAACAAGAAGCTAATATTTTTATCAAGACTTCTATCACAACAACATGCATATTCTACACAACATCTATCACAACAACATGAAATTGCTAATGTATCCTAGATGACATGGCAAGAAATCATGACATGTGATTTCTAGTAAGTGCTTATATGATGGATGAGATGGAATACCCTCATCTCATTAGGTTGTATAGAAATAGAACCACAATAACAACAACGATAATAGCACAAAGCATGTGAATCACACAATAGTGAAATCAAATCAACTATAAAATTACAAACTAGTAAAATTGCAATAAACGAGGTAGTATAGCTTTTCCATGTACACGGGTTAGCTACTTCCAGGAAAATCTTATTACCAAGTACATATTCCATCCTATCCTTGGCTATAAGTTCCAAATAGTATGTCAAGACAAATGAATCGCATCAATATCTCTTGGTAACGTCCCGGTTCCAGAACCCACCCAGAGGCACCCTGTACTGAGTTGGTCAAAAGGCCTCAAGTGCATTTCCCCGAATGCCAGAGGCTTACGACTAGCAGCGAGGGCCTTGGGTGTGATAGTGGGGAAAATATTCCATCATTGGAAGAGTAACATAGTGGAAGATAAACAAATATACAATAGCGGAAGCAGTAATATCAAAAAATATTAAACAACGGAAGACTGAAATGATAAAAAATGGAGCGCATATATATAAAGTGATGCATGGTACATATATGTATAGGAAAATAGCCAAACAAGTCACAATGCTGGAATAAAACATCCCTAAACCAAGTTAAAAAAACTATATAAACTCTTCCGCATCGCAATCCATAGCTTGGTTCCATGCTCTCTAGCTCCACATCAAATCATGTACTAGAAGTACAAGGGAACTTTCCCTTATCTATACCTTCAACAACATAGACTGTTTGGGCCCAAAATCATGGCTCAAACAGGGTGTGAGACGAATCCCAGTAGGCAACCACCACAAGATCTGTGCCTAATAGTCAGTGAATATAATGCAGGTAAAATTAAAAGAAACAGCAAACATGAAGGTTTTCAACAGTAAACAATCCACAACAACAATTATCAAGCAATAGCTAATCAAAGAAAGTAACATAAATAGGTAACCCTATGGGAAGTACTCACAAACTATCTCATCTGGTCCAACATATCAGATATAAGAAAGCAGCTAACAAACTGGTGACCCTATTGGAAGTGCCCACAGCCTATCCCCAGTGGTCCTACCTAACAGTTACAAGAAACCCTCTGGGTAGCACAATCATTCTAATCCCTCTGGTGTAGCTTAATAATAGAATCTCTGAAAAATCACTCACCATCAAATTCTCCCTGTTGTCTCATATTGTACTAAAGGCGCACTGGGTAAGAACTCAACGTCAATTCCCCATATGGCCCACGTCGAGGAACTACAGACACTCTGGGGAAGCACTCTACATCAATTCCCACTATGGTCCCACATCGTATAATTATAAAGACACACTGGAGGAGCCCTTACATCCATTCTCCCTATGGTCTACTACACTAGGTTCTCACAGCTCTGTATAAGTCAAACACGTATAGAAACACATATCGGCCAATGTAATCCTCAAGAACTACATGGTAGTAGTCTACAACAACACAACATATCTGACTAACAAGATCAGTCCATCCTACAATACTAGGCATGGAAGAAAAACAAATCATCCTAATAGGCTAAGTAGAACCAAGTGGTCATAAGTAGAACATGCATGAGAAACACCTCAAAAACATAGCAAGCAACCCAATTCTTATACAAATAACCTATACTAGAACACACAAGCATAGTAGTAAATTAACATGGTTAAAAACATTAAACGCACAATACCCCGTTCATGGGTATTGGATATTTTGCACATACAATTCAAAGACATTAAACCGAAAGGCACAAACCACCTACCTTTAGTGTTCCAGTGAAAATGATCCAAAATCAACAGCACCCACAAATATGGGCAACCACTTCATGGAAGACCGCTCTAAAATTCCTTGCCAATCATCTACAAGCCATAAAATCAACACCCAAGGCATACCCAACACTAGATCTACACAAAACGGATGTAGATCAAGAAAACCTAGAGAGAGTGAAGAGAAGATATTAGGACAACCAAGGAGAAACCAAGAGGAAGGACTTACCTGAGAAGGACTTCCTTCGATCCACCAAGAAACTCCTTCGATTTGCCTCCAAAACGAGCCAAGACCTCCCCCAACCACTGGAAATCGCAACTCTAGCGTGATCCATGAGTACGAAGAAGAATGGTGGAGGAATGGGAAATCCCGAGTGGCACGGGACTTAAAACCCCTAATTTAAAGTGGCCACATTGTTACCCCACACAATTTGGAAAAACGTGCGCTAAAAATTCCTCACCCAGGGATTTGGAACAGCTTGCAAACAATTCTTGACAAACCGTGCGCAGCCCTTGTGGAGCCCACTGTCAAGGGTGCTTAGTTTCCTGGGCTGGATGCACAGTTTAATTAGACCGTGCACCAACCATGGGCCAACCATGCGCCCCTGCACGACCTCCAAAAATTCCTCTATTTTTAATAAATGACTAGAAAAAGAAAAGATACCTGTAAAGAAGTTTTGAGTTCTTACAAATGGATTCATCATCCATCAGTTTCAATTCTAAAATTTTTCTCTCTATTTCCATATAAAGAGTTTAAGGTATGCATATTTTATTAAACATTAACTTAAATTCCTTATATTAAATGGATAATATTTCATCAGATAGACTCATGTTCTTGATATTATTCTAACATTATTCCGCTTCACCTATTATGTGATAGAATTCTAATATTATATTTTTAGGGTTTGAACAATGGATAATGGAAAATAAATTTTCCCAAACAAAGATAAATTCCTCCAAAATTAGTGGATCAGAATTCCTAAAAATTAGTGTTAGAAGTTCCCACATAATGGACTCAATAGTAAGTGGAACATCTCGTGTTTTAAGAAGGATACACTATATTCAATAACATACATTATACAGTAAAACGAGTTAAAATGGAAAACTAAATATTATTATTCAAATGTTAACTATACAACATAACTGTTGGAATAGCGAGAATGAATATTATCAACTAAATTAAGAAAATATATTTTAGATATCTTTAAATAATGATTCTCTAGTTACAAAATTTATACAAAATGGAAATAAAAATGTATTGAATATAAAGGATTTTTTTTACGAAAATCTACTTAAAATAGAATAACTGTGTTTATAAAATAGTATAACTCTTATAGAATATTATTTAATGAACAATATGTTTTATATAATAAATTCATAATTTTAAATTAATCTTATATATTTTAAATATATGATATACTAATAAATGCAATGTTTCGGATAAAATATATATTTTCCTAAAAAATAGTTTTACCATATTTTGATGGATTACACATTCTAAATTTATTTCATGACACCATTATATGATATATTTGAAAAAAATTCTTATTTAGAATCAGGGAATCAGAATTTACATTAGATGATTTCTTTATATATTTATGGTAACTATCATGTTTTGATGAATAACAAAAAAATACTAAATTGTAATTGACAACAACTATTTCCATCAAAGTAATTTATATGGTTAAATCATATTAATTAATTTTTTTAATGTATAAATAGAATATATTTTTTATTATAAATTAGTTCAATTGTATTAATTCTATATTTAATTCATATGTGAAATCATTTCAATATTTTTCATTGTTTTAACATTTAAAAAACTCTCAATCTAGTTATGACAACAGGAATTAATTTTAAATTAATCACTACAATTTCAATGTTTTCAATTCGGAAAAAATAATTCTATATTTGGAATCAAAAGGTAAAAATTTTATAAACCAGTACCTTTTATTTTTTGACATTATGAATATTAAATTCAAAAATTATTTTAATTTACCATGGTTAAAGTGTAAATCAAAAAAATAAGTGTAAAAATATATTATTATAATAATACCAAAATACCCTAAAAAGTTTCTAAATCATATATAATGAGATATTTACAACCATGAGAATAATAAAGATGAACTTTCTGCATTTGGGAGCCACTTGGGTGTGAAAAAGAGTTTTTATAATATTTTATTTAATGAAATAAGAAATATAACATAAACATGTATATTTTTTCTAAGAAAATTTTAAGATATGTTTATATAACAGATATCTATGACTCTAAGTAGTCATTATAAAAATAAAATGATTTCCTAAATTATTTTATTTTATTTATTATATTTATACATTATATAAAACAAATTTATGAGACAATAATGATAGAAGTCTTACCTTATTAATGAAAGAATCAAATAAATGATATTATAAAAATAAAAAAAATGTAATTTAAAAATTTGGATTCTATAGATAAATTTTATAAATTATTATGACATATTAGGTTTGAGTTAATACTTTTGTTTCAAATGAATGGTGGTTTTATGACATTAAAAATAATCAATTACTTAATAGTTTCAAAATAGACAGAAATGAGTGTTTAAAAAAATAAGTGATATAATATCCCTAAAAATATAATATTCAAAAAACAATCTTGTATTGTTTTAAAATTTTAATTAATGGTCCACTTTTGGTTCTCTTGTCCTTTTATAGTAACTATATTAACCATATATTATGAAAATACAAGATGACAAGGTAAGAGTTACGTTTTTTACCTAAGGGTAAATCCGGATAGATAAGGTTAATATTGTGACATAAAATATGATAAAACAGATTTATTGAGATTAGTTAGAACAATACATGTCATATTATTGAAATATATTACTTTTTATAAATTATAATTTAAAAATAAATTTTTAATAAAATAATATTTAATGTTTTTTCTAAAGTGCCCATCCTCCCTCTTATAAAAGGCCACCACCTCTACCCATTTACTCACACCTCTCAATCCCCTGGGCTCATCCATATTCTAATCAAAAAAGCTCCCAACATCCCTCCAATCCACTTATAGGCCACATATTGGACATATATAATTCATAAGGATCCATTTTGTTAAAATCCAAATGAGATATTCGAAAAGGAGGTATTAGTTTTATCACATGTTTCAAAATTATTCTCTTTTTCTAATTCAACATACTATGTCATTTACATACTAATGTAATAAATATAGAATATTATATATACTGAATTGTTATTATAGTTATGTTATAACCCTATATGTACATTTATACATCATAATATTAACAATATCAGTATGCATGTGTATGTATTGTCTACCGTCTCCACGTCATGGTGTAATTTATCATTCCACAGTACTTAATTTGGATGGGTATAATGATAGGTATCACGCATGTAAATGATGAATATAATATTAAAATTATTCTTTATAATTAATATACCAACCAATTATATATCATTTAACAATTATGTGAATGATTTCATCGCTTGTGCGTACATACGGCCTACCATCTCCAAGATGTGATGTGATTCATTCTACATGATATTGATTAAATCCGGATTATATATATGAATACAATGAATAAATATGATATATATAATATTTATGTTGTCTCTATGATTTCTTATGTTTTTATTTACAACATACCATTATGCATTCAATAATGTGTAAATATTATAATTTCAATGGAGGAAGTGCATACTACCTCCCCCTCAAAGTGATATGAAATGTTCATGTCATACATAGAACATATAAAGGATGGATTTAATGAAAATATGTTACATATATAACATAAATATTATACTATAACTAAAATATACATGTCTATGAGTAATTTTTCATTCTTTTAATATGACAATGAAATGAAAGTATCATGCATGTGTGCATACGACCTACCATATCCATGGATGGTGCACTTCATTTATGATCTCAAAATGTTATGGAATTTTATAAATAAATATATATGGTATATATATGATATTTAAAACATGAATAATACTCTGGAGAAATATAATTTTGACTACATGGAAAACATACATCAAAACATGATAATTTTCGACTCATGTACCGAATATTAGAAAAACCACCGATATGAACTTAAATAATTATGTATTATTTAAAACATTATAATAAGTGATATAAAATAAATAATAAAAATGAAAGAGGTTCTCAAGAATGTCTAAATTAACTTATGTTTATTATTTAGGAATATAAAAAATTAACAAGAGAAGTCGAACTCAAGGCAAGGGAAATCTCAACTCTATCTCCTTTAATTGAGTTAAACAACCATGTCATTGGTTTTGTTTTTACAAGTATATGTGTGAATGAACAATGATTTTTTTACAAATAATTTAAACATATATTGGGTGTATTTTTATTTTCCACACATATTTATGTCGTTGATTTATGCTTAATCTAATGATATGATCTATGTTAGGGACATTTTCTTAATCTCCTTTCATTGAGACATTTCTTGATAATATCCTCCTCTATTAACATATAAACTTTAGGTACATCGACTATGACATTTCATATCCATGTTTTATATTTAATAATTTTATTTATTAATTAATTGAGGTTAATATTTAAATTTTCATTGTGGTATGGGACACCTTGAACATTTAATGATTTAATTATCGAATCACTGTCTTCATGATATTAATATACATATTTATTTATATAGATATAAAATGATTATAAAGGGAATTTTATGTCTATATAGAATATCATTTAAAAATTTCAAAAGGATTATTATTTTTCAAATCATTATACTTTCTTTAAAAAATGAATAAATGAATTTTTTTTGGTTTTCACGTATATGGTGATAACGACTTCTCCTCCACCATCATATTTATTTGATTTTTGGCTTCCTCTATAAGCCTTAATGTATTTTAAATAAATCCCTTATTACTTTATTTGGTTATCCTAGTATTTAAACTGGACTCTTAATTAAAAATGGTATTTTTATATGGAAATGTTTTTCATATGGGATTAGATGAGTATTTTAAAAGGGTTTTGTGATGAACATGTTTTTGAAATGGTATATGAGAATTATATGAAATAAGTGAGCCTGATATAGCTTATACGAAGGGTTGAACCCCATTATATCACACAGGTGATCTCGAGACAACTTATACAAAATTTTTATCCTTATTATTCTTAATGGGTGACTCCTACACAGTATATATGAAGGGTTGAGCCACATTATAACTCGTAGGGGAGCCTGGTATATCTTATATGAAGGGATGATCCCCATTATAGCTCATAGGTGATCCAGATATAACATAAACGAAGCGTGATCCCCATTAAAGATCTTCAATTTGGAAGAAAACATTATGGTCATTCCGAATGAATTGGATTTGAAATCATTTTATTTATATGATGATCTATTCCCCCTAAATGAGTTTTAATTACATTATATTAGATAGTTTTTTTATTTGATAATAACTTATTACTGTAATTCATGTGAATATTTTTTGTTTAATTATCTCAGAGAACATTAAATTAATTGACATGTTTTAACTAGACTAATGGTTTTCTTTTTTTTATGTCCCTTACTAATATTTTTGTTCTCATCCCATTTTTTCAAATGTTTTTCATAGGGTATAAGGATGGATAAGAGAAAGGATGTAGTCAATAATAATTTTCTCATGAAAATGAAATGATGTTTAGTTTAAAGGGATTCCTTTGGTTGAAAAAGAGGATACTGAGTGTATATCACCACATTTAATGTCTGGGTTTATTATTTAATTTATATTGCCTAATTTTCTAAAACTATAATCCTACAAAAAACCTCAATGTACATTCTTGACTTAACTCGTGATTATGTAATGTTAATGGTTGGTGAATATTAGTTGGTTTCAACGAATGTTATAGACAACAATGAAAATTAGGATGTTCTCTTAAGAGTTACGGATATCATTATGGGTTTATAATTTTAAGGTTGTTAATATGTTCAAGGTCTTCGAAACCCCTTTTGATGGATATGTTATTAAATTTCATGGTAATTAATGGTATTTTTGGTGGCAAGGATTCTTGAGGTAGTTATGGGTTAGTACTTTTGGGGATGAAAAATGAAAGGTATAGAATAAAAATTGTGGATAAAACATGTTTTTTTTATTTTTGATGATTTTACCTAATGTTGAGAGTGTTATAAGAATTATATATCTTGATAAAATATACAACCCTCGAGATGGGTGACAACATGTCGTGTCTGGAAAGGCCACAGGAAACAGAATCACAAACAATGGGAGACAAGGGTTCATCATCTACCACAAGACTACATGAAGTATCTATTTATTATAGCCTTTTATTTTTAGTTAAATGATGTTTTGGATCATTAATAAGTTGTTTTTTTGTAACTTATGTTTATCAAATGGATATCCTTTGTATAGTAAAATGATTTGGTGATTATGTGATTAATGTTATTTTGGATGATGTTCCCATATTTGGGAATACTATATGCTTAAGGAAACTTTTATACTATGAGATTTCATTTGAGGTGTTTTGTTAAAAATTTATTATGTAATAATCTATTTTTTATTGTAGACATATGGTGATTCATGTTATTTTTGGACATAATTAACCTATCATAGAGAATATTTGATTTGGTAATTTACATAATGTAAGAGACTTTAATTGTAGTATATATTTTTTGTAGATAAATGTTAATATTTATCGTGTAAGACTATGTGATCAAATTGTTCTTAATTCTGGGATTCAATTTTTTTGGAATATTTGGAATAATTTTATGGAAAATTTTTTATTGAATAGTCTTTGTGGAATTTTGGGTGTTGTTCATTTAATTTTGGAGATTAAGAGAAGTATTAATTTTTATAAAGGATTTTTTGTGTCATTTTTTGATCTTTTACTAACCATTTTGGTTGGTGTTTAATGTATAAATATTGAGATAATATAAAATTTATCATTTGTGGATTATGAGATTTTTTACAAGTTTATTCTAGTGCTTCAAGAGTGAACCTGTCATCTAATACAAAACATTTGGATAAAAGATATGCATTTGGTAGATATTTATTAGAGGATGAAACTCTCCATGACATGTAAGTATGTTTCATTATGTTATTATTCTTTATAGTAAAATAATTCCTTAACATTATGAAAATGTTCTTAAAACAAAAACATTTTCGGTTTTCTTTTTCTATTTAAAAATCAAGTATTATTTAACTAATCACACGTTTATGGTTTTTTTTTAAAATTTTCCTAATAATTTTTTATATCACTCCCCATCAAAACAAGATGTTTATTTTCTATTATATATCCATGTTTTCCAATAAGGAATCTTAGTTTGTGTTATGTCGGGTAACTTTTATAGATATATTTAATTCTTTTAAAGTGATATTTTTATTTACTATGTTTTCGATGTGGGATTTTCAATGAACAAACCAATAAAAATTTTAAAATTTTGATGATTCAATTTCCAAAGTGGTTAATGTTGTCACTTCCTGTGTTTTAAGAAAAAGGGCTATGTTCAATAGGACAGATGATACACTACATCGATCATAATTGAACAACTAAATATTATAATTAAAATGATACCATTATAAAAAAGTTGTTGGAATAAAAAAATGAATAGTATTAATTGAATTATGGAAATCTGGTTTACACATGTTTAAATAATGATTTTTTTGGTTACCAAATTTATTATAAATGGAAATGAAACCCAATTTAATATAAAGGATGGGTTTTTATGAAAACATATTTAAAAAGAGAAAAATTATCTTTATAAAATAATATCACTCTTAAAGATTTTTATTTAATTAAAAATATGTGTTATATATTAAATGTAATTTTTTTATTCATCTTATATTTTTTCTAGATATGATATATGATCAAATTCATATTTTCGGAAAAATGAAGTATTTTTCTAAAAAATAGTTTTAGCACCTTTTGATGCAAAACCATTTGTAAATATTGTTTTCAAATCCATTATATGTTCAATTTGAAAAAACTAATATTTTTCTTTAGAATAGGGACATATAAATTTAATTTGGATGAATTTTTGATATTTTTCTAACAACTAAAATGTTTTGATGAATAGTAAAAAAATAAACTAATTTTTAATTGAAAACCACTTTTTCCATCAACATAATTTATATGGTTAAAGATTATTATTTAATGGTTTTAAAGTATAAATAGAATATAATTTTATCATTTATTTTACTTTAGGACTTTTTTTTAAAATATATATTGAACTCAGATTTAAAACATTTCAATTATTTATAATGTTTTATATTTTAAAAATCATCTTCATTGTTTTTAAAATAGAAATTAATTTTAAATTAATTACTAAAATTTATGTTCTTAGAATTTATGAAAAGTTATTTCATATTATGAATTACAGGGTTAATATTTTATAAATAGTTACCTTTTATTTTGGACCCTATCAACAATATCCCAAGTAATTATTTCTATTTACCACCGTTAAAGTGTAAATTAGTTAATTAAGGGTAAACAAATAAAATTATAAATAAATAAATTACCCTAAAACGTGTTATAATCCTATTATATTAGATATATTTGACCATGAGCATCCGTAGGATGAACTTTTGGCATTTGGGAGCCAATTCTGTGCGAAAATGACTAATTATAATATTTATTTTAAAAAATGGAAATATAACCGAAAAATGTATCTTTTAAAAAAGCAATTTTAATATTGGGTTATATAACTGATCCATATAACTAAAAATTAGCAATATAAATAAAAAAATTCTTCATATATCATGGTATTTATTTTAAAAAATTTAGAGATTAAATAAATAAATTTATTTTTGACACAATGAGGATAAACTGATTTATTTATTAATGAAATATTCAAATAAATGATATTATAAATATTAAATTAATTTTAATTTGAAAGTTTTTATGACATAGAAAATTTCTCCGGATGATTATTACATATCACCATTTAGTTAATGCTTCTTTTTTGAATAATTCATGTTTTTTTGACTTTAATAAAATATTTACTGAATAGTGTCCAAATTGTTATAAATGAGTTTTTAAAACAAATTTTTTTTAAAATGAACTTATATTTAATAAAACAATGATTCATAGAAATAAAATTTTAAGAATAAAACATTCATTAATTATCCACTTTTTTTTCTCTTGTCATTTGATATTAGCTATAGTAACCATATATTACGCAAATACAAGAACACATTGTAAGAGTTAATGTTTTTAACTAAGAGTTAAAACTAAAAGGTAAGGTTAATTTTGTGACCTAAAAATTCTTTAAAATTTGTTGTTGATATTATTTTAAACCATAATAATAATATAATATATATTTATCACATTTTGACTATTATAATTCTAAATTGAATTTATAATAAAATTATATTTCAGGGCATTCCTAAAGTTCCCCTACCCCCTCTTATAAAAGGCTATCAACACTACCCACACACTCACACCTATAAAGTCCCTTGGATCATAAAAATTCTACTAAAATAAGAATCCAAAATCAGTACCATCATCTTATAGGAAACTATTTGGGAATAAATCCAACCCAGGGAGTCCTTTTGTGAAAAAAATGAGATACTCAAAAAGTGGTATTTTTTTAATCACCACTTTCAAAATTATTTTCTTCTTATACTTCTGTGTATTATGTCATTTCCATACTAATGTTTTAAACACATTATCTTATACATAATTATATTATATTTTATTTATTTTACAACATTATTCTTTATTTTGTCCACCCTATGAATAACAATATCACCTTGCGTGTGTATGTACGACATACCATCTCCATGTCATGGGGTAATTTATTCTTCAACAATACCTAATTTAGATGGGAATAATTTTATGAATAATGGATTTAAATAAATAATATTACATGATAATTATTCTACTTAATTAATATACCATTCAATTCTATAACGTTTAACAATTAATTTAATGATATCATCGCTCATTCTTGTGTACGACCTACCGTATCCTTGATGCGATTTGATTTATTCTACAAGATATTAATTAATGAAAGATTATATATAAGAATAGAATGAATAAATATGATATATATTATATTTTTATTATCATTATGCTTCTTTAATTTTTATTTACAACATACCATTATGCATTCCATAATGTATAAATATGATATTTTTTTTGAGGAAGTGTGGACTATCGCCCCATCAATGTGATATAACTCATTAATGTCATACATGGAATGTATAAAGGATGAAATTAATTAACATATTTAAAATATATAATATATATATTATACTAGAATTAATATATATCTATTTATCATTTAGTTTTCATTCTTTTACTATGATAATGAAATAAATGTAGCGTTCATGACTATGTATGGCCTACCATCTCCTTGAATGATTCATTTATTTTTTTTAAAATGATATGGACTATTATAAAATAAATATAATGTATATATATGATATTTAAATCATGAATATTATTCAAGAATTTATGGAATGTTTACTACAAGGACAAGTTAAATCAAAACAACTTCATTTTCAAATCAAGTACAGAAAATCCACAAAATGAACAATATAAAATTTAAATAATTATGTAATTTTTTCAAAATAGTAATAAGTTATTTAAAATGAATAATAAAATTGAAAAAGGTTACCAATATTTAATAAATTAAACTACGTTTATTATTCATTAAGATAAATAACGAACAATATAAGATAGAATCAATGTAAGGGAAATTTTAACTCAGTCTCCATTCATTGAGTTAAATATCCATGGAATTGGTATTGTTTTTACAAGAATATATGTGAATTAACTATAATTAATTAACCCTAAATATTAACTTATAATGGGTGTATGTTCATTTTTGACACATAATTATATCATTAATTTATCCATAATCTATTGATTCAACTTTTTTAGGGAATTCGTCGTATTCTTCTTTATTATGGAATTTCTTGATAATATCCTCCTCTATTTATATGATATATGTAGGGCCACTATAACATTTCATATCAATATTTTATCTGTAATAATTTTATTTATTAATTCATTGAGATTAATATTATATGTTGAAAGTGGTATGGTACACCTTGAATGTTTAACGATTTAATTATCAATTATTTTTCATGATGATATTAATTTACTTATTTATTTATATATATTTAAAAGGATTCTAAAATAAATTTTATTTCTAACTAGAATTTCATTAAAAGTTTTAAAATGAAAATTTTTTATACGAATAATTTTACTTTCTTTACAAAATTATCAAAGGAATGTTAATTTTTAACGTATACGTCGATAACGGCTTATCTGCTTCCATAACCGTTACAAGATAATTTTCTTCATACGTAAGCCTTGATATATTTTTAATAAATATGTTACAACATTATTTTGGTTTCCTGGTATTGAAAATGGGTTATAAATAAAAAGGTATTTTATATAGAAATGTTTTTCATATGGGATTAGGTGAGGTTTTCAAAATGGTTTTTTCATGAACGTGTTTTTGAAATGGTACATGAGCATTATATGAAACAGGTGATCCTGATACAACTTACACGAAGGGGTGATCCCCATTATAGATCAAGGGTGAGCTCTATATAGCTTATACAAGTGGTTTAGTGCCATTATAATTCATGGGTGAGCCCAACACAACTTATATGAATGGTTGAGCCCCATTATAACATTCGAGTGAGCTGGTTATAACTTATATGAAGTAATGAGTTCCTTTATAGCTCATGGGTGGGCCCGATATTGCTTATGTGAAGGGTGATCCCCATTAATGATCATCAATTTGGATATCCACCATACGGGCATTCTGATAAAATGGGATTTGTAAGGGTTTTATGTATATGATTCTCTATGTTTCCTAAATGATTTTTAATTTCTTTCTATTAAAGTCATGTTTTTATTTAAAGAAAAATTATGAGTATTATTCAATTGAAATTAATTTTTTTAATTCTCTAAAATAACATTAAATGTGTTTCCATGTTTTAAATAGTCTAAGGGATTTCTTTCTTTTTTATGTCCCATACTGATATTTTTATGCTCGTACAATGTTTTGAAAATTTTTTCCTTATGGTATATGGATGGATAAGATAAATGAATATGTAAATAATATTTCTATTAAGAAAAATAAATCATGTTTTTTAATGGGATTTCTTTTGTTGGAAACGTGGATACTGGGTGTAACAATCCACATGTAATGTCATGGTCTAATATATAACAGTTATGTCCTAAATATATAAAAATATAAACCTAAAAAAATCAATAATGTGAATTTTTTACATAACACAAGATTACGTAATGTTTAAGACTAGGTCATTATAGTAGGTTTTCTCATATTCAATGAGTTCATATGTTAAACATTATTCTCCTAATTATTAATTCTTAAAGATTGTTGGGAATACATTTTCCAATGGATTTAATTCCAACACACATTCCATTTCACTTTTCAAGAGGATAGTCAATTTAATTCCATTTATGATTACTTCTAACATGATTCCCATAGTTATATCCATTCACATTAACCAGGAGAGATAACATAAGCGTTTTAGAAACAATAATCACAGTCAGTAGTCATTTTATATGAAAATAAATTATGCGATATCCTAAATTATAATACCTTCTTATAAACCCTTAATACTAAATTTTCATCTATAGGGTTTTTAACATTGTTTTTCAAAATTAATATCTATAAATAATTAAAACTTTATATAACACTAACTATAATGGATCAATAATTACATATATAAATATTATATCCTTTAAGATGAATATTAAATATATCTCACAAGAATACATGCTTGAATACCGTAATAGTTTAGTCTATTTGGATACAAGATACATAAAAGACACATTTACATGAATTATATACAATATTTTCCATGAATTTATTTTTAAATTGTAACCCTCTACTATTATCTTACTAAAATCCATCTTCATGATGAATGGAAATAAGAAAATAAGTTGGGGTTAGCTTAGATTCATAGTAAGGGTACTCATGGGTGGTTTCAGTCAAAGATCTGAAGTAAACCTATTAAAAACAAAATGATTTTATAATATGATAATATAATATAAAAATAATACAAATTAATCATGATCGTAAATCATGAGTCAATGAATACGGATTTTAGACTAATACAAAACTTGTTTATGGTCATGAAGATAATATAATGAGCCATTTTGTATAACATGAGTATATAACAATGGATTGTGGTTGAATGATAACTAATCAATTTTATCAAATGTAACAAAGTCCCATTATAAAATTATGTACTTGAAACCAAGTCCATATAATATTTTTTGAAAATGTTATATTATGAAAATGATCATGCTGATTGGTGTGAACATGAAATTGAGTCCATGAAAAACTTATCAAACTCATGATATATTTACTTCTACCTAATACATGAAAGTATATATAATTCATCGATCATACATAAAAATTTTAAAACCATAAACAATTAGGTCACATGGTCATCAAAATATTTTTTATTTCATGATATCGTAACTCATGGAATAGAAATGTTCATTATAAATATTTCATCCAAACTTCATTAACATGTTGGAATATAACATTTTTTTCTAGAATCACCCATAAAACATAATCCTCATAACACATAGAAATAAATAATTAGAATGTTATTATAATATCATATCCATATTGAATTACAGAAAAACCTTAATGAATATTTATATACATGAAAAATATATTTAATATAATATTTGTATATTTATTTGAAAAAATTGTAATACCATCATCTAATGATATCGATGAAAAATAAAAATTCCTTGAATATAAAGAAAATAAATACTTTGAAACTAAATATTATTATTTAAAATTTAATATTAAAATAAAATAACATTTTTTATAGTAGAAACATCTATTCATGTCAAAAATGTTAAAAAAGAACATACCATTTACACTTTTATAAAAATTTCAAAGTCAGCCACATGATAAAAATTTTAAATTATTTGTTTTAGTAACCCATAAAAAAGTTAAAATTAACTGAAAATAATATTTCTACATCAAATATATATATATACCATTACAATCAAATAATAGTTTCCATAATATAGTCATGGAATAAAATTTTCTTCGATCAAAGAGGAAATAAGGTCAATTTTTTTTAAAACATATTATTAATGGTCTTATACAATATAGAGAAGAATATGGTAATAATTATTTACTTTTATGGAAATGAGATTTGGATAATAAAATATATTGGGATTAACAGATAAGGATCATATAATATCATTCAATTAAAATTGAGTATACATAGTCCTAAAAAATGGGATTATAATATAAACCCTTACCTCAAGTCTTGTCTTGATTTTAAAGTATTCGAGAATCAATTATAATAAATATATACTTATTAATCCTATATCACAAAACCATAGTAATATAAATTTTACTAATATCAAATTTCCATATTATTAAAAATTCGATTTTAGAGTTATTGTTTGGGTCTTCATGTTTCGATTCAACATTTCTGGTACTTACACCTTGTTAATGGTATCATCATCATGATATTATTAATTATGATAAACATGTCGTATATCTTTAATTTTTTCAGTTTTAAAACCCCTTATATAAATTGGTGATAAAAGATTAATTGTATCACATCATTGAGATGATTTCTTGTATGTATTCATAGTTGATGTATTCAATTTTCAATGGATAGAATGAGAGAATGTTACATAATATTTTACATTGAAATAATCATAATTATTTAATATATATAATATTGATTCCTTAAATATATCTTTACTTAAATCCATGTAAACTGGAATTGATAACATAAGCACATTGCATAATGGAGGTGGTAGTCCACATGTATGGAATGGGGATATTAGCAATTTTCATCATAAATTAATTGATATACATTGACTATATATTTAAAATAGAAACATAAAAAATATACTTAATATTCTGAATAGACCATTTTAAAATGGTTGTATAATATTTTAGGGAGCTTTAAGATTAAAAAGATCTTGAAAATGAATGGTAAGAACATATGTCTCTTTGTTATGAAAACACCTTTAGATAACAACATGGTCAATGATAAAGTTTTATTTTATGTATAACGTATAAATTTTGAGGAGGGTATGAGGTTTGGGGGATATTTGGGTATATATTGGATGAGATAAAAAGCTCATTTGGTGATTATAAGAGGGGATCTGTGGTCCCATTTTATAAGTGAGGGGAGTGGCACAATTTAAATTGTTATGTAAACTAAAATATAATAAAGTCTCACTCATTTGAGAGTCACTCCAAATTTCCTTAATTTCGAATATGGGATGATATATGAGAAAAATACATTCATAATTTTGGATTTATATAGTTATAAGTAAATTTTAACCATTTTTTCTTTAGATTAACCCATTTTTAAATCATTTAACCTTTCATATGGTAATGAAAAGAGTTTTAAGAAGAATTCATTTTTATAAATACAATTATATTTACAAAATTGCATTCAAATTATAATCTTCTAGTTGAATGTTAATATATTTGATTAAATATATTATCTAAACCTTTCATTTAAATCATTCATCAATAATTATTAAATAAATTTCTTATGATAAAATACATTTTACGATTTAAAAATGGGTTTCTGAAGAACATCTCTTCTTACATTCTAGGAATTTATCATAATTCATAAAAAATTTATAATCAATGTATGAGTAATGATTTAATTTTTCACATTAAATAAATAAATTATTAATTAAAATAAATGTTTATTAGTGTTCAAGAAATATATTATATTGATAAAAAATACATTAAAAATTTATCTTTTAATATAAAAATATGTTATTTTTATAATTTAATAATGAAAAAATATTTACTGGTAATTAATAAATAATTTTTCATTTTGGTATTATTTTATTTGTAATTTTTATAATTTAGTTACTCTATTCATACCTACTTATCCAATAGTAATTTGATAAAAGTAAATTTTAATAATAATATTTGAATAGTATATCATGGTTCATTTTAGCTAATTGTTTCATGTAAATAAATCTATCAATCACATCAAAATTATTTAAAGATATTTATATGATAAAACAAAATGAGTTATATATCACCTTTTTCAATCTATTTATTTAAAAAATCTATTTTTTGACTGTTACATTCTTTCAATCATTCATATGAACATGATTCCATCTCATTTTTTCACAATCTATTCTAGCGATTATTTAATAGAACATAACAAATCATTGGTTTCAAAGACCCATATTGTTAATTTGGTTTAATATGTCGAATAAGGCCAATTTCATTTTATATTTATAGTTATTTCCACTCTGTAATAGATCATCCTAATGGAAAATTATGTTTTATTATTCAGTGTGCTTTTTCAATGTTTGATTCATTATTATTTAAACTACACCTCTTTCATCCTCATATTTAATTTGATATGATCATACATCAACAGCCTTGGATTAATATGTATTATTTTTTTCATTCTCTCCAACACAAATCTATAGTATTTATTCCTTATATTCTCTAAATATATAAAATTTATTGAATATAATTTGGTTACATTATAACCAATCCTGACATCATAATATTCTAATATCATGTTCAGTATGTTACTCATGTATCTATATAGTTTACCATTTGATAGATATCCCATGATGATTTTCGAAACAACAATCATATAAAATTACCCCATTATTTCATTATTAAACTATATAGAACATAGATTACCAAAAAACTCCAAATGTTTTTTAGTTATATTCTAATTATACCACATATCATATCGATTCATGTTATAATATATTCTCAACCAACATTTTTTTGTATATAGATATTTGTACACACTACTTCTCTTTAATGTAATTTTGACCGAATATATTCAATTAGCATGTTTCTACAAATTTCAACCAAAATTGAATTCTTTTAATATTATATTCCAATTTACTGGGGGTGTGTAATGATAACTATATTAATTAATTATTTCATTATTTGGATGATATGATTCTAAATAATAAAATTGAACTCATTTATATAATATGTTCTTAATATTTTAATTTATATTCCCATTTTATGTTTATCTTGGATTCGAAAAAAAATTCATTTGCTTCATATTTGTGCTGAATTATAATTTTATTTTTCTTCCAAAGAAAATTTTAAATAAATGTGTAAAATATGGTTCACCACAAGTATAATGATATCATGAAGCCCATCCAGTTCATAATCAATAACATAATGTAGAGTTTTAGAATGAATCTCTATCAATTTTTGAATTCCATTAAAAATATTCACCTTTCAACAAGTATCATATAATTTTTTCAATCTTTATTTTGATAGATAAGTCTATTGACAATTTATTCATTGAGATGATGTGAATATTTATTTCTCTAATTTGACTATGTATTTAATGACATATGTTACATTCATTTTTTATACTCATAAAATAGGAATATGTAAAATCACTAATAATGAAAAAATTACCACTACATCCTTCACCCTTAATAATAATTCATCCTTCCTTTTAGTATTTTATAAAGATTTATATTTATTTAAAATACATTAATTATAATCATCACAATATTTTTTCACAGTCCATAGATTATGTCTAAGACCATCAAAAATGTCATCGGATTTTAACTCCCAGTCTTTTATCTACCAATAAAAAATGATCATATTTTAAATGAAATATCATTAACAAATGTTATTTTCACCCTATTATGATTTCCAATAGATTTGATAATCATTGAATAATTAGTCAACTGAGTGGAAGAATCACTACTATGAATCCACTGATTATCCTGTTTAAATTCATTTTAAATAAAATTCAAAAATCATATATTTTTATTACACATCCATCTTATAAATTCACATTCTTTAAAAATAATATCAATATTATCTTGGAATGAAAGTCATACACTAACAAAAAATTTCCTCATTGTTTACATTATCCATATAGTTATTCAAAAAAATTAAATCTATTCTTAGTAGATATATTTTATCAAATTTTAGTCACTAATTTTATATTTCATTGAATATTTCAATTTTCCCATACTTTTTTCATTTATGTATACAATAACCCCAAAATGAATTATCCCAACCACAAGGAAGTGAAATTTTATATGAGGATGATTATGATTCATGCTCAAAAATTCTTAATCACTAATAGTAACCATCAAATATAGATCTTTGGTACTAATAAATGTTCTAATTAGAAATTTATTACTGTTATAAAATCACATGTTTTTTATTCTTCTATCAATAAGAGATAATTATATTATAATTTTACACATCCTTATTTATTACATGAAAATAATTTTTCATGACAGGATTTTTGGTATTTTCATAAAAATCAATTTTTGGAATATTAAGAGCCTAACACATATCACGTTGAGACTAAGTGAGAATTAAAACATGAAAAACCTCAAGAAATAAAGTGTGTACAAGGGGGTCCACTATTTTATACATGTGACAAAACAAGTTTAGTTTTGAATGAAGAAGATTTGACATTTTTATGAAAATATTATTAGCAAACTGAGAGGTTTCTACATTAACATTAGAATCATTCTTAAAATCCTCAATAATATTTCATAGATAATTTTATTCTTCAATACACATTGGTTTTTTCTTATTAAATTATTCTCTTTCTAGAGTTAATTTTTCATCTAGATCATTTACTATATTATCTTGGTCATAAATTTCAACTATAGATTATTTATCTCATAAGTGCATGTATTATCTCATTTCATAATTACATCATTCGTATAATTTTTTCATCATTATCTTTCTCCAGCATTTTGATTTTGTTTTTGAGTTTTTCATTATTCTCAATAAAACATTCATGTTTTAATTTCATAAGATATTCCTTGTAAGACTTTTAACCATATTCTTCATCCCTTCCTGAAGTTCCATAGTAATTCTCAATTTGATCTATGAAATTTAAAAAAATTAAACACCAATTCATTATAATGACTAACTCATAAAGAGGGGTTATAAAATAAATTTCATATCATACTTCTTAGTTTCCTTAATTAAAAAAATTTCATTATTACTATTTTTCCTCCATTGAACATGTATCCACTTTTTCAAAAAAAAGGCACCACTATCATAATCCTCATCAATTGTTTCATTGAAAAATTAGTTGAAAAATTATTATTTCCACTATAAATGAATATTTTCATTATATGTATTCATTTATACTTATAATTTTCATTATTTGTAATACCTGATAAAAGATACATTTTTTATTAAATTTATCATTAATATATTATTTATCATCAGAATCATTTTATTTTTAATATTCTACATCGTTAAACCTAACTATTATCATTGATTTGAATGTCATTACCTCTTTAAATTTTCTCTATAAAATTGAATCAATTCTCATCTCATATTTGATAAGTGTATTATTAAACTCATCTAGATATATTTTTCCCCTTTATTCTATGGTAAAGATCAACACATGAAATATTTCTGGAAGTTTTGGAAATAATTTTTTAACAACTGTAGAATATAAAATATTTATCCAAAGAACCTAATAGGAAACAAATTCATTACTATTAGTAAAATATTCCTTCATTATCTCATTTTCTACCATTCTAATATTTTTTAATTTTTCCCAGAAATTTTTATTGGGATTCATTCCCTTTATAAATTTTTTCAATTTTTCTTACATCACCTTGGTTATTTTAAGATACATCACATTTTTTAGAAGATTATCATTCAAGGATGATAAATTTAAAACATTGATTTCACATTAACTCTCATATTTGTTTTATCTTCATAGATCATTAGAGTATATTTTAGACTAGGTAGAAGTCCAGCAATCACAACAACACTAGCCACTAAACCAAGTTATATAATGTAAGGAATCATTAACATCATTTATATGTTAATGATTATACCAAAAAATTATGAACACCATTATTGATGTTTGAATTTATAATCTCATTCATTACTTATATAAGGATCCTTAGAAGTAACCTACTTTGATATGAGTTAAAATACCCACGAAAAATATATTCAACTATAATGGGTGGGTTAATTCAGCTTTACTAATTCTTATAATGTACACTCTGTGAAGTTATCCAATATGAAATATTTGAGTTCAATTCATTAAAATATTAAATCATTCCCATAATGATTTTTAGAATGCTAAATCTTCATAATGTTTCAAAATAATTTAAATATTTCTCTCTAAATATTAGTGGTTATATCCTTATTATTGTCAAAATTATTTTAGGTACATATTCCCCACTAGAATCGATCGAAAATTACAAAAGGGTTAGACAAGTATCATCTTGAAACAAATGTGGGGATATATAAACCATATCCTGATACAATTTCTTTGTAAAAATTAATTAAATTAGCTCCCACATGTTCACAAAGAAAAGAACTAAAATTTGATAAACATAAAGAAGATATTACACTAAAACAAAAAATAAAGCTTCCTCCTAAAGCCTCTGGGATAATATGATTTTTCACATTCTAACAAATTATAGGACAACCACATAAAAACTTCACTATACTTTTTCACACATATGATTTGTAAAATTTATTCAGAATAATGTTTCTGGATACAGTATTCTGTTAGGTGATCACTCATGTAGTTATCTTTTAAAAATAGTTCATTGAGATTTTATTTGTTTACTTATTCATGTGTCCACAGTTTTTTCCATCAAACTTAATAACCTATTTTGTTTCTTAAATTGACAAGTCTATTTTTATACATTCTACTTCACATGAAAACGTGTGATTAAAAAATACACTATCCCCTTCTTCCAGGAAATATTTATCATGGCCCTACATAATGTTTTGGAAATTCAATTATTTTTCTGTTTATAGATAATGGTATAAATAAACTTATATTTATTTGAATTAATAATTTTACATAGAAAAATAATCAAGCAGATCTAAACTCATTCATGTATCTATTTACTATTTGAGAAATAATTTTAACATGCGGAATTTTAATCTTATTAGTGTTTCTAAACAACTAAAATTATTATTAGTTCATATGAATTACAAATACATTTTGAGTGATTTTGTCTCTAAATGTTTGTCTCCTAATAACTATAATTCCACAGGTTTTGATATAGTTTAAAATGAATACAATGTGGTGTATTTATAGATTATTACCACTGCATTATGTCACATTTTAAATGCAGTGAACATGTCAATCTTCCAACATAATTCATCCATCTTAACATGACATTTTATCTACATAGACATACTTTTGACTTCTACCATGTAGATGAAATCAATAACATCTATCACCGTCTACGAGTTTTATGTAATAATACATCTGGAAACCTATTTTATTTGGTATTACATGGTAGTGGTCATTTTCTCTACCTAAACAATGAGTAATCATCCTATACACCTCACAGATTGATCACTCAGCCTGGAAGTGTCTTAATACAACATCCCCATAGCATGATATCTTATTTCCAATACTAAAATATTAATATCATATGTTCAAAATTAAAAATTGTTTTTTCTCTAATATTCATGTTTCATTCATATTATCTCATACTGCATCTTCCATAACATGGAATAAATTCAGATATCCACTAATAGTTACATCATAATTTCATTCAGTAATGATTATCCACTATAATAGATCAACATAAACTCAAATAGGGTTGCATATATAAATAACTATAATAGAACCCTAATATCTATGGATGAAGATGACTATATATGAAATGACCCTATTTGTGTGAAAAAAAAATTAAAAATAATTATTTCCATATTTTTAAATTGAATGTTATATTTCATAGGGGATCCAACATCAAAAAATAATTATTAACTATTTCATAATATTACACCAAATAGAACCAATAAGGATGAATAATCCCATATACAGATAGTTCATTCTAGTGGCCTCTCTTTATAAAATGGATTTGAGATTATAAGTGAAAAACCCCATTTTTTCTCTTATATAGCTAACTTTTTAAGTTACATTTTTTCACCTTACAAAGTATAAGCACTCCACTACAATCCCCCTATACATTATCCAGGGATTCTCTATTATTTCACATCTAGAAAGTATATATTGTTGGATTATTTTCATCCATGTATTGGATGGGATATATTTTCATTTAGAAATAACTACAAAACAAAAACAAAATAATCCATCAAGATATTACCATTTTAGAAGTTTTATACGAGAAAATTATTTCATTTTACACTCATTATAGTATTAAATAATAAAACATGAGCTCTGAAATATCTTCATCAATTAATTTCAAGAAAATATTTGTTTTAATTACAAGTTGCTACAATAAAACATTATATGTACAGGTCTGATACATTAGTAACAACTCTACAATAATCACAATTAAAATTTATAAAATTTAAAAAACCCCATGAAATATTCCATTGGATCAATAAAATGAAATAAACCAGAGTATAAAATATTTTTTATACCATATTTATGTAAAGAAGGATTCATCATGGTACCATTCTGAGGAATTGAAAATGTAAAAATCAAATCATTATGGTTATTATGTCATTATCAACTTCTAGTAAAGGTTGAATTTTTTATATTATATGTGTAATGATAACATTAATATAGGTTAGTTAAAATAAAGGGAAATTTAATTATTGGTCTTGTTGAAAGTTTCATTAATTGAATTTGAATAAAAATCGGTATTTTTATATTTTCAATGAATCTTACAGGTGTTTTTGATTTTTTTTATTGGCTTTGGAGGTGTCTTGAGTGATTGGATTGGTGCTATATTAGGTTCATGGTGGCCATGCTCGTATCTCCATCGAGCCCATATATATATTAGGAAATTGAAATATATTCAATTCAATAAAGAGTTCATATTTTTTATTATTCATTCAATGATAGACTTTTTTGTTCGTAATTTAGTTTTCTTAGTTGTACAATATAATTGGTGGGTATCATAGAGTATAATAAATCCAATATCATGGGTTTTTATATGTCGAATGTTATGTTATGGTTTATATTGTAAACCATGAATGAAATATGGGGTGTTTTAGATTTTTCAAAAAATGAAATATATATGTACGTAAGGTATATCAAATATACATATAAGTTTTTTTATGGAATATGAGATTTTATATATTATTATGGTCACCATATGTCTTGTATGGGTTATCCATTAATGTATAAAGTCTATGTTTCTTTGTGTAAGGGTTACCTTGTTATATATAATATCCATAACAGAATATATTATATTTTTTATCATATGTCCGCACTCTCATTAAGGGTGTCCGACATAAAAGAAAATACATGAGGGTATTCTATGGTGAAAATAGTATATAAGGGTTTCATATAGAAAAGTTAAAATATTATTGTGGCCTATAGTTAAAAAATGTGTAAGTATTACCTTATGATATGTAATAACCTTCATAGAATATGTAATAATTAAGTAGATATGTAATGATTACCATGTGATATGTATGGACTAGAATGAATCATAATCGTTAGGAATATGGTAAATTACCAAATATCTAAGGGTTTACCTGTGATAGGTAAGGGTTACACATATATGTAACACTAAAAAAATGGTAATGTATTGGACATGTAAGTGTTACTATGATACGTATGTGTTATGAAAATTGTAATTTATCTGATATGTATGGATTTACATATAATATGTAAGGGTTTCTTTGATATCAAAAATCATTTAAATTAAATCGTCCTTGATTCATATGTTTATATTTATTGATGTATTAGTGTTATCGTAATTAATAAATTCTACAACACAAAATTGTTAATATGATGCATGATGGTGTTTTTTGAGGTTTTAGACAATTATGAATATGATTCCCTTATGAAACAAAGGGGTTTCCCTAGTGTATTCAAAAGTTAACTCAAAGTCTCCTAGAGACATATATGGGTTAATTATAGAATACAATATGGATATTCTGATACATAAGAGTCAAATAATTGGTTACACCTGAATAGAAATGGGTTGATATAGATGATACATAAGTGTTTCTTTGATATATGGAGGGTTAAGACATGATATAATGGTAAATTAATAATTTAAAAACTAGGGTGTGATAGACTAGATGTCAAAGTAGAAGGAAGATGTGCTATATAGACCAAGGTTTTGAGAGTTTTGTTTCGACATTATGGTGGGGATTCATTCCATCACATATAAGAGAGTTCCATAATGAGGTTTTCACAAGGTCGTTGGATAGCAGCATTGTGGGTATGTTGTTATATGGTTTGTACTTAGGATATTGGGTTCTTAGACTACTCAGATTAGTTTGTTACACCTTTCAAATAAGTTTCACCCAATGATGGGGACATTTTCATTTTTATAAAAATCAAGGGTTTTATGGTATTTTGGTAAAATAAAATTAGATCCCTTTTTGGTATTCATCATTTTAAAAGATTCCCAAACAATGGAAGGATAATATCTTCCATCATTCCTTGTGTCTTTTTCAACTTCATTGATATATGGTTGTTGAAATTTTCATGCTTCGTCATTTTATATAGAATTTTCTTTTCCATGAAATGTTCTTATCCCGTGCTTATTGAAAATGATTATGGTGTTTCCAATTATGTTTTATAGAAATATTTCCACCAGTATATGGTAAAAATATATAAATATGACTATGATTTATTGTGTCTTGGTGTGATGTGATTTCTGGAAAATGACCTTGTTATATTTTTTAGATATTTTGTTGAGGATTTTAATAGATTTGTGTTATTTATTTATTTTTTTTGTTCTTGTTAAAATTCATGGATGAATTGAAATATGGAATATAGACATCTTCGTATTAGATGTCTGGGTGGATATAGATGATGGTGTATGCCTTGCTTCATAAGTTTTGGGTTGTAAGATATTTTCCAATGAGTAATTATTTGATTATTACAAAATTAATAAATATATAATTCACTATTATAATTATCTTAAATGATTCTATAATAGATTTAAATTGTTTTTGATAGGTTTTGGGCCTCATATTGTTGGGTGATGTCCAGTTGGGCATGGACAAGATTAGATGATGGTGGTTAAACTTTTCTTAAAGGGAATAAATCTTAATGATAATATTTGTCTATAAATATCTCCAGAATAATTATTCATTATTTCATGTATGATGTAAAATCTAGTATCACCACATTTTCAATATAGACCTTGATTTAAAAATGCATTTTTTTCCATAAATTGCTTTCTGTGTAATGGAAGTGTCTTGGACTATTATTGGCCACTAAACATTAAATTTGTAGCCTTAGTCATTAGTGGTTGTGGGATTAACTAAAAATATTTTTTTATATTAGATACACAACTAAGAGGGGTTTAATTGAAATTATTCAAAATGGATTAAATTCATTAATTTCATATAGGGTAAAGACCGTGGATTTTAGTAATCTATCATTTTCAATAAAGGTAGGATTATAATTCAAATTTGTATTTTGATTAAAAATTAACATATATTAGGAAAGAATCCATTAAATATTTGAATTACAACTAAAAAAATATTCATTCATAAGTAGAACATTAAAATAATAAAATATAAAGTGATTTATTGCACACCATGGATTATTACTCACAATTGACAAAATACATACAAAAAAAATTCTTAATTCAATAGGAGACAATAGATAGAATAGAATATAATTTCAAGACTACAAAATACTCTTGTTAATCATTAACCATAAGGATTAGTAATAGCAAACCAAAACCTATAATGATAATTATTTCCATAAAAAGAGAAATAATTATAGAGAAACTATAATATAAATAAATAATAATTCATTTCAATGTTATATTGGAACGAACAAATTATTTAGTAATTCTATATACATTGAATCCAAATATGTCCATTTTAAATATTTTCATTCCAAATATATTCATTAGAAATAAAATCATTGAAAACATGGGAGTTTGTCATATATCCAATAAGTATAATAATTTTTTTATTATTATGTAGTGTATCTATAACTAATAATAATTTAAAAACTATTCATAAAATATTATATATATACTAATTCCATTTATATATATATATATATTAATAATAATATTATTGATGTATGATATCATATATATATTAATATGATAAAAAAATATATTTAATATTAATTTATAAGTAAAATCAAATTTTGTAATAAAAATAATGAATATTTATGTAATTTGTTAAAGTGTATTTACTAAAAATATTAAAATTATTTATTTCAATGAATTTTTTTTTATATATTTCCAAATAGTAGAAAAAAATTATCACTATTAATGAATTATTATATATAATCTTATATAATAATATAAATTATATTATAAATTGAATTGAAATATTATTAAAAACACTTAATGTTTAAAAACAAAATTTATCAAAAACAATTAGGTTTTCCTTACATTTAGTATTTTTTAAAGAAAATAAGAAATTTATAGTATGAATTATATAAAATAAGAATAAATTTTGGATTTTTAATTTTAAAATTAATATCATATTAATTTTTTATATTTTTATAAAAAGGTTTTATTTTAGATAAATAATAATGTTTTGTACAAGACATTAAATTTTTATGACTATGTCATGATAACCTGTAATATTTAAAATATTTAATGTGACAAAATATTTAATTAAGGTTATAAATTATGATCTTTAAATATTCATAGAACTTATATAACTTCAGTCCAGTATTTTTTGGACTAAATTAAAATGTTACTTTAATAAAACAGTGGTCTTTTCATTAAAATGTTTTTTTCAAACAGATATTATGATTTATATTACCTAGAGATCCTATTAGAAATTATTTAATTTATAATAAAACAATATTAATCACTAAATATATTAACATTGATAATTTTATCTAATATATAAATCTAAAGAAAAAAACATTGTTTTTATAAAAATATCTTTAATGATTCTATGTGTGTTTATTTTAAAATTAAGTTTTCTACAAAAATTAATATCTTATTTGATAAATATTTTTTCAAATTTTAAATTATAACATTAATATTAGGTTAAATTACTAAACATATTTTTTATAGCTAATATAAATTACTATGTTCTAAAAATTTACTAACAATGTAAAAGTAAATTAAAGGAAAATTTAAAAAGTTTATATATAAAAGTATAAAAATATTTAGAATGTCATAAAATTTTTTGAAAAAAAATATTATAGAGAAAAAAATATTTCCCCTCCAATTTTTCTCATTTTTTGGGATTTATACTTTGAATTACAACATTAAATTATATAAAATGTATTTTTTTACTTCCAAAACAACCCTTTTTTACACATAAAAATTGTAACACATCCACTATGTGAACACTCAAATTTATATTGAAATTATTGATTAAAATATTCCAATTTTCTCCTCTTATGTCCCTATCATTGTTTTAAAAGATTTTAGTCATAAATTTTTTTATAAGGAAATAATTTCCAACGAGTTTTACAATAGAAAACTCAGGCTTCCAATGTTGGTTTTACATTCACACACTATTTTATTTTAATAAAATAATTATAAAATATAATCTAAACTAATTAATATAATTTAATTATAATAAATATTATATATAAATAAAATTAATTTAATTTCACAATAATTATTCATTAAATTCCATCCACTATAGATTATAAAACATTGATCATGCATACGTACACACTACATCCACTATGACACAATGTATTTATTTATACATCACATCCTCTCATGGATGTTATAAAGGATGTATTTATGAAATAAATATATTTTTCCTATCCCAAATAAACTTTAAAATTTTTAATAATTTTATTTCATTGTGAATTTGGATCATTAATCCCTCGTACTTGAGGACTACCACCTCCAAAACAATGAATTTCATTTATCATCACCACCTATCATTTAAGGTTCTGATAATAAATAAAATGAATATTTTCTTTGTTTATTTAATGTTTAATATTCTTTATTTTCCAAAATATTATTATATAAATAAATCCCGTTAACCATTAAATCATTATAACAACATAAAATTAATGTGGATTTTGACCCTTTTTCAAACGATTTTATAAAATTTTATTCCTAAATGATTATAAGATTTCATATCATGGTAATATCATCTAATATTGATATATTTAAGATGTTTTTGTAATTTTATAATTTTGATATAAATATTTAAAAAATATATTAATGTATCACCATTCAATTGTTAAACATCTTAGCTAATATTCCGTCATGATTTCCACAAACACAAATCATTTTCATTTCTTTAAATTATTGAAAATTTTATTCAATTCAGCATTAAAAATATTACTGTTCTATATTGAGTGATCCTGGAATAAGGAATATTAAAACACTTAGTGAGATTCAATATCGTCTTCATGTAGATTGTGTGAAACAAACTTTAATAACCAATGTACTAATATGATATATACATTTCATATACTCATTAATAATATTTCATTAATATATATTCTTTATAAGAATAATAAGTAATAATTATTTCAAAAATAATAATAAATTTATCAAAAAATATATTTTTATGAATTCCTGGGATTTATTTAAATGATTTAATTACAAAAAGTTTAATTTTAATTTTAATTAACGAATTACATTAATGAAATTATTATTTAAAAAAAATATCTTCTGATGAATATGATAGAATTTTTTGAAAAGTTTAATTTAACAATGAATACAGAAAAATAATTCTTTTTTTGAATCATATTTATTGCTTTCAATTATTTACAATGTAAAAATATATAATGAATTACCATTTAAAATGAAGTAGTTATTGTTTATAAAATTTATTCTAGTTATTGTTTTTGGAATGAATTTGAAACTCAATTTTATTATAAAATATTTTTTTTACCAAAAATGCAATTTTGAAAAAATCCATTATGTCATCTTTTGTGGGATTAATCATATAATAAATTTTTTCTTCAATATATTCAATCTGGAGAAATTGAATCCTAAATTGTAATTATGATGTCTAAATTTGGTAAATATGTCTATTTTTTTATCATCATGAATAGTCACAATAGTAATTTTTTATCACCACATTTAAGGTAAAATTGTTCTATGGGGTTTAAAACTAATGTGATAAGGCTTCAAATTCATTAAAATACTAACTTTTATATCATTTAACGAGTCTATTTAATCAATATTCATCACACAATTTACATTAAACCATTTTTTAATATTTTTTATTTAGTTTGACCTTTTTAATATTTATTTAATGGATAAATTAAAAAGTGTCACTCTCTTTCTTTTAAATCCTACAATATTTTGTGACATGGAAAGAAAAAACATATATTCAGTTATAATTATATATTTTAAATATTATTATTTTTTGTAATGATAATTTATTCATAACATTCAAGGATGAAAAATGTACATTAATCACTTATACGATGCTGACACGAGGCTCATGCATGAAGTATAAAAAATTGTAAATGATTTTAAAAAAACTATAAAAGTATTATTTTTTGTGTTATTTGTAGTTTACCATTAATTTCATAGATAATAATATCCAATTATATATTTTTTAATGGATTATATATAAATTCAATTTTTTATGTTATTTTCAAAGTCAAACTATTAGAACACTCCCAAAAATAATGTTAGTGATAATTTATAATAAAAAATATTTTTTTAAAGGATTTAAAATTTAAAACATTCATATATACATCCATTTTAATGTTATGTGGTTAAAAATATCTTTCAAAGCTCATTAAATGATCACATGACATTTTATAGTAGCATAATTTACCCCTAAATAGTAAATTACATCGATGTCAATTTAATTTTGAAAATTGTTAATGGGTGGTTAAAACAAATGAATAATGGAAAAACTATTTCATAACTTTCATAAATTTTATTTGATAAGAGGGTTTCAACCCCTCATCGCCCAATCAATAAATTATTTTCATTTGGATATATTTTTCCATGAAAATTAAATTATATTAAATTAATACATTGAGAAATTACTTGAGTGACCATCCCCTAAAAAATAATGTGAACATACATTAATTATTTCCCATACATTTTTAGAAATATAGGTCAACCAATACCTAACCAAATCCCATACATTTAACCACTGATGCATATGAAGACCTGATTTGACATTAAATCTATATAATGAAGTATTTTGGTGTAAACCTAAATATTTTTTATAAATTAAAAGAAGATACATAACATACATGAAGAGTGTGAATTGAGTTAAGGGAAACATAAACATAAATCCAAAAATAACTTGTTTTAAATATTTATTTTTGAAAATAGTTTTTTCACACACATATTCATAATATTATTTAATTAATTGTTATTATATATAAAAAATAAATTTTAAAGAATTATTTTGTTTTTATTGACTTTCATTCAAAAGTGATTAAAAATAATATTTTTACATATTTTATATATAAATTTTTGATTTAAAGTCAAAAGGAATGATCTATTTTATCGTATATGGAATCATGATTACTGCCCCCATTTTAATAAAAGTATTTTTGTTGTCTTACTTTTAATGGTATCATGATTTATAAAATAAAAACTCACCTACCTTTTATTATTGTGTTTGTAAGAAATATTATTAATTTGAATGGATTTTGAAATATATTTAAATTTTATATTTTCGAATTTTATATTTTTTATAATGATGAAAATGAATAATTCTATGTGTTATGATTATTTTATTCTTTTTTGACCATATATATGGTGATGGGTTGTTGGGTTATAAAATAAGGATATGTGGTTATTGTAGGGTAAATTTTTTTCCATATATTATTTCAAATATATATAATAATATATTTAGTTCCACACACTGAGATAGTGTGAGATTCTTAGGACTTCTGACAGTAGAATTGATATAAAAATTATTATGTATATATAATATCATGCACCAATAGTTTTTCTAAAATGGTTAATTAACTACTATACAAGGACTCAAATGGAAAATATACAACCAACATTGATTCATGAACATAGATTTTACCCATGGTGGGATATAACATTTTTGGTGTATAATGTTTTTTTAACGTTCTTCCACATTGTTAAATAATTAAATAATTCAATTTATTTATATATTTATTATCATATCATAGAGAAATATTCCCCTCTTCAAAAATAGTATGATATGGAAATTCATATGGGTCAGCTACATTAACCAATGACTTCAAGGATCTTTAGGAGGATCTTTCTTGTTGTATTTTAAACAAAAAATAGAAGATCAATGATTGTAAAATGGATTTTCAATTAGAGCTTTTGAATCTATCCATCAACAATGCTGATTTTTTATTCATTAATGATTTATTATAACTCATTTTAGGGAATTTATTTATAGGATTTGTTTCATTATTTCATTAATCCATGGTTAATTCTAATCAAATTAATCAATTAATTGTTTTCTTGTGTGAATCATAATGCAGGTGTGGGCTTATTTTCCTAAGACTAGGAGAAATTATTAATTTTTGTTTATAATTCACTTAATTCATTACTATAAATATAAAATCTTACTAATCCTAAAAAATATCATAGGTTTGTTCTTATTTTTTGTTTCTTCGTTGAATTTATGCATTTTCTTCTTGTTCATCATTGATATTTTTTTATCTAATGACATGAAAAATACCTTGTGGATGATTAGTTGACTTCCCTTCATTGGGGCAACAAATCCTCAATATTATTCTAGGTTTATGATTTATGGAGTGATCTATGTGCTTTGAAATGATAATTTATTGGGATTAGATCAGCGTTTTACATTTATTTGTTTGGTTTCTAGAAATGTCATGATGAGATAGTGAAATATTTTGGAGTGATTCGAAGGCTGGATTATTAAAAGTGGTGATGGTGATTTTATAGATACCAAATATCATCATTTTCAAGAATAATATATGGATGGATAAACTATGGTGGTGGAATAAATTGAATATTTGTGATGGAACCATTAGATTCCTTAAAATATAGCAATATGTGGAATTTACCATGAAGAACACATACCATGTGGGGCCCTAGATGAATCACTATAGAATACATGTGAAGAAGTATGGCACACTAAATTTGTACTAGTTATAGTTCAATGGAATGTATCCTATATGGTATATGGGCAAGAAAACATTCGAGAATATGGGCATGTGTAGAGTATAAAATAACTATGTGATATTCAGACACTAACATGTACATAGTAATTGCACAGTAACAGAGAACATCCAATGTAATTAGGTATGGTCTAATGAACATTAGAACATACATAAGAACATTAATGTTTAAACTTACTTATCTTGTACCATATATAAATGAAATGTACTTCATCTAATTCAATTTGGAGGCATTTCTTTCCTCAGTGTAGACTAGGTTATATTCATAATGATATGTTGCTACATCCCTATGAGGGTACATTCTATCATAACATCCTCAGTATTGGATTGTGATCCACTAATTGATTTTCATTTCTGGTATATTTTTTAGTATCTCTTTATGAGGCCAATGTTGGGACCTCTTTTATATTCCATCCTAGGTGGGATTTTGATGTCAATGTGAACAATATGACATGGGAATTTTCTCCCCTATCAAGAAGATTGATTTAATGGTGTATATTGAATCTCTTGACAATCATTGTTGTCATACCCATTATGTGTATTAGGAAAATTGTAAATTCAATGAGTACATATTTATAATGTTATAATGATAATGAACTCTATGATAAATTCCTATAGTGCTAGTATGGATCGTAAGGTGGATTCTCCAAAACAATCACTTCCTTGAATATTGAAGAGGAATCATGTGGATAATAAAATGGTTGAGACCTTTTTAATAAAAATTGATTAGATTATATATTGAATTATTTTTTATAAATTTCATATCTAATTCCTTGATTTACATACCTGTTAATTGATATAATGACTACTCGTAGTGATTTATTTTTACTAATTTCAATGTTTCCTTAGGGGTTTTTTATACTCACGCATGCATGGGGAATACACATAACTGTTGAGAATTTGTAAATTGATTTACCTTTTGATGGTTTCTTGGTAGGATAAATCATAAACGTAGCATAATTTATTCATAAATATAATGACGTTCTTGCCAGTTCTTCATTTTAAAACAGTACCCTTCTTCTATGACGGTTTTAATCTTTTATGGTATGTGTTGTTCTTATATTTTTTTCCTTTCATTATTTTGTACTATATTGAACTCTGGTGGTGAGATTTAGATGAATGAATGAATTGGTTTTGTTTTTATTCTATTACATGTCATCATTTTCTAGCCATTTTGGTTTTTCTTTGTGTGTATATGTATGCCGGATAATACCTCCCAACTCTGGTGTATTCCTACCAAGTGTTAATTTCTAGTCCCTATCCTATTGGGGAGGTGTTTTGGTTGTCACAATAAACTTATTAGCACCCATATGAGCCTTTATGGGATTTTTCATGACATATTGGTTTCATAATTTGGTTCTACCTTGGAATAGTAGTTGGATTTTATTCTTATTGTGTGGTTTCTTTTATGATTTATAGTTATGGTGATAAATTGTGCCAAGTGAATAATTGTGTTTAGGGACACTAATATAGGTGAAGTGTCTAATATATCTATTGATCATGAATATGATAACCTAATTATATACTTAGCACATATATTCACTTGTCTTGGGGAAAAAGGAGGTATATGTATCATATATGATTGGGTTTTTCTTTTCATGTTCTTCATGAGTTAGCTCCCTAGATATACTCATTGAAAATGTTGTGGCTTATTTTTTTCATGGATTTCATCATGATGATATGTAGATAGGATTCATCTTCATGATTTTTTAGAATGATCTATCTTGTGATGATTATTCATTATGGTGGATTTTACAGGAGGTGGTTCATATTTGGGTGTTCCAAGATATTTATGCACCCATTGAATAGCTAGTTTTGATAATAGTTCAAATCAATTATGTGTGCTGGATAAGAATGCTCCATGAGTTTAAGATGAAGAAATAACCCAAATTTAAGGCAATCCAATACATATTAAATGGAGGAGTGTTAAGAGGTAGTACCCTAATGTATCCTCTTAATGAGGATAACTAAAAATCATATGGTGGTCCTAACTTTGAGTCTTTTTTGGACATCGTTGTGGGATAGGTGAGTTTAAGAAATTAGAACACAATAAAATAACACTATTTTAGTATGATTTTGAGAATATATTAGATGATCAGTCCTATCATGAAACATTGAGATCAGTAAGCATTCAACATCTTCAGAAGTAGTACTAGGAAGCAATTTCTAGTGGAGACCTATGACCTAGAGGCTCCAAGGATAATTAGAGGTAAGATATATTAACTCTCTAGTTCATATATAGTAAAAATTTAAATGTTTGTGGAAAATTATTTTCTGTAAGATTCATTGAATTGAGAAATAGATATAACATTTAATACTTTAGCATGACCCATATAGTTGATGAAACCTACCGAAGGTGACTTAGTTATCACACACTGTTTTGACTTTGTGAAAAATCACAATGAGGTTATAGATTACTATGGGATCTCATTATATTAGTGGTTAGACCTTACATAATCATCTAATGTATGGGATAGTTATACATATTTCATTCCTGGTTATAATATTGTAGGTTCAAGAAGTAGTGTGTACGTTGTGATGGAATGAGGTTTTCCATTGTCGGTGATAAGGAAACATAGGACTAGAAGGATGAGCTCATATATTGGTGGAAAATCTTATTATGCATAATTTTCTTGTATTTCCAATGGATAAGTTGATTTTATAAGATTTACATTTATTGCAATGGTGGAAGAGTGTGATGGTATCATTCCTGATGATGTACCACACATAAATCTCCACTGATGGATAGACTCTTCATTGAATAGAACCTAGTGATGGACTCTATTTTAATTCCAATATATTAGATTGATCATGTGGATCATCAAAATAGGAAGTTGTAGTCAGAGTAATTTTATATCAATTAAATTTTTAGACATAGTGTTTCACCTAGGAAACCCTGATGTTGATCACTAAGATGTATAATTATTTATTGAGGATATTTGGGGATAATTGAAAACCAAACCATGTTACTGTGAAAAAACTAGTACCCAATAAGAAGGATTGATGAGCTATTTGGTAAGTTCATAGGGATGAGATGTTTCTTGAACAATGAACATAGATATTTTTATAACCAGCTTCAATTTCAGTGTTATGATATACCGAAGGAAAATTTATGATATAATTATAGTACTTATGTGTACATGGTGATTCATTTTAACAAGACAAACAGCCCTTTAGTGTTCATAGGGCTCATGAATTGGATATTTTTTACCTTTTTAGAATACTTTATCGTAGTCTTCAATGATTAATTTACTTTGTACTCAGCTTTCATGGTGGATCATGAAAAAAAGATGATGATAGTCTAATAAATACTCATATGGCACTAGAATTATGGGATGCACTCAAACTATTTGTTTTAGATTCGAGAGGTCCACATTTACGGAATTTTCAACCCAATAGGGGTTATTGTAATGAATCCAATGAAGGTTGAGGTACCTCTAGACTAGGATCTATATAAGATTGTGATAGAGGTGCAATGATTCATTAGGTTTGAAGGATACTACAAGATATTTGTGTATTATCTAGTATATAAAAATCATGTTTTTATTTTCCCAAGAAGAGGAAAAATTTAATATAGAGATATGGGTTAAATAATAAATTTCTTGATTTGATTTATATGATGAAGAGATCACTCATCTGTACATTTCCATTGGAAGGAATAATGTACATAGTTTTCTTGATTACTCAGGGACCATACATGTTTGTTTTATTATGTAGTGGTATGTAGTTATTAAATATGAGTCTCATTAATTCATACCACATGAGAATAACTATGTGACCTATGATCTAGAGTAGCTAGTGGTATTCATTTCATTAACTTTGAGGTGACACTATCATATGGTTGAGCAATTTAACATCTGTTCTGATCACAAGTGTCTCAAGTATCATTTATCATAGAATGAACATAGCATGAGATCGAGGCCATGGATATAAATCATTATGTATTATGACTTCATGAAGTTATTTAATCATAGTAAGGGGAATATTGAGGAAAATTATTTAATAAGGATATTTTTTTTCTAACTTTTTGACAGAGGAGTTGGAGTACTAGAAATAATTGCAGCAATCCCCTAAAGATGAGTATAGTGTGTTGTATCTATAGTTGGTGGTTATTAACACAAAACTTCTACAAAATTTTGGGGAGGATTTTCATGGACATATAGACTATGAATCATTATGTACTAATATATTCATTATATGAACTCTTGATATATTATCTAATAGTGGTGGGAATCAACTCTTTTTCAGGGGATGGTTAATGGTATGGTTAATGCTATCTGAGGATGTTATAAATAATTTTCTAAAATATACCATTGAAGTACATTATACTGTGGAAAATATGTAATAGAACATTTGACATCAGATATAGTTTCCATGTATGGGGAAGTGTGAAGTAGAGTTTGTCTATAGATGCATAATATGTTAGCTGGTGATGGTTGAACACCATATACCAGCGGTATTTTCAAAATCCCATGAGGGTCCATCCTAAATGTAGGGAATTGTATTTATAAACACTGTGATAGGGATAAACTAAAATTCTATAGAAATTGATTTTATTTGGATGATCATAGAATAACTCATGTTGTCTTACAACTTCTAATCTATCAAAGGGAATATTTTATTATGTCATCAGATGTCTATGTGTGCTAATGAAATTGTAAATCCACAGAGTTTCATCAATAATAATTTTATAAAATTATTCACTGTTAATTTCATGATAATATAAAGTATTGATGGATGTATTTCGGTGTTATATTTGTTTTAGAGTGTAGCTTCACCAATATAATGATTTTCAGATTTAAAATATCATTCTGGATTTTGAAGACATGCTATGGGCTTCCATGATGGAATTTTTCCATTTTTTGGAGTATCAACAAAATGTGGTGCAGTTTATCAAAAAACAGATACCATTATAACACTAGTATGGAAAAATTTCACACTTTATTCATGTCACACTATATGTAACCACTATATAGGACTGATCCTAGTTGTGAAACACTCATAGGCCTAGAGTTAGGGTGTGTTTTGAAAAAGAGGTACAGATTACAAAATAGTGGATATGGATTATATAATTTCATGATAAGTCTTATGAAGTTATATGATGTAGGAATTTAATCTTCAAGGAGGGAGACATGTTTTCAATAAGGTCTTACCTAAATTTAAATTATGGAGAATTTTCAAATATTTGATTTATCTCCAATATTTTGTTTACCTTTCCAGATACTATATATAGTTATTGAGGAAGAATATAGGATGGATCAACTACCATAGTTAGACCGGTTTGTCGACATCTCTCATATGTAGTAGCTATGGATGTAAATCCACGAACATTCACAAGATATTGACTAGGGAAATTTGATTTTGAGTATAGAGATACCTTTTTGGAGTACCAAGAGGACATCTTGGATATGTTGGATAAGATACTTCCTAGTTGACTAATTTCATTCGTTGGTAACTTGTGGATGTATGAGAATCATCAGGATTGAACCTAGATGTGGGTTCCCAGATTCAATATCAGTACCCAAACCTTTTTAGGTATTCCTTCTTCACAATTTGGGAATAAAATTACTATTCCAATTAGAATGTAAACAATATTTTTTAAAATTTATGGATTTTTAATATATATAATAATTATTTTGGAGCCTTTCATTAAGAATACATAAGCTTATGAAGAGCAGTGATCTCGTAAACAATTTTATACAAATTCAAAATATATATTATTTCATGTGCACATTATTTTTGTTGAAATAGTGGAATAAGTTCAAAATATAGACTTAGTAGGAAATCTAAAAGCATCATTGACTAAGAATATGGGTTTTGTACATGGCATGACATAAAAGTTTTTTTCATTAGATTTTTTGATGTGGTGATGCCATCTAAATTAATAATAATATAAATTAATTAACATATATTTTTGATATTATAAATCATCATTTGAATCCTCTCCTACATGATATTATATTATGGATAGTCCCTAGGTTTCAATACATATCACAGGGGACTGAGAGAATCCATTTGAGGATAGTTCATGGAGGATTATTGAATGAACAACACATGATTTTGGATTAGTGGTCAATGTTCAAATGAATTTTTGTAGATAATAAAAATGAGGACAACATTGATTTATTCATTATCATTGAAAAATTTCATAAACTGATGTAGGTCATTCATTGATGATATATTTTCCATTTTATTAATATATAATGAGTGAAAAAATCAACCAACATATTTTTTGATCATGTCGCGAGTGTGGGTTTATTTACATTGGATTATAGGAACTTATTAATTGATGTATATAATTCTATTATTATGTATTTATACTAGAAATGAATTGATGACAACATAAAAAATGCATTGGGATCATTCTTCTTTTTTGATTCATGTTTTCCTACCACCATCATCTAAATATTCATCGATGGTTTTGTATTGATTGATGATTTTTCCAATACCCATGGGAAAATTATTATTCATTTGATCTTTAACATAATAGATCATCGCTATCAATTTGGTTTTTTAATGAGTGGACAATTGAGGAATATAGAAATGGATATTGATCAGGATTATTTCTAATATTTTTCATTTGCTTGTTTTAAACGAATTGATCACTTGATTTGAAGGTGATAATTTTTTGGGAAGATTAATGGTATGGGTTATATAACCCCAGATCCATGTTCAATGGAATTATATATTGTTATTTTGGAGGTTATGGTGGTGGAAATGGTGTACTCATGAAGGTGCCATATTACTCTAGAAAAATTTATGTCACACAATTAGTACCCCTAAGAACACATGTCGTGTGGATCCCCATTTGCAGTGTTTGGGTTTAACTGAGGAATAATATGTTACAAACTATGTATCACATGTCACAGACTAGGTGAACTGGTTCTTGTGTCTTGGTGTATATCTCATAGGATACATGGGAACATACACATCTAGGTAGTAGCCATAACTAGATTACATGTTCTCGCCTTGGTACTCGAATTGGAACATGTACATGGGAATGTCCAGATACATGGGTGTGGCTGGTTACGTAAAAATGATTAGTGTATATAGACATGCCTAGAGTAACATGGGAACAAACATGGATGTGTGTATATTTAGTGGTACCAAACATATACTTCCTCTGGTTCACATTAGAGCTCTTTATTTCATCTATGTAAATAATGCACAGTTATGTTTTGTATCATGGTCCATCCCAATAAAGGTATAGTGTGGAATTAGATCATTGGAATTTGATTTTTTTTCCCCTACACATGTTCTGTTTAGAATATATTTCATAGTATACAACCAAGAGTCTTTGGCTGGTATTCTCTATCACATTCATTTCCTTAGTAGGGTTCTCGGTATCAGCATGACCATCATGACATATGGAGTTCATCCATTGTATAAAAGTTTCATCCTATAAAGTTTGTGGTATTCAATAGTGATCTAGGGTGTGAAACTCTATCTATGTGTTGGTAAGTCCATAGTTCCATCGGGTAATTCTTTGGAGTGACCCAAAAAAATGACCTCTCAAAATAACACCAATATTGACAATATTCTAATATAGTGGATTCTACAGGATGAATTTTACCCTAAAGCCTCATATAGAATAATGTGGAAAATATTATGGGTTATACCTCATTGTGATTTTGTTTCATTAATGAGTATATTTGGGCTTCTTTTTTATTATTTTTATATCTCATGTCATGACTGACATAATTGTCTATTGATGAGATAACTACAATTTATGTTTTATGTTATGGGATTTTTGGGTTTCATACTATGTATTGTAATAGTCACGCTTACCTGGGATCTACCCCCAAATTTCATATATTATGAAGAATATAGGCCTTTTTGAAATAATTTAGGGAGGACCTACTATAGGTGTATAATTTTTTGGGCCATATTTTCATCATATTTTTCAATAAAATAGTCCCCCTTCTGAATTAGTTGTAATTTTTTATTTTTTTTGGAGGGATTATATTTGGCCGTTTATTCTTTTAATATATTTTGTTATATAGATGGTCGGATTTAGATATATTCATGAATGGGAATAAGTTCTATTATTTTAATTATAATCATTTTATGGGTACGGATATGTCTATGTGGATATAGGTACATCGGTTATTTCCTCTTATATGTGGGATAAGCTAACTGAGTGATTATCCCCAGCCCTTGGAAAATTTCTGGTGGGAATATGGTAGTCGTGAATGACATATTTTCAACCATGAATGCCCTGGTCTGTTAGGTTATTATATTTCTATTATAATCTAAGGATAGTTTCTTATGTTATAAAACAATGATTGGTAGTCACATTATATCCTTCCATTTAATTATATAATTATTATTTTTTCTACAAAATTATGTTTTATGTTGGATTTATTTTTCATTCCATAGGTAATAGTATTATTAAATTGATTTTAAAAGTTACATATAAAGTTTATCTATTATTTCTATCGTTTTTTACAAAAAAATATTTTGATTTCACAAGGTAATTTGATGGTCTGATGTATACTAGATTGTATTTGTTACTTATTAATTGTTAATGGTGTATCTTTTCGGGAAAGTTTTTATTATTTTTTCAAGATCACAATGAATTATTTATGTTTTTTATTTATTTCCTTTAATATTTTATATTAGTTTTTTAATGAAATAAATATGTTGGAGACTTATATTTTTTTGGCATGAAATTTTTTATGTTGAACCCAAATAGTATTTTTAAAATAGAATATTATAATTAGTATCCATGGAAAAATTGATTAAAATTATTCTGATTATAAGTCTCTTACAATAAAAGTTTTTTTCACCTCATTTTATAAAATGTTTCTCAAATGGGTTTAATAATTTTTATCGAAAAAATGTGATCACAATGAAAATTGATATGATATTTCATGAAAATAAGTCTTTTTATATCATAATGGTTTTTTATTGTGGGAAAAATGGATACTCAATTTAAGTGTCCATGTTGTGACGTAATATTTATTTTTATAATGGTGATGAATAGATTATAAAATACATGAAATCATAATGAATATAATAATGGAAAATGACGATTTCTTGACTTAAAACTCTTGATTATGTAATGTTTATGGTCAGTTCCTTATACAAACAGCTGAAATTTTCCCACCCAATTAATAAAATGAAGTATAATATGATAATATCTGTGTAAGATATTGTTATAAAATAATTATTCAAATGTTATCATGATTATATTATGGTTATGAGAAAATTTATTATGATATTTATGGACATTATATAGGTTCTTAGACAATGGTCGAATAATAATGAATACTCAATGAGGATTTCATATCTCAATTATCAATTATTGATTTTTTTTTCATATTACACACCATTATTAAAAATGAATAAATTAAATATTAAACATAGTTTTTAATCTAAGATTAGTATACATAAAATTAAATTTAGTTTTATATTCAATGTTTCTTATTACATGGGTTCTTGAATTAATTATATCAATAATTGTATGGGGTTTTCTTCTAGAACTCTTTTTTTAGGAATTTTTTATTTACACACATAACATATTTTATAATGTGTATATGATGAATGATTTATATTTTATATAATTAAATAACTTTTATATATTGTAATTTATGTTCATTTAAAATATCCAGATATTTCAATAAATTTTGAGTTAAATTCTTCCCAAATTAGAAAGGGTTTTCCTAAAGAAAATTGTTTCCTATATTTATAATTACTCATATTTGGTAATAAAATTTTAGTGTTGATATTTATAAATAATGATGATGTTATATTGTGTTTATAAAATCTATTATGTTTAAATAATTTGTTACACTAAGATCCTACTCTTTTATGATTCTATTGTTTCTTAAAGTTAAATTTGTTTGTGAATAATTTTCATTTTTTTAATGGATCATTATTCAATATTAATGTTTTTACTTTCAAAAAATATTATCTGTTAACTAGTGGAAACTGACTTCTTTTTTTCTTTAATAATACTAATATTCCACTTTTATTAATTTCAAATAATGATCATTATTTTTTTAATTATTTCTGTTTTTTATAATGTCTTTTAGTATATATAAAAATGATTTCCCTTAAAATGATCTTATATTATCCTCTTTTAGATCAAAATAAATATGTCCTTTATTTAAAATAAAGATCTCATTATTTAAATTTTTAAATGTAGTGTCTTAATAATGTATCTCTTCATCATCTAATAAATGGATTCTCAAAATTCAATTGATAATCATGTCATTGAAGTTGATATTAAGAAATGTTTCCTAGAAAAAAAATATCATGTGTTATCTTTGATTTTCAAAAGATTATTGTTTTATGGATTAATGGTTCATAAATGATCTAAAAAAATTTATACATAAATACTCCCATCTAGGATATTTGGTTTAGGTGTCAAATTATCATATAAAAATATATAGTTTGGAAATTATTTGAAACACAAATTTTATCATTGATAATTTATGATAGGATGGAAGAATATATTTTATTTAAATATATATCAACGGAAACGAAATGTGTTTTATACAATATGTCCCCCAATTAAATTTATAATGTTTAAATATATATGGATATTGTTAGAAAATCAGATAATTTAACAATGGTAAAAGGATTTGAAATATGATTTATCCCAAAAAATAGGATACACTAGGGGATTTTTCCCATGAAAAAGGATACACATGATGATTTATCCCAATAAAATGGGTACTTGAAAGGATAATCTCAAAAAAAAAGGTACACTGAAGGATTTATTATTTTTCAAAGCGCACATGATATGATTATTCCCCTTGCTAATGTTTAAATTATAGATTTATTCTAATAGAAGGGGAACATGGGAGGACTTATCACATGTAAAAGGGGTATGATGGATGTTTTATCCCCATCATAAATGTTCACTGGAGGATTATTCTACAAAAAAATAAGTACATGGGTAGTCATACCATGTATAATGTGTGGTTAATTTTTTGGTTAGTAGCCTTGACATATTTTTTTCATGCCGAGGTTTCTATCATAAATGAATCATTTTAGGTTTTTTACTTATAATCATTACTATGTTATTCCCCAATTGATTATATTTATTGAAAAATGTTTTCACAGTCATTGATTCATGAGTTATTTTATTCCATGACATATGATATGAATCATTAATTTTGATTTTAGCATTATTGGGTATAATTTCCTTATTTATCAAGATAATACCCCAATGATCATCATAATCCCACATACGATATTTGAATGTCACCACATTGGATTTCCATTAATGTGTATATAATATCCACCCTTTCATTTGACACGACCACCCATGTTGTGAAGATGATAGTATCTTATGACATGTCTCCATGGGATATGGTGTGGTTCAAATATTAAAAAATGAACACTTTTTTTAAATGAATGATCTCATATAATTAGTCTTCAATGAAACTACAGCTTCCATTCTAGGGGATGTGTGATAATTTTTTATTTGGATGGATTAGGAGACATGATCATTTTGAAATCCATTAGGGACAAGTATAATGGTTTTTTATGTGTACTTATGCATGTGTACCGATGTACAAAGTAGTAATAACCCTCAAAAATATTTTTTGGGTATTAACACAATCATATCATAGTGAATGAAAAATATTCCTAACTTTACACTTTGTTGAAAACACCTACGAGTTATTCTTTTGATAATCTCATTCCGATTATAATTAATTACTATGTAATTTTGGAGTTTCCTAAACCTACATAAGTTTCTTAAGTTCTTACAGCTATAGAAACAAAATCCTGAGTAATATCTAACATAAGTTCATCATTATCTACATCACTAAAAATTTATAATTAAAATTTAAGCAACCTAATTTAATTTTGTCAAATAATATAATACCTTCTGTTTTTTGGAAGTTTATTCTCTTTATAAATCATGTTCATATCATTGAATAGAATTTATTTTTATTTTTTTAGTTGAAAATTTGATTTTGAAATAATTATCAAAATTATGAATTAAATCTGAAATCACATTGTACATTCTAATTAGCAACATTAAAATGGAACCAAAACAAAATAATAATTTAACACCATGGATTATTACTCATCAACAATAAAATACACAATTAAAAGTGTATAAATAAATTGAGGTGAATAATTTATGAAGAATAAAATTGCCATGAATATGACATAACAAAGGTATTATTTAACCATGATGATCACAAATAGACAATAAAAACCTATAAGGATGCCGATCACCGGGAATCCCAAAATAATTACAAAAATATATAATATGATATAAGAACTATGACTTGCGATGTGGGAGTGTAATGATGGAATTATTTAGTAAGTTCATATATATAGGAAATAAGTATGGTTGTTTCAAATATAATCTTTGGATATAGTTTCATTGAATATATGGTGTCTTTAGATAGGGTCACTCATCATATATCAAATAAGTAAACTATAGTCATTTATTTTTAAGTATTAAATCTAAAACCCACAATGGAATCAAAAATTATAATTAAATATAACATATTTATATATGTGTGTGTATGTGTGTTATGTAAAGATATTAATAATATAATAATTAAAATATGATATGATGTATATATAAAATTCTAATAAATATGTTAATATCGATGGAGTAGGGAAATGTAATTTTGTGGTGTCTATTAAAATTATTTACTACAAAATTAATATCCAATTTTATTCCAAGGTATATTTTTATTTATTAAATATTATGACATAGTAAAAAAAATTAAAATTTTTAAAATATTATTATATATGAAATATTATTTATTAGTATTTTAAATTATATAATCATATAAAATATTATTAATAACACATAATGTTTAAAAACAGCATTTTTCATTATTTTTTTTATTATATTTTTTTATTTTCATTTAAAAACCCCATTTACAGACCTCATAATATGAATTTGTTAAAAATAACTTAATTTTTATATTTTTAATATCATTTTTTACTTAGTATAAAATTTTCATATTTTTTCAGAAATAGTTGGTTTTTAGTCAAACAATGGTGTTTTTGCAATACTTCTATTGTTTTAAATAAAATTGTTAAGAAATATTTTATTTTAAAACTTATTAAGTCATATAAATAGATACTATGTCACACTATCAATCATTTTATAATGTTATTTGAAATTATAAAATCTATTTTTAACAGCTTTAGGACTAAATCAAAACATTACTTTAATAAATATTCTTCTTAATCATTCCTTAAAATCATTAATTTTAAAGAAGATATTAGGTTCTAAATTTATTTGGAATACACATAAATTTTATATATTTAATAAATTTATTAATTTTATTCAAATAAAAATAAATAATATTTATCATCAATATAAATTAAAATTTGAAATAAAAAATATTTTTATAACATTTTTTTTTATTTTATGATTCTTTTTATTAAAATTAAAATTTCACATATTTTTAATTTTCATTGGACAAAATGATTGTAAAACAATAAATTAGAATGATAAAAAAATTTCTAAAATAGGGTATAATTAAAAATATTAATTAAAAAAACTAATCAAATATAGGTTCTCTAAAAAACAGTGTGTGAAATATTTTTATACATAAACACATTTCCAATCCACTTTTTCATTTTTTTCAACTATACATTGAATAGTACCATTACATTGTTGTTATTGTATTGGTTTCTTCTAAATCTACCCTTCCAGTCACATATAATAATGAAACACTTCTATCACATCCTATCTAAGACCAATATAAAACATTTTAAAAAAAATTATAGTTTTAGCCTCTTAAACCCTTATCTCGCTTGTGTAATATTATATTCACATTTCTTTTTCGTAAGGAATTTATTTCCAATTATATTTCTGAAGTAAAACTCACAATTCCCACATGACTATCTCATAAACATACTATATTCATTTATTCTACTCATTTATAATTCATTTATAATCTAACTTAAATATTTAAATAACTATCATTATTATGTTTAAATATCATTATATTGATATAAAATTTTATTCATTACATTCTATCAATTACAAGGGAGAAACACTAGTCATGTTTTCATTTAGACTAACACCTCCATGATGTAATTGGGATCATTCATAATCACATCATCACATGTATGGTATGAAGAATGAATTTGGTGAAAAAAATTACATGTCAAAAATAAATTTCTAATTTTTCCATATTTCATCTAACATGATTATGTCCTTTCATTTATAAATGGGTCTAATATTTATGTGTACGTGGGGACTACTGCTTCCACAAATATCAAAAAAAATTAATCTCCACCAATAGTTGATGGTTCTATTAATGGAATTAATTAGGATATATCATTTTTATTACATGTTTATTCTTATTTATATTTCTCATTATTATTATCTGAATACATCCCTATAATAATTAAATTATTATAACACTTTAGCATATTGGTCGATTAATCATCCTATATAAACAATATTAAAAAAATATTTCATAAATGTTTAAGGGACAAAATATAATCATATTGTAATATAATATTGATATTTTTAATATATTTTAATTTTTTATTAATAGTTATTTAATATTTGATATATTTTTTTTATATCACTTTTCTATTATTAAACACATCAAAAACTAGTTTATCATGATTTTTATTTTAATAGGATAAATTCATTTATTTAACCAACATAAAATGGGAATCAATTAATAATAGGATAAATGATTATTATGTCTATAATTATTAATTGTGAACTTTAATATATATAGTTATAATTCATCATGCCTTCCTAAATATTTTATGAAACAAAGATCTGGATGTTCTATTACCACATTATGACGATTAACTATAATTGGATCATATTTTATTGAAATATGGATATAAAATTATAATATAATGATATTCTATTTATAGTATGTTTTTTTATTTTATTAAAATATTTTTTCATTTTAAAGTTGGTTAGAGTGTGGATGAGAAAGGTTGGATTCATGGTAAGGGTTTCTTATCTCATTTTTAACTCATTGAGAAAATTTTAGTATTCTACCCCATGAATTATTAATAATGTTGTATCTAAGAAAAATTAATATTTTGGAATCATAATTATTTTATATTTCATGATATGCAATGTTATATTTCATTATCATTCTCTCATTGTATTTTAAATCATGATTTTTAAAATTTAAATGCCTTTTTATCTCAAATTCATCTCTTTGAGATATGATTTATAATGTGCACATAATATTTATTTAGAGGTTCATCCTGTGAAAAAGTTTTATTTTATTTCATGAGATTATCATTATTAATGTTAATTAATTTTCAATTTATATATCCCACTTTATCAAGATATTTTGAGATAAATTCTCTTCAAAAAATTTGGGTTTTTCATCACTCAAATCTATTCATTTGGTCGTAATAAATCCTCTTTTATTTTTATCATTCAATACTAAGATATAATAAATTATGTTGATTTTATGTTATATTTATACCCTCTTTATAGGATAAATCAAGTTTCAACTAAAATTTCTCCTTCCATGATGGTTTATTTTATTTATGAAAATTTATTTTTATAAAAAATATATTATAACATAATGGATTACGTTTCATATTATTGTATTTAATTTAATTCAATGTTATCCTTTACCTAATGGAAAATAAAAATATTTTCATCTTCTATGATATATTTTCCCCATTATTGTTTTTAAAATAATCATTTTATTATCCTCTTAATGATTTGGGATTTTAATGAAATCATTATAAAATATTAAAAAAGTTTTTTAGTATGATGAACTTATAATAAAATATTATATCCCATTTAGGAATATTATTTATTTCATGTCAACATTCCTTTTTTATAATGTTTGTGGGGAATTGTTATATAAATTTTTTTCCTCATCTTATGGGAATTTTGATTTTTAATGTGACCTGAAAATCATGTCTTTATATTTTATTATGAAATAATTTTTTAGAAGGATAAATTTTTTCAATTTCTATTCCATTTTAAAAGGTTTATTAATCATTGTGGTAATGTTACCTAAATATCCCTATTATTCTCATCATAAATACATAGTTTCAGAAAATATATTTTTTGGAATTGAATGATCATCATTTTATGTGATACCATTTGGATATTATTTGAAACCTATTTTCATTTCATGTTTTATTTTTAATAATATAGATGATTTTATTTTTAGTGGAAATATATGTAATGATGATTGATAAGATTTCTCATATATAGTCATCTATATATTGGTAATTTTTATATCTGATGAGATCAAATTTTAACACCGCGAGATTGATCTCTATAAAAATGGAGCACATAAAGATTCATCCTAAGGAAAATGGTACATAGAAGGTTATATCTCAATATAAAGGGTACATAGAAGGACTTATTTACAGCCAGATAATTTATGAGAGTATTTATTCTAGGAAAAAGAGTACATGGGAGGATTTCACAAGTCCAACATTACACTGGAGGATTTTCCCAACCAAAATTGTATTAAAGAGGATTTATCCAAAGCCACAGGGTAAAAGTTTTGTATTTTTACTTTGAAAAACGTTATATGGGATCTTTTATCCAGATACCATGGGTAAATGGGATGAGTAACCCATTACCGATATGGTACAATGGTGGTTAGCCAAATCTGCCAATGTAATGAATGTATTTGTCTGTAGCCATGGCATAGTCGTTCTCTTTTTTAGTTTTTGTAACAATTGAAAGAATTCATGGTTTTATACTTATACTCATGGATATCTTAATCCCTCATTGATAGTGTTTATTGAAAAAAAATTACACACTCTTTTATTTGTGTATTATGTAATTCAAAACCGTATTCAATGACTCTTGAATCATGATCAATTCTATTTTTCTTATGATTTTCATTTATATATTTATGATACCCTTATACCCATATTATTTTCAGAGGTGATATTTGATTGTATGGAATATGTTTTACCTTAATGATAGTTTGAGATCACCCCATTCTTATCTTTATGTACAACATTTTATGATGTTAGGTGTATCTTATGGAAATTATATAAGGGATATACTCTGGTTTGATTATGGAGAAATGATCACTTTTTGTTTAAAATAAGTTTTCCATGTAGCTTTTTTGGAAACACACTAATGCTCCAAATCAGGGGATTGTGTGATTATTTATGATATTTGATGCTAATTTTATTGAAATTATATATAAATGATTTTTTTATATTATGTCTCTATAGATCATATCTGATTATGGTTTTGTTATTTTTATAATTATTCTTGTATTTTTGGGTGACTAGGATCATAGATTATTAGTGAAATACCTAGATAAAATATTGTTGTATATTTATCATTATACAGTAATAACAAAATATTTTGTTAATATAGAGACTGTGAGGTTTTCCTATGAGTAATATCAATGTTTGGATTCTATAAGTGGATGTAGGATCTCACAGATACGTATAATGGTGTAATTATCGTGAAAATGTATTTTAGTGTATTAAAATTATCATCAATTGGTTCTTAAAAAAGATACCATGTTGGTCATCGACTTTGAGACTCCCGGGAGATATGATTTGGTTAATTAAATTATTTTTTCTTGAAATTATAAAGGAAGATATTATTTTCCTATAAATTTCTAAATAACTATACTTGATACATAAATTGAAATAAAATCCACATTAATAACTATATTAAGGAAATCATTAACTATTTAATTTTTAAGTGATAATGAATATTGGGATAAATAAATTTCATTAAAGTGGGTTAACATTACTTTCATGGTTTTTAGGTACCACTTTCTTTTTAGAAACTATATGATTATAATTATAAAAAATTGTTAAATTTTTTAATGGAATAAAAATATTTGTTGAATTAATTAATACATGATATGAAATAAAATTATCAAAAAAATGCATTAATAATTTGAACATAAAAAACACATAAAACTAATCATTTAACACCATTGATTATTTCACCTCAATAATAGAATAAAACTATTAAATATTAATTAATCAATATGGAAAATATAAGAAAATTAAAAAAACATCATGACTAGGAAAATCTCGAGATCATCTTCAACTATAAGGATCACCAAAAACAGAATTAAACTTATTATTTGGAAAATCACCCTTAAAGGGTATTACACGATGAAAATCTATAATATGAAATAATAACTTTTCCTTCCAAATTTAGATTCAAATGAAATAATTATTTCTTTGTTGAATAAATATAGGAATGAAAAATGGTATTTAAAAATACAGTTTTGGAATATATGTTCATGGAAAATATATTCATTAGTCATATATAAAATAAGTATACAGAATGTTTGTAATAGTAAGTAGTAAATATAAAATTAACATTGAAATGAACTTTTGATATTAGAATTTTATAACTATATATATGTATTATATTTAAATGTAAATAAAAATAATATTAAACATTGTAATGATGAATATAAAAATATATCACAATTAAATTTTTGATTATTTTTAAATAAATATTATATCCTCAATATCTTATGTTTTTAAAAAACCTTGATATTAAAAAAAATTCATTTTTGATAATGGATACCACAAGCAACATCGTTCTCAGACAAACTGTGATACAAAATTAAATGATTATTATGGTCACATGACTATTAACAACTATATTTTAAAGAGGAGGGTTTGAATATGATTAACCATATAATATATATATATATATATATTACATAAAAAAATTAATTGATTCTTTTCAAGTAAACATTCAAATCATAGCAAATACATTTATCATGTTTTCTTCAAAAATGATGTTTATTACTTTTAATGATAAAACAAAACAATTTATTTTTTTCTCTTTTCGATATTTTTTTAAATATAAGGAACTTACTTTGAAAAATCATAATTTAAAATTTTAGTTGTTTTAATTTTTTGAATTTTTTTAAAAAAGTCGATTTACTAGTGAATTGAATAAAAATCAATTATTTTTTGAAAAGTGAATTTTTATTTTGTGCATTTTAAAATTACAATTCTATTATAAAATAGTTTAGACCTAAAATTGTTCCTCTTACATTATTTTTAATACAATTATGTACACTTTAATTTTTTTTTTTTGATCGTGGTAAAAATAATTTTTTATATAAAAGGCATTTTTCTAAAATTTACATTTCATTATGCATATTGTATTAAAAGAAAATTAATTTGTTTCCTCTTGCTAAAATTTAAAATATAATTATTAATATAATAGTTGGATTCATTAGGTCCAAATTACATAAATATTTCCCTGTTATTTTATTTGAATATGAATAGTAATTTTATTAAATTTTGTTACCATAATAAAATGTAAATTGTTTAATTGATGGAAACAATTAATATTTTATGGACAATAAAATGACTGAAATGCATCCATAAATATTTTTGGATGAATTAATTTCGTTTAGAATCATCCATGATTTCATTATAAGATATTTTTTCTTGTTGACGAGATTATAATTTTTATTATATTTTATATTAAGAAATGTAAAAAATGACACACTCCTTTTTTAATAACTATAACAATTTTAATATTGGTAAAATAAAAAGATATATTATGTTATGGATAATAATTTTAAATATAAAATATTATTATTCAAGCTGGAAATTTTTAATTTTTTTTTTTGAAATAATTAAAATAAATACATACACAGTGCAGACACGATAATTATGTTATTAATGAAAAAATAATTTTAATTGTATTAATGTCATTAAAAATATTAAAACTTGCAATATTTAATATGGCTGAAAAATTATATAGATAAATATTATTTTTTTGATATATTATGATTCTTTTTGTTTTAATCCTATTTTTTAAACTAACATATTTAATTAAAACAAAATGAATAGTTCTGAAATTGACATTATTAATATTTTATGACTGTAATTAATTTTTATGTGATTAATAAATCAAAAGAATATTCATATTTGAAAAAATTAATGATATAATTTTAATAATATATTGCATAATCCTTTTATTATCCATTTATAATTTTATAGAATCATTATTGACCCTTAGAGTGTAGTGAATTTTAATAGTACGGTAATTTTCGAATGGGATAAATTTTATGAAAACAAATCCATAACATATCCAAAACATGTATAAAATTTATTTTATGAAACTACCACCACATATATATACTTAAATTGTAATTAAATTCTTTTTTGATCCATTTATACATGATAAATAATTTACGATAATTTATTTTTTTAAGAAATTCCATATGTTTCCATCGCTTAAATTATAAAAACCACTTCTTTTACTTCTTTACAAAAATATGATCCATTTATCATGACCATACCCTAATAATTACACTTTTAAACAACAATATTCATGTTATATATCATCTTCCTCATCCAAAATAAAATTCATCGGTCCCGTAAGAATATATATATATAAGGGGAGTGCACCGAATTAGAGTTAAATGTCTTTACCTACTCTTACGTTTATTTTTCATCTACATCATCTTAATATGTTATACCAAGAATAAAATGAAATAAAATTTTAATAAATATAATTATATTCTATTATAATTATGGGATAACCATATTCCTTCTATTTTCCATCCATTGAATATAGAAATATATCCCATGTGTAAGTACGAATTACCATCACCTTGTAACAGTAAAATTCATTATTCATCATCAAATTACTTGGACGGTTTATATATGATAATTATTATTATATGTGATACTTATTAAATAATGATAAATAATTAAGGTAAATGTAAAATATAACTTCATACTTTCTAATCTGTTTGGAAATGATATCGTTGTGCATTCTTATGTGTGGACTACCACCTCTACGAAGTTATTTAATTTTATTTTCATTTCAATATGACATGGATGGTAGTACTGTTTGATTTGATAAATATTTATTATATTTATTATATAATAATTATTTTTTTGGGTAAAATATTTTTTACCATTGTTATATTATATCCATTGAAAATTAACAATAGCGTTCATGCATACCTAAGACCTACCGTCTCAATGGGTGATGAAATTCATTTTATATCTCCATATTATAGATATTAATATAAATATCTATATAATGAATATATATATGAAATTTTTTAATTATTTTCTGTATTTTTATTGTGTATTGTTTTTCTAAGGATAAATAAAATACTATCAAACCAAGTTATAATAAAAAAAAGAAGGGATACCCACACAAAAATAGTGATTTTAACTATGAATTGATAATAAATAGGTGATAAAATATTAAAAGAAAATTATATATTGTATTATATATATTAATTATATAATATAATATATTAATAATAAATATATATTTATTATATAGGAAGTTCAATCATGTGCAATGTTAATCAAACATGTGGTAAGGGTATAATTCCCAATTTCTTCAATATTCAGAATTATTAATATTTAAGTATCAAAAGTGGAATATTTCTATTTTATGGAAATGTTTTATAAATTTGTTTTAAAATAATATTTTACTAGTCTATAATTATTTTTTGAAGACAATTTTACCCTTGTTATACTGTATATTTTTTTAAATGTAATATTATTATCATTTTCTAAAAGAAGTACTTTTTTCTTTACTTACAGAAGAGTGAAAGAAATGTTTTTTAACATATATGGAATGAACAGAATTTTTCAATGTTAGGAAAAGTCAGTTATTATAATATACCATTATAATATTATAAGGTTTTCAAATAGATATGTTTCTTTTTTAATTTCATAGTATTGAAATTTTAAAAAAATTATTTTCAATGTAGAAAGGTTATTTTCATCAAAGAATATTGCTGTAAAATTTTTAAAAATTTTAATCATGTTGGACTTCCTTTTATGATTCATATATTTTGTATATAATCTAATGATACTATCCATAATATTTTTTGGGTTTTTTTGTGATCATTATTAATGGGGAAATGTTTTAACATTCTCTCATTACCCATCCCTCGGGGCTCGTGCCATGACTACCCCAAGACAGCCTTCAGTAGGCCAGGCAATGGCGACTAGCACCAAAGGTGTAAATTCCTAAGACTGGAAATGAATTTCCTTTAAAAATTATAAACACACACAATAGAGTATCTGGAAGCAATACACTAAGTAAAACTGAATACAAAATAAGTGCCGAAAAGTAAAGGGGCCAGAAATAAAAGCTCAACTGTAAAGTACAAGAAAAACAAGTACAACAGAAGAAAGGTGAAACTACGGCTGGATCGTCCTTTGGGAAATCCTACCTACTGGGTAGGTGTAGATAGCCTCCAAATCACTCTACATCCATCTGTCTCCTCCGTGTACTGTCCCGCTGTGTGGTCCACCTCCGGGTACCATCCAATCCTCGTACACTCAGCCTCGGTTAGCATTGTCTGTCGTCTGCATCCAACACAATGAGGGGAAGGAATATCCCATGCAAGGGTTAGTATAACGATACTCAATAGGGACCCCGAGACCCTCAAGGTATCACAAAATCCAACAATGATAACCACAATGTCATAAATCAACAGATTACCACACATAGGTATATGCACATACATAAACCTAAGTTACCAAGTAATCCATCTAAATCATGAGGTAAAATCAAAATTTACTTACTCAGCTCAACAAGGGTTTTTATTATTGAACCAAGGCTACTAGAGAACTCTTCCTCTATCAAGTACAATGGGAATGTGCCACAACTAGGTGCTTCCCATGATCCTTGGACTGCTGAGGTACTCCTCCTGTTGAGTACCGTGGGTCTGCCGCTCTCACACAGAGGCGCTCCCCGCTGTGGATCTGCCGCCAACTACTAGGAGCTCCCCTTAATAGATTTCATAGGTACTCCTCATGTCGAGTATCGTGGGTCTTCCGCCAACTACCAGGCGCTCCTCCATCGTGGGTCTACCACCTCAACCAGGTGCTCCCCACGGGGTTAGTCGAATCACTCTGATTCGAATTGGTGAAGCGGTCCTCAGGTCTCAGCCTACTACAAGGTCTCCGTACTCCACTCACTCGTCTCCGGAAGGGTCCGCTCCACAATCTACAGTTCGATACTCTAACTGCAAGGAAGTCCCATATTAAAGTAACTCAGAGGTCTGCCTCGTCATAGGGGTCTCAATGCAATAGTCGGCACGTCAATCGGACGCCCAGTCTTTGAATTATATGCTTTTTAATCCCGGGGGCCTGGTTGGATTCGTGTACGATCCAACCTGACCGAATCTCAACATTACCACAAACTCTATTGGGGTATACTCAAAGGGAGCATCACGTTCCATGAAAGCTAGCACCGCCGACGGTTCATTAAACGGACGTTTAGTGCCAAATATTTGGTCAAAGAAAGTAAAGGGTCGGTAATGGGCCTGGGCCCAGTCCGACCCAGTCGGTCCGACTCGGCCCAACCCAGACAGGGACGACCCGGTCAGAGTCGATGTGTATGACCCGGCCCGTTGGGTGGGTCAGCCCTCTAGGTTTGGTCTGGTCCTTTGGGAAATGCCCAGCGGACTGCGTGGGCGGTTCGACCCGGAGGTCACCGCGTAGGCGACGTGGCCCAGAGGACGAGGTCGATTCGGCTAGCACCATGTGGGGCGCAACTCGGGTAGCTCGACCCAGAAATACGAGACGGTTTGTCCAACGATGCCGTGAAGGATGTTGCGGTCCGGCTAGGGCGGTCGGCGTGGCTCGGCTAGTTTGGTCGGGAGCTAGGGTGGGGGCAGGCCGCGCGGGGTGACGGGCAAGGCGCGGGCGGGCCGTGCGTGGAACAAGCAGGCTAGCAGGGCACCAAGCAAAACACCAGAAGGGCACGGGCAAGCCGCGGGGGGGTGAGGGGTATGCTGACAGGGCGCGCGGGGCACCAGGTATGGCGCAGGCAGGGCGCGGCAGGCCGTAAAGGGCACGGGTAGGCCGGAAGGGCGCCGGGCAGGGCGCCGGCATGGCACGTGGGTGTCCATGTAGGGAAAGGGTAGGCCACAGGCAGGTGGTCCCGTAATCGGTGGTGGCCGGGCAGGCCGGTTCGGTGCTGCTCGGGCCGGGGCGGGCCGGCAAGGATCAGCGTGGAGCATCGGTGCGCCGCAAGGGGGGCATGATTCACGGAGGCCTCGAGTAGTGTGCCCTTTGTCGTTCTCACCTTCGTCTCCTCGTTGCCTCTTCAAAGAACACCAAAAGAAAGAAAAATCGATGGAGGATGTCTGGCCATGTTAGTTTGGCCCGCATCTTCCAACTTTAAGGTGGTATCAATTGGTTCATCAAGGAACGAAGATGAACAAAAATTAATTACATCACTTTGCATCGATTCCTTCCATTCAATGATGATAAGAAGAAATGAAAAGAATAAACTGTCATTAACTCCATACCTAGATTGTCGGGCGTCGGCGTTGATGTCATGGAAAGAAGAAGAAGTCGCCAGTTGTTCGTCTTGTCCACCACACACTCCTAATTATGAGCTTCAACGGCTCTGGAAGACGCTCTACATCAGTAGGATTCAAGATAGGAAGTCAAAGAAGAATTGTCTTCGGCGTTCTCCATTGGATAAACACGTTCATCGTTCTCCGTTCTTCTTTGGGATAATGGTTCTTCATTGGGATCTTTCTCCCAATGATCCTATAATCCTCCATTGCCAACAAATGAAAAGCTAGACCCTCTAAAGAAAAGATTGTCTTTAATTTTAATTAATGAGTTTAAAATTCAAATTATGTCATTTAATTAAATGAGGTGAATCATTTAATTAATGGGGTGGAGTTGGAATAAAAAACTATGGGATGGCACAACAAAGATTATATGATCCTTCGGAGAAAGCTCCCAATGAAGAACCATTCTCCCAATGAAGAACAAAGAATAAGGAATGTGTTCATCCAACGAAGAACGCCGGTGATGGTTCTTCTTCGACTTCCTTCCTCGGATCCTACCAACATGGAGCATTTTACAAAGCCGACACAGCATGGATATAGGAGCATGTGGAAGATGTGATGAACGACGAGCGACTTCGTCTTCTTTCTGCGACATCAGCGTCGATGCTTGACAATCCAGGAAGGGGTTATTGCATGATGATGTTTATCTTTTCTTATTCTCATCGTTGAATGAATGGAATCGATGAAAACTGATGTAAATAATTTTTGTTCATCTTCTTTCTTTGATGAACAAATCGATACCACCATAAACACATCAGATATGGGCCAACCTAACATGGCATGATATCCTCTGTCGATTTTTCATTCTTGTGGTGTTCTTTGATGCAGCAATGAGGCGACGAAAGAGGCAATGACAAAGGTCGCGCTACCCTCAGCCTCTACGAATCTCACTGCCCCTGTGGTGCACTGATGCCCTCAACCGATCACCGTCAGCCCATGTCGGCCCGAGCTGCACCGAACCGGCCTGCCCGGCCACCCCCGACCGTCGGCACGCCTGCCCGCAGCCTGCACGCAGCCTGCCCATGCCCCACACATCCTTCCTATGCCCCATGCGGCATGCCCTCACCATGCCTGGTGCCCCGCATGGCCTGCCGCACCCTACACATGCCTCGCGGGGCCTGCCCGCACCGAACCCGGCGACCCGCATGCCTTGTCGGAGCCCTACCGGCCTGCCCTCGTCATGTTCGGCCTACCCACACCCTGTCAACACCCCACTCTCCATAGCAGCACCCTACCTGGTGCCCTACCGGCCTTCCTACACCCCACACGACATACCTGCACCCTGTAAGAAGCCTCGCGTAGCCTACCCGCACCCCAGCTCTAGGCCAAACCGGTCGAGCCACGCCGGCCACCCGAGCCAGCCCGCAGCATCCTTTGCAGCGTCGCTGGATGAACAGGCTCAGCTTTCCAGGCCAAGCCTCCCAAGACGCTCCCCACATGGTGATGGCCGAACTAGCCATTCCTACGGGCTGAGCTGCCTACATGGCGGCCTCCATGTCGAACCGCCCATGTAGTCCGCTGGGTCGGGCCCAGCGGACCGGGACGAACCTAGCGGGCTGGCCCACCAAATGGGTCGGGTCAGACCATGTGGGTATGACTGGGTCGAACAAGACCAGGTCGGCCCGGTCTGGGTGGGGCCGAGTCGGACCGACCTGGTAGGACCAGGCCCTGGCCCATTATCGACCATTAAGTTTCTTTGGCCATATCTTTGGAACAGGATGTTTGTTTGACGAACCGTCGGCGACACTGGCTTTCTTGGAACAAACAATCCCTTTCAGTATACCCCACTAGAGTTCGGAGTAATGTTGAGATTCAGTCAGGTTGGATCACACACAAATCCACCCGGGCCCTGGAGAGTAAAAAGCATATAATTTACAGACCGGGCGTCCGATTACCGCGTCGTCAGTTGCGTTGAGACCCCTATAACGAGGTGGAACATTGAGTTACTTCCATGTGGCGCTTTGTGATATTTAGAGTATCGACCTCTAGCTCGTGGAGTGACTCCTTTGGGATGTGATTTATTTCTTATTATACCAAGATAATAATTTAAACACTATGTTTGGGATAAAGGAAATACGGTATTTACATTTGGTATCATAGAATATTTATCAGAAACTATAGAGATCACTATTTAGGAAAAAAATAAATAGTGAAATGTAACTCTATGATTAACATTGATAATATCACCAATGAATCAAAGCTTATGATTTTTAGATTAGTTATATATAAATTACCAATTTTTTATGTTTGTTTTGTTAGTTTTGAAATTATTCATCATGATTCATAACATTATAACCTAACTAAGTATATTCAAATATTTAGAAATGGTTTATAGTTAAATAAATAGAATCCATATCAATAAACATAGTTCATATAAGGATTTTCCATAAATTCATGAAAATGAAGCTACAGATCACACTTTTTATAGGGACAATAATTTTTTACTTTATTGTGGAAACTAACTTGGTTTGTGACTAAAAAAAATTCTTATATGGAGAAACCAACTACCCAAAAATATAGGGTAAAAATGTTACACCACTTTAAATATTAGCTGCCTCCATAATTCAATGGGACTAAAAATCCATTTGTACTTAACATTCAATATTTTATATGAATTATATATTTTCCTATTTGAAGAGTAATAAAATATAAAAAGTTTTTGTGTAAGGTTATCATTTATTATGGGATGTTAATATATTGTTTTAACTGATTAATTACACAAAGTATATGGAGGTAATATTTAACATTAAATTAAATGATTTTAAAGAAATATTCTAGAAAAACAAATTCCCCTTAAAAAAGGGTGGATATAGAGAGATGATTCCTGATACCTAGAAAAAGGTACTACAAAACATAATCGTGTATTATTCCATCTACAAAATGTTTTAATTAATAGATTTAAGTATTTACAAACTTTGAATAGTTTGATTAAGTGTTTCATTGATATTCTAAATCCACATAGTCCAAAGTCACAAGTCTTATAAACATTTCATTATACAAGGAAATAGTATTATTTTCTAACATGATTGAGATTAAGGTATCTAAATATTTTGACTCCATTGGGATGAAACAGAAAAAGATGATGATAGATTAAATAATTGATAAGGGGAATAAGAAAAAGGAAAATTTTCTATCATTTGATACTTCTGTAAGGAACACCCTATAGCCTGCTTCAAAAAGAGTTTATTTCATGTGTAATGATATGGGTCACCCATATTGTGATATTATAGGAAATAAAGAATATAAAAACTCTAAATTATTAAAATTTAATGGTATGTAGATATTTGAAAATCATTTCCTCTACAATCCATTGAATTATACAAAAAAAATCCAGGAGTTAAGGCCAAGATTCTTCAATCACAATAAAAGGGGTTAATGTTCCCAATGACATGGTTGTATGTACATTAATAATATCCTAAAAGTAGATAATGATTTATTTTATTCTATAATTTCAATCAAAATTATATATTCTATTTTTAAATTAAAAATATATATTTCCATATAACAATATGATAGGATTTAACAGTCTATAATATTATAAGAAGACTCACATTGACAAGGACGTTTCAATTAGTTCACATTATGACATAAAAACATTCCTTATTTTCTGATTTTATAATCTTACAACTGGTTAATTTTGAGATAATCCATATTATTCTATGTCATTCAAAAAATGATGAAAACAATTATTACAATGTGAAAAAAATGACAATATTTGATGAAGATGGGTAATTCCATATATTTTTTGGGAATTATCAACTTCTAATTCTTGTCTAGATCCACCCCAAATGGATTTGGTAAGTGATATTTTTGTGTTATATGATATGACACAACATAATAATAGAATATATAATATTTAAATTGATTATATACCTATTTTGTAGGATTAAAATTATATATTTTCCATGGAATTACCAGGAATTCTACCAGAGAATGATGTTGAGTTTTCCATTGATTTAATCAGTGCATCAATACCTTTTTCAAAAACATCTAATAGAATTTCCACTGTGGAATTAGTGTAATATATGAAAAACTGGATTAATTGTGTAATATCACATTTTTACACCCTACTGTTTCACCTTGGGGACCCTATTCATTTCTTTAAGAAGACTGATGGTTTTATATGTTCTTATATTGATTATAAAGAAATAAATTATATTATTATAAATAAAAAATATAATTTTCTTCACGTTGAGGACATATTCAAAAACCTCATTGAGCTCATTAGTTTTCAAATATTGATATAAATTCAATATGTCATCTATTGAGAGTAATGAATTAGGATATTCTAATAAAATATATAAAATAGGGTATGGATTATATGAGTTTATTGTCATTCTATTTTGATTGACTAATAAACAATATTTTTGAGGAATAAATTAATATATTATTCAAGGATTATTTTGATGATTTTTAGTGGTATATACTGATGATATACTGCAAAAATATACTATTCAAAAGTATCGTGAAAACTGATTGAGAATCAATATTCAGACTTTAAAAAGAAAGGTGTTATATTGTAAATTTAAAAATGGTGAATTATAGATTAAAAATGAATCCTTTCATTCACATATTATCTCCACGAATGGAATCTCAGTTGATCTGGGGAAAAAAAGATGTCCAAGAATGGGATACACCAATGAACATGAATGTGGTATGTAGTTTCATTGGCTTTTCCGGTTAGTATTGATGATTTGTTTAAGGTTTTGACAAATTTACTATCCAATTAACCAAACATATATTTAAAGTGGTAGTGTCAAATTTGGAAAATGGAATGTGAATAATGTTTTGAAGAATATAAGATGAGATAGATGAATTATCTTTTTTAACATTATCATTGGGAAATAGTGGATTGTAGATATATAGTAGTTCATTGAATGAACTACATTATTATGTACTTATAATGAATGATGTTGTTATTTAATAGGATTCAATACTATAAAATACTCTTGAACCCTACTACCACACCCATTATGTTTATTTATTAGTCATAATATTTTCATTAAATATGTTTAAATTTTATTTCAAAGGATATATTTATGAGATATACATTATCAATATGAGTATAAAATATATCAACTCAAAAAAATAAATCTACATGAGATAAATAAAATAGCTCTAGATACTCAAGGATTATGATTGATCAATACACAACCATCCTAGGATTGAAAATAAGGTAGGGGTCCATTGAGAAATGAAAATCAATGGATTATATAAAACATAAGGACTAAAACCAATATTATATTCATAGATTTTCTAAATATAGATAATTTTTTTTATTGAAGTGGAATCATCACTAATTTTTCAAATGATATCAAAATAATTATTATAGACGGTAAAAAATTACCTATTTAATGATGAGGTATTTCAAAGGATAATTAATGCTTCAAATGATGGAAAATTATAAAAAAAATTAAATTAATATGGAGATATGTAAATTTGAAAGAGGATGCGTGTTAAATCTATACATAATATAGCGACCCGATCCTTTTACATATAACATTTCATTATTTTAGGCATAATTAATCATCAGAGTACAAGTTAAGGATCGTTAAGTCTAGTGTCTTGGAAGACTAGGTACATATAACATAAAACATGGGGATAAGAAAAAATCATTATATAATATCCAAAAAGATCTTATAACTTCCTTTGATCACTTAAATCTGTATAAGGTACCCTAGGGAACACATGAACAAAGGGATGAGCTAAAAATTCCCAGTAAGGGAATGAACATAAGGATATATCTCAAGCACATGAGTTAAGAGGCATGACATAATTATATCCAAAGCATGAAACATATGAAATCATTTAATATAATCATGGGATCATGGAATCATATAAATGTGTCATAATCTAAATCATATCTTTATTATGGGTTAAGGCTAACCGCTAATCTTGTTTCTCATTTTAGTACGGGTCAAGGTTATCCGCCAATCCCGTTTCACATCACATCTCCCGAGACTTATCCTTACCCAATGCATTGGAGTGCTATATGGGTGAACCCATCTCAACATTTTCATGAATATTCTTGCCACATAAATATTATTACAATATATACAATCATACATAATCAACCATACACATACATAAGGGTTTCCATGGACCGAATTGGGTACCACAGCCATGACATAAAACATATCCAATGGGTATATCAAGAAAGTGTACATGAAAGGAAAGGATTAGAACATACATGAACATTCATATGGTATATTAGTCTTATAACATGGTAAGTGGTGTAAAATTTAAGTGACAATATATTAGAAATGTATTTTAGAAATGTTAGCATTAAAACAGTTTTGTGCGGTTTTAAGGAAAACACTCTAGAGCTTTTCAAATATATAAGGGGACATTATTTTATATAAAAACAGATTTGAACCAAGAAGGTTTTAATAATAATAATAATAATTTTATAAATATAATGGTGTCTTAAAATAGAGGATAGAGTGAACTTGATATTTGGGTAAAAATTAGGGAAGTCCCCTTAAAACAGGTTTTCTTATCTGAAAGTTCTAAGGAGGGAATCCTTCAAAAACATATATATACCTGAAAGAAAGTGATGAAAGGGTATTGATATTAGAATCTTTTACAACTATAAATAATTCCTAAGATTCACATAAATAGATATTATAACACCATTTTTTATGGAAAGATAATGCAACATGAAAGAACGAAGATGGTCTGGGTAGAATTCGTTACGATTTTACCGGCATGGTGTCGGGTGTACCTACGAAGACTTGATTAGAGAGAGAATGGGTTTCGAATCACTTATAAAACATTAGGGAAGTATGCAGAAGGTGTATAAAAAACCACATCACTAGGTATTACACAAAAAAACAAATCATAGAGAACAATCTTGATTAAGAGTGAAGAGGGGAGGATCACTTACCCTAAATCTGTTGGTGTTCTCCACTTACTGTTAAAGACCTGAATAAACAAATTAGGATTATTAATTAATAAGTCCAGAAACTATTAAATATGTAATTGGTTTATTATAACCCTTTTTAGTTCATTTAAATCCTTTTTTATTAGTTATACGGTTCGATTTCATTGTTTGGGATTCTTTGTTTACCTGGCTTTAAAAGATCGGTTCGCTTATATACAATTTTTGGATTATATGAAAGATGAAAGTGAATGTCCAAAATTGAACTCGAATTATTTAGTTAATATCCATTATATTACATGGATATAATTTTATTTAGGTTACATAGAGTGATGTTGAATTATTACATATATAACATTAGTGATAACCGTTTTTGTTATTCGGGGGGATTGATTACAAAGAATGTGTTTTGATTTAAAACTTAATTCCATTTGTATCAAAGAATTACAGAACCAAAAATAGGATATATTACATGTATAATAATCTGGTTCAACCATAATTCAAATGTTTTCATGACCTGAATTATAGATAATAATAGAAATTGATAAATTGTTGTCCTTTAATGTGAAAAATTAGCACATCTCAAACGGTGCTTACATTTCGTCCAAGTAAAAGGGTGGGGAAAGGGGAGAAGACAATGAAATATACCACTAGAATGAAGACATTAGAGTACATGTATGTTATTGGATTTATCATAATATTATGGTGAAGGGAAGTGAGGAAAGAAAAAAAATAAAAGAACTTAAAAGAAAAGAATAAATTTGGGAAGAGGAATTTACCTCTAGAGACTTCCTCCTTTGAGAACCTCTTAAGATGAGAGGTTTTGGTATTTTGAGGAGGATGAGAGATTTTGGTCGTGGGGGAGGACCTTGGGGAGATATTTGGGATTAATTTAGACATGTCTTGGAGCTTGAGTTGAGTGGAGAAAAGAGGGATGGAGAGGGGTTTTATAGTGGAGGAGAGGACGGATTTCATGATATTATAATCATTAATTTATTATTTCTTCCCAAGACATGGAATAGTAAGTATTCCATGACAAAGAATAGTGATTTTTTCATGTGATCTCAAACCTAGTGGGCATACATTTTAAAAACATCATTGATTACTCAAGTAATCTATTATTTAGCATTTATTGTGAATTATCGAATTCTACTATTCATCAAAAATTCAAGTATTTCAGAAAAATCTCAATAATTCACCCAAACCATTTTTCGACATGTAGAATAAAAAAATGAATTTAATTTTTCAAAAATAATTTTCTATATATGATTATTTTAATATTTAATTAAATTCATAATTTATTATCAAAAACCAGTTTTAAAACACTCCTTAACTTATTCTAAAATATAGGTATATTGCACTTAAAACATGAATATTATTTTTATACGACCATAGGTGTGGTTACTATTCATTAGGGTATATCACTATTCATAATGTTGTGTTACTATTCATTATGGTAGGTTACTATTCACAAAAAAAATTATTTTTGTTTCATTAGCCTCCAAAAACATCTTGAACACAAACATGTGTGTCAGATTTTCAAAATTTCAAACATAGAAGTGAAAAACATATGTTAAAAGGCCACTTATCACTTATTAGTTCAGTATTATGTGATTTTATGGAATATTTATAAGATGATAATTTTTATTAAAAACATTGGGTTGTTACACATAAGATGAGGGAAAAATTATTGTATGATTCTCATTGCTTAAATATCTTTATACTCCTTGGTTGCACCATGTTTTATAGATATTTGATAGAAACTTTTTGGTGGGATAATATGCTGCTGGAATGTATAGATAAAGAGTCACTATATTTTGTTTTTAAATTGGAGGATGATAAAAGAAACAAATACTATATATTTCAAGTATCATATTCCTTTTCCAAAATTTATATGGAATGAAATTACAATGAACTTTTTTATTGTATTACAAATGAATCCTAGAAATAATTATATGGGATGATTTTTTGTTGATCATCATTCCAAATATTCACATTTTCATGCTATAAGAGATGATTTACCTCTATAAATCCTTACATGACACTATATTAATGATGTTTTAAGACATCATGTTCTGTTTTATACATTTTTGTTTGATCATGAACCATGATTTAGATTGAAATTAAAGAAAAACATTCAAAAGGACCATGATATCAAGAATCATCTTTGCACCACTTATTATCCTCAATCAGATGGGTAGTATGAATGGACTATCCAAAACATATAATAAATGTTTAGTTTAGTACATGATTACACGACCTTAAATGTATATAGTATCAGTGTTATAATTTGGTGGAATAATACTGTAAAAATATCTTCTATTCATGTATTCAAATGGCATAGTATAAATCATTATATAGAAAGTGATATTGTATAATAACTTGTATGGATGATGTTTTATGGATGGAAAATTCATGGATATTCAAATCCATTTTAAAGTATCCCAGAGTAGGAAAAATATGTATTCAAACAATAGAAGTAATTATTTTGGAATTCAAGGTACGAAATCAATTTTTATTCTAGGAATCACCAAGGAAGGGTGTTATATGATTCTATCAGAAAGGAAAACTGGCCCCTAGTAAAATTATAAATTTTAAAAATATAGAAATAATTGGTGATGTGGAATATTATTTAGTAATATTACATAGCCTTTGTACCATACATGATGTGATCCTTATTTCATTTTATTGAATTATATTTCAAACCCAACGCATGTACTTAGTTCTGATGAAATAGAATTGGACCCAGATTTATATTACTGTCAAGATCCTATCCAAATTCTATAATTATGTGAAAAATAGATAGGTAATCAATCAAAATATCTATTAATAGTACATTGGAGATACTATAATACTAGAGAGGTGAATTGGGAGCCTAAATAAATTAGGATGAATAACTACCCAAATATATTCATGAGGTGACATTATATAAATTTGAAGGGAAAAATATTTATTTAATAATAGATGAATCTAACAACCATTGAATTTACAATTTTTTTATTTTCAATAAATTTAATTTCATTGGTTTCTTTATGTTCTTGAAATCTTTATATTTTAAAAATTTTCTATGTTTGAAAGCATATACAACACGCAACACTGAAATTAAAATAATTGAGATTCTATATTCAAATATTTTTATCATAATAGGGTAATGATTTCATTGTTAATGAATTTTTGGGTTTCAATATTATTAAAAATATTACTAAATATTAAGATAAAACTTATTAAATAAAATTTAAATCATTAACACTTAGGAAATAAACAGTCACAATTTATTAATGTCATTTAATAAGTTTTATACAAATGCGATTTTTATTACATTAAATGAATAAAAATATTTTTTTATTTTAGAAAATTTATTTAAAAAAGTGAATTTATTTTTTTATCTATGAATATCATAATTTTAATACAGTCAGTTTTTTTATTTTTCTCAAAAAAATATTTTTCCAATGAATTGTGAAAATGATGGTTTATACTAAAAAAGTGTGTATTTATTTATGGAATTTTAAAAGTTCCATTATGATTTAAAATAGAATAAATGTAAAATTTGTTCACATATATTATTACTAATAAAATTGAGTTCATTACAATAGATTTTATGTTTGAATTTGGTTGGAATACATTTTTATACATAAAAATAGATATTTATGAAAAACTATTTTTCACTATATTTTGGGATTAAATTAAAAATCATTTTCTCCCACTTCATAAATCTGGTTATTAAATAATGGATCCCATACATTTAATTATGGGATTTAAATTAATAGATAGGTCCCTTTTATATTTGGTCATTAATAATAGTCACTTTAGTAAATGTTGTTTCAATTGTAACGGGTAAATCAAATTACTAACGGTTCAAAATAATTTGATAATTACTATACAATTACAAAAAAAAATTGCTAAATTTTTTCATGAGTCCATTTCATACATACCCAACCAAAATTATTTAATGAAACATTTTGTTTCATTTTCATTATTTTTTGAATTTTATACTATTTTATGTATATAAAATTTAAAATGTTACACTTGTTTTTAATAACTATTATATTTCCAAAATTGTGTTCACTAGAAGATATGTTTGTTTATAAAAAACAGTTATAAATTTTTATGAATTATATTATTCTTATTAATTTTTTAAAATATTTTTTGATGAAATATTTACCATAAATTCATTCATAATACTGACAAAGTAATTATTTAATTAAATTAAAAATATATTAAATGGTATTAAAATCATTAATATTAGTCTAATGTGAAATAATTTATTTGAACAAAAAATTAACAATATAAATATGAATAATTATTTATGTTTTCATTCTTTGTATTCAAATACATTAATTCTTGACGTTAATAAATTCAAACATATTGAATATATCTAAAATAAATTTTTTTAATATTTTAAGAAAATAATATATTATTAAGTTATTTAAAATTAATAAAAATATTAGAGTTATCTAAATGAACAAGATAGTGTTATTAATATATTCCATTGTCTATTTAATGTTTCCTGGTCTTTTTTAGTGACATTTTTTTCCTTTAGAGTGTAGAAAATCTTAATAGTATAGTAATTTTCAAAATTCTTAATTTGGGTTAAAATTAAATGATAAGTTTAAAAGATATCGAAATAATGTCTAAATTTTATTTTATTTAACTATTTAGTGTTATATAAACCATAAATTTGGTATATTTAAATTTCCATCCATTTATAAATTAAAAATAATTTATATTTATTTAATGTTTTATAAAATTTCAAAATTATCCCTCAACTAAATTTTTAAAAGAAACCTCCTCCATTAATTAAATATAAAACGTTGGGACCTTTTTAATTAAAAAAACCAACCCATTCCTATAATAAACATCCTTATACATGTTATTTAGGTTTTGGATCATCCAAAATAGCAACCCTAGGTCCCCTAAAAATATATATAATGGTACTTCACCATAGAAGAGGTAAGTGTCTTCACCGGCTCTTCAAAATTTATTTCTTCTTTTATATATTATTTATTAGTTATATCCATACTAATATAATAACACTTGTATCAAAATTATATTTATTATTTATTCTAATTATGAGACAACCAAATTCTTTATCTCTTCTATTATAAATTAAGTGAAAACTTCTCTCTTTCAAATGTGTGTCTACCCATCTCCACATAGTGATGTAATTAATTTTCACCACTAATTTATAGAAGTAAATAACTATAATATATGATAATTATGAGATAATTAAAAAATTTTAATAATATAATATCTTTCTTATTACATTCTATTGTATTGGGAAATGATAATGTCTCTCAAGTGAACATGTGGTCTATCAGCACCACGAAGCGATGTGATTGGTTTGACATTTTCTATTTTACATTAATGGTAATAAAGATAGATTTAATAAATATATATTATATATATATTATTTCATAATGATTCTTATAATGGTTAAGTGTTATTTACCATTATTTCATCCCATCCAAGGAAAATTTAAAACAATGTTTATGCATACATACAACCTACTGTCTCCATGAACAGTGTAATTCATTTTTTATCTCTATAGTGTATGGATTACTCTATATATTTATATAAATAATATTTATAAAAAATTTATATTATTAATAAAATTATTAATATGATTTTACCATGATCAAAGTAAAGGGTTCAAAATAGTTGATCAAAAGTATACATGAAAAATGAAGTATCTACCACCAACAATATTGGTTTTTACAATAAATAGTGAATACACTGGTGAAAAAATATTATATGTAAATAATATATGGTATTATTTATAATATTATTGATATATTATATATCTAAAATATTTATATATGTATTATATATATGGTTCCAACATCTACAAAGGAAAAGAAACATGAGTTAAAGTATTATTTCATAATTTCTTCATTATTCTGGACTATAATTTTTAATTCTATCCTAAGGAATATTTCCCATACATTTCAATATTTTCGAAAAATGTTTTAAATTTCATCTATAATATTAAAAATTTATTTTTTTAATTATTTTTTATGCCCTCTTTTGTTTTTTTTAATTAATAAATGAATCTTCATGTCATTTTTCGATCAAGGTATCTTTTTTCTTACAAAAGATTGAAATGAGTGTTTTTCAACATATATGGATTAAATGGAATTTGGAAACATTATTAAATGAAATTACATAAAAGAATAATTTTTTATTTTACAAGGATATTTTAAGTGAAAATTTTTTCATTATTAGGTGTCTATTTTTTAGAACATAGAAAGTTATTTGCAAAGTTGAAATCATGGTTTCCTCATGATATTTTACTATTAAATATTTAATGTATTCTAAAATATGACTATATAATTTTATTTATATTATGATGAGTATATACTGTAATGATACCATCCACTATATTTATTCATATTTTTTATTATTATTTTCATTATGGGAATGTATTGACATTATGTATAAATGTTTATCCAATATGAAAAAAAATTCTTGTTAATGGTAGTTGATTAAATTTAATTATTTGTTAATATAGGTAATGAATTGGACTAATTATGTGATTTTAAGTGACCTATATATCCCCTTAGTGAATCAATATGTCTCATGATGAAAACTATATCCTATATTTGTTGAGGCCTTACCCATTTATTTTTGGATGTCTTGGCCATGACCCAGAAATAATGTTTCAGAAGACCGACATAATGAGTTCTATAATTATGAATTATGTTATTAATGTATTTGTGATTATTTGATTTTTTATAAATTTATTATTTCCATGATCATGTAATTATTCATATGTAATTACATTGTCATAATTTATTCATTCTGTATTATTCAATTATTATTAGCATCTCATTTATACAATCCTTTATTGAGAATTTGAGCTCACCAGTTTTTAATGATTCTATTCCTCAAGATTCTAGGTATTAGTTTAGGATTGATATCCAGTGATATTATAATGTGAATAATGTTATTCTTGAATAAAATACTAAGAATTCAATGTAACGTATAATTCTTCTATGAATTGTATTTTCAAATATAATTAAACTATTTAGTCTTTTGAGATCTTATTTCATGTATGTACTTTCAAGATAACAATGTAACCCCCAATTGTAGGGTACTAGAGTCACAATCATTACAACATATATAAAATAAAATAAATATTATTTATATCAATGGAGTTATAAAATTATATTATACAACATAAAAAACAAATTGAATGGTATTTGATAAATCATATTATGTATAAATGTAATAAATCAATTTATTGAATGATCATTTTACTATTGTATATATAAAACTAATTGAAAAAATTAAAACATTAAAAATGTAATTAAATATTATCATATATTTTTATTTATTTTAAATATTTAATTGATATGAAATTTATTAACAACACCTGATGATTAAAACATCATTTTTTAATAAAAATAGTTTTTATATATTTTTAATTATCATTATCAAAATTAAATTCTAGAATCATTACAAGAAAAAACTAAATTCATTTTCAGAATGATAATACCATGGTTTCCATAGTTATTATTTTTGTAGTTTATCTAAAAACAGAGGTTTTAGTTGAAAAATAGAATTTTATGAAATTCATAATTTTCTTCTATATATTTATTGGAACTAGAAACTTAAAAATTCATTTAATTTATCAAATATAAAATTAAGGGAAATGGTTTCTTATTTTGAACTATTCTATAAACATCAAAAACTAATGTCAATTATTTTTAAGACGTAATTAAATATTACATTAATTAAAATCGTTATTAGTCCATTATTTGAATAACGCATCTTAAAAAATATATCGGGCTTTATATTTTTAAAAATGCATAATTAGAATTATTTTATTTATAATAACTAAATTTTCATTGTTTATATTAGTAATAATGATAATATTTTTAAAAATATTAATATATTAATGGAAAACATTATTTTTCTATAATATTTCTTTATGCGATTAAGAATACTTATTTTCATATTAACATTTCATAATATTATAAATTTTATTTCATAAAATGGTTTTATAATTTAAAATGTGAATTTTTATAATAGATAAATTATGTCACCTAACTTTTTCCATTAATATTGATTAAAAATGTTAAAACATAATTACCTATGAAGAGATAAATTTTGTTAAAAATAAAAAAGATAAATGAAAAAAGGAGAAAACCCTCTAGGTTTTATCCAAAATGAGTTCATGAAAATAATATCACATAAAACTCAATTAACCAAATATTTTGTAAATTGTTTATCCATTTACCTTAAAATAGAGACATTACATTATTTAAAATGTAATAGTTATTACCAGAACAACCATTCTATTCATTTATAAAAATATAAATCTTCTATCACTTCATGAATAATATATCCTTTGAATTTCATTTTATATAATGACTACTATTATACTTTTAAATCCCTCACCTATTACTGTAATCAGTTGTTCATGTTATTTTTTTAATTCCTTCATTTAAACTGAATTTTTCACAAGAAAACTCAATCATCCAATATAAGTATTACTTTAACTAACTAGTTTATATTGAAATAATCTTGAAAAAATTATCTGTATCTATATTAATTTAATTATATAATAATAATTAATATTAATAAAATTCATTATATTTATTGATAAAAAATTATTCATTGCATTTCAAGGTTCATTGACATGGATGGTTTATAGAGAATGCATGAGAAGACATATTGTTGTTGAGAGACATTATGTTGGATATTTTTTAATGGTCATTATCATGATGGAAAAGTGAAAATCAATGTATGTTTTTTTTTGACCCATTGTATAGGAAATTCTAAGGATTGAGTTTCATAGTATGATTTAATGCTTTTGAACATCATTAATATGATTTTATGGATGTTTTTACATTCCCTATAGGTGTATTATTTAGTCATGTGTGTGAAGGGGAAAGGTAAAGTGGTAATTATTGTGATCTTATTAAATCACATTCAATGTGGTATATAAAATAAAAATCACTTTAATGAAAGGTATGCAAAACATTTAATCATTCTATAGTACCATGGTGTTTCTATATTTTGTTTTCCTAGTAATATAGTATGACTGTTTTATATCATATAATAAAAAAATATAATCTTTTAGCTTTATTCCATGTCATAAGGTTTGCTATATGTGATATCATATACTATGAATAATAGTAGTAGAGTAATATTTTTTTTGGAAAATGTAAAATCGCATATATATATATATACATATATATATATTTGTCATATAAATGGAATATGTTAGGGGTATTAGATGGAGGTTATATTTAAGAAAGTAAAAGGTTCACCGAATGATATGTAAGCATTACCCTACAATTTTTAAAAGAATTCATATGATTAATAATGTTTAAAAAATGTTTTATTATATCTTTCCAGGTATATATATGAACTTGGATTATATATAAAGGACTACATGGTTTTCCATTAGTAATGAAAATACATAAGTGTTTCTTTTGGGGAAGGAAATATATAAGGGTTTCTCTTTATAATGGAACTATTAAAGGGTTTCCTGCAATAAAGGAAATAAATAAGGGCTTTCCTATTATATTTTCTATCCTTCAATAAATTTAAATGATTTTGGATGATACATAATATTTTTGTTGAGATATGTTATGGTTAAAATAATAATTACTGGTCAATGAAATAGTCATGTACTAGATACATAAGGGTTACCTAGTGATATATAATGGTTAATTTGATTCATAGGTGTCCAAAAAAATGGAAATGTTCTGGATATGAGGTGGATAATTTGATACATCACTTTCATAAAAAATGTAATGTCCCTAATGTGTATTGGATTCCATGTGATATATAAGGGTCACATAGATATTGAAGGATCAATAAAATTGGTATTCCATGATAATTAATGGTGAATTTGTTAATGTATAAGGGTTTCCAAATTTGGTAGATTACTCAATATTTATATGGCACATTCATTTATATGTTTGGTAAAAAAGGGTTACACATATGATGAAAAAATACACTTTTTGAAGTGTATGTTTTTCCCTTGGATACAAAACGGTTACTCCATGTCACCCTTAGATATAAAATGTTCAGCTCTGTAATATGTAAGGGTTAGTCTAATATCTTATAATAACATTTTATGCCATATTTAACATATATGGTTTAATATAGATCATATATATGGTTTATTCAGCATTATTTAAGTGTATCATATATTGTAATGTTATATCCAGGCTTCTCAACATTAATTTTGATTTAATGAACACCAAAATAGTTGAAGGAATCCATGTTGTAGTTGTCTTAGTTGTGAGAGTTTTGGTTCTTCTTAAGGTAATACTGTCATTCAATGAAATCGATGATTTCTTCAAGTTGACTTTTTTATGACGGAAAAGGATTTTAAAGCACCATGTTAGGTGTTCCATTTAAATTTTATACTTCTAATTGAAATTTTAAAACACTAGGTGATTAGTTTCACCATAAATCAATAGTCTAGGTTTTAATGGGTAATTTTATAGTTTTTTAATCTAGTGTTCAAATAAACTATTGGGTATTTAAAGTTGAAAAAAACATTTAGATTATTGTTTTATATGATATTTTGACAACTAGAAGTCATGACCCTTTCCACTACGTCTTCTCACATTTATCCTTCTTGGTCTATGGGGATAGATGTGAGTTTTTTCATCATTTAAGTAGTAATATTCCCCACCTTCCTTGGATCATCTCCTCAGTTTTTTGTTGATTATTATAGTGTCACTATAATTTTCTTGGTGTGATGATTCTACTCGGTCATGGAGATATTTTTTTGATATGATGGGAATTTGGTGTTGTTTCGGTAAAGGATATCCCAAGAGGATGAATAAGTTAGTTGTTTCGTGTATTCATTGTGGTATTTCACTACTTTGATTATTTTATACATTTAAATCCATTAAGTGAAATAAATAGATGATGTAGTGCAATGTATTTTCTTAATCACCTTGTGATTTTCTAGGTGAGAATGGTTTTTTATAAGACTGTCATTAATAAACTACAATCACAATATTTGTAAATTAAATTTCCTAATGTTTTTTGGTTAGTCATACACACCCCCCGATGTCATAATAATCCCCCTTTTCATAGGAATAATTTTTGAGGAATTATATATATTTTTACATTGATCCACTATATTATATGAATAATTTAAATAAAATTAATACTATGTTAGATTTTGTTTTATCTAACATAGAATAATTTCAATAAAATAATCCTACATTGATTTCTGATTAGTTATTATGTAACACATAATCTCTAAAATTCAATCTTATATATAACACTTATTTAATCATATATGGAACTTTACTACCTAATTTTATTCTAACTCACACTTCTATATTTTGGATCTCTCATTATACAGAATTAAAATTCATATATGAATGTTAGGTAAAACTTTTCCTTGGACATGACATCATACCCTTGAGTAAGAATAAATTTCCCTATGTGTAAAAAAAATTATTTTGGTATGGGTCATATCTTTTGATTTATAATAAAAATTGTCAATCATAAAGAACTAAATAATTATAAATATGAAATGTAAATGTGATTCCTTAATCCTGAAAAATGTTTTTATTTTTACAATGTGGTATTCCTAGATGAAAAAATTGAATATTGATGTTTTATTAAATGAAAATAATCCTTCATCCCTATCATTTTTTGCCTTTATCATTTAATTAAAAATTTGTATTATTTTAAGGATATGATATATTAAAGAAAATCATATTTAAAAATGATAAATTAGAAGAGAGAAATTTATTAAAATTGAAAAAAAAACTTACATAGGAACTGAAACAATATTCACACATTTTGTATTCTAAAATATTTAATATCATTTCCACTTAAATTTAAATCATTTATTTTCTATCCTTGGTAACCTGAGGTTTCACTTGGATTGATATTTTCATTGGAATTTTACTATCCCTGGACTTAACAATAATATCTAATGTGGTTGAGTGTAAGAGTATTATTAATGATTTTCTTATATTCCTATTTATATATTGAGAAACCCTAAATCATTGAAATTGTTATGGGATTAAGTAATATATATTATTATTATGTGTGAAAGTGTTTTTATTTTTCATGAAATTCCATTATCTCAATGTTCTAGATTACCTATAAAAATTAATAATATAGAAACTAGGAATTTGAAGTGATGAATATGTAGTTCTTCAGTGAATTGTTTTATTTTTTTTATACTTCTTAATAGTTTCTAGCTACTGTAATTTCATTATAATACAATATATTGATATTTTAAATTTATAATAATCAATATAAATTATTTATATATCTTATATAAATTGAATGATATGAATTATTAATAATAAAATTAGGTATCCATCTTATATAATTTTTTTAAAAAAGAAAATTACATGAGCATATTTGTTATTATTATTTTCCCCAATTATTTTATTTTTTGTGAAATATATTATGTCACTAAAATCATCCATTAATTAAATTATTTAATTGTTACTTTAAATAAAAAGATAATGGTTCCAATATTTTTTCCAAATAAAATTAATGACTTAGATATGAATATGTTTTTTGATTTCATTCTTTAATTGAAGAAATATATTTTTTATTGATATTTTTTAATAATAAATCATTATTAATTTATTCCATGGATATATAATTATATTATATCCATAATAAAATTCTATGTGAATATATCTTACTTTTTATTGATGTGATTAGGGTGTGATGACAATAATATTACATTGTGTTTTTGAAATGTTGAAGATTATGATGTGTAATATTGATGATGTGTAATTGTATTAACAATGAATGGATCAAGTTATGTGACATGATTGATTTTGATTAATTATTAATTCATTACATTTCATGCCAATGGATAATTATGTATCTGGTTTTACTGGTGGTTCTTATATTATCCTATCAATATTGAGAATAATTCATCAACTAATTGCGTACTCAGTTCCCCTGGTTTTATTCACCTATCCATGGCCTATTTGAGTCATGTTTTTGGAATCACTCATATATTCACTACAAGCACGAGAGGCATACAAGTGGGGTTTGGCCATAAAATAATGGTATTATAACTTTTGGATAAGTGATAGGATGTATCTTGTGATAAGAACCGGTGAGGATTCAAGGGATTTTAAGTTAATAGTATCATTTACACTTAGTAAAATATTTAATAATGGGAGACCAACCAGGACACAAAATTTTTTAAGCTTCTGCTATTTGATGCAAGTAACCTATGTTTATTAAACACTGTGAGTGAATTAATTAATATTTAGGTTTAGAGTCCTAGGATAGGATCATGAATCATGTTACATAAACCTATGATTTAATTGATTAGATAGTGGGTATTTGGATAATCCTTAATTTATTAATATAAATTATTCTATATTTCAATAGTAGGGGGTCTACATGGTTTTTATTCTGTAAATATTGTTCTAGACTGATGTTATTTTCAAGATCATATCAATGAATATAAGTAGGAAATTCTAGTAGAAAACAATAGATTTGAATTCAACAAAGAAAATTCTTAGTGGATGATAATTCTAAAGTTTCTAGATCTTAGACTATAGAAGTATGTTGTAGTATTTCTGATCAAGTGGTTCAGGCAAGGTCATAGGTGGTAGAAATTTCAATAGAGTGTATCCATATTATGATAGATAATTTTATTTTATAATCCATTATTATATTTTGGTTAAATAAACTAGAGTGATGTACTTTTGTATAGGGAGTTCATGAGGATTTAGGAGTATTGTGATTGAATTTATGAAATCAATGTTTGGATGTGTTATTATCATTGACCATAAAATAAGAAGAAAAATATGATATGTTATTTATCCTATAGGGGAATATAGGATGTGTACATTTTTTATCCACTTCAATAATGTTTTGTGTTATGCCTCTATTCATTTTCTCAATATGTAATATAGTGTAAGGAAATTCAAGAAAGTATTATTCCTCAAGATTTTATTTCATGTCCCCATGTTCATGTAGAAATAATTTCTTAGTGTGCTAGAGATGGGACCGGTTATCATGAGGATTTAATATCTGACAGGACCATCACATGATTAGAGTTTATAGGAAATTTTTTTATGAAATTATATTTATAATCATTCAAATTTTCAAACTTATTTATATTTTAAGTTAGTAATCATCCAGTCAAGGCATCCATACCCATATCACATCATTTAGTCTAGCAGTTTTTAAACCCCTGTAAAAATAATATAAGTCGTTTCATTTTTATATAGATTTATTTTCCATTGAAATTAATACTATTTGACCATCTAGTATATTTATTGTTGTTAAGACGAACCGCATCAAATTCAACAATTAAATAAAAATATTCCTTGATAGAAACAGTAGCAGTAAAGTTATTTATCATGTTGAATAAATAATTTTCATGGCCATCGTCATGTAGGATAGAGAAAAAATATCACTCATGGAGGTGGTATCCATCATGGATAGAGGGGTTATGGTGTGGAATATGGAGAGATTGATTCCAAATAATTTCCAACCCTTTTTTATCCAAATATCATGTTCTAATTTCTCTTTTTATATTCATCATGGATTGTATACCTTGTTTGATTATGAATCTATACACTCCATCATTCCATTGACCATATTTCAAGCTCTATGATTTATATTAGAGATAATTACAGCTACATTGGCTTTTAATATGATAATTGGATTATGTGATATATTTTAACAAATATATATTGACTCTGATATGGTTTTAGTGAATCATAAATTTTTGGGAGATTTCTTATGTCAAAGAGTTTAGTCAAATTATTTTATCCTCATCAGGTACTAGTGGAATTTATTGTATGATTTACTATATTTCTTAGGTATGTGGTTTATATTCTATGATATTTATGGACAGTAATTTATATTCATTAGTGAGAGATTTCATTGAATGTGTTATAGAAAAACCATGTTTTTTCTTCCATGATAGTAGAGATAATTTTGGGTTTAGTGATGTTTTGGAAATTTTGATTCTGATAGGTTTAAAAGATTACCTTTTTTGACATTCCTGAAGTTATTCTGACATTAAAACCTCGATGTGAGATATTCATTGGGAAATTTTTTTTCTAGTGCCTCTAATTTATGGATATCCTCATATAATATGGTTATATAAATATTTCCTGTTTTATTGATTCGGATTGAATTTATTCTTTGATGTGGATTTATTCAACATAGTGGGCCTCTTTGAGGTAATACATTATTGTTTTTAAAAGAATAAAGATAGTATATTAATTCTATTTATTTATTATTCTCACCTAAAACACATTAATGGAAAGAACTATTATAATATTCCAAGGACTAAAGATCTATTTTTTTATCTAAAGTGAGCTAGATGTTTCTCAATGATTTATCTATATTTATCTTATCAACAAAGGCACATAAAGTATAATGATATTTTGATTCTACCATTATATATTTTTTTGGACAATATTTAATAATATTAATTCCCATTAGTTTCATTATTAAATTAGTTATTTTCATGGGACTAATGAACACTACCCTTTTTGAGTTTGGGAATTAATTTTCAGAATTTCTAATTTATTAAATAATTATATTTTATTAGTATGAATTGTATCATATAATGAATATCTTGTCCATTGTGGAGATTCTTTGACATGAATAGTTTTTTGGGACGATATTGAAGTGTGATTTCTAGGTCTTGGTGTATTTAGTGTCCAATCAATGAGTTTCTTTTTATCCTTTAGAGATCTAGGTAGTTGTTTATTTTGTATCCCCCAATAATATTACAGTAGTTATATGTTTCCATGATATTTTAGGATATTAATGTATATTAGTGAATAATTTCAATAGAATTGTGATGACTTTGATAGATATGAATTTAAAGGATCAGTCCAACATGAGGACGTACTAGTTCCAAGATGATTTCAAATTTATTTAGGATAATCTAGTTAGTGGTAATGTCCTTTATCTTTTAGTGTAAAGGTTGCTGTTATTGATTTTTTATGAAAATTGGTTCCATATATTGGTTTTTTTCTTCTATAGTAGAAAACATATTATATTTTGGTTCCTCGTAGTTTTAAATTCGTGAGTAATATATGATTCCTATGATAAAGATCTACCCATGTTTATTAAATCCTTAAATTTAATGAAATTCTCTCTTCTTAATGATTGATTTATTGAATTAATATATCAAAAAAATTAAAATTTAACTTCTACAAATATTTTTTAATATTTAATGAAATTGTAAGGAATTATAAATGGTTAATTATTTTTACATTTACCTTATATAATTGAATGGAAATGTTTTTATTGATAAAATAATCGTGATTTATTGTTAAGATGCTTCTTCAATGTTAGTGATTATTTTATAGTTATGATAGATATTTTAGTGTTTCACTTTAATACAGGAGAATTTGATGCTAGAAGGTGACTCTACTACATAATATTTTTGTAATCCTTTTAAAATTATGGGGAAAATCTCATATGATATATTCTATGTTAGAAGTTTGTCGATATAATTTTTATTTATATATGTCTTTTTTTGGATGGTTTGGGGATGACTTGCGTTGGTTTTTTGTTTAATAGGACGGTCTTTATTCCCTTTATGATATATGAGGTTGTTCATCATGTGTTCTAGAGCTCCACCATTATAGTATATTATTGGTTAACAAAGATAAATCATGCATTAAAATATTGGTTTTTATGGTTTGAGATGAAAATTTTTATTATAGAGTTTAAATATTATTTTTTAGTTTATAAGAATTTAGAAGTGATGAATCATTTTCCTAGTTTGTTACATCAGCTGTTAGATGATCCTATATTAAAAAAGTAGAAAATATATATAGATTTCATCACTAATTTAACTCAATCAAGGATTAGATATGAAACTATCATGATTAATTTGAAATTATTGATGTAGTCATATCAGCTCACAGTGTTTATGTAATTAATCTCAGTTGGTTTCTTGGAATGGTTTTTATTTTAAGGAGGTTGTTTGGATTAATTTAGTTCATAATATGGTCATATCTGATTATGATCCTCCTTTAACCTCTCAGGTTCTTAGAGGTTTTGAACGGGTTATTGGGTCAACATTATAGTAATGAACTATTTTTTATCTATATATTATGGGAAAACAAATAAGGCTATCATGACTATGAAATATATTTTGTCATTCATTTTGAATTTTAGAGGATCGTGGGTGAGTAAACATGCCCTGGTATAGTTTTATTATAAAATAAAGTATCACTCAAACAAAACATGGTATCATTAGAATAAAAATTTGTATCTCCACTATGATCAACTAGGGTTACAGTGTCAACCGTTTTCAAATTAAATTTGATTTAAATAATGGTAGAAAATGTTTATTTTATTTACAAGAATATGAATATATCTAAGAATAATTATAATTCCTATGTTGATCATAATATGTCACCTTTTTAATTCAACATTGGGTATCATGTCTTCTTGAGGGAATATCCTCATTATGGGAAGTGATTTTTTTGGATATTGGAATAAGAATTATCAATAGTTTATTTGTAAATTATTGTCGTTGGAGCATGTCTATGAATATTTTTAAGGGTTATCACAACCCTCATAGATGAATAAATATTCCTAATGTATTCTGTGCGTGATATATTTATTATTGTATTCATGATTACTCAAAAGTTATTAACTTTTATGAGTTGGAAATTGACAGTGATATGGATTTTATGGAACAACCTATTATGATTTAATAACATAAAATCAAGACTATATTTTGAGTTCAACTCTACATATTTCATATTTGACCACTTTTAGTTTATTATTTCATGCATTCATATAGGTGTAAGGAAGTTATCTAGATTGTTTTGGGGGTTCGGTGCATGAAATCATGGATAATGATGTTTCGTATTCGGCTACAAAATTAATACAAACCATGACCCAAATCCTTGGACAATAGTATACAAAGGAAGATAGTTTTTTAACCTTTTGTGGGGGATTTGGGAACCCATAAAAAAAATTCATAAAATTGAAGAGGCTTTTTAAATTTCTTGTACATATATTATTAAAATGTGTGTTGTAACCATGAAAAATTGTAGTCCATTATAGTGTGGATTTATATGACGGGAACACGGTTTATAAAACCATACATCCATACTGTATTCCCCTTAAATTTTTATTTTTTATAGTTTTTTATAACAAAAATATTCTCTTAAATTTGATTTTTTTTTTTCAATTATTTTTTCATGAACCTCCTTTTATGCATACCTCTTCCTTCTTTAATGTATATTGATGAATGACCTTGTATTTTTTAGTTTTTGGAGTTTTGTTTGGTTTTATTGAAGAATTAATTTAAGGATGAATTTTTTTTGCTACATATTCCTTATTTAACCCACCATTGTAACGTCTCTTTCTATTTTATCTAATATACAATTTTGTCTTTGATTTTTCCTATTTCTCATTTTCTTAAATTCTTGCTCGAATAGAGACAAAATATTGGGTGAGTGAGTTCCTAAAAGGAAATGTTAATTGAAACATTTATTTTCCTATATTCATGTCCTTAAATCCATTTGAAGGTATAATGTGCATACTAAAAACATTTTTATTTACATAAATTTAATTAAATTCATTAATCATTTTGTTTCTATGAATAAATGTCATATTACAATTTTATAAATATCCTAGAAGATGGGTTATTTAATGGGGACACCCAAATTGAATTGAAACATTAAATTGATAATAATCAATGGTAAAAAACAAATGGTTTTCATTTGAAATGGAAGATATGATGGTGTGATATTTTTGAAAAATGTTATATCTGTAAATAATGGTTTATAAATGATAGATAGTTTAAATGATGTCTTATGTTAGTTTTAAAATAAATTTTACCATGTAAATTAGACAGAAAATTTTGATGTGTGTTGGGATAGATAAAACATGAAATGGAAAATGATCAAAATTTATTAAATTTTCATAAATTGTACCTTATTCCGTGATATGTGAACACTCGTGGAGTGTCATAGTAAATTCTCTTAGAGAATTTCTTATCTGACAAAATGAAAATATTAATCTAACAGTTTTATAAATGTTCCTAGAGAATTTCATATCATGTATAATTTAGATTACCACGTAGTGGTCAGGTAAATTAACATGGACATATCTCGATCTGATGAAATTGGAAACACTCATTGAGTACTCATATAAATGACAATGGAAAGGTTTTAGTCTGGTAACATGTAAACTCTTCTAGAGCTTCCATGTAAATTATAATTGAGTGGTCATGTAAACAGTATTTGTGTTTTCTTATTATGAAGTGATAATAAATACTCATGATATGATCCTGAGTGGGCTTACATGTGGTGGGCATGATCCATCTATGTTCTCAAAGACATTCATCACTATTCAAAGTAGTTATATCCAAACATGGTGTAACTTTAGATCCTTTGTTTGGTGTTATTATTTGTTATTATTTTATGTAATTAAATTTACTAATTATACCACATATACAGGAATATTTGTTCTTAATGGTTATATATTGGGACATTGTTGGTGATGGCCTAATGATTTGTACTCACACTCATCTCAGGTGCCTCGATTTCCTGAGTATAATATATAAATGAAAGAAATGAAAAGGGAAAGGACCTGATATTGGATGGTTCATTTTGGATATCTAGGATAGAGTTTTAATTATGGGACTAGGATAGTCATGAGACCAATTTTAGGAGCTTCATTCTCATAAGGGATATTTTTTTCTTTTTATATCTATCGTAATTAATCTACTAATAGAAAATACCTTAACATGAATGTAATACTTCATTTTGAAATAAAATATGACATTATGATTATTGTTATAAAATTCATTATCTTGTAAATATTATTTTTATGGGATTATTTTTTGGTATTCACTTTTTTATGTTGATTTTACTACTCTAGTGAGAGTGTAATGTCTCCCCATGTAATACTTATAGACCATTGATACAAGTATAGAACCTATTGATTATGATGTGGAATGTCTTAGATATAGTGGAGACCAGTTCTAGTTACTATTTAAATCGAATTAGGGCGGTTATGTTGAAAATTAAAATCATAGACATATTTTAATTTAACATACTATTTACAAAAATAGGACTACATATTGGATGTCATCCAAAACTTTTTGGGACATTATGTCTAGGAGTAGCTAACCTACATGTGAGGGAAACCAAAGTCCCTAGAGTGATTTTTTTTTTGTTTTTATAAATAATCGTAGATATAAATTCAACTAGGGTGATTAATGTTGGGTTAATTTTTATTTATATAATTTTATCTATTGGTTTTTATAGTAAGAGTTCATTGTTCATGCATTATTTTTGGAATGTATAATTCTTATGAAATCTATATGATCCTTGTTATGTAAATAAACATACAAACATATATATATTTATATATTACAACATAGGTTTTGGTTACTTATATATCAATCAAAATTTATTTTTTTGTTTCCCACATAGGTATGTCTTGGAATCTTACATGACCAAATCCTCAAGCGGCATTTTGTAAGTTATTATAATATAAATGAATTATTAATTGATATACTATTTATATAATGTTCTACTAAGAAACATTTTTTGGGTCCTCATTTCTAATATGTGAATATAATTTTATTTAATAATTACTTGGAATGAAATATCTTATACAATTATGAGATTAATAAAATGTTAATCACATGGAAATGATAATTTTTGACCATGAGTAATGAACAAATATAAAAAAAGCATGGTTATGGGATGTAGGGTGTTGATCATAAAGGGTTTTGGTATTCAATGATGGTTTTCTTGTTATGATTTTTTATTAATAGTTTTTTATATTTTTATAAGATGGTAATGATTGACATTCTAGAGACAAGACACCATAAAGAACAGTGGTGTTGTGCCATCTGGGAGATAAAAAGCATACACTACTAGAGGGTGCTTCATATCCTCCTATTATACTAGGTCTAGTTCAATTCAATATGTTTTTTTAAATCCTTTTATTTGATGTATAGTCGATGGACAAGGGATATCCTCTGGTTTTACATACCATGTCTAACCTTTCACATGAGTTACAACTTTACAACCTATTATTGTTCATTGGTGAGGGTAAACCATGACATGAGGGTTAGGGATGGAATCTATAATTACGATTCATATTCACATAAAGACTCCAATAAAAATAATTGTGAATATAAACTTTTATTAGTTATGAGTACCAACACTGTGCTAATTATAGGTTCTCATTCATACTGATATGTTTTTCAGTTTATTGTTTAAGTATTTCCAAACATGATTGTTTGAGAATTTCATCATTGTGACCATGAGATATTATAAACCCTAATATTGTATGAACATAACTCATAAGGGGATTTATTTTTTGAAATGTGTTTAGTTTTTATAGATATTAATGACTTCTTTAAGACCATAGCTAGTGATTAGGATGCTATAGTGATGCAGTTTGAGGAGGGTTTAGATTTTGAGATTCAATAATAGGTGAATGTGTTCTATATAAAATAATTTTCTGTTAAATTGAACCAAACCTTATCACATCTGTTAATAATATCATTTTATATGGGGATGTACTACATTCTCCCATGGAGGTAGGTGGTGGTGGTTAATTTGGTACCTGGATGCATTTTTTAGTCAAGATGCCCCAGAGCGGTGGTCGTTAGCCTTGGTTGAGTGGTTATATTTAGCTTCCTATGACAGTGGAAAACATGATAAACTACTACTTGTGTGGTAGGTAAGGTAATAATATGTTATAGTGTAATAGAACACTGTTAGTGTGACATTATTGTGAGAATATGGGTAATCGATGATGTTTAATAGTATATATAAACTCGCTACTAGTGGTATGGGATATGGAATTCTGAAGGGTTTGAGAGATAGTTCTTGTGTGACTTAGCTTGTTGGTTATTGATGATCAACATTCAATTGGGGAAATGAGGGAGGAGGCTGTGGATTGTGATAGATAAATCGGAGGCCATAGATAGTTGTAATTTAGAAAACTCAGGCTTGGTCTCAGGGTGCAATTTTTGAAAGTTAGACACTATCAATTCTACTCTTACCAATTGAGATACTGAATCATCAATATTTTGATGACCATCTCAATTAGAATTGATCCTTGAATCTTATTTTTATGATCATGACAATTTTAATTATTTAATTTTTTTGTGGTGTATTTGGTTTATATTTATTGTTTTCTTAAGGCTTTTATCGATTCATGCTACCTTATGAATGTGATCATAGTGGATTCGTAGTTGTGTCGATCCTTCATACGTTTTTGGTAGTTCTAATTTATTCTACAATATATATACGTAAGATATTGGTGGGATCAATTTGATACAAGGTACCAATTGATTTATTTTTTAATGATTTTAGATTGATTTTTACCATTAGTGACTATTTTTTATATCTTACAAGGGTGATAGTTTTTATTATGTTATTGATTTGGGTGGGAAAGTGATTCATTCATGAACTAATCTTCTATGAGTAAGTTGGGTTATAGGCCATTTTTTTGTCTCACAGTAGATCAGGGTGTGACATTCAAAGTGATATTTCCTCCCATCGTCAACAATCTTCTAGATGTACTCAATGGAGTATTTTGGGAATTACCAATAGAGTGGATGATATAGTATACAATTGATCTTATGTTGGGTACTGATCCAATTTCTATTAAAATTTTCAAAATGGATCTTATATATCTCCATGAATTTATGTCTTATCAACAGTACCTTTAGGAAAATTTGTCTAACCATCTATGTACATAACCTTGGGGATATATGATTATGTTCTCTAATATGTAATATAGTTCCATAGGTATATTTCTAGATTTAAGTAAACTAAAAAATACGATCGTTATGAACTGGTATTTGCTTCCTCGAGTTTGTGATTTGGTTAATAAAATAAATAATAACAATTATATCTTTATGATGATTATAAATTTACTTTAAATTCAGTAGAGGGTATGACTTTATGGTATTCCTCATATAGTATTTAGAAGTATATATGATCATTCTAAGTACCTTGTGATGTCTTTCATGTCAATGACTGTTCAATGGGTTTCTATGTCTTTGATGTATAGTTTTTCAATGATATTTTTATTACCCAATTTTCATTTTCGTAAAAAAATTAAGAGTATATCATTTTGTAGGAAGAACATTCCCAAAATTTGGTGTTAACTTTTTCAATGCAACAAGGGTATCAGTTGTAACTAAAAGTGCTATTTTTTTCTTGACTTATTTTTATTTCTTGGGGAACATAATATCTACTGTATTAGTAAAATGAAATATTGATAAGGTAGAGGAGTGTTTTTATATGATATATCGAATAATTTAACCCATAGTCACTTATTCTTTGGATTTGATTATCAATTTTCCAATGATCATATAAGACTTATCCTGCTTGGATTTGTCATTGAAGAGCCTAACCAAAATGGGGTAATGTTTTAATTGATGGATTCATATGGAATTTTTTTTATCATTATGGTAATTTGAATTTCATTGTAATTTTGATCACACTCGGACCTATTAAAGACAATTATATATATTGTGATGCATCAGGTATTGGTTTAGGAGTAGTAATGATGTAGCATATACACGTAATTATATATTTTTTAAGGATTTTGATGTCTCATGATAAAAACTACCCTACACAATATTTTTAATGAGTTTTGGTTATTACACACTTGATGTTTTTTAGGGTTTATATATTGTGGGAGTGGTTTGTATTGTTTTTAGATTATAAAAGCCATAAATATTTTTACTATTAGTAAGATCATAACCATCAGTAGTAAAGATTGGTTGAATAGAATTAGTCTTAGATTTTGATATAGTTTAAATTATTATCAATGGAGACATAATTTCATGTTCATTTAGTTTGAATATTCGAAGATCGGTTTCTCTATAATTTTGAAATTATTGGTAGATGACGGATCATTTTTTTGAAATATGTTTGGAGGTTTAAAAGAACCATGGATAAGAAAAACATTCTTCCTTGTTGGTTGTTTCTTCACATCTTGATAGGGTTAATGAATGTAAGATTATGGACATTCATTTCTTGTTGATGTATGGTATTATATATTTTCTGGGGACACTATTATACTAGAGTCATAATGAAAATGATATACTATTTCTGGGGTCATGTTGTAGTTCACATGATCATGGAAGAGAAATCAGTGAGGGGCTTCCATGCCCCAAAATTGGAATTACGTCAAGTTCGAACCAATATGTATTATGTATTAAAATACTAATATAGGTGTACAGAGATAAAAAAATATCTAGATGGGTTCTTTAAATGATGCTCCACCTATCAGTAGGTGAAATTTAGGCATTATTGTACCATGGGCCTTTTCTATCCATTACACATTCTTCAGTGGAAGTGGGGTGAGGATGTCAAGACCCGTCCCTCGAGCCTGTGTCGTGAGTACCCATGCCCACCTTCCATAGTCTAGGGGATAGAGATAAGTACAGAAAGGTTTATTCCCTATAACTGAAGGCAGTGACTTTATAAACTAAAAAATCACACAAACCAAACACACAGAAAGATACAAGAACAGAGTAAAATATATAGTAAATGGGGTGTGTACAGAAAGTAATGTGGCCATAATACAAGAAAAAATAAAAAGTACAAGTAAAAATGGGATGTACAAGTAAAACAGGAAAGAACTCATGTGAACACCCATCAATGATCATGACTGAAGGGTAGGTACAGCTCTCGAACGGTCATCTCTGCAGATCATCTCATCAAATGACCACTTCCAAGCTGCCTCCATTCCATGTATCCTCATCCTCAGTAAGTTATGTCTGTCGTCTGCACAAGAAACAAAAAGGAGCGGGCCTATCCCGTGCTGGGGTGAGTATATCAATACTCAGTATGGACCCCGAGACCCTCGAAGGTCTCTCATAATCCACAAATGATAAACCAAAAAGCATGAAAACATATGTCAGCCCTACTTAGGTATGTGCCCTTACATATGCCTATGTTATCAATATATACTCATCACACACACGAGGGAAGACCACCACAAAGGTGAAACCATGAAAGTAGAAGTACCACATCAGTAACACCATGAAGATATAGTACCACACGGGTACACCACAAAGATATAAGACTCATCTAGAACAGGTATAAGTGAAGTATATAAGTACATATTATTAGTCGCGATCAACTTATTCTGTCAAGAGGTACTTCTTCTGATTATACGTAGTCTGGATCACACATGATCTATTGGTTCTAAGCCCCACAATGAACCACAAAGGATCTGACCCGCCAAAAGTCAATAGGTACTAACCCCCTCAATGACCCACATAGGATCTGACCCACATAGGATTGGCATGCGCTGACCCACACAGGATCGTTGAGCACTGACCCACACAGGATCTGACCCACATAGGATTGGTATGCACTGACCCACACAAGCTCACCGAGCGCTGACCCTCACAGGATCTGACCCTCACAGGATCTGACCCACACAAGATTGGTGCTAACCCACACAGGAGTTCTCAGTACTAACCTCTATATGATCTGTCTCCAACCTCTACCTCACATCCAGCAACTGGATTCCCATTAATAGAACGTTTCAAAGAACTCCTACTCAAATAATAGGTCATACCTCAACTATCATGAAGAACCCAAAAGAAGTATCTCAACGGTCTGTCACGTCATAAGGGACCCAACGCAATTGAGATCCCATCAATCGGATTCTCGTCCTGTATGTTATTAGCATTTCTACTCCGAGGGCCCAGTTGGATTCGGGGTTTGATCCAACCTAGTAATACTCCAACATTATCCTAAACTCTAGTGTAGTATACTAAAAAGTCCATCTGGATCCAAGGATCCCAACACCATAGACGATTGTTCAAACGGACGTTGGTTCACTAGTTAGGGAAAAAAGTGGAAACTGGGTCTCGATGGGCCCGGGTCCAGTCTTACCCTGTGGGAAAGACCTAGCCCGACTCAGGTCCAGCCTGGTTGGGCTAGGCTGTGGTAGGCCCTGGCCTGCTGGGCTACTGACCGTCCTGACCCGTTATAGGGTGGCACGGTCTGCTGGGCGCGGCCCACTGTGGTGCAGCCCACTGGGCGCGGCCCACTAGGAGCAACCTATCGGGCGTCGCCCATGGTGTGACCTGTGGTCGGGTGGCTCACCATTGTGGGTTCATCCCAAATAGACACCCGGGGGAGATGCCCCTAGTTTTCTCGAACGGTCCGTAGACTGTTTTGCTGGCACGCTGGACCCACCGGAGGGGTCCTGCTTAGCACGACACAGCCGGCTGGAATGGTCGGCCCTCCATCCAAGGGCGAGGATGTACGTGGCTGCTCCCGCGGTTGGCCAATTTCCGACCACCTTGGTGCACCGCCATGGACAACAGGCGGCTGACTTATCCTCTACCGGTGGCACAGACGCGTGGCGCCCCTCTTTCACGTGGTCGTCCAGTGTGTCAGCCGCTGTTCTCCCATCGTCGCAGCCGATGGGTCGCTGCTTTCTTCTATACCGGCAACGCGGACGTGCGTCACCCTGGTTCAACACTGTAGAGACCCTAAGCCTGACGTACAAGGACATTACATTACTTTTGCGGAATACTTAGTACATAACAAAGATACACACACAAGGATCGTATAGGTTTAGTGTCTTTGGAAACTCGGAATATAATCTTCTAATCGTGGTGAAAGATCTTCAACATCTCCCATAAAGATCTTCCTTTTTTTTTACCTAAATCCTTTCTTTATATCCTGGGGAAAAGAAAACATAAAAGGGTGAGCTCAAATGCTCAGTAAGGGTAAACAAAAGAAATATCAATCACATCATTTTCATAAGAACATAACATTTTGGAAAACTTAACCTGCAAAAGAGAGCATAATTTCATAACATGGGATAAATCATAGTAGTGAAATGAAATCACAATAATCATAACTTAAAACATTAAACTTTGTGGAATACACACATAATCATAGAGAATCATTTCTTGTTAGTCAAGACTCATTGCCAAGACTATCTTAGTGGACAAAGTCCCTTTCTGAACCGAGTCACCCTCGTTTCAGTCCTGTTTCACTGAACCGGTATAACCTACCATTCTAGCCATGTCTATCTCATGAGATATAAAATATTTACCCAATGCATTGGAGGGAGATATAGGTCCCACCCATCTCATAATGATACCATTCTTATGTGTGCCACAAAATCATACATCATACATCATTGCATAACCCATGTAATACAAATAGGAATCTTAAACATCATGACATCATAAAACAATTCATATAAGATAAAGTAATTCATAAAAATAATTCCATCACAACATAATCAATGTAATAATTGGTATAAAAACAGAACCCTTTATTATCTTAGATGGAAAATAATTTTGATAAAACACTTGAACTCCATTCTTGAGGAAAATATCCTTTCAAATTCAAAAACATTTTCCTTTATTAACATGTCATACAATTTTAAACTAGAAGAAGTTGATTACAAATAAACTTGAAAACTTGTAAAGGAAGCTTCTTGGAAATAATGTTTTAAAAATCCATTCATGTCGTATAAGTTAAAAAAACATTCTTCGCACTTTTGTCAAAAAAGTCAAAAAGTACCTCGTACGAAAAACGACAAAAGATTCCTTTCATATCTTTTACTAAAAACTCACCAAAGGGTAAAATTGGGTTTAAAAATTTGTAGGTGGATGGAAATAACATTACATATTGAGGAAACATAGATTTGGATGATAAAATACACCCCAGTAAATACCAACGTATAAACAATCTCGGATAAAAATGAGATTGTGATATTTCCCTTACCTTATGTCCGATATGCTTTGTACGTATCCGAAAATCCTGTATAATGATTTAAATAATGTCATTAACTTATTACAGAATCATATTCATTGATATGATATCATATATGGTTCACTTATGACATTATATTACCCGTTCTTTTGTAAATTCGATGTTAAAGAAGCGTTTTGGGTAAAATCGTTTCAGTTATCGTAGGTGTTTGGACTTGTTGTTATTGACATTGTTATTACTTATATCATGATTTAATTACTTACAAAATATAAAACATGATTTATATATCATATATATTCAGTATATATATATATATAATAGATAGATAAATGAAATGAAACACACCGTTCATGGAGACGGTAGTCCGTACGTATGCATGAACGCTGTTTTCCTTTCCTTATTATCTTGAATGGAAGTAAGTAGATGAAATACATATATACATAAATCCAGTAGCTTTATAATGTCATATATTTCATTATTATTTCTTATATATACTTTATAATCATTCTTAAATGGTTAACATGGAGAATGAATCTCATCGCGTCGTGGAGACGGTAGTCCGTACGTACGCACGAGCGATGATATCGTTCTCATGTTCGTGAAATTTTGTTTAAATGTATGTATACTATTTCAGTATCAATATCACTTTATGATAATCATATATAGTTATTATTTACACCATTATACCCATCCAAGTAAGGTGGTGGTGGAAAATAGATTTCACCACGGCGTGGAGACGGTATTCCGTACGTACGCACGCGCGGTAATTTCGTTTTTCGTAGGATGGATAAATGGTGAAATAGGATTGTTTCATACTTATAATAACATATAATTATATGAGTGATACTGATGTTATTACTTCATAATGAAACAACCTAAGAAGAAGAAGTGGAAGAATAAATAAAGGTGAATGAATCGGTAACGGAAATTACCTCTTCTTTGAAGGGCCTCTTTGAGACATCCTCTTAGGGCACTAAAATTGGTCTTTGAGGAAGACCACAACCTCTAGGATGTTTCTAGGGAAGTGTAGAATATAATTTGTCAGGGGTTGGCCGAACTTTAAGGCTCAAAGTTGTGTGAGGAAGAGAGGGAGGAGGTGCCCTTTTATAAGGGAGGAGAGGGGTACCTTTGGAATAACTAAAAATATTATTTTATTATAAGGTCAAGTTCGGTTTTAAATAGCTCCAAATTGATTTATTTCTAGGCTAAGGTGGGTATGGGTCGAAATCCTCTCATCCAATAGAATTTAGAAAAGTTTAGGTTCCTATTTTAACCTTATCATTTAGATTTAACATTAAATTAAATAATTTTACTTTAACCGTGTCTTCTTGTGTTCTTACACTATAAGGTTAATAAACATACAATAAGAAGACAAACGAACCCCAAATTGTTTATTATTAATATATATAACCTTATCTAAGTCATTTTTTTGAACCTTAGATTTTTAAGAATAAAATAACAATTAATAATATAATATTTGTTTTAAAAACTATTTTATGTCAGTTTTGACACTATTTTGTAATTGATTTTTGTGAAACTCATATCAGAATGATAAGTTCGAAAAAAGTTAATTAAATCAATACTAACATGTCATATTAACCTATAAAATTAGTGTAATTCATAAAAAGTCTCAAATTATATTTATTTTGGTATTTATAACATCAATTATGTCAATATTTCATTAATAAGATAATTACTGCATCATCGTTGTGTCATAAATAAATTAAATTATTTAATATCTAAAAATTAAAAATAAACTACCATTATGTTGGAAATCTTTTTATCTTTCTAATTAATATTTATAGTCTAATTTATCTTATGTATAACCCCATATTAAAAATGTTTTAGTAAATAAACTTTGATTTTAACTCTTTTAACCCTTCTTTAAATAAATTAATAATAAATGTCCTAATCTAATCCATGTGGGCCTAAATGGTCATATTTTATTCCTAAGCTTGTTTGTGGTCGAATTAAACTTATCCAATAGAATTTGGACATGTTTTAGGGTAATAATAATATCATTTTTACCCTTAATTACCCTATTTACTTTTAACCGTGGTAAAAAAAAGTAAAAAGTTATTATTCACCAAAAAATTATTTTCATCTCATTGAACCACATTTTACTTACTGACATCAACCGTGTCTCTCGGATTTTTGAAATTCCACTCACAGAAGCGGTAAAATTATGTTTTATGAAAAATTCAGTTTTTTTTAACTACCACTTAGTGGTTTCACTATTCATCAAAAATTGAATGTTTTCAGAAAAATACCAAAAATTAGGCCTAAGCTATATTTGATATTATGAACTCAAAAATGATTTCTATTTTACCAAATTCAAAACATATCAGTTGCATTAATTAATTTAAAAATTAATTCCCATCGTCAAAACAAAAGGCGTGTTTTTAAGAGATAATAACTATCAAAAGATTGACACTTGTTTATAACTGGTTTAAATGTGAAATTACATCCAATGACCAACATTGTATTAAATTGTAAAAATATATTCTAAATATACTTTAAAACCACTGAATTTAATAATTTATCACTATTAATTATTTCGATTGAAAAAGTTGTTTTTAATTAAAATTTAGTAATTTCCACTATTCATCAAAATTGAAAGTTATCCGAAAATTACCAAAATTTTACCCTAAGCTAATTTCGATATTCCAAATCCAAAAATGAAGTCCATTTTGAAAAATAAAATTTACAAAATTTCAAAAAGTGGTTATTACTATTCATAACGGCTAGTTTTAATAATATTTTAATAGCATATCATTGTTTAGCGAAACTTGGTGTTGCGTACAACACACACTATCGTGGAAGGTCGCGATTGCGTGTAATTCAAGCCAGGTCAGAGATGTGTGTTGTGAAAGATCCTTTTGGTGTAGCGTATAACACAAGACATTAATGAAATTAAAAAGAATATTTTTCATAAAATCTCGGGGTGTTACAAACACAGTCGGTCGGGGTGATGGTTGTCATCATCCTCTGTTTTGGTTGATAGACCACAAAATCCATATGCGGTATAGTTGTACAGCCACCATCATCGTTCCCATAAATAACGTGTCAAATAAGGAGGATTGTGGAGGGATCGAGTTGTGTTTGTTTGGCCCACACCCTCTGTGTTAGACTCATGGAAGGTCTTTCATGTGATTCAAATTGACGTAATAACCAAGAAGAAATGTAAACAAATCCCTACCTTTCTATTCATTGGAGATTTCACGACGAATGAGAAGAAGACGTCGATGTTCGTTGCTCCCTCCCCACAATTCCAATCCGAACTATTGTTTCATCCTCATTGTTGATCAGAATGATGTTCTTTATTGAAGAGGTTCTTCATTTGGAGGATCTCCTTTGATAGAAAATGTTTCTCCAAAGATCTCCCCAAGTTCTCCCTTTTCGAATGATTCCTCCATCATGAAATGAGGATCTAATATTAATTATGTTATGTTAATTAAACCAATTACTGATGGCACATTTAATTGGGGGAATTTCAAGGGATAACTCACATTAAAGAGGGTTTTCAATGGTTGGGTGGTCCCCACATCTAACTTAAAATGATAGGTTTCCAGCCCAGGTGGTCCCCACCACTAAATTCAATGTAGAGGTTTCACATAAAAAATAAGATGATTTTGTCTTATTTCATTTTTCATAATTTAACTCTCCCACGAAATCAAGAAAACTAACATCCACCCATGACCTACTATGGTCAAGACGAGGGTATCTATAAGTGGATATCGGTGCTATGAGTTCAACGGTGTCCTCGGATTTCAATTCTGAACACTGCTTAAAATGTTACCAAATGTCACTCATGCATTTACAAAACGTACCTGAAAAAAAAGTTTAGAAATTCATTCCGGGCACACCGGGCCTCAGAATCACGCGCCATCAATTTTCACGGGCTCGTAACATTTCCATATAATTAAAAAATATTACATCGAAAAATCCGAGTCTTTACAGAGGTGTCGAGGGATTTCATGATGAGGTTTTTGAGGACCCCTTGAGGTCATGATTCGGTCTATTTTTTGGATAATATTAAAAAATAAACCCTTTTCATACCAATATATGAATCTATTCATATAGATGTGATATTTATGTTGTGTGTCTTGATGTTGTGTTCATTCATGGGGTGGCAAGAACCATCTTCTCAAATTTGGATTCTAATTTTACCTAAAAATTATTAAAAGGGTTAAATTAGGTACTTGTAATATAGGAACACATTACAATAGTTTATCATTAATAGATATAGTGACATTTATAGAATATGATTCATCTAAAAGAAGACATGATCTATATCTGCACCCTTTTCATATTATCTGGGAAATTAATCTTGCACTGATAGAGTTTTACTATAACAAAATCATACAACCCTTAATTTAGAAGTATATTTTTTAGGAATTATATGGGAGTTCATTCTAATCAAATTGGTAATGAATAGTGTAATAATATTAAACTATTTTAGGATAGAGTCTCACACAAGAGACATTAGAGAAAACTCAATTTATTATGATGATGTCACTAATTGATCAGAGTATGAAAATATTATATAATAATCAAAAATTTCTTCTATTAGAGGATGAGTTAGGTGACCCAATATTCTTGAAATTTTCAGTAAATCTCAGGAAACATCACATTTGGAGATTGGTTATGTCATTTTCATACTTTTGGTCAACTTTTGAGGTAATGAAAATGATCGGTACTATGGAATACAGATTTTATCTACAATAATGTTATACCTATATGGATAATGTGATTCATTTCACTAATCTTCGAATATATCATCTGGGGCTATATGATGAGATAAATAATGAGGTTTTTGAATTGGAATATGATGTGTCATTTGAGGAGTACTCACATCATATCATGGAACGTAATGATTGGAATATTAATGGTATGTTAATTCCCTTATCATTGGTTTTTTGGTTGAAGGAACATATTCATGGAGTGATATGGTAAAAAGAGTATGGTATGTCAGCATAGTGGAAGTATTCTTTTAGTGAAGAAGTTTGATGAATCTCAATATTATAGCTCATGAATGGGATATTATATAATATTATGTTTTTATTATTTCCAACACCTTTCTAGGGATAAATATATATGATTTATGCTAAACTAATTAAATTTTTTCATTTATGCCTGTTTATAGGATTTGGGGATTTATTAAGAATATTTCAAGGGATTGAGGCTTGAAATCATTGATTTTGGAGTTGAAACCTCGAATTCATTGTTAATGTTAACTATGAATCTCAAACATCTATGGTATGCATAATCGTAAAGTTTTTTAATCTTGCATGGCACTCTAAGAGACTATGAAAATGTCTTCATAAAATATAGAGGTATTTTTCATAGTAGAAAAATATATTTTTAAACTATGTGGCTTATCCATGAAAAATTGTCTTTTGTAGGTAATGGATGTTAGCATGGCTGGCACATGATTTGTTAAATTGTCCATCAAAACTATGTACTCCTTAAAAAGAGATTTTTTTGGGTTTTCCCTTATGGACTATAAGCCATAAAACCCTATTATATTCCATCTTTTGGATGGAACATCATCTATAATTTACCACACTATTCTCCCATGGTTTTTTATGTTTCTCCTTTGATTCAAGCCCTTCTGTAGTATTGTTTGGTGTGTCAAAATTTATAAGGTAATACAAAAAATTTGTCTCTTCTCCATAATTATTTCACCAAAACATCTTATCTTCCCTCATAATTCTATATAATATACAATTTTTTGAATGACTGTCTTTAAATTTTAATTTTCCACAATTATATCTCTAATTGAGGATCGATAATATGCAAGTGAAATCATAAGAGGAGAATGTGGGTTATCCATATATTTTCCAATAATTTTTTCTTTCTTTTAAACTATTCGAATTGTCTGCTCATGCCAACCAACAATATATTCACCATAAATTTAATTAAATGCTATAATTTTTTTGTTTACATAAATATGTACATTATTATTTTTTATTAAATAACCTATATTATGAGTGATCCCCTGATGAAAATTTTTTTATTAAAACATGAAATTGATATTAATTCATGAAAATTGGATTTTTTTTCCCATATAATTGAATTCTACGGCAAAAGAAAAAATTGATAAATTTAAATTTTTTTAAAATTTGATTATAAATGGAAAATGGGTAAAATGATGTGATATGTTAGCTATGAACTAAAGTGTCCTGGTAAAATTTTATGGTAAATCAAGATGTGTGTTGGTAATAAAAAACAAGCAATGATAAAGGATAATAATTTATTAAAAAAATTTGAAATAGTCATTATCCTATGAAATTTAAATAATTATGGAGTTTTTTTGTAAACACTCATTTTTTGGTCATTGTCTAGTGAATTTAAATTCTCATGAAGTGAAATAATAGACACTCTTGGAGAGGTCCTAATATGTTAGAATGTAAACTCCAATAGTGAGGTCTTGTAAATTCACATGGAGTATCTTTTATATATAGAGACCCAAAAGTATCACACATCAATATTATATCTTAATATATATAAATATTCATTTTTAAAAAAAATTATTTATTATAGATTCGTTTATTTAGAGTGAAATTGTAAAAATTGAAACCAATAAAACTAGTTCATCGGTGGGCCACATCATCTCCAATAAATTTCTTCATAACAAACACCCCTCTTAGAGAAATCATAAAAATATAATTCTTAATAATATAGGGAAGAGAAACATAATAAAGGTTAATCTTAGATTCTAAGTAAGGGTAAACAAGCTAAATAAACTCATATCATGAACATAGGGGTATGAGAACATGATTTTAACATTTTAAATCAATAACATGCATACCATATATCATGAACATGATTCATGGAAAATGAGAAGGTAGTTATATGAAAAGAATAACAATTGAATAAAATAACTTTGGCCACAAAATCAAAAATGTTTCCTAAGAAGTATATTTTTGGAAAAACACATAACCATATAAAATCATTTAACAAGGACATCCACTAGGAAATTCATAACTTTTTAATCATTGGATAACAACATGTATACCTGCTTCGGTCCTAGTAAGACCACATGTGTACCATATCTTATGGATTGGGATAACCACATGTGTAACCTCTATGAAAATATAAAATATATCCTTTTCATATTCATTAGAGGAAAATGTAGTTCCCAGCTATCACCTACTAAAAATCATTCATCTAGGTGCCACAAGATCATAAAAAAGTTGTCATATCAGAACCCATGAGAAGAATTTTGTTTCATATAAAATTTCATCATAGAATAACCCAAGAAAAATTAATGGATTTCATAAACATATTTTCTTCATAAACAAAAAATATCTACCTAATGAATAATGATTGTATCTTTGGATGATTTCACTAAATAATTTTTTGTAACCTTAATGGTTTTCATCCTACTTGTAATATTATTTTTAATTAAAATTCACATGGTGAATTAATTTTTGGAAAACATTTTCTTTGTAAATTAAATATAAACAATAAATTAATAAAATATCTTGAAAATTATTTTCTATTGAAAATTACGTTGAAAACATATAACAAAATATTTAAAAGTCATATAAATCATTTATAATTAAAAATAAGCATTAATATTTAAAAAAAATAGGAATAAAATATTTTCAAAATTAATTTCTATAAAAATAAACCGTAAAATGTTTCATGAAATCCTTAAAACATTGATTTTTCTTGATGGGTGGAAATTTCATACAATCTAAAATAAAGATTCAGTTTAGATTTTCAGGAAAAATTCATTTAGAAATTATTATCAAATTGAACATGGTATTAATTTAAATTTTTTTAAATTAAAACAAAGATAAATTTACATTAAAAATATAAGATAAAAATTAAAAAATTAAAAAAAAATTGGAAAATATGGATATAGAATATTAAATGTTTTGAAAAAATATGAAATAATAAATGTGTATTTTATTTTTAAACTTTATTTTAGAATCATGAGTAAATTAATGGAGGGAAATTATGAAAAAAAAATTATTCTTATGAAATAACCATAGAAAAATAAAAATCATTATTTTATTTGGATATTGATCATAATATTTCATTACTAAAAGTGTAAACATAAACAATCACAAAGAAAAAAGAGATCATAACATTAAACCTTTACCACTTTAGTAAATTTTGACTAATAATACCCATTAAATAATAACAACAAAAACATTAAATATCTTTTATAAAAGAATCCATATGAATGTAAATTTCAAATGATCTTTATATAATCCCTATAGACGAATATAGACAAAATTTATGTCCCAAATAAGAAAATTTGATATTAAAATACCCTATCATACGTGTCCATATTCAATGTACATGTTTGAACCTCCTATATAAAAAATATTAAATTATTAAACATATATTAAAGAAACATACTTATAAATATTATACAATATATTACTTTTTTTACCCTTCATTACCCATTTATCAACAATTTCATGTTAAAATAAAGTTCTTTGTAATAATTGTTTTGTTTTTCATATATGTTTTTATTTTTTATTATTGGTCATATTACGTTGATCAAGGTTACATCATACATATATTTTTAAAAATGATATTAATATAATATTTATTCAGTATATATGTTTTTATATTAATCCATTAATGTAATATATTTAGAAAATTAAACATGTTCTTCTTAGAGATTGTAGGTCGTATATATGCGTCAATGTTGTTTCCATTTTTATAATGGATGAAATGATATAAATGTAAATAATATATTACAATTATATAATATTTACTATTTAATATATATTATATAAATTCATTAAATTTTCAAAATTAACTTTCTTGAATATATGGCCTAAAATTATTTATTGTGTTATAATATTTTAAAAAAATTTTCCTTGAGGTGGAGTATGAAATAAAACAAAAATAATGGTCTTTTAATTTTACCTCTTCTTCAGATAATATCATTAGTTATATAAATAAATCCTTCATTGGTGGGTTTAATAATAATAAAAAATCCAAACATAAGTGTATATGGAATTATGTAACATATTTTGTAATTAATATTTTTGATGAAATGTGTATTTTTCTATTAAAAGGCCCGGTGAGGTCATTACCATTTATAAGTGGGGAAGAAGAAACAATTGGAATGTTTTAGAAAAATGAAATGTCAAAACGCTTTTCACATCAAAAAAATATATAAAAAGTTCCATTATAGAATAATTGAGTTTATAATATCTACTGTCTATATCCAAATGTTTTTTGGCACATATCCATTCCATTTTAACCATTATCATTTTTTTCAAACCTCAAGGTAACCCTATTTTAACTTTAACAGAGATAATTAAATTTTACTGTATTTACAATTTATTTTGACAAAAATTCTGTTGAAAATATTATGTAATTAAAATTATTCTAATTCAAAATATGTAATTTATGTTTCAAAGTTATATTCACAAAATTCAAAAAATACCACTTCAAATTAAACCTGCAAACGTGAGGAGAAATTTGTTTTCTAAAAGAGAAAATATTTGAATACAAAATTCGTTTTAATATAATAATTCAATAATAATATTATTAAAATGAAAAAAATATATGAAAAATATATAATTTACTTAATTTTACTTTTAAAACATTTTTAAATAAAAATTGACCTTATACATTCATTAAATGATAATGTAGTCTTCTTTAAAAATAAGTATTTTTTTACAATACATCAAAAATAAAATCTTTTAAAAAAAATATCCCTAAGATAATAGTGATATGTAGATATTCAAATTGAAGTTTAATACATTAAATAAATATTATATAGCTTTAAAATCTATCATTTAATATATTTTATTAAAAATACATAAAAACATTTTTAGAAAATATATTTTTCCAAAATATATAAACACTTTACAAATAATTGAATATTTTGTTCGATTTTATTTCATTATATATAACTACTATTCATAATATTTATAATTTAAATATTAATATTCTGTCCACCATGTTTAATAGATTGGTAATATTCGTCATTTTAAATAAAAATATTAATAAATTTTCAAGGTTTGTTAAAACCCAAGGCTGTATGTTGTGCAAGAAGTCAAATAAATTAATGTTTCTCTAAATAATATTACATAAAATAATAGTGTGATTCATTATAACCCCCATAAAATTGTTCATTCCAAAAAAAATCATAATCTTACTAAAAGGAACTGAATAAATTTTTCTCTCACTACATCCTCAGTTTTCCATAAAACTTCCACAAGCTTGTGGTTTTGCATTGAAACATTTAACTAGTGAGTGGTCGTGTTTCCTAGAACATTCTTAGAATGACCCAAAAATTCAATTGGTTCTCCTTTATAAGAAATATATTTTTCCCATGGTACAAACCATAATTTAATTATATTTAATAGATCTATAATTTACATCCTTCTAAGAGATACATGAAACACATTATGAATCTAAGATTTGTTTAGTGGAAGAACAAAGACATAAGATATTATCTAATCTAATTAAGAATTTTGAAATGATAGATATACCTAAAGATTTTTTTTAAAATAGAATTAGATTATTCGATGAAAAAATTAATAGGAAAACATTATTAAAATTATATAATTCTATATCACATCCATATTTATTATAATATATTTTCTATTAAAATTTTTCTTCTATTTTATTTCACATAATGGAAAGAAATTTCTCTTCAATTTCACCATCTTGTGTTGTTACCAATAAATTTCTTTATATATATTTATACCAACACGTTATAGTTCTTCAAGTCATTTTACAGTGGGATTCAAAGAAGTATTTTGAATTCCAGAGTAAAATCTATTATTTTATGAAAATAAAACAAGAGGAATGTGTTGATCCCAACCACCATTGAAATACATAAAACTGGTTCTCAACATACCCTCATTGTTTTTATTTTCCTCTTAAAATAAATATATATCATAGGATTATATATTACTCTTAATCATAAATCTATATCAAGATATTTTTTAAGACATTTCATGAACATTAAGGTATAGCATGGATCCCAATTAGATACAAATGAATGTGGTACATCAATAAATATTAATAATTTCCCAATGTATACTCTACTAAGATGATAAAGATAAATTTCATCTCTGATAATGTTAAATAGTGATGAATTTTAATGAAAATAAACTATGAACCCAATTTCATTATTCACATTTGACATTTTCATGAGTCTAATAACAAAATCTATGCTGATGTTTTCCCATTTCCATTTTGGTATGTGTAATGGTGGTAACATCCCCATATGATAATTACACATGTATATAGATTGTTGAAATACAATGAACCATGATAAAAATTCTATGATATCTCTATTCATGAAATCTCATGATCAATACTCTTTCAAATATAATTACATATTCTATTTCCTGAATGAATATATAATGAAAAACAATGAGTGTCCTCTAAATACCCCTTATCCAAATATAATATGTGTTGAATAAAAACATTATTCCTGAACCATATGATTCAATAAAAAATGGTTAAAATGAGAAACATTTCTCACCACCATCTATATCCCTAAATCTTCCTTTCGGGCCTCTTTAATCATCACATGGATAGATGGTTGAACCCTCAATTGAGAAATATTTTATTTCTCTCATTCCATAAAAATTATTAATCTGATCCTTTTATGATCCCCAAATGTTGAATCTTTTAGAATCATTATCATCGATATGCTCTCCCTTAATTTTAAATATATAAATCATCAACCTTGTTCAATATTCCTAGGTGTTAATAAATTGATCTATTAGAAACATTAAACATATATAACCAAATTCACAGGTTCATGTTCGACTATATCGGTGTGAATATATAATATAATATTCTATAATCAGTATATATATCACACTTTTCTATATCAAGATAATTTCAACATATCATTAATGAAAAAATTACCATATTTAACTCCAAATCCTGAGTTGGCTCATTTATATCATGAACCTTATATTGTAATGAAGAATAAGATATAACCATGAAATTTTTTTTTAGGAATTCATCCTAATACCATCTTGAAATAATCACTATATATTACAAACCCTTCTCCATTACAGGGTAATATATATATACTGGTTCACTGACTAATGTTCTATTATGTTCCTTGAAATTTTACATGCATTCATTTGATCAAAGGAAATTAGATCCCTTCTACATTTACATGGTGACTGGATTAGATTTTGTAGATAATTTATCCAATATCCATAAATAATATCCATCCAAACAATAAAAACATTGTATTTTATTCGCAATGGTCTGTCTTGCAGAACATTCAATATCATTCATTTTTTATGGGTCCACCAATATATCATCTCATGACATTATAAGAACAAAAAATGAATCCATTTAAAGACTATATTAATACTTTTTAAATTTTGAATACACATTATCCTTCCTTATGGTGTTCATTAAATTCCTAAAGTGATTTTTATGCACATAAATTATCTTAAAATAATTAAAAATGTTACCTATAATGAGTGTGAAAAACTTATCTGGGAAATCTATAAAGAATATATTCATAAAATCTTTAAAGATAGTGGTTGAATTAGTAAGAGAAAATTAAAATACTCTTTATTAATAGTGTCCATACCATAAAAAGATTTTTTTTCATGGGTATATCATCCTTCTTGAACATCAATTGATGAAAAACAAAAATAAGTTCAATCATATATAAATTAATGAGCTTCATAGACTTGATCAAAAAATTCATGAATATATCATTAAAGGATACTCATTCCATATCATCTTCTTATTATACTCCCAATATTCAATGAATAATGACATTGATCTATATTTTTGTTAAAATAGTTATTTTTTACCCAATTGTGAAACAGATTTCTTACAAACACCCTTACGAATATTATCATGGAGTTTCTTCTACAATTTGATTCAACATATTCTTATTCATTAAATAGTGGGTAACTAAAATATGTGTAACACTAGGTATGACTTCAATTGATATCTCTGCAATATTATTTAGTGTAAGATAAGTAAACTATTCAAAAAAATATCAAAAAACTCTACTACTATTGTAATATGATAAATTTTAATTTTCTACCAAACCATCAATAATAAATGCACCATTTGAATAGGAATACAAACTCATAAAATGTATTTTATTTCCATTGAATGTTAATGTTTATCATCCCCCTAATAAATTTTCCTAGATTCGTTTGGAATATCAAATGTGACCTCCCCTAATCATAATCTCTTGTTTTATATATCTAATGAAATCCAATACATTCATAAGATAGCATCAAATTAATCCATTGGAATAATGAAAATATTTTCAAAATGAACATTCCCATAACTTTAATTAGAGAGGAATCATATACTTGTGATGTGATCATAATAGTAATTGTTGTTTTCTCTGATAATACCAATTCTAATAATTCATATTGTATTTTTTACACTTAAAAATTCAATATAAATAAATGAGGGGGTAGATCTAATGAAATATAATATAATAGAATTTATATAGTGGATGGAATGTGTATCACTCACCATGTCATTATCATTCCCATCATTCGACATAGTGTTCATTTGAGATTTAAATTTATCCCAATGTTCTAAATGTAGCTTACATTAATCATTTTCATCAGTACATGGATTTTGGATTTTGTTAGAATAACTACCAAACTGTTTCTATATGAATCATAGATTTGTAAGAGGTTAATTCTATATATTTTTCAGTTTATCTATATTATTATATAAATTACTCCGAAAAAATTTAAATTTAGAATCTCAATTTCATTACAATCCACAATTAAAATAATTTGTAATACCCTTAATATAATTTCCATATTTTTTAATTCCACACTATGATAATGAATAATGTCGCATCATTATCTCTCAATGACACTGAAATATTCCCAAGAATTTCATCATTTATCATTATAAAAACCATGAAGTTTATGGGTTAATCCACTCTCCATTTCCACCTTGATTGAAAAACAAATTATTTTTTCATAGAAAATAAATTCCATTATGTATAATTATTTTAGATGACTTGGTTTTAAAACACTGAATAATTAATCAACCATATATTCTCATCATATGATAATACCATAAAAATAACTCACAATTCTAGTAAAGTTTTCCACATATATACCAACAGATTATCCATGCATCTTATTTAACTCATGGAATTCCTTATCCATTTTTTTAGAAAATAATGATGTTTATATATTTTTTAAAATAAATTCTTGAAATCATCCAACTACATGGAGTCAAATTCATATTTTTGTCTCATATTCTAGATAATATTCCACTATCAAACTGGTTCCCCTTCAAAATTATATATGTAAAAAATGAATTTTCCCCGGTCCAATCACTGGATAATCCCTAATATCTTTTCAATGGTACTATACATTTCTCAAAAACATGTGGATCCATATAATCACTAAAATAACTTGTATGTTTCCTCATTAATAACTCAACAAAAATTTGTTCCCTATTTTATCATTCATAATCTCAACATAGTTCTTTCACAATAAATGATTTTTGTTCATGAAAAAAAGAATTTGAATTCCAACACTGATAAAATTTAGATATATAGGAGGAAAATAATTACATTTTCCATTGCATATATAATTAAAATAATTCCTTAATTCACAATCGATTCACTAAAACTTAAAAAAAAAGTGTTAGAACCACTAATAATAGTAGGGAAACCACATAATCCAAAAAAAATTAGAGTATGTATAAATCATGATGCCTCTATTTAAATATATATCACCTTAGGGTTAACATTGTTTATTCATGGTCATAATTTTTTTCTATCCTTCCTGATTGTTGATAAATTGTCTATAAATTTATAAATTATATACCCAAGAAGTGTCAAACCATGTGTTCAAAAAAGGCATATTTTTGTTCCAGAGGAGATCATTGAGTCTGAAAAAATAATCACATTTTATATTTATTACCCCGACGTAACATTGTTTCAGAACCACATGAACATATATTATAAATTAATGGATGTAATTTCCTAGAAACCAGACTCTATATCCTTCAAATAAATTTAAAAATATTTTCTAATACATAGACATAGCCTTATGGTACTCACTAATGTTTTCTAATACAATATTAGAATGATTTAACTAAACCATAATCTAAAACCAACTATATTGACCATAACTTCGAAAAAATAAATATTATATTATAGATGAAAAATATTCATTTCCTAAAAATATAATCCATGCTATAATCATTTAGGTAAAATACCTTTTTAAAATATGAAACAAAAACAAATGGCTCATAGGTGATATACATCAGCTCCCAATATATTCTATATAAATAATACATTCTTACAATTATCATACATAATACCTTTCATCTTAAAATGGGGAATTGAAAAAAATATTGTTTGATATCATATTCTTATAAAGGGTATGAGAGGTAGATATAATAATATCATGATCACATGGGAATGATATCTAACCAATCATAGTTTTCATAAATATTAATTTCAATTAAGATGTTGAAAATTATTTATAGATCATTATGATCAATGCCAAAATTGTATATTTATAGTGCCTTTGGAAACAGACTCACAAAGAACTGGATCATAAATGATATATATTATCTCCCACTATGTTCATAATACTAATCACGATTCATAGAGACACCATTTCTAAAACCATTATTAACTAATAGTGGAAAGAACCATAATAAATGAGATCTTAGATGATTAGTAAGGGAATTAAATTGAGCTATCAATAATCACATAATAATACCATGAGAATAAGGGTGTGATTAAATGATAATAGTATTTTAAATAAAAACCTTTCATATAATTAATCATAATATGGATTCAAGGAATAAATATATTAAGTTCATAATACATAAATCCCACTAGAATAAAAAAAGGTAACAAGATCCCAGATAGACGCAACATATGTAGTTGTTGAATACACATAAATTTTTAATTTTTTAAAAATGTGTAAAATGATACATCATCTCTCCTTTAATTATGGACATGAAATTTTTTCTTCACATAAACTTTTGGTTATAAAATCAAATACATGCATAATATTTTGGAACTAAAAGAATGGTCTAACCACAAACTTACAGAAATTAAATATTTTCCATGAAAAAAATTATGGACATGAAACCAGGTCCTTGCATGATATTATAGACATAATGAGAGGACAACAGATAAACTTATGAACATGAAACTAGGTCCAAGAATAAAATTGAAAACAAGAAATCAATCTCACACGTAATAGTTTTTCCGCAATAGTTATCCCTATTTAACCAATTCATTATAGGGATATATATGTCCAACATTACACATAAATAAAATCATATATAGGTTTTCCAAAATATAAAAAAACATTCATTAACTCTGAACTCATGAAAATAAATGAATTTCATAAAATTTACATCAATTTATAACCTTTTTAAAAAGGGAATGTGTTTCATCAACAGATTTTTATCATAGAAATAATTCATCCAAAAAAATAATATGGATGCTATAATTAGATCATATATCGTTTAAACCATAATTATCACCAATGGATTTCATCTATGAATTGAAATTTATTTTTAATTGTAAATACAAGGATTTTCCATCTTATTGTTTTTAATTATATGTTTTTATTATGATTCTGATAAAATCGATGGCGCATGATTCCTAGGACTGGTGTGATGGAATGAATTTCTGAACTTTTTTTAAGGTACGTTCAGTAAACCAGAGAGTGGAATTTTATAACTTTTGAATAGGTGATCGTATTAAAAACATGAGAGAAATTTTTAATCTGCAGTGTCGGGATTCTCTTAATGGAGGATTTACTTCGACTGTAGTCAGCCACGACAAAAATTTGGAATTTGGGACTTTTAAGAGAATAATAAAATTAGAAATATATTTTCTTTCTCTCTTTTCTTTTCCTCCAATGGAAAAGCAGCATGGGGTAGACCAATGATGTGTCATTCCATTAAATTGCGTGCCTCATAAAATCTATTGTAACAGTGCTATTGGAATTAGGAAGGTTCCTATTACGTGAACCCCCATTTATTTTTAGGTGCATTACTCTCCCTCCCCCTCCCCTTTTTATATGGAGATTGGGGAGGACTATTGGCGGGACTTCCCAAAGAAACAAAGTTCTAATAATGTACCATGATTCCAAGCACGTTGATAATGGGACTAGTTAAGGTGATTAGTGATGAGATCCACCGAATCATGAACTAATGTATGAAGATTGATTGATGTCATTTTAGTCTTGTTGTGGGAATGAAGAATGCTGACTATTCCTCAAATGCAGATTTTATCCAAAAATAATGAGTTAAAAATTTATCTTGTTTTAACTCCAAGAGTTTTTTGAATCATATTCAACCCTCTTGATTTCATGATAATGCGGAGAGCGTTGGCCAAACATGCAAGGACTGAACCCTCCGCTACTTGTTTTATAAATGTGTTCTTTGTGGGATTTAGTTCAAATTGGATGGATTTCAGAACGAACAGACAAGTGGCAATGAGGGTGTACCGAGGGGTTTGTTGGCACCTTTGGATAGAAATATAGGCACTAGATATCAAGAAGTGACCTGTATAATTCTACCAGTGCAGCACTAGCCCAAAAACATAGAGGACAGGCACAGGTAGGTGATGGCGGCGTTTGGCACCGGCTGGCCGTGGAGTAGGTGTTGCATTGTCGCGCACCGCAAGAGGAGGAGGTCATGTCTTTACAGTCTTGGTGGTCGAGAAGGGTGGCTGACACTGGATGGACATGGAGCCAGTACATTGTGCTATCGTACGCCCCCGGATGAGGTCACGGCTTGAAACTACAATGGTGGAGGGACCCTCCCTCCTACGGGTCCTGTGGTGATCGAGGGACACCAAGTGGCATAACCACTTCTCCAACCGAATAACTACGGTTGTTCGAGAATCCGCGGGGGAGTCGCTCCCCCCCCCCGACCTGCGCCAGCAAGGGGGGACCCGAGCCAGGGGGTCTCACCCCCATTGTGTCAGGCTGAGTTAGCCTAGCGGACCATGCCCCACCGTAGGTCAGGCTGCTAGAGCCCAGCGGGCCACACCCTTCATGTGTTGGGCCCCACGAGCCCCGCAGGCTGCATCTTGCACGGGCTGGGCTGCTCCCACCTTTCTGGTCGGGTCGAGCCCCCTACAGGTATGTTAAGACCATCGCTCTGTTGACTAAGCCCGTTACGGCCCATCCTAGCTAGTCCAAACCCAGACTGGTTCGATCTAGGTTGGTTCGACGGTTCAGAGCAGACTAGGAACCAACCATGCCTACTTTCTCTTAATGAGCCATAACTTGTGAACTAGGTGTATGTTTTATGAATTGTATGTGGCGCTAGGACCCATGGAGTGAGATGATTCTTTTATATATTCTACTTTAGTTTTGGATATTGTTGGATTATGGTTGGTTTGGATCAAACCTGAATCCAACTAGGCCCTCGGTACAAAAACACTTATAAGTCAAAGAACGAGCATCTGATTGACGCTCTGTCTATAATGTTGGAACACATACAACATGACAGACCTTTGGGATACATATTCTTGGAAATTTGTGGAGGTTGAGGTATGGCCAATGGCTTCAGAAGAACTTCTCTTTTAATCAAGCATACTATGAGTAGGAATATAGTGTTTGGTATTGGGTTGGAGGAGATTGACAATGTCGTGATAAATGAATAGAAATCATTTGTGGGTCAGTACTTATTGATTCTGTGTGGGTCAGTGCTCAGTGATCTTGTGTGGGTCAGTGTATACCAATCTTGTGTGGTTCAGATCCTTTGGGGGTCAGTGCTCAGCGATCCTATGTGGGTCAGTGCATACTTATCATATGTGGGTCTGCGGCAAAGCCTATTGACATAATAAGACGATCTAGATTTATGACTAATCATCTATTTTCATTACTTAAATAATACCTAGTGTGAGCTGAGACTTTACCTTCATGGTGTTACCTTTGTGGTACTTTTACCTTCCTGGTGTTACCTTTTGGTACTGTTACCTTCATGGTGTTACCTTTGTGGTACTTTTACCTTCGTGGGGTTACCTTTGTGGTGTAACCATATTGGTACTTTTACATTTGTGGTGTTACCATTGTGGTAATACCTTTATGGAACTTTAACATTCGTTGTGTTACCTTCATGGTTTTCCCTTTATGGAATTTTTCCTTCGTGGATTAGTTGTGAAAATTGCTTAAAGTTGGGAGCCTTATGATTCCTCATGCATGAGATGAATATCTTTTGATAACTATGGTATATGTGTGGGAATATACCAAAGTATAGTTGATGACTACTTCAGGTTTTGTGATTGAGATCTTGATTTTTTATTTTCCTTGTGGAATATTGGGAGACCTTCGAGGGTCTTGGGGTCCCTACCAAGTATTGTTAAACTCACCCCCTGAACAGGATATGCATGCACCTTGCAGTGTCTTCTATAGAAGAAGGACATCATTGATCGATGCTGGGGGAGCCAGGACTAGAAGTTGCTAAGAGGTGGATAATTTATTGTGACGTTCCTAGAGACTATTGATCATAAGTTGTTCCTACCCTTCAGGTAGGATCCTCAGTAGACGATCTAGGATTCGTTATCTCTTTTCAGGTGTACTTGTACTTTCAGTTGGTCTTTTATTCCATCCAATTTTCTTTCAGTACCGTTTTTACTATAGCAGTTTATTTCGTGGTTGTTTCATGGTGTGCTCTTGGATTCTGTGTTTGTATATGATTAAATTAAATGCCTTCCCATTATAGAAATACAACTTTCTGGTGCTAGACGTCATCCCCTGGCCAATGGAAGGTGGGCTTGGGGTAGTCATGACACAGGCCTCAGGGGGGGGATGGGTCGTGACATTAATTATTACATGAAATATATATTTTTTGGAATATAACCTGTCCATTTTGAAATATTTTTTAATGACCTACAATTATAATGGAAAAACTGTATTTCAAAAATAACCTTGTAAAATTAAAAAGTACTATTAAAATTAATATGAAGAAAAAATGGCAAGAGAATCTTCTCATGTTGTGTATGATAGAAAAACATTCCATCCATATTTTTTTAATACTCACAAATTAATTCATTGGGAAATAATAATTTTAAACCATCTGGTAGAAATTATATCATGGGTAACAATGAATATAAAATATTGTATCAAAATAGAAAAAAACATTCTGATAACATTTTATAAAAAATCATGTATATGAAAGATAAATATTTAATAGTGGAGAACTAAGCATAAACATCCCCAAATAATTACGATATTGTGGAATAAAATATTACCTCATGTATCACTATTCCTCATTATTGTTCAAACATATTGTATAATAAATATGGATTTATTTTAAATTTTTTATATAAATATATATATATTTATCATACCATGTATTATTTATTTATGACACTATATCGACGGTTTTTTAATAATTTCTTATTAAAATTATTATTCTAGGTGATACCTAAATCGTTTTCGAAGCAACCATTAGTTTTGTCGACTCGGTTTCTATAAATTGATCATGGACCCATAATTTTCAAAAAAAATATCATTTTATAAATATTATATATAATAATTATAAGCATATTTATAATCATTAATAATTTTTAGATAGACAAAAATGTATTACAACATTCATCGAGATGGTAGGTCATACATATGTGTGAATGATTTTTCCATTTTTCAAATCATGGAATGAAATTAAAGTAAATAATAATTATCCTTTTACAATATGTTATTATATATTATATATCATATATTTTCATCAAATTTTACCTTATTATTATCCATGATATGTTTAAATTAAAAAAAATTACATCACATCATAGAGATGGTGGTCCATACATACGCATGAGAGAGAAAATTGCCTCCCAGAAAATTGAGATATAGGAAGGAAGATATGATATTGTCATCTAGAAAATTAAAATTGGGTCATAAATATCCTATATAAATATTAAAACTATAATATTTCATTTCCATAAAATATGTTAGTGTAAAGTTCATTGTATCTTTATGGGGAGATGGTATGTGGTACATAGGCATGGGAAATACATTAACATCTTCATTGAAGGGAAATAAAATTTATAATGATATTTGAATAATCATAATAATATTTCAAATTATTTTTGTTACATGGATTTTTATTTTATAAAATATTAATTGATTGAGGGGAGGTAAATAAGAGTATAAAAATAAAGTTATCAGTTAATGAGATTACCATTTCTTTAAAACATAACTATTAGATCCCCCCAAAGGGTCTCTATGTTTGGAATTTTGGGATGTCCATAACCTAGAGAATGTGTTTAGTGATGCTTATCAGAAATTTTTTTGATTATGGTCATGATATATGACACAATGTGTTGTAATAAAGTAAGGAAGGATGTATCCTTTTATAATTTCGTTCAGAGACACTTTTAGAATTTATAAAAAAAATAAAATATAATAATACTATTATATAGTAAAATACCTAAAAAAGAAATTATTTTCATTAAATAGTAGTATACCATCTAAATGTCATCATAAAATAAAATTTTCTTCGGATTATATGATATTTAATCGTTATCAATTTGTTTAACACCTTAATTATCCCATTTTAGCACAAATCGTTATAACATATTTTTTCACTCATAAAAGGTAATAATTTTTAATAAAAGGTAACTGTTAACCCTTAAATTGACAAGGAATAAAATTTTTAACCATATATTATTCTCTTATTTCTTATTTTATATTTCTATTGTTGTAAAATAATTTAGTAAAATATTATTTACCTAAAATTTCATTCGTTTGAATTGGGACATTATTCATTAATTTGATATTAATATCATTAATAAAAGAATTATAATTTTGAAAATTGATTTTTACACATCCCCACTATTTCTATTTCATTTATAATATTTTTGGATCCACTAAATAATCCCATGTAATAATATTTTTAAATATTTTTAATATCATTTATTTTATTTTTTTTAGTTATTGAATAATTACTATGTCAGTGTAATGATAATTATTTAAGGAAGATATATAATTCATAAAAATTGTAAATCAATTTACTTAATTAATATATTTTCCTTATCATATAAAATAATATTAACATTGGTTAGTAACCAATACTTGTCCCCATTTTAACATATAGATTATATTTAAAACTAGGAGAGTTAATTTTTGCAATTCTTATAAATTAAATAATATAAAATTATTTTTATATAATGGTGTCCATTAAATTACTAATTTTCAAACCATAGGTGTTAATTGTTAAATTTCATTCAAAAAATAATTATTACAATGAGTAATTATTTTTTCATCACATTTTTTTAAAACTAGATGTACCAGATTTTCCATTTACTGAGGTGATAAATTTTACCATGGTTTCTATTAATATTGACAAAAAATGGATACTATTTATCAAATTTAACCATCCTAAAACTAAATAATAAATCTGTTTTTTAGTATTATATTTCTATATTTTCTTATAAATAAAAATTAATATAAATTTGTCATATGTAGGGAAAAATAATGTTTAGAAACATGTGTTTTTACACACACAAATATATGTATACAAAATAAATAATAATGGAGATAAAAATTTTGTTAACTATATTATATGAAATTAATTAATATTTATGTTACTATTAAATTAAATAAAAATAATACTAATATTATATATAAAAATAAAACTGATAGTAGTATTAAAATAGTTATTTTTCACTATACATTTAAAAAATATGATTTTCAAAAGAATATAATCATTTCCACCATATATAATTTTGTTAGGTTTATTTCAGAAATAAATATTAGTTTACCAAATGTATATTCAAATTATTCCATGAATTTATAATAATATTTTGTCACATAAAATAACAATTTTTTTAGAAAACATATTTTTGATGAAGAAAATGACCATACAAAAAATTGAATGATTAGTTACTAAGTATAAATATATAAATATATAGTTGGTAATTACAATATATAAAATAATATAGCTAGTCCTATTTGTATTATCCAATTTATATATAAATGTAATAACTTTTCTGAAGTATATCATAGTTTTTGTAAACTCTGGGTTGTGTGTAATAGTTGATATCAATGAAGTTAAATATTTTTGAATTAAACTTTTCAAAAAATATTTGGATGTCACATTCTCCCCTCAACCCATTTAAAAAATTATTTCCAATATATTTTCTCTTTGTTATCAATGTTTTTAAATTTAAAAATTCCATAGATGAAATTGATATCGAAAATAGGGTTAATATAACTCTCTATTAATGAAATATAATGAAAATTGTGAAGGTCATTTGGGATTAAAAAAATTATTATTACAAATATATTATCATTAATATAAATTAATGAGATTAAAATACTATAAATATAATTTTTAAAGACTATTGATCACAAGATTGTGAATAGTCTCAATAAAGTGAACCATCAGAACAAAATAAACCATTTATGATGAAAATTCCATCAATTCATTACAATAAAAGTTTATATGGAAATTGTTTATCATAATATATTATTATTAAATTTGAGGGACTATTTTACCATCTATAACAGTAATATATAGAAATTTAGTTACATTGAAATTATTATTTCATCTTTTAATCATTCTCTACCAAAATATTATATTTTAATCCATAGGAGGAATATTAAACATGAATATTTCATGCATCAAGCACTAATATACACTTCTAACAGGTATAATGATCCAGAAAAGGATAATGAGATACTCCTCTTATATTTAGATATTTCCAAAATCCAAGATTTTTTGCATATGTTATCCATTAGAGATAAGTACAATAATTTCAAAAACAACCACAATAATTTCCATAAGTTGTTAATAATAAAAAAACTCTAAAATTTGTTTGACAAAATTCATGGAGAAGAAATTTAGAAATAAATCCACTAAAATTCAAAAATCAACATAAAATTAATCTTCAAAATTATATATTATGGTTTCATACCTAATACGTGAACACATATGTCATATATTATTTAGAAACATTCTAATATCCTAATTAAAAATAAAAAATTAATGAAAACATGGTTCATAGAAAAAATTAACATTATCCTTTTTCCTCAAATAAAACCACAGTCTATTAAATATATATTATAAATTCAAAACTAAATATACCTTATTAAAGATGAATCAAATCACATTGTGATAAAATCACTAAATAATATCAAGTATACTAGTATTATCTCATTTACTACAATTATAAGAATAAATATATCCAAACTATACATTATAACTTTACAACTAAATCAATTTTCATGGTTATGGTACCATTTGACATTTTTCTAAAAGTAAATAAATAAAACGACTATAAAGAAATTATAATATGACTCTTGTTCCTTATATAAATAATATTTTTTCCATAACACTTATATTATTGTAAAATAATAATATAAAAACACTGCAATCCTTTCACATTATAGGTATTTATTGGGAATAAGAGATAACATTTTGAATATTGTATTAACATGTATAATTCCTTTTTTCCATTCATAATACATCACATTTCATGGAATTATATAACACTTTTCACATTATTTCCATATAGAAAACATATTCCCTCAGTTTGAGATATACTTTTAGGCACTACTTCTAATATTTTTGAAAAGATAGAAATTTAAATTTATTTACTCTATGATCATTACCACTTGACCATCCATAAAATTAAATTTTACTTTTATTTTATGTGATATAAATATTATCTTCATTCATGTTTCTAATCATTTGTTTTTATAGCTTGTTATGAATCACCGGAATATCCATCTATCCATCCATCATCCAATTTTTTTCTCATAATAAATGAATAGTGTATCATGTAGGTTAGAGTGTATAACTCAATAGGGGGTGAATTGAGTTACCAAAAAATCTATTCAATTTTAAGGTAAATTAAGGTCCCTTGATACAAATAAACTAAATAACTGACCAAAACAACAGATCAATATAAGATATATCCTTTTAAAAGATTTCATAAAGAATTATTAAGTATCAGTTAAAATATTTTTTAGAGATATAGTTTCTTTTGAGATAAATTTACTTAGAAAAAAATATCAACACTAGTTAATATTAATTATAAAATTAGTAGAGATGATTATTGATATTAAAATTATATGGGATATAGTAGTAAAAAAATATTAAGACACAACTGAAGAAACAAGATGTTCGGTATCAGGGATAGACATAATCCCCTCAACTTGGTAATCACCCACATCTAATCGTCTAATAAATATAAAAAAAATAAATAAACAACAAGTTCTAGGGATAGAATCAATAGAAATTGTATTCCTAGGATAAAAATAATTTTTCTTAGTTATTTTTGTGATGCAAGAATATAACATGTCAGACATGGGCCTCTTCCAAAAACACAGTGGGAAATAGATTTAACAAGAATAAAATAACAAGTATTCTCCATGAATTTGTAGAAGATAGAATTTGTTAGATAATAGAAATACAGCACAATGATCAATAATAAAATAATTAGAACAAATAATAATAGAAAATTTTGAGTCTGATGTGTTTTTAAAGTTTGTAGTCCTCATATCGGCATTACTGAGGAGTATTTTCTTTGATCTAAAAAATTGAAGTAGAGTAGATGATTGTAGAATTATTTAGTAATATTTTAATTGATCCCTATCTGATATCTCAATTAATCTCAGTAATTGGTTCTACTCTTCTCTTTCAGTTAACTTCATAGAATATTCATTAGCATGTTTGTGAGAATTCAAAAATTTGACCACACAATGAAATGTATGATTTTTATCAGTAATTGAACATATTAATTTTCTATATTATCTATTTTTTATTCCTAAGAGAGATAAACATTGTGAATGTATAGAAACATCAGTTGGAGGAGATCCACAATAGATATATTGGAATTTACTAATTCATTAAGACATGGTTTTCTATCCATGAATAGATTTTTTTTTGAGCCATTCATACCAAATTCCTCATACAATAAATAGTAACATGATTCTTGTAGTGACTCAGCATCTGGTGGTGACTCTGCTAGCAGAAACAGTGACTCACCTATAGAAGAATCTCATCATATTAGTAGCTCTTAATTTTGGTTAAGGTGAATCATTATAATGGTATCTCCTCCTTGCATTAATGGTGACTCTCATATGGAAGTATCTCATCATAGAAGTAATGGTGACTCAAGTTCAATACTCAAATTCAATAATACATAGAAGAAATATAATATAATTATTATTATCATATAAAATGTTTTTATGACACTTGTGAATAATTAGTATAGAAATTATCATTTTTTGTGATCCTTAAAATATTTGAGTGTCAAACACACTTCATACAAGTAGGTAGTAACATTATCCACCTTTTTTATGATCCCATAACATGGAATTTATTAAATCATTTACTGAATGAGTAGTCATAAATAATCGTATATTTATTTGATTATAAAACAATATACGTACCTATATAAAAGTAAATTTTCAATTTATCTCCACCTTTGAGATTATCAATAATTAACAAAAGTTTCTAAACATAGAGAGAAAATTGATTGACAAAATGAGTTTTCATTTTATAGGTGCCAATAAGATATGAGTACAAATTGATAAGAATGAATGTGAAAATAAAAATGATACCAACAAAAAAAATAACTTCAAAACAAATTCACTATGTAAAAGAAGGGGTTATGTTCAACATTCTTCTTCTCTTTTTATTTTGCGTTGTCTTTGTCAGTTTCAGGTGATGAGATAGTAGAAGTGTATGTCAGTGAAAATTTTTTTAATAGATGATAGTGTGGTTGTAGGAGGAAGTTACTCCAAAGACAAAACTATTATGGGTTTTCTGATTGCATAAACTATTGAAAAAAGCAGAGTATGATATGGTAGAAGAATAATATTGTCTTACTGCATGATTAGAGAATGCATGTATTTAACTGAGTTTGGGGATGTGGTTGACAAAAAATTTGAAACTGGGATTTCTTCACTGGTAATTACAGAAGAATTATAGATATAATTGTAGGGTTTCTGAAGAGTGATGATGCTCGTAGTTATGTAACCTCCCATTTCCCCTCTTTATAGATATATTCTTTATCATCTATAAATCCTGGAAAAACTGGTTTCAGAACCTTTAGTTAACTCACATGTTCTTTAAAGGAAAATTTTACTGGTGGTATTATCATGTTCTCATAAATAAATTTGAAATTATCATAAATTTAGTTCATGGTATATATTATTGAAATTTAGTAAATTATTTCATTCCTTATGACATCCAAATCATTTCTAGGATCTTCAGCATATCCTCAAATGAAATCATGGATATATTCTCCATGAAGAATCATTTACCAAATTTTCTCTTCATGAGTGCTCTCATCACCCAAAGTATTTTGGAGTTCTTAATTGATTATCTATTGTAGTATATCTCAATAATGTTGTATTGGAGTGGGTGGAGCATTAGTGGATGTAGGTGAAGATGTAGTCATTCATTCCAACATCTGAGATAGAGAATTCAAAAAAATTGAAAGTGTGGATGTAAAACCCTCTTCTCTATTTCTCAAACATTCAACTTCTTTTTCCATGGTCTTATTTGAAACATTAGTTTCCTGAAAATATAAACTTATTCAAAGTTTGATTTTCTACATAACTAACATAACCAAATATATGGTACTCTCATAAATAATATTTGTTGTTAGAGATGGTCAAGATATCACAGTAAATTTAAAATATTAAATCAATGTGTCTAACAAAAAGTTCTCATTTAATTCTAATGAATTAAACTCATCATGGGTCACTCAATTTTGAGGCATAATGTGTTTAACAGGTCAAATATGAGGAAATTAATTTTGATCATTTGAGTTAGTATAATTAAGTCCCAATTTAAAAATACATATATACAACTCCCATTCTTCAAAAGAACTGATTTATTTTCAATCCAAAGGTAGTATGGGTGATTATCTATCAACTTGGGAGATTTTTAGAATTTCAATTGTTGAGGTAACATGTGTTGTCTTTTTCAGTTGAAATTTTGTTGTGTGCGGTGACTAGTCCACTAAAATATACTAAATTACTATAATGTTAGTCAACTACCCCTCCCATACAGCTGTAAGAACATCTGTCTAATTGGATTTAATGTTGAATCCTTGTTCAAGATTGATCCATTTGATCATTATGATTTAGAGTTCCCCCCCCCCCCCCATTTCCAACTTATATACATTCTGTTTGAGCTGTTGGAACATCCTAAATCTTGGTATCATTTGGCTGATTTTCATGTCAATGATAACTATATACCATAGGTGAAGAGGATTGATGATGAACAGTCTCTTGCTCTTGATCAGGATTATTTATATTCCTATCACCTCCCCCATGATTAGTAACACCTTTTGGATCATCTTTGTGATTAGGGACACCATTTTAGTTTCCATCATCAGAACCCTCATCAACCTGACCTTCATCATTCTGATCCTCATCATCCTAAATTGAATATTAATCATATATTTCAGGATCGACAATCACCTTATATATTTTTATTAAACAATATAATTATTTATATTACCTTTCTTATCAATTAAAGACATAGAGGTAAAAAATTTAACATAATCTACTCCAGAAGTCTCAGTATCTTCTTTATCATCATTTTCTGGAAAGAGAGTATCTTTGGTAGGAAGATTTCATGATGAACTGACATTTTCACTTGATACAATATTCGAGTTTTTTTATCTATGGATCACTCACTTATTCAACTAAAAATATTCTTCTTAATATCCACCCACTCTTGGTTCAGCCACTTATACTTCATCCACTTATATCTTGACTCATTCAATAAGAACATAAAAATCACATTACTCCTATATTTCATCATATCCATGACATGAATCACTAATGTTCGTATGTATTGTAGGATTTTTTATAGGATTAAACTCCTAAAAATCATTATATCCCGCTCAGCATCCCTTCCATGGGTTCCATCTTACTCATGCCCTATAACAACTTTTTTTTTATAAAACAAACCACCAATTTTTTCCACTTTTTCTTCTCCAGCATTGACATATCCCTTTGCATCTAAAATGAATGAAATCATGTTAGGATATATTAGAGTGTTCAACCTTGATCATTTCTTAAACATTTCATGCATATGAACCATTAAAAATCAAAAATGTTTTATTATTTTTCAATAATTCATCATATACAGAAAATAGACATATTAATACCAAACTATATTGAAGTCTGCTTTACTTGTACATATAACATGCTGTATAAATTTGAAAATCAACAAACCTTCACCATCATGATCAATATTTATATGTTTTCATTTTGTTTATTTTGATGTTAATAATAATATAGGGCTTTCATTATTTATATTTTTACAATCACTTGGTATACTTCCATTGAAATCCTCATATACTTCTTTAGGAGGAACCTTTATGTATTTTACCCTTTCTCTTGAAGAGATCGAAATCTATTATCTATATATGATGCTTTTAATTTTGTCATCATTCATCCCATTAATAATTCTTTAATTATGATAAAATTAAAATACTACACTCAGATAATAAACACAGTGATTTTTAGTAAACAGGTTATCCACTTCTACTCTTTTATTAACTTTAACACTAGCACATTTCTTGTAGGAATCCACTGTACATCAATTTTTTTATCTTCATTCACTACCCTATTTCTCCTATGTGGGTTTTTTGAAATAGATCCCAAACTGAATATAGATATTTTTAAATTTTTTAGAATCCCTCATCTCTTCCAGATTCGATTCTATATCTCAATTCACACGGGCCATTCGGATCATTTGGTGGCTTCTAGTAGAACAAGGAATAAGGAATAAATGTTCGAGAGGGACACAATGGTTCAGGATATTAAGTGTTAAATGATGTGAATCTATTTAGAGTTATCCCAATTGTTTTATCATTTAGGTATTATAAATAAATAATAACAAAATTTAAATAATAAAAATTTAATCAGTAGTGGAATATAGAAATAGACAATAAAAATGAATGGTGACTTATTCAACTCATTCTTCATCAATGGTGACTCATTAATGGGGACTCATCAATGGTGACTGATTAATGGAAACTCAAAAATGGTGACTAATCAATGGTGACTCGCTAAGCTTGACTCATCAATGATGACACATCAACGATGACTAATCAATGGAGACTTTATTTGTAGTGACATCATCAATGTCGACTCATCACTAGTGACTCATTAGTGGTAGATTTATCAATGGTGACATCATCAATGGTGACTTCATCAATGAATAATATATCAATGGTGACTTCATCAATGGTGACCTTATCAATGGTGACCTCATCAACCAAGATTTATCAATCCAAATTCATGTTTTATGTAGTTTAATCTTAAAAATCAAAGGCTTTATGAATATATCAAATTGATTGTGTTCAGTTATAATATACTCTAATGTTATATCACCCTTTTGATAATAATCTCTCAAAAATTGATTTCTTCCATCAATGTGTTTTGTCCTAGAGTGAGATAATTGATTTTTGGAAATGTTAATTTCACTTGTGTTATCAAAATTTATAGGTACTTGTCTAAATTGATATCCAAATTCCAGTAGAGTGCGTTTAATCCTCATGATTGGTGCATCACAATTTCCTTGTGCTATATATTAAGCTTTATTAGTAGATATTTCAATAGATTTTTTTATGCACCATGATACTAGAGATTTTTCAACAAGATGACATATTTTTTATGTGATTTTTTATCTAACTTATAGCCACTAAAATCATCTTATTAATAGCATACGAATCAAAACCATGTCCTCTTGGATATAACAGTCCGAAATTTTTTGAATATTTCATGTCTTTAAAATTTCTTTTGATATCCAACAAATGTGACTCATTTGGATTTCCTTGAAACAAAAAATAGATGCACACACTTAATATAATATCAAGTCAACTAGATTTTATGTACAAGATACAACTAATCATACCTCTATAACTAGTTTTATCAACTGATTTTCCAATATCAAGAAGATTTAGTTTTAAAGTGGTACACATTAGAGTATTACTAATTTTTGTATGTTCTAGTTAAAAATGATTTAAAATATGGATTTTTTATTTACTCAAATATAATAAAATTCCATCCATATTTTGAAAAATATTAAATCCAAGAATGAATTTGATTTCACCCATTAAAAGCATTTTAAATTCATTTTTCATTAGTTATGAAAACTAGTATATAAGGAATCCTTAATAGATCCAAAAATAATATCTTCAATATATATATGTACTATTAAAACGTATTTTAAAAGTATTTTTATAAAGGGAGTTGGATCAGCTATACTTTTTGAAAAACATTGTGAAATAAGAAATGTGGAAGGCATATCATACCATTTTATTGGAGCATGTTTTGAAACATATAATTTATTTTTTAATTTAAAAACTTATTTTGGAAAATGAGTAGTTTTATATCCTAGGGGTTGTTTAAAAAAATCATCAATTTTCATTCCATTTAATAATGAACTATTAACATCCATTTGATAGAGTTTTAAGTCCAAACTATGGAATATAAAAGCAGTATCCTAATGGTTTCAAGTCATGCTACAGGTGATAATGTTTCTTTATAATCAATACCTTTTTATTTATTATATCCTTATGAAAATAATCATGATTTATTTCTTACTATAGTTCCAAAATAATCAACCTATTTTTAAAAACCCACCTAGTGCAAATATTTTAAGAGTCATTAGGTCAAACAACAAGTTTCCATGCATTTTTTCTTTCATTCTAATTATTTTCTTCGTGCATATATATAACTTAGAATTATTCATTGATGGAATAAATAATGTTCTTTGGTTCAATTTGTGACATGAAGCCTAGAATATAAATTTGATTTATCAAGGAGGCTCGGGTCAATATACCTATATCTATGATTCCTATTACGACATCTAATGTGTGGTGTATATTAGTTGTAATGGGTCTTCAAGAAGAGGGGCTAGTATAATCAAGGAATTATTCTTATTCAAGTTCTGTAAGTTTATTTTCTGAACATTCTATTTGATTAGTTTAACTTTTAGAAGGTTTATAATTTAGAATCTGAGTTTAAAGATCATCCTCAGGGTTATCAAACATAGCCTTAGCTTATTTGGGATCAGTTTCATCAAAAATAATATTAACATATTCTTCCATTGTTCTAATTATCCTATTAAACAAACTATACTCTTTTTTGGATGTTGAATACCCATGTAAAATTCCTTTATTACTCATAAAAGAAATTTTTTCAAAATTATCTTTGGTATTTAGAATAAAAACATTACAACCAAAAACTCTAAAGTATTTAACATTTAGAATTCTATGATTCAATAACTCATAAGGTGTTATCTTTATGATAGATCTAATCAATTCTCTATTTATAGTATATAATGTTTTATTAACATCTTCATCCCAAAAATATATATGTAGGTTATATTCATTTAACATGGCTTAGGCTGTCTTGTGAAATTTTGTATTCAATATTTCTACAACACCATTGTAATATTTTCTCATAGGATTAGAAAAGTTTTGAATATATCTATTTTGGGAACATAATGACTCAATGTATTGATTTAAAAATTTATTGACCATGATCACTGCATATGGTCTTAATCTTATGTGTACTATTATTTAAAAAAATTCATATTTAATAATGTAAGAACAAGAATCACTTTTGTGAGCTAAAAATAATACTCATGTGTATCTAGATATGCCTAATATAAGGAAATAGACCTAACGTTTTCCATTTATACTAAAGACTCTAGAAGGTTCAATGTGGTTTACATGATTTAACTATAGATAATGAGAGTTTGAATATTATTACCTAGATTAAGAAGAAATATTAAGAAGTTTCCCTTTTTTATAGGGATTAGAAACTCAATCAGTTTGGAATTCAGGCATTGGTAGGTCTCTAACAAACCCTTTCCTGCTTAGCTTTCATAGTTAGTAAATATTGAAATTTTGTAGTCTTTTATGCCAAATCCATGATTCTTTATGAAATCTACTTAAGAATGAAATATTTTTATAAAACAAAGAATTAAAATAAATAGAATAAATATTATCATTTCATGAAGCAGTAAAAGTTAAATCATTTGTATAATAAAAACATAATAGACATTGTTTTCAAATTTAAAAAAAATATTCTCATTGTGTAATTGGGATACAAAAAGAAAATTTTATGTTAAACCATCTACATATAAATCATTGGAAATTAATACTGAATTTGATTTACCCAAATATTCATGGTAGATGATTTTCCCTTTGGAATTTTCACCAAAAATGACATGCCCCCCATCAAATTTGATCAAATTCATGATGTTTTAATACTCACCAGATATATGCCTATAAAATACACTCTCAATATACCATATTATATTTATGGATGTTTTCAAATAGGTTTCCTACTATTTTATTATTATGCTAAAAATGATTTTGGTACCCTAGTCCTCTTGGGTCTAGCTATGATAGTAATAATGGATTTTTAAAACCACATTTTTCTAATAGGTTTCTTATAAAATTAATGAATACTTCTAGAGATAAAAACATTATTATTTCTAGTCAAGTATGTATTATAAGTATATAAAAGTTTAGAATTGGTACTTGATTTAAATATTTTTGTTTCATTTTTACTTATCCTAGCTGGTAACCTATGTCTGTTGTATACTTGAGAGAAACATTCTTTCCCTGTATTTGATTTAATGTCTTCCTACCATTTTGTAAATTTTCAACTATATATTTTTAACTATTCATTTGAAAATTTTAATTCATTATTTTCATTCAACATATGATCATATTTCTATTTTTTAACGTTAAGGTTATTTTAAACATTTACTGTTAAGGAATTCTATTTCTAGAGTTACTTATATTTATCTTTCAGGCCATGAAAGGAAACTTTTGGAATGATACAGTAATCATACATATTTTTTATGGTCATGTTCTCCTCATTGTCATTATATTCATCATATTTAGTAATTTTTGAAACATTTGAATAAGAAACAAGAATATTTTTTTTACATGTGATATGATTCTTCTGTATAACAAATTGGTTCTATCCTACTTATCTTCTTGATTAGTGCACAAATCACTTGAGGTGTATTTCATGGTACGATATATTTCTTTCTTGAATTTTTCGTATCTTCTGTCCTAATACTCAGACTTATATTTATATTTCAATTTCATACAACTATCATTAATATGAAATTTCCTCTTGCATTTGTAATAGGTGACTTCATTTTTTTATTTATTTTTCCAATCATTTTTCCATTTATTTTGTTTTCATAATCTCCTCTAATTTTTATAAAAAAAATTTCATATTGAATCTCTTGTATATTCTATACATGTGTTCAATTTTCTAATCAATTTCATCAGGATATAATTCTTCACTAGAATATTTTTTTTGTACTTTTCTTCTTTGTATGGAGGTACTAGATTAGAAAAATGTTGATTTTATTTTTAGATCATCTTCATTGATATATTTGTTGACATTAGTCTCTAATTTATAAATCATCATGTTTTATATCATTTCCATGATAATTCGTTTACCTATATTAAATGATTTTCTTATTAACACAGATATTCCTCTCCATATTTCAGGTGAGCATCTATGTAGTCACATTACTTGATCTTTGTCAACCACTTTTTTCCTACATAGTTTATAGTATTTAATATTTCATTGAACCAGAGATACATATCAAAAATATGTTGATCATATTTCATTTTAAAAGTGGCCTACTTAATTGTGTATGTATTTAATCTCATTTTATTGACATTTAATGTTTCGTTCATGTGGAACAAATAAGGTATATCGTATTTCAAAAGCATGTTTTCTAGTAGCTATTCTATAGAAATCATCTTCTTGAAAATAAATAAACTAAACACTCATGACATTACAATTATTATTGTAATCAATTTTTGTAGCATTATTCCATTAAATTATCAGAGTTTTTGGTATTTCAAATTAATCTTCTATTACGGTCTATATTTTAAAACCTATACTTTTAAAATGCACTATCATATTGATTTTCCATTGAGAATAATTTGTACAATTAATATAAGTAGTTTTATTGGTAGTAGAAGCTTCTTGTCTATTAACCATAAATTTAAATAAAATATTGAATTTATTGAAATTTGATATCATTATAATACTACTAAAACTTTAGTTTAATATATATATATATATAAGATAAATACATTGATACCAAATTATGGATGGAGTGAGTAACTCAACGGGGGTGAATTTAGTTCCCAATAAAAATTTATGTTCACGATAAGGATGACATAAAATACCTATAATAAAAATAAATTGGCCAACAAACCAAAATAAAAGATTTATATAAGATCTATCCTTTTAAAATACTTCCTAAATGTCGATTATGTATTAGTTAAAATACTTTTGAGAAATAACTTAATTTTGAAAACATTTTACATAGACAAAAACAAATATCCACACTACATAAGATTAGTTATCAAATAAATATAATTTTTTATAGATCTAATAATAATATAGGATTTAGAAAAAGAAAATATTAAGACACAACGTAATAAACAAGAGATTTGGTATCACGACAAGACTTATACCCCCCCCCCCACTTGGAAATCACACACTCCCAAGAAGATTATAAATATAATAAAATATGTCTACAACCTGGATTAAGTATATAGTCAAAAAAAATCAAGTATAAAAATCAACTTCAAAAATTATTCATGGGATGTAAGAATATCACAAATCATACAAAAAACTATTCCAAAAACATAGTGGGAAACGTATTTAGGATGAAATAAATAACAAGTATTCTCCATTAATGTGCAGGTTATAATGTGAGTTAGATAACAGGGAAAAAAAGGCTCAAAATTAAAAGGGAGAGAAAAATTAAGACTATAAAAATCTCAGTCAGATGTGTTTGGTATGTTCATAGTCCTTAGATCAACATTGGTGAGGATTCTATTATTTGATGTAGAAATTTGATGTAGAACTGAGGATCATATAATTCTGTAGGAAGGTTTTAGTTGATCTTTATTTGAATCCTCAATTAATCTCAGAATCGGGTTTTTTTCATCTATTTCATTTATCATCAAAGAATTATAATCAAAAAGTTCTTTAGAATTCAAAATTTAGTCCAACAATCTACATTAATTTTTTTCCTCAGTAAGAGATTGTATTAGTTGTATATATTTGTTGTTGTTATATTCTGAAGAGATATATCCTTTTTGAATATATAGAAGCATTTATTGGAGGAGATCTAATGTCCTTGGATCATCTTTTACTATGTCTTGATTAATTGGTCAAACTATACTGTAATACATTAATCCATTGAATGGTTCATTCCAAAGTCATTATAAAACAATTGTGACATGAAGCTGGAAATGACTCAGTATCGGGCGATGACTCACCTATTATGGTGTCTTCACTAGAGATAATGGTGACTCACCTCTCCAGATAACTCCTTTTGGATGTGAAGGTGTCTTAGTATGACGGTAGCCCATCCTATTGGTAATAGTGACTCCTATCTAGAAGTATCTCATCATGATAGTAACGGTGACTCGGAGTTAATAGTGACTTTCCATAATACGTAGTAAAAATATCATAGAAGTAATTTTATGATATAAAATTCTACCACATAGTATGTAAAACTTTTCTAATAAAAGATCATGGTTTTTTATCATTAAATTAAGAGTGTCCAACACACTCTATTCAAGGAGGTTCCATCAACTCACATTCGGTGTTAACATGATTCCATATAGTCCAATCGATTGACTAAAACCAAAACACAATGTGTGAGAAATGATAATCATGAAAGAGACAACATATTAAGTAGAATTATAATTTAAACTCTTTTTAAATCCTTACACCTTCTTATATAAAACCTTTGGTTTATCCAAATTCATTATAGATACTTACTTAAACATTTGGTTGATATCTTATACATAGACTTATTCTCTGGACTCTTACATAATTTTTCTCATCTTATTCTCCAAAGGTTATTAAACCCATCTATTATACTAAATGTGATGGACCATACATTTCATTCATTGCTAGAAAATATATTTATATGAAAATTCATTACATACTATTTTGATTTACTTCAAAATCATATAGATCTTGTTTCTCGTAAAATGTGGACACAAAGGCAACTGGTTCATAAATGATATATATCATCTCCTACTATTTTATTCAAAATTAGAACCCTTCTTATACATATCTTTTCCAAAACCCTTATTCCTATCCAAGTGAAATGAAATAAATAATGGGAAAGCTCAGATACTCAATAACGGTAAAAAATGGGGGTATAAATAATCACATAAGAAAAATATGAGCTTAAGGTAGGGAGTACATGAAATTAAAACTTGTAATATAAAACCTTTATCTCATAACTCATATTATTGAGTAATAGAATAAGTATTGGTATTTCATAATACACAAATCATAAAAGAATCAAATAACATAAAATATTAGTGAATAAAATTGATATATGAAATGGAATTTTGAACACTAGTAAATTTATCTCTATTTGAAAATATATAATCTGAAATAGTTTCACTCATTAGGATAAGTATACTAAATCAGCTTCTCAAATAAACATATGATCATGAGATCAGGTCTGCACATACTATTATAGACATGAAATTCCGTACTATGTATTAACATACAGACATGAATGTCAGGCCCATAAATAAACTTATAGACAAGTAACTATGACCATGTAAGATCTTATAGATAGAAAATCTAGGTCTAAACATACATATACAGATATAAAACTAGGTCAATGAATAATATTGTGATTATGAAATAAGTCTCATGAATAAAATATTTACTATTTAGTTATCTATAAATACTCAATCAATTAGATAGAGATATAGTTATCATCCTAAATATAAATAAAAGAATACATATGGGTTCCACATGAACTCAAAAATACGCAAAATATCATAATTCATTATAACAAAAAAAATAACAATCATTTTCTAAATGTAAACCCTGTGTGAAGGGGAATGGGTTTCATGAACTTATTGCCATCATAAACCTAAACCAACCTAAAAAGATAATGATGTTATCCATGGATCATAATCTCAGTAAATCTTAATTAACGTCAAAGAATTTTATCTTATATTTGAAAATTATTTTTAATGATCACTTGGAATAATTATTGTCAAAAATAATTTTCCCATTTTAGAATCATTGATATTTTTAAAAAGATTCACTACTATGATGGAAAATATTATTATTTTAAATAAGATTTTAATTTTGTATAATAATATTAAAATTATTGTCATATCATAATCATGTGAAAATATGGTCATTTGGTATAAGTTAAAAAAACGTTACATCAGTATTTTTGTTAGAAAAGTCAGAATGCGCCAAGGTTGGAAAAAAACAAAAAATTATTTTAAACAGTTTTTCAAATAATAATATAAAAATTAAAAACAATATTAACCAATTGTAGTAAAATTTTAATAAAAATTAATTGAAAATAGTTTTTGATAACATTGAATTTGAAGATAAATATTCCGAAGTGGAGTCTTAAATATATACAATATAGAATTAAGATAAGATTGTGATATAAACCCTTATCTAAATTCTTGCATTTTAACATTCATGTTCAATAATCCTACATATTTAATTTTTATTTATTATAAATTTATTACATAACTATATATATTTCAAAATTTATTATTTATTTATAACATCTTATCACCATTTTGTTAATAATATTTTATTAAAATATCTATTTTGTGTGATATCTCTATCATTTTCCAAGCATGTTTCGGTTCGGTGGTCCTGATTCTTATACTTTGATCACAGTACCATAATTTTCTTAATTTTAATAATTTTATAAAAATAATATATATTACTTATATATTTATTTCTAATCCTTTATAAAAATTATAAGTATCAAATTTAACTAAAACATTCTTGGAGATGGTAGGCTATACGTACGAACGCTATTTCTATTTTTGACTGTTGAAATGAATGAATGATAAATATTAATTACCATATAAAGATTTATAATTATAATATATATAATACATATTTATAAAATTAATCATTATTACCATCCATGAAAAATATAAATTCAGAACTCATCACATCTTATCATGGAGATAGTGGTTCATAAGTTCGCACTAGTAACATTATACTTTCCCAAAAGTTGGGATGATAAAAAGGTTGAAATGATATTATCATTATAGAAGTATAGTTATGTAATAAATATTATATATTAAAATAAATATATTTTAATTAAATTCCATAAAATATATTGATGAAACATCAATTTCATCACTATGTGGACATGGTAAGGTGTACATATGCTTGAATGGTAAATTCACAACATATTTAATGGGAAATAAAGAGTATAATGATTTTTTAATAATTATAATGTCATTTATTAATAATAAGAATAAAAAATTTATTATTTCATCATAAATATAATTGATTAATATGAGATAAATATGAGTACAAAATTAAATTTTAGGTTATAATGATTACCTCTTCTTTGAAATGGCTCATTTTTATCTCCCCTAAAGGGCTCCAGTGTTGGACTTTTAAGAGAGCCAAAACTAATAGAATGAGTCTCAAGAATAAAGAATAGAATTTTAATATTATGTAAGATATAAAATGTTCAATTTTTTATAATAATGTTTTATAGGGGGTGCCCTTTTATAGTTGAGGTGGGGGACACATTTGGAATTTCCTAAAAAATAAACATAATTTGACTATTATAGATTCATATACATCCATATGGTCATGAATTTCAATATAGGGTAAGATATATTTGATATCCCATTAAAATAATTAGATATTATATAGTTATATTTTAAAAATATATTTTGGTTTAACCCCTTAATTAAATTATTTTAACATTAACAGTGGTAGCATGTTATTAAAACTTAAAAGGTGATAATTTTACAAATAAAAAACTATTTACTCATAAATGGATAAGAGAAGAAATTTTCCACCATATGTTATCTTACTTATACCTATTTACTATTGATATTATTTTTAAATAATTTTATTAAATAATATTTTCATAAAATATCATTGTTTTCAATTTTGACGTTATTCATTACATTGACGTTAATATCAGAAACGAAATAAATATAATTTGAAACATTATTATATTATCACATTTTTAAAATTTCATCGTAATCTATAAAATTCATCTATCACCTTAATTATCTCATATTACAATACTATTAATTTTTTTAATATCATTTATTTTATTTTTCCAATAATTTTATAAATATTGAATTGATGTTGGATAAGTATTTAAGGTAATAATTACTTATAAAATATTCTAAATAAATAACTATAATGAATAAAATTTTATTAGGAATAAAATTATTATTAATGTTCCTTCATAACCAATTTTTTTCCACTCTGAATACATAAATGATATTTAAATCTAATAGAGTATTGTTTTGTCACTTCCTTTGGTTTAAATAATATATAAGTCATTTTCATGGAAACATGTCGATTCAATAACTCAGTTTTAAACTGTAGAAGATAAAGGTCGAATATTATCCAACAAATAATAATTTAAATGATTAAATATGGTCGTAACACTTAGTTTTAACATAGATTAACCTGATTTACTCTTTTTCGATGTGATAAATTTTACTATGGTTATTATACATATTAACCCAAAATAAAAGTGGTCTATTTACAAAATTTAAAATACTTTTTATAAATATTTAATTTATTTTTATGATTAAACTTATAAAATTTTCTTAAATAAATTAAAAATTAAATATAAAAAATATAATGAAAAATAGGTTTTATAGAAATATATTTTTATGAAAATAATATAATTATTAAAAAATAATGTATAATAATGATATAAATGATGATAACTATATTAAATATAATTAAATAATAGTTATACATCTTTGATATGGAATTAACATCATAATTATACTTTATATTAAAATAAAAATGACATTTTTATGAAAAACAATATTTTAACACTTCGTTGAAAATTCAACCTTTAAGAAAACAGCCAAATACAATTTTGATGTGTTGATTTAAAAAATTAGTTTTTATTTAACAATTAAATTTCAAAAATGTTCCAAAATTTATTTGCAACATTTAACCCCCAAAATGAATAACAATTCATTTTTGAAAAAAAACATATTTTAGAATAATAAAATAACCTTACTAAAATTTGGGGGATTATTAACTTTTTATTTATATTAAATGGAGAATTTTTATTTATTTCATAATGTAAGTAATCCTATATATACCATCCAATTTAAAATCTATTTAATAATAATATTTTAAATAGTATATCAGGGTTCACATAAAATTGTGATAGAAATAAACACAGGCATTCGATAAAGTGAGATATATTTCAAACAAAAATTTCATAAAATCATTTATTGTTACATGAGAACATGAGGATTAGATTTTAAAACCATACTCATCATATAATAGATCATAAAATTTATTTAGGTAATAAATCTTGGATTATCATAATTCCTAAATAACAAATGCATCAATAAATATAAGCCATGTGATAATAACATTGACATAAGTCATAGTGTTTGGAAAACACATAAGCATAGAAAACATTTTTCTACAACTACCAACCTAGATATTTATAACCAGTTAGGTTTTGGATAATTACATATGTAACTAATTATGGCATAGTATAATCCTCGGTGTACCCTCTATTCAGTAATAGGATAACATCATATATATAATATGATCTAATAGAGTATTAATCATTACCCAATGCATTGGAAAGAGAAATATATCCCACATGAATCATAGTGAAATTGGTAAATATGCATTACATAAGATAATAAAACATTGATCAAATCAGAATCCATGAAAAAAAATTGGTTTCACAAATCATTTCATCATAGAAAGCCCATGAATATGAAAGGGGGTTCAAACCCATATAGTCATGACAAGAAAAAACCCTCAAAGCAATGAATAAATATGGTATTGTAGGATCATATATACAGTGAATATTAAGTAACATAAAATAATTTCATCTTATATGGAATATTATTTTTATTGAAAAATCACATTGAACATTTCTTTGTGAAAATAAAATTTATATTAAAATAACTTTTAATGACTATAAATTCATATAATATTTCAGAAACCATTCTCTTTAATAACAACATTTCAAATTTATAATTAAATATTTAAAAACTAATAAAAATATTTCATATGGAAAATATAGTTTCCAATTTGAAAAAATATATTAAAAAAACATTATCAAACTCTTATTCATTGTAAATAATATTGAAAAACCTAATGTTATATTTAAAACATTTAGTGTACATGACAACAGAAAATTTCATATATGTTATGAAATGACTCCTTTCACATTTTAGGTAAAATCTAAATATGATATATTTAGATAATGACATGAATTTTCCATTTAAATCATTTTCTATAAATTCAATAAAAAATGTAAAAATTAAATATATAGTTTGTTTCTTCTGGAAATGGGGATGACCTCGTTTGTTTACGGTTAAAACATTCCAATGGGTTTCTAACAGGGTTATTCGTATAACCAGAAATATCCAATGATTATATATCCATTTGAACCTACTTTCCAAAGGTAGGATCTCATTAGTTGTGGACCGATGAGGCTTAAGAATTTTCATTGGTTGAGAGGATGGGAGGTCAGGCTCATCACACATTTTTTAGGAAAATTATTACCTACTCTGGGACTCTCTTATATATTTTAGTTATGTTCACGAATCCTTATTAATTTACCAAGCATGAAAATTATTTTTCCATTAGATTTTGCAATCAATGAATGATATTTATGAGATTTAGATAATCTTTTATATATATTTGAGGTTCTTCATAGATAGAGAATCATCCCTATGTATTAGAGATTCTTAGTCAATGGTATCCTTCAATACATTATATAGAAATCTCTTGGTCATTATGATGACCATACTGGTTTAAAGACACTCAGTGGGGCACTTGATATTTATTGTCATTCAAAAGGACATGGATTATTTTAGAGTTGGGATCGAACCCGCAGATGGGCTACCTACGTATCCTTGATAAAGAGGAATTATAACCCATGTAGTTCAGAAATTAATATATAGTTTAACATCATATGGGTCAGATGATAATTAATGAGTAATGGGATTGAACCTTAGAAAACCTTCCTACATACTCTACTTTTAAGTCAGAGATCAAATTCCACGTATTTCGATTAAGAAGTGTGGGGATTACATATGATTAACGACCCAAAGAGATGTGTCCTGGAAACTTGTACACTCTAATCTCACATGAGTCATGCTCGGTGTGAGAAACAAGAGGTATCAGTAAACCTGATGATTTGTGCCATGAAATATGAGGTCACAAGTAATGAAATGGGGATTGTGTATGTGTGACTGCCCAAGTAAGTGAAGACTAGGATTTACTTCCGGAATGAAGTCTAGGAACAAGGTCCATAAATATATTTGTGGTTTATAGAGATTTGGATACTCTAACTTCAGGCTTACTCCTGAGGAGGATGCCCAAATTAGGGGGGACATTAACTTATGATTAGGGATTACTGCTGAATAGGATGCCCAAGGTTAAGGTGACTAAATTTTGGGCTTACTCCTAAGGAGGATGCCCAGGATATGGGAAATAATGACGGGAGATTACTCCTGAAAAGGAGGTCCAATGTTAAAATAAATTTATAACTTGGGGATTAATCCTGAGAAAGAGGCCCAATGTTAATGGAACTTATAACTTGGGACTTACTCCTAAGAAGGAGGCCCAAATTAAAGGGAACATATAACTTGGGACTTACTCTTAATAAGGAGGCCCAAATTAAAGAGAACTTATAACATGGGACTTACTCCTGAGAAGGAGGCCAAAAGCTAAAGGAAATTATGATTGGGAATTACTCCTGATAAGGAGGCCCAATGAACAGGGAACTTGAGGCTTACTGCATAGGAGGATGCCATGATTAAAGATCATCTCTTCTTAAAGGGTGTCGTTGAATGAAGGAAATCTCTACCCTTAGTGACATAAATTAATGTAAATCATGAGGTTTTGAGAGATAATCCAAAAAATTCCTTTCAGATATGGAATCCAACAAAGGAACCATGCCATAAATGGCTTTGAAAAAGGGATTGAAGGATAAATCTTGAAGAGCAAAGGTGAATTTCAGGAAAGAATGTGAATTGTAAGGAGACGCAAAAGTATTGGTTTGGAACACAAGTGCTGGTCGCACAAGTATACTTGCGCGACATGAGTTCTCTTGGGTGACAGAGAACCTGTAGTGTAATACTTTGGTGAGACTTGGCTCAATCCCTTAGCATTATCCCTAGATTCTTCCAGAATGGCGGCGCGCAAGTTCCCTTTACAAGGAAAGGTGGCGTCTAAGGGTTTCCATTTCTCTTAAGGGATGTACACTTTGGAATGAAAGTGTTGATGAGTTCTAACACTTAGTCCTTATTCATCCTCATTATATCTTCCATTCATGGTAAGAAATTACATTAGAAGTGTTCAGAAGACTTCAAGTTGAGACTAGGGTGACTAGAGTTTAATTCTTAGTTTTTTAAAATTCGTCCTCGAAATGGGGGACTATAGGGGTTATTTATAGGAAATGGAGAACCTTGGGTGAAAAAAAATAATAGGGCATGCAAGTGACTTGCGTGACCCATATGTGGTGCGCAAGTTACTTGTGCAACCATAAAGAAACTTGTGCGACCCATGCTTAAAAGGATCCTTGTTCATGACTTTGACAATATTTTATGTTCTTCCAAGGATGACTCTCTGTGCTTAAGGAATTTTCCTTTTCTATTAGTTATAATCTGTGATGGAAATGAGCATCAACAAAATTCCCCCCTCAGATTCAGATCTGAAAAAAGGAAAGAGGATTTTACTCTAAGGAAAATGAGGATCAAGGTACCGCGATGCAGAAGTAGTAGGCGCGCAGGTATTGTTCTGGTGCACAAGTTCTGGCGTGCAGGGGTACGGCCTCGCCTATATACACGGGTGTCATTCTCGCACAAACCACCCGGCTTTCCAAAGCTTCTCACTCTCATTGTGCAAGTGATCTTTCTTCGTGCATGTCTCCTGGTTTTTCACTCATCATCACTTCTATTCGTTGCATCGTGCTTCCTCAGTCTATTTTTTGACTTGCACTCCAGTACTAGCGCGGTAAAACTTGCGTGATAGGCATAGACATGTGCGCCAAAACTAGACTTGTATGACATAATTCCTTAGCCATTTTTTTCGATTTCTTCACAAATTTTATGAAAAACCAACTTAATTAAAATTAAATTATTGGATCTTTGTGCAGATTCAATGGCTCTAAGAATAATTGGATCAGCTGATGAGTTGTCTAGCTAGCAGATTGATGACATGATGAACATATTTGGCCATGATTACTATGATATTTGTGACATAAATCTACCAGATTTGGCCAAGTACTTGAAGAAGTATCATGTAAATTTCCCACAGAGAATTTACATGCCTTTATATGGTCATGGTCATCTGTAGGGATTCAACGTTCCAGAGCCAAAGAAAAATCTCTCGCATTCCTGGTGTCAAACTTACTCCAAATTTTCTTCAGAAAATGTTTTTGTTTCAATATCATTTATTAATTCTGGAATAGTGGAAAAGGAATACATAATGCATCATAACCCTTGTTCCCTGGATCTAAAACCTCATATGCTCGAGATGCAACTGCACAGTTATTCCTCTATTTTGGTTATGTTCTGCATTAAGAGTAGCAACAATGGTGTGAACCATCAAATTTTTTCTCCATTCCATTTCATTGCAAATATGAAAATGGAAAATCATGGGATTATATGTTGTTCGCAGCTGGTTGGTGGAGTGAACACTATCATGACATTAGAAACAATATTTGAAAAGAGTACTCTCTTCAAATGGCTCTTTACTTCCAATGCTCGATTCTCAAATCCATGTATCCATCTTCCAAGTCTCATGGACAAAAACAAAGTCACTATTTGATCAGCAAAAAATTTTCTCAAACTGCAATCAAGAACATTCTTTTACAATTGTTCCAAGAAGAGCCAGTATCACTACGTCTCTTATTGTATCTAGTTGAATGAATGAATTCCAGGTAGCTACTTATGAAGCTCAGGATGCCATAAATCCAATGAAGATTTATGTTGAAAGCCTATTGTAATTCTTGAAAAAGAGAAGAGACTTCAGTCTGTGGATGTCCTTCTAACTCTTGTGGATCAATGAAAAACACTTTCATCTTCAATCATATGGGCTTGCATTCTCTTGCTACTTGCTTTAATTAATTTTTCCAAAGCCAATGGACCTAGTAAGCAAAGTTTTATTTCTTCTAGGATGATACAAACAACTCCACAAACTTTGCATATTTTGTTGCTCAATATTTCCATAATCATACAATATGTACATTTAGCGAGTTGGGTTTTTTTGTTGGCAGTTTAAATTCATGCATGTCAAACATAAAAATATCTAATGTTTAAAAGTCGAATAGCTTTGACCGATTGGATTAAAATTGACTCAACTCCTTGATAATTTTTTTGAAAACATATTACCACATTAAAATATGGGGAAAAACATATAAACTATGACCTAAGAAATTTTTAATCTAAGGGATGATATGAAAAAAATGTCTAAAAGGCATTAGAAGAAGTATTTATTAATAGTGAAGTTACCACTATTTGAAAAACCCGTTAGGGGGTTGAATTATGCAGGTCCACATAAGCGCATTTCTTTCATAGTAAAATAATAGAATCTTTTGGCTGATAGGTCTGTTATTTAGAATACTTATGTAAGGAAACCTAGGGGCATATGATACATATTCATGTAAAACAACTCTAAGAAATTTTACTTTTTATTGAAAAAAGCCAGTGAATGTTTATGGAGATTCAAATTTTCGAAAGCATAGAGTCTGCTGTATGGAGAGAGATACTTGAATATGGAGAGGATATTTCCAATCGATATTTTCAAAGAATTGGATTAATGTCAATCTTGCGAAGGTCTAACCCAAACATATGTAAGGTAAATATAAGCCACGGACTTGAATACTTTCATATCATGAAAAAGAGTATGGGGGAAATATATAAAGGATGGATATTTTTTTGTGGACCCCTACATATTGTTGTTAAAACCAATAAGGAAAAAAGAGGATTTTCTCCCAATAATTAAATTACCACTATTTGACAAACCCGTTAGGGGTTTCAATTATGCAGGGACATTTAAGGGAATTGGCTACGTAGTCAAATAATATCATCTTCTGGATTAAAGGTCTATTATGTAGACTACTTATGCAAGGCCACCTTAGAGCACGTGCTGCATAGTCAGGCAAATGAATTCTCGGGTATCAAACATTTTGTGACCAGAAGTCAAGAAAATGGTTATGGAGATCTTGAAGTATTTAATTTTCAAAGAATGACACATGAAAATGGGTATTGTCCAATGCACGAAGGAGATACATAGACCAAAGCTGACAACAATCATGTTGTGGCTGGGTCCAAAATTGAGGTGTTGGACTTCACTACGAATCCCATTAGGGTGGGAATCAAGCCATATGTAGTTCCTGAAATACCATTTAATATCATGTGGGATGAGAGTGTAGGAGATCATATTTTAGGGTCATAGAGATCAGACCATAATGAGGAATACACATTATTTGTTTTATAAACCTGGTGTGAATGAAGACCAGGGTTTTCATACCACATTCATGTTTTCACATGGGTACTTTTCATCCAAGTTACTGAAAGTTGAATTTGGGTTTAGTCCCAAAGACTTGGGGCTGGATATGAGGGATCTCGAACATTCCTACGTATCCCATTAGGATGGTAATCAAGCCATACGTAGTTCTTGAAATACCCTTTGTACAAATTTGGTTCGTAAAAGTGAAGGGTGATAGGGTACTTTAGTGAAATGATGGTTTCACACAAGATTAAAGGTTTAGGAATTTCCATGTATGCTCGTAGTCCTTGGAATGTGACATGATTGGAAATAAATGTCAATAATGATTCCCTCTCAGGAGAGGCTGTCAAAGACTGTGGTAGTTTATTGTCATACAGGACAAAAGTATGAATAGTTTTTGGTCATATCCATGGACCAGTGCTTCATAGATTAGTGTCATGTAGCTAAGACATATTTCTATGTAGTTTAATGTCTTACAGTGAGGAAAATGGGGGACTGTATAGTTTAACGTCATATAGAAAGGAAGATGGTTAACCAATGTGAAGATATTGGTTTGGGGGGGCTTCACGGATCAACATCGTATGAGATGGAGGTGAACCGATGTGAAGATGTTGGTTTTGGGCTTGAACCTCAGGAGTTTTCCTACGTACCCATCCTAGAAGGCAAAGACCAAAGTCTGCGTAGTTTGATTAAGAATGAATAGGTGATCAAGTTGTACATGAGGACAACCTAAAAATGATGTTGGGACTTACGCATGGTTAGCGGCCTAGAGAGGTTGTTATGGTTGAAGTTTACTCTAATCTCACTTGAGTCATACTCGTTATGAGAAACAAGAGGTAACAAAAACCCTAACGATGCACAGTTTAACGTCATGTAGGACATATAAAGGATTGGACACAGTTTAACATTTACTTAGATGATAGTGGGACCATGTAGTTTAATGTCTATCATTGAGGACTATAGGGACCATGTAGTTTAAAGTCTTGCGGTGAGGACTATAGTAGTTTAAGGGCATATACATGGACCAGTGGTGCACAATTTAGTGTCATGTAGCTAGGAAAACACAGTTTAATGTCATGTTGGACGATAGAGATGTATATGTGTTACACAAAATACTTCTTCAAAAAACATTCCTTGGTTGGGGTTGTAATGAGTTCTCCATACATTGAGATTAAAGAATAAACTCCATTGGAGTAGAACTTATGTATTGAATGAGGTCCTTCCCACTTTGGCTCAAGCATGGTAGGTATCATTCCTGGTATCATTGGAGTTCTGAGGACCAATACCAATTCTCCTTGAATGAATGGACGAAGAAGAACTTTTTTGTTGAAAGCCTGTGCTATTCGATTATGATAGACTTACAAGTGGTGTAGGGTGCACAATATTTTTTCATCCAATCAATAAAATTAATCAAATCTCTTATGATATTTTTAATCTATAGATGAATGATCAAAAATGGCTACTCTGAGTGAATTTAATTGAATGTCAATGGGAAATACTACTTATGTTACATAAACCAATGAATATGAATTTGTCTGTGTAGCAATGCGGGTGGTGGTCTGATAATCCCATAAAGCATGAAAATGTTTATCAGGATATGATTTCTTATCTTTATCCACCATCTTTTGCAGTATGTTTGAAAGAGTCTTATTGAAGGCTTCTATTTTTCCATTTTCCGCTGCATGATACCAAGATGAATTGTTGGATTTCATGATGTATTCTTGATACAACTTCCATACCTCAGATGAACAGAAGTTGGTTCCATTGTCCGTCAATATGGTATGAGGGACACAAAACCTTGTAATGATGTTAGACTTGATGATACTAACAATTATTTTAGAACTAAATTCCTTGAGAGTTATTTCCTATACTCATTTGGATAATAAGTCAGTATAAGTAAGAATATACTTAAACTACTTGGATGTAGCCTAAGGGTAAGGTCATACTACATCAATTCCCCATGTGGAAAATGGAAATGAGTATTTAGCTATATGAAGTATCTCTGGGATTTGATTAATGAAGTTGGCACATACTTGGTAGGAATGACACTTCTTAGTGAAATCAACACAATCTTGTATCATTGAAGGCCAGAAGTATCAAAGACTTCGAATTTGATCAGACAGTTTATGTCCAGACTGGTGGGCACCACAGACTCCTTCATGTACTTCTTTAATGACAGCGATTGTCTCTTCAACATCAATACATCTGAAGAGAATTCCATCAAAACCTTGTTTGTATAGAATTATTTTCTTGGTGATCTAGGCTATCATAAATAGAAAAATTGACCACACATCACCGGACGTGTTCTATCCCGGCACTATCAGGTGGGAGTGTTCCATTTTGAAGGTATTCCCTCATAGGTGTCATGCATCTTGTAGTATGACCATATGGTTCAGAAATGGGACTAATTTTATTGATTTTTTTTGTTCTGATTTGAACAAAAAGGTAAAAATACATGCCTTTGGGCAATACTGATGATTGTTTCATCCCGGTTTGGATCTTCCAGGGATGTGGCTAAATTAGAAAGTGCATCAGCTTGGGAATTTTTTGATTGCGGGACACAAGAAAATGTCAGTTCAGAAGGAAATTCCGCCATTAAATATCTAAGGTAAATACACAATGAAATTACCTCTTCTTTTTTTATGGCATAATCCTTGTTGACTTATTTGATTACCAGGTCTGAATCACCTTTAACCTTTAAGTGATTCACCTATTCCTGAAGCGCCAATTCCAAGTGTACGATGACAACTTGATATTCTTCTACATTGTTTATACCACCTTCCGATAATAAAAAATAATAAGGAAACACTTCCTTTTCTGGGGAAATAAGGACTATTCCTAATCCAACTTTATTAATTTTAGGATTTTCCATTCACATCCCTGTTGGACTTCTGGAAGCACCATCAAAGTACATTTCTTATGTTTGAGGAATGTCTTGAATAGAGAAGACCTCTTCATTAGGAAGCTTAGTGTTAGATGATGTATCTTCTATGGATGGATGCTTAGAAAGGAAATCAGCCAGACCTTGGCCCTTTATTTCCTTTTGAGACACATACTGGATTTCAAACTGCTGCAAAATAACTACCCACCTTGGAAAATGTCCTGTAAGCATTGGATGACTAAGGATAAATTTGAGCGGGTTATTATGAGATACCAATTGAACCTCATTATGTTTCAGGTAGTGTATCAATTTCTTAATACCAAAGATTAATGCTAGGCATCACTTTCCAATACATGAATATCGAGTTTTTTCCTCAAACATAGTTCGACTGAGATAGTAATGGCTATTTTCATTCCTGACATCATTTTTTTGGGCAAGGAAGGCTCCCAATGATCGCTCTAAAGTTGTCAAATAGAGGATAAGTTGTCTTCCATAAATAGGTGTAATTAATACCGGTGGACTCAAGAGATATTTCTTGAGAATATATCATGTGACTCTTGAAAATATTCAGTCCATTGGTAGGTGACTCTTTTCATCATTAATTTTGTGAAGGGTAAACATTTTCTTGCCAGATTGGCGATGAAATGCTGAATATAAGCCAAGTGTCATTTAAGTCATCTCAATTATTTCAAATTTTTAGGGGGTGACAACCAAGGATTGACTTTTTCTTCTCCGGATCATCTTTGATACCACAACGGCATACATCAAAGCCAAGAAATTTTCCTAAGGTTACCCCGAAAGCACATTTCAAGGGGTTCATCTTCAAATTGTTTTATCGAAGATTGAGGAATATGATTTCTAAATCAGTCAAGTGATTATAACGTTGTCTGTATTTAACCCCCAAATCATCCACATAACATTCAACAAATTTCCCTAAAAAGGGTTTGAAGATATGGTGCATGTCACGTTGATACATTGCACCTGCATTCTTCAGGCCAAAGGGAAATACCCAATAGAAAAACACACCTTAAGGGGCTATGAAATCTGTAGACTCCTCATACTCTAGGGCCATTCATATTTGATTGTACCCAGAACAGCTATCTATGAAGGAAATAGATTTGTATCCAGCTGTTTCATCAATTAAGAGTTCTGTGATCAGAATTGGAAAATCATCCTTGGGACAATGTCGATTAAGATCTCTGAAATCAATGGACACACTAATTCTCCATTGTTCATTACCACAGGGACCATTTTAGACATCCATTTGGGATACTGAACTTCTCTTATGAAGTTATATTGGATAAGCTTATCAACTTCAACTTCAATTTTGGAGGCCTAAGTTGGGTGTGTTCTTTTTGCAGCTTGCTTGAATCCTCGTTATTCTTTAGGAAAACCCAAATGATGAGTGGAAATATCGGGATCAAGACCTAGAATTTCTGTATACTTCCAAGAAAAAAAATCTCGATTTTTCTTTAAAAAATAGTTGTATACATTTCTTTCTCTTCAAGAGTCATGGCCGTAATAATTAAAGTGGGGCGTGGATCTTCTTTTGTACCTAGATTTATTTCTTTGAGTTAATCCATGGAGGTAAAGATACCATCTTCAAATGGTGGAGGATCGTCAATGAGATATTCCTATTCTCTTTAAATATGTGTTACTTCTTCTATTTATACTTGCATAGTTGTTGATGAAGCAGAATTTCCATGATCAGGAGAGAAGTTAAAATACGAACATTTTGAAGAATAGGCTTCCATTTCTGACCCTATTGACGATGAAGGGTCTTCCTGGTTTGATAGAGGGGAGATAATGGATTGAGAATCGGCATCATTATTTTCCTCTAGTATTGCTATAACATCATCTGGCCTAGTTTCTAAAGTATAGAATTGAGGGATTTCAGTGAAAGAAATGAAGACATATCCATTTGAGATTTCATCATTGCCTGGTGAATTAGAAATTTCTACCATGCTATCTGGCTTGGTTGTTGTAATTGACATTATGGAATTTTTCATAAGAGTATTTGTATTTGGTTCTATCTAGTCAATTTGACTGATAAGAAACACATAATCTGTACTCACATGTATGAATGGGTTTACTGGAATCTTTTTCGAACCATAGGGAGCATTAATTTTGGTGATATTCTAGGCTGTGGATTTTTCCTTTCTCTCCCTATGATAGAATTATGCCTCAATGTATTGAGATTCACATGTTTTGACTGGGGATTTGTCACCATAAAATGTACAAATTTAACCATTGAAACTATATTTGAGGCATTGATGGTATGACGAAGGTACGGCCGCATGTTGATATAGGGAAGGTATTCCAAGAAAAACATTGAAAGATGTGTCTGGATGAACAACCATGAAATCTGAATAGGATACAAGGTCTCCAAACTGAGTTCTGAGTGTAATCTCATCTAGAGGTTCTTGTTCTTTTTTATCGTATCCTTGAAACATCAAAGTAGAAGGAGATTAATCAGATTCAGTGAGGCCCAATTGACGAAGTGTACGAATAGGTATGAGGTTGACTCCTAAACTATTATCAATGAAAGATTCTCGGATGTCTACATTATTGACTGTCAGAAATAGAATCTGGTTGCCACCATTTAAGGCACCATACTCGGCCCATGGCAAGTCCTGAAGGGCGTTCCCTATCCCCATGGGCTGTCACAAGTGTCCGGGTATCATTTATCCTTGTTTGGGAATGATTTACCTGAATATGTATACATAAAACATCAAAATTATTTGATAAAATGAATCTGAAAAATTCATACCATCAAGGTTTATAAAAAAATCCAGAAATGAATAAAAAAGTTCAAATGAAGTAAAAAACTTCCAAAGATACAATGAAATAGCAACAAAACAGCACCATGGACTCCACATGACAAGGGGTCATCACCCCCAAGCCGTCTCCACAACTCCGTCCCAAGGATGGGGACTAACACCCTAAACCGCCATCACCCTCAGCCTTTCCTTTACCTAAGTCAAACATAACCAAGTCTACATACACCCAAGGGGTGTAAGTAGGGTGTGAGACTAAGCCCAATAGGATACCACCCAATGATTCCAAATATAATGCAATACAATGTGAAAAAGAATGTAGTCTTAATACGCAAAGAAAAGCAGCGATAAAATCCAAGAAATGAAACTATCAATTGAAAATAGTTTTCAAGCTAAAATTATCAAAATGTTCAAACATTTAAATAGACATGTGAGCTACTATAATGTACTATAAAAAAACACCCCAATATAAGTGTAAATACCACAAATACAATGAGAACCTAAACTGGGAACACCCCTAGGCAACTAGATAGTCTTGGGCCCTATGTACCTCCTATCTCGGTGTAAAGTATCCAAGTCACAATCTTTTCTCATGAACGAGCCACTATTAGGGAACATAAACATAACCTATTGGTCCCCAAATATCATCCACATAGTTTATTTAAAGTTTTTTTCATCCATTTTCTCAGTGAAACAGGGACACAGCCCATCCGGTCCACTAGCCGTACTAGTACATATCTGCCCACCTAAGTACCTGGGATTCCCCTTTTGTGCTCAAACAATTTCAGAAAACAACACACATCCTTTTGCATATAAATTATCACTACTGTTCACAAACAAATAGTATAGTAGCTACACACATTTTACATCATTTAAAACACACAATAAAATATTTTTATTTTCAATAAAACAACCTCTCAAAATATCACACTATTTTTCACCCAAAGCTCTTTAAAATATCCACATTGCACACTATGTGAACACTTGTAAGTCATAAAAACAAAATTTCTGTTAAATACCCTTTAATTAAACCAACAATTCAGTTATGGGGTAGCCCAATGTGAACCAAGAAATTATATCTTTTAAAACCCACCATTTTCACACAAACATGGCACTTAAAGCTCACTTGCTTCCCAAACACCATTTAAACAGACTTTTGCAGTGACAACCAAAAATAATAAACATTCAAAACATGTATTTCAGTCCTAATGTAGTTCAATAAAATAAACTAAGTAATTATAGTTCAGCACAATATAAACCAATAAAAAATTGGTATGAAAAACCCCCAATTTCACCAAAAATTGGGACTTAAAATTCATTTGCATTATAAATGCAACTAAAACCAATTTTTACAGAAACATTCAAATGCAATAAACGTTAAAATACCATGAAAACAGCAAGCTAATTCACAAAAACTGTACGCATAGTGGAATCACCTACCAAAGTAACAAAACCCCTTGAATCTCCGTGCGAAAATCAAATTGCACCCTCGCCGCACCAAGAGACACCTAGATGAAACCTAAAACCACAAGGATTGGCCACGAAAGCCCAAAGATAAACCCTGGGATCAAAAACCTAGTTTCTGGACATTAGGAAACTCAATGTTACGTGAAGAAACCCTAAAAACAATGAATGAAATCCTATGTAATTTGAAAGAGGGTTGAAAATGACTCATTTACTTGAAGTATCTTGAAGTAATCACTCCAAAACACTAGTAGATGAAATTTAAAACATCCAAAATTCAGGGTTCATTTGAAAAATATTTATTATGTCATTTAGGAACTAGAATGGAGGAAACATATTGATAATTCAGAGAGTTATGAAATAAAGACGTTACCTCTACAAATCTGGACGATTTGAGAAGCCTATGAATTTCGACACAAAATCGCGATTAACCAGAGCTCCAAAGAGGAGGGAGAGAGTTCAGACGTGGGTCTGGGTTCAGTGGGATTGGCTGAGAATTGGAATCACTGAAAAATCCCAATAATTGAATAAGTTATAAGATAAACAAAATTCATTTTTGAAATAGGAATTAGGCATTCGGGAAGGCCCAACCCCTTAGATAAAACCCCAAATAAACCTTGGTTATGGATTTATAAAGGCTCCAAATTGACTTGGGGATGTTAAAATGTTAGGGGAGGTCAAGTAGGAATTTTAATGGATAAAAAATGTTGAAAAATGGAAATTTTATAAAAGAATCAAAATTTATTTTTCAATCTGGAATTGGGATCACGGTTTGGCCCAATTCATGAAAACTCATATATTCCTCCATAAAACCTAGGGAAACCCAAAAAACAAATCAAAGATGTAAATTAAATGAAAAATACCTTAAAAATATTTCATGTATGTTACAATTCTCCCCACCTTGAAGGACTTTCCGCCCCAGAATGTCAACATGAAGCATGGTTGGAAAGCAAGAATGGGAACTCTTCCTCGACCCATGAAATTTGCTCTCATGTATCATGTGTATCATTCGCATGCTTCCATAGAACCCGAATTAATGGAATAGAATTCCCTCGAAGTATCTTCTCTTGGGAGTCAACTATTTTCACCGGCCTCACAACAACAGATGTGTCAGGCTCTATCTTCGGTTCTTCCCAACCCAACACATGGGACGGATCCAGGTTGTATTTCTTCAACTGAGAGACGTGGAAGACATCATTGATGGGCGTCAACTTAGAATGTAAGGCCAATCTATATTCCACCTTTCCAATACGTTCGGTGACCTCAAAGGGCCTAACATACCACAGCATCATCTTACCTTGCTTCCCCAATCGACGATAGCCCAGACGAGGGGCCACTTTCAAAAATACCATGTCACCCAAAGAAAACTCTAGGTCTCAACGCCTCCGTTCAGCATAAGATTTATGATGACTCTGAGCTGTCAATGAGAACTGCCTGATCAACTTGACCTTCTCAGAAGTCTCATGTACAAGTCTCGGCCCCAACAGTGAAGTCTCTCCTAACTCAGCCCAACATAGGGGGGACCGACACGGCTGACCATACATCACCTCAAAAGGGGTCATTCGAATCGAGGATTGGTAACTATTATTATAATCAAACTCAACCAATACCAAATGGATATCCCAAGAACCTCCAAATTCCAGGACACATGCACGAAGCATGTCCTCTAAAATCTGATTCGCCTACTCTATCTGACCATCTTTCTGAGGGTGGTATGTCGTTCTCATCTTAATATGAGACCACAAGGCCTTATGAATGCCTTCCCAAACTTGAGAAGTAAATCAGGGGGTCTCTATCTAAGACAACTACTGATGTTACACCATGGAGTCTCACCATATACTGAAGATACAAACAGCTCAACTCATCAACTTTAGTTGTATCATTTATCATAATGAAGTGGGTTGATTTGGTCAGACGATCAATAACCATCCAATTGGCATTCTTACCCCGAGGTGTACGAGGTAATCCCACAATGAAGTCCATGGAGACCTCTTCCCACTTCTAGGAAGGAATCAGTAGTGGTTGGAGCAAACCGGAAGGCCTTTGGTTCTCTGCTTTCACCTGCTGACATGTATAGAATCTCAAAACAATGTCCGCTATGTCCTGTCTCATAACAGGCCACCAAAACTACCATCGGAAATCATAATACATCTTCTTGTTACTCGGATAGATATCCCACTGAGATTGGAAGATATCCTACATCACCCCTGTCCGTAGAGATAACGACACTAATGAACGGACCTTGAAGCACAAGCTGCCCTCAGGAGACGACGACCAATATGAGGATGTGTTCCCACCATGAAGAAACTGCTTCGACCATTGACAAAGCTCATCACGGGGAAATTCCCACTAAATAAAATCCAACAGAGAAGGAGTCAACTAGACGCTCTCCAAAGAATTCCCCTCCACTGTGTTCTCTGGTCTCCACATGCATCTGAGAAAAGAGCCCCATAAATGTCCACTCATCGTTGGACTTCCTCAAAGCCTGCCCTGGAACCCTTCTACTCAAGGAGTCAGCCACTAAATTACACTTGCAAGGGGTATAGACAATGTCAAAGTCAAACCCCTGCAAGTACTCGATCCAACGACACTGCCTCAAGTTGAGGTCCTTTCGTGAGAAGATATAAGTCATGCTTTTGTTATCATAGTAGACCAAAAACTTCTCCCCAAAGAGGTAGTGACGCCATGTCTTCAAATAATGCATCACCTCTGCCAACTCTAAGTCATGGGTTCGGTATTTCTCTTCATGTGGTCGAAGTTGGAAAGATTCATACGTGACCACGTGATCATCCTGCATAAGCATGCACCCAAGACCCATACCTGAAGCATCACAATAGACCACATACCCCTTTCCAGCCTATGGAAAAATCAGCACTGGGGGCGGTATTCAACTGCCTCTTCAGCTCCTCGAATGATGCCTATAATTCTGGACCCCATACAAACTTCACCCCTTTCCAAGTGAGGGAGATTATCGGTGAAGAAAGCCGAGAGAAATCTCGAACTAATCGCCTATAATAACCAGCCAAGCCACGAAAACTCTAGATCTTGAATACATTATTCGGTTGCTCCCACGACATGGTTGTACTAATTTTCTCACGGTCCACTAAAACTCCATGATCTGAGATCACATGCCCCAGAAATCTCAACTCCCTAATCCAGAAAGTGCACTTTGACAACTTTTCATAGAGGCAATGATCCCGTAATGTACCCAAAACGATCCTCATGTGATGTTCGTGTTCCGCCTTAGAGATAGAGTATACCAGAATGTCATCGACAAACACCACAACAATGGAATCGAGATACTTATGAAACACCTATTCATGAGTGCTATAAAGACCGCTAGAGCATTGGTCAATCTGAAGGGAATGACCAAATACTCAAAGTGGTCGTACCTGCTTCGAAAGGTTGTCTTTTGGATATCATAATCTTTCACCCGAAGTTGATGATACCCCGAACACAGGTCTATCAATGAGAACCACTTTTCCACCTTCAACTGATCAAACAAATCATCTATTCTGGGAAAAAGATATTTATTCTTAATTTTTACCTTATTCAGATTCTGGTAGTCAATGCACAACTGGAGGGAACCATCATCCTTTTTTGCAAACAACATAGGAGCGACAAAAGGAGAGACACTCGGTCGAATGAATCCTTTGGATTCTAAGTCATCCAGCTATATCTTTAATTCCCTCAGGTCGGTGGGGGCTATTCTATAAGAGGGAAGATATTTATATTGTGTTCCCAGCGCTAGATCAATCGAAAACTCCACATCCCGCTCCGGGGGAAAACCTGAACAATCATCCAGGAATACCTCCAGAAACTCAACACTACATGAGGTAGTGCACCGTCAGGGTAAAGACCATACTCTAGCTTGAGAGAAGATAACTGGAAGATAAAATTTCCCAACTCTGGGAGGGGAGGCCCTGCACAACCTGACCGAGGATCCCATTCTCCATGAAAAACCTGACGACTCCCATCAGGTGCCATGAAACTCACACGCCGTCTGTAGCAATTGATGTGTGCCTGGAAGTGTAATATCCAATCCATATCAAGTATGACATTGAAAAGTTCCATATATAATACTAATAGGTCCCACTCCATCTCGACCCCTAACACAGAAAGCACACACGACGGGCACCTGAGACCCTGCTCCTTCTTCTTTTCCAGCGGTGTCACCAACTCCATCGTGAAAGACATCAAATCAGTTGGAAAATTCAGAATGTCCACAAAACAGGTAGAAATGAATAAAATAGAGGAAACTGTATCAAAAAGAGTAGCATCTATAGAAGATGTGATCAAAATGGAACCTCAAAATGTCGACGGTCCCGCCTCTGATCTTGCTGGTGCCTGATTCACCACCTGGAGATGTCTGGTCTCTTCCAGAAGATGACCTCTAGTCTCCGGTTGTTCCCTAAACTGGATCTGCTCAGAAGATGACCCATCCCTACCACCACAGCTTCCAAATCTAGATCCCCCAGTCCTTGATGGCTCAGAGTGTGTTATCACTCCTCTTGAAGTCACTAACCCAACCCCACTCGTAAGTGGACGTGCCACATCACAGAACCGCTGCAAAAGCCTCATACCTCCACACTGGTAACAAGGCTTTGGAGGGAGTGTACATTCTGTTCGGATGTGCCTGGGCTTCCCACACTAGTTGAAATCAACCGATCTCACATCAAAATCAATAGAAGAAAACTGCCTAGAAGAGTGGCCTGAACTGCCACCTCCTTTCTTCACAAGATCATCCCGCTTCCTTTTCTTCTCTGAGGAGCTGCCACTTCCCACTGCTGATACTGAACCATAGAAACTAGCCATGCATTTCTTATCAATCTCCACCATGCACACCCAATCAATGACCTCAACATAGGTCATCAGCTTAAACAATAACACCTGGGATTATATCCCTGGTCGCAAGCCTTTCTCAAACGTCAGGGCCTTTTCTTGCTCATTAGAGACAATTTATGGATCATACCGAAAAGACTCAGTGAAATGGTTGGCATAATCCATCACAGATAGATTCCCCTGAACAAGTTCCAAGAACTCTCTAGACCATGCATAACCCAACACCTTAGGGAAGTACTGTTCATTTAATACAGCCTTGAAATCTACCCAGTGCATCTGCTCATTCTTTTCAGACTGAAGCACTGACTCCCACCACATACGGTTGGGACCCTCCAATAGAAAGGAGGCACACTTTACCCTGAGCTCCTTAGGTGTTTCCAGGAACTCAAACATTCGCTCGATCATCTCAATCCATTCTTCTGCTTCCTGGGTTTCTGGGCTACCTCGAAAGGTAAAAGGCTTGTTTTTTAGAAACTCTTGTGCTTTATCTTTTCTTGGTCCTGTCTCTTCTTCCCTAAAAGGAATAGGAGCATGAGTTGGTCCCTATCCCAATGTTTATATAGCCCGAACCACAGCCTCCATGAGCCTCTGAAAAATTGGTGTGGGAGAACTCTCTCTAGCTTCCTCCTGTGGGCGAGTGGGAGCTTTCTAGGGAGGCATGTTGCTACAAAATGAAACAGTCACAAAATAATAGTCAATACCACAATTATGAAAATTTTAATTGAATACATAAAATATAAATAAACTATACACAATTCAGTAATAAAAGAAACAACTACTCCACATCTGCATGATGTCCACATGTGGTCTGCATCCCACACGTCTCACCTGGAAGTAAAGTCAATCTATAAATTCCAACATCCTCTGGTGACTCATGGTATGCCATGAGAGGTGCAGGCTAGGCACCCTACTCACAAACAATACCTCGAGCCCCGACAGTCCTAGCTCATGTCTATCCTGAATCATCCCAAAATAGAAATATAACCCAAAAACATTAACCTCCTCTAATACCATTTTTTCACAAACTGAATCTGGTCACCACTATTAATGGCCCCAAACCCGGCCCATGGAAAGGCCCGAAGGGCGTTCCCTATCCTTACGAGCTAGCACAAGTGCTAGAGTATCATTTATCTTGGTTTGGGAATGATTTACCCAAATATGTATACATAAAACATCAAAATTATTTGATAAAATGAATCTAAAAAATTCATACCAGTAAGGTTTATACAAAAATCCAGAACTAAATAAATAAGTTCAAATGAAGTACAAAAGGTCCAAATACACAATGAAACAGCAACAGAACTGCCCCCTGGACTCCACATGACATGGGTTCATCACCCCCAAGCCATCTCCACAACTCCGTCCCAAGGATGGGGACTAACACCATGAACCGCCATCACACTTAACCTTTCCTTTACTTGAGTCAAACATAACCAAGTCTAGTTACACCCAAGGGGTGTAAGTTGGGTGTGTGCTTAAGCCCAATATGATACCACCAAATGATTCTAAATAAAATGCAATACAATGTGAACAAGAAATTAGTTTTAATACGCAATGAAAAGCGGTGATAAAATCCATGAAATCCAACTTTCAATTGAAAATAGTTTTCAGGCTAAAATTTTTAGAATGTTCAAAAAATTAAATAGACATGTGAGCTAATGTAAAGTACTACAAAAAACACCCCAATAAATGAGTAAATTCCACAAATCCAATGAGCACCAAAACTGGGAGCACCCTTAGGCAACTAGATAGTCTTGGGCCCTATGTACCTCGTACCTCGGTATAAAGTATACAAGTCACAATCCTTTCCCATGAACGAGCCACTAGTAGGAAACATAACTATAACCTAGTGGTCCCAAAATATCATCCACATAGTTTAGTTAGAGTTGTCTTTATTCCTTTTCTCAGTGAAACAGGGACACAACCCATCCAGTCACTAGTCGTACTAGTACATATCCATCCACCTAAGTACCTGGGATTCCCCTTTTGTTCTCAAACAATTTTAGCAAACAACACATATCCTTTTTCATATAAAATATCACTAATTTTCACAAACAAATAGTATTGTAGATACACACATTTTACACCATTTAAAACACACAATAAAATATTTTGATTTTCAATAAAACAACCTCTCAAAATATCACATTGTTTTTCACCCAAAGCTCTTTAAAATATCCACTTTACACACTATGTGAACACTTTTAAGTCATCAAAAAAAAAATTCAGTTCAATACCCCTTAATGAAACAAACAATTCAGTTATGGGGCATCCCAATGTGAACCAAGAAGTTTTATCTTTTAAAAACCACCATTTTCACACAAACATGGCACTTAAAGCCCATTTGCTTCCCAAACTCTATTTAAACAAACTTTCGCAGAAAAAACAAAAAATAATAATCATTTAAAACATGATTTTCAGTCCGTATATAGTTTAATAAAATCAAATAAGTAATTATAGGTCAACCCAAAATGAACCAAAAAAAGATTAGTATGAAAATCCCCCAATTTCACCAAAAATTGGAACTTAAAATTAATTTTCATTATAAATCCAACTAAATTTTTTTTTAAAGAAACAATCAAATGAAATAAACATTAAAATACCATTAACACTGCAATCTAATTCACAAAAATTTCACGCACAATAGAATCACCTACCAAAGTAACAAAAATCCTTGAATCTCCGTGCGAAAATCAAATCGCACCCCCACCGCACCAAGGGAGACCTAGATCAAACCTAAAACCACACGAATTGGCCAAGAAAGCCAAAAGATAAACCCTAGGATTGAAAACATAGTTTCTGGACATTAGGAAACTCAATGATAAGTGAATAAACCCTAAGAACAGTGAATGAAACCCTAAGTAATTTGAAAGAGGAAAGAAAGGGACTCATTTACTTAAAGTATCTTGAAGTAATCACTCCAAAACACCAGTAGTTAAAATTTAAAATAGCCAAAATTCATGGTTCGTTTGAACAAGATTTATTAATTCATTTAGGAACTGGAATGGAGGAAAATATTGATAATTGAGATAGTTAGGAATGAAATGTGTTACCTATTCACATTTGGACGATTTGAGGAAGCCTATAAAGTTTGGCACCAAATTACGATTACCCAGAGCTCCAAAGAGGGGAGAGAGAGTACAGAAATTCCTTTGGGTTCAATGGTATTGGCTGAGACTTCGAAGCACCAAAAAGAGCCCAAATATTGAATATTTTATAACATAAATAAAAATCATTTTTAAAACAGGAATTGGGATTTCGGGCAGGCCCAATCCCTTATATAAAAACCCAAATAAACCTTGGTTATTGATTTCTAAAGGCTCCAAATTTACTTGTTGGTATTAATAGGTTATTGGAGGCCATGTAGGAATTTGAATGGATGTAAAATGTTGAAAAATAAAAATTTTATAAAAGAAAAAAAATTATTTTTCAATCTGGAATTGGGATCACAGTTTGGCCCAATTCATAAAAACTCATCTATTCCTCAAAAAATCCTAGGGAAACCCCAAAAACCAAGAAAGGATGAAAATTAAATGAAAAAAACCTTAAAAATATTTCATTTATGTGACATTGACCTTGCCTGATAGATACAATGGTCTAATATGTCCATGAACAACATCATCTTCATCTTCATTTGTAAAATATATCACTGCATGGCATTCTGCAGGATCATTCTCTATATGGTAGACTTCTGCTGTAGAAATTTCAGTTTCAATTTCTTGAGGACTTGAAAATTCCTCAATGAGTGCATCCCAAAGATCCTTTGATAGATTCAAGGAATCCATAATTGATAACATGGCCGGTACTTGGGCCAAATGTTTCAAGACATCATACTTTTGATCCAATGGTCTGCATTCCCCAACAGGAACATGTGGTTTTGCAGGTGCCTTAGAAGTTGATGCATTGGAAGTAGATGCATATCGTATCAGGTGAGGAGTCTGAAATACTCCTGGATTTAGCAGATTAGACCGACTATGTCTATTTATTTGGTGAGAGGAAGAATATGTATCCTCTAACCGATCTTCCAAAATAACAGTTCCAGGACTGAATCTGTCATGTGTGGAAGAACATTCTTATTCCTATTGAGCCCGCTGAAGGGCTTTTCCATGATTTCCTAATACATATACAGTTCTAGCTGGGGTAGAATTGGAATAGTGGCTTCTAAAATATCAACATTTTCCCCTGTATCCTAGACCTCTGTAACTCTCTCTAATTACTTTGTTTGATATAGAGAACTCGGGCTCATCATGAACGAAACTATGACTGAAATATGGATTTGTTAAGTGAATCATGTTAACAGAAATAAATATCAACTCTTCATCTGATGAAGAATCTTCTTTATAAACCATATTAGGATGTACCATTTGATGGGGTGGTGCCCATTCTTTTGATGTAGATGGTATAAAATCTGCCAGAGTCAAAGACGACTTAGTCTTTGACACGAGCTCGTCTTCTTCTGAAATCTATTCTTTCTTAAAATTATGCCGACTATTTGAGGATTTTCCTTCTCATGAAGGGGGTTTTTCTATGGCATTTATATCATAAGACACAATTGTTATGTTCAATTGCGTTTGTAAAAATGCATGAGTTCGTTTGATCGGTTTCTTAACCATCCAATCATCATATTTCTGCGCATTTTTTCTTCTGACGTCATGCCACTCGCCTTCTTCCTTTGGATTTGTATCCATAATACTTGCTACCTAGGCTAAAAAACCTTTCAGTTTTACTTATCCCGAGTCCACCATCTTTTGTAGGATTTCGTTTAAGACAAAATACTCATGAATGGGATGCCCTAACATTTGATGAAATGTGTAATAATTAGGGAGGTATTCATCTCCTTCCTTGTCCAGCCTTTTTGGCCTTGGCAACTGAACCAGGTTGTTCACCAGATCCTAGATGAAGTAACCCAGAACATGTTCATTCCGGAAAGAATAAACATTATTATTCAAATCTTCTAATGGTTTCTTCCTTTGATCTGTTTGATCATCTTGAAGAGGCTGTCATTGTTGTCGACGTTCATGAGGTGGATCCCTTCGATATGATGAAGGTCCTAAAGTGGAAGAAGGTACAGGTGCTTGTTTAAGTGTAACTATAGTAGTATCTGCTTTCCCTATTCTCCTTCCTGGAACAGATGAAATTACATGAGTTTTATCTTTAGTACTCATAAAAGAGTATTCGACCTGCTGAGCGATTGAAGTAAGGTCTCAAAACCCTCCTGTGTATTTCACAGGGATCAACGGTGTGCATAATTAATCATGCAAATTTGCCACACATATTGGCAAAAATTCCTTTTGAGGGAGTGATAAGCTTAAGGAATTTGTTAATACCTTCCAGCGAGCAATGAAATATGAAACTCTTTCATTTTCCATTGCATACAATTGGTAAGATTGAAAACTATCGCCTTTTGAATTTTGAGCTAAATTAAAGAATAAATCGTTGATGGAGATCTTCCCACCCAGTAATTGACCAGGATTGCAAGCTTGTATACCAAACAAAAGAAAGTCCTTGTAATGACTGTACAAAACACCTGATCTTAACTACTTATTGTTGTTGAGGAGTTCCCATCATAGGATCACAATGTGAAACAAAATGTGAGTGTTACTCTGGATCTCCTGAATGAATAAAAATTGGGAATTTGGTACTTGCAAAATTTTATGGGGGAGGAATTGCATTAACCCATTCAGGGTAAGATCTCTTTTCTGGTTGAATTTTTGCACGTTTTCAATCCATAGCATCCAACTGAGCTGTTAATGACTCAATGGTAGTCATTAATTTTTGAGAAACATCTGGTTGAACTTGGACCTGAGCAGGTAAAATAACTGGAGTTTGGACGAGTGTAGTGACAGGGACTTCCAGTGATGGTAGTATTGCCGGTTGTGGTTGTGTATGACCCATAGGATTTGACCTATGAGGGTGTACTAGTAGACGAGGATATTCTTGATCCATCCTAGTAGTTACAACAAATTCCCTTGACTGACTAACTCCAGTATGTTTAGGAGGAAGACTACCTTGAAGTAGTTCTGCATTTATCCTCCTTAACTCCTTCATTTCTTCTTCCAATTGTGCAAACCATTCCTCTAATGAGATTCATTGACCTTCTCTAGAGGTAGGGTGGAATGTAACCTGAATTTTACCTTTCCCCTTATTGGATGCCTTTAAGAGAGGGGGGAGTTGGTTATTTGAAGGAATACCTAAATTCTGGGATAGCCTTTAATTCCGGGTATGCACACCTTCCTCATTTGTTTTAGTGCATACAATCTCTTGAACAGATACTTCTTCATCCGATTCTCCTGAGTGAGCCTCATGTTTTAGTGGATCGGTGACAACGGCATTGATGACATTTATCTATGCATAACGCATTGCAACCCTTTTGTCAATGTTTCTGCAATACTTTCTTCTTCCATTTCTTTTATGATACATTATATTTTTTTGAGTTGATCCCTCAGGAAATTCTTGATGAACCGTAATTTGGAGGGAATCTCCTAATAATTCGGCTCTGTGTTCCTCTTATGGTTTCTTCCCTAATCGAGAGAAGACTGACTTTCGCTGAGGAATAGATTGAGGATTTGAAAAAGTCCCCAATCCAGTGGACTGGGGTTGTTCTTGCTTTTCCTGCTCAACTCCTTGAATCCAATATTTTGATCCCAATCGTTGAGCTAAAAGAGTCCCCAGCCTGGCAAGCTGAGGTGGTTCTTGAGCTGCTACATTGGACACATTCTTAAAATCTCTCCTAATTTTGCAGACTTTAGTACAAAAATTAGATGGATGCATCAACCTACATCCACTAAAATCACCTGGCCCAAATGACCATTGAATGATTTCCGACACTTCTGTCACCTGATGATGTGCATGCTCAAAATGATAAGCCTATTCGATATTCTCATTTTTTTGATGGAAGAGTAATTCGACAACTTGTTCTTTGTATGCCTGACTTTGGGAAGAACTAGTTGAGGCTTGTTCCTAAGCAAGCCATTGATTACACACAAAACAAATTGGTTATGGCCGGCCATGGGAAATAACATTGCATGATACCACATTTTGTGGGATTTGTTGAATGGAGAATATAGTGAAATATAGTGCTCCATGAACACTCCATCCCCTGATATGAATACTAGATGGGGCATTAGTAATTAATTGGCGCAACCTTTTTAACGCTCCAAGGCATGCACGCTGAAGGGATCTCTACTACATTTCAACCATTGGATTTCAGGAAACTGAGAGAGATGCCAAGTCAATTTGGTGTTGCAACCCTTCTATTATCTTGACATTATTTTTATATTCATCATAAGATAATATTTTTTTTCTTTTAAGTGACAATGATTTTTCCACATGTTGAGATGAATATCATGAATACAATCTACTGTCAACATTTTCTGGAATATTATACTGAGAGTCAGCCAAATTCCAAAACATGACTGGTATTTCACCTTTCTCCAGTTTTTTTCTCATATTCATCACTTCCTCCTTATCATTTGATGAAAATTATTCTACCTAATTGGACCAAATATGGTGCTTCTTTGTTGCTTCATCAGATTCTACAAGATTGGTAGAGAATTCATTTATCAAATTTTAAGATGAATGATCCAGGGGTGGTTTGGAGATTGACCTACACCCCAGGATATCTTCTGATTGATAAAGTATTTCACCTTCTAGTGGTAAAGCATCAGACATGACTGGAATCATGTTTTCAAGTGCCTCTAGATAAGGGGGCTTTCTTGTTACTGCATTTTCCTTTGAAAATTTTTCCAGGAAATGCGAATTACTACTGTAGAGAGAACTTTCGCAGCTAAATTCATCATCATCATTAGGAGGACCACCATGGTGGGTTACATCAAAATATAAAACCTTTTTCTCCTTGATCATCTTGTCACTCTGAGGGTTATCGTGGCCCTCATCTGAAGATGATACTTCGAGATCGACCAAACTGTCATGAAGCAAGCCTTCATAAGGAAGTGTCTGATGATGACATTCGGAATTATTGTTGTCACTTCCAAAATCTAGAAATGAGGGAATAGAATCTTGATTTTCAACAGACAATTGTCTTAGGTATTTAAAAACTATAGCATCAAGAAAGGCCTTATTACAGATTGGCTCTTGATTTCTCGAATGTGTTGGACATGTCATTTTTTAGACTCCTTCTTACTCACTTTGGAATCCACTTGTTGATGAATGTGGTTATTATGGGTAGGTGTATGTGCCTGCTCAGGAGAAATGGTTAGGTTATGCTGATTTTCTCCATTCAAATTAGGTGTATGTGCCTCACTTGATTGTCTGTATTATTTGGGAGAGTATGCCCCACCACCCTCTTGGACTGGAACAGAGGTGCATATCTTCTCCAGGGTGACATGTTGATGAGTCACTCCACTGATAGGGATAGATTTTTATTTCTTTCCCTATGATGTTTCTGATGTTGTTATAATATTCTGACAGGCATCTAGAATATGGGCAGAGATTTGATTCTACTCTTTCACCATTCTCAGAATGTGCTTGGTGACTTCAACTACCGGAATGAAAATATGAGACCATTCCATTTCTGTATTAGGTATATGTGCCTGCTCCTATCCTCATTTTTCTGTCAAAGAATTCTAACAGTACTTATTCACAGGGGTAGAGAGTTGAGTCTGCTCCAAATTGGTCATTGGAGATTTCTGACTTACATCTCCAGGTGCTACAAAATGAAACTGTTGGTAGGCTTGATTAACATTGGCAGGTGTATGTGCCTTCTATGTATTCTTTGTCCAGTATGGTTGATTAATTTCCTTCAATACTGGAAGACAAGATTGCTTACAGAATTGGTGATTATAAACATGTGTATGTTCCTGCTTACTAGTAGCAACCATATTAGATTTTCTAGCTTCTTAGGATGTAGTAAAACGATCCTGTTGACTGGCTAATGAATTATAAACAGATGTATGTGCCTATCTATAGTACTCCTCTGGAATTTCCTGGTGGGATTGGCATGTTACTGCAAGACGAGTCTGCTGGGCAGTAACATTTGGATGGACATGTATATATGTCGGCTCATTGCTTTCCATCATGTTAGGTTGATGGACTTCTTCGGCGGGGTAAGAGATAAGAACCTACTCCCTGTTGTCCGAATTTTGCCTCTGGTAGTTCGTCTTACGTGCTCAGGTCTGAGGAACCTGAGCCAAATCCCTAAAGGTGATACCCTCATCATGTTGAGAGTGCACTACTGCATGAGTCTGGTAGCGATTGTTGATTTGGATTCCTCAATAAGGACTCATTACTTCTTAAACCGAGACCTTGAGTGACCTCTTCATTCACCTCCCTGTAATATGGGAGGGACTGGTGATTGGATTCCGGGGATAATGACTCGAAACGGTTGGAGGTGCTGGTTGGCACCACCTTCTTCTTGACCACTGGTCATCGATGTCCGGACAACCAGGGTGAGTTTTTAACATGGAGGGATTGTCGAGCGGCCTCTAGAGTTAGAATGGTATCGTGTTGAAGGTATTCCTTAACCAACTCATTTGAATCCCAGCGTTGCAGACGCTGGTTAGGTGACGTCGTCCTCAGAGTGGACAAGGATCCAGCAGGAGTAGTAGTTGAGGTATTCACATATGTGAATTTTAAAGAATCCATTTTTGTAATATAGATAGATCTTGGAAAAAGAGTGAATTTTTTATATAATAGACATAATCAAGAGATTTTTGTCTAGACTACATCATTTGGTTGAGCACATATGTTTTTGATTTCTTTGTTGGCCCCCAAATTAAGTTAAATAGGGGCCTAACAAATACGTAAAACATCATTTAACTTGGTTAAGTATTCACGTAGGGTTCACCATTTTTTTCCTTCTAGAAATGGGTATGACCTCGTTTGTTTAAGATTCAAACATTCTAATCAGTTTGAAATAGGTTTATTCATCGAACCGGAAACATCCAATGATTCTATATCAATTTGGACATACTTTCAAAAGGTAGGTTCTCATTAGTTGAGGACCGATGAGGCTTAAGAATTTGCATTGTTCGAGAGGATGGGAGGTCAGGCTCATCACACCTTTTTGAGAGGAATTATTACCTACTCTGGGACTCTATTATATATTTAAGTTATGTTATTGAATCCTTATTAATTTACCAAGCATAAAAATGAGTTTTCCTTTAGATTTGGCAATCAATTATTTTTATTTATGAGATTTAGAGAATATTTTATATTTATTTGACGTTCTTCATCGATGGAGAAATATCTTTATGTATTGGAGATTCTTATTCAATGGTATCCTTCAATACATTATATATAAATCTCTTGGTCATTATGATGACCATACTGGTTTTAAAGCCACTAAGTGGGGAACATGAATTTTATTGTCATTCTGAAGGACATGGATTATTTCAGAGTTGGGATCGTACCCGCAGATGGTCTACCTACGTATCCTTGTTGAAGAGGAATCAGAACCCACATAGTTCAGGAATTAAGATATAGTTTAACGTCATATGGGACATATGAGAATTAATGATTAATGGGCTTGAACCTTAGAAAGTATTCCAACGTACTCTACTTTTATGGTAGAGATCAAAGTCCACGTAGTTCGATTAATAAGTGTGGGGCTTACATATGAATAATGACCCAAAGAGATGTGTCGTGACTACTTTTACACTCTAAGCTCACGTGAGTCATGATAGACATGAGAAACAAGAGTTCTGAGTAAACATGATGATTTGTACCATGAAAGATGTGGTCACACTGAATCATATGGGGCTTATGTATGTGTTATTACCCAATTCGGTGAAGGCTAGGATTTACTTCTGGAAAGAAGCATCAAAACATGGTCCATAAAGATATTCTTGCTTTATGGAGATTTGGATACTCTAACTTGGGGCTTACTCTTGAGGAGGATTCCCAAATTAGGGGGGACATTAAATTATGATTAGGTCTTACTCTTGAAGAGGATGCCCAAGGTTAAGGGGACTTAATTTGGGGCTTACTACTAAAGAGGTTTCCCAGGTTGAGGGAAATTATGACTGGGGATTACTCCTAAAAAGGAGGCCCAATGTTAAGGGAAATTTATAACTTGGGGATTAATCCTGAGAAGGAGTCCAAATGTTAAGGGAATGTAGAACTTGGGGCTTACTCCTGAGAAGGAGGCCCAAATTAAAGGAAACTTATAACTTGGGTCTTACTCCTGATAAGGAGGCCCAAATTAAAGGGAACTTATAACTTGGGACTTACTCTTGAGATGGAGTCCCAAAGTTAAAGGAAATTATGATTGGGACTTACTCTTGAGAAGGAGGCCCAATGAATAGGGAACTTGGGCTTACTCCTAAGGAGGATGCCAAGACTAAAGATCTTCTCATCTTAAATGATGAGATTGAATGAAGGAAATCACTAAGCTTAGTGACATAAATTTATGTAAATAACGAGGTTTTGAGAGATATTACACAAGAATTCCTTTAATATAAGGATTCCAAAAAAAGAACCATGCCATAAATGACTTTAAAAAGGGTTTCGAAGGCTAAATCTTGAATAGGAGAGGTGAATTTGAGGAAATAAGGTGAATTGTAAAGAGGTTCACAAGTATTGGTCTGGCGTGAATGTCCTGGTCGCGCAAGTATACCTATGCAACATGAGTTCACTTGGGAGATGGAAAACCTATAGGGTAATACTTGGGTGAGACTTGGCTCAAGCCCTTAGCATTATCCCTAGATGCTTCCAGAAGGGTGTCACACAAGTTCCCTTGAGAGGGCAAGGTAGTGTGCAAGTGTTTCCATTTACCGTAAGGGATGGACACATATGCGTGAAAGTGTTGTAGAGTTCTAACACTTGGGACTTATTATTAATCTTTAGATCTTCCATTATAGGTACAAAATTACCTTAGAAGTGTTCGGAATACTTCAAGTAGAGACTAGGGGGACCAAATCTTAATTCTGAGTTTTGGAAAATCCGTCTTCGAAATGGGGGGCCCACTGGGGGTATTTATAGGCCACTGAGTACCCTAGGATAAAACAATAATAGGGCACACAAGTGACTTGTGTGACCCATATGTGGTGTGCAATTGACTTGTGCGACCATAAAGAAACTTTCATGACCCATGCTCAAAAGGTTCCTTATTCATGCCTTTGTCAATTTTTGATGTTCTTCAATGGATGGCCCCATTTGTGCTTAAGGAATTTCCCTTTTCCATTCATCAGACTCTTTTATGGAAAGGATCATCAACATAGTACTATAAGAATATTAAAACAATTTATAATACATTTTTATAAAATATGGATATGGAAAATAATTTTTTGATTGAAGAGAGAAAAAATGTCATTTTTCATTATATATCATTATTTTGGGACAATGAGTGTAGAAATAGAATTATATGAATGAAAAACATTTAATATTATAACATAACAATAGGATAGTAAAATTCATGTTGTAGCATAATATTTCATCATCAAATGCATAATCATAAACAATTCTAATGAATAATCAGAACGTAACATCAAACCCTTACTACTATACTATCTTTTGAATAATAAAACCCATTAAATAATAACATAAAAACATTAAATTACTTTATCAGTAGTAGATTCATGATATAAAATATCAAATGGGGTTTATAACACTTTAAAAAATTTGATAAAGCCATAATATATTGTTTTTTTCAAGGAAGAAAAATAGTGATGTAAATATATTACATTACATTTTGACTTCCTTTGTACATGTTAAAAAATGAAGATCATTATAAATATAATATTAGTATAAATACATTACATATCCATATTTATATATATATCATACAATATATTATTTCTTATGACATTTTATTACCCAATTATTAACAATTCTAAGTTAAAATCTTGTTTTCAGAAATAAGTAATTTTCTTTTTCAGTATGTTGTGATTGTTAGTTTCGGTCCACATATTTTTTTCACGGTTCCATAATTCCCAAATTTTTAAACATTAATGCAATTTAATTTATATTCATTATATATATAATTATACAAAACTAAAAAATATAGATATATAAAATGAAATACACTATTTATGAAGATGTTAGGTGGTAAGGATGAATGAATGATATTTTCATTTACTCAATGAAGAAAATAAAATTAATTTATGTAATATGTTGTATTTTTGGAATATTTTTTATTAAATATATATCACATTTAATAATTAAAACTACCATAAATTCCTCTATTAAAATAGTTAGTGAAAATAAAATCACTTCACTTCACGAGGAGATAATCCTCCCTTCACAAAAACGATGTTAATATATCCCCCCCAAAATAGAAAGTAAGAAGTTATATGTGATATAATAATGGTAGAAATATAATTATAGTACAACTATCATATATATTCATTTAATATATATTTATTATCATTTATTTAATAAATTGAAAAATGCCTCACATCTGTTTGTGAGGTGGTAGTCTGTCATACACACAAGAGATGTTATTATTTCCCAATGGGTTTGAATGTAAGATGGTTGAAATGATATTATATTTTTATAAGAATAATCATATCAAATATTTATTGCCTAAAAATTAAATCCTTCACTCTATCTAGTAGTGATAGGACTTTATAGGATATAAATTACATTGGATTATGAGGCGGCAGTCCATTGAACACATGAGTGTCTATTTCATTTCCCATTTGATGCATGTGACAATGGATATGTGATATGAAGTTAACATAATAAAATATCATTATATGTTATCTAATTTTTTAGTAATATAAATTTATTTTATTAACATTTTAAGTAGTTTTAAAAAGAAATAAAATTAGAAACACTTGTTTATAAATTTAACCATTTCATCATAGAACCACTTCGGGTTTATAACTAATGCTTTCTTAAGAGGATTTTTAAAAAAAAATATGGCCTCAATAAAGATTCTAGGGAAGTGGATATCATATTTTTTTCATTTTTTGAATAATAAATAGGTTTTGTAAGTGGTAATAGGGGATTATAAGTAGTTAAAATCTATAAGTGGGGAGAGGGAAACCATGGAATAATTCAAAAGAACAATATGTACCCACATTTTTCAAAAACCAAACATCATCAAAATGGATAATTATTGAACGTTTTACATATAAATGTTAGAATATGGCTATAAAGTTGTTTATTATAAGTATATCCATAATATTTTTTGTTTTAAATTTAATTTAACCCCTAGTAAACGTGTTTTTACCTCACCGTAGTAATAAATTTTAATTTATTTTTCTATAATTTGTTACAAAAAAATTAAGTTGACCTTATGAGATAATATAAATTAAGAATAATTCAAATATGGAATCCGTTTTTAAAAATTCCATTCACATAAGTAGAAAAATTTAATTTCAAATTCAACACACTACTACGATGAGTAAGAAGTCTTCCCAAAGAGAAAATGTTTAAAAGATTAAATCATTTAAAAATAAAAATTTAATATTAAAGTCATTAAAATTAAATAAACTAGATTATTATATTTATATAATTAAAATAATCATCCTTTTAAGAACATAATAAATAAAGTTAAACTTAAAAACTCATTAAATCAAAACACATTTCTCAACAAGAACCAATATATTCATTATTCATAAAAAAAATAAACATTTCCCAAAATATCCCAAAATATCACCCTATGATATTTTTAAAATTTAAATTTCAAAATTAATTTTCTATTTTGAATTACTTTTATGTAAATTTCAAAAATTATTTCTAATATTATTTCCAAAAAATCATTTAAACTGTTTTTGAGAAAATAGTATTTTTAAAACATATGATGACTTTATAGAAAAACGGAATATATCAATATTTTTCTTTATATAAAGCCAATATAATTATATTTTTAATATTTTATTAATATTATTCATGATGAAAAGTTTAATGTATTGATAATAATGGTACTGTTTAAAAATAAATTAATGATTTTATCTTGTTTCTCTAAAACTCGGTGTTGTGATTATTGGATGTTATTGAAGAAATTAAATTTAATAAGAAAAATAAAAATTATCTTGGAGTTCACTTATATGATGAAATAAAAATGTATCATGGATTATTCATTTAAATTAACATATAGTGATATTTAACAGTTGAATTTTAAATGATCTTGAATATGTTATATGTTCACTATTGGAGTGGTTGTGTAAATTTTTTTAGAGTAGTCTTGATACAATGATTTGGGGAAGAGTCTACACACCCTCTTCAGTCAAGTAACATAGAATTTGAAAGAACCTGTATTGTTATTATAGAAATAATAATTAAAAAAAAATATAACTAGCTTTATGTACCACCATGGAGCCCTATCATCTGAGATTATGTTGTTTATATTCCTTTGGTAATTTAATTGTTTAATTTTATAAGTTATTAATGGAATTTTATTTTCACTAGTCCTATTTTTGGATTTCATTTTCATTTTCATTTTAATTTTTACTCACTACCTATTCGGGAAACCTTATGTACCTGAGAAGACTATATGTATGTTAGATAGGAGGACATAAAGAGATTGATAGTTGATAGTTGATTTTAGTAGGCAAGGATGGAAAGAGTATAATGGGATATGGGTGAAATTGAAACTAGTTTGGGGATTCTAATTCTAGTTTTAATTAATTTATCACTTAATATTTTTTTCTCTAATCCGTCAACGTGGGATCCCTCGAATTCTATTCCATAATACGTTTTCTTTTAGCATATATCATTTTGATTATTTTTTATAGCTTTTTATCATGTGTATAATATTTTTCTAGGTTGATTGAATATTATTAGATTCTTTTATAAAATTATTTTAACATTAATTTGAGGTTATATTCTCCCTAAAATATCATCATGGACAGTTACAGCAAGTTGGAAGTGTTTACATTGTGGGGAGTCACAAATGCGGTAGAGTGTTTAATTAATATTGTTGTTCATTTTCATGAATCAGGGTATGGGCTTGATACCAGGACTATCATGGGAAGTTATTATGAAGAAACAATATTTCCTTGGTTCATTTCTTATAGTGATAGAGTGGCTAAGAGGATTGTATTTTGGAATGTGAATTGAAATTTTTTCTAAATAATCTGATTTTTGTAATGATTGATAACTTTTAAAATGATATGTATATCCTTAGAATGATTGATATAATGATTTGTAGTATTTTATGATTCCTATTTCAATCTACATGTGATGTGTAATTTATCTCTTATTATATAGAGATCTATATTTTAGTTGTATCATGGAGGATATTTATTATATTATCCCTTTTAATGTTTTTTATGAGTTTTGTTTTGATTCTAGAGGATGTTAATTGTTTGAGAATTATCTTATGTAGGGATCCCGATTGTATAAATCTCATTAAATTTATTGGGTGATAAGGAAGATTATGGATTATATCATTGTTACAATATTATCATCTTATTTGAAATTTAAATTACCTTTTTAAATCTTATGTAACCACACCCCCATACATTTGAATGAACTCCCCTTTTGATAAAAACAATTTCTAGGAAAAAATTATTATTATAATAAAAAACTATGTCTTTATATAATTAAGAAATTGAATATTCTTTTATTATATGAGGTTACATTTAACCTAACATGGATAATTTTTTTGAAATTATGTTATTGTGATTTCTTATTTTCCATTACATAGATAAAAATTTTAGAAACATAATATTACATAACAAACAAAATTATTCTTAAACATCATGATACATCTATATTTTATTCTTATGAAACTGTTATAAACGATATTCTCCCCTTCAGCAGTGTGTAAATTAATGAATTATTTTTATATATAATTATTAATTTGAAATAGAACTATATGCTTGAAAAATATTAAATATCCTTATGTTTTAGAATAATTTTTATTGGATGTATTATTTTTTATGATTGGTAATTACATTCATCAATCATAAAACCAAACATATTGACAAATCTTTTTTTATAAAATATATCCCATTAGCCCCAAACATTCTTTTATAATTGACATGGGCTTATAATAAATGAAAACATAAAAAATTTATATTTCAGAATATGAATGAAAATAATTCACCACTATTTTATTCATTAATTATATTTTAAATAATGAATATGAGGATTTATATGGTGTTATATAATTGTACCATGAGGGTTTTTATATGGGAAATTAAATTTTTTTCTTATTTTAATTTCATATGGAACAAACTAAGGAGGATCATGGCATGGGTCCCACATTCGGTATTCTAATATATATAATATCCATCTATCTTGAATTCTGTTACATATTTTCAAACATGGAGGATGATATTCCATCCATATATATTTTTATTTCCAAATTAATGCTACTATACCTTTGATTTATGATAGAATCCTTTCATGTCAAAATATGGAGCCTTCGTCATTGTTTTCTATCACTTCTTGTTTACATGTAGTGAAACATTTGAGACTAAAAACATATAGGTAATTTTTGAATTTATTATCATTTATATATCTGAATTTAGTTTTTTGATATTTTTTCCATTTTATAAATAGATTATATTAACAATAAATATAATACCATGGAAATTAAGAACTAAGTCATAAAAATGTGCTTTCATACAAATATTGTTTTAGGAATACTCTTCTTGATATTTTCATTCTTTTTTGATATCATTACTTTCAGGCATGTTTATGGGTTTAATACTAGATAAATAACCAAAACATTTCATGAAAAGTAATATTATCAATAAAAGTATTTATACAAATTTTATAAATTTCTCAAAGAAAAAAATTATAAGAATGTTATTTACATGTTTATCACCACGTATAGTGTTTCTTAGTATATAATTTTTGTTTCTAGAATCATATCATAATTAAATGGATTCATGAAAATGGTAAATAAAGGGAGACTATTTAGAAAAATAATTTCTAATGATCAAACATATCTAATTCTTGTTGTAATTTCGTTCATTCACTAATTGAATATATATAATTTCTTATTGATATTTATTACCACTATATTATTATTTCATAATACCATATATATATTTATATATTATAACCCTCAGTAATATTATAAATTAATATATATTAATTTTTTATTATATAGAAAATGTAGAAATATGTAAATATTATTTTTTCCAACCATATGTTTCTATTGATGATGATTAATTAAATGGATGATGTGAGATGGATTTTATGATGATTAGATCAAATTATGATCTTTTCTTGATTTTGTGTAATTCTTAATTCATTATAAGCAATATTTTCTTCAAATTCACTCCCCAATACATGTATTTCTTCCCATATATCTGAATATATTTTTAGTTCTTGTAGTTATAGAGTTGAAATTATTTAATAATATATTTATCAGGCCTGGTTTTTGAAATGTTATTATTTATCATCATTTCTAATTTGATATTATGTAAATAAATTATTATATAAACTGGATTATGATTATTCAATTAATTCCATGTCTCTATATGACTAATGAATAAAAATTAATATGTTTTTGTTTTACTATGTGAACAATATACGAATAGTGAACATGATTCTTGTATGATTATGTATAGGATTTAAAGTCCTTAATAGTTGAATTTATGTTTTCTATGGGATCTTAGTTATAAATTCATTATAAAATTTATCATATTCCCCTTGAATTTCTTCTTTCTATAAATTTCCTTTTATGTGGTTAATTATGCTTCACCACTCAAGGCATTTGAGCTGGTTGACTTCAATATTAGTCTTTACGTTCTAGGTGATACCCATTATCGAAATTTTCTTGGATATAGTTTTATAAATATTGCCCCAATAGTACTATTTATTCTATATATAGAATATATATAGAAATAAATTGGATTTTGTGGATTATTATTATAGGATATGTGCCCAAACAATTTTTTGTGTGTTTAAATTAGGAAATATTTGTTTATATGTACTATAATGGATTAATTTTATGTTATATAGATGCATTATTTGAGAAATAATTCATGGGATGTTACAAAATAATGTGTATTTTATATTTAAAATGGGTTTTGATGGATCGTTATCATAATATGTGATGTGATGGTATGTGGCCGTATGTTTTTATGAGGTTGTGATTTATTTACATGGGATAAAAATATAGCATGTAGAATATGGGGGAATAAGTACATTGGATAATGAGGTTTTGGGTGATAGGTATAGTGGGAAAGAGATAGTGGGATTCCAGTCATATATATAATATACCTTATTATACTACTAGTATCTATGTATTATTTGGTCCATTATCCTTGGTGGGGTTGAAAAGATATTCATCCTTATTTAAGTGGAGAGTTGATTTCCTTATTTATTCACTACAGATTTCATATGAGCCTTCTATATTTTCCATAGTAGATTTAGGGAGGATCATACTAATTATATATTTATAATAGCTATATATATATATATATATTCGTTCTATAGTTTGGAGTTGATGATGTTGTAGGATACTACTAAATAATGTAGATTCTTTTTGAGTTGCGAGTGATCGTTGTCATTTACATTGTATTTCCGTGGTTATTAATTTTTTATAGTGGATTTAATTTTTTTGACTTGTCATGTATTAGAATGCGGATTGTTTAATTATAGGTATGGTTTTGGTTGTTGGTTCATGTATTAACCAGTGAATATAGTGGGTAATGTTTCAAATATGTGTGTACATTATAAACTCAGTGTAAGTCTCCAAAATGTTGTTTATTGGAGGTGGGATTCTAGGGTCACTCATATCTTCATTTTTATACCTTGAGGGGTAAAATTGTGGGTGACTTGTTAAAGGATAATTGAAATAAGGAATTATTAATTTTTTACATGATAAATTTGGTTGGACACTATGTTTGATACACACCATGCTGAAAAATTATTGTTTTTTGAAAGATCAGATAATGACTATTTCATTGATCATACCCAAAGATTTAATTTTTTTAATACAATTAATTTATTATAAAGGTTTTATAACTGATTGAAATGGTTTTTTATGGACTATTGTCTTTTTCTTAATGGGTGTGGACTATGTGGGATTTGACGTGTTATGGAATGGGGTGTTGATTTTTTGTTAAAAATATTCTCCATAAACTTGATAAGTGGTCCATAAATATGTCCATACATTTTAGAAATTATATAATATATCATCTGATATTTTTAAATTCCAGTTGAGTGTGATTGACATTGAAATAAAATCAAAATATTTAAACATATTCCCATATGTAGAATAGAGGTTTCTATGGCCATCATAAAAACTAAAACATTAATGTTTTCTCCTCGATCACCAATAGACATGGGATTGACTATAAATAATTTTTATTTTGTTTATGGAACCTATAAGGGAATAAATTAAATGAATTAACATTTTTTATATGTTGATAGGTTTTTATAGTTCCCTCGATGTTAGTGAATGTTTGGGATTTTGAATAGAGTGCTTGGATTAGACGTTTATGCAGTCATGTGTATATTTTTGGATGTTATGATTGTTGTTCAACAAAACATGACCCTATAGTTGGTAATGTCATAACCAAACACATGAGGTGCTTCCATACCATAATGTGATTGCGGGACTACATTGGATTCTCAAATCATGTGTTCAATCTTGAGATAATATTAGAATAATGGTTCTAGAAATGATGAATACAAATATAAAAATGTGTTGGTATCATTCTATGTTCTTTAGAGTCTAACCATGGAAACCTATGTTAGGTTTGTAAATGTTTCTAACCCATTAGCAATTATGATATATAGGTTTATATCCTTATTTTTTGTCCCCCAACATCTCCACTAATAATTATAACATATAGTAATATTTGAGAGTTTATATTATCCCCCTATTGATTATATATATAAGATTTCTCTAAGGAGGGGATTTGTACCCTCATGGTCTAAATATGTATGATATGATTCAAGAGTATAGGTTTTATTCTTCTAGGTGTGATGTGACGCATCAACATCATATGTTAATATTTCATCATTTTAAATTAAAATTTAATATATTTCTAAATAATACACACCCAAGGATCATAATGGATTAATGAATTTTGTAAAACCACAACCCTAGATGCTCAGACCCAGTGTATTATTTTATTACATTTGTATGATCACAAGAAATCAAATCATTATGGACCACTCCATTTAGTTACCTTGTAAAAATAAGATACAAACATAAGTTTTCCCTTACCTTATGAAATGAAAATGTTAAATAGTATTTCCATTAAATACACTATAATCACTTTAGCTATCTCTAAAGGCTGTCAAATTAAACCAGTTTTCATCCTGGGGAAAATTAAACATATAAAAGCAGTGTCATAGTTTCTTAGTAAGGATAAATAATAAATAATAATATATCATAAATATAAATAAACATTTATGGACATGTATAAAATTTAATCACAAACCTATTAAACATATAATTTAGAAAAATATATCTAGAATTAATAAAATAAATACATTTAAACATTCACATGAATATTATAATAGTAGAATAATAACATGTAAGATCATTAACTAATCTCATAAATAGGGAAAACATAATGTTAGAAAACATATCCATACTACAAAGGACACTTTCCAAGACCATATATACATGGGTATAAACTCAAACTACTTTGTCTCATAAGACCTACCAATGCATCGAGGGGATATAGTGGTCACTACACATCCATTAATAAGACCAATGCATTCCTCAAATAAAAAGGAGACATCATAACCAATATAAAAATTTTAAATAACACATGCATAAAAATTATAATGCATTAACTATAAACCATGAATTGTAAAATAATATCACATCCATAGACAAAATAATCATAAATACTTCAATAAAATATGATAGGTTATATCATAAGAAATCAAACTAAATTAAAAATAAGATCCAATAAATGATGTTGACATGAATTAAATAATCTAATAAAATCATTAAAAATATTTAAGATAATTATCCTGTGTACTTTAAAATCATTAAAAATACATTAAATTTTAAAATCAAAATTTTCATTGCAAAATAATATTCTAATCTTGTAAAGGATGCTTCGAAATGTTATGGTTTCATTACGGCAGAGAAATATTCTCATTTTATATATTTTTAAAACATTCTTCTCGTAATATGTTGAAAATTTAAATCATAGTAACGTGTATTCAAAACAAAAAAAAACTATTCCTTTTTATAAAATTGAACATGGGTAAAAATGCCATTAATTATTTTTTAAAATAATATTAACAATGTTTTGAAATACATTTTTCGGAAACATGGTCATGAATGATAAATGTTTCTCAGTAAATAATAACGAAAAATCAATAGTTGATAATAATTATATTGTGAAATTAACCCTTACCTCATAATCTAATTTAGTCTGGGGTGCATTGTCATTATATATATTTGTTAAATATTGTTATTATGTTACACTCGTACAATATACATTATTTATTATATCTTATCTAATCCTCTCATATAATTTTTTTTAATAATATTTCATTATTATCCTTATTTAGTGTGTGAACTCCCAAATTTTATTATGTTTATTTTGTCGCGTTAGTATTTTTTGTTATGAATATGATATATATATATTATTCATATTTATAATAATATTATGTTCATAAATATTCTATTTAAAAATTATATACATTTTCATAATCATTCTTAAACGGTTGTATTGGAGGATGAATCCCATCATGTCGTGTAGATGGTAGTTCGTACATTTGTAAGAACGATGGTATCATTCTATAATGATAAAGGGTGAGGATTTGGATGGGATATTAATTATAAAATGAAAATATAATTTCATATCTATGTTTGAAATTATTTATATTCATCGTTATACCCATCATAAAAATATAGATGAGAAAAAGATGACTCCACAGTGTGGAGATGGTAAGCCATACTTAAGCACACAAGGGGATATTATTTTTTGTATAATGGGTAAAAGAGGAATATGGTTTTTATAGGATTCATAAATAAATATCTACTTAAAATATATATTCTATAGTTTTTACTTTAGTATGTTTTATCTATAGTAAATATAGTATAAGTATAAATGAATATTAAAGTAGTTGGCAAAACAATTACCTCTTCTTCAAGTGTCTCCTTTTTATTTTCAAAAAAGGACTCCTTAGGATGAATTTCATCCCAACTTATGGGCTATATGATAAATCTAGGTATGTTGGTAGGATTATTGGGAAGGATTTTTCTGATTCATAGGGCTTTATACGTGTGAATAAAATATAATGAGAGGTTCCCTTTTGTAAGAGAGGGAATGGGAACTTTTGGAAACTCCAGAACTATTAATTCAATATAAATCTATTTAGATTTAAAATATCATAAAAGTCAGTTATTTAGAGAATAATATGATTATGGTTATAAATCCTCCCAATCAATGATTTTTAGAAATGTATAGGTCAAAATGTTACCTTGCCTTTTGGATTTAACCCTTAGTTAAACATTTTAACTCTTACTGTGTCTACTTATCTTTTTTTACTAGAGTGATAATATATTTACTATAAAATTCCAAAAGAACCCCAATTGGATAATTTATAAAATTCTCAAAAATATTCATGTTATTTTTACTAAACTTATATTTTTATGACTATTATATAACTTAATAAAATATTATTTATTTTAAAATCCCATTTAGTTAAATGTTGACATTATTTAATATATGGTTTTTGTTAAATTCATAAATAACTGATTACATAGAAAAACAACATTAACCCATCCCTAACATATATATTTAATCCATAAAACTGGTCTATAGCATATAATATTTCAAATTATATTTAGTTATAAATTATTTATATAATATAATTTATTCATCCTTTAATAAATATATTAATCCGACATCATTATGTCACCATTTAATTTAATTATTTATTTAATTCAATTTTATATTAAGTACCATTGACTATATAAATTTGAATATTACAAAATATTAGTTATATTCCACCATATCACTTAAATAAAATCATATTAAAAATGATATAGTTTTTAAAATTTGAAAATGTCATTTTTTACACATTATTAAATAAAATATAATAAATGTCTCAATCTCACAGAAGTTTCATAAAATGGATAGTATTATATACCTAAGGGTTATTTTGGTCAAAAAAAACATAGATAATGAAATTATTACAAGTTTTAGTGTAATTTTATAAAAATATTATATTGTTTTTAACCTTTAATTACTAGATTTACCACTAATAGTGGAAAATAAATTAATCAATACACAAGTGTCTATTCATTGAAAAATAATTCGAACCTATTAGACCACAAATTTAATACAAATTAAATACAATTATCTATTTTTTTCAAATTCAACTTACAGAAGCTGTAAAATTATGATTAATGATCGTCATGTAGATGTGTTTAAGAGGGTCATAGAGACATTCAAAAGATCAAAAAATATATAAATCTATTAAAAAATTACTAAAAGTACCAAAAATGGAATGATATATGTATTTTATATGAATTTATAAATTGATATAAATTTAATTAAAATAATTATTGAATTGATAAAAAAAATTTAAACAATAGTACAGAATATTTTACTATTCATAAATAATATAAACTTTATTTAAAAGTAATTGAGATTCACCCAAATATAATGTTTATATTAAAATTTTAAAAAATAATTATATTTTAGAAAATAAATTTTATAAATTTTATAATGTGGTTAATACTCTTCGTAATGGTTTTTTAAATGGAAAGTTGGTTAGGTCGTGGTACACTTGAACTTAGTGTTTTGTGTAGTGAAAGCTAATGAATCATTTAAAATGTAGTGTAATAGAAAATCACGTGGTGTTACATTCTTGCCACCTTAAAATAATTTAATCCTCAAAATTTCTATAATATAACTTCATTATAAGATTTGGATACTTCTTAAACATAATTTTTTTATGTTCCCACGTCACCTCTTCTATTTTATAGTTTCTCCAAAAACAACTTTTCTCATTTGAGTAATATTATTTCCAACACCGGTTCTACCGTGTCAAAATTCTTGATAGGAACTTCAATGTATGATATATCATGTTCCATTTCTATTTATTCATCAGTGAGTACATTTTTTGGGTCATGCATGTATTTCCGTTTACATCAATACATGGAACACATCATGAAAATTGGAGAGACATGGCAGCATTGGGAAACTATAATCTAGTGATCCAATTCATTCTAGATTTTCAATAGCTCTAATGTACTTGGTAATTAATTTATTCTTCAATCTGAATCATGTAAAACACTTATTTGGAGATACCTTCATGAAAACATGATCTCCCATTTGAAATTTAAAATACTTCCTTCGGTTAACAGAATACTTCGTTTTCCTTCTTGGTGCTGTTTTGATATGAGTTCGAATAATCCACACATTCTCAATTGTTTCCTCATATTGATCTAGTCCAAAATGTTTTCATTCACCAACATCATCCCATAAAGTGAGTGTACAACATCTCTTTCCATATAATGCATCATATGGTTCCATCTGAATACTTTATTGGTATCTATTGCTATAGGTAAATTCTAATGGAGGTAAATACTGACCCCGCATATTGTGAATGTAATGTGTGCAAGATCTCATAACTTCTTCTAAAGTTTGAATTGATTTTTCTAATTGTCCATCTATTTTAGGGGTGGTAAATAGTCCTCAAACAGAGATCGATATCTACGGCCTTCTAAATACATTTCATGATTCTTGATGTAAGTTGGGGATCACGGTAATAAAAAATTAATAACGGTACACCATGAAGTCTTAAAAAATCATTAATGTAAATTCATTCTAAATATTCAATTCGTATCTATTCTCTTATATAAAGATAATGTGTTGATTTGGTGAGACGATCCATAATAAAACATATCACATCATCACTTTTAGTATTATTTAGTAGCCCCATGAAAATTTATATAGTAGTATCATACCATTTACAGACACGTATTGGAAGATGTTTCATGACTCCTCTAGGATGTTATCTTGAAACCTTAACAAGTTGAAAAACAAAATATCTTGATACATAGTCATCAATATCTCACTTCATGTTGTCTGACCAAAAACAATGCATCAAATACTTATACATCTCAGTACTACTAGGGTGTGTATAAAACTTTTAGTTATTCACATCTTCCAATAATTCCCTTTTTATATCTGGTATAGAGGGAACACAATTATTATTCCCAAATTTTAAAATATCATATTCGTATAAGAAGTCAATAAATCTCTCATCATTGAAATATATAATTTTATATTGAATATCCTCATCATCAAACTAAAGTTTTATAAATTTATTTAGTATATATGGGTTGGAAACCATTTGAAAAAGCGTAGATTTTTCACCTTCCTTGGTGATTCGAATATCAATTTTAATTAAAGACATGAACATAAGATCCCTTTTTACTATCATTTTGTTCAAAACTCCATGATCCATCATACTCAAAGCATACAATTCCTTATTTTCCCTCCTTGGGTGGTAGTGCAATGTGAAATCATAATAAATGAGTACCTCAAGCCTTCTCCATTGTCTTATGTTGAGTTCATTTTGCTATGTAATATATTTCAATCTTCTATGATCAGTATATATCTCACATATTTCACTATAGAGATAGTGTCTATATATATTCAGATCACATATTACTTCTTCCATATAAATATCATGAGCTTGTTAGTTTTATTCATCAATATTATTAATTTATAAGAAAGAACTATATCATTATGCATATGAACACACCCATATCATTTCCATGATGCATCAATATAAATCAAAAAAACATCATTTCCAGATGGTAATGTTTAGATATGATCATTGAATAATATATCTTTAATAATTCAAAACATTAATCAAACTAATATTTCCAAATGAATTTTACCACATTATGTGTGATCTTCATTAACGGGTGATCCAATCGAGTAGAATTCTTCATGAAACACCAATATTAACATACTAAACAACTAAAATATTGATCCTCAATTACTCTCATCGGTGTTCGACATTCTTGGATTCCATTTTTCATTGTAGGATCAATAGATATTCCATTTGTCTAGATAATTTGGTCAAGAAATGAAATTTATTGAAGAAATAATTCATGCTTTCTAAATTGCCCATATAACTCAATGCATCTAATTGTTTTTGGAATATTATGGAAGTGGTTCTCATGGAATTCATAGATTTTATATTATATTAAAATATCATCAATAAATAAAACGACAAAATAGTCAATATGTTCCTTTAATTCGTTGTTCATTGAATCCATGATGACATAGTGTGTATTAATTAGTCTAGATGATATTACATTAAACTCTTAATGTTTATACCTGGTTTAGAATGTTTTCATGGGAATAAATTCCTTCTTTACAAAAAATTTATGATATACATAACAAAGATCAATTTTTGAAAAACATTGATCTATGTTAATTTAATCAATCAAATCATTAACGCGAGGCATAAGATAATTTTTATTTATTGTAATATAATTGATTACCCTATAATCAATGTGATTCTTCCTCGATCCATCTGTAAAGACCTGGAAATTTCAAGGAAAAATGTTTCTTAAATTATTTGGAATTTTGCGAGTCTATGGCTTCTGACGACACTTGATTCTGATACCCAGTGTGCCTGGAATCAATTTCCGACATTTAGCTCAAGTACGTTCAGTGAACGAATGAGTGATTTTTTCTAACTTTTGATCCGGTGCTCGGAATTGAAATCTGAGGGCACCAATGAACTCATAGCGCCCGTAATTTCTTAAGAAGACTTTTACCGTAGATGTGTTTGTGCCAGAAGAGAAATTAAAATTTGTGGATTAAATGAAAAGTGAATAAAATTTTGGTACAATTTTATTTTTATATTTTAAGTGGCTATATCCTACATGGGGGAGTTGGAATGTGACACACAAGATCCTAACTACCCATGTGAGGATAATTGTGAGGTGGGGCCCACACAAGCCCCAACCTTTCACATTCCCTAAACCCCTTAAACTCCCCATTAAACTCTTTTGTTTAATGTTGACACCTTCCCTTGAATTTAATTGAGTAACTCTTCCTCTCCCCTCTCTCCCTAATTAATTCTTTCTAGCACACACTTTAATTAATTGATTGAACTTCTTCAATTAAATTAATTATGTGTTTTGAAATTAAAATTTTTGAATGCATGGCATGATTAAATAAAATAAGGAAAAGCCTTATTTTATTTTTGGTTGGCCTATTGTGTTGAGATTTTGGGGAGAGATCCCTTGAGTTTCAAAGAATGCTTTATCTCTTTTGTTGTAGAATTCCATCTATCCGATGAAGAACATAGGCTTGGCGAACCTGGTTTCTTTGTCCTCTTTTTCCTCCGCAACATGGGAGGAGACACCGATGTGGGAACTCATCGATGACGACTCACCTTTTATTCTTCCCTCAATGAAAAAAAGGGGAGACACTTCTTCCTCCTCGGATGCTCTCCATCAACGTCTACGAATACTCACCTCGCGACGTCATCAACCGCGATGCCGAAATTCGTCATCATTTGTTGAGGTAGGTGTGTATTCTTGAAAGTGGATGTTTATGTACCCGTTATCGTTGGAAATAGTTGTTAAATATGGGTGATTTATATCATTTAACACGAAGCGTGTGGGCCGAACGAACACGGCCCACCAACACTCTGTTGACCTCATTTATTATTTTTGAATTGGAAATTGATGGCGGAGGAGGCACAACGTCGTCGCACCATGCCAGGAACGTGGTGAAGGGAACCGGAGGTCTCGTGCCGGTTGTGCGGGAAGAACTGCGGCCCGCTACATGGGCCGCTTCGGTGGAGGAACCGGCCGGCTAGGTGGAATGGACTGTGGCACCGGGACTGCACAATGCTGGAAGACAGGCGGCCCCCCCATGCGGGCCGCGTGCGCAGGAGACCGGCCAGTCTAGTTGGCGGTTTTGGGGACGGGTGGTGCCGCCTGGTGCCGCTGGTGTAGAATACCGGCCCCCCCCCCCCACCCCCTTGGAACCCGCTCGGCCAGCCGGCCCGCGCCGAGCCGGGCCGAGCCGGGCCATGCCAGGCCAAGCCGCGCCGCGCCGCGCCTCGCCGGATCGGGTCGCGCCACTTCGGGCCGGGCCTCGCCACTTCGGGCTGGGCCGCGCCCCTTCGGGCCGAGTTGTGTATTTCTTCGGACTTGTCTGACACCCCTGATGGGTCAGACCCCGTCAAACTGGGTTAACCCGACCCGTCGGCCCACTGGGCTAAACGGGCTGGGGCCATCTCCCATTTTAGACGGGAATAACATAAATACCGCACGTCTGATCGACATGTCATCTGTGGAACTAGGACCCTTTCGATGAGATGGTTCTTTTGAGATACTCTATGTGGTTTTTGGACAGGTATGGGTATCGGCTAGGATAGAAACGTGTGTATTTCTAACTGGGCCCCTGGAACGGAAAAGCCAATATTTCTCAGACCGGGCGTCTGATTGACGCGCCATCTGTTGCGCTGAGTTCATTTTGATGATACATAACTTCAGGATACATCAACTCTAGACTTCATGATTGTTGATGTATTGACCCCCTTGGCTCGTAGAGCAGACCCTCCCGGAATCGACCATGCTGTGTGCGGGAACCCTAGAGCTGGCTGCGACTGTGGTGACGATGACGACTGTACTTGGATCCTACGTGGGTTTGGCAGTGAATACGACTTTACTTGTATCCTACGTGGGTTCAGCAGTGATGGTTACTTTTCTTGGATCCTACGTGGGTTCGACAGCGATGACTTCGGTACTTGGATCCTACGTGGGTTCCGCAGCGGAGATGATTCAGAGACTATATCTATCCTCTCCACCCCTCTTCGTGAATCGTATACTTGTGTGAGATGAGTCTTGACTTTAAATCATTATAATCGATGTGATTGACTTTCTTTCCTATGTGTACTAGGTTGTGATTTTCTATGTGGACTGGGTTATACTTTGGCTCATGAGTTGGAGTCAAACTGGAATTGATGACTTAGGTATATGTATGGGCATATACCTAAGTAGAGTTGGTTGATACTTTGGGTTGTAACTTTCCTTTGTGGTTTATCCTTCGTGGATTCTGGGAGACCTTCGGGAGTCTCGGGGTCCCTACTGAGTATCGTATACTCACCCCTTCATGGGATATTCCTTCACTATGTTGTGTTGGATGCAGACGACACATAACACTGATCTAGGTGGAGTCTTGTGGAGTGGGACGGTACCTGGAGGTGGACCACTTGGCGAGATGTACACGGAACAGACGACCGGACCTGAGGAGCTGAGGAGACCATTTATACCCACCCCTCAGGTGGGATATCCGGAGGATGACCCAGTGGTTGTTGGATTACTTTACTGCAGTTGTTCTTTCTTTTTTGTTGTATTGTACTTTCAGTTGGGTTTGTATTCTGGCCCATTTACTTTCCAGCACTTACTTTTGTACTCATTTTACTTAGTGTTTACTCCAGCTTTCATACTCTATTCTGTTTGATTATTTATATAAAGGCAATGTCTGCCCTTTTATTGGGATTTATGCCTTTGGTGCTAGTCGTCAGCCCCTGACCTATGGATGGCGAGCTTGGGGTAGTCACGACATGGGCCTCGAAGAAGGGTCGTGACACCATCATTCATCAAAAAATGAACTAGGGATGCCCATGGAGAAACACTAGGTTGAATAAAAAACTTATTACTCAATTCATCGAGATCTTTATTCAGATCTAACAATTCCACAGTTTCTTATCTATAATGAGTATTTGATGTTGGTCTTTCATCAAGGATTAAATCAGTATAAAACTCAACATCTTCATTTGGAGGATGTGCATGTTAGTCCTCTAGTAATAAATCAATATATTTTTGTAAAATATGTACATCCTCAAATATTATATTCCTAGGTTTTATATACTCTTATTGCTGAATAATTACATTTAAAAAGATACAAGATGTGTATCTAGATAATAATCAGATGATGAGTTTTTGCTTTAAAGATATTGGATTATACATCTTCCAATCAAATCATAACTTCATTATTGTTTCAATAAATATTCTCATCATATTTTGATATCTAATGCATTCCAAAGATTCTATCAAATTTTACAATAGGTATGATGATATAATCAATAGATCTATAACCTTTATATTCCATAGTGGGAACTAATGGATGCATATTTGTTGTAATGAGACCTCTATAAGGGGTTTTGACTTAATACTCCCTCATTAATGTGAATTGGAAATATCTAATTTTTAAAAGAAAACTAGGATGACATAAATGAATATGATTATCCTGAATCATGTAATGATTTATCTAAATTTTAGGAGATAATTAAATTTATGGATACCACATCATTGGGACCATAAACCTCAGAAATTGTGATCACAAAAGCTTGTAATTTTCTCAGACATGTTTTCTTGACACTTAGGAAAACAATTTTCATAATGTCCCATATCATTACAATTAAATAATTGAACATTCACATCTTTATTCTTTCCCTTTCAGTTGTGATATTGGTGGCCTTTTTTCCCAACACTTTTAACAGACTCCCATCCCCTTTAGTTATGTACCGGGGTGTTTCGTCCCACAATTACTGTAGGGTGGAAAGTTAAATTTTTCATAGTTCCCTTTATTTCTATTTCTAGCGTGTTGATCAGATATCATATTCTCTTGATTCAATTTAATGTCATAAGACATAGAGAATTAATTTTCTGTCATGATAGCCAATGATACTATAACATTTTATGATAAGAAATATTGCGATAAAAATTCCAATCAATGAAATGGTTTTAACCCATCAATGTATTTATCTACATTACTTCTTCGGTTATGTATATAGTCTAAAAAATGCATTTATAACCTTGTTATGTTAGTTTCATACTTTGTAACATTCACATCCTCCTTCTACCTCAATCTCATAAATTGCCTCTCTATATCCAATCACTGATCATGATGAATGTATTTTTCTTAGAATAATTCCTTATATTCACTAATTTCTATATTTTTTACATATTCATCCTCCGTTTTCTTTTGAATTAATAACCACCACCAATCCGAAACAACTACGAGATAATAAACTACCTTGAAATATATCCCCTTTATGTACTCCCCAAATAAAGAAATATTTTCAATATAGACCTATTTAATTTCCAAACTATAAATTGATTTTTATTCCCTTTGAATGTTGTGGTTATTGTCTCGTGAATAGGTTTATCATTAATCCACCGCATTATGGATCAGTATTCCTTATACGTGTAAGGTTTTTATTCATAACCTAAGTCAGCTATCTCAGTATAGTTATAAGTTATTCATCATTAGTTGTTTCTATTTCTCTAACATCAATATCATTCATATGAGTAAAATACCTACATGGATTACATACATATTATACAATTTCCATTTATTACACTATGTGTCATTTTAAAACAACAAAATTCACTATATTAGGTTTTGAATCATAATGCATAATTTTCAAATACATAACATAAATTTAAAAATATATGAAAATCTAATATTATAATCATAATCATGGTTTATTTTGGGACATATTTACTTTGGAATCCTTCATAATGGTTCACAAATAAGATGTGAATTATCATAAGAATATCCACCGAGAGTGTCTAAACAGGTGCACAGTAATACCTATTGTCATGTACCAATATACCAGAGTCATGACTGGAACACCATCTCAAAATTATTACTCCTAGGTACATCTATTCCAAAACCAAATCCACGTTTATTTTCTATACATTGATGTATTTTCTATGAATACCCACATAATATCTATAATACCAAAATTTTAGGCTTTTCTTATATTCTTAACCTCATAGTCTATATTAGTGTAGTGTTCTATAATTAAAGTCTCCCCTAAATATAGTTTCCATGGATTGCACTAATCATTATTTGATGCCAAATATAACACCGAGACCCTATATACGTGGATCCAGTGAATTATTTTATTACATTTCCATGAACACAATAAGTCAAATCCCAAAGGACTGACCAGATTAGTACCCGTTGAAAAACTAGATACAATAATAGGTTTTACAATACGTCATGATATTAAATGTAACATAGTATTTCAATTGTAAACCCTCAAATATATTAGACTATCCCTATAAGTCGGTCATTATATACCTCTTCGCATCTTGGGGAAAAAGAATCATATGAAAGTTGTGAGCTTAGATGCCCATAAGGATAAACAATATAGCATAATCTATCGTAAATAAGCATGAACATTTATTAAAACATATAAAATTGAAACATATGCCTCTTAAACATAATATTGGGAATAATATGGTAACAATTAATTAAATAATTAAATTTAAATATTCACATGGATATTTTACTAGTCAAATAATTAAATGAAATATCAATAACTAATCTCATAAGGAGGGAATGAAGAATTACACACATCATAGCCACACTGTCAAGGCCACATAACAAGACCATACATAAATGGGTAAAAACAGAACCTATATTGTCTCATGATACCTTCTAATGCCTCGAGTATCTATAGTGGGCCCCTCACATCACTTACTAAGTCCAATTCATTCCTCAAATTAAAATGGGAATTCATAACAAACATAAACATTTGTATTAAAACTAGAATAGGAAATGATAATAAAATAACCATAAACCATGAATCAAAATAAAATTATCTCTAACATGATAAAAATAATCATAAATATTTTATACAAAATGATAGGTTGTATAATAAGAAATGATCCTCAACAAAAAAATATCTAAAAATGGATGTTCACATACATGAAAATATTATTATGAGATCAATAATACTCTATGAGAGAAATATCTGTTTCTTACATTGAAGACATTAAAAAGCCAAGAAATTTTTTAATAAAAAATTAGTTTTTAAAATCAACTAGTAATATTGTAATTGATACATTAAAATTTTAAGCCTTCATTATAGTAGAAAAATCCACTCATGTCGTATATGTTTAAAAAATATTCATCTCGTACATTGTCGAAAAAGTAAAACATGGTACCTCGTAAGGAAATGACAAAACACTTCATTTTTACAAAATAAAACAAGGGTAAAAATTTCATTAAATAATGGTTAAATAATAGTAATTTATCTGAAAAAATAGTTTTGGGAAACATGGGCATTGATGATTATTATGTCCCAGTAAATACTTACATAAAAACAATCTCGTAAAATAAATACATTGTGAAATTAACCCTTAACTCATAATCTCATTTAGTTGAGTGTTTGTTAACCTACATTATAATGGCTAAATAATGTTATTATGTTAATCCAAAACAACATCCCATATTTATTATATCATATATAATCTAATTATATCATTTTCTTAATAATATTTCATCGTCGTTATTATTATATGCATAAACTGTTTCATTTTATTTTGTTTATTTAGTTGCATACATTTTATTTCTTATTTATAGGCTATATATAATGATATTGTGTTCATAAATTCTTCATTAATTCATTATATACATTTTCATTATTATTCATAAATGGTTGTTGTGTAGGGTGAGTCTCATCACATTGTGGATATGGTAGGTCATACGTACGCACAATCGATGGTATCATTTCGTAAAGGTAAATTCTAAGTAGTTGGATGGAATATGAATTATAGTGTAAAAATATCATGTCAGTTTTTATTTTTACATTCTTTATATTAATCATTTTACCCATCGAAAAAATGTATATATGAATAGTTGTTTACACCATTGAGTGGAGATGGTAATCTGTACATACACAAACATTGTGATATTATTATTATTTAGGTTGGTTAAAAATAGGAATATGGTTGTCCCATAATCATAAAAACATCTCAAGATATTATAGGTTTTTTATTTTTACATTTGTATAGAAACATTTTTGAAAAAATAAGTATAATAAAAATATAGCATTGAAATAGTAGGTAAAACAATTACCTCTTCGTAAAGTCTCCTTTTTATTTCCACAAAAGACTCCATATATTGAATTTATACATATTATATGGAATCATTGATGAAGTGAGAGATGTTTGGAACAAAATTTGGCTGGGTATTTCCAAGACAATGTGATATATAGAAGTTAATAATAGACAATGAGAGGTTTCCTTTTATAAGAGAGGGGAGGGGAACTTTTGCAATCTCCAAAAATATTAATTTAAAATAATTTTTTCCGATTTAAAATAGATCCAAAGTAAGTTATTTCAAAAATATGATGAGGATGGGTCTAAAACCACTCAACCAATGATTTTTAAACAAATTTGAGACACAAAATATATCTTAATTTTTTTATTTAACCCTTAGTTAAATAGTTCAACTCATACCATGTCTACATGTCTTTTTATACTATAGGGTTAATATAGTTACTATAAAATTCAAAAATGAACGGAAAATGGATCATTTGTGAAATATTTAATAATATCTCAGTTAGTTTTCAGAATCATATGTTTTTATGAAATTTTTATCAATTAATAAACTAGTATTTGTTTTAATATCGCATTTAAGTCAATTTTGACACAATTTAATACATTATTTTTTTTATTTTCATAAAAAATTTCTTATTTAAAAAACAATATTCAATAATCCATAACATGTCAATTTAATCCAAAACATTTCTGTATGGAATAAAATATTTCAAATTATATTTATTTTAATATTATCAATATCATTTAATTTATTCTACCTTTAATAAATCAATAATTTCCCCATCATTGTGTCCCTATTCTATTTAATTATTTATTTCATAAAATTACAAATTAATTACCATTGTTTGTAAAATAATTCTATATTACTAAATATTTTTTATATTTGATAATATCACCAATATATCCTTATATAAAAAATGATTTTTTTATTAAAATTTTGAATAAGACATTTTTAACTCTTCTTTAAATAAAATATAATTAATGTCTTAATCTGAAACAATTGGCTTTAAAATGATCATATTTTAGACCTAAGGTTGATTTTGGTTTAAAAACATTTGACCAATTAAATTAGGACATGTGTTAGAGTAATTTTATATAATATTATATTATTTTTTACCTATAATTAACTGATTTACCCTTAAATGTGGTAAATAAATAAAAATTAATTAATATTACTATTCACCAAATAATTAGGATGATACTATTAGATAAAAAATTTCATACTAATTAATATCATATATTTCTATTTACTGAAATTCAATTCACTTGATATGTAAAATTGTGTTTAATGATAGTCATATAGATGTGTTTATAAAGTGGGTAAAAGAGTTATTCAAAAGATAAATTACATTTTATATCTAATTATATTATAAAAATGATTTCAATAAACTTCATGGGGATTATATATGTATTATTTATTTATTGGTAATTTAAAATAAATTTAGGTAAAATCATTCTTTAAATAAAAATGTTTGGGTTAGAACAATAATATATTATTTTTCACTGTACATCATAAATTGATACTTTCCAGAAAAATAACAAAAAAATAACCCTAATATAATTTTAATATTAATAATTGAGAAATGAGAACTATTTTTCAAAATAATCTTTATAAATTTCATTATGTGGTTAATAATATTCATAACCACTTTTTAAATTACTAGTTTGATATGTCATTGTGTGCTTGAACTCTGTGTTTTGTACAGTGAAAGCTATTGAAGTATTTAAAAATAAGCATGCCATGGAATCTTGGGGTTTTGCATATTCAGATACTTGAAACGTAGTATTATCATTTCATGAATTACATTTTATTTCTCGAATAAATATCTTGTCATATAGTATGATTATTATACACAACATAATTAGAACATTTCGTCATAACCTTTGGAAATAAAACATAAGATAGGATGAGTTTATATGATAGAATGGGTAAACCAGAGATCTATCAGTAATTAAGGGAAAAAATTATCACAAGTGTATGATAAAATATTCTAGTTCATGTTCTCAACATAAAATATTCATAAAAACATATATTAAAATATTCAGAATCAATTCATACCTTGAAGATTAGTCAATAATTTTGTCAGAGAAGTAATCAACATCCTGGACTTATAATATGGGCATGTGGAATCATAAGTATAAAAAATCATAATTTGGTAAAAATAACTCAACACAATCATTCCCATGAATACTTTAACGAGAATATATAGAAAATAATAATTCTCCAGAATCAAATTGTGCGGAAATATGTTCTTAATAATAGAAACTCATTTTAATGTAATCATAGGTAGAAATAAATCATACTCAGGCATCCATATGTGAGAAATATATTTTTAATCATGTACACACTTATCATCATCATCTTATATTATCTGAATATCACATTACCCAATTAATTGATGAATACAAAATAACCAACCATTACATAAAAATAATTCTTTCATATAAATATCAAAATATCATAAAATGTTTTTTATATCATCACAGGATTACCTATGTAAAATAAAACGATTTCATAATAATTTCATCATTATAATAATATTCAATCCACTGAAAGATTAAATATTTTAACATTGGATTGTAACCATTGTAAATAATAATTAAAATCAAAAAATGAATTCTATGTGAAAATTTTCATTTAATGATCTTTCAAATTAATCAAGAATAAAATAAAAATTACAATTTTAAATAATATATTTAAAATCCATAATATTATCAAATATTATGGAGAATATTTTCATTAAAAAATACCTTGTATTTTTGAAAATTATGATTCAAATCAATATTTGGCCATTATATTGGTAAATTAAATTCATTTTAGACAAGTTAAGAGAAAACATTCATATCATAATTTGGTCAAATAAATCAAAAAATACCTCATTATGAATTTTATAAGAAGATTTCAATTAAAAAATTTATTAATAATTAAATCATGAGTACAAATAAATATAAAAAATAATATAATAATATTAAATACATTCCTAAAACGTTTTTTTGGAAACATAGACATGGAAGAAAAATAGACTATTTTCATAAAAATATATTTTAGTATATTTAATATTTATAGATTGGAAAATGAAATCAAACTAATTACTCTATATAAATAAAAATGGGAAAATATAATTCCTTAAATTAATGAGTGTTAGATCATAATACTTTACCATCAAAAACATATTCACAGAAAAACCTAATAAACAATGCATTGTAATATAATGAACTCACTACTTTGGTTACTTTTGAATTATAATCCATGTGATATAATAACATAAATTGAACTATAAAATATCATAAATTGACCAATAGTAATTATCTTACAAGTCAAAGGTGATGTATATGCACCACAAACAAATGTGCAGTGAATATGGAATATGTATCAAAAAAATAAAAAATGAAAGTTGATATCCATTACCTCATGTCATGTATTTCATCGAACACATTTGAAAATACAATATAATAAATATAGATATATTATTCCTGTATTAGATACCCATAATAATTTGTATCATGCAACATTTAATTTTCATATAACATTATATCGAATAATTTTTTAGCAATTCCTTTTAAAAATAACTCTTCAAGGTGATAAATTGGTCATTTTTTTACATGTTTCAGTTTTATAGTCTCAATATTAATATATAGGCCATGGTCCCACAAAAAACATAATTTTATACATTATATTAATATAAAACATATTAATTATATCTTTTCATTCCTAAAATCTAGATATAGAAATATTAATTACATTATTCATTTTGACGGTAGGTTGTCCATATGCATGAATGTTGTTTTCGTATTTTTTGTGGGATAGAACAAAGAGAATTAAAATAATAATTAACTTAAATAGAATAATAAATATAATATCATAAATAACAAATATTTTTATTAAATACTTCATTTTAAAAATCTCTGTAATGTGGTGATGAAAATAAATTAAATAGCCTCATGGCGATGGTAAGTCATACATATGAATGAGAAATGTTTTCTATTTTAATAATATGGAAATAAGGGGGATAATATTGTTTCCATAATCATAATAAAATATATATATATATATATATATAATTTAATAAATTATATTTTATTCCATTTATTAAGTAATGTTTCATGAATAAATAAAATAAAAAATTATCAATTAGGATCTATACCACCTCATTGAGAAAACATTTTTGGCATACATCATAAGAATTCCTAGGTAGGTATTTTGGATTGTTTATAAGATCTATGATTTTTTTATGTAATGTAGGAATATATTATGATACATATTTTTTTGTTTTATTAGGAAATAAATTTGTGAGGTATGGATGATAAGAAGATCCTTTTTAAAAGTGAGGGGATGGGAACTCATGGAATTACAACAAAGATTCTAATATATTTCATTCATTGTAAATAAAAATGCGTAAAATTAGAGATATATTCAAATAAATATATTATAAGAATAACATATCATAATATAATGAAATTTATAAGGATATTGGTGTTTTTTTAATACTTAACTTTTTTATTAGCTCATTAGTAATCAAATTTTAACCATAACAGCATCAAATACCGTTTCAATCCTTAACTAATATAATTTTACAAATATTGTAGAAAGTGAATAAAAAATATATACTTGATGATAATGTATATCATATATTATCACTCCTGCACTATTTAAATGAAGACGGGAATATTCCCCCGTTTGGGCCTTCGGGCCACCGATTTAGTCCTAGAGTCCTTTAAGGCCTTCGGGCCACCCAGGCCTTCGGGTCAGTAAGGACTTCCAGACACCTCAAGGCCTTCGAGTTACCATAAGTGCAGATGAAAACCAGAAAAACTACAAAGTAATAAACTTCAGAAGGAGGAGGAGCAAGGAGCTTTCACCATAGCAGAAGCTAAAGAGATTGCAAGAATGATAGTGTATGGCACCTGCCATTGGGACAAGCCTGTGCATGCACGGGAAAGCCTAGCCGAACAGCCATGCAAAGGTGGTGAGCTGATTTCATGATGAATATGATGGGGAGGAGCAGTTCCAAGTATTTAGTCTAGGTTGTATGTAATGGTTGAATCCTAAGGGCAATGAATTCTTCTAAGGCCTATGGACCTTGTAATACTTATGCCTACGGGCCTTGTAAGGGTTCCACCTCACCCCTTGGAAGGTGGATTATAATAAAATCATTAAAAAATGAAGGCCTTTGGGCCATTACAGGAATGTACTATTTAAATATTTTTATATTTTTTAAATATTTTAATAAAATAGTATTTTCATATAATATCATTAATGTAATTTTTGTCATTATTAATTTAATTTGACTTTAAATACATCGAAACAAATATGGAATTAAAATATGGTCCCTCAAAAATCAAAAATATAATATATCCATATATAAAATATATTAATAAATATAAATTACTTAAATTATATTACATTTTAAATTGTAAAATTTATTTATTTTATCTTTCGGTAACTTAAAAAATATCCATTTGGTGTTGTGTAAGAATTAAAGATAATTATATAATTACTAAAAATAAAACAAAATTATCATCCTGAATTAAATTTACTTATAATTAATAGAAACATTAATTTTCATTCACAACATTATTTTTTCCGAATGTCAACAAATAAGATATATTTAAATATAATAGTTAACATTTTGTACTTTACATTGAATTAAATATTATATATGTCATTCTCATCAAAAAGTTTCCATTAAATAGATGAATTTAAATCCAAATTACATAAGGGATGAATTAAATTCATCCAATATTAATTAATATGAATATTTATCACATTAGAACTTAGTTCTAACCTAGGATAACCTGATTTACACTTTATCAAGGTGATAAATTTTTCTGATGTTATTTTTCAAAATGCATAAAAAACAAATATTACTGTTTACCAAATTTTAAACTCCTAAGTAAAAAATAAAGAATAAATTTTTCACAAATAAATTTCTAAATATTTTACACATTCATTTTATAATTAGTGTTATAAAGCGTTGAAAGACAATTTTTTAGAAAAATTTATCTTTAATCATAAAAATGGATTTATTCCAATCCCATTACAAGAAAAAATATTAGATTAATTTTTTTAAATAATTGAATTATATATATATATATCCTTAAATTAATAATAAAAAAATTATTAATTTAATTTATTTTGATAACATAACATTGTTTACATAAAATTATCTTTTCAAAGAAAAATGTTTCCATTATTTTCAAATGATTTTCAGTTTCAATTAAAATTAACTCATAACAAATTAATTCATATTATATATGTGTAAAAAATATTATTTTTAATATTTTATTTAGTCGTATTGAAACCCACAAATCCAATAGATTGCTGATAACTGTCACATTAAATAATAATATTTTATTAGTATATCAATATTTTTTAATGTCAATGTTTCATATAATAAAATATATCAAATAAATAAAAATTATTTTTAGAGAAATATATCATAAAATCACTGGGTGATACATTCTACTCCCCATAAATGTAATTTTACACTAATAATTTTTCCAAACTAATAAAAAACAAAATTCAGATATCTCAGTTTCATCACATAGACAGGTTCTAAATTATTTACATTGAATTTTTAATTACTCTATAGAAATTTACGCAGATCAGTATTCCTATTCCATTTCACATTATATCTATAATACAATAAAAATAATAATATATCTACTTATGAAATATCATGATTCTATTGAATTACCTATGAGTTCATTATATTTGATTGATTAGTTATATACATCCACAAAAAAGATACATAGAATACAATTTAAAAATGAGACATGTTCGGTGGATTGTACTTGAGATAATTTTTTATCTCTAGTTAATCAATAATATCAATGAAACCTATATAAAAATGGTTAATAATTTTTACCTTTTACATTTTATTACCATTATACTTATAGAAATTTATAATACACAATCTCAATAACTTTTCATTCCTGGTCTTACCAATGGATGATAGTATAAATTTTCTATCAACTATAAGCTAAATTAGTTTTTTCTGATCGTCTCTAAAAATATCTTCAATTCCCTTATCTTTCTCAGGTCCGGATATAATTGTTTCTCTATATTTATCCCATCACATTGTAGTTATACACTTCATTCCATATATGGGTTTAGAAGAATATATATGAATACTCACGTGAATGATATTTTTGTAATAAAATTTATTTAAGTAATGTGTTGATCCCAACCCCCCATAAAATAAATAAAATAATATCTAAGAATATATTATATGGTTTTAATTGTAATATCATATTACCCATATATCTGATGATGATAACTAGTACTAAAAAACCCCACATCAAGAGCATTTTGAAAACACCATATTGACATTGGGGTAATCGACATATCCTAATCAAATATAATATAATGTCATACTCAATGATTCCATGCCATTTTCTTGATGTATATCCTTTAGTGTTTATCAAGGAAAAAATAATCTATAATGGAAATGGAGTGTGCTGATATCATAATGGTAGCACTAAAACCCTAATATTGTTTTATCATTTGAACATTTCATGGATTTCAATGAAAAATAAATGGCGATGTTTTCTGATTTCAATTTATGTAATGGTAATGGCTATAAAAACCCAAAATACTTATGTTTCATAACCATAACTTCTTTCCCTACCATGAATTGATTTACATATTTTGAAATGTCTCTCTTCATTTTTTCCCACCAAAAAAATAATTCAAATCTTTATATGTATTTTAATATCATTCATGAATAGAGGATGATGAACTATGAGATCACTCTAATAGATGCTTCAATATTTATAATATAGATGAATCACATACATAGATCATAAAAATAATCATTTTATCAAAATCAATTTTGAATGTATGTACATTTCCACATTATTTTGCAGCTCCACATACTCCTTATATGCCTCATAAATCTTCAATTGGATTGATGGTTGAACAGACATTTAAGAAAGATATGATTTCTCTATTTATATCAACATATATATACACATAATTTTAAAATGAATATATATTGGATCCTTTTTCTATATTCATATTAGAAATTATAGAATGGTCCTTCTGACCCAATGCATCAGAAACCATATCCTCTTTCCCAGGGAGGTAATTCTTAGAGCATCTGTAATCTTTAATCAACTCCAACCATCATCTCGACTAAACATTTAGCTCATTCTAAGTGAGTATATACATTATTTTTTTTATAAATATCATATATATTAGACATTTCTTCATAAAGATAATTATTCGATAACATTAATTAAAAAAATATCAATGCAAACTACAAATACTATTTTGAGTAATGTTTCTCATGAACTAAAAATTCTTAGGAGAAAGAATCTATACCCATATAATTTGGCAGGATGAAACATCATAGTATTTCATTTAATGCATCAATATAAATTAAAAAACCTTCTTCTGAATAGGTTAGTGTATGAATAGGTTTTATAACAAGCCTTATCTTCTATTCTTTGAATATTTCCTCCCATTAATTTGTCTAAAGGAACTCGGATGCCTTTCGGGTTAACATGGTGACTAGATCATCCAACCACAATAAATTAACAAAATTTCATCTATAATATCCATCGAAACTATGAAATTTTTCGATATCTATTACAGTGGTTTTTTTGGGTTTTCATTCCACAACCTATAACATTAAAAAATCCAGTAATTAACCTTCTCTTGGGATTATATTGCCTAAAAATGTATCAATTGTAAGAAAATTCCCACAGTGTAAATATTCCATAAAACATCTCCTTCCTTAGGCTCTTTAGAATATTTCTCAAATGATAATCATGATCTTACTTATCATTTGAATATATTGAAATATAAACTATAAAGACTACAAAAAACATATCAATGTAGTCAATAAATATTTTATTAATTAAGTGCATAAATATAGTAGAGGTGGTAGTATGTCCAAATGGTGTTAATAAAAAATTAGTAGGCACTTACAAAACATGTAATGATATATTTTATATATCCCCATTATTAACCCTTAGTTAATGATATCTAGAAAAAATTTCAATCTAGGAAAAGTATTTATTTCCTCATAATTAATCATGTGTATCATTGATTCATGGTAGAGGATATATGTTCTCAATATATATGTTTCTTAGTTCAATATAATTAATGAAAATACACACTAACCTAACATTAATCCTAAAAAAGTTTATGTTCACCCCATGGTGATGCACTAGAGATTATTAATCCCTTATCAAGACTATTTTGGAGTTTCTTCTTCAATTCCAGCAACTCATTTAAAATAATTATAAAAGATTTTTTAAATATGTGTAACACTGTAGAGACCCGTAGCCTGACGTACATGGACATTACATTACATTTGCGGAATACTTAGTACATAACAAAAACACACACTAAAGGATCGTAATAGTTTAGTGTCTTTGGAAACTCGGAACGTAATCTTCTAATCGTGGTGAAAGTTCTTCAATATCTCCCATAAAGGTCATTCTTTTTTTTACCTAAAAGCTTTCTTTATATCCTGGGGAAAAGAAAACATAAAAGGGTGAGCTCAAATGCTCAGTAAGGGTAAACAAAAGAAATATCAATCACATAATTTTCATAAGAACATAACTTTTTTGGAAATCTTAACCTGCAAAAGAGAGCATAATTTCATAACATGGGATAAATCATAGTAGTGAAATGAAATCATAACTTAAAACATTACTCATTGTGGCATACACACATAATCATAGAGAATCATTTCTTGTTAGTCAAGACTCATTGCCAAGACTATCTTAGTGGACAAAGTCCCTTTCTGAATCGAGTAATCCTCGTTTCAGTCCTGTTTCACTGAACCGGTATAACCTACCATTCCAGCCATGTCTATCTCATGAGATATAAAATCATTACCCAATGCATTGGAGGGAGATATAGGTCCCACCCATCTTATAATGAATCCTTTCTTATGTGTGCCACATAATCATAAAACATACATCATCGCATAACACATGTAACAAAAATGGGATTCTTGAAACATCATGACATCATAAAACAAACCATATAAGGTAAATGACTTCATAAAAATAATTCCCTCACAACATAATCAAATAAATGTAATTAAAGGGATAAAAACAGAACCCTTTATTATCTTAGATGGAAAATAATTTTGATAAAACACTTGAACACCATTCTTGAGGAAAATATCCTTTCTTCTTCAAAAACACTTTTCTTTTCTTAATATGTCATACAATTATAAACTAAAAGAAGTTGATTAAAAATAAACTTGAAAACTTGTAAAGGAATCTTCTTGGAAATAATGTTTTAAAAATCCATTCATGCCATATACGTTAAAAAAACATTCTTCGTACTTTTGTCGGAAAAGTCAAAAAGTACCTCGTACGACAAAAGATTCCTTTCATAGATATTACTAAAAACTCACCGAAGGGTAAAAATGGATTTAAAAAATTTTAGGTGGATGGAAATAATATTACATATTGATGAAACATGGATGTGGATGATAAAATACACCCCAGTAAATACTTACCAATAAACAATCTCGGATAAAAATGAGATTGTGATATTTCCCTTACCTTAGGTCCGACTTGCTTTGTAAGTGTCCGAACCTCCTGTATAATGATTTAAATCATGTTATTGACTTATTACAGAATCATATTCATTGTTATGATATCATATATGGTTCACTTATTACATTATATTACCCGTTCTTTTGTAAATTCCATGTTAAAGAAGCGTTTTGGGTAAAATCGTTTCATTTATCGTAGGTGTTTTGACTTGTTGTTCTTGACATCATTATTACTTATATCATGATTTACTTACTTCCAGAATATAAAATATGATTTGTATATCATATATATTCAGTATATATATATAAATAATAGGTAGATAAATAAAATGAAAAACACCGTTCATGGAGACGGTAGTCCGTACGTACGCATGAACGATGTTTTTCTTTCCTTATTGTCTTGAAATGGAAGTAAGTAGATGACATACATATGTATATATACATAAATCCAGTAGCTTTATAATGTCATATATTTCATTATTATTTCTTATATATACATTATAATCATTCTTAAATGGTTAACATGGAGAATGAATCTCATCGCGTCGTGGAGACGGTAGTCCGTACGTACGCACGAGCGATGATATCATTTCTATAAATATTGAATTGAATTGGAGTGGATTATACAATATATCAGAATCAATATGATGTTGTAATAACTATGTATAGTTATTCTTTACACCATTATACCCATCCATGTAAGGTGGCGGTGGAAAATAGATTACACCACGGCGTGGAGACGGTATTCCGTACGTACGCACGCGCGGTGATTTCTTTTTCCGTAGGATGGATAGATGGTGAAATAGGGTTGTTTCATACTTATAATAACATATCAGTATATGAGTGATACTGATGTTATTACTTCATAATGAAACAACCTAAGAAGAAGAAGTGGAAGAAGAAATAAAGATGAAAGAATTGGTAACGGTAATTACCTCTTCTTTGAAGTGCCTTTTTGAGACCTCCTCTTAGGGCACTAGAATTGGTCTTTGAGTAAGACCAGAACCTCTAGGATGTTTCTAGGGAAGTGGATAAGAGATTTTGGCAGGGGTTGGCCGAGCTTGAGTGCTCAAATTGGTGTGAGGAGGAGGGGGAGGAGGTGTCCTTTTATAAGGGAGGAGAGGGGCACCTTAGGAATTCTTAAAAATATTAATTTATAATAAATCTAACCCCACTTAAAAACCTCCAAAAATGACTCATATTCGAAGATTAGATGAGATAGGGTTGTAATCCCATCAACCAATTAAATTTAGACATGTTTGGATATTATTTTAAACCTTATCAATTAGATTTAACTCTAAGTTAAATAATTTAACTTTTACCGTGTCTTTTTGTTTTCTTTCACTATATGGTTAATAAACTTACTATAACATGCCAAAATAACCCCAAATTGTTTATTATTAATATATATATCCTTATCTAAGTCATTTGGCCGAACCTTAGATTTTTAGGAATAAAATAACAATTAATAATATAATATTTGATTTAAAAACTATTTTGTGTCAATTTTGACACTATTTGATATATGATTTTTGTGAAAGTCATAACAGAATTATATGTTCGAACCAAGTTTATTAAATCAACATTAATATATCATAGTAACCTAGAAAATTAGTGGAATTCAATAAAAATCTCAAATTACATTTATTTTGGTGTTTATAACATCAATTATGTCAATATTTCATTAATAAGATAATTACTGCATCATCGTTGTGTCATAAATAAATTAAATTATTTGATATCTAAAAATTATAAATAAAATACCATCATGTAGGAAATCTTTTTAGCTTTCTAATGAATATTTACAATCGAATTTATCTTATGTATAACCCCATATTAAAAATGATTTACTTATTAAACTTTGATTTTAACTATTTTAACCCTTCTTTAAATAAATTAATAATAAATGTCCTAATCTAATCCAAGTGGGCCTAAATGGTCATATTTTATTCCTAAGTTTGTTTTTGGTCGAATTACACTTGTCCAATAGAATTAGGACATGTGTTAGGGTAATAGTAATATCATATTTACCCTTAGTTACCCTATTTACTATTAACCGCGGTAAAAAAAAGTAAAAAGTTACTATTCACCAAAAATTATTTTCATCTCATTGAACCACATTTTAGTCCTTGATATTAACCGTGTCTCTCGGATTTTCGAAATTCCATTCACAGAAGCGGTAAAATTAAGTTTTATGCAAAATTCAGTTTTTAACCTACCACTTAGTAGTTTCACTATTCATCAAAAATTGATGTTTTTTCAGAACAATGCCAAAATTTCATCCCAAGCTATATTTCATATTCCGAATTCAAAAATGATGTCTATTTTACCAAATTCATAACATAAAAGTTGCATTAATTAATTTTATAATTAAATCCCGCTGTTAAAACAAATAGCGTGTTTTTTAAGAAACAATATCTATCAAAAGATTGACACTTGTTTATGTCTAGTTTAAATGTGAAATTACATCCAATGACCAACATTGTATTAAATTGTAAAAATATATTCTAAATTTACTTTAAAACCACTCAAATTAATGATTTATCACTATTAATTATTTCGATTAAAAAAGTTGTTTTTAATTATAATTTAGTAATTTTCACTATTCATCAAAATATGAAAGTTATCCGAAAATCACCAAAATTTCAACCTAAGCTAATTTCGATATTCTGAATCCAAAAATGAAGTTCATTTTGAAAAATAAGATTTATAGAATTTTAAAAAGTGGTTATTACTATTCATAACGGGTAGTTTTAATAATATTTTAATAGCATATCGTTGTTTAGTGAAACTCATTATTGCGTACTACACACACTATCGAGGAAGGTTGCGATTGCGTGTAATGCAAGGCAAGTCAAGGATGCGTGACGTGCAAGCTCCTTTTGGTGTAGCGTACAACACAAGACATTAATAAAATTAAAAAGAATATTTTTCATAAAATCTTGGGCTGTTACATTCTACCCCCCTTAAAATGAATTTCGCCCTCGAAATTCGTCGGGGTTATAAATGGTTTTCTATTCGAAAGTTTCCCACATCGTAAAAAGGAATACCAAAACTTGGCTTTAAAAACTAAAGTATGAAATGTAACGATTACCCAAATAAACTAATTTTTGGGTTTCCACATAGGTAAAAATATGGATATGGAAGAAAAATCTAACCATCATGTTCTGATGGAGAGTGGTAGAGAACATGGCTATGGAAAAGCCAAAAATCACAAATCCATAAATTTGTGATGATATAAGGTACCATCTGATTCCTCAGGTATAAGATCACTAGGACAACATTTTTGGTTTTCAAGATCATTTCCCTAAAGTTGAAAATTTGAATTAGAATAAATACTTACTTTATTTTGGTACAATCTCACTGTTGTTCGTGCCTTGAACAATTTCCACTTCATCTCTTAAATAAATGAAGTTGAATTTGTTATTCGTGAAGTGTTAGAAGATAATGTGATAGAATGACGGGTCATTCCATCTGTCTCAAACAAAAGGTTAGCAAAAATTATATACATAAGTCGATCTATAGTGAGATTAATCATATATGGTTCCTAAAATGGGCTTATACTTCATATATCATACTGCTTAATATAATAACACTAGTTTCTACTAAACAGGGACTTCCTGTAGGTCAGTGGTAGGCGATAAAGGCCAGTCGCACTTCGGTTGTGGGTTCGATTCCTACAGCCTTGTCCGAAGCGATGGGCTGTCGCCCGTCCTGCAGGTTGTCCCTTTTTCTAAAACTACGTTACTATAACATCCCATCAATAATATCGAAAATCTTATATCCTTAAACAATACTAACTTATGTCCAACATAATCCAGTCTAATCTTTAGGCTTATACATAATACTGCAGTCCACTCTCATAATATAGTGATATCGATTACCAGAGATTTAATACTGTCGTTGATCCCCACATATCATAAGATATGTCTTGTTGGTCACATTCTAAACATTCAAAGTCCTTAATCATGTATTCTCTTGAATACCTTAGTGAAAACATGAATGCAGTTTAAAGTTAACACTTTCCACATACCAAAATCCTCAAAATTCTATATACTCAAACCATGATATCACTTAGTCCTTATATCAATCATGAGCTCATGAATACTGATAAACATTTCATTTTCTTATTTTCCCTTCATTATGCGCATATCATCTTATTTCCAAAAATATCTCAATCACTTTGAATACCACATTAAACCAATACATAAATATTCCAATACTCCATGATACAACATTATTTTGGAATCCCATTACATAAACACTTAATCATTCCACCACATCATTATCATATTCAACATTGCCAATAGTGATCGCATGTGATTTCCCTTTGTCCTTTGCCTTCAGTGGTTGCTCATGTTGATCATCACTAACCCTTGGATTAGGGCAATTATTAGCAAAATGCCCCATTTCCTTGCACTTGAAACATTGAAGTGTTGGTGGTGCGTTCTCTGCAGTGTTTGCTTTATTCACATCATTAGAAACCCTTTTTCTATTACTTCGACACTCAGCTGCTCGATGACCTTCTTTTCCACACTTAAAACATTTTCTAGTCCCTTTAAGACAATCTCCACCATGCTTCTTTCCACACTTTGTGCATAAGGAAACATTCATCTTCTTTTCACCATTATTCTGAGATTTCTCCTTGAACTCCATCTTTCGTTTCTTGTCAAAACCATGAGATGGATATGTAACACCAACTTCCATTTCTACCTTGATAGCACAACGCACAATTTCTTCATAGCTACTGAAGTCTCTTATAGCTAATGCCCTTCGAAGACTTGGTTTTAAGCCACTGAAAAATCGATCAACTTTACTTTCAGGTTGGATGATAATGCCAGATGCATACCTTGCAAGTCTTGTAAAATTCGCTTCGTATATACCAACAGATTCATCATCCTTATGTTTCAGCTCAAGAAACTCCTTTTCCATCTTCGTTCGAAGAATACGAGGGAAGTACTTACTGAAAAACAAGTTCTTGAACTCGTCCCATTCCATGGACTCAATTTCATCTCTTGGCCTCGTATTCTTGATAAGATTCCACCATTGATCAGCTTCACCTTCCAAACGATATACTGCTAAGATGACTTTATCATGTTCAGAACATTGAAGAACTGAAAATATCTTTTCAGTAGTACTAATCCATTGTTCAGCAACTAATGGATCAGTAGACCCACTGAAAGAAGGCGGACGCTGCCTCATGAAGGATTCAACGGAATGTTTCTCCTTCCTTTGCTCGTTTGGAAGTCCTGCATGATTCATAGCTTGAGAAAGTTGTGTGAGCATGGCTACAAGATTTTGCATTCCAGATCCCATATCGTTTGGTTGCTCAGGGGGACAATCATTGCATTGTCCATTGCATTGATCAACACGGTTCCTTCGGGTTCCAGCCATCGTCTAAAACCCCAAAAGAATAGTGTGAGAGGCAAAAATAATGCTAGGGAAAACAACATAATAAAGGGGTAGTACCCTCAATATCTAACATCTTAGGTTAAATTCTAAGATCGTTAGCGCAATTCTAGGACTATAACTTATACGTATACTTAACCTTAGAGACATCCCTAGACATACCTTAGAAATATCTCTAGGGATCTCACTAACGTTTTCGCATCCTAGTTTCCAAAGGTTGACTAAACCTTTCCTCTGATACCAACTGTAGAGACCCGTAGCCTGACGTACATGGACATTACATTACATTTGCGGAATACTTAGTACATAACAAAAACACACACTAAAGGATCGTAATAGTTTAGTGTCTTTGGAAACTCGGAACGTAATCTTCTAATCGTGGTGAAAGTTCTTCAATATCTCCCATAAAGGTCATTCTTTTTTTTTACCTAAAACCTTTCTTTATATCCTGGGGAAAAGAAAACATAAAAGGGTGAGCTCAAATGCTCAGTAAGGGTAAACAAAAGAAATATCAATCACATAATTTTCATAAGAACATAACTTTTTTGGAAATCTTAACCTGCAAAAGAGAGCATAATTTCATAACATGGGATAAATCATAGTAGTGAAATGAAATCATAACTTAAAACATTACTCATTGTGGCATACACACATAATCATAGAGAATCATTTCTTGTTAGTCAAGACTCATTTCCAAGACTATCTTAGTGGACAAAGTCCCTTTCTGAATCGAGTAATCCTCGTTTCAGTCCTGTTTCACTGAACCGGTATAACCTACCATTCCAGCCATGTCTATCTCATGAGATATAAAATCATTACCCAATGCATTGGAGGGAGATATAGGTCCCACCCATCTTATAATGAATCCTTTCTTATGTGTGCCACATAATCATAAAACATACATCATCGCATAACACATGTAACAAAAATGGGATTCTTGAAACATCATGACATCATAAAACAAACCATATAAGGTAAATGACTTCATAAAAATAATTCCCTCACAACATAATCAAATAAATGTAATTAAAGGGATAAAAACAGAACCCTTTATTATCTTAGATGGAAAATAATTTTGATAAAACACTTGAACACCATTCTTGAGGAAAATATCCTTTCTTCTTCAAAAACACTTTTCTTTTCTTAATATGTCATACAATTATAAACTAAAAGAAGTTGATTAAAAATAAACTTGAAAACTTGTAAAGGAATCTTCTTGGAAATAATGTTTTAAAAATCCATTCATGCCGTATACGTTAAAAAAAACATTCTTCGTACTTTTGTCGGAAAAGTCAAAAAGTACCTCGTACGACAAAAGATTCCTTTCATAGATATTACTAAAAACTCACCGAAGGGTAAAAATGGATTTAAAAAATTTTAGGTGGATGGAAATAATATTACATATTGATGAAACATGGATGTGGATGATAAAATACACCCCAGTAAATACTTACCAATAAACAATCTCGGATAAAAATGAGATTGTGATATTTCCCTTACCTTAGGTCCGACTTGCTTTGTAAGTGTCCGAACCTCCTGTATAATGATTTAAATCATGTTATTGACTTATTAAAGAATCATATTCATTGTTATGATATCATATATGGTTCACTTATTACATTATATTACCCGTTCTTTTGTAAATTCCATGTTAAAGAAGCGTTTTGGGTAAAATCGTTTCATTTATCGTAGGTGTTTTGACTTGTTGTTCTTGACATCATTATTACTTATATCATGATTTACTTACTTCCAGAATATAAAATATGATTTGTATATCATATATATTCAGTATATATATATAAATAATAGGTAGATAAATAAAATGAAAAACACCGTTCATGGAGACGGTAGTCCGTACGTACGCATGAACGATGTTTTTCTTTCCTTATTGTCTTGAAATGGAAGTAAGTAGATGACATACATATGTATATATACATAAATCCAGTAGCTTTATAATGTCATATATTTCATTATTATTTCTTATATATACATTATAATCATTCTTAAATGGTTAACATGGAGAATGAATCTCATCGCGTCGTGGAGACGGTAGTCCGTACGTACGCACGAGCGATGATATCATTTCTATAAATATTGAATTGAATTGGAGTGGATTATACAATATATCAGAATCAATATGATGTTGTAATAACTATTTATAGTTATTCTTTACACCATTATACCCATCCATGTAAGGTGGCGGTGGAAAATAGATTACACCACGGCGTGGAGACGGTATTCCGTACGTACGCACGCGCGGTGATTTCTTTTTCCGTAGGATGGATAGATGGTGAAATAGGGTTGTTTCATACTTATAATAACATATCAGTATATGAGTGATACTGATGTTATTACTTCATAATGAAACAACCTAAGAAGAAGAAGTGGAAGAAGAAATAAAGATGAAAGAATTGGTAACGGTAATTACCTCTTCTTTGAAGTGCCTTTTTGAGACCTCCTCTTAGGGCACTAGAATTGGTCTTTGAGGAAGACCAGAACCTCTAGGATGTTTCTAGGGAAGTGGATAAGAGATTTTGGCAGGGGTTGGCCGAGCTTGAGTGCTCAAATTGGTGTGAGGAGGAGGGGGAGGAGGTGTCCTTTTATAAGGGAGGAGAGGGGCACCTTAGGAATTCTTAAAAATATTAATTTATAATAAATCTAACCCCACTTAAAAACCTCCAAAAATGACTCATATTCGAAGATTAGATGAGATAGGGTTGTAATCCCATCAACCAATTAAATTTAGACATGTTTGGATATTATTTTAAACCTTATCAATTAGATTTAACTCTAAGTTAAATAATTTAACTTTTACCGTGTCTTTTTGTTTTCTTTCACTATATGGTTAATAAACTTACTATAACATGCCAAAAGAACCCCAAATTGTTTATTATTAATATATATATCCTTATCTAAGTCATTTGGCCGAACCTTAGATTTTTAGGAATAAAATAACAATTAATAATATAATATTTGATTTAAAAACTATTTTGTGTCAATTTTGACACTATTTGATATATGATTTTTGTGAAAGTCATAACAGAATTATATGTTCGAACCAAGTTTATTAAATCAACATTAATATATCATAGTAACCTAGAAAATTAGTGGAATTCAATAAAAATCTCAAATTACATTTATTTTGGTGTTTATAACATCAATTATGTCAATATTTCATTAATAAGATAATTACTGCATCATCGTTGTGTCATAAATAAATTAAATTATTTGATATCTAAAAATTACAAATAAAATACCATCATGTAGGAAATCTTTTTAGCTTTCTAATGAATATTTACAATCGAATTTATCTTATGTATAACCCCATATTAAAAATGATTTACTTATTAAACTTTGATTTTAACTATTTTAACCCTTCTTTAAATAAATTAATAATAAATGTCCTAATCTAATCCAAGTGGGCCTAAATGGTCATATTTTATTCCTAAGTTTGTTTTTGGTCGAATTACACTTGTCCAATAGAATTAGGACATGTGTTAGGGTAATAGTAATATCATATTTACCCTTAGTTACCCTATTTACTATTAACCGCGGTAAAAAAAAGTAAAAAGTTACTATTCACCAAAAATTATTTTCATCTCATTGAACCACATTTTAGTCCTTGATATTAACCGTGTCTCTCGGATTTTCGAAATTCCATTCACAGAAGCGGTAAAATTAAGTTTTATGCAAAATTCAGTTTTTAACCTACCACTTAGTAGTTTCACTATTCATCAAAAATTGATGTTTTTTCAGAACAATGCCAAAATTTCATCCCAAGCTATATTTCATATTCCGAATTCAAAAATGATGTCTATTTTACCAAATTCATAACATAAAAGTTGCATTAATTAATTTTATAATTAAATCCCGCTGTTAAAACAAATAGCGTGTTTTTTAAGAAACAATATCTATCAAAAGATTGACACTTGTTTATGTCTAGTTTAAATGTGAAATTACATCCAATGACCAACATTGTATTAAATTGTAAAAATATATTCTAAATATACTTTAAAACCACTCAAATTAATGATTTATCACTATTAATTATTTCGATTAAAAAAGTTGTTTTTAATTATAATTTAGTAATTTTCACTATTCATCAAAATATGAAAGTTATCCGAAAATCACCAAAATTTCAACCTAAGCTAATTTCGATATTCTGAATCCAAAAATGAAGTTCATTTTGAAAAATAAGATTTATAGAATTTTAAAAAGTGGTTATTACTATTCATAACGGGTAGTTTTAATAATATTTTAATAGCATATCGTTGTTTAGTGAAACTCATTATTGCGTACTACACACACTATCGAGGAAGGTTGCGATTGCGTGTAATGCAAGGCAAGTCAAGGATGCATGACGTGCAAGCTCCTTTTGGTGTAGCGTACAACACAAGACATTAATAAAATTAAAAAGAATATTTTTCATAAAATCTTGGGCTGTTACAAACACTACTTATGTTTCCTAATGAAAAATAAACCTCACAATTCAGAGAAATACTATGAAAATCTGTTGTAGTGGCATAAAAAAATATATTAAAATAGTTAAATCCTCATTTTGGAGTTTTTCCCTAACCATCAATGATAGATACCCATCATTGATAAGAATTTATTCTCACAAGATATATAAAAAATTCTATTGGAAGTCTATATTCATACACACATAGGTAAATGATATTGGTTTTTTTTAAGATGAAATGTGACTTCTATTCCCCATAAATTGATAAGTTCTCTATAATGTGTTGGGATATTGTTCCCAAAATCACATCAAATTAAGATAAATGGACAATCAAAATATTTGTAGGAAGCACATTCCCAAAATAAATCTATCAATGAGGAAATAATAAATTTATATGTTATCATAATACCATTATGAGTTTTCACTAATAACTAAAGATCAATCCATTGATCTGGTAACTTGATAAACTTGAAAAATTCATTATATATTAAATAATGGGTTGATTCATAATCAAATAATTACTTATCTGCTCTAGAGTGTATTTTATTAAAATCATTCACCATGTCATTATCATATCCAACTTCATTTTTGATAGTAATGTCCATTCCATTATCCTTTTTATGGTGTTATTAGGGCCAATAACCTCATTATCTCTTGCATTAGGTAATATTTTCACATATTTTTCAATATCCCTATATCTAAAGTGCAGAAACCTTGGATATCATCAAGAGAATTTTCATTCGTATAATTTTTTCATGAAATACATACATCATGTAGAGAACCCGACAAAAAGAATATTCTCATAAATGAATAATTATAAGTTTGTCATAAAAGAAAGGAATAAAAAGAAAAATATTTCAATTGAGAAATAAATATAAAATAAGAAAATAAAAATTTGGAAATTTGGATCTGCACAATGAAATTGAATCATAAGACTCATTAACAAAGATGTTGAAATTAAACATGATGTTAATAATAAAATATTAAATAATATATAAAAGCATAATAGAGAATATATTTGAATGAATATAGAATGATTTAATGGGTATTTATATAAATTAATGAACCTATTCCATTGGAATAGTAATTGAACTATTGGAGGAGTAATCTTACCATTACAAATAGTAATCTAGACACTATAATAGTCACCAATAAGAGTATAAATAAAATTTATGACTGATATAATTGAAAATATAATATAATTATATCATAATAAATATGAAAATGTTTTAAAATTGATAAATTATGTGTGGTAATTTTTGAAATATGGAAATGTTTAATGATAATCGTAAGATTAATATAATAATTTAAATGAAAAAATTATAAAATATATTAATATTTAAATAGAATTTGTATTATAATTATAATAATCTTTTGTGAAACATTTATTAATTTTTTAAAAGGGTTATTAATTTTATTATAATAATAAAATAGATATTTTTCAATGAAATGATGATTTTATTTAGAAATTAAATTTCTCATATTTTCAAAAAATATTTCGATAAATTCAATTCCATTTTTAAAATATGCACATTGTAAAATTGTTGGGATGTTTTTTTTCATATTTCTCAAAAATAGTTTTATCTACAATAACAAACTATGATAAATTTTAGCATGTATGATTTAAGATAAATACATGAATTTTTTGGGTCATGGATTTTGTAAGAGTGATATGATCACCAATAGGGTAGAACTCTCCTAGAATATTTACTTTATTTTTTCATAGAAATCAACACTATTTATAGTAATGAACAAATATAATGAACTGAAGAATATAATCATAAAAAACACCCTTATTCTTCCCTTATAAATACCATCCCCACCTCCCATTATCCTCACACCTTTTAATCCTTGTAGATTATCAATATTCTAGCCAAATACCTTCTCAAACCTCTCATCATTGTCCAAGATCTTCTATACACAAAAAAAAAGATCAAACCCATGTGCCTTATGGTCTTTCTCAAGGAGACAACATTCAAGAGGAAAAATTATCAATCCTTGTATTTTAATTTATTTTAGTTTATTTTATTTTACTATCCTCACATCCACTATAAATTTAAGTATGATAAATAATTTATCATATATATAATTTAATTTAATTTTGTTAATGGTATATCCATAATAAAATAAATTTTATTCTTTTATTATTCTTAAAATGAAACCCACATACGTGAAAGGTCCATTCACCGCCTTCGTGGACGATATGGTTTTTTTATTACCACCTTCAAGGATGTCATAAAACCCTTATTATTGTTAAATCATATTTTTATCTATATATTATAACATCTCCATGTTCATGAACTAACATCTATAAATAATATTAACTAAATCAAAACTACATCTTGATGACTAAAAAACCTCAAAGATAACCTAAACATTTATCGTTATGCTTTTATAAAATGAATATTCCTAATTCAAGAAAATGAAATGATATATGGGTAAATTAAAACATCTAAATGTTTAATAATTACATATTATTTAACATCTAGATAATTATTCACCTATGAAAATAACTTACATAATTAAATATATTTAAACCAACCATTAAACCTTGAAAATAGACTTTCTTATAATAATGAAATTGAACTTTATAACTCAACGAAATAAAAAAATGAACTTGATAAAAATTAAAATGAATAAAATAAAGGTATAATAGTTTCTAAATTAATTATTTTATTAATCTAATTTTATTTTATTGGAGATTAAGTGATAGTGTAGAACACATTCATTCATATGGTAAGGGATCTCCTAGAACATCCAAATTACTATTGGGTTACACTTTCTCTCTATTTAAATTGATGTATCTATACATTATTATTATACAAAAATTAAAAATTATTTTCATATTTTTAAAACTTATATTTCTAGATTAATTAATCCTTCTTTTATTGGTAAATACATGTCTTAAAATAGTCCCTTCTCAAATCCTCATGGTTGGAAATCTGGATTAAAATTATCTTCAAAAATTCTTACCCCTCTTCATATACACTCTGTAAACATGTTTCAAACAAAAATATTCACTTAATATCACTCACTATATCAATAAAATAAATCATATTTTATTACTAGTTCTATACGAGAAATTATACCTTTTTTGCCTTTAATGACTCTTTAATATTTTCCCTTAAACTACACTACTATGGCTCATTTTAAATTCTTCATAAAAATCTACTTTTAATGTATTCACTTATGTTGGACATCATTAATCATAATTTTATCTTATTTTTATTTTATTATTCTATATAAATCATTTTATCCTTTAATCTAGATATATCATCAGGGAACAACCTTTGGTTATGTCTTATGACATGGTTACGGTAGCCAGTTATTTCTATTGGTGACCCTTATGTTTACTCTATCTGTTTGATTAATTGTATAAAAGTAATATTCATGAACTTGTTTTGATGGGTTCACCTAGATATCAATATAAATCATTGGGTATTTTTTGTCTCATGAGACATCTTGTATGAGAATTGGTTGTAAGCATAATCCATTATTTGACTTTTTATTCCTTTTGATATAGTCATAACACTGAGCTTTGACATATGTTTATGTCATGTAATATGCTTCTTCCACATTCCAATATCTCCATGATCATACAGTTCCATGTTAAATATTTTACTCTTCTACAAGTTTTTTCATGATACCTTTCTTTTATTTTATCATCTTATTCCTTCTAACACATGTGTTGTTCTTTATTCCACAGTTAATTCCCTTATTGGGAATTTTAGTTCATCCCTTTTGTATATGAGTTCCACTATTATCCTATATAGTTATAGGATCTTAAATGGAGATAGGATCTCATTGCATAGATTAAATAAAATATTTGTAAATTTTTAGATCATTTTTATCTAATCATGTACCTATTATTCCAAAGACACTAGAATATTCAATCGTTGTATTTTATTACATTTAACAAAATGTAATATAGTCCATAAAAGTATAGGGTCACTATAGTTTTCTTTAGAGTATGGTCAGATTTTTTTGGATATAGGGACTACAAAACAACAGTATAAATCCTAGGGATAATTCTATCCCCATTGATATCCTAGATTGTAACATAGGGAATCATATGTTAGGATATAGTTTCCATTCATAAGTTTATGCTTCTATGTTCATAGATCAATTTTTTATATGCTAATTAAAATTGTATTCAATGCCCCTTATTGTATTTTATTCTTTATTAGTTAATTGTGGGAAAATTGAGGACTCGTTCAACAATAAATTAGATAAGAAATGTGATTATATCTCTAATGAAATGCCAAAACAAATGAGAATGAGATCCCAGAACATCATGATAGTACTGTCTCAATTGGATCAACTTCTAAATAATTAATTGAACCATTTGTAACACCCTCCTACTATTATAAAATATAATGTTATGATCTAATAAATTATTCATCAACATCCTCATATATTTAGTGGATATTATTATCCCCACACAACTGAATTATGGATTAACTACATTGATATGATATTATATATCCTTAAATTCATAGAAGAAGAAAACCCCCTGATGTTGGTCTATCTTTTTGATTGTTAATCTATTCCATTTTAGACACTAATCAAAAAAAGTCTAAGGTTGTAAAGACCCGAACCCAATTTCCCAGAGTCAGTGCCTTATTTGATTACATTGGCATACAAACAAGGAATAAGAATCCAGAAGGACCAAGTAGTTTAGTATTATTGGAAAGAAGATATATAAATAAATTCAACTTTACATCAAGAAAGAAAATACAACACTAATATGTTCCATTAGAAACATCCATGCCTCCTAGATTATGTTTGCAAGTCATTAATAATTTACCTCTTCATATCCTGGGAAAACTAAATAATAATAAAGGGGTGAGGTCAAATGCTCAGTAACTATAAGAAATACAGTAGAATATAGCATAAACATAAGACATGGTACATAATTTAAAACACATTCCTTTAATAATAAACTTGAACACATTATGGTAGGAATATTAGCTGAGTAAATAATTCGATAATAAAACAAAATCATGGGCATTCCACTAGTCGAATAACCACATGAATATCCAATTACTATCTTTATAATGAGAAAAGTGCATATTCCAGAAATTCTGAAACATTTTTTCAAGGCCTCGGCGAAGAGGTCTAATGATTATGGCCTCGGCCAAAATCCATATAACACATTGGGAAAGGTCTCGACCAATTCCACGTCTATTTGTCTCATGTAACCTATTGATGCATAAAGGGGCTATAACGGGCCCCTCCCATCACATAATATGACCAGTTAATTCTACATATGAGTGGGGATCAACATAAGCAACATATACATTCATATTGAAACTATCATATGAAATGTAACTAACTTTCCCCAGTCATTAAACATAAAACACTAACCATTCCAAGTAATATGGTAAATGGTTTTAGGATAGATCATCCACAATGGTGTTAGTCATAAACTATTAAATAAAATATCGTAGATGACTTCATAAATTATTAAACCCAATAATACCATGGAATGAACAAGATTGTTGAATTTGATGAAAACACTCTTATAAAATCATTAAGCAATTCTTGAGATAAATATTCTTTTATTTTGAAAAGAATAGTTCTTTTGGAAAAATCGTTGTATAAGACCAGAAGTGAGTTAAGATTTAATCTTAATAATAAAATGAGTGATTTTATAAATATAAAGGTTTCCAAAAATAGGTTAATGAGTGCCATATAAAATAAGTATGAATTTGAGAAATTCTTTTTAATCGGGCATGTATTTTAGAAACAATTTTGAAAGTTCCTTTTAAAAAGTGTAAATATCCTTAAAATAATGAATTTTTCTGGTTTGTAAACATATATATAATACTAAAAAATAATATATGAGGATTACATAAAAATACATAATAATTTCATTGAAGTAATCAGACAATTAATGTAACCTGAATGAAAATGGAAGTTCAGGTGAAAAATCCCAAACCATAACTCCAAACGTTTTTCTCTATTAAATATAAGCTCCTAGAATATGAAATTATACTTATAAATAACTTATTTAAGAACCTATTATAAATTAACTTAGTTTATCATAATTATTTTAAGTTCATTTATAACCTTATTACAAAGTTATTTTATTGAATTTCATTGTTCCGAGGTGTTCGTTTTCTTTATTTTCATAATCGGTTCACTTGACAAAATGCAAGCCATTGCATCATTGAATGAGAAGAATATTGTGGAAGCTCGGGGTGTTACAGGTTTCATTTCAGTTTATCTTCTTTTGAAATCCTATCCTCACCTCCTCTATCCATATGATCATGATAACTCCATTATAATATATATACTATAATTATATCATGTTAATGGAAGAACTATCATTAATATTCTAACTCCCTCCCTTTTATTTTTATAAACGAAATCAACGTCCATGAGGTTCCAATTTATAGCCTTCATGGATGACGAAGTTTTGTTCTTCAATTTCATCTTCATTACTGGTCATGATACCATATTTATGGTTGAACCAGACTATAATATATGTATTATATCATAATTAATATTCATTAACCATAATATGTACATATAATTAAGTTATATGACAAAACTAGTTCATAATAATCCAAATACAGCGGAATAATCGAAGTGGTTTTCATCTAATGAAGCCTCACTTTGGGCAGAACTCTTCCCAAGGAAGCCTTTGGCTCAAATCAAAAAGAGTTACCCGATTTTGAGGTAATGTCTTCTCTAATGTTGTTTTGTTTTATTTTTCTTCTCCAACCCCCTAAACTCTTTTTATTAATTTCTTTTGAAACAACACCAGTATCCTCAATATACTAGGATGTTGTTATAAGAAGGATTCAAGCTACACTTACACACACCTACATCTAATGGTTAAAGAACATACGGTTTCTGTGGATGGCGAATTTCTGCCTCACGAAATGATGATTGTTCAACACTCATATAACACCTTCAAAGGTGGCCATTAAGATTTCACAATATTTATATATAATATGTTTATTTTTTACTTATGCTTCTGTATTTCTCATTTATGGCATAAATTATGATTTCCATTATGGGTAAACGCGATAATTTCATTTTAGGAAGTGCGGACTACCGCCCCCTCAAAATGATTTGAATCGTTAATGCCATATGTGGGATGTATAAAGGATAGTGTAAATGGTATTATACACTATATTATACTGGAATTATATTATACATTTATATCATTATGATTTCATTCCATTAAATATGAAATAGAAATGAAAGTAGCGTTCATGCGTACATACGGCTTACCGTCTCCATGAACGGTGCATTTCATTTCTTACCTCTAAATGTTACGTAATATTATAAATGAATGTATATACTGGATATATATGATATATATGACATCTAAATCATGAATATAATTCTGGAGATAATGGATATTCTACCACATAAACAACTTTTAATTATAAGAAGTTTATTGTTGACTCAAGTACCAAAGATCGACAAAACGACTGTTATTAACTTAAATAATTACATAATGTTAATATCATTGTAATAAGTGATATAAAAGGAATAATGAACATGAAAAAGGTTCTTAAGTAAATATAAATTAACTCTAGTTTATTATTCAGGAGGTTAAAGAACGGTGGAGTCAGGACAGGACGCAAGGTAAGGGAACTTCTTAACCCAATTTCTATTCTTTGGGTTAATCTCCTACTTTAAAATTATGTCATGATATTATTATGTCCTATCTTGTATTTTAGAACTCGAAGTTGCGTACAATTCAAGCCATTGCATCATTGAATGAGAAGCGTATCGTGGAAGCTTGGGGTGTTACAGGTTTCATTTCAGTTTATCTTCTTTTGAAATCCTATCCTCACCTCCTCTATCCATATGATCATGATAACTCCATTATAATATATATACTAGAATTATATCATGTTAATGGAAGAACTATCATTAATATTCTAACTCCCTCCCTTTTATTTTTATAAACGAAATCAACGTCCATGAGGTTCCAATTTATAGCCTTTGTGGATGACGAAGTTTCGTTCTTCAATTTCATCTACATTACTGGTCATGATACCATATTTATGGTTGAAACAGACTATAATATATGTATTATATCATAATTAATATTCATTAACCATAATATGTACATATAATTAAGTTATATGACAAAACTAGTTCATAATAATCCAAATATAGCCAAATAATCAAAGTGGTTTTCATCTAATGAAGCCTCACTTTGGGCAGAACTCTTCCCAAGGAAGCCTTTGGCTCAAATCAAAAAGAGTTACCCGATTTTGAGGTAATGTCTTCTCTAATGTTGTTTTGTTTTATTTTTCTTCTCCAACCCCCTAAACTCTTTTTATTAATTTCTTTTGTAACAAAACCAGTATCCTAAATATACTAGGATTTTGTTATAAGAAGGATTCGAGCTACACTTACACACACCTACATCTAATGGTTAAAGAACATACGGTTTCTGTGGATGGCGAATTTCTGCCTCACGAAATGATGATTGTTCAACACTCATATAACACCTTAAAAGGTGGCCATTAAGATTTCACTATATTTATATATAATATGTTTATGTTTTACTTATGCTTCTGTATTTCTCATTTATGGCATACTTTATGATTTCAATTATGGGTAAACGCGATAATTTCATTTTAGGAAGTGCAGACTACCGCCCCCTCAAAGTGATTTGAATCGTTAATGCCATATGTGGGATGTATAAAGGATGGAGTAAATGGTATTATACACTATATTATACTGGAATTATATTATACATTTATATCATTATGATTTCATTCCATTAAATACGAAATAGAAATGAAAGTAGCGTTCATGCGTACGTACGGCTTACCGTCTCCATGAACGGTGCATTTCATTTCTTACCTCTAAATGTTACGTAATATTATGAATGAATGTATATATTGGATATATATGATATATATGACATCTAAATCTTGAATATAATTCTGGAGATAATGGATATTCTACCACATAAACAACTTGTAATTATAAGAAGTTTATTGTTGACTCAAGTACCAAAGATCGACAAAATGACCGTTATTAACTTAAATAATTAAATAATGTTAATATCATTGTAATAAGGGATATAAAAGGAATAATGAACATGAAAAAGGTTCTTAAGTAAATATAAATTAACTCTAGTTTATTATTCAGGAGGTTAAAGAACGGTCGAGTCAGGACAGGACGCAAGGTAAGGGAACTTCTTAACCCAATTTCTATTCTTTGGGTTAATCTCCTACTTTCAAATTATGTCATGATATTATTATGTCCTATCTTGTATTTTTACATTATTTATGTGTACTTATAGTGAATACACATTATAGATGTACTTTATTTAAAAAATGTTCTTTTTAAGGACTTCGTCTCAATCCCTTTCATTGAGGCATATTTGGTTTTATACACAACTTTCTTTTATACGGTGTATAAACCCCTTTGACTTTTACGTTTATTCAAAAGGAATCTTTTTTATACGAAACGTTTTGCTAAACGACAAAAGGGAATGTTTTTCTTTCCGTACTTATGTGGTGACAACGAATTCTCTGCCGCCCTGACCATTATTTGAGTTTCGGCTTCCTCTACAAGCCATCATTTTTTTTAATGAAAAATAAATACAAAGTTTTAACTTTCTTTTATTTTGGTATTGAAAATGGTTTTGAAAGCGTTATTATTATAACAATGTGTTGTATTGATATCTTGTGATTGAAATGTGGAAATGTTATGTCTCCTTTATGCATGTTTTATGTGATACGATTATGTTATGGTTTATGATATGTTTAAACCTATTCATATGAGGAATGTATTGGACTTAATAAGTGACGGGTGGAGCCCGCTATAGCTCCTCGATGCATCGGTAGGTCTCATGAGACAACTAGACCTGGAATTGGCCGAGGACTTAATCATTTTAGACGTCTTGGCCGAGGCCTTGAAAAAATGTTTCAGAATATCCGGCATTATACATTCCCTCATTATGAAAGTGGTTATTGATATCGCATGTGATTATTCGACCAGTAGAATATCCATGTGACGAAGTGAATGGAATTATCTCATTTTACTTTTTCCATATTATGTTGAAGTTCATGTTTAAAAGGCTTTTGTTTTAGTTATACATTGCCTTAAATTTCTATGTTTGTTTATGAAAGCTTCTGCAATATTGTTATCCTTACTAAGCATATGAGCTCACCCCTTTCAATGTTTTAATATTTTCCAGGATGTGAAGAAGTATTTTATTAATGAACTGCAGGGATAGTCAGAAGAGGATGTGAGTGTGGACTATGAAGACTTTGTTATTAGTTTTTCACTTTATGATTTAATGTAACATTTACGAATGTATCTAGTGTTTCCAAGGATACTAAACTAATCGGTCTTTCGAGACTTGATCTTTTGTGATCATGCCAATGTTACGAAGTAATGCACCGACTCTGGGTAGCTGGGGTCGGGGCGTTACAGTTGGTATCAGAGGCAGTTTAGTACTAACCTTGGAAGCTAGATGTAGATAAACTCTGATTAGAGCACATAGCCCAAAGATAGACTTTGAGGATTGGTATAGAAGAACTTCCTAGAATTTTGGTATTATAGAGATGTTATGAGTTTTTCGAGAAATACATCCTTGTCTGGATACGAGCAGGTAGAGGCGGCTCTGGCACAGATGTACCTAGGGGTAAAACCCGAAAACACCGCTTTGAGCTAGACTCGAACGGGAACTGGTGCACGACAACGAGCCTTACTACACTCTTGGTTACGACACTCCCAGGGGATATGCTTAGGATAATTCTCATTTTCTCTACAAACCACTATGAAGGGTTATGAGTATATACTTCCTCAAAGGAAACATTTCTTTTTATGATTATGGATTATATCCATAAATAGTTCAATTTATGTAAAGTATTTTACAAATATGGAATTATGTATTTTATTTCATAAACTAATCTAGTTTATGCCATTGTTTAGAAATGGCGCCTAGTGGAAGGAATGGAAACTGTATCAATGCACGCACTCCGTGTAGGGATTTCCCTCCTGCTCAAGATAATTATGGTGGAGCTAGTGATACAACTGGTGCTGATCAGCTTCTCACCGTACTGGGACAACTCATGCAGGTTATGAATAATAACCTTACTCGTATGGAGCACCCTGATCTGCAACGTAGAGGATCAATGCTAGACCGTTTCATGAGGCAACAACCACCAACCTTCAATGGGATTACAAATCCTATAGTAGCTGAGCAATGGATAAATTCCTTAGAGAAAATATTCCATGCCTTGGGGAGTAGTGAAAGGGAGAAGGTTGTCATGGCAGTTTACCGCCCCACTGGAGATGCCGATCAGTGGTGGTCGCTGATTCAAAACACAAAGGAAGATGATGACGTATCGAATATGGAATGGAGGGAGTTCAAAGAGATTTTCTTAGAAAAATACTTTCCTCATGACCATCGAGCAGATATGGAAAGGCAATTTCTGAGTCTGAGGCAGAAGGAGGATGAGAATGTCGCAAAGTATGAGGCTAACTTTACAAGGTTAGCGAGGCATGCTTCTGATTATATACGTAACCCAAGGAGTAAGATTGATCGTTTATTTGATGGGTTAAAACCATTCTCCGTCAAGCTTTAGTATCACAATCCTTCTCATCATATGAAGATATTTTCTCGTGTGCTATCAAGACAGAAAAGGAATTCTCTAAGTCTTATGACAACAAAGTAAAGCAAGAGAAGAAGAGAACGGTGGAACAAGAGACAGATAAAGGGAAAAAGGGAAAGAAGGATTTTCCATTATGTGATAATTGTGGGAAGAATCACCCTGGTACATGCCTAAAAGGAATGGGAGTTTGTTATAAATGTGGAGAAAAGGGTCACCAGGCTCGTGATTGCAAGGGAAAGAAAGAGGTTGTCAAAGTTGAATGCTACAATTGTAGGGAAATGGGGAATTATGCAAATGAATGTCCTAAGCGTCAAGGAAACATACCTCAGAAAAGGCCAAGGGATCAAGGCCAATCTTATGCTGTGACTACAGTTGAAGCGGAATAATTAATGTATTCGTGCTTTTGGACTCAAGGATTATATTCTGGTTATAAGAATAATGTGATATATATATATGGATTGTACTACAGTACTTTTTGATTTCAATAAGGTTTTAATATGATTAAGGTAATCATATTTTTAGTATGTGACAATAAGAAAAACTTTACTTTGTTTGTGGAATCTGAGGTTACAATTGATTTTGGAATTTAGAGACCTTTTAGAGAAAGTCTTGACGGAGGTGTTTTGGATAACTATAAAGGTTGTAATGGATTAAGTTGATCTTTGGATAGTATTTTTTAAGGTTAAAACATTTATGAAGATTATTTTTGGAATAATATAATACTATAGTTTTAGGAAAAGGACAACCTGCAGGGTAGGGCATAACCCATAGCGTCAGACAAAGGTGCAGGAATCGAACCCACAATCATAGTGCGACAGGCCTTTATTTCCTACCACTAGCCTACAGGAAGTCCCTGGTTATTAAAAAATAATTTTACTAATCTAAATGGTATGTGTTAACATTTGGAACCTTATACAATTAGGATAAGTATAATATTTTTTATTTCTATTATCTTTTTGAGTGAAAGATGAGTTGATGGTTGAAACTCTAATTGTCAAGCATAAATATATATATACCTATCTATTATTAAATGAATTAATTAATTCTTTAGTAAAGGGATATTAAAACAAAAAAATGTGTTATCCTAATACCTTATGTCTTGTTGAACTGATGATATTTTAAATCAACATAGATTTAAGGTTTTGAGGCCCTCAATTTGACAGTTGATTGTGATTGATGACCTCAATCACTCCCTACAAATATTTACATTTTTCCTCCAATTATATGTCTCTAATTTCCACCAATGTTCTCCTAATCGAGATCATAATTGGCTGGTGACATTTTCATTTCCCTTTCCCTCTTATTAAGGCTAAATTTTATTAATCTTATTTCCGATGTGGGTTTTCCAAAAAGGTATTTTCTATTTTCAACCATTTATTTTCAAAGAAAAAAATTTCCAATTGCGAGGACGCAATTTATTGAAGTAGGGGAGAATGTAACACCCCGAGCTTCCATGGTACGCTTCTCATTCAATAATGCAATGGCTTGCATTGTACGCAACTTCGAGTTCTAAAACACAGCGACTAATCAAAGTAGCCGTTATGAATAGTAATAACCACTTTTTAAAATTATAGAAATTTTATATTTCAAAATGGACTTCATTTTTGGATTCGGAATATCGAAATTTGCCTATGTTGAATTTTTGATATTTTTCTGAGAACTTCTAATTTTTATGAATAGTGAAAAATACTTAAAAACAACTTTTTTAATCAAAATAATTTATAGTGATAAATTATACTATTTAGTGGTTTTAATGTATAATTAGAACATATTTTTACCATTTTATCCAATGGTGGTCATTATAATTAATTTAACATTGAAATTGGACATAAACAATTGCCAATCTTTTGATATAAATTGTTTCTTAAAAACACGCTATTTGTTGTGACAGCGGGAATTAATTATAAAATTAACTAATGAAACTTATATGCTTGGAATTTTGTAAAATAGACATCATTTTTGAATTCGGAATATCGATTATAGCTTAGGGTGAGATTTTGGCATTATTCTGAAAAACTTCAATTTTTGATGAATAGTGAAACCACTAAGTGGTAGTTAAATAACTGATTTTTTGTTTAAATGAAATATTACCACTTCTGTGTTTTGATTTTAAAAAATCCGACATACATGGTTGTCATTAATAAGTAAAATGTGGTTCAATGAGATTAAAATAATTTTTGGTGAATAGTAACCTTTAAGTTCTTAATCGCGATTAGAGGTAATTAGTGTAGTTTAAGGTAAAAATAATGTTTTAATAATATGAGATGATCTTGGCACATTTCCTACCCTAATTTTATGTGCCATGGCCGACCAAGAAAATCCATTGGTCAACTTGGGGACCCCATGGAGCCACTTTAGTTGTAAAATGACATAAATACCTTTTATTTAATGTTAAAGTAAAAAATGACACAAACATGAAATGTTTTACTAAAAAAAAATTTACATGGGGTTATAAAAGTCATATTTTTGACTATAAATAGTCATTGGAAATATAAAAAGATTTCCCACATCATAGTATTTTTTTTATAATTTTTAGACGTTAAATAAATTAAATTATTTATGACATCATTATGATGCAGCGATGACCTCATTATTTAACGATTTTAATAAAATGAAAAGATAATGTACAATCCAAGGATTACACTTGTAGAAAGACTATTGGATGGGTAGATTTAGAACCCTTATCACCTTATCCACTAATTATATAAGTGTGGGACCTTTAGAATCCGAAAAGCATTGTGTAATAATGTAACATTTCAATCTTTCCAAAAGAGCCCCTCCTCTCCACTTATAAAAGGCCCCCACCACTCCCACCTTATTCACAGCTTCAAGCCATTTGGCTCGGCCAACATCTGCCCAAATACTCTCCCAACTTCCCCCTCTTACTCCTAGAAGCCTCACTTTGGGCATAACTCTTCCCAAGGAAGCCTTTGGCTCAAATCAAAAAGAGTTACCCGATTTTGAGGTAATGTCTTCTCTAATGTTGTTTTGTTTTATTTTTCTTCTCCAACCCCCTAAACTCTTTTTATTCATTTCTTTTCTAACAACACCAGTATCCTCAATATACTAGGATGTTGTTATAAGAAGGATTCGAGCTACACTTACACACACCTACATCTAATGGTTAAAGAACATACGGTTTCTGTGGATGGCGAATTTATGCCTCACGAAATGATGATTGTTCAACACTCATATAACACCTTCAAAGGTGGCCATTAAGATTTCACTATATTTATATATAATATGTTTATGTTTTACTTATGCTTCTGTATTTCTCATTTATGGCATACTTTATGATTTCCATTATGGGTAAACGCGATAATTTCATTTTACGAAGTGCGGACTACCGCCCCCTCAAAGTGATTTGAATCGTTAATGCCATATGTGGGATGTATAAAGGATGGAGTAAATGGTATTATACACTATATTATACTGTAATTATATTATACATTTATATCATTATGATTTCATTCCATTAAATACAAAATAGAAATGAAAGTAGCGTTCATGCGTACGTACGGCTTACCGTCTCCATGAACGGTGCATTTAATTTCTTACCTCTAAATGTTACGTAATATTATAAATGAATGTATGTAATGGATATATATGATATATATGACATCTAAATCATGAATATAATTCTGGAGATAATGGATATTCTACCACATAAACAACTTGTAATTATAAGAAGTTTATTGTTGACTCAAGTACCAAAGATCGACAAAACGACCGTTATTAACTTAAATAATTACATAATGTTAATATGATTTTAATAAGTTATATAAAAGGAATAATGAACATGAAAAATGTTCTTAAGTAAATATAAATTAACTCTATTTTATTATTCAGGAGGTTAAAGAACGGTCGAGTCAGGACAGGATGCAAGGTAAGGGAACTTCTTAACCCAATTTCTATTCTTTGGGTTAATCTCCTTCTTTCAAATTATGTCATGATATTATTATGTCCTATCTTGTATTTTTACATTATTTATGTGTAAATAGAGTGAATACACATTATAGATTTACTTTATTTAAAAAAATGATCTTTTTAAGGACTTCGTCTCAATCCCTTTCATTGAGGCATATTTGGTTTTATACACAACTTTCTTTTATACGGTGTATAAACCCCTTTGACATTTACGTTTATTCAAAAGGAATCTTTTTTATACGAAACGTTTTGCTAAATGACAAAAGGGAATGTTTTTCTTTCCGTACTTATGCGGCGACAACGACTTCTCTGCCGCCGTGACCATTATTTGAGTTTCGGCTTCCTCTACAAGCCATCATTTTTTTAATGAAAAATAAATACAAAGTTTTAACTTTCTTTTATTTTGGTATTGAAAATGGTTTTGAAAGTGTTATTATTATAACAATGTGTTGTATTGATATCTTGTGATTGAAATGTGGAAATGTTATGCTTCCTTTATGCATGTTTTATGTGATACGATTATGTTATGATTTATGATATGTTTAAACCTATTCATATGAGGAATGTATTGGACTTAATAAGTGACAGGTGGAGCCCGCTATAGCTCCTCGATGCATCGATAGGTCTCATGAGACAACTAGACATGGAATTGGTCGAGGCTCTTTCCCAATTTGATTTATGGTTTTGGCCGAGGCCTTAATCATTTTAGACGTCTTGGCCGAGGCCTTGACAAAATGTTTCAGAATGTCCGGCATTATACATTCCCTCATTATGAAAGTGGTTATTGATATCGCATGTGATTATTCGACCAGTAGAATATCCATGTGAAGAAGTGAATGGCATTATCTCATTTTAATTTTTCCATATTATGTTGAAGTTCATGTTTAAAAGGATTTTGTTTTAGTTATACATTGCCTTAAATTTATATGTTTATTTATGAAAGCTTCCGCAATATTGTTATCCTTACTGAGCATATGAGCCCACCCCTTTCAATGTTTTAATATTTTCCAGGATGTGAAGAAGTATTTTATGAATGACCTGCAGGGATAGTCAGAAGAGGATATGAGTGTGGACTATGAAGACTTTGTTATTATTTTTTCACTTTATGATTTAATGTAACATTTACGAATGCATCTAGTGTTTCCAAGGCTACTAAACTAATCGGTCTTTCGAGACTTGATCTTTTGTGATCATGCCAATGTTACGAAGTAATGCACCGACTCTGGGTAGCTGGGGTTGGGGCGTTACAAAACCAAATGAAAAAGATGGGTTCTCTACCTCATGAAATAACCTCCTTGAGAATCTCCTTACTGGAAGGGGTTTTGGTATTTTGGAAAGACCAGAAGCTTCTTGGATGCGGGGAAAGACTAGGTAAGGGTAATTGGGAAGAACATTGAGGAGATTCATGGCTTATAGGAGTGAAGATAAGAGGGAGTGGTGAGGGGGTTTTATAGTGGAGGAGAGGAGTAAATTTTGATTATTTAATTCATTGTTTTAATATATCCGTCAAGACAACAAATAGTATTTTTTTTTTCATGTGACCCCTAATAGTAATAAGTGCATGTGAGTTCGAACCAAGTGGCCTTACATCACTTATGATGTCATAAATAACGTATTTGACTGATAATTTGTATATACGGTATTTTATCATATTTCACTATTCATCAAAAATTCAAGAATTTCAAAAAAATATTTAAAATTAACCCTTACCATTTTTTGATTTTTATATTTCAAAAGTGAAATAAATTTTTTAAAAATAATTTTCTAAAAATTATTAATTTAATTTCTAAATAAATTCAAAGTTAATTCTAAAAAACAATCTTAGAGTTATGATTAGTTTTGTATGACATTGAAAAATTAATTTAGAACCCATTATCTCATTATATTAAGAAAATAAAATAATAACATTATTTACCATTCATAGGGTTCATATTACTATTAATATTACTATTCATAAGCGTATGTTACTATTCACTAATCATCATGTTTGTTCTATCAGAATCCAAATGACTTGCTGAACACAACTCTAGATGACCATTTTTCAAAATTCAAAACCTAGAAGGGGAAAATTGTGTTTAATGGATAGATTATAAAATTGAATTCTTTATTTATTTTCAAAACCTTGGGGTGTTACATTCTCCCCTCCTTACAAAAAATTAGTCCTTTAAATTCACAAAACAATACCTAAAATGATTCGGGTATATCTTTAACATAAGCTCCTCAAGCTCACTTGTTGCTTCCACCATCTTTTGGTACCTCCATAGAACCATTACCAGACAAGTCACCCGATTTACCAATACATGTTCTCTAGTATCAAGAATCTTGAGAGTATCTTCACTACAAGATAGATCATGACCAAGTTCCACTTCTTCATAAGTGAGTACATTTTTTGGGTCTGGCATGTACTTTCTTAACATTGACACGTGGAACACATTGTGACCTTTATAGAGACTTGGCGGCATTACCATATGGTTAACTATGACTCCAATTCGGTTCAAATTTCCAAAGGTCTGATGTACCTGGGACATAATGTTCCCTTCTTACCAAATCATATAATACCCTTCCATGGAGATACCTTTAACAAAACGTGATCACCTTCTTGAAATTCCAAATCCTTCCTTTGGTTATCAGAATAGGACTTTTTCCTACTTTGAGATGTTTTAATATGGTTCTGGATAATCTTCACCTTTTCTGTTGTTTTCTTCAACAAGTTATGGGACCACAATCTTTCTTTCACCAATATCAACCCAGAAAGTTGTTGTACAACATCTCCTCCCATATAATGCATCATAGGGTGCCATCTGAATACTTGAATGGAAGCTATTGTTGTAGGAAAATTCCACGAGAGGTAAATACTGATCCCACATGCCTTGAAAATCATGTAAACAAGACCTCAAAATGTCTTTGAATGTTTGAATAGTCATTTCTGATTGTCTATTAGTTTGTGGGTGGTAGGCAGTGCTCAAACAAAGATCAGTATCTAGGGCGTTGTGAAGACTCTTCCAAAATAGTGATGTAAAATGGGGATCACTATCGAAAAAAATTGATGAGGGAACACCATGATGTCTTACAACTTCATTAATATATATTCTTTCTAAACATTCAAGTGGTAAATCATCCCTTATAGAAAAAAAATGTTCTGATTTTGTAAGATGGTCAAAAATGGCCCATATCGTATCATTTTTTCTTGGATTCCTTGGTGGACCCATGACAAAGTCCATCGTAATATCATCCCATTTAAAAATAGGTATAGGAAGGGGTTGCATGACTCCACCAGGATGTTTTCTTCCTACCTGCACCTGTTGACAAACTAAACATCTCGACACATAATCAATAATACCCCTCTTCATTTATTCCCCCCAAAAACATTCCATTAGATCTTTGAACATCTATGTGCTACCAGGGTGTATAGATAAATTAGTGCTATAAGTATCAACCAATAGTTACCTCTTTAACTTTTGAATAAAGGGAACACAAATCCATTTTCCAAATTTTAAAATTCCACCTTCATATGCAAATTCAGTCAACCTCCCATCATTAATAGCTTTAATTTTCTTTTGAAACTCCTCATCATCAGCCTGAGAACATTTTATACTTTCTAGTAATGGAGGTTTGGAAACCATTTTAAAAATAGTGACGTGTTACCATCCATGATAATTCCCATATCCAGCTTTAAATTATCCATGAATAGAGGATCCCTTTCAACTCTCATCGTGTTAATAATTCTGTGGTCCTTTCTAATCAAAGTGTCTACCACCTTATTTTCCTTCCCAGGGTGGTAGTGTATTGTGAAATAGTAGTATTTGAGTAGCTCAATCCATCTTCTTTGTCTCATGTTGAGTTCTTTCTATGAGAATATATATTTAAAACTATTATGATCTGTATATATATCATATTTCTCACCATAGAGGTAATGTCTCAAAATATTCAGAGTAAATATTACCACTGGTACCTCTAGATCATGAGTTTTATAGTTTTGTTAATGAATTTTTCACTACCTAGATGCATAGGAAATCACTCGATCATTCTGCATAAGGACACAAAAAAGTCCTTTATTTGATGTGTCACCATAGATAACAAACCCACCATTCCCTGATGGTAGGGTTATGATCGAAGCATTCACTAACCTGCTCTTTAATTCTTCAAAACACTCTTGACACTCCTTGGTCCATACAAACTTAACATTTTTTTGTGTGAGCTTGGTCATTGGGTTGGTTAAACGGGCGATGTTCTGAACGAAACTCTGATAATAACCTTCTAAACAAATAAAACTACGTACCTCAGATACATTCGTTGGAGTAGGACATTCTTTCACTGCCTTTGTCTTCACAGGATCTACAGATATACCATCCCCAGATACAATGTGGCCCAGAAATAAAATTTATTAGAACCATAACTCACACTTGCTAAACTTCCCATATAATTCATTTCTTCTAAGAGTCTTCAAAATGGTGTGCAAGTGATTTTCATGATCTTCCTAAATTTTAGAGTAAACCAGGATATCATCGATAAATACCACTTCAAAGTCACCAAGATTTTCCTTGAAGAATATGTTCCTGAGATCCATGTAAACATATGGTGCATTGGTTAGTCCAAAAGGCATTATTGTAAACTCATAATGCCCTTACCTGGTTTGAAATGCTGTTTTTGAAATGTATTCCTTTCTCACAAGCAACTGATGATATCCAGATCAAAGATCAATCTTTGAAAAATATTGGGCTCCATGAAGTTGATCAAATAAATCATCAATTCATGCAAGAGGATATTTATTCTTTATTATAATAGCATGTATTTCCCTATAATCAATGCACAACTACATAGACCCATCATTATTCTTAACGAAATGAACAGGGGAACTCCATGGAGAGACACTAGGGAGAATAAATCCTTTATCACTCAATTCCTCTAGTTGTTTTTTTAGCTCTACTAACTCCACAGTGGATATTCTATAAGGGGTCATTGATATGGGCCTTGAACCAGGAGTTAAGTCAATGGGAAACTCAATTTCCCACTCTGTAGGATGTCCAGGTAAATCCTCTGGAAAGACATCAATATATTCTTTCACAGCAGGTACATCTTCAATTTGAACATTATTTTCCTCACCCATAGTTATTTCATTATCTTCCTCCCTAATAATTGAATTTAGTTGAGCAACTAGGGGTGGGTCTAGATAAGAATCAGGTGGTGACGTTTCTACTCTAAAGATAAGGTACTCTTTAATATCATCGAAAATTTTAACCTCCTTCTTCTTACAATAAATTTTTACATCGTGGTCTAAAATCCAATCAATATCAAGGATTATATCAAATTCAATCATGGGTATGACAATGAGATAAGCAGATAAAGAACATTTATATTCCCTAATGGGAACTGATTCACAAAACAATATTACAATGATACTTACCTTAAGAGTTTTTACTGAAAAATCCCTTGTAAAAATAAATTTGAAATATCTAATTTTCATAGCAAACTGGGAAGATACAAAACAATGAGATGATCCAGGATCAAATAAAGCATTGGATAAGTTTGATGAAATGATCAAATTACATGCCACCACGTCATTCGTAACTTCAACCTCTGCAGTTGAGATTGCTTAAGCTTTTCCCGGATCCATTGGCCTTTTTTGTTGCATATTTCATTGACGTTTTGGACAATCATTAGCATAGTGTCCCATCTCCCGACAATTATAGCATTAAACATCATTGGATTCCTTCTTTCCTTGGAAATCACCAGCAAGATTGACTTTCTAACCACATTTGTAGCATAATCCTTTTCCTTTTAAGCATGTACCGGGGAGTTTCCTTCCAAAATTGTCACATGGTGGAAATTAAACTCTTCAAATATTCCCTATTTCTTTATTTATTTTCCTAGGGTTTTTAGTATCCCTATTCTTTTCTTGTTTTCCCTTAATTTCATAAGATATAGAGAATTCTTTTTCTATCTTGATAGCACATAAATCTATATCCTCATATGATGAAAAACTTTGGGAGACCAGCATCCACCCGGGGAATGTCTTTAGGCCATCAAAGAATCAATCAATTTTTCTCCTTAGATTTCGTATGTATTCCACAACATGTCTTGATAACCTTGTGAAGTTAGCGTCATTCTTTGAAACATTCTCATATTCCTTCTGCCTCATATTCAAGAATTTTCACTCCATATCCTCACTTTTTTAACGTGGAAAGTATTTCTCCAGGAATATTTCCTTAAAGACCATCCACTCCATCTCCTCTATTTCTTCCTCCTCCTTCGTTTGTTAGATTAATGACCACCATTGATCCTTATCTCCCGATAGATGATAGGCTTCCATGAAAACCTTCTCTCTTTCATTACATCCCAATGCAAGAAATATCTTCTCAAGGGAACATATCCACTGCTCTACTACAAAGGGGTTTCTAGTCCCGTTGAATGATGGAGGTTGTTTTCACATAAAGTGATCTAACTTAGCTCCTCAACATAGTGGATCTGGAAGCTCCATATTTGTGAAGTTATTATTCATAAACTGAGTAATTTTTCCTAGTATAGTTATATGTTGCTCAGCACCTATCATAGCACTAGATCCAACATCATTATCTTGCATTAGAGTGAAATCCCTAATTGCGTTCGTGCAGTTTACATACCTTCCACTATACACCATTTCTAAATAACTATATACACTTGATTAGGGTATGTACCATAATTTATAATCTCAATGTAGAAAAATACTGAGCATAAATTGAAATTATACACATAGCTAATCTCTTAATCATAATCATGGTATCATTGAGGAAAAATTTACATTTAAATCCTTCAAAATGTCTTCTAAAGAAAACATGAATTGTCCTAAGAATATCCCCTAAGTGTGTCGTAACCATGAGTGCAGAAAGGCCCATTGTCATATACCAGGATACTCCGGGTAAAGCCCGAAACTCATTATTGGGACTTTCACTCCTATATATATCTATGTAAGAGCCACATCTACCTATCGTATCCAGACAGGGATGTATTGTTTGAAAGATCAACATAATCTATTACTTACCAAAATACCAGAAAGTTCTTGTATGTTTATCCTCAAATCCTATCTTAGGGAAACTTCCCTAATCTACATTTGCTAAATCTAGTTTCCATGTTTTCTACTAAACTTCCTTTGATACCAACTGTAAGGAACCGAACCCAGTTTCCTGGAGCCAGTACCTTATTTGATTACACTGGCATAAAAACAAGGTATAGGAATCCCGAAGGACCAAATAGTTGAGTATTATTTGAAACAATTTACATAAATAAATTCAACTTTACATCAAGAATAGAAATACAACACTAATTTATTCCATAAGAAACATCCATGAATCCTGGAATATTCTTGCAAGTAATTCATAATTTACTTCTTCATATCATTTGAAAAACGAAACATAAGAAAGGGGTGAGATTAAATGCTCAGTAAGTGTAAGAAATACAGTGGAAGATATCATAATGATAAGACACGGTACATAATTGAAAACACCTACTTTTAATAATAAACTTCAACACATTATGGTATGAATATGAGTTGAGTAAATAATGCCACAATAAAACATATTCATGTGTATTATACTATTCGATTAACCACATGAAATTTCAATTACTATATTCATAATGAGCAAAGTGCATATTATGGACATTTTTAAACATTTTTTCAAGGCCTCAACCAAGACGTCTAATGATTAAGGCCTCGGCCAAAATCCATATAACACATTGGGAAAGGAATCGGCCAATTCCACTTCTATTTGTCTCATGAGACCTATTGATGCATCGAGGGGCTATAACAGGCCCCAAACATCACATAATAAGTCTAATGAATTCCTCATATGAGAAGAGATCCACATAAGAAACATAAACATTCATATTGAAACTATCATATGAAATGTAACTAACTTTCCCCAATCATTAAACATAAAACACTAACCATTCCGAGTAATATGGTGAATGGTTTTAGGATAGATCATCCAAAATAGAGATGGTCATAAACCATTAATTAATATATGGTAGATGACTTCATATTAGATTAAACCCAACAATAACATGGAATCAACAAGAGTTTTTAATTAGATGAAAACACTCCTATAAAATCATTAAACAATTCATGAGATAAAAACTCTTTTATTTTGAAAAGAAGAGTTATTTTGGAAAACTATTTATATTAAATATGAAGTGAGGTAAGATAGTATTTTCATAATAAAATGAGTGATTTTTTAAAGATAAAGGTTTCCAAAAATAGGTTAAAGAGTTCCCTAGAGAATAGGTATGAATTTGAGAAATTCCCTTGAATCAGGCATGTATTTTCGAAAAACTTTTGAATGTTCCATTTAAAACGTGTAACTATCCATAAAATAAGGAAGGTTTATGGTCTGTAAACATATAAATAATACTCAAACAGATTATATGAGGAGTACATTACAATACATAAGAATTTCATTGATTTAATCAGACAATGAAAGTAACCTGAATGAAAATGGAAGTTATGGTGGAAAACCCCTTACCTTTACTCCAAATGTGTTCCTCTCTTGAACATAATCTCTAAGAATATGAAATTATACATATTAATAACTTATTTCATAACCTATTAGATATGTATTTTTTTTATCAAAATTCTTTTTGGTTCATGTATAACCTTATTATTAAGTTATTATATTGAATTTCGTTGTTCCGGGGTGTTCGTTTTCTTTATTATAATAATGGGTTCACTTGTTTTTATGTAATAGAGTTCATGTGTAATGGTTATAAATCTACAGGATTGGAATTATATATTATTTATAAGCATTAATAATTGATAATATTCATTTCTATCATTTTTTTACATGTAATGAGGATGAATCATTAGATGAAAACCACTTCGATTATTCGGCGGTATTTGGATAATTATGAACTAGTTTTGTCATATAACTTAATAATATGTACATATTCTGGATCCTAAATATAAATTATGTTATAATAAATATATTATAGTCTATTTCAACCATAAATATGGTTTCATGACCAGTAATGAAGAATAAATTGAATAACGAAACATCGTCATCCACGAAGGATATAAATTGGAACCTCATGGACGTTGATTTCGTTTATAAAAATAAAATGGAGGGAGTAAGAATATTTATGATGGTTTGTCCATTCACATGATATAATTATACTATATTGATGATACTAGATTTATCATGATCATTTGGAGGATGTTAGGAGAGGATAAAATAAGAAGATAAATTGAAATGAAACCAAATGAAAAAGAAGTGTTCTTTACCTCTTAAAATAACCTCCTCGAGAATCTCCTTAAGGGAAGTGGTTTTGGTATTTTGGATAGACCAGAAGCTACATGGACGTGGGAAAGACTATGGAAGGGTAATTGGGTAGAACATAGAGGATCTTAAAGGCTTATAGGAGTGAAGAAGTGAGGTAGTGGTGAGGGGGTTTTATAGTGGAGGAGAGGAGTAAATTTTGAATATTTAATTCATTATTTTATTATATCCCTCAACACAACCAATAGTGTTATTTCATGGGACCCAAAATAGTAATAAGTGCATGTGAGTTCGAACCAAGTGGCCTTAAATCAATAATGATGTCTTAAATAGTGTATTTAATTGATTATTTGTATATACGGTATTTTATCATATTTCACTATTAATCAAAAATTCAAGAATTTCATAAAAATCGCAATAATTCACCCCTTCCATTTTTTCGATGTGTAGAATTAAAAATATAACTCTATTTTTCAAAAATAATTTTAAAAATATTATTAAATTAATTTATAAATAAATTCATAGTTAATTAAAAAAACAATCTAGAGGTATAATTAGTTTTATGTGACACTGAATAATTAATTTAGATCCCATTATCTTATTACCTTAAGAAAAAAAATAATAACATTATTTACTATTCATAAGGGTCATATTACTATTAATATTACTATTCATAAGGGTATTTTACTGTTCACCAAAAATAATGATTGTTCTATCAGACTCCAAATGACTTACTGAACACAACTCTAGATGACCATTTTTCGAAATTCAAAACATAGAAGAGGCAAAGTTGTGTTTAATGGATAGTTTATAAAATTGCATTCTATATATTTATTTTAAAAACCTTTGGGTGTTACATTATCCTCTCCTTACAAAATTTTTTTCCTCAAATTTCAGAAAATATTACCTAAAAATATTCGGGTATATCTTTAACATAATCTCCTCAGGATCTCATGTTGCTTCTTCTATCTTATGGTTCCTCCATAGAACCATTACTACACAAGTCATCTGATTTCTCAATACCTACTCTCTAGTATCAAGAATCTTGATAGGATATTCATAATAAGATATATAGAGCTCTAGTTACACTTCTTCATAAGTGAGTACTTGTGTTGGGTCTGGCATGTACGTTCTTAACATTGACACATGGAACACATTGTGAACCTTGGAGAGACTTGGAGGCATTTAAATATGGTAAGCTATGAATCCAATTTAGTCTATAATTTCAAAAGGTTTAATGTACCTGGGACATAATTTTCCCTTCTTACGGAATCATATAAAACCCTTCCATGGTGATACCTTAATGAAAATGTGATCACCTTCTTGAAAATTACAAATTTTTCGTTCGGTTATCAGTATAGATCTTTTGACTACTTCGAGTTGTTTTGATATGGTTCTGGATAATCTTCACCTTTTCCGTTGTTTCTTCAACATGTTCTGGGCCCACAAGCTTTCTTTCACCAACCTCATTTGGCAATTTGGTGTAAAACATCTCCTCACATATAATGCTTCATAGGGTGTCATCTGAATACTTGAATGGAAGCTATTGTTGTAGGAAAATCCCACTAGATGTAAATACTGATCCGACATGCCTTTAAAATCAAGTGAACAAGACCTCAACATGTCTTCCAATGTTCTAATAGACCTTTCGGATTGTAGGATGAATAAGTTGAAAATAATAATTTTTTTAACAAATGAAATTATTTTATAGTTTCATATTTGAAAAATTTATAGAAATATCTTAGAATGACTTAATGGTCCATGGGAAAAATTAAAATATCACATAAATTAATTATTAAAAAATATGAAATGAAATTAGATTCTCTTGTCACTAAAAAATATAAATAAATTAATATTGTTTTATTATTTTAATAAGTAACATTGATTAATTATTTTCATTAAATAAATTGGGACGATGACTGTGAGATTCACATTATTTAAAAATAAATATAATACAATTATGTCATCATTTTAGTATAGAATAAAATTTTAATAATTTCCCTCTCAAGATATAAAGAGTCAATTAAAGAGGTTATCCTTATATTCTATCTTGTTTTAAATAGATATTCAAAAGAAATTGACAAATGATTGAAAAAAAACAATGAATATAACATTGTGTCCTCATAATAGTAACCATTATATCCTGATATATTCTCTATGACTTATAGAACACTTGTTTACATTTCTAGAGCATCTCTACTTTGAGTTCGTGAATAATTGAAAATGGTAATTTCATGTAATAATAAAATAAAAAGAATTATTAATAAATTTTTTAATTATTTTTTAAAAATTATTTGTGATTATTTTTGTAATGTATTTCTGATATCTATTTTAATATTGATGTCTATATTGTTATTTATATTGAAAAAATTTAAATTAACACACTAATTATGTCTTATAATATTTCTATATCATTCAAATGTCATCCGAGTTAAAACAAATTATTTTTAATAATTATTTAGATTTGAAATATTGAAACAAATCTCTATGGTATCATACTAGATTCAATGGTAATAGTTTTTTTTTGAATTAGAGTTTTTATAAGCAAGGAAAATCTAATAACATTTACATTAAATGTAAAACATCTCCCATAAATCATTAAAATTCTCTTAAACATGTCCTTTATTTCACCATGAAGTTCTCATATTAGTAGTGACGTATAACTAGGAAGGGGTGGATCATTTATAATCTTTTTATAATTAATTCTTCAAAATTAACCATTTTTACTTGTTAAATTATTTACCCACTCTATAAAAATCTCACTCTCTCATATATAAAATTAAAATGAAATAGATTTAATGAATTTATGAATTTTCAAATGTTCTTCCCCAATGTTAGTGACTACTCCTCGAAATATATAGATCAATTTTTTGATATATATTTTTACTATATTTCTCAAATGAATACAACTCATGTTAATAATAGATAACTAAATCCTAAAAACATATCTTATTAATTATAATAGAAGGTCATAATACATCACTCAATTATAATAAGAAATACTAGCTATTTATTAATAAATGTTTGGAATGAATTATAATAGATACCTCTAGTAATAAATGATACATTCTATACTATTATATGTGAAAAATATGTTCATTATACTTTTAGATGTTTTTTCTTTATGTAGTAACATTAAAATCAAAATATTGTCTCCAACTAACAAAATATAATCAACAACACATCATGTATAATCGCCTTCTTTTAATGATTCAAAATTATCACCCTATTCACAAAATCATCATGGAACACATTATCATCCTCCTAATTAATATAAATCATTTATATGAACATCATAACATTCTTATTATCACCATGCAGGTGATGTACAATATTCTTAAGTGTTTATTAGTCCCTCACACTTTATCTCTTTCTTAAATAACTAGAAAATTATGTTGTATCTATTCTTCCACACTTAATTATATTCATCTAATCAGGTGAATAATAATTCTATATATTTAATTATTGAAATCCTATTATATTAATCCTCATGAAAATCTCAATAAATTATTCTCTCTTTTGTTTGAAATAGCCATTATTTTCAGATATATAACTATTAATTTTAAATTTTTAAACCCTCCAAATTGATAAATTAATGTTTGTTGTCACATATACATATTAAAATATTATTATTTATTTAATTTTTAAAGGGGAATGATTATTTATAAGTGATTTTATTATTATTTTATAGTACTTTATACTTTACTAATTTTTTATCGATGAATAAATTGGAAATTGTAATGTGGGGACGTATTTCAGAATTCCATGGTAATAGTAGTTTCTAGCTACAAAATTAAATTTATAACATTAATTTGAAAAAAATTATTTTCAATTTAAATATATATTATTTTGACAGAACACTACACTTCATTGGTAAATATTTTTTTCATGACCACATTATTTTTCATGGAGAATATGGTCACAAAAATCAATTCTAAAATGTATTGAATGGATTGAACTATACCCCAATAATTAGGAGATAATTTTATATGTATAATAATATTGGGATTTAATTTTGAAACTATATAGTGATGTTACTACTGAATATTTAATTAAACTGGAACATCGTCTACTTTTTTTTAATGGTAAAGGAATATTACAACAGTAGGGATTTTGTTTGACTTGATTTGTTTGCATTCATAGTTTCTAAAATTTTTAACCTTGAATCGACTCTATAAAAATGTCTTATTTTTCATTTTAGTGGTTTTTTCCGTTATAAGTGATTAATTAGAAAAGTTATTAGTCCTATTTCACTTTTTATCCAATTGGGCGAAGTATGGTGGGTGAACAAGGATCCCTTCTAAAAGGCATTAAATTTATTCTCCCACATTCTATTACTATGTTTTTTGAAATTATGATCGGGTTTTTATGTTATTAATATATTTCAGATTCACTTTTCTTCATTATCATTGATTTTAATTATTTTGGATTGAATCAAATAATGGAGAAGATATTAGGTTTTAACATTTAAAACCATTATGTATGGAATTCACCTCTATGATAACTCCTCCACCGATATAATAATAGTTATCAATTTTCGTTATTATAATTCAAATAACCTTCATTTTATTATTTTAAATCAATTAAAAATAATTTATTTTATATCCTTTGATAGATAAATTGAGTATTCAAATTATTTCACACTTGATCAATTTTCACATTGACTCTGAGGTTGACGTTATGTGAATCATGACAACAAAACATTAATAACCATATCTAATAAAATTTGGGAACAATTAATAGTTTTATAACATCACTATACCCAATAATTCTAATTTATCTAGTGGATATGTGGTTTTAATTGACTATGGATCATAAGATATCTTTTTGATAAAAATCATTTTAGGGTATCATGATTGGATGTCCTGAACTCAACCTGTTGTTCAATTATTCATATCTTTTTTGTCATGAGAATTTCTATTGGTTTTTGGGGTCTAAAAAATTAGAGTATAATAACTAAATTTACTTAAATATAAGGGATAATGATGAATGAGAAGTGGAGATAAATGTTTATCAATTTTTTATCATTTATGTACTTTTAAATAAATAGTTCACTTGCTCAATATATTTTTTACAAAAAATAATTTACATTCTTATTTTGGATTTAAATTTTGGTGGCCCTCATTTTTATTCATGTTTTGATATTTATAAAACATAATTAAACCATTTACTTTTATTTTTGAAAAAAATATGAAATACCAAAAATAATATACAGTGAATTGGAATATTAATCAATAAATGGAAAGGCTCTTCATGAAAGATGACCTATGTTTGCCATCGTGATAGATATAAAAAAAATATTTTCAAATAACCCATAAAAAAATATCACCAAATTGAAGTCATCATCATGGATCCCAGTATTCCACCACTCTTTAATTCATTTCACTATATATAAATATTTTTTCTTTTTTTCTAAAAATATCATCAAAAACAAATTGAAATTAAACCCCACCCTTACCAAATATGAGATCATTTACTTACATTCTAGGATAGTGATAGAAGTACGGAAATAATAATGTGGAGAATTTTTATTTGAATACATCATCAAGGACTTGAAAGAGGACCTTAGATAACATGTTCTGGATTCAATTATCAGGGAACCTATTGAGTTTTCTTGATACTTCTCAGTGTATTATTAACAAGAGGCCAAGGAAACAAAAAAGCCTCTTTTAATCCATCCAACCATACAAGATGATATTATTATGGTTGATTCGACATTATATATTCATCCATTTGTCTTTATTACTAAAATAATTCTAAATGATTATATATAAGATAAAGAGCTAGAGGATGAATTACTTGAGGGAGAAAAACATCTATTAGATAAACATCATTTGGAATTATATATTTTTTTAAATAATATCACTCCATTTTTTCAATAAATAATGATTTTTAAAAGTTACACACATTCCAGGATAATGATCAATAAATTGAATAGGTCTCCACTGAATAGAATTTGATATTGGAGTTCAAATAAAAATTCTTCCAAGTTTTTTTCCTATATAAACATAGTCAAAATATTTCTATTTTGATTGGGAGATTTTGATATTTATATTTCCTGTTTTAATTACGATAATAAATAAATATATTCTTAATTTTCCAATATTTAAATTCTTGATGTAGAAAAAAAGTGATCACGCTCTGGTGATCAAAGAAGAATCCCAGAAAGTAGTTGTTGAAGAAAAATTTGGAAGAAAATTATTTCTCCTACCCCAATCATAACAATTATTGGATATTTAGATGAAGATTTAGATAACATTCTCTATCTATAGAGAACATAAGAATAAATATAAATTTATTAATATATGAAGAATCCATATGTGGTGGTTTATTTTAATGAAACACTACCCACTAAAAGATATTAATTGAAAGCTTGTACAACATTAAGGAGGATGTCCAACCCCATCACCAAATCACGGTAAAAAAATTCTTTATCCCTCTACGTTTTTATTTCACATTCATTTTATTTTCAAGTTATTATTACTTCAATAAATATATAATGTTCTATTTTAATTTAAGGTCTTCTGTGAGTAGTACCCCATATATAAATTCAATGTTTCCACCACTAATTATTCAAGTTGTTGCATTAAATTCACCCTTAGAAATATTCATTTCCTAATTTAATACTATATGAAATACAAATAAAATAATTTTATAATCAAAATATAGGTATTAATAGTTTATTTTTGGGTGATGGATTTAATGTTTTTTAACATTTGTTTTTTACATATTTTTTATTTGGAGTACTTCTAAGAGCACTAAGCTCCACTTAATATTAATTGTCATAAGAAACACTAAAATTTATATTGATATATTTTAATTTAATTTTGAATAAATCAATAGATATTTTAGTTTGGATATGGATAAAGTTTCCTAGAATTTTATTTTCAATCATTTTTATTATTTACATAATTTCTGAAATACATACCCATAAAGTAGTGACCCATATAATTGTTTCTCATCATATGAGGTATTTTATTCTAAATTATTCATATTTATTATAAAATATATTTCTCTATAAATACTAATTAATCTTTTTCAATTATTACATCCATTAAATTATTTCATCATTTTAATTTATTAAAGTAACATTATGAATGTTGAGTGATTTTGTTTCTTTCCAATCACTTATCCTTGATACATACCATTTCATTTGTATCATTCCCTAAAATTATATAATTCATGATTGTACCGGATAGTAAAATCCATATTACATGATTATTTTTTCAATTTTACCAAAATCCATTTGTTTTGGATGATATTTAATGGATTAAGAGTTTGTGAGAGGTTTTATATAGTGGAAATAGAATTTTTAAAAATGTGAATATGTATATGTGGGTTTTCTATTAGTATTTAGCTGAGTCTACTAATTTATTTTCCATTTTTTCTATTGTTTACCATCAAAAAATTGAAAAAAAACTAAAAAAAATAAAAATGATAAAAAGGCTTCTCTTATGGGTTTTCCAATAAACATTCTTACTCAACCATGGATATTTTTATAGTAATTTTAGTTAGTTTTATAGGGATATAAAAAATGTTTTTGAGATTAATTTGATATTTTTTCCTTATATAACATCCAAAAAATAAAAACAATTGTGAAAATAAAAAGTAAATAATGTCGGTGTTTAATTAATTATACTATATAAAAACATATGATAATTTTTGTGGAGTATTGAAATGTTGGGAATATCATTTTTGGAAGTTAAGAATTCAATGAAACTTTTTCATAGATAATCATGAAGTTTTCTTACATTTGGAAATTATTTTTTATATTTATTATATTTAACATAACAAACTAGTTGGCCTCATCCTAAAATTAATTTGAACATAATTGTGAAGTCCTTATGTTTTATATTTATTTTTTAATTATAGGGTATTTATTTGAGTTTCATTACAAACATATAGCTAGGATGATATACTTAATGTTTTAAAATAACTATAGAATAAATTTCTCTAGAACAAAGAGTGATTTGAATTTCAAAGTGAGCTATGTTTTTATTGGGTAATGGATGGATTCATGTAGTTAAATAAAGTAAATATCATAGAATAATGTGAAGGGTGATTGTTTTTCATAAATGAGACATAAAAATATATATTTTATAATGGGTTTTGAAAATCATCTCATTATTGATGTTTATGTGGATTTTATATTAATATTATTAAATTAATTAGGTGTCTCATGTTTCTGTGTTGTGGGGGGGGTTGATTTAGCCAATATTTTCATATATTTAACATTATATTTTAATGATTTAAATCCCACCAAATTGTTAACATGAAGTTAGATGTCAAATTTTTAGATTCAAAGAATAATTTTTTTTTAATTATTGAAATCGAATAATTATTTATTTATAATTTATATAATTAATATTAGAAATAATGGTATAATTATATAATATTTTATGTGATAAGTAAATTAAAATATTTAATTATGGAAATATTTTTGAAACTGTTTATAAATTCTATTTTTTCCCTTTGAACATAAATTCGATATTTTAATTTTAAAAAAAAATATTTTGGATTTAAATTCTATATATTATAATAAAACACCTCACATCTTGTGATATAATTGTTTTGAACACCCTAATATAGATCATATTTTTTCATGGTGGTAAGGTTCTCTAAATTCAATGATACGCTAGATTTCATATTTCAAAAATTACATATATAATTGGCCCATAACCTTTACAAATATGCCCATATTGGGATAAATTAAACAAAATTAAGAAGAAAAAACAAAATATTTCATTAAGCATGGTCATCATCGTGTTTATCCTTTTGATAGTATGACACACAACACAAAAATATTTATCTTCTTTCACTAAATTTTTTAATCTCCTTTTACATATCTTTTATACCCTGCCTTCTACTCTCCTCTATAATAATCTTCTTCACCTTTTGAGTATAGGGGTCATGGATTTGATATTTATTATCCAAAATAATGTTTATACTCTACTTTTCTCTCTAATTATGATAAGGTAGGTGTGTTTAAGGATCTATTCAAATAGACTTCACTTTTATCTTCCAACTTTTTTAATTATAAATTCATTTTAATGTACATATTAATTTTTATTGTTCCTTTATATTCAATCTCATTTGATTAACTTCATTGGGATGGAATCTATGAGTCTAGATAAGATTAGTTTTTCCCCTTTAAAAGCATTACTTAAACAAATTTACATTATAATGAAAATTCCATCATTGTAGGAGTAGTTATCATTATTCATCTATCTAATGAATACTCCCTTTACATATTTCTTTTGAATTAATGGTTGTGATATATTTTAAAAATCATGATCAATTAATTTTCTATCAATATTATTAGTGACTTAATCTATTATAAGGTGTATTTTCACACTCAATTTAAGGAATACATTGTGTGAATTGTGAGAGGATTAATTTAATCACTATTTCTATTCAAAATTGGATTGATTCATAGAGTTTGAATCAAATATCCATACACAACATTTCTCATTAAAATGTTGGAAACATCCCTAATTTGAAATGTATTATAAGGTGTATTTTGGGTAAAAATCAAGGAAGGGTTCCATGAATAAAAGTCCTAAAGTCGACATATGCTTAAAATCTTACTATATTTGTGGTCATCTTGATTTACATTGTGTTTGGGGTTGCACATATTAAGGGATCATAATAAAAAATATATAAATATAAGTTAGAATATTGATATAATAATTGAGGGGAATATTAGATAAATTTTCTTTTTTAATTTAGGTGTTTTTAAATAATTTGTAATCATTATGCCTTAATTTCTTCTAAAAAAGTATTTCATTTGTTCTGTATGATTTAAATTTTTATAATTATTCTTTTTATTATAATTATTATATTTATCACACACATTAAAATTTTATCACTTTTGTTTTCATGAAAAAGAATATAGAAAAAAAATTGATTAATTGGATTATAATTTTTGATATATGGAATGTCTCCTTAAGAGATTTGACTTAGTTTAATTATTGTGATTCACTATGTAAAAATGTAATTAAAATTTTATGATAACGCGTGATATTTCTCATCAATGTTATTCAGAAATTAAAATCATATAATTAAAAATAGTTGGAAATATTATTAGTAATTCCACAATATTTTATTCTCATTAATGATTTTCAAATCTTTCATTAGAAAATCCCAGAATATTCAAATAATTTTTTTAACAAATTCTTGTTTAATTCGACACAAATCATAGCATAATAAAAAAACCATTATATTTGTGACTTGAAGATAAAAAAAAGTCATCTAAAATTATACCACTAGATATCTCACATTTTTTAATATGTGATCCTTATGTATCATAATAGTCAATCTTATTTATTCATTGATAAAATTATATGACTCTTACAAATCAACTTATTTCCCATACGTTCATCTATGGAAGACATGCATACACATTGCTTTTATAATGGAAGTATTTAAATGTATATTTGTGTATTAATGTTATATTTATGTATGGTCTTATTTAAATTTATGTACTATCTTATTATGATATATATCATGTACTATGAATTTGAGACTTTTTAAAATTTCTGGTGAGAAACCCTTATGTTTCACTCTAAGTTCCATTACACATCCACTATGATAAACATTATATATCAAAAATGTATTATTTCTTACCATGTAGGGTTTTTTACTTCGTATATTTTTTGTCTGAATGAACAGAGAAACATTTATGTGCTCATCAAATTTTTAATGTTACCCATTCTAATTCCACATACTCATGAAGTAACTCCTACATTTTCTTGTAGCTTCCAAAATAGTCATAATTTCTTATTTTCAAGTTCTAGTCAACCATGTCATATTTATATGAGTCCAATAGTCAAACATATGCTTGTCATGTTTTTGTAGCTTTTCTTTAATAATTTGAAACTCTATATTTTTTTATAACTCTACTCCTACCACCTAAAAAAAATTCCAAATATATTTATCTATATGTAATAAGTTATAAAATATTTTGACCTTATAAATAATTGAATTTAAAACATAAAATGATTGTAACTCAAAGTTGGAAAAATTAATATAATATTATTTCCACATTTCATTTGGTTCTTCAATATCATCATTTTTATTATTTTTTAAACCCTACTAATTCTATCAGGTGTCATTAAATCACAATTTCTCTCAAAGAAAAATACCAAAAAAAACTATGAAATAGAGAAACTTTTTAAGTGAATTTTACCCCATTGACAAGAAAATTTTCTCCTTGTTACTTTAATGATAACCCCCCTCTATTTACTCACTAATTACTCCCTACAATTTAATTAATACCAATTTTGGATTTAAATTGTTATACCCAATAGTTTTTTCATCATCCCCTTTTGAAAAAAAAATTAGTATTGAAAATTCATACTACATCCGCTAAGAGGTAAAGGATAAATACTATTATTCATCTTATTGACATAAAATATATCATTAAAAGAATTCTTGGTGAATATATATATTATATTTTATCCCATATGGAAATAATTTATAACCTCACATATTCATGTGAAAAAATCACATCGATAAATAGATATATGATTTAAATGTTTTTAAATCAAGATTACTTCACTTTATTATTTGAGAGATCAATTTAACTTTTATTATCACAAAAAATTATCAATGTATTCTTAGTGATTGCATTTAAATATTAAAATTTGTCTATTATCAATATTAATTGTGTACAATATGGTATTGAAGCCATATACTCTACATATATAGTGAATAATACAACTGATATTTGATTATTAAAATTCATCATTTCAGAGAATTTTCTTACATCGAATATTCCACCAAAATTTTATTTCATTTTATCACAATCTCTCCTCTAATCAGAATCTGTTTAAAAATATCAGGTTGAGCTTCTCAGATATTATATACCTCAAACCAAAATTCATAGAACTATTTATTTATTTTAGTCCATTATTAGTATCCATCTAGTTTGATTCATCAATAAAACTTTATACATTCCACTTAATTTCACTTCATAAAAAATATCATGTCATGTTGTTCTGAGATAAATAAATATTTTAATCATCCTTCTAAAAAAATCTAATTTAAAATTTTTCCGTCAAACACCATTATCGACATCACCCAAACTTTTATGTGTATCAAAACATATTTTGAATAACCCATGATTATCTTCTTTTTTAAATTTTTGGCATATGTTTGTGAGTAAGTAATAATGAAATATTCTTTTTTCACAACATTCAATCAAAAGAATAAATATTTAAAAGTTATTCATCATTTTTACCGATAATAAGTAACATATTAATTATTTTTTATCTATAAAAATGATTTAAAAAAATATAAAAAATGAAAATAATGGTACTTATACTATTCTATTTTACATAAATATTAAATTCAATTATTACATCATGGAATTTCATATCTCTTCAGACATTTTTCATAATTGAATAAAAGGTTCTATTGGCTTATTTTATCCTATAAATATCATTATTTAACCATAAAACTACTATTTCATATCTTTTTACTAGAAAACCATCTGGTTTTTTGACATTAAAATTATATACAATAACTATATAAAATAAGAAGAAAATTAAATCTATTTGAATGATTTTTAAATTATTTCGCTTTTCAGTAGTATAGATAATAATTATATACTCAAATATTGAAATAGGATAAAATGTTTCCTAAAAATAAAATTATTACACATGATATTATCCATTGAAAACTATTATTTATTTTTTTTGTTTAACATTAAATTAATCATTAAGATTATTTTCCAACAACCACTTTATTTTAATCATATTCATAAATCCTTCTGTTGGTACATGATTGACATTTTAATTCCATTAAATATGATTAAGACTATCATTAATTTAATCTATCAATTATATACACTCAGAAATATCTGAAATAGAATATGGATTTGTGTTAGAAATTAGTTTTTTTGGGTTTTCAAGTCATACACCTCTTATGGTCCAAAATGGTACATTCAAATTTTTTATTTTCTTCACTACCACTACATTCTTCTTAAGGAATTGAAATTTTGCTTTCATATATTACATAGAAAATTAATCATTTCTAAACTAATCTAAATCAAAATCATCATTATCTAATTAATTTATAATTTCGTATCAATTTATTTTTTGAACAGTATGCATGTTGTCCATATATGTTTCATTAGCATATTCATTTCCAATGAAACCAAAACTAGGTTTATATTAAAAAATATTTACATTATAATAGTCCATTTGGTTTTGTAGTATTTCATTCCAGATTTTATACCATATTACATTAGATAAATGTCAAATAACAACCTATTACTCTTATTTTACATTAATTTCACTAAATTTGAATTTTTTGTCTTTATGAAAGAAGGAATGTAAAATATGTATAAGAAGTACATATTATGTGTCTTATTTTACCACACCTCATAAGATTTCATACATGATTGGTTCTTAAAAAGATACAAACATTAATTTGAAATATTTTACTCATATTTTCCATCTAGAATAACATTCAGAGATTGAATTATTCGGTCATGGTTCTCCCAATCTCAAACAAGATTCAATTTTTCCTTTCTACCAATCCTTTTTTTGATGTGTATATATAGAATTCTACATATCAATAAACCCATTCGGGAAAATATCGGATTCTCATTAATTGAGAGTGAACTCTCGTCCATTATATATATATCTTCATTATATAGATCCCCAAATCTTTCTCAAAATATCTTTTGAAATTTTTAAATATCTATTGATCCTTTAATTTATGTTTCATTAAAAACAATTTATTCATCCTTATAAATAAACAAAAAAGATGAAAAATTATAGAACACATTTATTTTATATATGTCTCAATAGACCACATGAATTTTCATGTATTAAATAAAAATAATTATATGATTAAATTTCAATACTTTTGTGACATTCTTACACTAATTAACCCTATTGATTGGTTTCCACAATGAAATATCTCTCTTTATTTATAAAATCAAAGTCTCTTACAACATTTACATTTTTAATATTTCATAAAATATTTAAAAATGGGAGTTTAAGTATTATATTACAATATTTTCCTCATAATTTCATCTCAAATGTCAATAATTACGTGACGTTAAAATTTTACCAAATTAAATTGGCTTTTTTCTCCCTTAGTTATAATTATTAAATATCATAATATTCTAATGACTTAATAATTAGTACTAAAATTTATTTCATTCCCATTATAAAAAACTATTGATACACTCAATAAGTTGTTTTTTGGTCCATCAAAAATCAAAATTACTTTAAATATTAAATTATAAACATAGATATCAATGTAGTTTTTATGTAATGTTCCTTTAAAATGTAACTAAAACTCTATCAATCTCATCAATTTTAAAAAAATTGTACACCCAACCATGATATAATAATATATAATATCAATAATACATTCCTTTTTTCTCTTTATTTTATTAAAAAACCCTCAACCACAAGTGACTTTTTATATTTATCTCTTCATTGACTCCCCTTGCCTCTAAAATACTAATGAGTTTTTAATTTATTATTTCCATGATTTCATATGTATAATTACTTTGTTGGTAACATAATCTATAATTTCATCCAATAGATAAAATCAACTCTTTGTAGGAAACATTCCTCAATTTTTATTTACATTTATCTTATTCTCAAAAAACATACTCATATTCATTTGATAACTCCCCCTCAATTATTTCCTTCTAAAAATCAATAAAAAATAAATTTTGTTTGAGTGACCATTGATTTGTTTTTCTAAATACTTCACTGTGTTAATATTTTTCATTAATATAGGATCTTCAATGAAACTAATAAATTTTTCAATAAAATATTGTTTTTTATCTTGGTACATTCATGGATTCCTTTTGTTTTTTTACATTAGGGAAACATACCTTATAAAGATGTCTTCATTAACCCTTTATATAGATATTTTCTTCTGTGTATATTTCTCAATTTATAATTTAATAAATAATCCCATTGAACATGAATGTTTAGACAAAAACAAATTACCTTTTTTGGGATTCATTGTGTAGATTTTACATGAAATTTTACACAACTATGAATAAGAGTTTGTGATGGGTCTACCTTTATTTCCAAAACATTTTATTTTGAATCATTTTCTCTTAGGTATTTTTGGATTTAATAAAAAATTAATTTAATTTTTTATTTTCACATACATTATTAGAAAAATTAATTCATAATCCCTTTGAATATTATCTTTTTTATAAACATTCACTTTGATATGTTTTATACAATTATTGTAGACATTTTTATTATGTTGAAATAAATTAGTAAAATTAATTTTATTCTCAATATCCGTCATTATAAATTCAATATCCCAATTTTCCTAGGTATTTTTATAAATAAAGATTTTAATATAATAATTTTAAATAGTCATATTATATGTTTTGTTACCTTTTATATAACTATTTTAGGTTCCATTAGGCATTTCAACATCTCACAATTTTTTTTAAACAAATCATGAACTTTTTCATCACATTTACGATTTTATATGGATTATTCATCATCCAAATTTCTCAAAAAAATTTGGTTTCTATTATTGTAAATATTTCCTTTCTCTTTATATATTTCATAGTATCTTATAACAACTTGTTGATTTCTTCCTTTGGGTCCTTTATTCATGTCCATCATCCTTATAATCTTTAATTTTCATCACTGTACAATCAGCTACAAGATGCCAAATTCTGTCACACAAGAAAAAAATTAGTGGGTGTTTCCATTTGTACATAACCGTTCGTTTTTCAATGTTATTTCAAATAAGAGGTATGGTCCTCTTGTAATCTTCATCCCCCTCGTCATCTTCTTCAAATTCACAAAAGTACCCACATTCCTCCTTTATTTTAGTTTTATTTCTATCATTGAATATTATCCCCTCCATGAAATTATTCTTAATCATTAGGTAATTCATTATATAATAGTCAAAAAGTGTGTTATATAAATCATCAAGATATAAGCCATTATTTTCATCCCATGTAAAATACGTAACATCAAATCCATCATGAAAATTTATTATTTCATTCTTAATCATGGTAGAGTCTTACATAGTTTCCCCAAACCCACCAATATTTCTTATATACTCAATAATTCATATATTTTAGTCATCTATAATTTCATATTTATCCGTTATAATATCATAAATCTTTTTTGTCCATATATTTAGTATATATTATTTCATTTTAACATTACCTTTAAAAATTTCCAATGATTATTCCTCATATCATCGGATGAAATGACTCCTATCACCACTATATATAATTTTTTGGATAGGGACATCAAAATTGTATTATTTTATTTTCCATAAACATCCATGTTTTATTAAACATAAAATGTAAGTATAATATATCTACTGTTGTGTGAAACCCATAATAATAGTATCATAAACTTTTAGGACTTAATAAATATTATAAGGGACCATCCAATTATTAGAGACATGAAAAATCATTCTCTCAACTATAAGAACCCCTATACAATTGAGAGAATTTATATTCCCTATCAATTCATCCTTCAATATTGGATCATCCAAAAGAAGATCGAAAATCTATAATACCACTTGATGTGACCAGATTATTAGTGTTATATCTTTAAAAAGTTGTCTTGAATCATTTATAGTTATTTTATAATATATTCTTTAAGTATAATCTTTTGGACTGGTTAAACTCTTGATAAAAACTCTTAATATCTCACTCTCAATTTTATGTAAGTAAAATTAATAAAAAAAATACACATTGTAATATTACATCGTCCACCCCAGATATTGGAAACTACTCCTTGTTCGGTTTGGATATACTATAAGACCCATATATTCGGTATATTGATCACCCGAATAGAAAACATGGGTTAAATACATGCCTGACTCTTGAGATGTTTTCCAAATAATTGTAACAGATGGGTAGATTACACCATTTCCACATGTAATGAAATATTAGTTATCACATAATAGATGTTTTGTTGATATTATACTAAATAGATCTAGTAATAAATTATATAACTACCAAACCTGTATATGAAAATATCATTAGAGTTATCTTGGATGTATCTCATCAGAATGTAATATTTTTCTCCACAATAATTGGTCTTCAATGTTAATAACATTATCAGAATAATTGTAAACACTCCATACTTCCTATAAATTTTTCTTTTCAATGAATAACCTATGCCTTATGGAATATAATAACTCATTATTTTATTCCTCTAAAAGAGAAATAATTCAAATGAATTTCATCAAGTTCAATATTTTTTAATGTAGATAGAGAATCATAGTAGAAGGTTATCATAAATCTATCACACATTCTATAATGTCCAATTATTTTATATAATATTTATTTTAAAAAAGTATATGAATATTTATTATATGACACAAACATATTCTCGGGGACTCTAATACTTTAATGACATTAGAAAAAAAGAACACATCCTTCTGATTTGGTGAATGATCCTAAAAATATACCATAAATATCTTCTCCTTTAGTAATCCTATATAAAACTAATATTTAAATGCTAGGGAAAGTAGTCATAAGAAAGGGTGATCTCAGATTCTCGGTAAGGGTAATCATGGATGATATATAAGTATAACACAAGTATAAGGATATTAAAATAGGATCATAACATTTGAAAAACATACGCAGAATATCAAATATCATAATCTTGATTCTTGGAATTAAATATTTTTAGTTCATAATACATGAATTATAAGATAATAAAAGGAAATGATCCATGAGAGTATAAAAATGGCATAAAACATTAAATTTTTGTCATACACATAAGTTTAGAATAGCTTATATCAATTAAACCTACAAATAAATTCATAGTATTTCTATCTTGGGATAATCAATTATGTACTTACATCAGGTATAGGATAAACTATTATGATCCTTCCTGTTTTGGGACTAGGATGGTCTCCCATGTACCCTCCTATTGTGGGATTTTGATAGCCTCATGTGTATCCTTTAGTTGTGGGCTTAGGATAACCTCTTGCGTACCATTTGAGATCATTGAAAATTTATAATTACCAAATTAATTAGAGGTAGATATAGGTCATACCCATCACTTAATTAAAACTATACATATGTGTTCCAAATGACCATAAATCATTAACCTTCTGAAAACTCATGTAATTAAATGATTTTCACAAACACATCATCATAACATAACTCATGGAAAATTAATAGGTTTGATAAAATTCGTTTTATAATAATAATTAAAAATTCCTAAAATTAATAAGAATGGTATAATTGGTTAATTTCCCTAGTAATATATAATTAACATTAAATAATGTAATCTTAGATGGAAATTTATTTTTCGAAATATCAGATGAAATAATTTTGGAGGAAAAGTTTCATTCCATTATGAAATATTTATTATAAAGAGCCATACAATTACTAAAGAAAATTTATTCATTGAAAAGAACCATGTAATATTTTAATGTAAGCATAAAATAATTAACATTTGATGGTGGAATAAGATTCCTTTCATTCCATATAAGGTAAAAAAACATTCTTTCATTATTTTTTAATAAAAATCACTATGTTTTTTCTTTAGAAAACAAAAAAAATACATTTAAAAAAATTTAATAAAAATTAAAAAATGATTAAAATGAAATTAAATATTAATTTGAGATTGGTAAAAAACATTTGGATAATAACTATAAAACATGGACATAGAAGATAAATATTATCCAATAGAGACTTATAACAAAACAATCCCAGATATGTGTGTGTGTGTGTGTGTGTGTGTGATATTGTGAAATAAACCATTAGCACATTATATTCAGTTAAATCATTTGACCAATGAAATAAATAAAATTATATATAAATGAAAATACCATAATATTCAGGATAATACCATAAAATACATTCATGGGTATTATATACAACGTGAAAATGAAATATGTTGTGTATAAGTCATTTGTTCAATAGAAATAAAAGTCACACCAAAATCCATTCCCATAGGTATTGATTTCATGAGTACATGTAAAAATAAAATTTATAATATATAAAATTTTATTATAAATCTACCATAGAACCATATTAAAATATATTATACCTAGTATGTTTTATGTATGACTTTATAATACTCATTTATTATAAATTCCACATTTAAATTATGTTTCGGGTAATAACCACATTGTTTTTCATGCATGTTTTACATTTTATTTTTGATACTCTAAATTATATCATGATTTAATCATCTCAATAATTCTAACCATGATATAAATATCATTAATATTCATTATATACATATATATGGGGTTTCTGAAAAAGTATGAAAATAAAATTCATCAATTATGTATATGATAGGTCATACATATGCATCAATGGTCTTTTCATTTTCATGTCAGATTAAAAGGAATAAAGGAATACGATATGTTACCATTAAAAAATAAATCTTATGTCATAAATATCACATATTTTTATTGAAAAATACTTATTATATTACATTTAAATCTTGAATGAATCACATCGATTCGTGAAGAGGTATCCCTCCACACACATGAATGGCGTTATTGTATTCCCAAATAATGGAAAGCATGAATGTATATATTATAAAAATATTAATGTATAATAATAATTTCCTAAAAATCGTCATTCTAATATATATGCTATAAATCCATCATTATTCAAAACCTTTAATGGTTATAATAGAAGACCAAAAGACATCAATTTTCAAAGTGTTGGTCTACCTTACACAGAAACTATGATTGTGTATCTCAATTGATAAAAGTTTTTGAATTGGTAGTTCATGCCCATAAAATAACAACATATAATCAAATTTATGATACATATTTTATTATATAAACATGAAAAAATAATTATTTTATGGGTTTATGGAATAAATAAAACAAAAACATTCATTGATGAATATTACTTCTTATCCTGGTATCTCTTATTGATTCTCTCCAAAGGAACTACTTGGTTGTATTTCTGTCAAAAGGAATACTTCTAAACATAATGATATTATTTTTTGGTGATATTTTTAAATATTTTGGCTGAATCAAATTTTTTGTGTGTGTGATGAAAATAAAATAGTTGGATCCCTTTTATAAGAATAGGGAGGGGAAATTTTTGTATTTCTCAAATTATTTGTCTATAATGAATTAATTATTTATAAAAATAGCAAAAAAAGTCTATTAATTTCAATATAAGATAAGATAAGCTTTCAATATAATCAAAAAATATATTTTTGAAATTTTATGGTATTATTTTAAAGATTATCAATTTGATTAACATTTAGTTGACTTTTTTAAATTTTAACAATGTAAAAATGTTTTTTAATATAAAAAAAACGTCATTTTTACAGATAAGTCTCAAATTAATTGATTAATTGAATATTAATGGTTTTTTATAACATATATAGTCCACCTTTCCTTATTTAATTTTTTGTTTTGATTTATAAACACTTAAATAAAATATCGCTTTTATTAAATATCTTATCGGTCAATTCTGACATTATTATTTAGTTTAACATTAAGAAATTCATTAAAACAATCTATATTAGAAACAATTCATTAAATACACCTATAATATATATCATGCACATTTATAAAAATCTATGATCACCCTAATTAAAAAAATATTTCATTTAATATTTCTAATATAATTTAATTGATTGTTTCATTAATTTAATAAATATTGAATCATCATTTTGTAATTATTTATGATAAATAGTTATTAAATAAAATTTAAAAATGGAGATCCAATTTGTATATAAAACATTTATATTTAAATATAATAAATATAGTTGAAAATATGTTCTATTATTTCCATATTAATATTATAATTCTAGTTTAAAGTAAGTTTGTGACATTTTTTTGATCTCTCTGATTTTAATAATATCTATGAAATTTTAATTTAAATGTGTCCATTAAATAATAAAAATTTCAAAAATTCAGCTTCTGGAGTCTAGTTAAATTCTTAAAATAACATTTGGCCAAGTGGTATGGTAGTTTTCTAATATTTATATATTTTTTTAACACTTCATTACACAATTTACCCTTAACTGTGGTAATAAAAATTATTACAGTTAATATTCACATCGTCCAAAAACAAAATAGAACAATTTACATAATTTTTAAATATAAATTAAAAATATAGAATCTATTTTTCAAAAATTAAAAACATAGCAATTATTAACGTTTAATTATAATTAATCCTGAAGATGAGGTCAGAAACCCAGTTTTTAATGGGAAAACATTAAATATAATGAAACGTTTTTATAACCGAATTCAATGTGAAATTTTTTCTAATGAAATAAATTGGATTAAATGATATAATATATATCTGAATATAATATAAACCCAATAAAATATATAATTTAAAGAAATAAATTATTTAGAAGAAAAATATTTTTTAAATAAAATTATGTATTTTCTAATATTCGTCAAAACATGAAACATTCTAAAAATTCAACCAATTTTTTTTTATATTTCTTTTTTAATGAATAATTTTACATTGTAAAATATAATTTATAAATATGTAAAAAATATATATTTAGAATATGTGTTTCATCAAAAGGTGGAAAAAAAATTTAGAAAAGATACATCTTTTATAGGTAAAATTGGTTTTGTTTTTCTAACATGTTAAGAATACACATATATTGAATTTTGAACATTATATTGAGTTTATATTTAATTAAATTAATCCAAAATTGGAGAATTTTTATTTATTAGTATAAATACAATTTTGAAAAAAAAAATTAGGTATCCAAAAAAACATTTCCTTTCATTTTAAAAAGGGTATTATTATTATTTTTAAATAATAGGTCAAAAAATAATTAATTATATATATGTGTCTGTAAACTGAATTTTCTTAATTTATTTAATCTTGTACATACACTTTATTCGGATTGTTAGGTTATAATTTTCTTATATAATAAATTTGAGTAATAAAATTTTTTTTCATATAAATTCATTGTTGCTTGTAACCCAAGCTAATCCAGTGTTTTGTGTTTTTAAACACATAAATGAAATAAAAATATATATCCTAAAAACATAAGGGTGTTTCAACCTAATAAACATAAAAATAATTTCACCCTAAAAATTAATTGGGGCCATCAATGTTTTAATACCTTAATAATACATTTATAAAAACCGGTATCGTAAAAATGATTACTAAAATGTACCTAAAATTAAAATTTGTTAACATAATAATTATGAAAAGGAACTCATAACTAGGATTACACATGGTATAACATAGGTGTAAAATAAAAAAATAATGAAATAACTAACTATAATGTGTTGATGGAGTGTGATAGATAATATTCTTATTAGAGGGTTAATGACCACAAAACATTAGACTAAATAGGTATAAAAAAGTTATTTGAAATCACAATAAACTATTTTAATAGGATAACAATTAATTTTAATTTAATTTGATAATAAATACTTTATTTATTTCATCTCATAAGTATAATCTCACACTATTGTTGTTCCTTGGTCAATCATCACTTAATTTCTTATTCTAATAAATGATTTTAGAATTTTAATACCTGCAGAACTATTAGTTCAGAGGATACATAATAGGATGAAATGTAGTTATATCAATTTCTAGTTATCTTCATAAACTTTGTTCAAACTAGTTATCTAATTTTCATAAATATTTATATGATTAGTTATAAAATTAATCTCTAAAACCTCCTTCAAGGTTAAATATAAATCATTTCATAAATGGTTATCCTTATAACCCTTTCAACATTAAAAATTTAAATAAATGGTACTAAATTTATTATAATCAACGTAACATTAATCTCCAAAATAACCTAATTTATTTCAGTATTTCCACACACCAAACATGATAATACCTTCATCATGTATTCAACTAAAACATGGTAATAACATCAATAATTGTATAACTATATTCAATAAACACATGAATCTCCATTCTATATATCTTATCTTTTCTTATACAAAAAAATTGTCAACATAAGTTGGGTTCATCCTTTTACCAATTGATTGTGTGATTTCATTATTTTATAATCCATGTAGATAATCACATGAAATTGTACGAACAGGTAGACAATAACATTTTCATCTGGTTCATTAAAAATAATAAAACTAGAAATTAACTACTATGGAGAATAGGATAAGAATAACCTAATTATATAGGTTCACATATTCCATTTTGAATGCATAATTGTACCATCCTGGTTCTGGAAGCCACCCAGAGGCACCCCGTACCCTATTGGTCATATGGCCTCCAGTGTATTTACCTAAATTCCAGAGGACTCTGACTAGCAGTGAGGGCCTGGGATATGATATTGGGGAAACTATTCCCTCATTAGTAGAGTAACATAGTGGAATTAAAACTGAAACCAATAGTATAAGCATTAATATACCACTCAAAAAGCAGCTGTGGAAGACTAATGAAATAAATAGCTGGATAACATATATAATGGTGCATGATACATATGTCTAGGAAAGAATCCAAACATGTCACAATGATGAAATACAGTACTGAACAAAAGTACAATAAAAATAGCAAACAACTCCACAACATCGCAAGCCAAAGCTAGGTCACATGCTCTCCAGCTCCAAAGTTTTCATGTACCTGAAGTAGAAGGGTGCTTACCCTTATCATTCCCTGCAACAATATAATCCGTTTGAGCCCAAATGAATGGCCCAAATATGGTGTGATGCTAAATCATAGTAGGAAAACATCAAGTTATATCTTCCTAACAGTCAGTGAATATATATGGAAGGCAATAAACAAGAGAATCAGTAATTGAAGAATTACTCAACGGTATACAATTCCATAGTTTCAAAGCATTTAGTTCCACATAGAAAGTAAATAGATAATCAAAAACAGGTAACCCTCTAGGATGTACTCATGGCCTAATCCCATCTATTCTTACCTAGAAAACCCAAGAAACCCTCTATGAAGTACACAGAGTCTTACCCCTCTGGTACAGCTTTAGTATAGACTCTCTGGGGAACCACTTGTCATCAATTACCCCTATAGTCTTATATCGGTAACTAAAAGGCGCTTTGGGAAGCACTTACATCTCATTCCCCCTGTGGCCCATGTCTAGGAACTACAAAAACTCTAAGTAAGTACTTAAGTCATTTCCCCCTATGGTCTCACATCGTAAAAATAATAACGAACACTCTGGAGAATCACTTACAACTATTATCCCTATGGTCCACTACACTAGGTTGTCACGGCCCTGTGTAAGTCAAACAAGAACAGCAATGCAATACGGACAAGGTAAACCTCATGCACTACTTTTCTAATAATATACAACATAATGGTATGTTAGATAAGAATCACTCCATCCTACAATATAAGGCATGGAATGTTAACAGCAGCCTAACAGGAAAAGAAAGACCAAATGGTCAAAAAAAAGCAATCATGCATGGGAAAAACACTTCCAATGCAAAGAAATTAACCCTATTCGCATTAAATTAACCTCTATTCCAGTATAAAAGAATAGAAGGAAATTAACAGGGATAAAATAGTAAACACACAATACACTGATCATGGGTATTGGACAATTTTTCACATATAACTCAATGACATTCAACGGAAAGGTACAAACCACCATCCTCCGTGTCGTAGGATCTTTATACATGAACCTCAAGCCATGAATCTCCCAATAACATCGTATATCTACAAAAATGCTAAAAACTCTCAACTGATGATTACTTGAGAAAGAGTAGGAATCATGAAACGATGCACTAGGAGAAGGAACATCCTACCAAGGAGATCCCAATGCAATTGATGATGGTCGATTCAGGAAAAGGATGCACAGTCGGGGGCTCGGGGGAAGAATGGTGGTTGTACGGACTCTCTCGGATGAACTAGGTTGAGAAAGAGGTTTCTTTTTCTGTCTGACGTGACCCCAGTAAATTTAATGAAAAAAATAGAAATTACACGGTGTGTACTTTAGAAGTACACAATGAATACTTGACTTTACTGACACCCACATTATGCGGTCTCCTGATCACCACACACGACCATGTATATGGCCGTGACACGGCCAGCACCTGACAACCTATGGTAACCAAGTACACAGCATATACTCACAATGTACACCACGTGTACTTAAGAAATTTCATGAAAACCCACTTTTTCTAAAAAATGACTGGAAAACAACATACCTAAATTGAAGATATGGGTTCTTAAAAACATCCCCCCTTAACGAAATTTGCCACTGAATTTCCTTAGCAAGGAGGCGTAGAAGAAGAATCCCTGAAAAGCTATGGCCACTGTGATCGTACATCGGCCTCCCTCTCCCAAGTCTCATCCTGTACTCACCTGTGCTTCCATAGAAATCATTCCAGAGGAACAGAATGTCCAAGGATATCCCTCGTACTACGATCAAAAATCTGGGAAGGATTCTCCTCAAACGATACATCCACCTTTATCTCATCCTCTTCGTGTTGAAGAACATGATACGGTTCTGAGAACTAACTTCTAAGTTGGGAAATGTGGAAGACATCATGCATAGCCTGGTACCTTTGAGGTAATTGTAGCCTATAGGCAACCGACCTGACTCTCTACAAAACCTCTAATGGTCCGACGTACCTCGGTGAAAACATTCCATGTCTCCTAATCTTTCTGTTTCCCTTCCTCGATGTGACACACAGGAAAACATGATCCCTGGCCTTGAACTCCATAGGTCATCTCCAATGAATAACATAAGACTTTTGTTAAGACTTTGTATTAGCCATCCTCTTCTGAATCAACTCTATCAGTAATGTCGTCTCCTGGACTAGATGAGGTCCATACAAAGCTACCTCTCTTGTCTCTAGCCAACATAAGGGTGACTGGCATGGCCTACCGTATAAAGCCTCAAAAGGTTTTATCTGAATAGTTTCTAGAAAACTATTATTGTAGGATAACTCCACAAGTGGTATGTGATTCTCCCAAGAACCTCCAAAATCTAGGATCCATTCTCGCAACATGACCATAAGTGCCCAAATCATACGCTCGAACTGACCATCTATATGAGGGTGGTATGTTGTACTCATAAGTACCAATATACACAAATCCTTCTAAAGACCCTACTAGAATCGAGAAGTAAAATGTGTATATCTGTCTGAAACAATGGAGTGTGGAACTCCATAAAAACGTACAATCTCATGGATGTACAACTGTCCCAGCTCATCAACACTGAAGGTCTCCTTGATCACCTAGAAATGAGAAAACTTCAAGATTTTTTCAATAAAAACCCATACATCATCATTACCTTGAGTAAACCTCGTTAAATATATCATGAAATCCATCGTGACATCATTCCACTTACAGTCATGAATGGTTAACTGCTACAAAATCCTCGTGGGTCACTGATTCTCCGACTTCACCTGCTGATATGTGGAACACCTCATGATGAACCAAGCAAGATTGTTCTTCAAACATGGACACCAATACTGACAGTGTAGATCACGATAGATCTTGGTAAAACTAGGATTAAATGCCCAATCTAAGAAATGAATGTCCAACATCAACTCCTCTCGTATATCTGCTGACACCCATACGTGCCCCTAGAAATGAAATATCTCATCTTCACCTATGGTCCATCCAGGAATAGGGTCCTCTCCTAAAACACTCTCTCGTAGGACTAGGCCTTCAGAATCTGATATCTTCCTTGTTTGCACTCATTCAATCAGAGTAGAGGTAACAGCTACAGAATATAGAATCATTTTCCACTAACTTTAGTGCACCTCCCATTGCATCTAAGAGAATAGATCCATAAGCTACCACTCCCTATTGGCCTCCTGAACTGCATGTATCTGAGTTCTTCTTCTTAATGCATATTCCACATTTTTTCCTTTCTATGGCATATAGGCAAGATAAAAGTCAAAGGATTGAATTTAATAAACCCACCTTCACTATCTGGAATTCTGGGCATGCTAAGTGAAGATATACATGAGACTTTTGTGGTTAGTGAAAACCACAAAATGATCTCATAGAAGATAATTTCTTCAATAGCCTAAGGAATAAACAACAATTTCCAAATCAAGATCATGCATTGGGTAATTACTCTCATGTGGCCTCAATTGTTGGGACCCATACACGGCGACTCCTTCTCCCTACATAAGAAAAGCTCAAAGACTGGTACATGAAGCATCACAATAAATAGTGTAGCTCTGGCCTGGATCTAGCTATACTTGTATCGGTGCTGATGTCAACCTCCCTTTCAGCTCCTGAAAGACTGACTCACAAAAATCTATCCACAAGTATGTCACACCCTTGTTAGTCAGACCCGTTAGTGGTGCAGATAAGCTTGAGAAGTCACGTATGAAATGCATGTAGTATCCATCTAGCACTAGAAAACTATGCACCTCAAAGATTTTATAAGACTATTCCTAGGAAACTACTTCTCTCACTTTCTCTGGGTCCACAGATACTATTCTCTCTGAGAGAACATGACCTATGAAGTGAATCTGGTCCATCCAAAAGTGTTATTTTTGGAGTTTATCATATAACTGATGCTCTCTCAGTGTACTCAAAACGATCTCAAGATGGGTGGCATGTTCATGTCGAGTGTAAGGGTACACCAATATATCATCCAAGAAGGCAACCAAGAATGAATCCATGTATGGATGGAACACTCAATTCATTACTACAATTAAAACGGCAGGTGTGTTCGTGAGACTGAACGACATAACCACATACTACTATAGACCATACCTACTCTGAAATGCTGTAAGAGGTATATTTTATGGTCTAACATTAATCTAATGATAACCCAACCTCAAGCCAATCTTCGATAACACTCGGGCTCTTTGAATATGATCAAAGAGATCATCAATCCTTGGAAAGAGATATCATTTCTCGACTGTCAACTAGTTAAGCTTCTTATAATCAACACAAAGTCGGAGGGTACCATCTTCATTTTTCGCAAAAAAGATAGGAAAATCCTATGGAGATGTACTGGGTCAGATGAAACCCTTTTCTTGCAACTCCTCCAACTTATTCTTGAGCTCCTGCAACTCAGGTGTAGAAATCCTATAAGAAGGAATGGACATCGGTGCCACTCCTGACAGAAGCTCTATTGAAAAGTCCCTCTCTCACTCCAGAGGAAAACCTAAAAAGTCCTCTGGAAAGAATTCCCTGAAAAGATCCACCATTGGAGATAGGTTTATCTGTTAAGTCCCCTGATCATCTAGATATAGTCCAGCAATATGGGTTGTATCTCATCCCAACCCATGATTCTCGGGTCCCACTCTACTCACCTAGACATCACATTCTCCCTTATAAAGAAACAATCATCCTTCTAGTGATGTAAAACTCACCCTACGATGATAAAAGTCGATGACTACCAGGAAGGGAATTAACCAGTCCATTCCGAGAGTGACATCATAGCCTATCATCTCAGAGAAATAGAGGTCTCATATGACGTGACACCCACCAACCTCAAGGGGGCACTCCTTACACTATTTAACAGTAGATTTTATTTTCCCCAATGGTGTGTCTAGGGTCATGATATTAGTAGATAAAAAGGAACAGTTCCCTAGGCTCTCCATAATAGCAACATATATAATTCTATCTGAAGATCCTGTATCGAAAAGAGAAGAAGATAAAACTGAGGTGACATGAATTGTACCTTGAACTATAGAGGGTCTGGGATCCTTCTCTTGTTAGGCCGTCTCCACTGTAAAATTATGACCTCCATCATGGCCTTATGACCCTGCCTGATCACTCTGAGTTAGTCCACCTTGTTGTCGTTGAAGGCCCGATGACTGAAAACCATGACTGTAACCTCCACCTCAGCCTGAATGACTAGAAGATCTCTAGTTCATAGACTGGGGAGAAACTAGCGGTGTTTCTCCTGTACGAGGAATCATAGAAGAACCCATGTCACCGGCTTCTCATGAGAATAACTGACATAAATGCTAAATATGGCCCATATTGCCGCAAGATCTGCACTCCACTAGGTCTCTCTGGAAATTTTTCCTCATATGAATGCTCTTCCCGCATTGGTAGCACACCACCTAGCTACTAGAAGAAGTTTCTTGATTCCAATGATCATAGTGCGAAGACCCCCTACGGCTCCTCCAACTGTCAGTATAAGGGATACTAACTCCAGATGTAGAGCTCCCAAGATCACTACTCCAAAATCCTTCAGATTTCACTCCTTGATCAGTGCCTAGTTGACTATAGAAGTGATGGAATTCAGTATGAAGATGGTCACTTATGATCAGATGTTGTTCCTCAGACCATCCTCAAACTTCATTGCAAGGATTAAATCATCACCTCCTCGAATAGGCATGAAGCGGTGAATCTCTGTGAAGTGAGAAGAATACTCCATAACAGAAAGAGTATCCTCCTCCAGACCCATGAACTCCTAGGCTTTATCGGGCCTCAAGGTCTCTGGATAGAAGTAATCATAAAAGGTACACTAAAACTCATCCCAAGCCAGAACCTGCTGGGGTCCCGCCTATGAGATCTCATTCCACCATCTCTTGGATGAATCTTGAAGCATATATATAATGAGCATAACCCTCGTCTCTATAGCCATCTCCATATGCTTGAATACAAAATGAATGGATTCTAACCATGTCTTTGCAGCCTGAGGTCCTCCTTCCCCTGTGAAGGTGGGAGGGTGCTGCTGCTAGAAAACCAGCGTCAACACTGCCATAGAGGGGGAAGGATGTTGTACTCCTTAGAAGGTCTACATGAACCTTATAAATACCTCTAGAAACTATACATCATCACCTATGTCTGAAATAACGTTTGGTACCAAGATTGGCTCAATTGAATGATCTGCCAGAAGTCCTTTATCATCCATTTTTTGGGTCTGATAGCTGCCTTGCAACTGGTGTACAACCGACGGACATCTCAGTGGCATGACTCTGTATGGTAAAATGAACACCATTGATCAAGATTATCAAGGACTGAAAACTATATGGGTAATAAGGGAATAGGAGAGAGAACACATTCTATTATAAAAAACATGTATACATAGAGAATATACTGAACTACATGGCGTGTTCCCTTAAGAATTTCACATGGGCATGTACTTCTATCAAAACTGGTCATGTAACACCCCAAACACAGGAATTGTTGTCCTAACACATGATGTGTACTTGAATCATCTTCCCCTGCTTGAGTCCTTCAACACAACTGAGCTACATGGTTCTCCTAGAACAAGACTACACGGCGTGTTTGTTCCAGACTCGGCGTGTAGTAGATGGGCTTCACCTACCCATGTTGTTAGTGACACGGCCAGATACACGGCTCATACTACACAAAATGTTCCACATGGACATGGCATGCACTAAAGGATTTCAACCGACCCATGTTGTTAGTTACACGGTTGGATACCTAGTCCACACTACACAACCTGTTCAAAAAGACACAGCGTGTATAACATAATCTTTCATCCATCCATGTCGTTAGTCACACGGGTGATCACATGGTCTACCCCACACGATGTGTACATCAGGCACACAACGTGTTCTTTCATGAATTCACAACCCCAATTTTTTTCCCACTCAGTCAGTAACACTGTTAGAGACTACACAGTCTGTACATACAGTACACTTAGTGTACATACAATACATGGTGGGCAGTTAAGAAAAACAGTTTATTCCATAACAGAAGAACACATGGAATGTGTTCATCATTACATGCCATGTATTCTGTGTTTTTCTAGATAGTAAGCCTCGGAAACTTCTACAGAACCCAAAAAACACTGAAAAGAACATTAAAGTGCAAAATTATGATCTGTGAAGGCTCATACTCCCCGTGAATCATAGCTTGGCATCTTATACGTGTCATATACAAGAAAAACAAGGCAATGATACACCAAATTCCGATCCATGATGGCCGATAACACCTCAAGAACCAAATTATGGAGTTCATTGAAGTAAAACTTACACAATTCAATACCATATGAAAATAATATATTCTATCAATGCATTTATCACAACACCATACATATCTTGAAAAAAACTATCTCAACAACATGCAATTGTTAATGCACCCTAAATGGAATTACAAGACTACATGACATGTGATTTCTAGAAAGTTCCTATGTGATGAATGATATGGAATACCCTCATCTCATTAGGTTGAAATAGAAATAAAACCTCAATAATATCAATGATAACAGCACAAAACTTTTGAATCACCAAACTGGGAAAATCAAATCAACAGTGAAATTGAAAACCAGAAAAATTGCAATAAATATGGTAAATTGGCTTTTCCCCGTACACAGGTTAGCTACTCCTAAGAACTGCTTATTACCAAGTACCAATTTGTGTCCTATCCTTGACTATATGCTCTAGAAAGTATGTCAAGAATAAAATATTTCCTTTGATACCACTTGGTAACATCCTGGTGCTGGAAGCTGCCCAGAAGTTCCCCGTACTCTGTTGGTCACATGAACTCAAGAAAATTTTCAAAAATTCTTGAGGCTACCGACTAGAAGTGTGGGCTATAGGTGTGATAGTGGGAAAACTATTCCCTCATTATCAGAGTGACACAGCGGATGTAAAACACATGTAGTAACTACAGGAATAAAATTCCATACAAAAAACAAAAGTGGAAGACTAAATAAATAAACAGCTGGAGAACATATATAAGGATTCATGATACAAATGTCTAAGAAAGCTTCCAAACATGTCAAAATGATAAAATAGTGTACTAAACCAGTACAAGAAAAATATTAAATAAATTCACCGCATCGAAAGCCAAAGCTTGGTCCCATTCTCTCCAACTTCAAATAAGTCAAGTACATGAAGAAGAAGGGCGCTTGCCCTTACCTATACCTGCAACAACATAATCTGTTGAGACCCAAAAGCATGGATTAAATAGGGTGTATGACTAAATCCATTTCGAAAACCACCAAAAGCTGTTTGTGGATTTTTCATCCACATTAATCCAATGACTGGGTTACTAGTTAGCATAATTCCCAAACTCCATAGAATTGAAAAATTGAAATGTGTGAGGTGTATTTTGAGGAGATTTATCATTACCCACATCAATAGGTACCTTCATCTTATAACTTTTGAATTTATCCACTTGATAACTTTCCTTTTCACACTTGTAACACCCTATAATCCCATTCTGGAAATCATATAAATTCTCCATCCCATACATATGGCATATAGATGCTCCATATTTAATTCTACCATTTTTTCATTCATGATACTTGATCATATATTTATTATGTAGAATAGTGTAATTATCAAAACATACACTTTCATTTTCTGATGTTAGGGAACATCGAATGGAATCATCATATCTACTAAATAATCTTATTGAAAAGAAATTTTAGATACATGGTTTCATTCCCCCAAAGATTAAATTGATTTTTCTTTTAGGGATATTGATTCACACGAGGAATACTTTGAAAGTATTTTAAAATTATCATTAAAAGTACGAAAATATTAATCATCCTTTTTGAAGCTCAATTAATTCATTTTACATCATTGTTCAATAAATTTTAGGGAAGAACTTACTGAAAACTATCCTATTAAACTGGTCACATTCAATAGATTCAATTTAGCCTTATTCCATATTATTCTTAAATAGCCATAAATATGTAGATTCACTTAAAAAATCATAAAGATCAAAAAATGAATTTTTCATTCTCCAAATACTAGAGAATATAAAATATCTTTTCAGTTGTGCATATAAATTTTTTGAAACTAGTGGATCATTGGAACCACTAAAAGAAGGTGTATGTTTCATTATTAATGTCTTAATAGAACATTGTTTCATATTTTTATCATTTGGATGTTCAAAATGATTAATATCTTTAGAATGTTGTGTGATCATAGAAAAAATATTGTTCATTCCTACTTTGATAACACTCGGGTCCTCATAAGGGCCAATCATTCCACTAGCCATTTCATTCAGCATTAAAAATATTCCATCATAATCCTACCAATGACTAAAACAAGAAATGATAGTTTGATAAACACTAATCACTATGGTAAAACCACATAATCAAGTTATATTTCTAATAAAATTTTAATATATGAAGTTATTGGATTAATCATGGATTCTTCATTCTTGTTCCCAAAACTCAATGATTTTGACCTATATTTACTCATTTCCTTGTAGTCCTTACTAAGGTTTTGTCACCCTAGTTTATAAATGCTGATAAAACCTTTACTTTGATACCAACTGTAAAGACCCAATATTTTTAGACATGTATAATAAATAATTTTAGATAAATATTGATTATATTAAACAAACATATTCCTGATGACCATAATAGTTTAGTGCCTTTCAACACATGAAACACATTATTCTAATTTGGTGAAATATATTCAACATATTCCATTAATATCTATAATATTATTGACCCTACTTAAAACCATTCATTATAAACTGGTGAAATTAACCATAAGAAGTGGTGAGCATAGATATCAGTAAGGTTAAACATTGAATATACAATAGAATAACATGAGATTAAGTGTACGAAAAAAGGATAAAAAATTTGAAAAATATTTCATACATATCAAATATCATTTTCATGAATCATGTAATTAATGATTTCAGATCATAAGACGTAAATCATAAGATAATAAAATCTCATGATCCAAGAGAGTATACCAATGGCATAAAACCTAGAACTTATGGAATATACGTATACTTATAATATATTATGTCAATGATAACATAAAATACATTAATAGTATGTTGGGATTGGGATAATCAATCATGTACCTACTTCGTGCTTTCCATGGCATCTTGTGTACATTCTCATTTTTGAATTACGATGACCTTCTAGGTACCCTCTTGTTGTGGGAATTACATGATTCCCTTTTTACCTCTTATTTCTAGAATATGGTGAACTCCTATGATCCCTTTGAGCTCATAGAATGTTTATTATTGCCCAATTAATTTTATTCAGATATAGGTCCCACCTATCAAATAATGAAAACTGCACATATGTGGGCCACTAGACCATAAATGATTCACTATCTAAAATCCAATGTAATTAAACAAGTATCATAAACAGTTCATCATAACATACCACATAGGGAATAAATATATTAGATAAATATAATTTCACCATAAACATAAAAAATTCATAGAATTAATAATAATGGTATCATTTGGTCATCTCCCTATTAAATAATTATTATGTGAAAATAATGTCATCCTGGATGGAAAATTGTTTTTGAATGATCGATTAAAATAAATCTTGCAGAAAATATCTACTACTTTATAAAAAATTACAATAGCCAAAAAATTATAAATAAAAACATTTTATTTGAAAATATACTTATATTACCAATATTTCTGATTCAAAATTATAAATTATTCACGATGATAGAAAATTCCATTCTTTTTTATAAGTTAAATATCATTCCTTTTGTATATTTTTTCAGAAAATTCCCAAAGGAGCCTAGTTTATAAAATTTAAAAAAAATCTTTTCAAACAACTTTATAAAAATTAAAAAATTCAAAAAAAACCTTAAATATTCATAGGAGAATGGTAAAACCATTGGGATTACATTTTTATAAAATATAGACATGGAAGATAAATATTCCCCAACCGAAACATAAGATTAAACAATCCTTAATATTGAGGAGATTGTGAAATAAAACCATACTTTCTTATAATCAGTTGAATTGTATTCCCCGTGAGAAAATATATGGATAATAAAATACTATAATATTCCAGATAGTATTCATAATAGAAACTCATGGGCATTATATATGAAACATAGAAGAAACGTGTATTGTATATGCTATGTTCCCCAGATAAATAAAAGTGAGACAAAAACGTTACATAAAGTCAAGATTTAATTTGTAAAAAGGAAAACCTCAAGTAAAATAAATATAATTTTATTATATAACTAACATAGAATGATATTAATATGTATAATATGATATATTATTTACATATGACTTTATAATACTCGTTTATTAACATTTCCATGTTAATGTAATATTTCCAGTAATAACCGCTTTGTTTTTCATTACTGTTTTTCTTTTTATTTTTAGTTATCATAGTCAGATAATGATTTACTAATATTAATAATGGTAAAAATTATATAAATATCATATATATTCATAATATAGGTATTTATGGTATTTTAAAAAAAATGAAAATAAAATACACTGTTTATGGACACAGTTGGCCGTACGTATGCATGAATGTTGTTTTTATTTTATTTTCTGGTTAAAAGAAATAAAATTATATAATATATTATCATTATATAATATTTTTTATGAAATTAATATCACATATTTTTATTAAAATCATTCTCAATACATTCCATGTAATGTGTGAATGAATCACATCACTTCGTGAGGTGGTAGTCTAACGTACACAGAAATGATGTTATTTTATTCCAATAAAATGGAAAGTAATAATTTATGTGTGATGTAACAACTAAAAAATAATAATAAAATATTAAATATAATATATATCCTATATAAACTGTAAATCCTTCATTATTCCCAACCATTACTATTGGTATGGGAAAATACGACCTCGGTTCATGAGGCAGTAGTGCTCTGTACACACAAATGATGATTGAGTATCTCATTTGGTGGAATTGTGTGGTGTTTTTTATTTTTTTGGTAATAACATTAACATAAAAACATCTATATATATTTAATATATTTTGTTTATTTTGTAAACATGATATAAAATATTTAATGGGTCTGAGGAAGATATAAAACAAAAACACTAGTTGATGAACGTTACATATTCATCGGGTATCTCCTTTTTATTTGAATCGAAGCACATACTTGGAGGTATTTCCATCCAAATGAGTAATTCTAGGATGTTTTGGGAGATTTTATGAGTAAATTCCGATAGGGTTTAAAAAAACTAAATAGGTATTTAATTGTGAATAACAGGAAATAAGATATTCTCTTTTATTTAAATGGGGACGAGCACTTTGGGAATGTATCAAAAAAATAATTTATAATAAATTATTTATCTATAAAAATACATACAAAAGGTAATTAATAATAATATAAGATAATATATGGTTATAATATCATCAAAAAAAAGATTTTATTTTTTATTTGGTTTTATTTTAAACCTTATAATTTTGATTAACCCATAGTTAACCTATGATAATTTTACTAACGTTAAGAACATTTCAAAGTATATAGGATATAATTTTTACATATAGTGTGTTAATTGGACCATAAATGTGACTTTTTTATATTTTTCACCTTATATCATCCTTTTTGTATTTATTGAATATTTTTATGTTTTATAATTAATTTAATAAATTAATATTTTCATAAAATATCTTAAGTATCAATTTTGACGTTATTAATTACATTGAATTTAAGAAACTGAATACAACAAAATATATATAAACCAAATAATTTAATAAAACCATAATATATCATTTTAATATATAAATTTCGTTTATCACCATAATTAAGTAAAATTATACTTATTTTTATATTTCTAAATTCATTTAATTGTTTGTTTCATTAATTGAATAATAACTAAATTATCATTGAGTAAATATTTATAATAATTATTTATTCGATAAAAATTAAAAAAAAATCCATGATGTTGATAAAAAATTTATCATTCATAATAATATATATATTCTTGCATATTTTCTATTTAACCCCATTTTAAAAATATTATACTTATTAAAATTATTTGTGAAACATTTTTTCACTCATTGATTTTAATAATATCTTTGTCATTTCCATGTAAAAGTTTCCATCAAATAATTATATTCAAAACCATGTCTTATAATAGTAAAATTAATTTCATTCAGAAAATCTAGAGCCCTACCCGGAATGTGACTCTACTATTCCTCATTTCGATGGACAGAAGACCTCATGCGCACCACCAAAAATGCTAGAGGCTTCCAACTAACAGCAAGGGAATAGGTTGTGTATGTGGGTAATTTATTACCTCAATGATCTAATTTATAATAGTATTAGATGATAGAATGTATGTAGCAGAAACAAAAATAAAAACAACAGGATAAGAATATTAATTATAACAACCCATTCAATAGGAATGAGTAACTGGAAGAAATAGAATAATAGAATCATATACAATAATGATAATGATCCTAATGTTATGAAAAAATGAAATTATATGGGAAATCGGGAATATTGGAATATACTTAATTCTAAAAAAAATACCAAAATTACTAAAATGGCTACAAAAATAATATTGAGTATAGGGTTAGTCCGCTTCCACCAAACCCCATACAATTTTGTAAATCATTAAAGCATCAGATGTCGCACGATTCCCATTGTCTGTATCAGCAATCAAAATGTCATCATGGGAACCATATGTATCCCAAGTAGGTTTTGAGATATAATATCTATATGCATCCACCCACATTGCCTATGTTAATCCATTTTGTGAAATATAAAAATTAAAGTGTGCCATGAAATGGTAAATGTAGGTAAGAATAAAATAAATGAGTAACAACCTAGAATGGGTTTCTAATTTCTCACAGTACTAATATTACCTGCATTAATATAATCTAGATTTTAAAAATTAGGTACATGTTCAAGATATAATTTATAAAAAGTGCCCATTATTAACAGGGAAACAAAAGTGGATGACCCCAAGATTTTTATTTTTCTTAGTGTACACATTTCAATGTCATCATTAAGGAATGAAATAAATGTAAATATGGAATATCAATTTTGAAAATGAAATAAGGTCATCAATTACTATAGTTGAGTCCTCACCCCATCCAATAATATTTATAAATAATCCCAAGGATCCCTAAAAGATTATTTTATTATACCGATTCCACTAATTTCATCATATGAAACCAGTATAGTCTTCCGTTGATTACTGAAGTCACAATGAACTCTAAGTTCATACTAAATATATCACATAGGGGACTAGGTATCACCTAAGGCATGGCGTATCCATCTTTCCAATGGTTATTTCCTTAGTTTTTCCCCTAAGGAAATGGTGGCACACACTAGTATATATGAACCACCTGGAGAGATCGTACATGGAAATCCAACATAATTCTCATAGAATATCAATTATATCTAACCAAACACATTGAGTCTATCCATGACATCCTTAAAATTGGACATGAGTTCTTTCCTGGATAGTAATAGGTAATCATTTCAAGCATGTCACATAAAACATGGAATAGAATATTCAATTACATGTGATCTATAATTAATTATAATATCACATGATAAAAATATATCCCAATCAACCAATTAAATATCTCAACATTGATTAAGTAATTTATTTCATGGAACCAAGAATAATATTATGAGATGCTATTAAGAACTAGGTACATGACATAATATAAATGTAAAATAGTTATAATGCAATATGATTATGCATCCAATAAATATGAAAAAGTCATGTAAGAAAGGAAAAAGTGGTTGAACTTAAGAATAAATATATTATATGAAATCAAAGCCATATATATTTCTCAGAATTCAATTATTGACTAAACCCTTTTAACTAAAGAGAAACTCACATGGTTCCTAGCAAATACAAACATGGAAAAATACGCCATAAAGGAGGGAACATCCAAATTTGGGGCTAATTCCATGGATAAAACCCCACATATGGGTTTTTTTAAAGTGGTAGGGTCACATTTTACCAGGTATACATGTTTAATTAATTAATTAAACAATGTTCAAGGTTCTTTGGAAGGGTCTAGTGAGAAAAAAATAATGTCTCATTTAAAAAGAGACAAAACGATGGAAAAAAACCATGAACACATAAATTGATTAATTATCACTCCAATAATCCTTTTTTGAAGTCTAAAATCATCCTAGAATAGACGAAAGTAAATAAATCTTCAAATTCCCTTAAAATAAAGGAAAATTAGTAGTATCTAAACAGACAAACAGATTGAGGAGGAACATTTAAAGAGAATCAATTGGGGTAGAGTATCATATTATCTTCTATATATTTCATACAATAAAAAAGATTTTCTCACCAAATTAAAGAGATAAATAAAAACCTTAAGGTTATATGAGGTGAACCAACATAAGGAAGGGAAGGAGAAATTCACTATAGGAGAGAAAAAGAGAAAATTATTTTCAAGTTAAAAATTTTAATAGGTGTATTTTGGAAATTTAAACATCAAAAAAAGGTCATGTGGTTTGGATACATGGTTGGATAAATCATGTGCCAATAATGCACCATGCCATAACTTGAAGGTATCACATCAAACTTTTAGGTGTGTGGTTTGTTAAACCTTGTGCAGACTATGAAACCCACATTTTCCAAAAAACTGTAGATGGGTCACATGACTGTGCACCCTAGATCACATAGGTTTAGAAAAACCATGAAGACTCTAGGTTCCCATTATCAATTGTCACACATTTTAGGAAAACTATGCGGGTTCGGTGACACATTTTCTCATAACTAAGCAACCATGTATTTCTTTCCCATTTCATGGACATGGGCTTCGAACAAGCTCGTGACATGGTGTATACCTCCTTGGACCCTTTTAGGAATCTTTATTTCATCCAAACAAATGATATTGAAGCAAAAAATAAATATTCCATAGATTTAATAAAATTTGTGACATTACAACATCCCAAAAATAAGAAAATCAACCATCATATTCCCTTTAAAGGGTGGTTAAATGTTGTCATAGAAGAGTTCTGGCCACTGAGCACATACATCATCCTCTTGATCCCAGGTCTTATCTAGTATGTGTCTATGTTCCCATATCACATGAACCATATTAATTTACCTAACTCAATGAGTATTAATGATCTGATCTATGATATATATTGGATTCTCATTGAAATATACATCTGCCTCAATCATGATATCATCCCAGTTTGACAGATGAGAAATGCAAGGAAGATACTGTTGATGCTAAGATACATCGAAGATGGTGTGCATAGTATGGTACCTCTGATGTAATAGAAACTAGTGGGTGGTCAGCCAAACTGTTTCGAATATCTTCATAGTCTAGAAAATGAGATGATAACTGGCCTTTTCTTTCGATTCATCTATGAATCGGTATAGGAGAAACATGAAAAACAACAGATGTCCCACCCTGAACACCATATGAATATGGTGATTACTTTTAATGTACTTATGAATATACCTATATGTTCCCATTCATTACTAAATCAAAATGTTATTTCTATGAAGTCTCCTACAATATAGGAGATCTAGGTAGAGCTACCTTTCCTCCCTCTAGGCCACACAGAGGTGAACGGTATAGTCTACCATAAAGGGCCTCAAGCGGAGCCATCTAAATTTTTTTGGAACTCAATTATTGTAGGAAAACTCATCAAGAAGAATATTACTTTCCCTTAACTTCCAAAATCAATAAATGAAACTTTAATCAAATCCTATAACATTCATAATTTCTGATCGTACTCCTCTTGGTCTAAGGGTGATATGTCATACTCAATAGTACCTATGAACCTAGTTCCTTTTCCAAATCATACAAGAACCATCAAGTAAATATATCATTTATATCTATAATTATAGAATAGGGAGAACCGTAAAGGGGAAATATCTCTCGAATGTAAATCCTCTCTAGCACATCAATGGATAATTCTCCATGATAGGGAGAAATGTGAAACCTTTTTCAACTACTTATTACCACCCACAGTACTTCTTATCTTCATGGAGATATCGGAAATTCTAACAATAGATATATGGTGACATAATTAAACTTTTAATTTGGAATAGTTATATGCTATAGATGTCTATTAGGTCACTGGTGGTCAGCCTTCACTTACAAGCAGGTGGAGCATCGAGTGATGAATCCTAATATCTGACTCTTCATACCTGGCCACCTATAATAACATCGAACATCTAATTAAATCTGGGAAATACCAGGATGACCATAAAAAATAGAGTCATGTGAATCCTTCATCATCTCATCCCATATAATAGAGGGCACCCATACATGACCATGGGAGATCAATGTCTCACTCACATCCACTCCTAAACCAGAATGTGGGTTATCTCTTGTAACACTTTCTATCATATTGAGACCTTCTAAATCATGAAATTATGAGATCAAAATCCACTCTTTAAGGTAGGATTTAACTTATATAATTACTTTTACTGGAATACCATTCTGTCTCTGAACCTAAATATCCATCTCAAATAACAATCCATTAAATTCCACTAACTATTGGCCTCATTGATGATGTGCATCTATGTATTCTTTCTCAATGAAGCAGCAATAGAATATCCTTTTCTGGGTTTTTATGAAATTAAAAGTCCAAATATTATAGGTATTCCACCCACCTATGCTACTTTATATTCGATTCATGTTATTCTAAGATGTATTTTTGACATTTTTTATCCATGTAAATGATGAACCACTCACCTAATAATTTATGCCTCTAACAATGTAGAGAATGAACCACAGATTCTAGTTCGAGGCCATGAATAAGTTCATTTTTATCATGGGCACTCACTAGAGAGACCCATATGCTATAGCCTAACCACCTAGAATAAAAACTTCACCCATTATAATTATTGAAGCATCATAATAAATTGTATAACTCTTACCTTGATCTGGTACAATTGGGATCGCACAGAAGTGAGTCTCCCCTTTAACATCTAAAAATATATCTCACAAGCTTAAAACCATAATAACTGCCCTCTCTTCTCTATTAGGTCTATAAGAGTCATTGTTATGTTGTAGAAGTCACGGATTCATTTCCTATAATAGTTGTCCACCCCTATGAAGTAAGGTATGTCAGGTATGTTCTCGGTATGATCCCCAGAGACCACCACGCTCACCTTATCTGGGTTAACATATACATGTGCCTCTGATATGATATGACCCATGAAGTGAACCTCATTAAACCAAATGTGTCATTGGATTTTATTTTCATATAGTTTTTACTCTCTCATTGTATTCGATATAATCTCAAGATGATAGGAATGGTCATGTCTGGTGCACAGTAACGCTAATACATCATCAATGAATACTACCATGAAAGAATCTATATATAGGTCGAAAAATAGACTCATCAAATCCTTGAATACACAAATTGGGTTCATTAGATTAAATTTAATTACCAGATCCTCATACAATCCATTCCTATTATGGAATGTTGTACACGGTATGACTAATGGTCTCACATGAACCTAGTGGTCTCTTGATATCAAATCGATCATAGTGAAAACCAATTCTCCTTGGGGATGGTTGAGTAGTTCATCTATATGGGGAAGTGGAAGTCGGATCTTCATTATAATCATGTTAATTTTTTTGTAATCCATGCAAAATAAAAGGGTAACATCTGGACTCTTAGTGAAAAATACCAGTAAACCCCATTACAATTTTCATGGTTAGATAAGACCCTTTGAATCTAGATGTTGATGATTCTTATTGAGTTCTTGTAGATCTGTATGTTTTACCCAATAATGAGGATTAAACATCGGTGTCTCACTTGGAACTATATTGATAGTGAACTCAACCTCTCTCTTTAGTGGTAATCTGATGAAATTATTTAAGAAGAAATCCCCAAAATGATCCATTATAGTATGGAACTCTACTAAATTCATTGCCTTGACTCTCATAAGAAGATATTCCAATTGAGCTATCACTCCACCTAACCCATTACACTTCTGTCCATCTCATCATACCTGGATATCCCAATCACCCTTATAAACATACCTTCTTCCCTTACTTGATGTAAAGGATACCCAATGGAGATATAAATCCACTTGGGAAAGATAAGGCATGAACCATTCCATACCAAAAATGACATTAAAATTTGAATTCTCATGGATTAAGGAACTCCAGACGAAATAGAACCCACATATTTTAAGGGGACTCCAGACACTATAATCTTACCTCTATTTTAACCCTTAATGGCATGTCGAGAGACATTACTCCACATTAGTACTCGATTAAAAGTCCAAGACATTCCCCAACCTCAATGGATATAAAATATTTTGAAAAACCTTTTTAAAAAATGGAATAATATTAAATAGAGCCTACTAAAATGGTTCTTCTTACTATATATGGACTTGGACTTTGTTTCTATGGTGCCGATTACACTGTATAAATATTTTCTGATCTGCAGCATGACATTGTATCCAAGATTTCCTGGTTAGATCTTCTCTTCTCTTGATAATAGTTTGATTCATAACTGCCTTATCTATGACATAATACTCAGTTTGAATGGAATGTACAATACCAACTATCATCCTAACATGGAATCATAGATCCCATACCTATAAGGGGTGCTAATATGGTTCCCATATCCCTTGATTCTAGAATAAAATACTTGAAGAATCACTGAAGGTGACCCATCGTTCTTCAAGCCCAATGGTCAATTGGGTTCTCCCAGAACTGAGGCTTCTGTGGCCTAACCTTCCATACTGGTGACAAAAAATGGAGTAATATGTGCATGTCACCTAGTTGGAAGATCTTTATAATGCACCTGTAAAATTATTCTTCCTACTAATATAAGAAATATCACCATACAATTGAACTGAACCACCATGGTTTTCCTTTCCAAATTCATTAATATTATGTTCTATAATTAGCTCTTTGTTCAATATTTCATTAATATTATTCAATTGGATGATGTTCCCCTATAAATGGGTGGAATAACCCATCCCATCCCTAAAACACTTCACAGTCATCCACTCATCACTGGTCTGATAAGGAAATGAATATTGTAGCTCAGTGGAAAAATAAGAATAATCTTTCACAATTATAGTGAACTACTAAAGATAGATGAACACCCTAGTGTGGTCCTCCATTAGAGTCTACTAGAATAAGTGTTCATAGAAAAATATCTAGAATTCTCCCAGATCATACCCCAATGGAACTCATGTAGAGAGATGATGTCCCTCCAATGCTTTGTAGAATCACATAACATATAAGCCAAGAGCGTGGAAATCCTCTTCGGAGTCATCAATAGATGGTGGAATATATAAACTATAGATTCTAAGAATGACTTAGTATCCTAAGTTACCTTATCCCCTAAGATGTTTGGATGTTTTTTGAAACTAAAATTAATGATTCATCTATACCATATTCATGGAAGATCACTGAGAACATTCAAAATACTGAAATAATTAAAGGAAACTATTATTGAACAGATCATTGGTGCCTAAATGATGCTAAACCGTAGGTTCCATATGTGTAACTATAGGAGGTATCATGGGTGGATTTGGTCCTACCACCTCTATTTTATTCACATCAACAATCTATTTGAATACCACCCATGAAAATCATGGTGGAATATCTCTACAATTACCAAGATAACTCCTCAGATAGGGTTTACAATAGATATGGAAATTAGATAAGGAAAACAAATATATAACACCCCTATACAAATGATACACACCATTCTAACTGCTTCTAAATCAAGGTAATGTGGAAATAAAATGTCACATAAGGATATCAAAATACATGGTCTACCACCCATTACTATGTCTAGGTCTGGGTAACAGTTTCACATTTCTCAAATATGGTGACCATTTCGATTTAAAGGAGGTATTCACTTTAATCTATTTATGTATATAGTTTCTTTTGTAAAGGTTTCATTTGGATGATTACTATTCAATTATATAAGGGCCCATTGAACTCACAAATTAGAGAGTGGAATCTAATGAACCCTAAACATTACACATCCTTGCATGGATAATGGGATCATTTCTATAAATATGAAAAATCAAGAACTACAAGGATTAGTAAAACACAGAACAACCGAAATCACTTAAAAAAGAAAAAATTCACACTAGAAAAAAAAAATAGAATGACATAATGCATGGAATTTAAATCCTATAATTCCAAGTATGATGAATAATCTAACACAGCCTCATATCATCGGGCTATGGTAAACAAAATCCCATATCATTTATAATTTCACTAATAAAATGAATAGTACAAAACAAGTACATTACCTAATGGTGAAATATACGAAACTATAATAGCATGAGAAATAAAGGCATTGTCCCATCCTCGGTAATTTGGGTTTCCCCTGTACAAGGGGTATCTATTCCAGCCACAGGATCTCGAAAAAATTCCTATATCCTAGCCTCCAGTATAATCCTAGTCAGCATTACAAAATAAAAAATAAGCTCTCTGGTTCTACATTATAGTTCCCAGCCCTGAATACCACTCTACAATGCCCTTGGGTGGTGTCCAAAATACCTAAAGTGAACCTCCCCACATGACATAGGATTTCAACTAGTAGCAGGGTCCTTGGGTATGTTTGTGGGGAAACTATTCCATCATAAATCAAAACTTGCAAAGCAGTAGAAGATAGAATATAAATAGAGAAAGCAAAAATAAGAGATAGTATAAGCATTATAATAATAATAATAACCCATAAATAGGAATGAGTAACTTCCGGTAGATGAATATAAGTAATAGATACAATAGTGATAAAGATCCTGATTCTATAAAAAGATGATATTACAAATGGATCATGGGAAACAGTAAAATAAAAAAATCATTAAAAACTACCAACTTGACCAAAACAATCTCTAAAAAGCATCTCGAGAAAAGGATAGGACCTCTACCTCCAATCCACATGCTATGATACAAATCAATCATACATATAAAGATACACATTTCCCTTTGTCCATTCCTCCAATCATGATGTCTGATTGGGTTCCATATAAGGCCTGATTGGTGTGTGAGATACAATATAAGCAAGCTACCACCAACGATGTCTAGGACTATCCTTTTCATATAATAAAAAAATAATGGTGTACCGGGAATGATAAATGTAGGAATGAACTAAATAAATGATTAACTTCTCAGTATAGTTTCCTAATTAGTCACCCAACTCATACCACCTAAATCATATTATTCCTATTATCTGAAAAGAGGTACAAGTTCATTCAATATTATTTATACAGGGGCCAGTGTAAACATCTAAACTAAAATAGGCAGACCCCATGATTTTTCATTATCATATTTGAAACAATTGAATGTCATAATTCAAGCATGCTTAAAATATAAATAAATAACATAAATTATGTACAACTAAGTAGGCCGTCAATTCCAATAGTGGAGTCCAGATCCCATACAAGGTGATCTATATAGAATCCAAATGGTCACTATAGGTGTCTCTGATAAAACCAATGACACCAATTTTGCCCATGTCAACCCATATAGGTGCGTCATGTATCACTCATGGAATAGATAACTATAAGCCTATACAATATATCCCACATACGGGATGGGTTGTCACTCGATCCATGGCGCAACCATTTTAACAATGGTTCCTTCCTCAGTTTCTCCCATAGGGGACTAATGTCACCCACAAATATGTATAAATTGTCCAGAGATCCCTATATTAATCCAATGTATCACTTCAGGAGCATCATGTATATCCAACCAAACATCATGAGTCCATCCATGGAATCCTTATAATGGGCCAAAGTTCTCTGACATCCTATAGTAGGTTTCCATAGCTATAAATGAACATAACACATAACATAGCATATAAAATTACATGTCATAAATTAGGAATGACAATATTACATTCCAAAAAACTAGCACAAGAATACAATTAATGACCTTAACATGGAATAATACATTTAGTGCAAGGCACTTTCCATAAGCTTAAGATATGGAATTTGGAACATGGTATATAGAATATTATAAATGTAAAATATTAATAAGTTTGTAATAATAAGCATCCAATAATTATGAATAAAAATTATTCATCGAGAAAGAGTAGGAAATTAAGCATCAAGCTATGAGGGGAAACCTAAGGCCTTCAAATTTATTAAAAATTCTAGTATATATTAAATTAATATATAAAAGAACCAAATTACATAGTGGATAGAAACATAAATGCATTGAAAAAATGGGCCACAAAGTTGGGAACACTCAAATGGTTGGCCAATGGAATTGATAACACCCCATGGTTTGGTTTATCAATAAGGTAGGGTCACAAATTTACACTGGAAACTAATTTAATTAATTTATTAAATCAAATTGAGTCATTATAAAGAAGGGTATAGTAAGGAGCACCATGACCCATCATTTAAAAGGGAATAAAATGTAAATAAAAAACTAGACAAATAACTACACTATTGTATCACTCCACACATCCGTTATCGAGGATTGAATTTACCTAGAACAGAATATTATGACAAAATCACCAAACACCATTAAAATTGGCAAAAATTTCACATTTAAATAGATCAGCAGGTGGAGTTGGATCCTTGAAATTAAAGTAAGGAGATGGAGGATCTTACCAAGAGTTATCCTTTTCTTTCCTTGAAGATTTATTTTTTCATTGTTTGAAGGATATAGATAAAAAACAAATGGATAAGGGAGGAGGATCCAATGTGTGGATGGGAAGTATAAATCCAATGGAGGAGGGGAGTAAATGATTGTCTCATTTATGTAATCTAATTAATGAGGGGGTATTTTGGAATTTCACCCTCAATAAAGGGTGCATAGTTAGGATGAAAGGGTTTCCAAACCGTGAGCCAAGCCATTTTATGAAGGTGGATCAATGCATTGTTAGGGGCACATTTTGATTAACCGTTCACAAACCATGAAAATCCAAATGTCCAAAAACTACAGATGGGTTGTATGGTTTCATTAAAATTGTGAGGCCCCCAGGTGCCCAATATCTATATTCATAAGGTTTTGGAAAAATTAGTGGGATTGGAAGTGTGGTTTCTTCTAACCAAGTGGTCCAGTCATTCCCTCCCATTTCAAGGCCCAGGGTTTGAAAGGAGCCTCAAACACAACTGAAAACACTTTAAACCATTTAATATTTGTTATTAGGGATAAAAAAAGGAAATTAAACACACAAATTGATCATAAATTAAGGATAAGTAATGAAATTGCAAAAATATTTGGAAAAAGGTTAGGTTATTTTTATACTATTTATTATATTATTTTTACCCTTAATTAATTAATTTTCCCTACACCATCAAAATAAAATTTCTAATGTTACTATTACTTTTGTGCAAAAATAAAAGTGAACTATTTTATAAATTTATAACTTTTGATTCAAAATAAAGAATCCATTTCTTATAATTGAAAAAAATTTCTACAATAAATTTAAAATTAATCTCATTAATGGGGTAAGAAAAAGTATTTTAAAAGTGAAAACATCCAGAATATTGAAATTTATTTATATACAATTTTTTTGTGAAATTGAATCTATTTCCCAAAATTGGATTAGATGATATAAAATAGATCTAATTATACATTAAAACCAATAACTTATATAATTTAACACTATAAATAACTTATTTTGACAATTTGATTTCAATTAATATTCATTATTTTTCATTATTCCTCAAAACATGAAATTTACCAAAAAATAAAATAAAAAAGCAATGTTTATAATCCTCTTTCAAATTTTTAGTTTAATTTTTTCAATAGAATTTAAAAAATAATAAAAACCAGAATTAAAATATTTACACCATTTAAAAAATTCTAAAACCGTCTCTTTAATAGAATACAACTTTTATGGGTTAAATTGAATTTGTTCTTATATCATTTCTATAAAATGCATAAGATGAATCTAAAACATTAAATTTAATTTATATTTAATTAATATTATCCAAAACGGGTGATTTTTTATTATATAGAATAAACCTCAATTTTACTCATTTAATTAGTTTTTTTAGAAAAAATATTTTATTTTATTTTTTTGAAAAGGAATTAATTTACATTTATAATTATATAGTCACCAAGGAATTAATTATATATACATGTATAAACAAAAATTTTAAAATTTTGATAGTCATGTTCATACCTGTCATTCTAACATATATGTTATAGTTGTATTGTCTGAATAATTATAATAATAAATGTATATTTCGTAGAAAATAAATGTTACCTTTAGCACAATAATATCTTGTGGTTCATGTCACAAAGAAATCATTGAAATCAAAATACATTTCCTATAAAAATCTAGGTCTGACACTTTATCTGTCAATATGATTAATTTAAAATAGTATCGATTCTCATATTATTCACTTTTTTATAAATGGAATCTCATGAATAATATTCCCACATTTTTAATATGTATATCACATGATATTTAACACAATTATCTTTATAATAACTTTTAATCTAAATTTTTATTTCATAAATACCCATCTTTTAATTTATAATTGTTAATAATGTTTTCAAGAACTCTACCATCTTCAATCAAATGTAATGATCTTAAAATCTATTATTTTAAAATCCCAAACTATTTGTGTTTTGATATTATCAATATCTTCTCATTTTTTAATCCACTAATCACATCTTGAATTATTACTTATTCATCAATACAAAAAAATTTGGAATTAATCATTAGAAAAATAATCACTTGATACTATAACCCAAGAAATCTCACATTTTACTAATTGGTGGCCCCTTTGTATCATCCTAAACACCCTTATCTATTCTTTGAATTCTTTATTTGGATCTTGTGTTTCTCCTTGTAACCCTTTAATTCCTACATGGAATACCTAGTTGCTCTTACATATTATCATTGATAACATTATGTTTCCTTAGAATTCTTTTGTTGAAACTTATGTTCAATATTGGTAATCATTATCTACCATCCTACGGACCCCAATGTATCATATTAATGATCAAATACATTATAAAATTTCCAATGAATATCCCATACATGTCACTTTCAATACCGGTATGGATCAATTATGATAAATTTTATTCATAGAGAATTGTGTCTTTATGTATCATGGGGTTGTTTTGGACTTTCTTAATCATCTGTATGAATGTTAAACAAAACGCCAAGATATTCTTAAGAGTTAAAATGTTAATCATATGTGTCACTCATAATCTTAGAGGAACACCTACATGTTTTGGTAACTCCTAACACATTTCAATTTGTATTATTTTTAAATTCTTAACAACCCCTACATATTCATCAAATTCATTAAGTTACCCTTATATTTACAAAGGATTTTAAAATTTTATTAAAAATTAATTATATATGAATATTTATAAGAATAACATGTTATGCACCTTAATCCAACAACAAAAACCTGCATCAATCTCTTATCAATTCAAAACAAATCTTTATACCTTAAAAATATTCACAGTAGTTTCATGTGGTTCTATATCTTGATTAAAAATCTTTTTATACCTTCAAAAAATTTATTGGGTTTTACACAAATTATATCATAATTACATTGAAATCCATATGATATTCCATAACTCATTATAAATCAAATCCCATATGGGTCACAAGCCGTCTACATCATAAAAGTCACACACCATATAACTGGTTACATTCCATTTTAGTAAAAAAAAGATCGCCCATAATCATCTATGATTGAAAATGGTATGAAACATGATGTTTAACAATATCCATATACATAAGTCATTCCACCCAGATAAAAACCCATTATATTTATATAATACAACATTATTTTAATTTTATAATATATGTTATACGTTATGTGGATCATATACTAAATTGAATACACAAAGTATTTTTTTTTGAAATAGTGAACATGTGGTATTATAGTTAGTTCATGATATACATTTCATGAGGTTTTACGAATAACTGAAATTTCATGCAACAATCATGGTCAAGGAAATTTCACATGTGGTAATTTTTTATTTAAAAAATATTTTTAATGAAAATTTAAATTAAAATGAAGATTTTATAATGTGATCCCAACAACCATAAAATCAATTCAAATTATTTTTAATGGTTTCAACTATTATATTATAAAACCAAGATAATTTTAGTAGTTGATTTATTTAGTTTTGTTACCATAGTAAGGTGAATGATCTAGATCCAGAGTAACCTAGAATGTTTCCATTTAATTTATTAAATTTTAATTATTATATATATTTGTGTTATAAAATTATGATTAAATTAAAATTTTATGATCATTGATTCATCCTTCTCTCTTTTATATTTTTATTTTATACATGTCCATGGTTTACTTTTTGTAACATGTCATCCATAGTTCCCCTCACACTAATGTGAGAAAAATTATATAATATGTGGGTTCTACTATGAGAAGAGTTTTCATAACATTATCTAATGTTAAACTGAAGAAGAAGAATCACATTAGAATATTGGATTTTGAAAATCGAGTAGAGCCATAATTATATTGTTTTCCCTCTAATGTATCGATTGGTTTATCAATGCTAGATAAACCAGCCAATTGACAAAATATCATACTCATTTCACATTTAATTATATATTTTCTTGGTTAATGACTATTCTATTATATCGCATTGATAAATAATAATTAAGATGAATACTTAGATATAAATGCACCATTTTTTGTATTATGTATTTTATGTCGCATGTTTATTTATTTATATATGATAACATAAAGAGTTTTTTATTATAATTTTTAGAATGAAAAATATTTATAATAAAAATAAAATTTAAAATACCTTAATGAAAAGATTTAGTCAAATGACTCATTCAATTAGATTAATTAAAATATATTCATAGATCAAGGTTCTCTTCTTACCTAATTTCGGTTACATCCATAAGTAGAAGAGTTATAAGGAAATTAATGGAGAAACATTACCATATTACAGTAAATATAATATTTTTTAACACAATTCATGATATATTGAAGAATTTAAATTGTAAATTCGATTTCAAGATTTATATATTGAGGGGTCCACATAACATACTATATAGTTATTAGTTAATATAGTTATCTAGAGTAAAATATATTGAATTATTTTATAGAAGTATCATGCTCATAGTATATTACACAAAAAGAAAAATATATATATCTATTCCTATTAAAATGTCTAAGTTATTGGATATTATAAATTCAATGGTGATAGAAATTGTGATTTGATAAAATATTGGTATAAATAATTAATTATTTAATTAAAAATAATTATCTTGTAATTAAAATAACATATTTTGTTTAAATTATTCCATTGTAGAGAGTTTCAAGTTACACCATAAACTGATTATCCTTATGACCAATACAATATAAATATAAATAATTATCTTTGTATAAAATTACAAGAATGTTAAAGTAACATTTAAATAATACAATGATAGGTAATGAAATAAACTATGTTAAAGCACTTATGACTATTTAAAAATGGTATAGAGTTAGTATAGTGGATAAAAATTCTCAAAAGAGCCTCAGAGATGACTAATTGGATATCCAATCAGTATCATCTTATTACCATCCTAATAGTTACGCCTTAAATCGTATCATGGTTTTTTCTTTTCATTGTTTAGGAAAGGTTTATGGTTGAATTGGGAGGATACCTTTAGTGGTAAAGTAAGAGGTTTGTTGGTTTTTCACACGTAACAAATATTTTTTTAGACTTTTAGAGAATTAATTGTTGTGTAATAGTATTACAGGTCGCATAACAGCATTATAAACTGTGTAATAATATTACATGGCATGTAGTGGATCTTCTTGAATGTCATGAATTGTTTCACACTATGATGGGTACATGTCGTGATTGGTCACTACACATCATAATGATGTTATTGAACTCTTATTAAATCAGAGCATTTTGGTGTTAATGTAAAATGGTGCACATTTCTATGGTTAAAAAACATCTTTATTTCACATTGTGTAAGACCTGACATGAAATGGGAATTTAATTATCAACGTGTCTTCTCTGTTACAGTAATAAAGACTGTCACAACGTGTAATAGGATTACACGTCGTATAACACCCTGATAACAGCCTATAAAAATAAGAGTGTGCTTGGAATTTCTTTATTCACATATCTCCAATTCCTCATCCTTTGACCCAAAGAATTCCCCAATTTTTCTTGGAGCCTTACAATCCTTCAGGATCCATTACATTGGAGTTTGATCATCATTGCTTTGGTGGGTGATATCAGGGTAGGTGTTCATCATTTTTATTCATGTTTCTCTTTATGAACTCTCTTAGGGATTCAATGGATCATCCTAAAATTGGTGCATATTCCCCCATGATGTTGGATCTCACTTCTAGGTTGACATCAAATATTTTATATGCCTTAATTCTCATTGGTAGTTGTAATTTTGAGTGTCAAGTTTTAGGAATGATGTGGGTGGATCTGTCTTGAATGGCCAAATTCAGTATTCCAAAAAAAATTATTTATTCAAATTTCTTATTTAAATCCAATTTCAATCATTTTATTTCAATTAAATTGATGAAAAACTAAATCCAAAGAATTGAGAGTTTTTAAATATTTTGGCACATAAATTTGGAAAAACCCAAATTATATTGAATTAGGGAGTGTTTATCAAAATTGGTTGATATAAATTGGTGAATTTAAATTTTGGATTTGATGAAAATATTTTCAATTAAAAATTTTGAATTTTACTGAGGAAATGAACTGTGAAATGTGTGGAATTGGTTTTGAAAGGATTTCAAACTTGTGGAAATGGATTTAAAATGTTTTGATATAAACCTACTGGTTTTTTTATGAAAGCAGCATGTTTCTTATTAAAACCCGCTTTGGTTTTAAATGGAATGAATTTCTCATTTGGGAAATAGAATTGTGGTATTTATCTATTTTAAATACTCTTAAAATAAATTTCTCATCTTGTAAAAATGCATGAAATTCATAAGTAGTTAGTGAGTTATCTAGATATACTCTACACTGTTACAACATTCTAAAACATACCTACGGTGGGTCACATTTTCTATGGGAGGGTGATGAGTTAACTCTGTACAGTGTTAGGGGGACGTGAGTATACTAATTTTTCTAAGATAACATAGAGAGTTCAAAATCTTATTGCTAGTTAATACCATCGTATCGTTTAGAAGATGGCCATGTTTCTTGATTATTCATTTATATGTGAGATACAAATGTATGCCAATGTTGTAAAATTGATTTAAATTCCTTTTCTAGAACTACATAAACTATTTTTTGTAAATATTTTATTTAATCCATTGTTCTATTAATATTCCATCCCATTTACGTTATTTAAAAGTATATTTCATCTCTTTGAAATTGTATATCATGTTTTTTTAAATATTCTATTTATTTTCCAAACCTGTTTATTTGGAAAATTGAGATATCTAATTTGGATAATCATAATTTCTAATATGTTATGGAATTTATAGTGGTATTATATTAGGCTTAGTCTCACACCCTACTTTTTCTATCATGTGTTTTTCGATTTTCTTCTTCATGGTTCGAGCAAGGGGAAATGATCTCTTATATGAGAGTCCAATTGTTGATCCTTAGCCATGGTGATTTGTGTCTTTATAGACCTTGATATTTTTTTCCAAATTTGGTACATTGATTGTTGTAATATGGGATATTATTCATTTTTTTAATCTAGTACCTTACTTGTACTGTAGTTTCTTTTATATTCTTGTTGATTTTCTTGTCTTTCTTCCTCTATGTTTTGTGGAAAATTTGTTTCCACATGCATGTTGTATGGTGCTTGGTTCTATTTGAAAACTTGTGGGGATCAGGAACAACCTTCAGGAAATTTGGGGACCAGCTCTATTATTGGGATACCAGGGTTCCTAGGATGGTTATTGACAAATTGGAATCAAAGTATTATTGTTGAGCATTTTTTCATGAAGCTAGTATGAATTTTTGAAATATTTTCAGAACATATGTGGTGGTTGAGATTGATTTTCTAGCCATCTCCAAATGTAATGAGCCTTACATTTCTATGGATTATAAGGTAAGGACAACTTATATAATAGTTTTATTCTATTCTCTATTTATATTTTCATAGAGTGTAATATTTATCTTGATGTTTCATTTATTGGGTATAATTTCCCTTATTGCTCTATTTGAGCACTACCTAATGTCTTCAACATTGTATGCTGATATTGTGTAGAATCATTCCCCTAATAGTATGAATAAATCATATCTAGGATAAAGATTATGTTTAACTGTAGTGATCGAATCCTCTAGTGGACCCAAGTTTAGTGTATGTGATCATGTGCATTGTCCAAGCTCTTAAACATACACCACCTCCAGTCCACATTCATCCACAATCTATAGACTCTCAAGAATTCATTCTCTATAAAAAAAATGTTTTCAAGGAATCCAATAATCCTCAACATCTTGAGGAATGTTTGAGAAAGATAGAATTTCTATTTGGGTTCTTAAATACACATAATGATATCAAGGTGAAGTGTGAAACCTTCATAGTGGAGGGACCAAATAGGATATAGTGGTACATGATAGTGATATCATTAGGTCTTATAGTGGAAGTACATGAAGGTTCTTTTCACAGACCATTTCTTTCTAGAGGTGATGGTTTTTTCCCAGGATTTTGAGTTTCTAAAGATTGAGCAAGGTGAAAAAACTAAGACCGTGTATTCAAATCAGTTTACAATGCTGATGTAGTTTTCACCTGAGGTAATATCTAATGAATGGATTAAGGCTCGACGATTAGAGTTGTGGATTCGATCAGATAGTCATTATCATATATTTTTTTTGTTGAAACATCCCTCGTATGTTGATGTGATGGATTGGTCGATGATGGTTGAGGTAGAATTGTCTTGAACATCAGGGTTAAGTGGATTTCATATTTCTCTGAGTGGCAGTGTTGGTATTTTCAATGTAAAATGGATGAGTGATGTTTTTCGTGGTATTTCTCAAGGGAATAGTCATTTTTTGATGTGCTACAATTCTAGTAGGATGTTCTTTTACATTCTATTAGTGTGGAAATAAATGAAATTCTAAAATGGTTTTCAATGAGGATCAGATTAAATGTAGCTCATGTTGATGCTCAGAGCACTTACAGACATTCTTACATCACATTTCTATACCACATAGTGGAACAGTATCATCATATCCTCCTACAACTATGGGTAAAAAAATATTCACTTAAAAAGGGTTTCATCCTTAGACACGTGGAACGAAGCATCTTCATGTAGTGGAAGAGTCTCTTGAGGAAGCTGACATGGGTCATGTAACTGTGAGAGCTACCATTACTATAGAATCATCATTATTGACTACATAATTTAATACTGGTGCATCTCATTTGCATATTTCAACTTGTATTTCTAACCTAATTAATATTCCTATAAAGATCTTATCTTGTACAAAAGATATTACAACACCCCATGGTACAATGAGTGAGAAGGTTCTTCTTAATCCTGATTGTGTCTTCTCTCTTTTAGATGTTGAGCTTTCTTGGAGATTTATGGTTCTCAACATGAAATCACTTGAAAATATCTTCGAGATAGATTGTATTATTTCAAATAAATCATGGATAGACTATTTTCTTCAATGGGACTACATTACTACACCCAGTGGTGTGTCTCATGTCTATCATGGATATTGGGACCCGAGGTTGAGAAGAGTTGGACCTTATTATCCTAGTTTGGGGATACAGATATCAGTTTTTTCTTTTGTTCTAGAGTGAGATTTAGTGAGTGAGGATCTTCCTCTATTTTTCATCAAGTTTTTAGACATGTTTCCATTGAATTTCTCTATTTTTTAACTAGTAAGGTAATTTGAGTTCTCCATTGTCTTAACCCCTTCTCCTCAACTAGTTTTAATTCCCTCCAACTGAATTTATTTTTCTAAATTATAAGTTGTGAAGTCTTAGATGAGAGTTCTTCTTAAGATAGGATTTATAAGCCCAACTATGTCTCCATGGTTAGTGTCGATTCTCTTCACCAAAAAGGATGATGGTTCTCTTTACCTATGTTTCGACTATCAATATATCAATCGAGTTATGATAAAGAACAAGTATATGTTTCCACAGATTGATGATCTATTTGATCTGTTGAATTGTGTGAGGTTTTTTTAATAGACCGACCTTTGATCTTGTTAGAAAAAGTTACGGATAATGGATCCTGACATTTATAAAAATACCTTTATGAGAAGATATGAAAATTATGAGTACCTAGTTATACCCTTAAGTCTGAAAAATTCATTTATAGTTTTAATGGAATTAATGAAAAAGATTTTCCATAACTATCTATATTTTTTTCTGATAGTCTTTGTAAATTACATCCTTGTTTACTCTAAATCTATGTACAACTATCTGCAACATCATAGAATAATTTGGTGTCAATTGTGAATTCACAAACTCACTGCCAACCTTTCAAAGAGTGGTTTTTGGATTTGGGAAGTAAAATCATTAGGAAATGTGGGGTTTGAGCATGGTATATTAGTAGATCCTGATAATACAATGGTTTTTATGACTTGGGAGAAACCACAAAATGTATTCAAAATTAAAATATTATTGGGCTTAGCTAAATGAAATCACAGGTTCATGACATACTTCTCGAATTTAGGTTCCCCAATGAATGTTCTAACTCAGAAGGGGGTGAAGATTATTTGGGATGATAATTTTCAATGTTATACTTTTGAGATAAAAAATCATTTGAATAATGCACCAATGTTGACTCTTCCATAGGTCGTTCAAGGCTATGTTGTCATTTGTGAAGCATTGGGTTCAGTTTTGGGTTTTGTTCTTCAGAAATTTAATCATGTTATTGGTTATGGATCATGTTATCTTAGGCCAAAAAATAATAATTATCTTACCCATTACCTTGTACTCAAATCTATGATACATGTGCTTAAAATTTCATAGCACTACCTTTACAGAGAACGGTTTAATATGTATTCAGAACATAAAAGGATAATTTATATCTTCTATAAAAAAGGATTGAATTTTTACCAATGATGTTTGGTGGATTATCTAAAGAATTTCGACATTGAAATCGCTTATATTCTAGGTAAAGGTAATGCGATTTCAAATGTGTTGAGCTGGAAACTTCCAACCTAGGTAGTGAATGAATATTCAGAAGAGTGGAATTTGATGGCCCTTTTTAAAAACATGCATATATGAGTTTAGAAAAAAGGGGATAAATTTATATTATCCATATTTCAGTTGACATCCGCTCTTCCTGAGTTAATTAATCAGTACCAATAGATTGATGATTAATTCCATATATTGATTTATTCTCTTTATGGTGGGGAGATATTGTTATCATGGTTATTCTCTGAGAAGGGAATTGTGTGTTATCAAAACCACTACATTGGGTTGTTAATGGTAAGGAAGGATGTATTGGGGGATTTTCAAAATTCCCTATGGGTTGTGCACCCCTGAACAACAAAAATGTGTTATGATATGTGGTGGTGTCTCTAGTGTTCAAGTTTGAAGAAAGACATTGCTAAGTTTTTCTCTCATTGAAATACGTGCCTATTGGTGAAATCTGAGCACCAGAAACCTTTCAGTTTACTTTAGCTTATTCTAGTTCCTACATGGATGGGGATGAGAACTTTTTGAATTTTGTGGTGGGGTTGACATATACCCAAAGAAGTAAAAATTTTATGTCGGTTGTTATCGATAGTCTAACCAAGTTGGATCACATATTACCCATTTGAGACACAACCAAATTTGAGTAGTTTCTGAATGTCTATGTGAAGTGATTGTTCATTTTCACATAGTTCCTTCTACTATAGTCTCTGATATAGATCCTCGGTTTACATCTCATTTTTATAGAGGCCTTCATGAGTCATTAGGATCTCATGTTCTTTTTAGCATATAATACAATCCACAATGGGATGGCTAGATAGAGAGTGACATAATTATTCATGAGAATATGATATTTTTTCTTGTGTTCTTGACTTTGGAGGAGCTTGGGATGAGTACTTGGGGCTAGTTGAGTTCACATATAGAAATATGTAGTATTCTGTGATCGATACAGATCCTTTAGAGGCCTTTTATGGATGACTTTGTAAATCTCTATTATGTTGGTTGGAGGTTAGTCAATGTTCCTTGATCGGAAAAAGCATGGTGTCATAGATGGAAGCTACGATTCAGTTGATTCATTTGAGAATAATGATAGAATAGAGATAATATAATTCTTATGTTGATCGATACCATAAACCCTTGATGTTTTCAGTTAGTGATCAGGTGTTCTTGAAAGTTTCACCGTGGTTGGTTCATCAACATCTTAGTAGGCAAGGGAATGTTTCTCTTCATTTGGTGGGACCTTTCAAGGGGTTTGAGTAGGTGAGGAATTTTTCTACCATTTATAACTTCTATCACAATTTAATTCAAAACATAATGTGTTCCATGTATTGTAACTGAGAAAATATTTTTTGGTCCATCTCATATCTTGTGTTGGAGTTACCTTGATATTGAGCATGATTTATCTTTTACTTAACAGACAATTAAAGTTGTTTATTCTAAGACCAATGTACTTCAAGGGAGGATGATACCTTTGGTTAGTGTGTTATTGAAGCAGGGATCTAATTGTCACAAGATGTGGGAACATGAGGAACTGATGACAGAGCAGTGGTCTCATCTAATTGGCATGGAAGCTTCTTCTTAGGCTTTCTCGGGATAGAAATTTCATTTGGTTTGGAGGTTGTTACATCATATTATATTCCTAATAAGTATTCCATAATTATAATGGTGGTTTTTTCCTTTTCAATTTTTTGTAAAGGGATGATTTTGAATTCATAGGATGTCTTTAATTGTGAAATAATAGGTTTTTTGGTTTTTCATCCTTAACAAGGATTTTCTACAGCCTCCCAGAGCATTACATGACTTGTAATATCATTACATTCCATATAATAGAATTACTCATCATGAAATAGCATTACACATTGTGTAATGGTTCTTCATGCAAATCTTGAACAGCTTCAAGATGTGATGGGTACACGTTGTGAGTGGTCAATACATGTCATGATGAAGTTAATGAAGGGGTTTTAACTCAGAGTGTTGGGTTTTAATGAATACTGGTATGAGTTTCAATGGATAAAAAAATTATTACATTTCATGTATTGATATTACACATCATGTAATACCTTACTTTAGAGTGGAGTTAAAATATCGACGCATCTTTTCCATTAAGGTAATTAAAATTGTCATGGTGTGTAACTCGACTACACGCTATCTAACACCCTGGCTGCATCCTATAAAATAGAAATGCACTTGGAATTTCAGCATGCACTCCTCTCCAGTTCCACTTACCTCAACACAAAGCCTTCCCATTTAGTCATGGATCTTTCCAATGCTTCCATATGAATTTCATTAGCATTCAATCATCGTTGATTCGGCGGGTGATATCTGATTAAGTGTTCTTTATTTTTCATCATTTTTCTCTTTCTCTCCTCTCTTGGGGTTTCAATGGATCATTCTAAAATTGACGTATCTTCCCCCCATGATTTCATATCTCCCATTTAGGTTGAGTTTCAATATCTTATATGCCTACATTCTCATTGACGGGTTTCGTTGCGAGTTTCAGGTTTTGGGAAAGAGTTGGTAGTTCCACCCCGAATTTAAAAACTGATTATTACAAAATTTCTTGATTTATTTAAATTGATTATTTAAATTAAATTTATCACATTTTCATTCAATTAAATTTGATAATAACCTATTTCTAGTGAATCAGTAGTTTTGAAATGGTTTTGACAAAAAATTTTAGAAAACCCTAAATTCTATTTGAATTGGGGGATTTTTTATGGAAAATGGTTGATTTAAATTAATGAATTTATATTAAGGAATTTAAGGAGATATTTTCAATTAATATTGATGAATATAATTGTGGGAAAGAATTTTGAAAATATGGAATTGGTTTTGAATGGATTTTGATCTTGTGAAAATGGATTTAATAATGTTTTGATAGAAACCCAATTGTTTTATCTTCTGAAAGAGGTATTTTTTTCAAACCCATTTTGGTTTTTAATAGAATGAAATATGAATTTTTGAAAAGAAGGAATGGTTTTTATATTATTTTAATTAGTCTTAATATAAACATCCCATCATGTAAGAGTTCATGCAAGTCTTAGGTAGTTAGTGAGTTATTTGGATACACTCTACACTATTACAACATTTTAAGACATACATGTGGAGGGTCACATCCCCAATGGGAGGGTGATGAGTCACCTCTGGATAGTGTTTGGGTGAGGTGAGTATAATCCTTTTTCTAAGATCACATTGAGAGTGTGTTATACTATATCTATATAATACTATCATTCCTTTTGGCGGATGACCATGTTGCTGGATTATTTATTAAAATATGAGATATACATTTATGCCAATGTTTTAAAAGTGATTACATTCCTTCAATATAATTAAATACACTATTTTTTGTAACAATTTAATTAAACCATTGTTTTAGAAATATTAAACATCTTGTAATGTCTATGATTTAAAATCATTTTCCTTCATTTTTAAACAAGATAACATGTTTTTTGAATATGTTCGTGAATTTCCAAACATATTTATTTTGAAAATTGAGATTTATTATTTTGATTATCTATATTTAGAATCTATTATGGAATCTTTGGTGGTATCCTGCTTGGATTAGTCTCACACACAACATTTTCCTTCGGGTTCTTGTATATTGTTTTTTCAGGTTTGAGCAAGGGGAAAGGAACAATTGAAAGAGGATCCAACAATTGAACCTTAGTCATGGTGAATTTTTTTCCTTTGGGACCGTGGGGATTTTTTCCATTTAGAACATTGTTTATAGTAATTTTGAATACTATTACTTGTTGTATTATACTACTATGTTCCATTTGGAGTTTCTTTCATATGAATATTTACTTTGTTTTCTTTTTTCGGCTATGTTTTGTGGCTAATGCACTCCCAACTGCATGTTGTATGTTGTTAGAGGCAAGTATCCAACCCATGGGAATCTAAAACTCCCTTTTGTCCATTTCAGGATTGGCTCAGTTACTGTGATACTAGGGTACTCGGGCTGGATCGTTACATAATCTACCATCATAGCAATAATATCAACTAAGATGCCAAATACGTATGAGGCCAATGATATATACATCATATTTTCTAAGATACAAGAATATTATTTAGGGAAACGTAGAAAATAAATATATTTCATATCCTATTCACTCTCTACAATTAGGTTTGTGGAATCAATCCATGATGGATACAATGTACTGAATAGAATATGGTTTATTAACTGATTGAATCTTCTATGATTCATGTTTTATAAAACATTATCCACTTATGTCATTACTTCATCATTACAATTGATTTTCTTGAGTTTCAATGATAATTTTAAAATAAATATTATAGATATTATAGCCCAAAATATTTTGGTTACAATTTTCCATTCTAATAAGGACAAAAATAATGGAAAATATATAGTTTTTATAATGAAAAAAAAGAAGGTAAAAGAAAAAATAATAATTTAATGTCTAAATTCCAAGGCTCAATTTCTAAATATAACCAATAAGATTAAGATATCGATGGAAATAAATAATTATATGGTTGTCTAGTTTTCATGTGTAATGAATGAAAAATGTAATAAATTATATGATGGATAATAATAAAGTGGGAGCTTTTAATTAAGGAAAATTTATCATTAAATGTAATCTTTTGAGATCTATAAAAATATGGAAGACTAAAAAATGGTTTGAATCAGTGGTATATATGATAGAAATCATTAAAAAATAATTATTCACATGTTGGTTAAATTAATGAATCAATAGAGATGATGATGTAGTTATATATAGAGTATACAATAATGCACATGGCTATGATATTTTTACAAGTTTATCTAATAATTTTTTAACATGTGGAAAATAAATAAGTTTTACAGTAGTAATCCAACATCCCACATCTTTACTAAATCATTATAATGGAATAAATGAAAGGATATGTATCATAGCACTAAATTTTATGTTTATGAATGATCAAAAATAAGAGTTAATATGTTGATCAATATTTTTCAATCCTTCTAATGTTTCTCCATGTTAAAATGATGTTCCCAAAATTAGTTTTCTCAGAAAAAACAATAAAAATTATCTCAAAATTATGATTTGATGTTTTAGATAGATATTCCAAAGTTTATTTATATTTTTCCAAGATAATATCTAATTTTTAATGACCCTTCAAAAATATAATGAATGAAACTTTTTATCAATGAAAAACTGGTTTGGTCAATTCTAGATCCAAACATTTCTAATAAAATCTAAATTTAAAATCATTTAAATAATCAATTATATAAGAGAATAACAAAATTTGAATTCATTATGATATTATTATATTTATTAGGTATTAATAATATTGGGCCAAAATTATCTCAGAAAATCTGTATCCAAATCATTACGGTGTGGCTCATAAAACAATTGAGTGAAACATAATACTTAAATTTTAGATTCAAAACAATCATCTTGATTCCTTTCACCATGAAATCCATTATTATAATTTATTCCTTAATATTTAATAATTAAATAAAACCCAAAATAAATAGTATTTCATACTTTTTCTGCTTCAATGGTAAGCATAATTCATCACTATACATTGTGGAATGATACTTGAATATGATTAAATCTGTAATACCATAGAAATTCATCCAAGAAAATATCATTTAAATTATTTAATGAGTCAAATTTATCTATATATATCCTTTTATCTTTTACCATTATGAACTAATGAACACCATATATAGGAATTATTTTTTCAAACTCCACAAATTATCATTCCATTAAGTCATCATTACCTCAATCTACCTTCAACTCATCCACGAGTATATTTATAAAAAATTAAAAATTAAAAAATTAATAGTCATGTTTTAATCTACTTAGAAAATAGATAGTGTACACTCATAATATGAGAGTAATCTATTCACCACACTAATTTAAATAATAACATAATTCATAGTTCTATGAACCTTTATATGATGGTAAATAGTATTATTCAACTGTATGTTCGGGCTTCTAATTTATGTTTCATTGTTGGCATACATATAAATAGTGGAAAATAATTATAATTAAAAAATTATTCTAAAAATTGGGTGTTTATATTGAGATGAAGGGATTTTTATTGATCACATAAAGGGTTATATTTTATATTCTGGAAATATCTTATAGATTTATTATGTATTTGTTAAACCATTCCCAATAATAATACCAGTTACCCTTTTTGTGAAAGTGATAAAATATATACATTAATTGATATGAAAAAAATTATATATAATTTTTATCCATATACATATATATGAAAGGATTTTTGTATTCCCCTTCATCTTTTGGTCAAACCTAATTTTAAATCCACACAGTACGGAACCCTAAAATTTATAACCATCCAGAGAGGACATAGGTGTGGATGAATTAAGATTTCACCCTTGAAAAGGTATAAATGTATAACCTTGTTATGGTATCAAAAGCAGATATATATTTTTTCATTTTATAAGGACATTTCATACATTTTATGATCATGTGAGAAAGACTATAATGGGTTATTTTAGAGTCATACGTCCATTACTAATTTAGTACCATTTAATCTCAAGTGTATATGGCCAATTATATTAGATTTAAATGAAAAGGAACCAAGAACAATTACTTATTTTAACGGTCATGCTACCTGGAAATATAATATTCATTTTTGGGTTGTGCATGTATAACCATTTAATCTAGTTCCTTAGGATCAAATGAGTATGATATATTATAAGTACTTTAGGGATGTGTGGAATGGACTATAAAGTGATAAAGGAAAAAAATGGTTTATATGGGACATACTCTTGAGTGGAACTCTTTTTAACAATACATATGACATGGATGAAGGTTTTTTTTAGCGTAAACTAGGCTTGAGGATTGTTTATATCATTTACTCGTTAATTTGGCATAAGGGAGGTAATTAAAAGAATCAATTTTTTCCTGGTAAAAACAATTTTAATCCAAAATTGATAACAGAAGGGAGATGAGAAACCCTACCCAAAAGTATTCTGATTGTGTCTTATTGATTAAAAATGGATGCTCAATGGATGCTCAAAATCTAATGAATTTGGTTCAAATAATTTATGATGAAAATACAAGGAGATAAGAGATTATATTGGTTATACATTGACAGGGGTCTTGACTATTGTGGAAATTAATTATTGGTATCGCTTTGAGGACCCCAAAAATTAAGAAGAAAAACAATTGTGGTATCTTATAAGTAATTATTAACCCTTATTTTATTGTTTAGACCATATTGGATGTTATTATCAGGGATAATAATGACTCAAAAAATGTACAATTTTATGGAAAAAATCACATCTTATACAAGATATAAACATTAGGAGTAGGGAAATTTTTTCCAATATAATATTAAAAAGATTGGTTCAAAGAAATGTGGTGATCTTTACATGAAAAATTTATAAATAATTTGATAAAATTATAATAAAGATTACCTCATTCTTTATAACTTAAAAACTAGTAGATATTGATCATCAAAAACAATTTTTGACAATCTTTTTTTATGCTTGTAGGATATATGTGTAGAAACTATCAAATAGTGATCCACACTTCCTTTTATGATCATAGAATGAAATCAATAAATTTATAGGTATGAGCTCATTATATTGAACTTCTTGAATTTTTTATCTAACTCTCTTCATGTTTCGTTGATATTTAAGAAACTCTCTTGATATTCATGTTTATGAGATAATGTATGAAGGGAAAGAATATTTCAAGGGATAAATTTAATGTGCACCGTAATTCTCAACTAACCTATATTATATTGGATAAGTGGTCTATATATAGACATGGGGTTAGAATTTTAAAATTTGTTAATTTAAAAATTTTCATCACTCAAATGATAAATCTATGTTTATTCCCCTTCCATATATAAAAAACAAAAAAAAATGTTTTTATTCCATGACATGTTCTCGCTTCAACAATATAAATATTATTTGATTAGAATGAAAATTAATATTTATCACCAATTAAAATCATGGTCTACTTTTCCTACTCATCATTTATAAAATACATGTGTTAATATTTATTAAATATTTAATAAATTAAATAAATATTATATTCAAAGTCTAGAGAATAACTATTTATTTACACATTTTGATAAATAATACAAAATAAAATTATTCCATAGTTTGGAAAATAGTTTTTATTAAAATAAATTAATCCATATATATTTAAATTGAGGTAAATTGAAACACCTAAGTATATGACCCTAAAGGATTATTTCTCTTGGAAATTATGTGGGTATTCTTATTGTTAAAGATTACTATATAGAAATAGATCAAGAAACCCATGTGAATGAATTTAATGTTGTAATGTCAACACCCACATATGATCACTTAGTATGTAAAAAACCTTTTTCTCTCAATTTTTTATTAAGTAGAATTCACACCTACTGTATCTAACTATATTCTTGATATATCATTGTTTTATTGTCTAAAATAAAATCATTATTACATTATGATCGTGGAATTTAATGAGACAGTTCTATTTCAATTAAAGGGTAGAGATGTCTATTTTAATATATTTTAAGATAAAAATCCTTCCTTGAATTATTCTTTAATGACATGGCATTCATGATACACTCAACATACCGTACTTCCCAAGAACACATTTAGTCACACTGTTGGTTAGTAAATATTTTTTCCCTCTACGATATTAATTAATAATAATCTAAAATAATATCAATCATTACAAACAATCGTAGAAAGGAATATATAATGATATATAAACATATAGAATTTATATTAGTGGTAATATTCCCATAATATACAATATTTATGATTACTAAGTGTGAACATCATGAGGTGAAGAATAATATTCTTACAAGAAATCAATCATGATAGTAAATATAATATATTCCCCATTTTAGTATTTCATTTTACAATAGAACAATGTTTTTGATTTTTTTCATGCGATATCTAGAATCCAATAATATTATGGAACATTTATTTCATTTTCCATGTCATCGATAACCTAGCACATTATTACATGAAAATTATGCAAAGTGATGAAAAAAATGAAAAAATATGTTTATTTAATATTTCCTTTTTTGAATATGAATGTAATAAATTCTATAAACTATTTGTTTAAGAACACCAACACTAACAGACTCTAGCACTGACAAGATCCGTCCACCAATGACTTTACATCTACTTGATCTCATATGAAAATTAATTTTCTAGTGATTTAAGGCTTTAGTTAAGGGATCTGTTACATTTACTTCCTTGAAAACTATAATCACTTCTTGTTCACCTCAAAAAAATCCTAATGATATGATAAATATAATTTGTGTGATTTATCTGCTGATGTTTCCTTGTCCCTGTACTGTAATATTATCACAATATAGTTCCATAGGTTGATTAAAGATATGTATTATAGTGATCTATCGTTTTTTTACAAGATATTTAAAAAAATTAGATGAAAAACATAAAATCTTTTCAATATATGATATAAAGGATTTGTGTCATGGAAAAATTAACATCACACAGCACTTTTACCTAATAAAGGATAAACATTTTTTTATCATTATTGTTTACACATATGAAATACCATGTTCTCCTTAGTATAAGAAGTACCTTAAGAAATACAACAATGAAATGGATATATGAGAATCTCAGTAAGAGGTTGGTAAGGGACATGAATCAATATAACATCATTGATCATCTTCATCATAATCATATAATAAGTATGATATCATCATCAATATCATGTAGGAAACTTGTGAGAATGGTATGGAATGTCTCAATGAAAAAAAATCAAAACTCTAGTCATAGTGGTCCAATATAATACTTATTTTTAAAAAATTATAACATCATGTTCTTGAATAAAATATGTCTATAATAAAAACATCAACTTTGCGAATAGAGACCGAATCATGTTCAAACATATAATACAATGTTTCATTAGAAACATCACTTTACCTAGTGCATTGGAGGGCTATATAATTATTGTCCCACCAGTCACATCATAATATTTACACAATAATGCTTGCGACATATAACTTATTACAATAATAATCATCAATTGACCCATGAAAAATGTGAGTTTCATAATGAATTCATAAATTATGATTTCATGAATATACTTGGGATTGCAAAATAAAAAGTTGAAATATAAATTTTCTATAAGATTATTCATTCCCAAGTGAAGTTGAAAAAAATCAAGAGGAGTCAAAGATGTGTTTTTTATAAAAGATTTCCTTTATAAAATATATGTAATTTTCATGAAATAATGTAAGAAACATGTATATCCTAGAAAAAATGATTATTGAAATGTTATTTAATAAAAACTTATGTGTGTATTCATTCCTAATATATCATTAAAATAGGGATAACCTAATGAAAATGTGTTGGTTTTAGAATTCCCTTACCTTAATTCACTCTTTATTTCATTGCTTTTTCACCTCCACAATAATAAACCTATATTTTTTAAAATACTAATTCATATGAAAATAGGAATACTTTCTAAAAAATTTTATCAATTATCATCAATTTTTTATATTTCATAATTTATTAGGTAGTAGAGAAGTCATTTTCATATCATGTTTTACATAAAAATTTCTCATTTTCCCTCAATTTCACTATTTAGTTAAATATAATTTATACATTAGTATAATTTATTCTAGAAGAATAATGGGAATGTAATAAAATATTAATATATTATGTATAATTCATATAGTTCATATATGATAGTGGTTATAAGAATTTATTTTTCTATGACTTCGTTGGTGGTCGAATGACCATTAACGAGACAATGTCAGGAGAGCAGGAAAGTGATGTTTGAAATGTATATATTTTGTAGTAAGATACTTGCACTAGGTGAACATAATTAATATATCATTACACAATAGACTAATTATTTATTATTTGGTTTGGTTGTGAAATGGGTGGTGAAAAATAATATAACAGTAAGATGAAATAAAAAAAAGAGGAGTTGAATGGAATATATTTAATCCTTAGTATTTCTTCTCTTATACGGCACTAAATATCCCTTGATTCATGGAGTAGGATTACCGCAAAATTTTCCTATGGATTCTATGATAGTTCTAAGGAAGTATTTTAGAAACTTTTAGGCTTTAGAAAATGGAGGATGAGTGGGTTTCCAATGGGAGTGACTCGGTTTATTTATACTTGACGATAGGGGTATTTTAATAATAAAATATTAAATAAGATAATATATTAAAGGTAAAACTTGTAATTGATAAATTTTAAAATATAAATAATACATAAATAAAAATATTATTTTTTTATGAATGAAAATCGAATTTATAATTAAAATTCCTTTATTTATTAAAAAATAAATTTATAAAAAAAAAATTATTTTCAAGAATCACTTTTATTTTTATGATTTGGAATGTTCTTTTTTGGTATGTAATTTATGTTTCATTTATTTTAATGAATAATTTTTGAAATTAAATATATCATGGATGAACCTTGTGTTCTATAATGTATTATTTCATTATTACATTATGAATGATGTAATTTGAGATACATCAGTTTTGTAAAAAAAAGTATTTTTACTACTCAACTCCAAATTAAAGTATTTTATAAAATTAATTAAAAATCACCCCTTGAAAATATAATCCTGATGATTTCAAAATTCATATTAATTTTTTAAAAATAAATTTCTATCAAAGGTTATTTTAATTCTTAATATAAAAAATATTATTTTCACGAAAAACATTAAAAGGTGATTTTTAAAAAAAATAGTATATTTTAATTGAGTTCTTTAATAATAAAATTTATGTATTTTGGATTAAAATGTTTTTATTTGTTTAATTTACTCATGATAAATATTATTTATAACATAATTATTAATTTTGAAGTGAAATTACTATTCTAACGATCAGGTTATTATTCACAATGGTCATGTTACTATTCCCAATTGTCTGGTTACTATTCTAATGATCATATTAATATCCTAATAGTCACATTAATCCCAGTATATATAATTTCATTATTTCACTCAATATTCAACAAAATTTTATCTCAAGGTTCTATATTTCCATTTTTTATAATGTTGAATTTTTTATTAATATTTTGTTTCTTTTTAATAATGTTGGTAGTGGGGGAGTTGGTTCTAGTAGATTGGGGAGATGCGTATTTTCCACTTTTTTCTATTATATTTTAATTTTTTATCCAGTAATAATTTTAGTAAATTTAAATGGATTCATTTTTAATTAATTTAATTGTGTTTATTTGTGAAATAATGTTATTGTTGGTTTTTCTATATTTTTTATGTGTGGGAAATTATGTAATATAATAAAAAATATATTCATTCATTAAACAATAGTACTAATCAACAATGGGGTTTTAAAGGTACCATGGGAGGATCAAGGAAACATATTTATAACTAGATTAATTCATTAGCTTCCAAATAAGACATAGTATAATTGGACTCTATTATAGAATCTGTTATCAGAACATTCATTGATATTTTTGAGCTCACAAAACCACTATTTATAGTTAATACGAAACTTTGATGAAATTTAATATCATTTTAATCTATTTTGAAATTAAAATATACATATCCTGTTATAAATTATTCCATGTCTCGTCAATTTACCAAGAATATATACTTATTTTTTCTTAAATACTTCATGATTGTTTTGATACAATCCAGTGGTGGTCACCTGGGTGTGCTCGATATCTTCATGACACAATTAAGGAATATTCTATATTAATCCTAGTGCTTATAATAACATACATGAGTTACCCAATCACTAACATTTATTTAGTCATTTATATTCTTAATATTTAATCATGTTTCTAATGACATATTTTCATAGAAAGTTGTATTTTATTTAACACATGAAACAATACCATATTGGATTGTCCTATACAAAATAACTTTTGTATCTTTTCAACATATGTAATTTGACATAGGCCAAGAAGTTTATTAGTTTTATTATGTTGGATCATGATCCAAAGAATGCATAGTGTTCTACCTATGTTATTCATGATGAATCATGTATTTAACCTAGATTTAATTGATATTATGAATGGTATTTCATTAGAAAAATGGATTTTATCATTGATATAAACTATTAAAAATGTATGTACTCCCACTAAACCATTTGTAGAAATGAGGCTCACAATCATTAATTATGATACCAATTATAGTTATGGATTCATAAAATCAAATATTACATTGACATGATGCATTCATTAATCCATAAATATATCATTACTATTTCTATGCCTTGTTGGCATATATTAGTGTCACAAACCCTTTGGGTTCTGTCATATGAACATCTTCCAAAGGTTTCCCATTATTTTAGGCTATTTTTTCATCAATTTTTCAAATATCATACTCATGTTAATCCACAATTTCAAGTATAATTTTAATGAATTTTACTATAGAAAATTTTTATAAGTTTATTCCTAGTTTTGACACCACAATATTTCACAATATTTTCTATTTATAATAAATCAATTTTTTTTCATTCTTTATACACAATGTTATTCTTACGCTACATATTTCACTGAGTTATTATGAGTTACATTCAAGATCATATTTTATTGCCTATTATTTTCTAACATATTTTAAATCCCATTTTTGAAAATTTTAAAAAATTTATTTGATAAAATAATTTTCTTCATTGAATTAAGTATATAAAAATTGGATAATGGTGAGTTTTTGGTATTTTCATGAGAAGTTTCATTTTATGATTAATAGTTTAAAATATTGATTGATAGTTAAAAAATAATTTTTCATTTAAATAATTATTATATATTAAATTTATTTTTAATGTCATAATATATTAATAATATATATATTAATCCAATGTTGGTCATTGGAAGCATTTGATATTAAAATTAGTTATAAAAACATAATGAACAATTAAACGTCTCTATAAACCACCTTCTTGGCACATTAGCATTAAATTAATTGCACCACTTCTATGAGTTAAATTTGGAAAAACAGACTTACATGGTTGTAATTAGAATGATAATTACATTCTAATAGGATCAAAAAAAATTGTGAATATTTGTTTTGGTAAATTTTTATTTTTTTACCATTGTTCAGGGTAAATCTTGTAATTCAAGGTAAAAATAATATTATAAAATTTTAAAATTATCGTAACACTTTTCCAAATTTCATTGAATAATTTTTTTTACCTAAATAATATTTAAGATGAATTTATTTTCCTTTTTATCCCACTTGTGTTAGATTATGAAATTTGATATATTTTATTTGAAGAAGAGTTACAACTGTCATACTCGAATTTTAATAACCATATCATTATTAATGTAAGGTTATATAAGTCATATCGTAGACTATAAATAGGTTTTGGAAATATAAAATCATTATCTACTTTATGGTAATGAGTTTAAAATTTTGAAAAATAAATTATTAAATTAAATGATGCCACATTGATAAATAAGTAATTGATTTGTTAAATGAAGAATCAATTAATTGAAAATAAAAATTTTAAATAATTACAATTTTAAATATTTTATGACATATAATAATTTTTCAGATTAATTTGACATTTTTGGGAAGTGGTAATGTAGTTTTTGAATATGAATCAAGTTATTATGATTTTTTAAAATGTAATCTTATAAATAGTTTTAATATTAACCTAATTGGGATTTTAAAATAATTAATATTTTATAAATGATTTAAATTTAATAAGAAAATATAATTCACCTATAATACTAAGAAAATATTTAATATTTCATTAATGATCCGATTTGGTTTATTTTGACATAATATAGTAACTATATTAACTCTATAGAGTAAAAAATTAAAGTATTCATTATAAGAGTTAAATTGTTTAACTAATGGTTAAATCCAAAATATAAGGTTTATTTTGTGACCAGAAAATGTATAAAATTCGTTTTTTAGAATATTTTTATCCACAATCATATTATCTGTTAAATAAATCACATGGAATATATTTTAAATTGAAAAAAAATTATATTAAATTAATTGTTTTGGAGTTTCCAATAGTTTCCATTAGATCTCTTACAAAATGGAACCTCTCAATCTATTCTTTCACACATATGAATCCCTTTGGATGAGAAAAAACTGACTAGTTTCTCCTTAAAAATTTACTCAAATCATCCAAGATTCTATAAATTTAGAATAAATTTGACCAATTATGTACTTTTTTGAAAATCAAAAGGAATTACTTGATGAAGAGGTTATTGTTTAACCAATTCAATTCATTTTCATTTTTTCTTCTACATCCTCTTCCTGTGTTGTTTAAATACTTAGGTAATAAACCTAGTATCATATATATTTATAGATTTCAGTATTATTATGGTACAACTATATTCGTCATTTTATTCATCTTATTAATAATAATATCATTATGCATGTGTATGTACGACTTACTGTCTCTACATGGTAGTGTAATTTGTTTTTCATTACAATTTTTTTTTGGATAGTAATAATGATAAATATATTGGATATCAATAATATATATGACATGATATTGGTATTTTTTTATTAACATACAATCCATTTATTTACCCCATTACCATTAAGATAATGATATCGTAGTTCATGTGTATGTGCGACCTACAATCTCCATGATGTGATTAGATTCATCTTCCACATTATCCATTCATGAATGACTATAAAAATTTATATATTTATTACATATGAAATATACAACATAATAATTCTATGGGAATAATATATATATTTATATATTTATATATTTCATTTGCTTTCTTACATTCTATACGATATGAAATTGGTGACAACGTTCATGCATACGTACGGCCTACCATCTCCATGAATGGTTTATTCCATTTCATGAATTTAATATATATTTAAATATTAAAATTTTTAATAAATATGATATATATATATATCATGGTTTAAATTATTTAAGTAATTAAATCATGATTTAAGTAGTTGGATCAATAATAACATGTGAAAACACAAACCCTTAAAAAGAAGTTATTACTCTTAAAATTATATTAAATAGGAATTTTTTATAAACATGAAGTCATAAATGTGTCATATATGATATAATAATAAATGTATATGGCTCTGGTGCGAATTAATAACATATTTGAAACCAACATAAAAGAGATTAAATCACATCTAACTAATGTAAAGTACAAGGTAAGGTTTATTTTACAATCCCATTATTATTTGGGATTATTTATACATAAGATTCTATAAAGGAATATTTATCATCCATGTCCATGGTTTATAAGCATGTTTTCCAAAATATTTTTACTATTATCCTACAAACGTTTAAAATATTTTAACTATTTTTTACTTTTATAAAATTGATTATAAATAGAATATTTTATTCATTTTTTAAATGAGGTACTTTATGAATTTTTCAACAACAGAAATATTTATTTATCTTATGCCACATCAGAGGATTATTCCACAATTACGATAGCTTAATGTTTTGAATATTATTTTACAAGATATGAAGGATCTTTTCAAATAAAATTTTTTCATTTTTAATTTCACTTATTTTTAAATAAATTTTTTCAAAGTAAAAAAATGAGTATTTTAAGTAATAAATTTTTAATTAACTTATTATATTATTTTTCATCTATTTCAACATCTTTTGATGAATATTATGCTTAGTGGTGGTTGATCTCTCTTCATACATTATACTATATTTTTTGAATCGTTGATGAACAGTTTGACATTGGATGTTCTAATTTGATACCCTTAATAGTTTATATATAAATTATTCGCATTTTGAATCATGGTTTTTCAATAAGAATATTTATGTTGATTTTTTTCATATGATGAATGCATTGGAAATAGTAAGTAACCGGAGGTTACTACTATAGCCCCTCAAGGAATCTATAGGTCTCATGAGACAAAAAAGATATGGACTTGGTTGAGGCCTTTCTATTTATTTTATGATATGGATTCAGTAGGGGCCTAAACCATTTATTTTTAGATGTCTTAGATGAGGTAGCTACCATAGGTTTTAGATGTCTGGAATTATGAATTCTCACATTATGAGATTAGTTATTGCTAATATATGTCAATATTATACTTTTATAATATCCATGTGAATGATTATTCGAAATTATTTCATTTATTCTTTCCATTTTATCATTAATATTATGTTTAAAAGGATTGTGTTTTAGTTTTATACCTTTAATTAAAATTTTATGCTTATTTATTAAAGGTTCTACTCTATTATTTACCCTTACTATGTATCTGAGCCCACCCATTTCTTTTGTTTTATTTTCCTAGGATTCCATGATGTGTATTATTATTGATATAATTGGTTATTATGGGAGAATAATGGATTTCTCACATAATTATATTTTTTTATTTTATATTATGAATTTTAATTTAAAGATCATGTATGTGATCTATTTTCCTGGATTGACAAATGGATTGGTCCGTATGAATTCGACACTCATATATATTCTGATGTATTAAAATAATTCATCACCTCTATGATTCTATGGTTTGGGCAATATTGATTGTATCCAAGGATGTTTAGAAACATCCTTGGAAACTATATTTAAAAAACATTTATTTGCTAACAAAATCCTAAAGAAGACTTTGAGGATAACTGTAGACGAACATTCAAAAAATTTAGTATGGATGAGATTATTTGGGTATTAATAATAATGCATCCTAGTATGGATACTAAAAGTGTATGTGGTTCTGGAATAGATAAACCTACGATTAACAACACAGAAAAGGTGTGTCGGTCCTAACTCATCATTACCTATTACCCAACAATGGGCCATTTTGTGCACCTAGTTTGATGTTCACTATGGATATTCATAGGATTATTCATGTGACATTTTTAAAACATTATGAGGGATATAAATTTAAATACGCCCCAAAAGAAACCCAATTTATGAATATATGATAAGATAGGGATAAATTTTTCAATTAATGTTGTGTTTTTTACTCATTTGAATTTATATGTTACTATTCATAATCTATTATATGCCACTGTTTATAAATGGTGCCTAGTGAATGGAATTAAAAATGTATTAATTCACATAATCCATGTTGGTGTTTTTCTCCAATTAAAGATAATGATTTTTTGAACTATTACATCAACTAGTGATGAGCATATTTTAACTATACTGGGACAACTAACTCACGTATTAAACAATACCATTACCCATATGAAGCATCATGATCTGAAATTTGGAAGAGAAATGTCACATCACTTCATGAGACAACAACCTATAATAATAAATGGGACTAGAAACCATTTATATTTGAATAAAGGAAAACATATTTATTGAAGATATTTCATTAATTGGGATGAAATCTAAGGGGTAAGGTTGTCATGGCTGTTTTTCATCTCTCGGGAGATGCAGATCAATGTTGGTTACTGACTCAAAAAAAGTAGATGATAGAAATTATAGTATGAAATGAAATAATTTGTTGAAAATATTCTTATAGAATTATTTTTCTTATAAACAAATAATGATATGGGGAGATAATTCTTGAATCCAAGACAAAAATTGGATGATAATTTTGCTAAATATATATCCAAATTCAAAATATTAGAATAGAATGTTGTAGACAACATATGTAAACCAATGAGTGCAATTGTTTATTTTAGTGATGGGTTAAAGTCATTTCTCTGAACATCATTGATTTCCAAAAAAAATTCAACATAAAAACATGTAGTATCATGTGCTTTCAAGATAGAGAAATAATTTTCTAATACATAGGACTTGAATAGAAATGAAAGGAAGAGGGGAAAAGTGGAGAAAAAGATAGATAATGGGAAGAATGGAACGAATTATTTATTCCCATATGACAGATTTGGAAGGAAACAAACTAATTTCTACTTAAACGGAAATAGATTTTTCTTCATGTGGGGTGAGAAATGAAAATATTATCATGATTTCAAGGGAAATTAAAGAACATGTAAATGTTAAAAGATACAATTTTAAAGAGATGATACATTATGCAGATGAATTCTCTTAGTGTAATGTAAATATAACATAGAAAATGAAAATGGATATAGGAAAAGAACACAATATTTCAACAGTCAAAGTGGAATAATTAATATATTTTTGTTTTTTGACTCATGTATTATGTTATGATATTATGGTTATGAGAATCATGATATATATATGGATTATATTGTATTACTTCTTCATTATGTAAATTATAGGGTGAATGTTTTTCTTAAGGATTTACTGTGATCATTGTATAAATTTATTTAGTATTTGATAATAATAAGAGCATTTTTTTAGAGAAAAATATTATGTTAATATTTATATTGGAATATTTGAGACCATTTGGAATATTAATTTAGAAAGAAGTTTTATTGGATGATTCTTATGGTCGGAATGGATTTAGTTGAATGTTGGATATAATTGTGTGGGGTCAAAAAAATAATGTTATTACATGCATTTTAAAATAATATAGTTTCAGAAATTGGATTACATGTGGGACGGACGACAACCCATCACATTAGGAATGGTTGCGAGACATAAAACCACAACAGAAGGGAGACAAGGGTACAACACCTACCACTGGACAATGTGATTTCATGTGTAGTACAACATTGTTTAATTTAATTTAGTGGTATAAAACATGAATTATGAGTTTATTTTTGAAATCCTATATGATAATGATAAATATAATATATATGAATTTTGTTATCTTTTGTAGAGAAATATGTGTTTGTGGAAAAAATTGGTTAATGGATGAAACTCTACTTATTGAATAAGAATGATTCCTTATATTCATAGTCTATGAAGTAAAAAAATATTCAACTCACGGTAAAGGATCATGAAAAAAAGATTATCCTAGTACATTTTCTAATAAATCAAATGGTCTAATAGATTGTCACAGATTTATACCGTTGTTATTGTTATCTTTATCCTGATCATGTTATCTATCACTCTCTATCAGAACATAATCATTAAATTTCACTTCCATGTACATGTTTTTTTATATGTATTTATATTATGTGGTATCTCTAGTTACCATTGTGAATACCCTTTATTATTTTAAATTAGAACTTTTATCGACCCCTATTCTAATATGGGATTTCAATAACGTAATTTAAATAGTCAATACACAGTTACCGAACTTAAATTCAAAAAATTTGAGGATGATATTTGTTGGAGGGTAGAATTTAACACCCTAGGACATCACAATATTTTTATTTTATATTTATTAATTTTTTTCATAAAATTCTTCATACACAATGTTACGATCTACTACATGCAACACTAAGTTAGCATGCATTACACGTAAGATCATGTTTATTCTTCTATTAATGGTGAATGTATTTTTAATCCCCATGTTGATACTTCTATATATATTATTTAACAAAATAATGTTCATATTGTAATTTTCATGATCATAATTATTATTGGGTGAGTTTTTTGTATTTTTTATAGAACATTCAATTTTTTATGAAAAGTGAAAAGTGCATAGAAGTTAAAAAATTACTTTTTTTAAAGAATTATTATTATTTATAAAATTTATTTTTAAATTAAAAATAGATTAATAATATAAATTAATCCAATGTAAGATATTGGAAATATTATATAATGAAATTAGATATAAAAACATAAGGAACATTAAAATGTTTCTTTCTCCCGCCTTCTCACAACATTATACTTAATATTAATTTGTCTGATTATGTGTGTTGAGTTTGAAAAAATATATATAAACAATTTTAATAATATTTACATTTATAGTCTAATATGTTCAACTTTATTTTTTGTAGAATAATAACATTAGATGATTTTAGGTTATTTACCACAATTAAGGGTAAATAAGGTAATTAAAGGTTAAATTGTTATTATAATATTAAAAAAAATCCCTAATATTTGTCCAAATTTCATTTTATAAGTCTATTTCAACCAAATTCAACTTTAGGAAAAAATTATTATCCTTTTTCATCAACAATTGATATATTATGACAGTAATTATATTTTTTTCAATGAAGAGTAAAAAATGCAATATACAAATTTTAATAACTATATCATTTATAATATGAGGTTACATAAGTTATATGGTCAACTATAAATTGTATTTTAAATTATAATTTTATTTCCTAAATTTTGGTAATATATAAACAATTGTATAAAATAAAAAATTATATTATATTTTGACATAATTATTATGAAGGGATTAATTTATTAAAGGAAAAATAAATTAAATGAAATAAATAATATTAAAATAAATTTCATTTGAAATATTTGATGTAAATTTTGGATAATATTTCAATGTTAGGGATAATTTAATTTTTTTACATGTAATAAATTTTTAATGATTTCTCAAAAAGTCGTGTAATAAATAGTATCAAAATTGAAATAAATGTTATTTTAAAATATAAAATATTTTATTATGTGATATAAAACATAGAAATATCAATATTTAGGCCAGATAATGAGGATAATTTTAAATACTTCATTAATGATCCAATTGGGGTTTTATCATTTTATGTTAACTATAATAACCCTATACTGTAAAAATGCAAGTAGTCAAGGTAAAAGTGAAATTGTTTAACTAAAGGTTAATGAAAAAAGATAAGGTTGATATTTTAAACTAAACATGTCTAAAATTTATTGGTTGAGAGGATTTAAACTAATACTCAAATTATCATAGAAATAACTTTCACTATAGCTATTTGAAACCATAAATCAATTTATATTAAATTAATATTTTTGGAGTTTCCAAAAGTGCCCCTCAACTATCATATAAAAGGGAACCTCTCCTTACATTTTATTCACATGTCTAATTCCCTTTGGATTGGTCAAATTCTTTTATTTATCCAAAAAAAAATTCTAAATTCATCCTATTAGGAATAATTTAGGCATAAATCCAATTTCAGAAGTTCTTTTGTGCAAATCAAAAAGACATACTCCAAGAAAAGCTAATTGTTTTTCAAATTCATTTCAATTTATTTTCTTCTTATACTTCCTATTATAATTATTTTTACGTAATAAACAAATTTCACTAGTATCATCTATTATTTGACATGTTATTATGATTATTTGACAACAATATTCCTTCTTTTTTCCAACCTATGGATAACATTATCACCATGTTTGTGTACATAGGCCTTACTGTCTCTACGTTGTGGAGTAATATGTTATTCATTGGAACCATATTAGGAAGGGTATAATAATGAATATAATTTATTTAAATAATGAATATTTCATGATATGTTTTTTATTATTTAACATACCATCCATTTCATTACCCCTTTCCATTATTAGAATGATATCATTACTCGTCTGTCTGTATGGTTTACCGTCTCCATGATGAGATAAGATTCATCTTCCTCATTAACCATTCAAGAATGATTACAGAAATTTGAATATAATTAATAAATATTACATATATGATATAATAATGCTACTAAAATTATATATATATACACATATATTTCATTTACATTTTTTCCATTCAATATGGTATAAAAATGAAAATAGTGTTTATGCATACATACAACCTATCGTCCCTATTAATGGTGTATTCCATTCCATTATATATATATATATATATATTTGGAATATATATGATATATAAAACATTGTTTACATTATATATTTAACTAAATCATGATCTAAGTAATAAAGTCAAGAATAAAAAGTCAAAACACATACAATTTAAAAAACTGTAATTAACCAAAAGGTTGCTTTAACATGGAATTGTTAATAAACAGGAAATATAAAGACATAAATAAATCATATATGATATCATAAATAATGTATATAGTTCTAGAATGAAGTAATATAATATTTTTAACCATTATATAGGAGGTTTGAACACATCAAACTAAATGAAAGTATGATGTAAGGGTTCTTCCACAATATCATTATTGCTCATTATTGTTTGTAATTAAGTATAAAAACTATACACTTTATTTCATATTTATACATGATTTATTACTTAATAATTCACTTAATAAAAAATATAGGATCAATATTTCTAGTTTATTTGGGGTTTTCAATTTTACATGACAACTTAAATCATAAAATACAATATCTTTATTGAATACTTCATTTACATGACCAGAAAATTCCTTCGTACTTGGCATTGAATGGGATAACCTAAGGATGTACATAACAAAATGATGGGATATAAAGCACAATAAGGGAGTAAATAACTCATATCATGTATAATAAAATAATTTTTAGTCAATATACATATCAATGGAGAAAAATATAAACATGAAAATAGTCATGATATAGTATGATCATCATAACATTGAAATGTGGAAAAAACTTAAAACAATTCATCATTAACATAAAGGAATCACATAAACCCCTATCCCAACATGATCAAAAAATTTACTATAAAGGATTCAGTTAAATCCCAATACTAACATGATGTATCATGATACTAAAAATTATCCAATCCATTGGAAAGCTATAGGGTGCACCCTTCATGAACATTTTATTCTCATGTTATATTTTCCACATAGATCACATAACATGGATTCATTATACATCATAATTTCTTCAACGATCAATTTATGTCAAATAAATAAATTAAAGTATATAATCAGTAATTATATGTTAATTAAAGAGAATACCCTTGATAGAGAAATGGGCACAATATTTACTACCTGATGATTTTGTCATGGAAAATCATTGTGCAATTTCAGAAGCATAACAACATCACATGGGTATTCATAAAAACGGTTTATGAAAGATAAATTGGTTTCACATCATTTATACATTAATTTGAAATTAACTGGACCAAATAAATACATGTTCCAAAAATAAGAATTTGTAAATAGAAGGTGTAACATAATATATAAACTATATGGTGGAGGATGAATGAAATAACTCTTATTAAATTTCAACATCTTAATGGGTTTACATGGGAGGGATTAATGAGAGATAAAGGGGTATATCCTCTTTATAAAATAGTAACCTATGTATGGGGGAGGTTTAAAAACATACCCCATCATTTTTAAGTGAAAATAAAATCATGTAACAATGTAAGGAAACATTGATAAAAATGAGAATGGAAGGAACTATTACTTGAGTGTGTGACATAAAAACCATGAAGAGGGGCTTCTAGAGAGATTGAGGTTCCTTGGGGGGATTCTGGAGAGCTGTGGTTAGGGTAATAACCTAGCACAGGTATTTTTAGTTAATATAAGTGGGAGATTGGGTGGGTTTATATAGGAAAGAAGAGGGGAATTCTTTAATATTTCACAAACAAAGGATTTGGAATCAATATAATTAAATATTCAAAACCAAAAACATTCCCATGGGTTTTTCAAATGGTTTGATAAAAATAAGAGTAGAAATCATTTTTTTATAAGGCCATGTTTCAAATATATTAAAATATTAGCATTTCTTATATGGAGGGAGTCACATTATTATAGAAATAAACTAAAATCATAAATTATGTTATACATTTTGGAGGATTCACTAAGGCATTATTAATTAAGTAAAATAAGTCCAAAACACATTATTTTAAATTGAGAACATATATTTGGTTTATGAACCCTTTTATGATATTTGTTACATCTCTATTGGGTCATTATGTTGTCATAAAAGGCATTATATTTATATATTATTTATTTTTATCCCAAAACATCGACAATCATAGAAAATTCTGAAAAATTCACTACTGGTTAATTTCAACATCCTGGATCCCAAAATAATACTCATTTTAACTAAATAGTTTTCTAAATATGAGGCTTTTTTTATTTTAAAATGAGAACTTATATTTATTGAAAATTTGACAAGTTTTGACAAAACCAGTTTTTAATATTCATAAAAATTATATTTGACTAAATAAAAATTATTTAATAATTTATTATTAATAAAATTAATTTTATTATAATATTTTACTAAAATATTAATGATTTGAAAAATTCATTAATTCCTTAAAATAAATTCTTTATAAAAAAAATTAATGTTTTATCGTATAAACTATAACTATTATAAAACGAATTACCCAATCATTTACAGATAAGGAACATTTGTAATCATACAATATAAGAATTTTTTTTATAATATTATAAATAAAAATATAACAATTCATATAATTCTCAAAATTACACTTTTTACCAAAAAAATCAATTTATCAAATTCAACATTTTTTAAGAAATACTATTCCCAAAAAATAATTACTGGAATAAGACCATTATTTTTCAATAGGGATTACATAATAAGTAACTAATACCTTGTTATATAACCCCTTTTGACACTCGGATAAGTCCTAAGGGTAAAGTGTGTGATGGTGACAGACTCTTGGGGAGGCTCGGATTAAATCATCTTGGTGGTAATCTCTATTAACATGAACTTCTCCCATAAGTGATTCAGATCAAGCTTAACGTTTTGAAGCTCAGCTTGGACATGATCAAGAGAAAATCATAGTGACACTAACTCCTTCTTGATCTCTAAAAAATGAGCTTCGTACAATCCTAGTCAACTTTACAAGGACATCATATCCTTTGTCTGTGTTGAATGGATTTGTTAAAACATTATATTTATATTAGTTCGGTGATCACTATTCAATAGTTATATTATAAATTTTAATTATACTCAAGGTTCATTTAAACCTAATAATAAAAAACAGATTTCATGTGTTTTCTATATCCATAAGACATTAAGATATAGGGAATTTTATTCATAAACTATTGGGTCAATAAAACTTTCCCCCCTTAAGAAATATTTCCCTCATAATTTCATTTTCCCACACTAAAACAGATGAGGGTAACATTGCCTCGTCACTTCCTATAGTTCCCATGTATCTTCTCCAATCATTTTGTTTCTCCACAACGCTTTGACTAGTGGATTTATCTTATTTAACATATCTTTTTCCCTTTGATCTATGATCATCACTGTCTTCTACTCATAAGAATGTTCGTTCTACAGTTGTACCACCTCTAGATTGAGTATATGTGATAGCTCAGGTAAATATTTTTCCAAGACTGATACATGGAATACATCATGTACTTGAGATAGTTTCTATGGATATGCTAGACGATAGGCCACAATTACGATGTGATTATGGATCTCAAATGGAATGAGGTACACTTTACTAAGATTTACCTTCTTCTTAAATCTCACCACACTTTTCCATGGATATATGTGTCAGAAACCCATATCTCTAAATAAAACTCTAGGCCTCACTGACTGTTGTCAGTAAAGCTCTTTTGTCGACTCTGAGAAGCTTTGATGTGTTGTTGGATGGTCTTAACATTCTCCATAATTTCTTCAACAATTTATAGTCCAAGATGTTTTTACTCCCCAACATCATCCCATCATGCTGGTGTTCTACACCTCTTCCCATAAAGGTCTTAATAAGGATCCATTTGGATGCTTGAGTAGAAACTGTTGTTGTAAGAGAACTCAACCAGAGGAAGATGTTTATCACATACTCCTTTATAGTCCATTTAGAATTCTCTCAACACATCCTCATGTGTATGGATAGTCCTCTCATATTATCCAATAGGTTGATGATGATAAACCGTATTAATGTTCATCTTGGTTTTAGGATCATGTTGGAGAATATTCAAGAACATAGAGGTGAATAATTGATCTCGATTAGATTCAATCAATAGTAGTACACCATGAAACCATTAAACTTATCTAATGTGAATTTTCTCTCATTGATCCAATAATAAATCCACTAAAATTGAAATGAAGTGTTTAGTCTTTGTAAGATAATCTACCACAACCCAAATAGCATTGTTTCCATTGGATGTCTTTGGAAGTCTAGTGACAATGTCCATGGTAATGTTATCCCATTTACATGTTTTCATGGTTAGTGGTTCTATCGTCCCCTTACACTTATGCATCTCAGCCTTCACTTGTTGACATACCAGTAACATTGATGATATATTCAATGATCTCATTCTTCATGTTATCCCACCAATAATGCTCTCAGATATCATAATGCATCTTTGGGTTTTTTGGATGAATGAAAAAAATTCAAACTATGTGCATCATTAAAAAAGATAATTCATTATCTCTAAATTTGATAGAACACATAGGCTTCACCCATATATCAAAATTCATTTTTCTTTGACATTGAACTATGAGGATTTCCATTTGATTATAGCAACCACTTTCTTTTTAATTCCAACATCATCTTTTTGAGAACCCATTATCGTTTTCAAAAGATATGGTTGAGAAATAATTTGTGAAAGGATTGATTATGTTACCTTATTTATGATTCCTAAGTCTATCTTCACCAAATTAAGGAAAATTATACCCTTTTTAATTCACATTAATGATATAGTCACTAGGTCCTTTTTTGTTTATAACATTTTTCACCTTGTTCGCTTTCCAAGGGTGGTAATGCATTGAGAAGTCGTAATCCATGGTGGTCTCTAACCATCATCATTGGATCAGGTTCATTTCCTTCTATGTGAATATATATTTTAGACTTTTGTGATATGTATATATTTCAAACATTGAAAATAATATATAATGTCGCCATATTTTCAAAGAAATGATCAGAGATTCCAACTCCAGATCTTGTGTGGGACAGTTTTCCCCAGGAATTTTCAACTTTCATGAGAAATAGGATATAACTTTGTTATTCGACATCAACACACACCCTATACCATTGTTCTAATAATCAATGAAGATTAATAAATGCTCCCCACTTGTGGTTAATGTGAGGAAAAGGGAACCGATAAGCCTCTTCTTCACCTCCATGAAGATTTATTCACATTCCTTGTCCCAATAAAACATGACTCCCTTCCCAGTTATCTTGGTAAAAGTGTTTGGAAATTGTGATTAATTCCTCACAAATCAAACATAATATACATCTATCCACAGGAATCTATGGATATCCATCATAGATTTCGGCCTCATACATCCCACAATTTCTTTTGTTTTGGAAGGATCTAACGATATCCCATTACATGTGATGTTATTCCCCATGAATGAGACTACCTTAAAGAAGAACTCACACTTGTTATACTTTTCATAGATCTTCTCATTACAAAATATCTACAGTATAGTTCTTAGATGTTCCTCATTATCCTATATGGATTTAGAGTATATTAGAATATCATATATAAATACTAAAACAAATGTATCGATGTAATATCTAAAGAATGTATTCATCACATACAAGAAGATAGCTGAAGCATTAATGAGTCCTCAAGTCATTACAATTAATTCAAAGTGATCGTACCATCTACGAAAAGTAGTCTTTGGGATATCCACCTTCTTCACCATTAATGGGAGATATCTAAATCATAGATCCACCTTAGATAAGTATTGTTCTCCAAGAAGCTAATCGAACAATCTATCAATTCTTGGAAAATGATACTTTTTCTATATCGTGATTTTATTCAGCTCATGATAATCAATGGAATGGCACATTATCCCATTCTTTATTTTGATGAATAGGATTGGTGCACCACAAGGTGATGCACCTGGGCGTTTATACCCTTTATCTAGATTATCCTTTATTTTTTTCTTTAGAACCTCAAGATGCACAACAAAAATTCTATATAGAATATTAGATATTGAAAATTCCCCAGGTATAATATCAATCGAGAATTTAACATCACTTCTAAAAGGAAGACTATGAAATTTCTCAAGAAACACATCAACAAAGTCCCTCGCAATAGGTATGTATTTGAGTATGCTTCCATCCTTAGACTGAGTCATATGGGAATGGTATGTCTTATCATATGGAATTAATATCCATGATTGAGAGTATGGTTCTAATGAAGATACATCCTCCTCCTTGCACTTTTATAGAATCAGGGGTCGATTCAACATATGAATAGTGATTTCCCTCTAATGAAAATTTATGTTGCCTCTATATAGGGAAACCAAATATATTCCAATAATTGAATCTAATTCCACCAAGAGATGTATTATGAGGTTTAATGGTTAGTGAAATCCAAAAATTGTGATAGGGGAGAAGTTACATTCATGGTATACAATAATATCTCCATTCTACATTTTCACCAACATCCCTAATTCCATTCATTGTGGTTATGTTTCTATTGTTCTACTAAACATTCAGTATATAAAATAATGTATAGAACCATAATTAAAAAGTATGTTCTCAATTAATTAGTGAACTACTAGAATTCATATCACCACTACATTGTTGAGATTCTATTCGGTCATAGTGATAGAAAAATCTCTCTCCTACTACCTTGGAGGTAGTTTTTTGGCTCTGAATACCCATGTATTAGGGAACTAGTTCACAATGATCCCTTGTTCTCTGGTTTTTTAGTAATGAACAATGCATTTAGTTTCAAATGGAGAATTCTTTTCGTCTATCATTGTAGTGGGATTTTCTTACAGCCAATCAATGTCTAGGAGTCCTTCATTTCCACACTTAAAACATTTCCTCACCCCCATCTGGAAATATCCAAGGTTCTTCTTTCCACAGTTTTTCAAAGTGGGATTCTTGAATTTCGTAGCACCGTTCAATTTATCCCTCAGACCGCCAGAATTAAAGTTCAAATTACTCTTCTTATCCCTATCATACCCTTGAGATTCTCCGATCTCCATCTCAAATTTGAGGGCACATCATATAGTCTCCTCATAGTTGTCAATGTTGCAGACCACCAACGATTTCCATAGGCTAGGATTTATCCCACCAATGAAGCGGTCAACCTTGAAATTGTGAGTAATGAAAAAAATATAGGTGTATCAGGAATGCCTGGTGAATTTTTCCTCATGCACTCCAACAAATTTACTATCCTTTTTTATTAGTGCAATAAATATCTTTCCATATTAAGACAGAGGGAGTGAAGAAAAAAATTATCAAAAAATACTTTCCAGAAATCCTTCCATCCCATTACCTCGATCTCTTCCTCAGGCTTCATATTTTTTTATCAATTTCCACAAATGAATAGCTTCACCCTCCTTACAATATACATACTAAATAACATTCTCTTATTCATAACATTAAAGGATGGAGACAATATTCTTAATAGAGTTAATACATTGTTCATAGATTGACGGATCAGATGATCCCCTAAAATTATGAGGCTTTTGTATCATGAATCTCTATATTATGATTTGTTATTTCATGTTTGGGGGGGTGGACATTCCAATTGACCCATTTTTCTAATAAAACTTGATTCAAATGAGATAGTATCGTGAGAAAAAAATTTATTCCTACTCCCATCGGATTTGGTATCTCATTAGAATAGTAATCAGATTGATCTTCGCATCGATTGGTAGCATAATTCCTCCAATTACCATACATTGGCTATAATAAAAGGAATATTAGGGGTATATATTATAAATTATTAAAAACATAAAGGGTAATCCAATGAATAAATGTGATAACTTAAATATTACATTTATCTTCTTATCTAATGAATTTCTATGCTTCAATCTCTGTTATCCATGATCTACTTTCTAAAAAATATTCTTAGGGGAAATTATTTTGTTCCCTTAAAAAAGGTTCATACTAATATTATGAATTTAATTAGTCATATCCCCTATGAGTGTCGAACCATGAGTAAATCAAGGCATGTTGTTGTGCACCAGTTTCCATTCGAGTCAAGCTCAAAGATGTGTTTTCATGTTTTATCCCTAGATACATCTGTGTTAGAGCCACCTTTAGTTGTTCATATATATATATAGGGATGTAATTACATAATAATCCACTTACACTATACTGAGAATTATTTTGGGATTACCTTCTTACACATTGTCTTATCCCTAAGGATTTCACTAGGGTTTTCTAATCCTAATCTCAAAAATAACTAAACATATTGTTTGATACCAACTATGACAACTCGGCTCTTTATTTAATATATAGCCATGATTTATTACATAATATTACACTTAATAAAACCCATATGATCGAGAGTTATAGTGTATTTGAGGAATATGAACAATACAGTATGACATTAGATATAAAATAAAATATCTATATTGAAAACATCTTTTAAACGGAAACAACATTTTTTCATACTTATCATTACATGGGGTAATTTCTAGACAAACATAAGAAAAGGATGACTTATAAAGCCTAATGAGGGAGTAAACAAAGAAAAACTTGAACAATACACTATGTGTTAGGCAATAGACTTGTCAGTGGAGTATAAGAGAAAACAAGAACATAAAAAATGATATAACTTGATCATCATAACATAGATTTGTGGCAATAACGTAAAAAACAACTTCATTAACATCAAATAATCAGGTAAATCCCTATCCGAAACATGATGGAAAAAATACAATAAATGAATCATGTAAAACCTTCCCCCAACATGATACATCATGATACTAAACATCACTCAATGCATTGGAGCCCTGTCTGGGTGCACCCTGAATGAACATTTTAATCTCATGATTAAGTGTGCCACATAGATCATATAACATGGATTCAATCAAAGTCATCATTTATTCCATGAAAATGGAATTTATATTACCTATAACAAGGTATATAATAATTATGTATATGTTCAAAAAGGTGAATTACCTTGATTGAGAAATGGGCATCGTATTCACTACATGATGATTTTGGCATGGAAAATCATGGTGCAATTTTAGCAGCATAATGACACCACATGGGGATTCATAAATAGGATTGATGAGATATAAAGGGGTCTATTATAATTTAGAAATGAAATTGGAATTAAGGGGATCATATAAATACATGTTTCATCATGAGTAATTTCTAAATAGTATGTGTAACATAATAAAAAATCTTGAAGAAGGAGGAGGAATGAAATAACTTCTATGAAATACATGCATGGTAACAGGTGCACATGGGAGGGATTATTGAGAGATAAAGGCGTCTATTATAATTAAATAATAATAAGTGAATTTATGGGGAGGGTTTAAAAACATACCTTGTCATTTTTAATTGAAAAAAAAATGTGTTGCAATATAAGGGAACGTGGGTAATAATGGGAAAGGAAGGAAACACTTACTTGATTTTTTGATTCAAAACCTTGAAGTGATGATTCTTGAGATCTTGGAGAACCTTGGGGGGATTCTATAGAGAGGATGAGATATTAGGGATGTTCTCAAAGTATTTTTGTAAAGAGATGTGGAATCTTGGGTAGGTTTTATATAGGAAATGAGAGGGGAATTCATTAATTTTTCACAAACATAGGTTTTGGAATCCATATAATTAAACATTCAAACCCAAAAACCATCACATGGGGTCTTCCGATGGTTTTTGAAAAAGGTGTGTGGAAGAAAAAATTTATTAGTCCAAGTTCCAAATATATTAAAATATGAGCCTCTCTTATGTGGAGGTGATTCAAATTATTAATGAAAGGATGTTAAAATCATAAAATTAGTCATACATTTTAGAGGATTCACAATGGAATTATAAAAAAAGTCAAATAAATCTAAAATAACATTATTTTAAATTTAAGACATATATTTGGTCTAAAATCCCATTTATGGTGTTTATTATGTCACTATTGGGTCATTATGATGTCGTAATACACAATAGATATTACTATATTATTTAATTTTTACCCAAAAATTTGATTATCATAAAATATTAGGAAAAATTCATCCTTGGATGTTTTTAAATCAGGAATCCAAAAATAATATTCATTTTATCTATATAGTCTTTTAAATATGTTTTTTTCACTTTTAAATTGATAACGAGCATTTATAGAAAATTTAATGGGTTTTTACAAAAATAGTTGTTAAACCTTAATAAAACATACATGTGAATTCATAAATATTATATACTAATTTATTATTAATAAATGTAATTTGATAATAACATTTTTTAAAAATATTAATTACTTTAAAAAATCATTAATTCCATGAAATAAACTCTTTAGAAATACACATTTTGTCTTATCATATAAAAATATTATTCTTATGAAACTGATTACATAATCATTTATAGGTAAGGAACTGATATAATCATCATTTATAAGAATTGATTTTATAATATTATCAGTAAAAACAAAATAATGTATTTATTTCTCAAAATTATCATTTTTACATGAAAATATCAATTTATAAAAGCATCATCTTTTTAAGAATGACCATTTCCATTAAGGAATCAATGAAATGAGACCATTATTAATAGAAAGGGATTAAAAAATTATTAACTAATCCCTTATTACATAAACCCTTACTACACCCGCATAAGACCTAAGGTTAAGGTGTGTGTTGGTGATAGACTCTAGGGGTTGCTTTGATTACCTCACCTGGGTGGTAATCTCTATTAACATGAACAACTCCTATAGGAAATTCCATTCAATCTTAACGTGTTGAAGCTCATCTTGTGCTTGTTCAAGAAAAAAATTCTATTGAAACTACATCCTTTCATAGCACTAAAAAATAAGCTTCATATGGCCAGAGTCTATGTGATGAGGCCATCATATCCTTTGTCTGGGTCGAATAGATTTGTAAAAAACATAATTTATATTAGTTATGTGATAACTGTTAAACGACTATTTTATAAATGGTAATGTTATAAAATATTCAATTAAACTCAATAATATTAAAAAAAATAGTGAATGTGTTTTCTATATCTATAACACGTTATAAGAAAAGAAAATTTTATTCATAAATGATTGGGTCTTTATAGTAAGTACGTGTTGGGGAATATTTATCATGCATGTTAATACTTCATTAAAAATATTTTCCAAACTATTTATACTATTTTTCCTTAAATGTTTAAATAATTTTACGCATGTTTTACTTTTTATAAATTAATCTGAAAGGAATCTTTTTGTCGTTTTCCAAATGAGGCGTTTCATGGATTGTTTTACAAAACGATTTTTTTAACTTATAAATCATGAAAAAAAAATTCCTTTATCAAGATGCCTTAATTTTTTGAATCTTATTTTAAATGATTACAATGTTTATTAATATGAAATATTATTTATAATTGTGTTGATTTTTAAATTAATTATTTCAAAATAAAAAAAGTGGTATTTCTCTGATGAAATGTTTAATGATCTTATAAGATTAGTTTCATCAATTTCAACACCCAATGTTCAATATTATGCTTGGTTGATATTGATCTATTTTTATTCCTTATATAATATTTTTTAATTCTTTATGATTAGTTTTAATATGGAGGTTCTATTTTGATACCATTAATTGTTAATGGAGGAAATATTAAAATTTTATATGCAATTGTTTCAATAAAAATGTTTATATTTATTATGTTTTCATATGATGAATGAATTGGACATAACAATTCATGGGTGGGGCCTTATATAACCACTAAATTTTTCGATTTTTATCATAATAAATACTTGATATCGGTTCGTTTGAGGCCTTTCCCATTTATTTTCAAATATGGAATTGGCTGAGGCAATAACAATTAAGTTTCAGATGTCTTGGATGATACCTTTATGCTATGTTTTATATGTATTAAATTATTCATTCCCCCATTATGAGATTAGTTATTGATATTACAAGAGATTATTTGACTATTATAATATCCATGAGAATATTTAAATTGAAATAATTGATTTATTCTTACCATATTATGCTCAAAATTATGTTTTACAGCCTTGTTCTTTAGTTTTATACCTTTCCTTAAAACATTATGCTAATTCAAGAAATCTTAATCTATATTATTTACAATTATTGAGTATCGAATATCACCCCTTATTATGTTTTATTTTCTAAGGATTCCATGATGTGTATTATGATTGATATGTTGTGTTAATCTAGGAGAATAATGGCATTCTCAAATAATTATCTTTTTTGTATTTTGTTTTATGAATTTTAATGTAGGGTTCATGTATGTTATATATTTTCCAAGAATACTAAATTGATCAGTCTATTTTAAATGACCTGCATTTTGAACCAGACTAAAACCCAAAGGAATTTGAACTTTTTCGATTACAGAAAGGGTTATTTTTAATACCAAGCTTCAGAATGTAATTCTGAGAGTTGTAATGCTTTTTTGTAGTGGTTTTGGGCTTGGGTGAAGGCCCGTGAAGTTTACCTAGTGTCTTGAGAGGTATCAGGAGCTTCGGACCTGAGAGAGAGGCTGGTTTTTAAAAGGTAGAGGAAGGTGCATGGGCTGCGCACGGTTTTACCAAACCGTGCGGCCCAAACCCTGCGGCCTAAATCAGGTGGGTAGTGGATTGCACACGGGATGTGCACGATTTCCCAAATTGTGCACCTAGCCTATGCAACAGGTGTCTTCGAGGTAGTAGACTCCGCACGCTTTGTGCATGGTTTGGAAAACCGTGTGGGTCAAACCATGTGTTTGGGTGAGTTTAAGGTTTTAATTAAAATTAAAATATAATAAAATAAAATAAAATAATTAAATCCTAAATCTAAACACACACCCTCAATCTCACTCAGGCCGCATGACACAGGGAGGGGCTCCCCTTGAGCCGCGCGCGACACCCCCCTCGGCACCCTCCTTCACGCATAAATTCCAGCCAAATATCCTCATGATTTATCTCTGTAACCATAAGGTAGGTCCTTCTCCTCCATCTCCTCCTTATTCCAAGCCGTTTTTTGGTGTATTCTTCGCCCAGTGAGATTCGGCCGAGCACCCTATGGTTATGGGTTGATCCATTTTTGGTTTCTCTTTGTTCCAGGTTCGAGTGAAAGGCTTCTCAGGTCGTGTTTGGGTGTATTCTAGAGAACGCCGCTGAAGGCAAAGCGATTCTCCAGGTTTCAGTTTTCCAGCTTGGGTTCACGGTAAGGGTTTATTATTATGGTTGGTTTCGCCTATCCCAAATTAGTTTCTTTATGCGTTTTAATGTTTGTTAGATTAATCTAGTAGTCTGTTGGATGTTTTAGCGTGGTTTCGAGTCTCCAAAGTATAGGAGACTCGCCTGCGTGGTCATAGGTATGTATTTATATATACGTGGGTTTCCCCCCGTTACATGTTTAATCACCCATGGGAGTGATTGGATATGTATGGGGCTAGGTGTTCGCATGTATATATATAAAAGTGCCTGCATAGGTGAGTGGAGACAGGAATATGCGTATAAGCGTGCATGTAAGGATCCTCTTGTGCATTCCCATGGCATGCAGGTGTGTGAATAGGGGCTAGGTGTCCTTGAATGTGTGTAAAGGTGCATATTCTCAGTGGGGGAGTAGCAGTGGATCTTAGTTAGAAAGCGCCATGAGCTGGAGTGGACAGATGGATCCACCTGGAGGTAGGGTCCCTCTCATTTCTCTTTAATTTAATGTAAAGTAGTACAGAGTTATTTCTACATGGTCTTAGTATTTTAATTCTTCAAGTTAGTCTTGAATAAATTCTTCTGTGAAAATAGTGTGAATTTTAGGAATAAGATAAAAAGGGTTACCTGATAACTAAACTAACAATTTAATAATAAAACCAATCAATCATAGGTGTGTTGTATTCAAGATAAAAACTTGTGATAGACTTTTTATGATTGTCTGTTGCATTGTTGTGGTGCCTCTTTGAGGCATTGTATCTGAACTGGTCTTGTTGAGACAAATAGAATGATATGGCTATGATACTTGTGTTTGAGTCAATTTTCCATGTTAGTAAAATTGAGTAAGATAGTAACCTTAGTGGGATGACTTAAGACTATATGACGTGTTTCCTCTAGAAGGTATCAAAGGGTTAAGGATTGATAAACATATCCTTTAAGATGAAATAGTCAACTAGAAATTAATGGACTAGGGTGGTATGTCCACGGCTTCAGATAACGTATTGAGCACAGATTATATTAGTAAACTGAATATGTTAATTACTTGATATAGATACTTAAGAGGAGTTTCCTTATGTATAAATGTGATAAATATGATGGTGATGTTATTATAAATACTTAAGAGGAGTTTCCTTAAGTATACTTGTGATGAACGTGCTTATGGACACTTATATAGAAATGAGCTATATGATTGATTGTGAATATGGGATGACTTGTTGAATGCTTATGAGGTAATTCCATAAGCAGTATACTACAGACATGCTTGTTTTGTGAGTGTGCAGATGTTGAGGCCACCTAGTGATTAATACATGTCTGGGTGGGAGGAATTAATACCCCATGCCATCTTCTGTGTATGTTTATGAATGGGAGGCATTCATACCCCATGTCATCTTCTGTGCATGTTTATGAATGTGAGGCATTCATACCCCATGCCATCTTCTATGTATTTTTGTGGATGGGTGGCATGCATACCCCATTCTTGCTTATTCTGAGTATTGGTGGGAGGCATGTTACCCCACGCTAGATGTGATCTCTATGCATGTATGGAAGGAAGGAATTCTTACCCCTTTCCAGATGACCTATAGGGATAACATGCATTCTTACCTCGTGCCCACTAATCTCGATTGATGGAAGGGAGTCATTATTTCCCCTTCCAGTTGACCTATAGGGATGAGAGGCATTCTTACCTCGTGACACTTTTTCTTATTAATGGGTGGGAGGCATTCTTACACCACTCAAACTATGATATAAATGCATTTAAATATATATATATGGTGACATGATCAGGTTACTTTACCGGCAATGAGCCGAAGCTGGTATAACCACCAGGTGTCCCTTGGGAACCTGGATGGGTGTTGTTATGCTTATTGAATCCTACAAAACATGCTCACAATTTAATTATTATACATTATCTGGATTGGGTTTGAAACCGGTGGTGCCGGCATACTGAGATTTATGTCTCACACCCTACTCGGGCCGCCATTGCACTGGGGTACCCAAGTATACCTTCTCTCTTGCAAGACCTAGGTTGTGTGTTGTGTTGTTTGTACCTGAAAAGTTAGGAGAAAAGGACCAAGTGGGAGCTTGGGATGCTCAGGAGAACGCCATCGGTCTTTACTGTATTTTATTTTATTATTGTTTGTAAAGAATGATGTATTGTTTAGTGCTTTCATAACTGTATCATCATCTGTACATTCATGCATTGTAAAATGGCATATTCCACCTTTTATAAAATGGTTATTACATGTTTTTTTCTTCTGCCTTTCAATTATTTGCTACTTCTGCTATTGAATATTTTTTACTCTGATAATATTGATGTGTTACTCTGATATGAGGGTACAGTCTTCCCACTATCACTTTCTGATACCCTTGCTGATAGTCGGTAGCCTCTGGCATATGGGGAGATGCGCTTGAGGCCATGTGACCTACCGGTCCAGCCACTGGTTCGATAGTTAGCTGGGCCGGGATTTTACAATGTGGTATCAGAGGTGTTTCGTTTGTTTTTCATTACTATTTTGGGTTGGTAGACAAGATATTAGAAAAGTTTCGGCACTTGGATAATAGTCATGCATGGGACTGATCACCCCACGTACGAGAAATGACCAAGTGGCTAGGGATGGGAATTGTTGTTCATATAGTTTTCTATTACAGTTGATATGATTTCACCTTGAGTTACTGTTGTATTTTATACTACTTATGGTTTATGAAATTCCTTGAATTTTACCCTTGGTCTGATATGGAAAGAAAGCTGTATTTCATGCATCATATTAGGCACATAAGAAATTAACATGCCATGCATAGTGTCATGCCATGTAGTTGCATTAGTAATTTCTTGCTAATCTGATTTTGTGCCTTGATTAATATACCATGCTTATGTGATATAACATGTTTTGTTTTTACTAATTGTGAGAACATGTTATTTAAGTTTTAACATGTGAATTTTCACATGGGCTGAAATATATTGGTTGTGATTATGATGGGAGTCGGTTTTTAGTTGTATGGTGTATGGGTGCTTTACAACTGGAAAGGGGAGTCGATTTTAAATCCATGAAGTTTATGGGTGCTTCATTATTTGGGAAATGTCAACCTGTATTAAATGTAAATGCTTGCTGTTTAGTGAAATGTTTAAATTAAAATTGTTTCCAAATTTCGAAATTGAAAGGTTTTCAATAACTGTTAAATGTGCAACTGGACCCATGTAGGTCAGTTGGGAAGTGTTGTATGAGATAACCCAGTTGGAGTGGTTGAATTTAAAAAGAAATTGAGAAACTCCTATGTGGTTTCTATTTGAAGAACCTGAGATGCATAGAATGGGACCCAAGTAGGTCACCCTTTTGTTTAAATGGTTTTTTTTTGCTCAGTTGGTTGATAAAGATGGGATGTCTTTGAATGATAATGTTTTAAAAAGGAGGTTTTGTGGAACTTTCCTATTTTCTTGGATGTGTAGTTGAATCTTTTAAAATGGTTAAAGATTAATGTGATTTAAAAAGAAAGGGCATGGAAATGGAACATGTGGTGATGCGTTGAGACCCTAGTGTAAGGGGTATTTTTGAGTTTCTCTTCGAGTTGCCCTGTAACGGGACCGTTGGTTTTTCTGTAGGAGTTATTTTCTTTAGCGATGGCTTAATGTTTGGATTTGGAGCCTAGCGACTATGTTCCACGTGACCCGGTGTTAGGGTCGATGTTTGATCTTTGTAAGGGGCTAGCTCGTGGTTGGTAGCACCCTTAGAATTTTAATGCCTTTCTTGTACAGTGGGTTTTCTGATGTGAGGTGTTTTTAGGTTCCATTATCCCTTGTTGGAAGCTTTTTTTTCTAATGATACCCTTGTTCGGATGGGTGGTCATTGGGTTTTGACTTTCATTGTGGAGTTTGTGTACTAGCGCGCTTGTGCTCGTCTAGGTTAACACATATCCCTTCGGTGACTAGGATACACTTAATGTTGCGAGCGCGTCACGTCGAATCTGGTAAATGTGTCCTTTCACATAGAATGCATGCATCATGGAATTACTTTGTTAATGGGTTGGTCGTGTCTGAATTCCAATGTGACATGCGAGTATAAAATGTGTGGATGTGTCGGCAGGTTTAGCCGAGTTCCTTCCTTGATGTCGACCAGTTGAGGTTCGACTGTTCTTCTTTCTAGTAGTCAGGTATGATTAACTGGAATCCATTCAAACCTCTTAGTGTATTCTGTTTAGAGAAGAGCATGTCCTCTATCTTTTCCTCGTTCTAGATGCACTAAGAGAGCATCAGTCTTATCCGCGCTAATGCTTTTAAGCCGTTGGGCTTGATCGGATGGTTCTCTTTCAGTGTTGCATGCGGGATGCATGGATTGTTTATGGTTTGATCTTGGAAACCTCATCGGATGTCGGGTGTAAGCTTCGGTGAACATGTTTGTGCTAAACGCAAGGTGCCTTTGAGAAAGGCATTGTGGTTCTACTTGTAATACGTCGGCCATTTAGGCCGAGCATTCTTTTAAATAGTCAACCGGAGATGGCTTGAGTCGGGGTTCCTGTTTAATGTCTGCGGTCGGTGACATACCGTTCTCTGAAACGTCATTAGGTAGAGGCGAGTGCGGTTTTTGTCAGCCGGTGCCTAATATGAACAACCATATCGACTTGGGCCTTGAGTTTGATGGGGAATCGACCATTTGATCTGTTTCAAATCACGCTAGGAGCGTCGTGGGAACTCTTGGGGCATGCTTTGAATGTTAATTCCAACGGTGGTCTGAACTGTAGTTTGGAGTTGATTGCATAAAATTAAAAATCTAAGGTGGGAATTACCTATGGTTGGATGCTTTGTGAGGCGTCGATGGGTTCGTGTCTCTGGGTAGATGGGCTCGGGAAGAGCCGTCTTGGTGTTTCGATTGGGAAACAAGCGTTGGCTCGAGTTTTGGTGGATTATGCGTCGTAGGGTTTAATGGATTCTTAAGGGTTTGTTGGACATTTGTGAATGCAAGGTGGTCGTTTGAATGAAGCTCCATGACCATTGTAGGTTGGGTGATGTGTACGATGTTCCTGAAGGATTCTCAGGGACGAGAAGTTCTAAAATGGGAAGGTTATAATGACCCGCATTTTGAACCGAACTAAAACCCAAATAAATTTGAACTTTTATGATTACTGAATGGGTTGTTTTTAATACAAAGCTTTTAAAAAGAATTCTGAGAGTTGAAAAGCTTTGTTGTATTGGTTTTGGTCTTGGGAGAAGGCCCAAGAAGTTTCTCTAGTGTCTCGACAGATCTCGGGTGCTTTGGTCCCGAGAGAGAAGCTGGTTTTTAAAAGGTAGAGGATGGCGCACGAGCTGCGCACGGTTTGACCAAACCGTGCGGCCCAAACCGTGCGGCCTAAATTAGGTGGGAAGTGGCTTGCGCATGGGCTGTGCATGTTTTCCCAAACCGTACGCCTAGCTCATTCAATGAGTGTCTTGGAGGCAGTAGAATCTGCATGGTTTGAACACGGTTTGTCAAACCGTGTGGGTCAAACCGTGCGTTTGGGTAGTTAAGGTTTTTAATTAAAATTAAAATAAAATAAAATAAAATAAAATAATTATAAACTAAATCTAAACACACACCCTCTCTCTCACTCAGGCCACATGAAACAGGGAGGGGCTCCCCTTGAGCCACGCACGACACCCCCCTTGGCTCCCTCCTTTGCGGTTTGATTCTGGCCAAATCTACTCATGATTTATCTCTGGAACCCTAAGTTGGGACCTTCTCCTCCCTCTCCTCCTTCTTCCAAGCTGTTTTTTGGTGTATTCGTCGCCCGGTGAGATTCATCCGAGCACCCTAGGGTTATGGGTTATTCCGTTTTTAGTTTCTCTTTGTTCCAGGTTCGTGTGAAAGGATTCTCGGGTCGTGTTTGGGTGTATTCTGGTTATCGCCGCCGAAAGTGAAGTGATTTTCAACGTTTTGGTCTGCCGGCTTGGGCTTGCTATAAGGTCTTATTGTTCTGGTTGGTTTCGCATATCCCAAATTAGTGTCTTTATGCGTTTAAAGGTTTGTTGGATTAATCTTGTAGTGCATTGGATGATTTGGCATGGTTTTGAGTCACCAAAGTCTAGGCGGATCGCATGTGAGGGAAAAGGTATATATTTATATATATGTGGGTTTCACCCGTTACATGTTTAATCACCCATGGCAGTGATTGGATATGTATGGGGCTATGTGTGCCCATGTATATATATAAAAGTACATGCGTAGGTTAGTGGAGATGGGCATATGTGTATAAGCGCGCATGTAAGGATCCTCTTGCCCATGCCCATGGCCATGTGGGTGTGTGCATAGGGGCTAGGTTTTCTTGCATGTGTGTAAAGGTTAATATGCTCAGTGGGGGAGCAGAAACGGCTCCTAGTTAGAAATTTCCAAGAGCCGGAGTGGATGGATGGATCCACCGGGAGGTATGGTCGCTCTCCTTTCCCTTTAATTTAAAGTAATGTAGTAAAGAATTATTTATGCACGGTCTCAGTATTTGAATTCTGCAAGTTAGTCTTGAATAAATTCTTCTGTGAAAATAGTGAGAATTGTAGAAATAAGATAAAAATGATTGTCTGCTAACTAAACTCATGATTTAATAACAAAACCCCTCAATTAGAGGTGTGTTGTCTTCCAGATAAAAAGTATTGATAGATTTTTTATGCTTGCCTGGTGGATTGTTGTGGTGCCTCTTTGATTCTTTGTATGTGAACTGGATTTGTTGAGTAAAACAAAATGATATGGCTATGATACTTTTGTTGGGGTCAATTTTCCATGATAGGAAAATTGAGTAAGAGGGTAACCTTAGTGGGATGACTTAAGTCTATATGACATGTTTCCTGTAGAAGGTATCAAAGGGTTAAAGAATGATAAACATATCTTTAAGATGAAATGGTCAACTATAAATGAATGGAATAGAGTGGTATGACCACGCCTTCGGATAATGAATTGAGAATGGCTTATGTTAGTAAACTAAATATGGTAATTACATGATATAGATACTTAAGAGGAGTTTCCTTTAGTATAAATGTGATAAATATGATGTTGATGATATTATAAATACTTAAGAGGAGTTTCCTTAAGTATACTTGTGATGAACGTGCTTCTGGAAAATTATATATAAATGAGCTATATGATTGATTGTGAATATGGGATAACTTGTTGAATGCTTATGAGGTAATGCCATAAGCAGTATACTATCGACATGCTTGTTTTGTGAGTGCGCACATGTTGAGGTCAGCTAGTGATAAAAATGTGTCTAGGTGGGAGGAATCCATACCCCATGCCATCTTCTTGTATATGTTTATGAATGGGAGGCACTCATACCCCATGACATCTTCTGTGTATGTTTATGAATGGGAGGCATTTATACCCCATGCCATCGTCTGTGTATGTTTGCGGATGGGAGGCACGCATACCCCATGCCAACTTATTCTGAGTATGGGTTGGAGGCAAGTTACCCCATGCCAGATGTGATCTCTATACGTGTATGGAAGGGAGGCATTCTTACCCCTTGCATGTTTACCTATAGGGATGAGAGGCATTCTTACCTCGTGCCCACTAATCTCTATTGATGGAAGGGAGGCATTCTTACCCCTTTCCAGTTGACCTATAGGGATGAGAGGCATTCTTACCTCATGCCTATTTTTCTTATTAATGTGTGGGAGGCATTCTTACCCCATGCCTTCTATAATCTAAATTCATTTAAATATATATACGGTGACATGATCAGGTTACTTTACCAGCAACGAGCTGAAGCTGGTATAACTGTCAGGTGACCATTGGGAACTTGGACGGGTGTTGTTATTCTATGTTGTTCTTCTTATTGAATCCATCTATACCTGCTCACTGATTAATTATTATACACTATCGGGATTGGGTTTGACACCGGTGGTGCCAGCCTACTGATATTTATGTCTCACACCCAATTCGGGTCACTATTGCACTGGGGTACCCGAGTAGACCTTTTTTCTTACAGGACCTAGGTTGTGTGATGTGTTGTTTGTACCTGAGGAGTTAGGATCAAAGGACCAAGCAGGAGCTTGGGATGCTCCAGAGAATGTTGTTAGGCTTTGCTGTCTTTTCATTTTGTATTATTTGTAAAGAAAGCTGTATTTTTTACTGCTTTCATAACTGTATCGTCATCTATACATACAAGCATTGTAAACTGGAGTTTTCTACCTTTTATAAAATGGTTATTACCTGTCTTTTCCTTCTACCTTTCAGTTATGTACTGCTTCTACTATTGAATATTATTTACTCTGATAATACCGCTGTGTTACTCTGATATGAGGGTATAGTATCCCCACTATAACCTCCCGAAATCGTCGCTGCTAGTCGGCAGCCTCTGGCGTACAGAGAGACGCGCTTGAGGCCATTTGACCTACCGGTCTGGCCACCGATTTGATGGTAAGTCGGGTCGGGACGTTACACTACTGAGATTCAACCCTTTTATATATATTCCAATTTATTAAAATAATTCACCAAATCTGGTTTTCTAGGGTTGGGACGTTAAAATAATCTATTCCTTGTTGTTTTTTGAACCCCTTTTTAATAAAAAATTCCATAAATATATTGACTTGTCTATTAATGTCAAGTTTCTTATTCAATACACATTTTCAACCAACATGTTTTACATCAACTAGAGGATCTACTAAAATTAAGGCATTGTTTTGATACATGGATGTCATTTTACAATTCATATATCCTTTCCAATTAGAATCATCTTTTCTTGTTACTATTTCGTTATATGTTATATGATCATTATTATCAACTAATAATGGGCCACCATCATTGTTGAATACAAAACCATATCGTTATAGTTCACTAACCTCCCTTTTAACCATATAAAGTACATGTGTCTTTAGAATGTCTTCTTCTTTTGAGCTTTGTGGAATATGATCATGTGTCATCTCTTATATACCATGATAAAGGAAATCATCAAATTATGTGAATATACCATTATCTATTTTAGAGATGCTATCCCTCTCAAGGATTATATAATGTGTTGAAAAAATTACCATTAAGTTTGATGGGTAAAATATGAAATATCAACTTGATTCCTTGGGGTATCATACAAAGGAACACATTGTGCCTCTTGGTGAAATATTTTTCTGGAAGAGGCTATTCTTATAATCATTAGAGAAAAATACATGTAAGTACAACAACACAGGTTTCATTCCACTCCAAAATTTCTAGGTAATACCATATACCACCCTAGTTGGAACTCATATATATGATGTTGTCTTCACATTGTATCCCCAAAAGTTTAATAGATGATTTGAATGAAACATAAATGATATCACCATATCTAATAAGGCATGGTTCACCCTCTAAATTACACTTTTCCATTATGATATAGAAGGAAGTTTTAGTTTTGATAGAATACCAAAATCATATCAATAATCATTGAAGATCTTATTATGATGCTCTCTACCAATGTCTAAGAATAGTTTCTTAATCATCCAACTAAGCTGGTTTTCAAAATCATTTTTATGTTCCTTGAATTCCTAAATGGAATGGGATTTATACATCATTATGTAGAAATATTCATATCAACTAAAATAATCATTAGAATTTTTTTGTATGAGTATGAAAATTGTTCTCTTACTAGAAATGGTCCATACACATTAGTATAAACCAATTCAATAATCTCTTTGGCCTTTTTATCTTTTCTACTAAATGGAGATTTACTCATTTTTTGTTGTAAACATGGAGGACCTATTCCAAGAAGTATTATTTCAGATAATCCGAATATAAATCTTGGTGTAACATGGTCAAATTCTTTTATTTTACAAGACCTAGATGATGATTCCTAGTTGGATATGTTATGGGTCACATGAACTGGTTTCGTTTTCAATTTCTAGATCATGGATTTCATAATACAACACAGAATGTTTTTTTATTTAAATACACCTTAACAAAAACATATTATTTATTCAGAAAAAATTAATATTTTATTCTTAAGTATCAAAAAAATAAATTTATATCATGGATAGATACATATATTTTGTTTTTTGTAATATAAGGACCCAAATAACAATAATATAAATATTGGTTCATTCACATTTTCAATGTGAGGTGGTAGTTCCTAGTAGACATAAAAACATGTTTTATTTGTTTGCTACTCATAGATATACCTAACCTAGAGAAATTTTATGCAATCTAATTGGTTCATGTATTTGAATAAATATTTGATCCCCACATTCTATTTGAAATCCCATCTTGTGAAAATAAATAAATTACACTCAATATGAAATACACATGAATATTATCATTTCATCTTGGTTGATCTATATTTTTTCCTCAAGTGGCCCTTCTTTCCACATGATAAATAGAAACAAATAATATTCCCTAGATTTTTCCAATAGAACATTCTCTTCATGTAATGTAATTACAATGAATATTTAGATTTATATATCATAACATGGAATTTCTTTACATTTACCATAATTAGGGATGGATGTTTCTACATCTTATCATTATCAACATAAATAAATAGAGTGAGAATACCTGGGGGTGAATTATACAAGTTTTACATGTTGGAATTCACCCAAAAAATTAGATATATAATCATTGAGGAGGGTGGATGAAATAATGAGAAACACGTGTAATTATTTTAGTACATTAAAACACAGAATCTCTATATGCTCAATGTAGCCAATGAGTGTGACTATGTGGGGACTAGTAGGGATGCCATCTCCAATTTAACTATAAAATAGTGTCTTGGAAGTTTCATAGAAATCCTATCTAGATCTCTCCTAATATAGACCATGGATATGTTGTATCATTCCATAATCATCCATATCTTCATGTAACTTCTTGAGTTCACTTGATATAGATCAAATAATCAAACCAAAAATGTTTAACATATCAATAAGTTTCTAATCATTTACATTGGAATACTCATCAGTCACCTCAATATCATGAGGACTAGATTATTTTGATCCAAGACGATAATATTTCCATTCATGGGGCAACACTAACCATAGACATCTGAACCATTCCCGGAAGTTGATGGTAGTCAAAATAAGGTCTTTCTACAAAATTTATCACATTGGTAATGTTGATGATGAAAATACCATAATTCTATAATTATAAATATCATAAATTTATAATATTCCCTTCATTAAAATTTATGTGAGAACAAAATAATAAATTAAACATTATTTAGTGAACCATTATTTTATAAATTCCAAATAAACCTCACCCTAGTGCCCAGAATGTCTCATTTAGTGAACATTATATTATAAAGGATAAATATGTCCCATCTCATAACACAATAATGGGCTTAGACAATTACACAAAGGTATTTGGGTTTGATGTTCTTTTTCTACATATGCCTGCATATTATGGATCCATTGAGTAGACTCACCAATCCAGAAACCCTTACTCATATTTTCTCCAAACATATAGCCAAGTCGCATCATTTCAAGTATGGGATACTTCTCTTGATGTAAATTGAAAAATTCTTCTAGAAACTTTCATAATAACTATATGATAAATGTATGTGTCAAAACATGGGTTGGTCAAACACTTAGTTGTATGGTTTTCAGTACTATTCAATTAGTGAAATGATTGAACTAACATAATATTATGTTGTTGGGTTTAATTTATTAAGCATTGATTTTCTTCTTTAATTTTTACTATGTCTATTAATATAAATTGTACATTACATTTTTTATTAACCATGTTATTATAAAACATTTACGCATAAACCATTTATATTAATTCTAAAATTGAATATTAGTTCATTTATTTATGTGATCATGATCATTTGTCGATAAAATAAATCATACATGTGTTTGAAATATATTAAATATGTAAATTACATGACCATGAATTTATCTAATGGATGATTTATTAAGAAGACATTAAATAATAATATTACCCTAGGGATAGACAAATATTTCATTTGTTGGATAGAGCTGCAATATCACTCATGTCCTCATATTTATCTACCATATTAGTTAGATTTCGGTTCCATATTGAGACACATCCACCATAAATTTATCTTTATCTGACTTCATGTTCTTTCAGATACTCCTTTTATACATATTTTTTATAACTCACATGTTTTTTAGGGAAACCAAAGGATTTGGAAAGTAGTATTACATAAAACAAACATGGACACATAGGTACAACATAATAAAAGGGGGGGATGACACACTAGACATCACATTTAATTTTAAAATAAATAATTTGACATAAAATAAACAACAATTAAATTAAATAAATACAACAAATTCATTAGTCTAGACAATCTCCTGATCAATCATACGCATGATATGATTATGCATTTAAAATAACTACCTATCATTCATTAAAATTTTTAATAGTACTATAAAATTGGTTTTTTTTCACAATGGTAATTATCAGTTCTACAAAAAAGTGCTGATAAATGGAATCTTTATCAGCACTAAAGAAAACGTTGATAAATATTACCATTTATCAGTGTTTTTTTGTTATAATGAGTACCCTTTAGGAGATCTTTATTTTTAAAGCTGATATGTATACATTTTTTTAGTTTTTTTTCACATCTAATGGTTTGAATAAATAAAATTACACAATTAAATATATAAAAATGATTTTATTAAAAAATATTACCAATTTTGTTAATTAAATAATTATTGATAAAAATGAATAAATTTATTATGAATTTTTAAGGATTAAACATTTTATAAATTAAATAATTATGATATTTGATATTAATAAATTGTATATATTAGATATATAGATATATATTAATGTTTATAAATATAATTTATATATTAAAATATAATTATGCACTTTACATTTAATAGTCATATATATAGTGAATAATGGTTTATAATTGAATATTATTAAGAATTAAACAGACTAATTTCATCATGTAATGGACATATAATTGAATGTGTCATTTGAATATTCAATTTTACATAAATCAAATGCCTATGATATTAATTTCACATACACTTAATTAATTAATATTTATATACAATACACACACACAAAACCTTCCCATTTTATCAATATTGTTAAATTGTAAATATTTTAAATTTATTAAATTTCACTCATTTATAACATATATACATGAATGCACCTAAAATTAGATATAAATATTATATTTTCCAAAATATTTATATTATTATAAATAAATAATTATAATATTAAAATAAATATATTTAAAAATGAATATATTTATTATATTTATATTTATATTTATTTATTAAGTTTATATATTTATATAAGTTTCTTATTTATAATTATAATTATAAATAATTTATAAGTGTTTATGTAATAAGCGCTGATAAAGATATGTCTTTATCATAACATTTTTTCATATTGATAAGGACCTACCTATATCAGTAGGAAAAAACCATTGATAAATAATCCTTTTATTAGCTCTTATTACTTAGGCACTAATAAAAGTGTCCTGCTCTATTAAGAAACCCCTAACCACTTTTGAACCCATCGTGATATCAGAATCATCCCATGGAATACATCCACTGTCAGTGCTCCACCTCGATTAATTGATGCTTGAATCACACCACTCGACTATCACTAGTTTCTCAATCATCTTTGAGCTTCTTTTGTTTGGTTGTAGTTATGGTTTCTAAATAGGATTTCATTCAACCTAGTGAGGTAGGTCTTGTGGGTTTTTTGTGTATTTTTCATTTCATTTCTTATTTCTTCTTTGACGATGTCATGAGTTATTTTTGGTCTTGTTCTTGTATAATATTTTAATTTTAGATTATTAATAGAATGATTTTTTATGATTCTTTGTTTTATTGACTACCAGTTTAAATATCTAGTTTTGGCCTTTTTAAATTTTTGTATTGAACATATTTTCTTTATAGTCAACATCTGTACCTCATCTTTCTTCATATGCTTAATTTTTTCATTGTATGGATATCTTATAGAAGAACCTCTAGGGAATTAATTTTCATTATATCATATGAAATAATTTATTTACATCCCCAATTCATTATAAACTATTCATATAGAAATCATGAACATTTCCAAAACATCTGATTTATTTTTTATAATCATCACATTATTAATTATGGTAAATTCATTAATAAATGTGATGAATTAAAGGTCACCTTGTGTGGAATTGTGACTCATGGGGACAAGAAAATATAAATGTATCAACTAAAGATGATTTTGGGACAAAATCACCAGCCTTTTATGACTAAATCTATTTATTTTATTTTTTTTATTATCTCACAAATCGATCCCTTTAGATTTTTAGATGTGAAATATCTCTAAAGACATATCATTTTTTATTTATACAAAATATTATTTGGAAAATATTTCTCAACCTTCTATGACGTCATTTTTTCTCATCCATTGAAGTCAGATATCTGGAATGGTTAGATTTTCCATTTAAAAAGAGATTCCCATTGGTCATCTCATATAGGTTAAAAATCATTCCATATTTTATCCTATTTAATATGAATATTTTATTTCTAAATAAAACCTCATTAAAAACATCACATAGATAAATTAACCTCAAAAAACTGTGTTTAAGTCCATCAACAAACAAAAACTCTTCTGACATTATAACTGGTATCGGGTTGTATTTATTATACAGTGTTATGATATTCTTCCATGTGGTTTACATATATTATTATCAATATAATTTTATTTTATAGAGATATATATTAACATATATATATATAATTAAAATATTTTGGGGAAGTGGGATAAATACAATCAAAATACAACTCTACACCAACATGGAAAAACTCGGTGAGACTCGAACCTGATACCTCATCAAGACCCTACAGAGCCTCTTCCAACTGAGATGGACCCTAGGCTCATATATATATATATATATAAGTATATATATATCTTTGTATATAATTATATATTTATTTACAACATATAATGTAAGGGTGATTTTATAATTATTTATTCGCAAATTATGGTTCTATATTTCCAAATTAAGAATAGATTTTATTTTTTTTAGAAAAAATTATGTTTAAATATTTTTCATATTTTTAATTATGTGTATTATATATTATATTATATATATATATATATATGTTTGAATTTTTATGGGATTGATGTTGTAATGGTTGATGTTTTCCCTTTGTTTGTGATATATCTTGTTGACGTTTATTATTGCATTATTCCATGTTATTTATGGACGACCTATAATATCTAGGATGGTTCATCGTGAATTATATGGCCTCCATAGAATCCTTCAAATTGTTATATATAATGTGAAAACCTCCATACAATCATTGTGATGGGTCGGTGTGGTGATATAACATCCTAAGAGTCTTGAAGTGTTTTCAAATATTTGGTATACCATTAAATTAAAATTTAATGATTCATCAGGTTTATACATCACTAGTTCAAAAAAATAGAATTTATTTTATTAAAATGTATATATTATAAATTATTCCAATTTATTACTTGGGAATCATCCTATATCTCTCTTATGCACAATTTTCATCCTCGCAACCTTCATCTCCCAAACAATCATTATTATAATTTGTTTCTTGAAACTTATCCCACTTATCTTTTATATGTATGATAATATCTTTGGAGTTAATCATCCCATTGATAACTACATCATATAGTATTTCTAGAAACATAGGTTCATATCCATAAGAGATGAAAGAGGTGTCAAAAAATAAAATGTAATGATAAAATTCTGGGAGATGAGGTGATGAGGAAAAGTTGTCTATAACTATAACCATTAAAGGAATTCATCATATAACACATTCCATAGTGAAGAAATTATTTTCTTAAATTATTTTTCCCATTTTATTCAACGTATTGAAATTCATTGAAACAATATACTATTGAGCTTCCCATTATAGAATTTTATATAACTTTCACCATTGGTCATGAATGTCATAGGTGTCTTTATTTATATTTTTTACAAATTTAATCTTTTATGAACCACGTTGGATGAATATTAATCTAAAATGGAAGAACTCTAATCATTTGAAAAATTATTATGAATATGTAGATAAATATTTCATCATGTTTGAAAAATAAACTACAAATTACCCTTCTAAAATCCTCTATCTATGTATAGAATATTGTTATCTAAAGAAGATTAGTTTGTAAGGTTGGAAGAATATTTGATTTTTCAGGGAATAGATAAAATCTATAAATGATGTTGTAAACATGGGGAAAATTGAAAGTGGACATAGATTGGGATGACACTTTAGTTTATGAATCATTTGATATGAATCACATTGTAAATGATGATAGAGATCGCATAGAATAAATGAAAATTGAAATTTAATATGACATTAGAGAAAGTAAAATGTTGTTTAAAGAGTTAAATAGTTTTTTCATGAAACCATTTTATACTGGTTGTACTAAATACAAAACATTATCAATTTTATTGAAGTTATATAATTTGAAAAGTAGCAACAGATGTAGTTACACGTGCTTTATATACAACTTTCTCTCCTAACCGATATGCTACCTGAAGAAAACGAACTACCAAGCCAAATATATAACACTAAATTATTATAAAATTCAATGGGAATGATCACTATAAAATAAATGCTTGTAAAAATTGTTTCGTACTATTTTTCAATGACCATGAATCACTCGTAAAATTCCAAAACTATGGTACAGATTGAGACAAGAAAAATTAATCAAGTCCTTAAAAATATGTATAGTAATTTCTTATAATTACATGATTTAGAAGACTATATAGATATATGATAACTGTGAGAAAATTAACGTGGAATTCAAATATAGGAATTGTAGATGGGAACCTACGTCATCTAGAAAATTCTCCACAGTGAAAGAAAGTTGATTATGAGTTTCCTGAATTTATAAAGGAGATGAGAAACCTGTGTCTTAAATTATATAAATATGGAATAAATTGTTTTGTTTTATAGATTAGTACTTAATGTTTATATCCCATAATATTGATAAATTATAACTTTCCATCATGGTTATGAATCAAGTGAAAATATGTTATATTTTCTATTCTTATATCTATAAAAGTGAAACCCAATAATTATATTGATAAATATTGTCTCCATTGATCGAAGCATTGAAATTTATTAGGGATACAGGGGTTATAATATATGATTCAAGTAGAATTGAGTAATTTATATTGTGGTTCTTTTTGTATGGAATGATAGATGACATCCCAAATTATCGAACATTCTCAGGCTATATCGTTTAAGGAATGTTGGGGTGTCCCATTTGTGAAAAATTAACATAATTAGTTTGGATGGAACATTCCTCCAGGACAATGTTTTCAATACATTGGAAATTTTAACCTCAATGAAAAGAATGCCGATCTTGGACGATATCATTCAATTGGAATATCGAACAAGGTACAATACTATCTCCAGTAATGGGTGATCAATGGTATAACAAATTATAAAGTATTATCACTATTTTTAGTAATCCATTTTCAAACAACCTTACAATATCATGTTGGATGAAAATATCAGTTTTGTTTAATTTATATTATTGGAACTATTTATATGTAAGTCATTTTCATGATGTCATGTATATAGAAAAAATGTATTAGATAGTTTTTTTATCTTCTTACTAAATGTTCCTCACTAAAAATAAGAATTCATCACGGCTAGGTGGGGATTTATTGAAAATGGTATAAGGGAATATTTGGAAGGAGTGATGGATAAGATGATGACCTTTCCTACACTATAAGGTTACACTATATCAATATATGAAAAATTGAAATTTTTCTTTTTTCTTAGTAGTCTAAAATTTCCAAAAGGATATTCATAAAATATCAAGAATTTCATGTCAATGACTAACTTGATGTTACAAAGAATAAAATCCCACAATTGTCATGTTTGGATGAAACATTAAATGCATGTTTCTTTCTATTGTATTATGTATCAAAATGTATGTCATAAATTAACGATTCTCTTCTTCTTTTTTCAAATCCATGTGAAACAAATATGTTGACCTGGGGAAGCTACCCAATATAAATATGGATATTGTAGTCATATTATGTGAATTAGAGATGTTCTTCCTACCATAATTATTTGACATAATGGTCAACTTAATTGTTCACTTGCTTAGAGAGAATCAATAACGTTGTCTTATCTATTTCTAATGGATGTACCCCATTTAATGTTATATGAATATTTTGAAAGGGTAAGTCTAGAATCCAAGTTGACTAGAAGGTTGTGTCTTATAAATATATATTGTTGAATAAGCTATTGAATTCTGTATGGATTACCAATCAGATGTTTAAAGCATCAGTCTCCCAATGTCACTTCAAAGTGAACACCTTCTAGGAGAATGGATTTCCATAAAAGAATATGTTACAATTACCTTGACAGAGAAGGAGAAAGAACACCATTACATATTATATAATATCAAGGATTTTAAATCATACAATGAATCCCATAAATAAATTCATAGAGATTAGAATCCAGAAAAGGCTTTATTATGGATATCAAATACAAATATTCAGCAGTTTATAGGATGGTTTGGAGATCAAATTTATAAGGAGTTATCATAAAATTGGAATTCAATTGCTGAATAAAATTAATGGTTAGACAAAGTACCGAAGTAAATTATTATATCTTACACTGGTTTTGTAATCGATTGTTATATGTTCTATAAAAAATCAACACGATGACTTTTTTATGATAAAAATTAATTTTTTTATTCTTGTAACTAAAGTGATTCACATATCTAGTTACAAATATAGAAATCCAATTTATGTAAATGTGTCATATTGTGAAATTATCGAATTTATATATGAGTTGTATTATACAACATTTCAAGTGTCATTTTATTGATTCAAATTCGTTGAAAATATCAATGGATTTGTTGATGATGAAATGGGATTTTAGAAGGTTAATTTCAGTGTAGAAGAGGAAAAAGACAATCCATTCAAAATTGAATCACAAGAAGTGATAGTATTTTTTTCACTAATCCAACAACCAAGAATTAGCCAATTGTCCTACTGGTGACTAAAGAAAATGTCGAGTCAGGTGAAAATTCAATTGATGATTACCCTATCATTCGATATACATATTGGAGGATGGTACGGTTGGGGATGTTGATGCACATATGGTTGGTGGTGTGAAAACACCAGAGGGTCTATAGGGTATGGGGAAGAATACTTGCACTATGGATGTAGAGGAAGATACTACTGAGGAGAGGATGCTTCCTTTGATGGAAAGTAACACCCCAGGTCATAGGATGGGGATCATCTCTAAGTCTCCTGATGTTGTTTTTTAGGTAAAAGCTTAATTTGGAAGGCAGAGTTCTGGGGGAGGGGAGGAAAATGAGAGCTTCCCCTTTGGCCGATCATTTAGTGATGTTGTGCGAAGAGGTAATCATAATATAGTTACAATGGAAGGTCCTTTATTTGCTACACCAAAAAGAAGGCCAAGAAAGGATTACTCTTACCTTCCGTGGACGATGCGGACCAGATCTGCCTCTAAATGGAACAATGTGGTAACTGTGGCCTTTAAAAAGAGTAGTTTTGTCATAAAGGCTTCACCAGAGCAACCCGCTCTGGAGCAGCTTAGGATTCAGGTTCAAAGTGCTAGCTTCTGGAGGTCTCCAGACTAGAAATCATCCACTAAAGATGATGGATCTTACATGAGGTTTGGTGATGAGTCTGGCTACTATGATGTGTAAGTTTCACTTGTTTGTGTTTTTGGTTGTATGTTGGGTACCGGAAACCCATAAACTGGCTTTTAAAATGGAAAAAAATTATTTGCATGCGATAGTGAAACCAAATCCTTGCAAACATTAAAAAATAAAAAGAGTTCAATGAGAAGGTAAAAGTGTTTTTATATATTATGTTTTTTCTCATAATATTATATGTCCTCTACTACAATAACATAATCAAAACTATTGTATTGACTACTCATGAAGATAATTTCATCTACACATGATGATTTTCCAATCCCTTGGAAGTACAATCTATAATGAAGGAAAGACTTTGTAAATTTGAATTTATAATTCTATGATATGCTTTCTCTATTTTACAAACAATATATATAATGGAACATTGGTTTTTTTCTATTATTCCTTGAAATTTTATTTTATTTTAGAAGATTTAAGTCTATTTTTCATTCTTTTTAAATAATAGAAATTATGTTGTCTCTACTCAGTCAAAGATGCAATCTATATTTTTACATAGTAAAATCATTTACGATATAATTAATGTGTTTTTCATATTTATGTTTAATTTATTTCATTTTAGTATTACTGACATAATAATTGTTTTTTATATATGTGGATTATTTTATTCCAGTTGGGGTGTTATTTCCATCTTTCATGCCTTTCTGTTCCAAAACATCCATAGAAATCTTCTCTCTTATAATCTTTTCACCCCTACAGTGGTGCATTTATCAATTTCATTCATGTTCTCTCCACTACATTTGTAGGAATAGAAACAAAACTACCTAATCTCAATAAATATGTAATCTTGATGTTTTTATTATAAAATCATTTTCTATAGAAATATTTTATTGCTTTGTATTTATTTTTTATTTATTTCTTTTTAGTATTAATAAAGAAATATTTGTTTTCTTATACATGTGGATTCTTTTGTTTGAGTTTGATTGATTTGTTTATCACTTATTATTTTATGCACCAAAACTTCCACGTACTTTTTCTCCCTCAAAACCTTTCACCCCTGTAGTTTTTTATTTATTTTTTTCCTTCATTTTCCTTACACATCTCAATCAGAGAGGTAATCATGATATTTTCATAGTAAAATCAATGTCCATAAAATTTATTTATTTATTCATATTTAGGTTTAATATATTATTTTTTAGTATCATCCATAATAGTTGTATTCTTATACAGGTGGATTATTTTCTTTTTGAGTTGATGTTGTTAATTGGAAGAATCGCATCCTAGGTTGGTAGTTAGAAAAATAATATCAATTGAAATCATGGTAACAATGACCATTAAGATGTTTTGAGACTTTTGTATGTGTAAGAGTCATCTGCACCTCAATATAACACACGATAAGACCAATATGACTTCACGTACTTATTTCTATTTAAAATTGAAATTGATTTTTGTAAAAAAAGTCATATATCATTCTCAAAACTAAAAAAACATATTTAGATTGTCTTGATAATTTAATACAATGATCCATAAGTCATTTGTGATGTATGAGAATCAACTGCACCACAATTTGATACATGTTGTGCTCGATATGAAAAAATGTGTCCATTATCATTATAAATTCAACATTTGACATTAAAATGTGTCACTGAATAAAAGATAAGTAATCACACATATATTTTCATTTTATTTTAGGGAATCAATTCATAAATCCTTTTTTATGTGAAAGAATCTATCTAACATCAAACTAATGCACGATGTGATCCTTATGAGTCAAAGTGTGTGTTTCATGTTTAAAAACAAATTTTTGTACAAATTAAAAGTGATGTGCTTAAAACCAAGAAAACACATTAAAATTGTTTTGACAATATAGGAAAAAACCATTTGTGATTTAAAACGTGTTGTAATTAGCTAAACCTCAATCTGATGCATATTGTGACTAGTATGACTCTAAAAGCATCTTTATTTATAATTGACATCAATTTTAGTAAAAAATTGACAAAATCATAACTGAACAAAAACATTCATTTTGTTTGGTACATTAGAGAAATGATCTATATGTGTGTTTATAAGTTTGTGAATTATCTACATCTCAACATGAAGAACATGTGATTGGTATGACTCCAAGTGTGTGTTTTTATTTAAAATTGACATCAAATTTAGAAAAATGGCCAAACTAACATTCTCAAAACTAAGTTAATGAATTAAAACATTTAAAATAATCTATGAAAACAATCCATAGGTCTTTTGTGATATTCAAAAATCAGCTAATCCTAAATCCGATACACAATGTTATTGGTATGCGTCAAATCACCTGTTTCAATTTTAAAATTACATTTTATTAAAAAAGAGAAGTGACGTACTCAAAATAAAGCAATCACATTCAAAAATTTTTTATACTTTATTAAAATTATACATAAATAATTTTTTATTTCTAGGAATTTGATGTACCTAATTCCAACGTATGGTCTGATCGCTATGCCTCAAAGTGCATCTTTTTATTTAAAATTGTCATCAATTTTAGTAAAATGTACAACTATCCTACTCCAAACCAATAAAAAACATTCAAATCATTTTGATATTCTCTGAAAATGATAAATATGTCATTTTTGATGTGTAGGAATCAACCACACCTCAATTTGATACACAATGTTCCCGGTATGACTCAAGGTTTCTGTTTTTACTTTAAAATTGAAATTTCGGTTCCAAAATTGTCACTCACTGAAAACTAATCAAACGTGCATTGATATTGTTGATAAATTATGAAAATTATTCAGAATTCATTTTTGAAATTTAGGAATCTATTTCACTTCAAACAGATACACGATGTGATCGTAATGAGTCAAAAGTGTGTGTTTCATGTTTAAAATGATATTTTTGTAATAAGGAAAGCTGACATACTTTAAACTAAGAAAACACATTCAAGTAGTTTCGATACTTTATGAAAATGATCCACAATATATTTGAGATGTGTTGGAATTATCCACACCTCATTCTGATGCACGGTGTGACCAATATGACTCCAAGTGCGTCTTATTATTTTAAATTGAAATCAATTTTAGTAAAATTAACACTTTATGTTAATTTATTTCTATATATTATTACTAACATTAGATTTTTTTATTATACTAGTTTATAATATTTCTTGAGGTGGGGGGGTTGTTCTGAAATTTCTTGAGAGGGTTAGGATTTAATGTTAAAGGAACGTTGATGTTTTTTAATGTATGCAACAATTTGTACTTGTGTAACTGTATAAAAATGTTTGAAATGACTATAATATAGGGGGTTTTATTGTGATGGTATTATAAATTTCATTTCAATTAAATCCTATATTGGGACTTTTTTGTTGATATTTGGTGTGTTTTGGTGTTGTGGTGCGTTGTTGCAGCACATTGTAGTGTGTTATAACAGAACACTACAGTATGACAATTTGTCAATACTTTTTAAAGCACTGATAAAGGTCTACATTGGCAGTGCATTTATAATCATGGATAAAGGTATACATTATCAGTTATTTTATAAGCACTGATAAAATAATCTTTATCAAAACTTTTTAAGTGTTGAAAAAAACCATGGCTTTTAACCTCAGTCATGTTTCCAGTGCTTTTCTAGCACTCATAAATTCCATTTCTATCACTATTAAAGGCTAGTTTTATAGAAGTGTTATTTAATAAGATAAAATGTGCATTAAATAATTCAATTAATTTTAATACTAATCAATTAATAAAATTTATCTTATTTAATCTAACTATCTGGAAATTCCAATCCATTGTGATTTAAATAAGATAATTTCATTTTCTTAAACTGAAAAAATAGAACAATAGTTTTCATTGGGATAAACTCTATGATTACATGTCCAATATATTTAGTGTGGTTTTAATATTATATAAAAAATTTATAGGACACATTGTATACATGATATCATTCATGATTTCATAGTGTTTATGGCTAATTTAATTCTACAGGTACAACTACAAATTTTGTAGCCGACATAATTTAATGATTTGTGTCTACATTATACAATAATAAAACATAATTCATAGTTTTTAATGTTATGTGGACTTAATTATTCCATTAAAACAATATATAACGTACCCATCATAACATATTAATAACTTAAGGACTCATAAAACTCATGTTGAAGAGTTTTAATAGATTAATTGAATAGATTTATTATTTCTACATAAACATATAATTTATATGGTGTGTGCAATCTATCCAATAATTTTTACTTATATTTATTAGATATATATAGTAAACACATATAGACTTGATGAGTATTTTTCATAATCATTTATAATGTATGTGGAATTTGTGGAAAATACATGGTGTGTACTTCATGTAACATGTATTCGAGCTTCTATGTTCTATGTATTGAAAGCATACAGTGTAGTAACAATAATATGTTGTTTTAACATTTTTTTCAATCTTGAACTCACATGGGAAATATGGCATGTACTCTATAAAATTTATCTGCCACCCAGGCTTAAAAAACATGTGGAATGTAATAATTAAACAATAACCTAAAATTTAGGCCAGTGTCCTTCAGAAATGAATAAGGAAACATAGTATTTAATGAGTCAGTACACAACATGAAGTCTTATATTTGTCCATCCATAGTCCTTGGTGACTCTGAATAGGTTATTTAGATATTTTATTCATTTATTTATTAAGAAATCTTGGTAAAGTGATTGAGATATGATGAATAAGAATAATTCATTTGGTCAATGGATCAAGAATTAATGTAACATGTAATTAATTTTAAATTTTTAATCTGTGATGATAAATTATAAAATAAGCATTTTTTTAATTTGAATGTATCTTACATTTGATAACACATGATTATTCCATGTGTAGATGAAACGATTTTCAATGTTGATTATGACTCCACAAATATCGAATTTGACTGATCATTCACATATAGAAGAATATGTGAACATCATGACTAATGAGTTATTCCCAATTGGACATTGAAAATATAGATCTCAGAACTAAGTGGATATATTTTTTGGTTAAATTAATAATTTATATAATTAAATTGAAATAAAAATTACCTCAATTTTTGTGATATTTTTTCATTTTAAATGATTATAATCAGAAATAGTTTCTTGGTAATCCATCATAAGGTTTGAAGTATACAATTATGAAATACCTCTAGAAGTGATCCACATGGGATCCAATAATACTTGACTGAAACTGATGAATCATTATGTTCTAGTATGGTCGACGGGTCATCATGTGTTTCTTATCTTAATCGCTTCATGTTTCATTAGTCATGATTAAAACCTATTGATATTATCATTCTTGGGATGATGTGAGAATGGGGATGATAATTCTTGTGAGAAATCCATTATACATGATTATTCTTTAATAACCACTCTTAGAATGAATTTTTGATCTATAGATAAGCTTATGATTTGGTTTTTATTTCTACAAAATTGAACAAGTTATGATAATAAAATGATAAACCCATGTCTAACCCCATTCTAGGTATAAAAATAAAATTGTAATTTTTTTACATGGAATGTACTAATTGTTAAAATGATAAATATTATTTCACCATCATGAAAATTAGTATTTTTTGTTGGCCACTGTTACGGTGTACTCTCCCTCCATGTAATATATCGAATACCTGACTAAATATTCAATTAAAATTTATTCATAAAGTAAATATTTCTTCCATAGTATGGAGAATAAAGGTTTATAAAATATTCAATAAATAAAATATTTTCTTTTACATTTAGATAATATATATATATTTAATATTTGTGATCTATAATCTGGAATAAAATTATTCATTTGTCTTGAGAATAATATTTATACCAGTAATTATATTCAAATATAATTTAATGGGGATAAACAGAAACACTTTGTGTCTAACCCTCTAGGATTTTTTCCTGTTCTAATTAGGTGAGATTACCTAGAATAAAAAAATTACTATCTAGAAATGGGTCAAGGAAGCGAAGAGAATAATTTCATTCAAAATGTTAACAACCACATATGAGCATTCACTGTGTATTATAATCACATTTCCTCAATATCTCACCAAGAATGTTTCACAGTAGTTACATCAATATAAATTCTTTATACATATTCTTTTTAATATCTAAAATAATCTCATAATTGCACTAGGGAAATTGACATTATGTGGTATTTAAATTTTAATAAAATGGTTGATATATCAACATCCTTAAATATGGAAGGGAAAAATCCTTCTTCAACTTATTCACTAATAACATGTCATTTGGGACACACCCAATATACAATAATTCCCATAAATATATGGTTGCGTGGATTTTGATAATTAATCAAATTGTCTGAGTCATGACAGGAAAAGATAATAATATTAATCTCTAAGGTCCACTATATACGCTCACTAATGGAAGTATCTGATAACACCTAAACATGTGGAATTCCTACTATATGGGATTTCCACAAATTCTAACATCATTGATATTTAAATGTGTGAAATTTATTAGATAATGTCTCTTATGATTATGAGTTCTCACACCAAATTTTCAACATATTAATTCCCCATAATAGAATTTCATCCCACCATATAAATATGTTTTATAATATCCTAATGTAATTCAATGGTTCTAATCTAAGGGGGAACGTCTATTTCCTTTTCAATGTGGCAGATACCTTGGGATATTATTATATTAAATTCATGAATAGTAATGTACAATGTTCAATAATATGTTTAATTAATATTCCATTTATTGAATATAAATGTAATCCAAAGTACAACAAATTGCTTCTAGAACACCAACTCCATCACTATTATCAATGGAATACATGAGCAAAGGGAATCACACATAAGTTTATAATTTATGAATCATGTATATTTTTTTTCTTTAGAGGATTCTTTAATAGATCATTCTTTTTAGGGTTTTTAAAATTCAAAAAGGGGGGATATTAAGTTATTTTAGGTAATCAATTTAACCCACATAGATTAACTGGCAGAAGGAGAAAATATTGAGGATGATCATATTTCGACCAAAGTAATCTTTTATATATTGTATACCCATAGATATAATCTTAAAAAATGATATACCAACATAAATATGTAATGATATAATTTTGTAAGAGGGTATTATATATAATATTTGGGTTTTATTTTTTATTGTGGGTTCTTTTAAAGATATAAGGTTGTAAAACATTACACATTATAATATTTGTGGGATGGGTTTATCTATGAACTAAAATCATGTGGGAATTCTTTATAAGGGATCATATACAGTCAGTGCCACAAATATTTTACACAGAGGACCCATCTTCAATAAGAAATTACATGATGTGCCTTTCCCTTTTCCCTGACTAATTTACAAATATACCAGAATACTTCACTGATATTTTTTTATAAAGTATGAGTTCATGAGTTATTTTTTTATTCTAAGACATCATTATAGGAAATTATTTTTCTGAAATTTTTATTGGGTAGGTATTTAAATTAAATTTATGATTCCACATAACCTACGGAATTTGTAACTATAGAATCATAAAAATTACATGATTTCATAACAATCGTCTATGATCCCACACATACAAGAACCATACATGACGTTCACAAGGTTATAAATGTATTATTCCATTATAATGAAAACAAAACTTATATTACAATGTATTCATGAAGAAAAATGATTTCATTATAAATTGGTAATACATATATCTTCCAAAATGTTTTCATCAGCCCATGAACAATTTCAACATTAATTCTATACAGAGGTGTTAGTATCTACATAGTGACGCCTTATTCCTATTCAAAGTTGTGTTCTTCTAATATTCTCATTCAATTATTATTCATAGTGATTGCTTTATAAGTGATTTTTCATTAATCCCCCCTCTCATAACTTTATCAGATGAAAAATAGATGATTTATAAAATATGAGTACGTAATTTAAAATCATACATGGAACATATAGGATTATAAAATGATGAGTAAAACATTATGTAATGATATACTAATGGGTTCTTCATTCATTAAATTTTGTTTCTCATTAAATAATTAAATTCATTTATCAACATTATAAAAATAATTAAAATAAAATACACATGGTTCTTTATTAACATGGGTAACTACATATAAATTATATGTGTTACTTCCTTCACAAATCAATTTCATTGTTCTCTCTCGGAAAATAAATTTTTTATATGGTGTAGGATCTATGTAATTTATATATAATATGTATGACATTTTTAGTTTCTATATGATTTTCTTTATTTGGATATATTCTTTTGAATTATCTATGTCTTTATTTCTTAGTGTATATTCTCCTAGAAAAATGAATCCTGAATAAGCCCTTGAGGAAACTGTTGTGAGGAAAATTGGGATGTTCAGAATTGGTGATGTTATATTATGTTAATACATAATCCCAACGGACCTAATTAATCCCTAGTTTATAGGATCAGGTTATACAAACTACCAAGTGTTACCCCATTATGGGTTTATGATACTAAAATACCCAACCTTCCACAAATTTTAATCTAGTGAGAACCAATTAGTTCATTTTTTAAAATGACTCCATGAGCTCACATGATCTATAAAATTATTAGTCTAGAACTTCGTCAAAAAGGGAAATCACACCCAAAAATTATTTCCTTTGGATAACATAATTAAACCAAGATAAAAGACCCTACATTACAAAACTAGTAGTTCAAATTTGTTTTTTTCAATCTGATAACTTCCAAAAATGACCAAATGTTGGGTTTGTCTTCAACTTTGGACCTCTGCCTTAAAATTTCTTCATCATTTATTATAGATTTAATAAATAGTTATAAAAAATCTATGATGTTTTAGAAATATAATTCAGGGAAGTATGACTATGTGGAGTAGTCTGAATTTCAGCATTATTCTCTTATCGCAATAAGAAATAATGTCATATTTAATCTAAAATATGATCTTAGACATAAATTCATTCAAATTTATGCATAGAGAGGATGGTATAAAAATCTGATATTTTTATATGATATATGAGTCTATGATTATATGAGATTTTTAAGACATGTTAATTAATCTAAATTCAATATGGGATAAATTGGATATGTCTCCTCCACTCACAATGTATCCACTACAATGTGATAGGAATTTCATGAAACAATATCTCTACATATGAGAATATTATTTTTATAAGAAAATTTTGTGAACACTTACATTTTCTAAAAATTTATAGGGGTCGTCAATATATAATTCAATGAGACAACCAATACACAATATCCATGGGTTTCTAAGATCTTATTGTCTAACATTGGAAGAAGTAAAATATAATGCACAACATTTTTAGACCATACCTATTATTAAAATTATGATCTTCCTAATAAATTTTTTAAACATTTTCAAAAATCAGAATCTATTCATGTAGTTTTTTCAACAAATAATCTGAAAATTAGTATGTTTATGATATCATCAAATTTATCAATTGGAATTCAAATCAACATAGTTATATTGTTGTTGGTCAAACAATAGAAAAAATTTTGACATATGTACAGGTGAAAGGCCTTACTAAAACTTTTAAATTTTTTATTATCATCATGAAATTATTAATAAATATTTATAATTATGTTATTATTCCTGATTTAAGAATAACATGAACTCTTTATTATAATGACATCCTTATAATTAATTTATTATTATCATCACTTTATTTTCAATGATTTATTATCTTCAGTGAAGTTCCTAGATTCATGTATTTTCATAGTACATGGGTGTTCTTGTAATATCCCTTAGTTAATAATAATATTTTTTTTATTATTAATCATAAATATAATAAAAAATCTGATTTAAATGACACAAAAATTATTTTTTAGAAGTATTAATTTTTTTTTAATAAATAATGATTTCTTCCTGAAAATTAAATTTTTTGAATTTATTTTTATGTTCAACATTTAATAAATATTAAACATAAGTTTTACATTTAATTTATATTTTACATAAATGATATATTTTATAGGATTACAAATCTACCTATAAGAGGCATAAAAATTTTGTGGCATAACTACAAAATGAACACTCTATTACACGACCCTTCATGAGTGATAGTGAAAAGAACTAACAAACGACACATTTATCATCACGTTATTTTTAGCACTGATATGGGGATACCTTTATCATTGCTTATTTTTAGTGATAATAAAAGGGTCCCCTTATCAGTACTTTATTCCTATCATTGACAAAAGTCATAATCGCATGTATGGGCCCCACATCACAATAGTGAATGGTGGCCACTCCATTATGTATCATTCTGCCACATACCAAATTTTGAAAGAATATTTGAGGATGGGATACCTCATAAATAGAACACGAATATATGGGCACTCTTATTGTCCCATGTGGGTCTTGACCCACCTTCATACACATACTGGGTCCTACAAGAACTGACCCAGCTATTTGACCAAATACCCAACCCATTTCATGCCTCAATATTTTTATACAAACCCAAAAATACAAGTGTTAAAATTTTATGAACATCTATTTGATTCCCTATGTGATTTGTATGACTTGATGTATATATTTCCAATACAAAAGATTCATTTTATATTAATACATACATAAAATATTCAAAATAGAGAAAAATATGTCCTTTTTAAAAAAAAATTAGCATACAATCCAAAAATTAATTTTATTTGTGGTAGTCGGTTATATGTAAATCTAACACCTGGTGTGGTAATTGTGACCCGAAGTTTGTGTTTTCAATAGAAATGAGTCATTTTAGTATAAAAATCATGTAAAATATCCCAAACTGATAAAAAACCCAGATTTTTTTAAAATATTAGTACAACAATACATAATTTATTTTTCATGTAAAGGAATTGACCACATATAAATTTGACACTCTATGTGACTTGTACTACTCAGATTTTTAGGTTTGAGTTTAAAAGTAACATTTTAGAAAAAAAATAACAGTGACATACTCAAAATTTAGAAAACTCTTCTATATTATTTTATGCATTTGGAAAAATACCTATACTTCATTTGGGATCTGTTTCAATCAACTTCACCATAGTATGACACATAATGTGCCTGTTAAGACACAAGGTGTTAGTTATTAGTTTAAAAATTAAATTTTAGTCCAAAACATGTGTCACCCACTGAAAACCAAGAAAATTTAAGTGTATTGTTTTGATAATTTTGGATAATTATTCATATATCATTTCTAACCTACAGGAATTAGCCTCGCATCCAACTGACACATGATGTTACTTTTATGACTCAATGTGAGTGTTTTCATTTGAAAGTGTAATTTATATAAAAAATGTAAATGACATACTGAAACCTAGGAAAATGTATTTAATATTTTTAATACCTTAGTAAAATTATTCATAAGTCATTTTTGACATACATGAATCAACAATAGCTTAATCTGATACATGGTGTACCATGTATGACTCAAATTGTGTTGTTTTAGTTTAAAATTATTATTATTAAATATATTGTTTCATATTTTTGTTTATTTTATTTTATATAGTATTAATAATATAATAATTGTTTTATTGTATATTTGGATACATTTTCATGAGTTTGGGTGGTTTGTTTGAAACTAATATTGCTTGTGAGAGATTGGACTTCAAGGCTTCAACTAAGGAAATAACATCAAGGAAATTAGTCAAGAACTTATAAATAAATCCTAAAAAGGATAATTCATATTACTTATATAGTTAATTTAGTTTTAATTATATCTATTTATTCTATGATAATCTTCTTATCATTTTTATAAAATTCACATTTAGTTTATTCCAAATATATTTTGGGGAGTCGTATTTTTCATTAAACTGTCTACAACAAGTGAAAAAGATATAACATGTTCCTTTTTGATTCCAAATGTTAAATTTCCTCTCTTTATTAGAATTTTTCTATATATATAAAATCAAAACACACATTGCATACTCAATCATCTGCACATCAACCTGATACACAGTGTGTTGGGTATGAATCTAACTATATATTTTTAATTTTTAAATTATATTTTATTTTAAAAAAACACATAAGATACTATAAAATAGTTTAACACATTCATATTGATTGGATACTTTAATAAAATGATCCATAAATCATCTCTTATGTATAGGAATCAGCCGCATTCGAATCTGATAAACAGTGTGAGTGTTATGACACAAACTGTATGTTTTTATTTAAAATTGAAATCACTTTTAGTGAAAACACAAGTGACATGCAAAAAAACTGTAAAATGAATTCATAATATATTTTAATTTAGGAAAATAACTAAAAATCCATTTTTCATGTTTATGAATTTCCTGCACCGCAATCTGTTACATTATGTTCCTGGTAAGACTAAATGTGTCCATTATCAGTTTAAAATGGACAATTTAGTTAATAACTTATGTGACTCAATTAAGACCATAGAAAAACACTTGTAATTACTTGAAAATTTAATAAAACTATTCATATATCAATTATTATTTGTTTTAATTAGTCTTGAATCAAATCTATAGATGATGTGAATGATTTAACTCAATGTGTATGTTTTAATTTTAAATTTTAATTTATTTAAATGCAAGTGATATACTGAAAACCATGAAATAACATTCATATTGTTTTGATACTCTAGTATGTTGATCGATATGTCATTTATTATGGGTATTAATTTGATACACCTTAATATGACCCAAAGCGTGACTAGTATGATACCATGTGTGTCTTTTTTTTTAAAAAATTGTCATTAGTTTTCGTAAAAAAGAAAATAGATATACTAAAAACCAAAAAATCTTTTATATTGTTTTGATACGTGATTTCAATGATCCATAAGACATTTTTTATTTTTAGGAATCGGTCTCACACCAATATGATACACATCGTGCCCGGTATGACTCAAAGTGTCTATTTTCAATTTTTACATTTTAGTTCAAAACATGAGTCACCTGCAGAAAACATTGAAACTAGATCATATTGTCTTCAAAATTTTCTAAAATAATTAAAAATTAATTCTTTACAAATAAGAATCAATTTCATGTAAAAATAATACACGATGTGATTGGTATGACTCAATGTATTTGTTTTCAATATAAACTGACATTTTAGTAAAAAAACAAATGTCACATACTAAAAACAAAGAAAATACATTCAGATTGTTTTTATATATAATTAACATGATAAATATGTTATTTTTGAATTATATGAAATTTCCAAATCAAAATATGACACATGGTGTAACATGTATGAGTATAATTGTGTCTTTTTATTTACAATTGACATTAATTTTAGTAAAAAACAAAATTTACATTCCAAAAACTAATATAACACATTCTGTTTGTTTCTATACTCTACGAAATTGATCTAAGTGTATTTTTTAGTGTCTAAGAATCATCCACACCTCAATCTGATATATAGTGTGCCCATTATGACTCAATGTGGTCATTATTAGTATAAAATTGACATTTTAGTTAAAAATGATTGTCACTCACTAAATATCAATAAAAGGAACTTGGATTATCATGATAATTTAAGACAATTGTTGATAAATAATTTACAATATTTAGGAATGTATCTCACATCAAACCAACATAGGATGTGGCCGGTATGAATCAAACTATATGTTTTTATTTTAAAATTTTATCTTAGTAAAAAACTAAAGTAAAATACTAAAAACCATGAAAACTTATTCGAAATGTTTTTATGTTTTATGAAAATAGTCCATATGTCATTTATTAAGATTAGTGATCATAAGAATCTTAATTGGACACAATGTGTTCTTGATAGGACACTAATTTGTGGTTATCAATTTTGAATTTACATTTTATTTCAAAACTTGTTTCACTCACTAAAAATCATGAAAATGCATTGAGATTATCTTCATAATTTAGGGCAATCATTCATATGTAATCGTGCATGTGTAGGTATTAGTTTCACACCAAAAAAACACATGATGTGACCTTATAACTCAAATTTTTTAGTTTAAAATGATATTCTAGTAGAAAGACACATGTGACATACTCAAAATTTTATTTTTTTGATATTTTAGGAAAATTATTAATAAATAATTTTTTACATGTAGGAATCATCCAAACCTAAATACACTACATGGTGTTCCCGGTATGACTCAATACTTCCATTATCTATTAAAAATTGACATTTTTTTCAAAACATGTTTCACTCACTCAAACCCATGAAAATGATCTCGGATTATCATTATAATTTTAGAAAATGATTCATAAGTCATTGGTGATGTATATGAATTATTCTCACATAAACAAAACACATGATGTGAATAATATGACTCACCATGTTTGTTTCCAATTTAAAATGTAATTTTAGAAAAAAAAACATTAGTGAAATAAGCAAAACTCATCAAACTAATTTGGATTATTATTTTTATTTACGATAATGATCCATGTGTTATTTTTTATTTGTAGGAATCTGTCATAGCTCAATCTGAAGGATGGTGTGACTAGTATGATGCCAACATTTTATTATATAAATTGGAAATTATTAGTAAAAATAATAGAGACATACTCAACATTAAGCAAAAAAATTATAATTTTTTCATACATTAAGAAAAAAATTGTAATGTCTTTTCTGACATTTTGGAATCATAAACACCTTAATATAATCAATGATTTTCCCATTATGACTCAAAGTGTCCATTATTAGTTTAAAATTGAAATTTTACTTCATAACTCGTTCCAATAACTGATAAAAAAGAAAAAACACTCAAAATGTCTTTTAAATTTAGAATAAAATAATCATAAGTAATTTCTATCATGTAGGAATTAGTCTCACATAAAACGGATACATCATAGGACCAATTTGACTCAATGTGTGTGTATTTAGTTGAAAATGGAATTTTAGTAAAAAATAACTAACATACTCAAAACCAAGAAAACAAAATCATATTTTTTTGATACTTTAGATCAACTATCCATAAGTCTTTTGGGACATTTAGAAATCAAATTCAGCTCAATCTGATGCACAGTGTGATCGGTATAACTCAAGTGTGTCTCCTTATTTAAAACTGACATTTTTAAAAAAAAAAGTGACATACTCAAAATTAATAAAATGAATTCTGACAGTTATGATACATTAGTAAAATGATCTAAATGTTCTTGGTGACATGTTGGAATTATATGAACCTCAATCTGATACATGGTGTGCCTAATATGGCCCAATTTATATGTTCTTTGTTTACAATTTACACTTTGTGATTAATGTATTTCATTATATTATTAATAACATAACAATTGTTTTCTTATATAGGTTATTTATTTAAAATGAAATGGGATTTATTGTTCAGTAACTAGTAACATTATATGTGGACGAGGCCAAAGAAAATGTAAAATTTCTGTTTTTGAAGGTCTGTGATAATTTGCACATACTCATGTAATTATAAAACCAAATGTTTTAAATGTCTATAACACGGTTTTTTCATGAATTTATTCTCTAAATTTAATTGAAATTAAATTATGTATTTTATACTATATTTATTTAATATTTATATTTCATTTTATGTACTCTGATTGGGTTGGATTTCATAGGGATACTACTGTACTTTTGAAGGGGCGCTACTAGGTTACTGCTGTAATGACCTTTATTGGCTCTAAATGGAGTGATGATAAGGGAATCCTTAATTATAACTAAATAAAAGTGATGATAAATGGATCCTTTAATAGTTTTGACAATCAAGTCCTTTATCAGCACTTTTTTTTATCAATGAGAAAGGTGGAGGACATTTAATATTGCTTTGGTAGTAAGCACTTTTAATTGATAACAAAGACCAATTTATCATTGTTAAAAGAATGTTTTTCTGTAGTGTTGTGTTTTAATTTGGGGATTTTATAATCATATAAAAAACTATTAATAAAATAAAAATTATTTTTAAAAAAATCAACAAACATAATAATTATTTAGAAAATTATTTTTATCAAAATAATAAATAGATTTTGAAATAGATGATAAAAAACAATTTTGAGTAAAAACATTACATTTGGACATTAAAATAAGTAGAAACACTAATGGGTAATATAATATTAATTTTAGTATGATTATAAAAGAATTTTCATACATGCTCTTAAGCCATATAAAAAACTAAAAAAGAAAATAATTTCACAAAACTGTTATATATAAAATATTATGTATTAATAATAATATATGACTTTATAATAATGGTTATAAAATTCATTATTTAAAATAAAAATAATTAATTTTTTTCTACATGTTATTAACTGTAAATATAATTAATATATTATTTTTATGAATCCATAGTAATTAAGATATTACTTAATAACAATAATATTAAATAATAATACTATTATTTACATGATCATTGTTTTTATTACCAATAATTTTATTGATAAAAAATATAACAAACAAAAATGATTTACAAGAAATAAAATATTACTATTTTATAATAACTAATATTATAATAATTATTTTAATTATTCATATTATCAAAATTAATAATTAAATAATTAATATTTATTATATAATTAATTAATGCGATTTTTTAAAAATTTAAAATTATATATATTTTTAATTACATAATTTATATTCACTATCGGAAATAATTAATAATTATATTTTTATTATTAATTTCAATATCCATCGTATTATTTAAAAAAATTAAATAGTGTTTAATTGTCTAGTTTTTTTAGTTTTTATATATACAAAAAAATTAATAAAAATAAATTGATGGGTGAGAGAAGGTGCTTGATATGAAAATGCCTCAAAAATCACTTTTAAAAGTTCCTATCTTATTAGGTGAAGCCTTCAAAATTTATCAAGGGATGATGATTTTGATATAGCGCTCAACATTTTGTAGAATCCCACCCTTGGTAGATCGGTATAATGGGAATTTTTTCCCAATGGTGTAAATTGGGAATTATTTTTTGTATATGGGATAAGTTCCCTATTTTAAAGATATGTGTGAAAATATCATCTCAATCCCAAAATGGAACTAGTTACCTAGAGATTGAATCCTTTTATTTGTAATGGCTAGTTCTATTATCCAATTGTGTGTATGTATCTGAAGTTCTTCCATCATTCTCAGTATTTCTTATTAATAGGTAGTTGCTTTTATATTAAAGACTCATAACCTTGAACCCTATAGTTTTCTTCCATCTAAGAAGGTGATTAAAAAATCGAGGATCGGATTGAACTATTATGAGGATTCCTACATATCCTATTTATGATAGGAATCAAAACAATCATATTTTCCTGAAACTATGCAGTTTAATATCATTTGGAAAGGAAAAATATTCATGAAATTAACAACTAGGTATTGAGATAAATCCTTAGGAAGGCATCCTACATATCTAAAATATGAGAGGAATCTGAGTCATCATTGTTAGATATATTTTTGGTAACTACACTTATGTGGGTTCCCTTTTATAGGATCATTCATATTTTTCCACAAGATGGAGCATACACGCTGAGGTTTCCTAGGTCCGTTGAAATTATATATGATAATGATATGATCATTTCAAATCCATAATCCCACATGATCAATTTTCAGTTTGAGTAACATGAGATAATAAGTTATCAGTCTCATCACATATGGACATGGGATTTATACATTGAGGGAGAAAGGATACGGTGTTTAATATTGATATTGGAACTTATGAAGTCATCATATGTATCTTAGTTATAATAGGAATCATAGTCTTCATAGTTCAATTGGATTTTCAGTTCGATGATGGATGGGGAAGAATGATTACTCCATGTGAGGGATTAGGTCTGATGTGTTGAAATGTATTAGATATAAGGGGAAATTTATTGAGGTATATTCCCATTGATTTCAAGCCTTATTAAGGTTGCCTAAGTAAACTTGTTATACTAGGAATTAGAGTTCTCATAGGTGATGTGTGATATAATAAAATAATTCCATCATGCAAGGTTATCGTGTCCCGGGTTGTTTGTCTGACATTCCATGATTGTCAACCTGACATGTCCGGAGTGTCTTCTTGACTTTCCTGAATATTTTTGGACATTTTTGGGTTTCCTAACATACATTTCCAATGATATTATCATAATATTGTTGATGTGTCTATTGAACATCACAGGATCTGGATTTCATGTCTGGGATACAGTGCATGATCAAGGATGACATGTTTTGGTGACATCACATGACTTAGATGGAAATCCTTGAGGATGTAGCAATACCTAGATGAACATTTTAAGATACTATATTATGATTTACATATAAAAGTTTTGGTGCTTCCACATTACTTGCTTGATGTGTTTGGATGATATTTCATGACATTCTTGACATGTATAGAGGGTGTCATGATAATTTTCTGTCATGTCTTTGATCAATTGAATGATCTAGATGACAGATTCTGGGTTGTTTCATAACATTAATAACATGTTGATAGGGCACCACAACACATGGGTGACATGTCTTGAGGGCTTTGTGAGACTTGGATAACATACCCAAGTGTCATCACATGAGCTATATAACATGCCCTATTTATGTCGATAAACATAGCTGATATGTCCATAGGACAAATCGCCATATAGATATCACATTCTAAGGGTTTCTAATGACTAGTATGACATGTCTAGAGGACATCACATAATCTGGATGGCACTTCGTAAGTGTGTCAAATGACATGGGAAACATCCACTAGTGTCATCACATGATCAGGGTAGGTCATGCGATGTGTATGAAGAATATCTTGTTGGTCTTCTCATAAGTCTTACATAATTTTTAGTGTTTTTTAGTCTTTATTTCATGAATTCCTTATTGTTTGTAATGAACTAGTATGTTTAGGTTTCATTTGACATAGTTAACATGCAGAACACTCTTCACATTATCTAGATGACATGTAATCTTTCCTTCATGTTATATATGAAGTGATCATCTGAAGCAGATATTCAGGTCACATGATCCCTTATTCCATTCCCCTAGTTTTACCTGGTGCTAGAACTTATGATCATTTGACATTCCATTCTGAGAATTATTCTTCTTCACTCCCTCATAGTATTTTTTTCATTAGATTTTAAAGTGATCGTTTTTTCTATGGGGGGATTAATTAGCCTCCCCACCCTAGTTATACACTACCTTATAGTGGGAGTATCTCACAAATATAAGTTGGCGACAGTAAATATATTCTTTTATCATTTGATTTTTCTAATCTTGTTTTAGGTCATCTATGGAATTTCTTGATTTTTTGCAACCACAGTTATTTCTATCCATCTCGATGTTTACTAGACCTAATATGATCAATAAAATTTTATATGATCATGTTGGCATGCCAAATGACCTTCACAAGATTTGGTAGATGTGTCTATGAGTATTTGTGAGATTAAAATGCATATGGAAAGGATTAGGCATGATTGAAGGAAAATTGTCTAGGTTCCATCATGAGACAAATTTGAATTCTCAGTGGGGGCTCCATGAGATCAGGCTGATAGGACTAAGGGCCCCCCGTGAGATCATTATGTCTTTTCATGGATAATTCTCATGATTAGTGGTGATTTCATGGGTAATATATCCACATTTTCATGAATATCTGCATTTAATATCTTTATGATAAGATTGATCCATTTATCATTTTTTTTATTCCTCATTTCTATATGGATAGGGAATATCAAAACATCAAATGAGAATTTTCATGAAAAATCATCCTAATTGTTTATGGAAAATCTAATCATCAGTATTATGTCTCATGATGATATATGAACATTTTCATAGATAATACCTTCAGCATTATGTGGTGTTTCATTTGAACAATGACGAGTCTCATGATGATTTTTGATTATTATCACAAACAATCCATCCAATTATCTACAGATCCTAAGGGGTATCACATAATCTAATGGATATGTATGAGCTCCTTTTCATAATAAAGGTGATACGACCACATTATCTCGAGAAACTAATATGAAATGGCATTTCAGTTATTGTGGGATCTTCATCGCTAATCTGGGTTCTTTCCTAAGAGCCTAATGGCTTTTTCATAGGGGTATCACATGATTAGGTAGATATCATGCACAGTGCAAGACTCATCTTCCTGACCATTTGAAGCTCATGCGATCACTATTCCCTTATAATGGTTATGGGATCCACATGATTCATTCACCTTCATGTGCTTTTTTTTGTAGATAATATAGTAACCATGATTCTATTATTTCATCAACGTTATATTTTTTTATTCTCATTTGGTGGGAATCGACATAACCCTCCCCCTCATGAGCGATGTTCACAGGGACATTGACTACATTTTGATCGAAGTAAATGATTGATTGAGACTTTTGGATTCCTATAATTGGTATCATGGGTGTCATTTGGGCATCCAAGTGACCTTCGGTATTTCATAGATAATTCAATTAATAGGGGAGAAGGAGTAGATAATTCCACAATAATCTATGAATCATCAGAGCTATTATGATTATATTTTTCAAAAGAACCCTTCGAAAGACCTCATTAAAAGATATAGTCCATAAGACTTCTTTAAATGGTCTAATATTAAAACATGTGCTCAATAACTAACCGTAAGACTTATTCATGGGTTTCATTTTTAAAACATCTTCACATGCTCTATTCCTCCTCAACGCCTTCTTCGACAAACCGTGTATTAACTCTCTATGATTTCTTGATCCAAGACCCATATCTTTGGCCACATAACTATTTTCCATGATTAATTTCTACCTTATTGTTTGGTCATGTAATATCTTATCCATCATTTATTTCACAAAACCATCTCATGGTGATGCGATGATGGGTCTTATGAATTGATGTGTGATGGATTGATTCCCAATGGTTTGTGCACTATGGGATACCACCATGGGTTATGTGGTTGACAATATGTTCATGGGTTAGGTTGTATGTGAGTCCTATATTAGGTCATGTTATTGTGAATTCAATCGTGTTTCATGTGATTTATGTAATATTTTTGTAGTAATTGATTTCCTTTTATAGTATTCCAAACTAATCTAACACGTGTTTCTTTGTTTTGTATAGATAGATTCTAGATCCCATCATAGATCTCAAGCAATATATGATGTGGCATGCCAGAGAGATATAATTGATGGTAATCATAATTTTGATAATTGGTATCATGTGTCTTAAAACAATAAGTATTTGAAAGAGTTTCTCCAATCATGACTTAGGAGTTATCCTCTATAACTTCAGCTTCCACTATATGGATTAAACCTTCTAGATGATATTTTCATTCCCTCTATTAGAAAAAATATTTCATATTTATAGATATAATCCTCTCTATAATATTTTAAAATGATGGTTTCTCAAGGTATTCAATTGGCCATGGAACAGTTGCAATGTAACGTCCCAGACCTGGAAACCACTAAACCAGCGATCAGATTCGGGTCATCACAAAACCTCAAGTGCCCCTCCCCATACACCAAGGGTTTCTGACTAGCAGAAAGGGTCTAATGAGTCACATGTAGAGAATAGACCTTCTTTAAAAGAGTAAGCCACATCAGAACACAATATATGTAGCAGAAACAATACGAGCAACCAATAACTTTAACAACCAAACATTTCTCAAATGGGGTACAACAATAAATCAAATACAACAATGAAAAGTCGTACAAGTAGTTAAAAGTGAATGAAACCCAAAAATAAAAAAAGTTCAAAACATCAAATGGACTTCGACTCTATGTTCGTGTCCTTATCCATGTACATTCTAATCCCAACTCAGCATCTCACAGTAGGGCCTTCTCCCTTGTCCTGGCTACAACTAAGAAGTTTTCATGAGTACCCAATGGTGGCCCAAGCAGTGTATGAGTACAATACTCCGTAGGCCACCACCAACAATCTCTAAAAAATATCCAGTCTAATAGATAGTTCATGAAATTATAAAATATATGGTAAGTAAACAAGGGATATTTTGGGTTCCATTAGTTAACAATGTTCATTTAATTCATGACTAGAATTTATCCCAATTCCATTTCTTATAATATATTCATTACATAAGTCATGTTGATCACATGTTCCACGGGTTTGGCATAAATATAATATAGACAAAGCTCTAAGGCAATTAATCAAAAATCATAGTAGAAATAAATCAAGTCCCAATCTCACTAGGGATACACATATCGCAACATCACATTATCCTCACCTCGAATTCTCAGTCCGGGTGGAATAAAACTATTAGGGGAATAGATCCTCTATCCCCTTCCCTATCCTATGAATTTTGGTATTGAGTTTAGAGCATCATTCTAACTCGACCGGTGGGCAAAGAACCTCATGTCAATACCCCGCTCTTCTAAGACATGTGCACATGCTTATTTATCAAGTCCCTGCGATCATAACACAACCAAGCATATTCCAAACCATTGGATATCTAAATACATAATAGTCAACATAGTATTTAATACTATTCCATAACCCATTAATATATTTACCATTTTCAATTCATATCCATTTCACTAAATTCTCATCCTTGTGTCTTAACCCATTAAGTGAATTCAACAACCCATATGTCTTAGCCCAATTCATCATTGACCATTCATTAGCCCATATAGACCATTATTATTTCACAAGAATTTTTCCATTTATGCATATCATGTACCATTCTCATATTACATAAAAAATACCTTTAATACGTTCAATCATTTAGGTGTACAACCTAATTCTCATATATTAACCCATTACACAAATTAATTCACTTTCATATTACATCCCATTAACACATTCCCCATTTCCCATTTCATTACCCAATAGCAATTTCAACATTTGATATTCCATTATCCCCTTGGGAAATTCTAACCAAAATTCATGAAACAATAGACATAATTTCATTCAACCCAATTACCCATTTCCATGTCCTTCCAACAACATCTTGTGCCCTTATCACCATTGGCATATTTATCATCATTTAATTAACAACCTAATAAACCATTAACACATGTTTGACATGGGTTCGACAATGCTATTCAGAAATCATTCAATTACCACTTACCACTCTCTAGGTCTGAAAATGCTGGCGCACCCCATTGGTGGACCTAAAATGGTCAAGTCACTCACTACACATCCCATGGGGATTGTGAGGTTTTCACGGTAATAATTTGGACACCCAATTTACCCAATCATACTCAAGGAAACAAAAACACGATAAGAGATACTCAATATCCCAAAAAATATGCACAAATCAATAACAAAATCATGGGATATAACTTTTAGACCACCTACCATGAATCTGATGATTAACTCACTCTTAACCATAGCCTTGGATCCGGATTCAAACACCCTTTGGGGACTCAACCTAAAATTCACAAAAAAAAATATGGTTTTAGAGATTCAGAAGGATATGTGGGAAAGATTGGAACCCCAATTGAAGAGAGGAAGCAAGGAGGATATTAGACATACCCAGAGCATCAATTTGCAACCAATGGCACTCTAAATGTCCATGAATCGAGGAAGAACCACCCTTGGGAAGCTTGGGTCGTCCTTGTACGTCATTAGGGTTGAGAGGGGAAAATGGAAGAAAATATCTAGTTGGAGTTTAAAATCCTGGAGTAGAAATTTTATAAATTTTCCAACTTTTGGGGCTGCACGGTTTACCAGCATGGTTTTCCAAACCATGTACATTCCATGTGTTATCCACTACCCAAATAACACACTCTCACATGGTTTCATAGGAATTATAAAAAAATTTCTTTACCATGTGACAACCATGTGTGAGCCTTTGTCCATTGTTGTACAGTTACCTAGATTGATCTGAAAGGTTTTCACTAACCGTGCGCAAACCGTGTAACATGCCTATAAATTTCTTTTTCTTCCTATTTCCTATCCTGAACCCCCAGAATACCCTCACGCCTTCACATAATCATGGGGAATCACTTATCTATCCAAAAGTAAGAGTCCCAAGTCAAAACATGTACAAAAACATACCTTAGGAAAATCTCGAACCTTTTAACATTCCCACCTTATAACGGCTCATCCTCGAGCTGCCCTCCCAGGCATCACTACACTCCAAATCAAGATGTCATCCCACTATGCCTGTCTATCAATTCTCACCATTCAAATTTATGGTTACACATCACAAACCCTACCAAACATGGATCAATGGCACATACTTATCCCACATGTCTCCCTCACCACAACACTAACATGAACCGAAAACTCCTCCAATATGTGTTAGCTTCAACCATTCCCAAAAACTAGAACTTTGGGAACACCCACCTTCCACTAATGGTACACTATCCCCTTCTCACATTTCCAAAGTGCTTATGGACATGATGCCTTCCATTATTATCCCACACACCCACTGAGTTTGTTTCTTCAGTTTCAATATAATTCCATCATCATGGCCTTACTACCCTCCAGACTATCATCTACTTCACCCATGGTATGAAACCACATAACAGAGGCAAGGTTCACCCAAATTCACGATGTCCTGAAACCACATAATGAAAATCGACCCGATTCTAACCCAAATATTCGTTGAAATTATAAGACCCCTATTTCTCTTTCCACAAACTACTATCATATCCAACCACATCCTTCTACGACTCGACATAGACATCACATGATTCACATGGAACCACCCTATTCTCAATACAACAATTGGATCATCATACATCACATCCAAGGCCCACATTTCCTCTCTATAGAACTTATCATGTACATTACAAGTTCTTCATTGGCATCTCGGTGCCACTAAATCGACCCGATGTTCTCTTCTTTACATCTAGCTCGGACTTATCACTCCCCACCTTAGGAGTATTACTACCACTACTCTCAAGAGGAATTCCAATCATTTTTTCTTACACTCAATCACTAGACAAATCCCAAAAACATAAACATGGCTATCTATAGTTTTCCCAAAAACAGGATAACGAATGTACCCTTATTCTCATTCCAAGCTCTCGTGAATGGAACCCCAGACATTTTTTGACATCCAGTCCTTCCCAAGGACCTCAACCAAAGCTATTAATGGTGTACATTCCACCCTCAAGCTTCACCCATACCTCTCCATTGCATGTAACACCATGATGTCCCTCATCCAAACAAACACTCTCAAGTCTCCTGGCATGAGACATATCTTCTCAACATACCTAGGATGATATCAAGATATTGGGCAGGATCACCGCTAGCTAAGGTAAGTTAAGAATTTTTCTAAGAACACCACCCCCAACTTTTCCATTTCTTATTTCAAGTTATGGGACACCATTACCGACCATGGATCTCTTGCCTCCATGCCGAACGCATTTAACAAACACTAAACCTCTACCACTTTGGTGTGCTTTCAATCCAAGTTTAACCATCGCTCCACAACCAAACTGCCAAGTAGCCATGAACTAACATTTCATGTCTCACTACATCCACCACATTGCATGATTTCTTCTAATGCATCCCCGGAAGCTGACAACCAAAGCACAACAGTGTACCACATCAATCAAACCAACAGTCTCTCACAAATCAACCATTATCTACGTGTATTCAATCGACCACTTACTTACCAAACCATGTGTCTTGGTTAGTAACCCTCATCAGCCCTGAGGTGTCCTCTGCATCTCACCCAACAATTAAACCATGAACCTTCTCACTCATCCCTCATGGTTATTCATGCACCGTAGAACACTCTGAGTCCCACTTTCAAAGACTAAAACATCTACATGTGTGACACACACCCAAAATCACTACAAAACATGTACGACCTCTCTCATAGGTCACCATAATGGTTGAATGACACCAAATCCCTAGACTGGAGTCACAACTAGGAAAATCAATTGGTCCTCTTCAAAAACCATGCTCATTATGACATGAACAAAGCAATGCTCATGAATGTAACTCTCACTCCCATTATAATGCACACTATGCCTAGTACACCCAAAACCAACTAATCTATGTTCCTGTCTAAGGTGTACACATTCATCATCATTATGAGAAAATAATCCTCTCTGGGATTCAATATAGAACTCAAAAGGTCTCTACTCACCAGGTTACCAAGTCCTAGGAACTATCCTTAGGGTATTTCATGTACTATGTATGGTCATGAACCATGAGGGTTCTCACACTCACGTTAACGAACAACGCCTCACAACCCAAAGGCCACAACCCTACAAAGGGTTCCCTAAGCACACCACCTAGGCCATATCACAACTGGAAAGGCCTCAAAATCCTAATACAATGTCTCAAAATAAAGTACTCTCACTGCCCAAATCCACACACACAGAGGTCCAACTAAAAACAAAATGGATACCCACTATTGAACTCCAACATTCTCATTTTAATTTATCATTCACCTGACACTTAGGAGAATGACCAATAGTATTTAACCACGGATGGAAAAAAGACTCACACTAGCTACCTTAAACAATCCATTCATCACACACTATCCCAATTGTCACTATCACACATGAAAAACTACCCTCTACCATACCTACCACAGTTCATGGTCAACATGGGGTAACCGGTTTACTTAATCCTAAGTCTTTCACCAACAACTCTTCAAACCCATTTTTCTTATACAACACGATTTCATCCTCTTAGGCACATTTCCCATTTCACAAAAAGTTAAAATCATCATTTTTACTCATTTACACCTTTCATTAGGAAAATTTCATCAACAGTCATATCGTCAATATGGAACCCTTTCTCTTTTAGACATCTAAACATCCTTTACTATTTATTACAGCCCAAAATTTTAACCCAGTTATAACACTTACAAATTTTCATTCTTTTCATTCACACACTTGCATTAAAATTATTAGGAATCGTTTTTTATGATTTTTCAAGGGAGTAAAATGCACTCTACTCTCTATTCCTTGAACACCCATCCCATGTGTGTGACTATAATGATTTATGCCACCTATATCCTTAGGTTCCTAAAATGATTTATGAACGCACAACCTCATGCCATTCTGACATGAAAAAAATTATCATAAATTACTCAAATAACACAGCATGTGAATCACCCAATGGTCAAATATCATTCAACAGTAACAACACGCATCAAGAATAACAATTCTCACCCAGGGTGACTTGGGTTTCCACTCATACATGGGTTAGCTAATTTCAAGCACAAGATCATTGCAATGGAATGACATTGTCCTAATATCCATTTTACCATCCCCAAATAGTAAGAAAGTGAAAAAAACTCTTATAATACCACTTTGTAACATCCTAGACCCAGAATCTACTAAATTAGCTCACCATATTGGATTGCCAGAAGACCTCAAGAACGCCTCCTCATAGGATAGAGGTTTCCAACTAGCGGTGAGGGTCTAATGAGTCACATAGGGAGACTACACAGTCTTTATCAGAGTTATCCATAGAAGACCACAATATAAGTAGCGGAAACAATACGAACAACAAATAACATGCATAACCAAACATTTCCTAAATGGGGTACAACCACAAGTCAAATACAAAAATGGTATGCTTTACTAGTATTGCACAAGAAAAGAAACCCAAAAATAGAAAAGGCCAAAACTTTTAATAGGTTCTGAACCTATGTCTGAGTCCTTCTCCATGTACATCCTGACCCCAACTCAACATCTCACAGTATGTCCTGCGACCTTGTCCTGACCTCCAACCCGGAAGTCTGATCTGGTACCTAATGGAGGCTTGAGTAAGGTGTGAGTACAATACTCTGTAGGCCACCACCAATGGCATCTACAAAATGTCCATTCTAATAGATAGTGCATGAATGTACAAAATATATGGTAAGTAAACAGGGAACAGTTCAGGTTCTATAAGTTAAAAATGTTCATTTAATTCATGACTAGAATTTATCCCAATTCCAATTTATATACAATCTTTATTACATAAGCTGTGTTCATCACATTTTCCAAGGGTTAGGATTAAATATCAAATACATAAGGGTCTAAGTCAATCAATCACAATGCATAGGGAAAAAAATCATGTCGCTATCTTACTAGAGATACACATATCACATCATCACACTATCCTCACCTCAATGCCTCTATCCGGGTGGAATGAAACCATTACGGGAATATAGTTTCAATCACCTTCCCTAACCTGTGCATTTTGGGGAGAAGTTTAGAGCCTCTGTCTAACTCAACCCATGGGTGTAGAACCTCACATCAATACCCCACTCTATAGAGCAATGTGCACATGATTATTTATCAAGTCACTACGATAATACCATAACTCAACCAAGCATATTTCATGACATTGGATATCACAATACATAATAATCAACATTGGAATTAATACTATCCCATAACCTATTAATATATTTACCATTTTCAATTCATATCCCTTTAACCAAATTCTCATTATTATGCCTTAACCCATTAGATGTATTCAACAACCCCTATTTCTTATCCCAATTCATCATTAACCATTCATTAATCCATTTAGTCTATTATCATTTCACAAGAATTTACCCTCTTATCCATATCATGTATCTTTCTCATATTACATAATTGAATCCCATTATTACTTTCAATCATTCAGGTGTACCACCTAATTATCATATATTATCCCATTCCAAAAATTCATTCACATCCTTATTACATCCCATTAACAAATTCCTTATTTCACATTCCATTACCCAATTGCAGATTCACCATTTAATATACCCTAATCCCCTTAGGAATTTCAATCCAAAATTTAAAAAATAATCGACATAATCTCTTTCTACCCAATTAACCTTTTTAATGTCATTCCAACAATATCTTATTCCATTATAACCCAAGGCCTATTTATAATTATTCTATTTTATAACATATTCAACCATTAAAACATGTTTTAAATGTGTTCCACATTGTTATTCAACAATCATTCACATAACACTTACCACTCTCTACGTCCTAAAATGTCGGTGCACCCCATGGGTGGTCCTAAAATGTTCATGTCACTCCCTATGCATCCCACGGGGATCATCAGGGTTTCATGGAAATAATTTGGACACCCAATTTACCAAATCATACTCATGGAAACCAATAAAAAACAAGGGATATGAAAAATCCCAACACACATGTATAAATCTATAACAAAACTATGGGATATAACTTGTAGACTCCCTACCATGAATCTGAAGATGAATGCACACATAATTGTATCCTTGGATCCATATTCAATCACCCTTTGAATCCTCACCAAAAAAAAGGTTTTAGAGCTTCGGAAGAAGATGGGAGAAAGATTGGACCCCCAGTCGAAGAGAGGAAGCAAGGAGGGGATTAGACTTACTTGGATCTTCGATCAACAACCAACTGTGCTCTAAATGTCCAGGAATAGAAGGAGAACCACCCTTTGGAAGTTTGGGTCGTCCATGTACGTCGTTATGGTTTAGTAGGGTATAATGTTGGAAAATCCCGAGTTGGTGTTTAAATGCTTGAGTGGAAATTTTGTATATTTCCTAACTTATTTGGCCAACAAGGTTTGCTGACGAGTCATTCCACCGAAGTTATCTTATCGGTGTCTCAAATTATAATTACCCTAACAAGTATAGAAACAGTAAGGGTCGATCAATAGGGAACTTTAAGAGGTTACTCTTATCTTGTTTCAATTTTGTTTGTATATTTTTTTAGTGAAGGTTACTGAATTTAGAGTAGATTTTGGTTGGTTTCTTTTAGGTACAAAAAGAACAATTAGTTTTTAATTTTATTTTGATAATATAATTTCTAGAATGGAAGAAAAGATAGGAAAATTGGTTTTTATGAAAATAATAATAAGAATGCTTTGGGGTTATGGATTTTTGATAAGTTGATTATTAAATTAAATTGCTTATGAGGTTGTGTTGTTCATGATAATCCAACACTTTTGATTACAATTTTCATTTAAGTTTCCTTGGTCCGGATAACTTAATATTAAGAGATGAAGTAACTAACTCCTTGGTCCGATAGTTAGTTTTTGAAAGATATTTATTTGTCTTAGTCCATTTTGAGCCAATTAATCCTTTCAATGGTCATGAAATTATTCATCGTTATTCTTCTTTTGGATCCCTAAAGATTCTTCCCTTGGTTCTGTACAGAATTTTCAGGGATAATATGAAGTGATTTAAGAAGAATATGAAGATATTATTAAAACAAAAACATTCACAGCAACGTAATTCTAATTACAAATCATAAGTATCCACAACCCCAACACACTGGGTGTTTAGTTACATATACTAAAAATGACAAACACAAAATCATTAATACCTGATGAAATCATTCTTGGGATTTTGAGGTGGAAATTATTCTTCGGTAGAAGAACGGCGGTATTACGATGATAAAGTGTCTCTCCTTCAGAACTTCGTCCATTGTTCTCCACACCACACCTCAATCTACACTTCTCAACTCCTTGGTCTGGAAGCCAAGGCCTGTTTTTATAGGAAAAATAAGTACACCGTGTGTATAGAAAGTACACGTTGTGTACTTTCGTTAACACGATTTTGGCTTCCTTTTCTCCGCTGGTAAGTGGCCTAACACGCCATCTTTGAATTTGAACACGGCGTCGCTTGGTAGGTGAGTGTACACGAAGTGTAGGGCCTCCATACACGGCGTGTAATATCAAAATTTAGCCACGAACCCCTTCTATAATAGCAGACACGACGTATAGAAATAGAACACAGCGTGCCTCCTTCAGCGGCCACATGGGTGTGTAGACTCTTCTAAGCCACCAACCACTTCTAGAATGTCATACATGGTGTGTAACGCCACCCCACATGGCGTGTAATGTCTGGCTGGTGACATGGGAGTGTACTCCCTCCTTTGATCTGTGTCCCTGTCTAAATGTACACGGCATGTATAAAAGTACATGTCGTGTAGTTGCAAAATTTTCACAGACTTCCCTTGATTTCTTTATTAGGATATAAAACTCCTGAAAATAGACAAGTTCACCAAAATCAAAGTATTTTTCCTCTAAGAAGTTGGTATTTGGTGAAAACATGTTTTTATTGTTAAAAAAGTGTATGAAAATGCATACACAAATTGGGTGCATCAAACTCCCCCATACTTAGTTCTTTTCTTTCCCTCAAGAAAATCTCAAAATCTAATTATTAGACTCTATAATTTAAAAGGAAGGACTTAAGTTAATCATAATTTTAAATAATAAGTTATAGGAGAAAATTCCAAAAATAATACACAACAGTTTTAATTCTGAAGATATTCTAATCATGCCTCGTATATAATTCAATTAACTATTGTCATCCGCTTCTAACACATGTTTCAACCACTAAAAAACAAGCATGCCACTTGATGATCTGCCTCACCAATAAAGAACTCAACACTTGAGAATTTTTAATTAAAAATTTCTTCTCAACCAAAGAAATATACACTCTATCCATAGGTTAGCAAGAATTCTTAGTTCTCCACTTTATAAAATTTTACTTACAAAAATCAGGAGGGCTTTCCAAATAGGATCAGATGTTTCTATAGATAAAGGATGGTATGTAAAGATGTAAAAAATAATTCTGAGGCTTGAAAAAGGAGGCTAAATTCATAAATAACAATGCATGATATTCAAAATTAAACTCAATGTAAAAATGTCCTTAACAAGCTTAATCAAACCATCTCATCACTACCATCTCCTTTAGCTGAGTTGGAATCACAAACCAGCAAGTGTGTATAAGGTCCCTTTGTTTTTACCTTATTTTTCACAATGGAAACCCTTATGAATTTCCAAAATAGAGGTTTGGAACTCTTTTCTTTTCTCCCGAAATGATCAAGAGGCACTCCCCAATACTTAATTTCTTGACAATTCACAAATTTATGTCATGTGTTTCCAATCCCTTCTTTTAAGCTAAAATGAATAATCATGCAAAATCATAAAAGAATAAGGGTAGGAAGGGTAACAAGCCTATAATATGGCTTCCTATTAAGGCTATTCATGGCTTATATGGGCTTCATGAAGATCAGATGTAGGGTAGTCTCAAGATAAAGGGGTTAACAAACTTATGACTCAATCATTTTAATGTAATTCAAAATTCCTCAGGTTTTGAAAAGAAAACATGAAAATTATGGTAGTTATGTATATTCTATGAATCTTTCAAGAAAGAAGGTATGAGAAATAATATGAATAAAGGGTTTAGAATAACTCTCAGGAGTGGGAATAAATAAGAGACAATCAGGTCATGACTTACAAATAATTTATTATTCTAATCGATGTAATTATCCAAGGATTACAATTTTTATCCTAAATTATATCAGTAATCATTTTAAAACACTTAAGAATCAAAATAAGCATTCAAATTTTTGAAATTTTTTCACTTTCAGTTTTATTATTTAAAAAATATAATTAACTAAAATATCTTCACATTTTAAAAATATATCTTATAAAAATTATGTAGCCTAGATTGATGATAAGGGTGAAGACTAAAGCAGTTGAGAGATATGCCCCCATACTTAAGAGTGCATGTGGTCCACCAAGTGCCCAAAAAAGAGGAACAAGGTAAGGTGGGGACACAATATTGGACAAGACCGAGTGGAAGTAACGAAAGTAGTATTATCAAGAAATAAAATAAAACAATGGAAAAAGAATACTCCCATCGTATCTAGGCAAAGAGAAATGGTGGGTGGTAGAAAAGAGCAGCCCAAAATGTGTTAGGGTACCTGTGATGGTGGGAGAAAGAAAATAAGGCAAGCATACAAACAAGAAACAAGGATGAGAGAGCAGAAAAATATAGATACAATGAAAAGCATATTTCCCAAAAACATTCAATGGGTTCACCTCAGAAGAAGCATCATCTAGTACAGAATCGGCTGGAAGAGACGGCTTAAGAGCCGTGGAAGCTGGAGGCTCGGACTCGGCGGCGGGATGGGAAGTTGGAGAAGCTGGAGCGGTAGGCACCAAACTCAGTAAGGGAAGCTCAAAATCCCCCCTAAACTAGTAGCAGTGGAGGAGGTAAGATAAGTAGCAACAGGGCCCACAGTAGATAGCAGGATGGAATTCGTGGCCAGTGTGGTGAATGCCGGTGGGGCATCAGCCGATGGGCTAGGAACTGAAGTAGGCGGCGGGGGAAAAGGAATACCCAAATGCGGAACAAAAAGGCCCAAAAACTGCTCCATGAGGTCCTGGCGGTTGGCTATACGAACCAAATGCTCCATAATACTGTCCTAGCGGTCGGAAAGATGAACCAACTGCTACTCCATCGCGGATAAAAGGATAGAAAAGGTGAGATCAGCCGAGGGTGCGGGGGTAAGTGGGAATGGTGGTGGGACAAAATAAGGAAGGCCAGAAGAAGTGGGGTTAGTAAGTGGTGGGTGGGGTGGACAAGCTAGAGGGGGTGGGGGAGGAGGAGCATGGGCATCAGTAGGGGCAGTAGGGTCAGCAGGTGTCTAGGGACGAGCTGGAGAAAGGATGTAGGCAGCTCCCTGCTTTCGGACCAATCCCATTCGAATAAGCATGAGATTGTCCATCCACTGGGTTGAACCTAACAAATCATGGGGTCAATAAGGCTTGAAATCCCCAAGGTGGTGGGTGAGGTGAGTGTCGTAAAACCCACCATTCAGGTTTCCCTGATGGCCAGTAAACATAGAGTGGAAATAGGAGGCAGCTAGATAGGGGAGGACTGGGTAGTCGGATGACACAGGTAAGGAGCTCCATGTCATGGCCGGTCACAACACCCATATCCTCCTATAAGGGTAAAAGGATGGAACTGAAACACTGGTGGGTGACGCAAAGGATGGGGTCGGTGATAAGGGTGCTCTTCTGGGAAGTGGGGGAATACCTGTGGTTAGGCACAACATTCTCCCGCCACATGGTAACGAGCTCAGAGCACTCGGGTGAGGGGGAATCGTCAGCCACCCAGCCGGAATCGAACTACAGGCACTGCATCACCAGGTGTGTCCCGGTACTCAGCTCCATCAAAATAAAAAGAGGTCGCGAACTCCAAAAATAAATCACAGAAGATAGGAGTGATAACATGGAAAACAACAAGCAGTGGAGTGTGTCCAAGGAGCTCCTCCAAGTCGTCCCAAATATCGAGTTGTTGTAGAATGCTGCTGTTGAGGTATCGGCCACTCAATGGTATCGTCCGGCGAGAGAAGCATCAGACCATGTCATGTGCCAGATCGGTTCGGGATGACCATTAATGGGTAGAAAACACCTGCAGATCCTGGTTTAGGTGCAGGTGCAGCAACAGGAGCTGGCGTTGTGGGTGGATCAACTATAGGAGGTGAAGGGTCGGTAGATGAATCGGTGTATGTGGGACCAACTGCTGAAGAAGATGGCGTAGGTAGAGTGGCAACTGGTGGATTAGAAATGGAGGTGCTCAAGAGCTCAGTGCTGGTAGGTGGAGGTATAGTCGTGCTAGGCATGGCCTCTACTGGGGAAGTCGGTGGTGGAAGAATAGACTATGGAGGGAACTCAAAGACCTGTGCGTCTGGGTCTGGCTACGTCAGAGGTCAGAGTCGAATCCGCCAAAAAATGGGCCTCTCGCCCTCAGTGGTGAAGGTCGGCCACTTCCCCCGAGAAGGATCGCAATCTTCAATATCCTAAAATAGAAAAAAGGAAACAAAAGAAAAAGAAAAGTAAAGAAATAAAATGTGAGAAAACATGAAAATAAAATTACATGGTGTATACATCTAGAGTACACGGCATTTAGTGAAAAATGTAGAGCAACTCGTGTTCCCTGGATAAACACGCCGAAGGTGGAGAAGAGTGACCATGTAAAAGTACACAGCATGTATCAAACATACATGCTGTGTGTATACAATGTGCATGTGGTTGTGTATTACAAAGGATGTGGCCATGTTTTTATCAGGTCTAAGAATAAAGGACACACCGTGTATCATCAAAACATGGCATGTTCTTTACTTGAGGTACATGGAAGTGTGGGCGCGAGACATGGGCCGACCGAAATAAATAAGCTACACGGCGTGTACCGAACATACACACCGTGTATGGGAACATGGGGGTGAAAATCCATGTTATGTGCTACACAAGGAGGGGCTAAAGGAAATTTTATACATGGTGTGTACCAAACACACACGCCGTGTAAGTGAAAATGGTGTGTGGGGCCGTGTGCAAAAGGGTACTTGGGCAGGATGGGGAAAAGTACACGGTGTGTACCAAACATACACACCATGTATATTCTAATTTCGAATTATTTTTTGTATGGCTGTGTACAGAAGTACACGACATGTGTTCTTCAATTCGTGGCCATGTACTGGCGAATCCGAACTGTCGGCTGATCCGAAAATCACCATAAATGATTCTAAAAACTTGAAATAGAGAGTGCAGAATGGCGTACCTTGACCGAGGATTTCATTTCAAGAGAAATCAGAGCTTGAAATGAACCAAAATGATGGATCTGGAAAATGGGGGTTCCGGTTTTATTCGGGAGAAGAAATGGGAAGAAGGGGAGGAAATGGGGAGGCCGCGCGACACGGCGTGAAGCCGGGTGGCCCGCGGCTTATATAGCCATGGTACACGGTGTGTACGCCTGGACTACATTCCATGTATCCCAAATTTTTATTTTTATTATTTTTATTATTAAAACAAGAATAAAATATAAAATATAATAATTAATATTAATTAATTTAAAAAAAAGTAAAATAGGTATATATATGTATATATAGAATTAAAAGAAAATAAATCTATACACGTAATGTAATGGGAAAATACACACCATGTGTCTAAAAATTGTAAAAAGAGAAGTGCAACCTTTGGTCTGGTGCTTAGGGCGAGGTTCGAACCGGCGATCATCTGTTCCGAACAGAAGCCCTCAACCACTAGGACGAATGTTTTACTGCTACCCATATTTATTATATATATATATTTATTTATTCTATACAGACTATACACATGGGAAGAAATAAAAGAACGGCGTGTGGTTTTTAATTATATAAGAAGGGGATGAAGTAGGGAGATTAGCAGAGTTCGAACCCAAAACTATTGGATCCAGGGCCGAGACTTTACCAATATTCCAACTTCATCTGCAAGAATTTATTTTATAAGGAAACATTTTGAAATTAGTTCATAAAATTATTGTACACACGACGTATATCGAAAGACATGCCGTGTGGTTTTATTAAAACAGTAAATGGTGGAAATGGGGCGGTTTCCAGGATTTGAACCTGGGTTTTTTGGAACCGGGTTGCGATCATGGCCAACCGATCCATCCCCACCATGGTTTTTATTATAAGAAAATATATATAACTATATAAATGACTACACACGCCGTGTAAGAAAAGTAGGAGCCCCATGCCAACGGTGGGTCGGGAGGATTCGAACCTGCGACAGCTCGGATAAACTCTAGTGACATTACCATCAGCACCGGCATCATAACAGGTTATTTATTGGTTATTCGATAGATTTATACTAGTACGATTATAAATTAAAAAGATTAGTACATTCCATGTATATAAGTGGTACACAGCATGTAACCTCTGGGTTGCCTCCCAGGAAGTGCATTTGTTATAGGTCGTTGGCTCGACCTTCTTACCTTGAATTACCTGAGAGGAGTGGTGTAGATCGCTCCCATTGTATCTTCCATGGGATGATAAATTTTTAGGCATTGGTCATTCACCTTGAACGGTTGACCATCCTCCTTAGCATTTTCCACCACTCCATGAGGGAATACTCGTATGATATAGAATGGTCCTGACCACCTTGATTTGTGCTTTCCTGGTAATAGACGAAGATGAGAGTTGAAGAGGAGTACCTGATCACCGGGTTGAAATTTTTTTCGAGAAATCATATGGTCATGAATGGATTTCGTCCTCTCTTTGAACAATTTATCATTATCATATGATTCTCTTCTAATTTCATCATGTTCTAAAAGCTGGAACTTACGTCTCTTTGCGGCTGCCTTCAGATCAGAATTTAGGGCTTTGACGGCCAATTGTGCTTTGTGTTCCAGCTCAGCAGGCAGATGGCATGGTTTACTATAGACGAGACGAAATGGTGAAATCCCTAGTGGTGTTTTAAAAGCGGTGTGATAGGCCCACAAAGTGTCGTCAAGATTTTTGGACCAGTCCTTCCATAAGGGATTCACGATTTTCTCCAAAAACAATTGAGCTCGCAGTTGGAGAGCTCCTCATGTCCACTTGATTGGGGATAGTATGGTGTACCCATATGATGCTTCACCCCATATTTCGACATCACACTTTTTATTAACACATTTTCAAAGTGAGTCCCTCTGTCACTGATCAGCACACAAGGAACACCGAACCTGCTGAAAATGTGCTTTTTTAGAAAGGACACGACTAGCTTAGCTGTGTCGTGGGCCGTTGCAGTGGCTTCTACCCATTTAGAGACTTAATTAACGCAGACGAGGATTTAGGTATGCCCAAAATAATTGGGAAATGGTCCCATGAAGTCGATGCCCTCCACATCAAAAATATTGACCTCCAGGATGGGGTGCTGAGGCATCTCGGCTCTTTGTCCCATAATACATGTACGTTGGAATGGATCACAATGGGCAATGAAGGCATGGGCATATGTATTCATGGTGGGATAGAAAAACCAAGATTGTAGAATCTTTTATATGGTATGATCTGGTCCATGATGTACTCCAACAGGTGAGGCATGAAAGAATTCCAGGACCCCTTGGACCTCCATCTCTCGGATGCACCGTCAGATCACCCCATCTCCACAGGATCTGAATAAGAGTGGGTCTTCCCAGAAGTATCTCTTAACATCAGAGAGGAACTTTTTCTTCTAATGGAAGGAGAGGTCGGGATGGATGGAACCTGTAACTAAATAGTTAACAATATCAGCAAACCAGGGCCTAGGGGATTCAAAAATTGAAAAGAGTTTCTCATAAGGAAAATCTTCCCTAATCTCTTGATCCTCTTCCTTCTCCAAGTGTGGAATCTCCAGATGGGATAGATGATCAGCAACCATTTTCTCACTCCCCTTCTTATCTCATATCTCTAAATCAAATTATTGTAAGAGGAGGACCCATCGGATCAATTAGGGCATTTCATCCTTCTTGTGTAACAGGTACTTAAGTGCTGCATGGTAAGTATAAATAATAACTTTAGACAGCATAAGGTAAGTACAAAACCTGTCGATGGAGAATACTACTACCAAAATCTCCATCTCTATAGTGGTGTAGTTAATTTGGGCCTCATTGAGTGTCTTGCTGGCATAGTAGATGGGTCGGAAGATTCGGTCCAGCCACTGAACCAGGACAGCTCCCACCGTATAGTCGCAGGCATCGCACATCACTTCAAATTGTGCCTCCCAGATAGTGGCAATCATCACTGGATCTTTGACCAGGCATTGATTTAGATGCTCAAAATATGAGGTTCATGTCTCAGTGAATTCGAAAATGGAATCCTTTGTCAGGAGATTGGTGATGGGCTGGGCTATCTTCGAGAAGTCGCAGACAAACTGCCCATGAAAACCCACATAGCCCAGGAAGCTACGGATAGATCTAACAAGAGATGTAATGGGAAGTCGTGAAATGACTTCTATTTTTGCTGGATCCACCTCTATCCCATTATATGAAATTATGTGGCCTAGAACTATGCCACTTTTCACCATAAAACGACACTTTTCCCAGTTCAAAACTAGGTTAGTGTTTTTGCATCGCTTTAGTAAAATTTTTAGGTGCCGTAAATAGGTGGTGAATGACTTCCTGTAAATGGAAAAATAATCCATGAATACCTCCATGATTTGTTCCTCTATGTTGTGAAAAATGGCCAACATGCATTGCTGGAATGTGGCGGGATCATTTCACATACCGAAAGACATCCTACGGTAGGCAAATGTTCTGTATGGGCAAGTGAAAGTGCTCTTCTCCTGATCTTCTGGGGAAATGTTGATCTAATTATAGCAAAAGTATCCATCGAGGAAGTAGTAATATTCATTCCCAGCTAGCCTTTCTAGTATCTGATCCATGAAGGGAAGGAGAAAATGATCTTTCGTTGTGGCATCATTCAGCTTCCTGTAATCTACACAGACTCTCCAGCCCGTGACTGTGCGAGTGGGGATGAGATCGTTCTTGTCGTTTGAGACCACAATGATGTCTCTCTTCTTAGGTACCACTTGCAGGGGACTTACCCACGGGCTATCTGATATAGGGTAAATGATGCCTGCATCTAAAAGTATGATTACCTCATTCTTTACGACTTCCTTCATAGGAGGGTGCAGATGCTGATGGTGTTGTCCAGAGGGCTTTGCGCCTTCTTCGAGTAGCACCTTGTGGGTGAAAATGGTAGGTATGATACCCTTGAACATGCTTTTGGCTTCCTTTTCTCCACTGGTAGGCAGCCTAAAACGTCGTCTTTGACTTTGAACATGGCGCCACCTAGTAGGTGAGTGTACACGGTGTGTAGCACCTCCATACACGGCCTGTAGTATCAAAATTTGGCCACCAACCCCTTCTAGAATAGAAGACACAACGTTTAAAAATGGAACACATCGTGTCTCCTTCAATGTCCACATGGGTCTGTAGACTCTTCTCAGCCACCAACCACTTCTAGAATGTCATACACGGTGTGTAACGCTGCCCCACACGGTGTGTAATGTCTGGCTGGTGACTTGGGAATGTACTCCCTCCTTTGATCTGTGTCCCTATCTAAATGTACACGGCATGTATAAAAGTACACACCATGTAGTTGCAAAATTTTCACAGACTTCCCTTGATTTGTGTATTTGGATATAAAAATTTTTAAAATAGACATGGTCACCAAAATAAAAGTATTTTTCTTCTAAGAAGTAGTTGTTTGGTAAAAACTTGTTTTTATTGTTAATAAAGTGTATGAAAATGCATACAAAAATTGGGTGCATCAAACTTGGCATATCTCTCGATCACTTTAGTCTTCACCCTTATCATCAATCTAGGAGACATCATTGTTAGAAGATATATTTTTAAAATTTGAACATATTTTAGTTAATTATATTTTTTAAATAATAAAACTAAAAGTGAAAAAATTTCAAAAAAAATCATACTTATTTTGATTCATAAGTTTTTTAAAATGATTGTTCATATAATTTAAGATACAACTTGTAATCTGTGGATAATTACCTCTATTATACTAATCAATTATTTTCAAGTCATGACCAGATTGTCTCTTATTTATTCCCACTACTGATAGGTATTCTAAACCCTTTTGTCATATTCTTTCTCATAGACACTTTCTTGAGAGATTAATAGAGTGTACATAACTACCAGAATTTGCAATCTTTCTTTTCAAAACATGAAGAATTTTTAAATTACATTAAAATGATTGAGGCATATGATTGTTAACCCCATTATCTTGAGCCTACCATATATCTGATCTTCGTGAAGCCCATAAAAGCCACGAATATCCTTAATAGGAATCCATATTACAAGCTTATTTCCCTTCCTACCCTCATTCTTTTATTATTTTGCATGATTATTCATTTGAGCTTAAAAGAATGGATTGGAAACACATGGCATAAATTTGTGAATTTTCAAGAAATTATGTATGGGGGAGTTCTTCTTGATCATTTGGGGGGAAAATAAAAGAGTTCCAAACCTCTATTTTGGAAATTCAGAAGGGTTTCCTTTTTGAAAAAAAATGGTACAAACAAAGGGACCTTATACACACTTGTTGGTTTGTGAATCCTACTCAGCTAAAGGAGATGGTAGTGATGAGATCATTTGATTAAGCTTTTTAAGGACATTTTTAAATTGAGTTTAATTTTGAATATCATGCATTGTTATTTAAGAATTTATCCTCCATTTTCAAGCCTCGGAATTATTTTTCACATCTTTACCTACCAACAATTATCCACTAAAACATCTGATCCTATTCGGAAAGACCTCATGATTTTTGTAAGTTAAATTTTATAAAGTGGAGAACTAAGAATTCTTGAAATCCTATGGATAGAGTGTATATTTCTTTGATTGAGAAAAAAAATTTATTTAAAAATTATCATGTGTTGATTTCATTATTGACCAGGTAGATCATCATGTTGATTTCTTGTTTTTGAAAGGTTGAAACATGTGTTAGAAGAGGACGACAATAGTTAATTGACTTATATATAAGGCATGATTAGAACATCTTCAGAATTAAAATTGTTGTGTATTATTTTTGAAATTTTCACTGGTAACTTATTATTTACAATTATGATTAACTGAAGTCCTTCCTTTTAATGTATACACTCTGATAATTATATGTTGAGATTTTCTTGAGGGCTTGAAAAGAAATAAGTATGGGGGAGTTTGATGCACCCAATTTGTGTATGCATTTTCATACACTTTATTAACAATAAAAACAAATTTTCACCAAAAACCTACTTCTTAGAGGAAAAAAACATTGATTTTTGTGACCTTGTCTATTTTCAGGAGTTTTATATCCAAACACACAAATCAATGGATGTCTGTGAAAATTTTGCAACTACACGGCATGTACTTTTATACATGTCGTGTACATTCAGACATGGACACGAATAAAATGAGGGAGTACACGCCCACGTCACCAGCCAGACATTACATTCCATGTGGGGTAGTGTTACATGCCGTGTACGACATTCTAGAAGTGGTTGGTGGCCGAGAAGAGTCTACACGCCCATGTGGCTGCGGAAGGAGACACGCTGGGTTCCATTTCTACACGTCATGTCTCCTATTCTAGATGGGGTTGGTGGACAAATTTTGATACCACACGCCATGTATGGATGCTCTACATGCGGTGTACACTCACATACCAGGTGGCGCCATGTTCAAAGTCAACAACGGCGTGTTAGGACGCCTACCAGTGGAGAAAAGGAATCCAAAAGTGTGTTGATGAAATTACACGATGTGTACTTTCTATACACGTTGTGTACTTATTTTTCCTATAAAAAGAGGCCATGGCTTCTGGACCAAGGATTCGAGAAGTGGAGATTGAGGTGTGGTGTGGAGAACAAGGGACAATGTTCCAAAGGAGAGACACTTTACCGTCATAATACCATCATTCTTCTACCGAAGAATCATTTCCACCTCAAAATCCCAAGCATGATTTCATCAGGTATTAATAATTTTGTGTTTGTCATTTTCAATATGTGTAACTAAACACCCAGTGTGTTGGGGTTGTGGAGACTGATGAGTTGTAATTTGAATTAAGTTGTTGTGAATGTTTTTTTTACTAATCTCTTCGTATTCTTCTTAAATCACTTCATATTATCATTGAAAATTATGTACCGGACCAAGGGAACAATCTTCAGGGATCCAAAAGAAGAATAACGTTGAATAATTTCATGACCATTTAAAGGATTCATCGGCTCAAAATGGACTAATCCAAATAAATATCTTTCATAAATGTAAATACCTGGAAATTTCAAGGAAAATTTTTTCTTAATTTTCTTTGGAATTTTACAAGAACGCGGTTTCTGACGGTACTTGATTCCGAGGCCCGGAGTGCCAGGAATCAACTTCCGAAGTTTGGCTCGGGAACGTTCAGTGAATGAGCGACCGGGAATTTCTATCTTTTGAACCGGTGCTCGGAATTGAAATCTGATGGCACCGATGAACTCGCAATGCCGGTAATTGCTTAAGGGGACCTTTACCACAGTTGCGTTTTAAGCGGGTTGAGATTTTGTTTTTGGGGTTTTAGTTTAAAATAAAAAAAATTGTGTGAACAATTTTATTTTATGTATTTGGGAGTTATTCTCTCCCATGGGAAGTTGTTGGTGGAGCCCATGACCAACCAACTTCCCATGAGTGGATACTTGAAAGGTGGGTCCCACACGAGCCCCAACCTTTCACATCCCTATAACTCTTCTTTAACCCCCCATTTAATCTCCCTTTAACTCTTGAACTTCTCCCCCTCTTAAGTGCATGCCAACACTTTTTAATTAATGAGTTCAACTTCTTAAATTAATTAAGTTTTTTGAATTTTGGAATTTGAAAATCTTGGCATGTGTTAATAAAATAATGGGAGAGATTATTTTATTAGGTTGCTTGGTTAAGTGAGGATATTAAGAGAGGAAGCTCTTAGTTTTGAAGAACTCCATCACCATCGTTGAAGAACGTCGAGACTTCGACGAAGAATGTGATGAACACCGACCCTCCGACGGAGAATGCGAAGGCACCAACGACGTGCCTTATCTTCTTATTTCTTCGCGTCAAGGGAGGAGGCATCACCACGGGGAACGTCGCCATCGACGACGGCGCTCACTCCGACGACGACGGAATTGATACCGTTATACAGCAACACTACCATCCCGCGACTTTGTCAACAAACGAAGGACGACACGAGGTAGGGGAATTTATTTTTGGAATTCTCTTATCTTTTGAGAAAAGAATGACGAGCATGGACCAACCAATACCGGGTTGATCCGTGGATCGTTCGATCATGCGGTTTGATGTTGAGGGTTATTATTTAAATTGCTCATGTTTATTGCCTTGACGAACTTCGTGAAATATGACCTTTTGTTATCGAATAACGCGAGGGGGGCCGGACCGCACAAACACGGCCGACCCTCCTCTTTATTTCATGTTGGATTATTTTGTGGATTGAAATGGGAATGGTGTGGTGCCATCGCACCACGCGGAAACGTGCGACAACTAATGCGTGGCACCGTCGCGCCGTGTCGTGAAAAACAAACAAAGGCGCGACACCGTCGCGTCACGGCGGAGAAACCCGAAGACATCCGCGGACGGAGTTGGGACACGGCGAAGGGGCACGGCGCCAACGCGTCGCGCCGGAGAACCACGAAGACGGAGCGTTTCTTTTTTGATGTGCGGATTGATGGGCGACGACGAAGCAGGCTGTTTGGGCGTTTGAATCCCTTCGCAGTGAAGGTGGGGTCCCGGGGGGACCATAGGCGAAGACGGCAGAAGGAACGGACCACCGGAGTGCGTCCGGTGGTCCGCAAAAGGCGGCGGCGGCGCGCCACACCGGCGCGGTGGCGCCGGCGACCGGCGGCGGTGGCGCGCCGCCGGAAAGGTGGCGGCCGGCGAACCGCCGGCCTTAATTAACGGCGAAGGGCGGGGGAGCCGCGCACCCCGCCCGCGAATCGGCACGGCCACGCTGGCCGAGCCGCGGCCGGCCGGTCGGGCCGGACCAAACCGGACCGCGCCGGACCAGACCGGGCTGGGCCGGGCCCAGCCGGGTCGGCCCGGGTCGGCCCGGGCCCAGACCCCCATTTTCGGACCACTTTCGGTCAAATTCCCGTAACTTGAGCTACGGGCCTCCAAATGACTCGCCGTCAGCAGCAACGCGATCCTTGGATCGAGACGGTCATTTCGGTATATTGCACTCAAGGTTTCGGATTACTTTGGGTTTGGCTGGGTTGGTTCGTACACGAAACTAACCGGGCCCTCGGAACGGAAACGCTCGTAACTTGAGTTCCGGACATCTGATTGGCGTGTCGTCGACTTTGTTGAATTCCTCTAAGTGAGACGGATCCTTTGGCTCACTCCGCCCGAGGTTTGGATGCAGGTGGAGTACGGTCGGGTTGGTTTTGCCTTAAAAACCAACCGGGCCCCCGGGACGAAAAAGCCAATAACTCTTAGACCGGGCGTCTGATTGACGCGTCGTCTGCGACGTTGAGTTCATGTTGACGATATGGAACTTCTGGATACATCAACTTCGGACCTTGTGCCAGTTGATGTATCAGCCTCTCGGCTCGTGGAGCGGACCCTCCCGAACAAGCTTGTTGTGTGCGAGAACCCTAGTGTTGGCTGCAACTTCGACGACGAAGACTGTGTAGAGATCCCCAGTGGACTGCGATCAATGAAGACAGCTGGTCTTGTATCCTATGTGGGTCCTAGATGTACTGGTCTTGTATCCTATGTGGGTCCCAGTATAGATGAATCAATGAAGGCAGCTGGTCTTGTATCCTATGTGGGTCCCAGCTTAGATGATTCAATACTGGTCTTGTATCCTATGTGGGTCCCAGTATAGATGAATCAATGAAGACAGCTAGTCTTGTATCCTATGTGGGTCCTAGCTGTGCTGGTCTTGTATCCTATGTGGGTCCCAGCTTAGATGATTCAATACTGGTCTTGTATCCTATGTGGGTCCTAGTATAGATGAATCAATGAAGACAGCTGGTCTTGTATCCTATGTGGGTCCTAGCTGTGCTGGTCTTGTATCCTATGTGGGTCCCAGCTTAGATGATTCAATACTGGTCTTGTATCCTATGTGGGTCCCAGTATAGATGAATCAATGAAGACATTTGGTCTTGTATCCTATGTGGGTCCTAGCTGTGCTGGTCTTGTATCCTATGTAGGTCCCAGCTTAGATGATTCAATATTGGTCTTATATCCTATGTGGGTCCCAGTATAGATGAATCAATGAAGACAGCTGGTCTTGTATCCTATGTGGGTCCCATCTTAGATGATTCAGTATCTATTTCTGATCATCTCTTTCACCTTTTCGACGATGTATACCTGTGTGAGCTAAAATCATGTTTACTCTCCTTTGTGGATTGTGTTGTGCTATCCTGTGTGGATTACGTTTTGCTTTCCTGTGTGGAATATGTATACTTTCCTGTGTGGACTGAGTTGTACTTGGGCTCGGAGGTTGGAGCGTATTGGAATTGATGACTTAGGTATATGTATGGGCATATACCTAAGCAGTGTCGGTTGTTACTTCGTGATTGTATCTTTCCTTTGTGGTTTATCCTTTGTGGATTTTGGGAGACCTTCGGGGGTCTCGGGGTCCCTACTGAGTAGCTTATACTCACCCCTGCACGGGCTATGCCCGCACTACGTTGTGTTGGTTGCAGACGACAGACAGCATTGATCATGGTTGAGGCTTGCAGAGCAGGACGGTACATGGAGGTGGACCACTGGGCGGGACGTGCTCGGAGCGGACGGCGGGACCCGAGGAGCAGAGGAGCTATCTGTACCTACCCTTCAGGTGGGATTTCCAGTGGACAGCTCGGTGTAGCAGCTTTACTTTATTGTTTTTGTTTTCCATTTCGAGTTGTACTTTACAGTTGGGCTTGTATTTTCGGCCCCTTTGACTTTCCGTACTTATTGTTGTACTCAGTTTTTTACTTAGTGTTTACTTCTTCCGCTTGTACCCTATGGTGCTTGTTTACTTTACAAAGGAAATGCCTTCCCTTTTTACTGGGATTTACGCCTTGGTGCTAGTCTCCAGCCCCTGGCCTATGGAAGGCGGGCTTGGTGTAGTCACGGCACGGGCCCTGAGGACGGGTCGTGACAAATTGGTATCAGAGGAGTTCGGTTCTACCACAGACTCTGGTCTTTCTTCTATGTGAAGAAATAGTGTTTAGCGTATTGGGTGTGGTTATCAATCCAGGGAGTCCAGTGTTGGTGCGGCGGCCGACGTATCCGTACACTAGGACCCTGACTTCTGATTTCTGACTTAATGCACGAAAACATTGATTGCGTGTGTGTTTAAAGTTTTCTTTGTGATTACTTGTGTCAGCTCACCAGGAATAAACGTTGACCGTGTCGCATCTGTTCAGGATGTCTCCACGCAGACAGTCAGTTGGAGTTCCGAGTGAGTACTCGATGGCAGCCCACCGAGCGACGAGGCTCTGGTGCAGGGCCCTCTTTCTATGTTGGAACCCTCGGGTGGTGTACCAGCAGCACCACCACCTGTTGGGCAGCAGATGCCACCAGCCATACTAGCGAACTGTGCACGCTGGTAGAGCGCGTTGCACAAGTTCCAGCAGCAGTGGCCTCTGAGGATACGAGGCGAGGCAGATTCCCAGATAGCAGAACACTGGTTGGAGGCAATTGCTAGAGTTTTTCGCCTAGCTGAGTCATCATTGGAGTGGATGGTGGACTTGGATACTTGTGTTTTCTAGTGAATGACCATGAGGATGGTCCGCATAGTGATGAGGCTTCGGTACGTGGACCGATTCCTGAGATAGTGCCTTCGGGTAGTGTGTCAGCTATACATCACTACCTGTTGGTCAGCAGTTACAACCGGCGGTACCGGTAGGTGACACGTGTAGGCTTACTACCTTACACATGTTTCAGCATCAGTTACCCTCAAGTTCTGAGGCAAACCTAACTCACAGGCAGCTGAGGACTAGCTTGAGGAGGTGGCTGAGATTTTTCTAGAGCTTATACAGCTTCGGCGGGATGATGTATCGATAGCTGGGAATTCATCGAGGCGTACCGAACATTCCGGGTACTCGATGAATACGTTTCGATCAGTGCTATAGAGCTCGAACCTCTGCGCGTGGTGTGTTTAAGGACATCTGAGCCAGCACCTTTTCTCTATGCATTCCTACTTATGCTAGGGTGCTAGAAAGAACCTTTGTGGTTAAGAATCTTTTCGCTGAATGGATGCAGTCAGTGAAGGATTGCAGTGGGAAGCTGGAAACTGGCGCCAGTCTCAGAGACTTGGGCGTGGAAAATGTTTCAAGAAGAGAAAATGTTAAGGAGAGATGAGTCTACGAAGCAGCAGACTTGGAGGCAGAGCTAGGAGAGCAGCATAAGGTGGTGTACATCCTAACATGGTACAATCACCCGCCTTAGTTATTCCCGCCAGGCTCAGGGAGCTGGAGGGCGGAGGAAGAGTGCGGCTGCATGTGGTTAAGGATTGTGACCCAATGGCTCTAGAAATGATTCAAGGGACAGTCTGTGTCCACTACTAGCTGTTGTAGTAACGGACGTCGATATGAATCATTACTTGCTTTCACAAATCTTGTTCCAGGCCTAGAGTTTCCGGTAAGCCGTGGACTTGACCCTCACGTCTGGAGATACCTTGGGAGGAGACTCGATAATCACATTTATGCTGACGGTGTGGTCAGATCCTCGAGGCGAGAGTTTCGGTTGGAATCTCTTGGTGGCAGCATCGAGGCCTTACGATGTTGGTTTGAGTATGGACTGGGCAATCACAGTTCATACACAAATTGACGGTATTAGGAAAAAGGTTGTAGTTTAACTACGACGTCAGGATGGGTTTTCCTTGGTCGGCGAAAAAGGAAACCCCAGGCAGCGCAGGGTAACTCTTGCACAGGAGGGTGCGACCGATCACTCTTGAGTCAGTCAACCTTACCCTCATAACAGCAGTCGTTTTTGAGTTTCAGTTCTAACAGAAAATGGAGACCTCTGGAGTTCGAGGATGATGACCACGTCTTCTTACGGGTCTCACCACGACGAGGTTTACGAAGATGTGGCCAGGGAGGCAAGTTATCTCTGAGGTTCAACAGACCTTTCTAGGTCCTCAGCTGGGTAGGCGAGGTGGTTTACCACTTGACCCATTCACCACAGTTGCACCAGGTGCACGACGACTTCCACGTATCTCAACTGAGGAGATACGTGCTCGACCCTCCGCTTATTATCGACCATGAAGAGCTGGACGATGGCGATGGGGTGTCTTTCACGGAGGTTCCAGTGGGGATCCAGGATCGATAAGAGTGTATCCTACGAGTACGATCGATTCCTCGGGTGAGCTTTCTTTGGAAGTACGGGAACCTCCAGGTAAGCACATGGGAGCGGAAGGCTCAGATGCGTGCTCTGTACCGATTTTGTGACCCTAGTTTGTGTTGAAGCTTTACGGGGACGTAAAGCCCTGAGGTGGGAGTAATGTAAAGACCCGGAAATTTCAAGGAAATTTTTTTCATAATTTTCTTTTGAATTTTACAAGAACGCGGTTTCTGACGGCACTTGATTCCGAGGCCCGGAGTGCCCGGAATCAACTTCCGAAGTTTGGCTCGGGTACGTTCAGTGAACGAGCGAGCAGGAATTTCTATCATTTGAACCGGTGCTCGGAATTGAAATCTGGTGGCACCGATGAACTCGAAACGCCGGTAATTGATTAAGGGGACCTTTACCATAGTTGCGTTTTAAGCGGGTTGAGATTTTGTTTTTGGGGTTTTAGTTTAAAATAAATAAAATTGTGTGAACAATTTTATTTTATGTCATTGGGAGTTATTCTCTCCCATGGGAAGTTGTTGGTGGAGCCCATGACCAACCAACTTCCCATGAGTGGATACTTGAAAGGTGGGGCCCACACGAGCCCCAACCTTTCACATCCCTATAACTCTCCTTTAACCCCCCATTTAATCTCCCTTTAACTCTTGAACTTCTCCCCCTCTTAAGTGCATGCCAACACTTTTTAATTAATGAGTTCAACTTCTTAAATTAATTAAGTTATTTGAATTTTGGAATTTGAAAAGCTTGGCATGTGTTAATAAAATAATGGGGGAGATTATTTTATTAGGTTGCTTGGTTAAGTGAGGATATTAAGAGAGGAAGCTCTTAGTTTTGAAGAACTCCATCACCATCGTTGAAGAACGTCGAGACTTCGATGAAGAATGTGATGAACACCGACCCTCCGATGGAGAACGCAAAGGCACCAACGACGTGCCTTCTCTTCTTCTTTCTCTGCGTCAAGGGAGGAGGCATCACCGCGGGGAACGTCGCCATCGACGACGGCGCTCACTCCGACGACGACGGAATTGATACCGTTCTACAGCGACACTACCATCCCGCGACTTTGTCAACAAACGAAGGACGACACGAGGTAGGGGAATTTATTTTTGGAATTCTCTTATCTTTTGAGAAAAGAACGACGAGCACAGACCAACCAATACCGGGTTGATCCGCGGATCGTTCGATCATGCGGTTTGATGTTGAGGGTTATTATTTAAATTGCTCATGTTTATTGCCTTGACGAACTTCGTGAAATATGACCTTTTGTTATCGAATAACGCGAGGGGGGCCGGACCGCACAAACACGGCCGACCCTCCTCCTTATTTCATGTTGGATTCTTTTGTGGATTGAAATTGGAATGGTGCGGTGCCATTGCACCGCGCGGAAACGTGTGACAAGTAATGCGCGGCGCCGTCGCGCCGCATCGTGAAAAACAAACAAAGGCGCGACGCCGTCGCGTCACGGTGGAGAAACCCGAAGACATCCACGGACGGATTCGGGCCACGGTGAAGGGGCGCGGTGCCAACGCGTCACGACGGAGAACCACGAAGATAGCGTGTTTCATTTTTGACGTGCGGATTGATGGGCGACGACGAAGAAGGGCGTTTGGGCGTTTGAATCCCTTCGCAGTGAAGGTGGGGTCCCGGGGGGACCACATGCGAAGACGGAAGAAGGAACGGACCACCGGAGTGTGTCCGCTGGTCCGCGGAAGGCGGCGGTGGCGGCCGGCGAACTGCCGGCCTCAATTAACGGCGAAGGGCGGGGGAGCCACGCACCCCGCCCGCGAATCGGCTCGGCCCTGCTGGCCGAGCCGCGGCCGGCCAGTCGGGCCGGACCGAACCGGACCGCGCCGGACCGGGCCGGACCGGGCCGGGTCCAGCCGGGCCGGACCGGGCCGGGTCCAGCCGGGTCGGGTCGACCCGGTTCGGGCCGACCCAGGGGGGGTCGGGCCGGGTCGGCCCGGGCCCAGACCCCCATTTTTCGGACCACTTTCGATTAAATGCTCGTAACTTGAGCTACGGGCCTCCAAACGACTCGTCGTCAGCAGAAACACGATCCTTGGATCGAGATGGTCGTTTCGGTATATTGCACTCAAGGTTTAGGATTACTTTGGGTTCGGCCGGGTTGGTTCGTACACGAAATCAACCGGGACCTCGGAGCGGAAACGCTCGTAACTTGAGTTCCGGACGTCCGATTGATGTGCCGTCGACTTTGTTGAATTCCTCTAAGTGAGACGGATCATTTGGCTCACTCCGCCCGATGTTTGGACATAGGTGGAGTACGTTCGGGTTGGTTTTTCCTTAAAAATCAACCGGGCCCCTGGGACGAAAAAGCCAATAACTCTCAGACCGGGCGTCCGATTGACGCGTCATCTGCGACGTTGAGTTCCTGTTGACGATACGGAACTTATGGATACATCAACTTCAGACCTTGTGTCAGTTGATGTATCAGACTCTCGGCTCGTGGAGCGGACCCTCCCGAACGAGCTTGTTGTGTGCGGGAACCCTAGTGCTGGCTGCGACTTCGACGACAACGACTGTACAGAGATCCCCAGTGGACTGCGATCATTGAAGACAGCTGGTCTTGTATCCTATGTGGGTCCTAGCTGTGCTGGTCTTGTATCCTATGTGGGTCCCAGTATAGATGAATCAATGAAGACAGCTGGTCTTGTATCCTATGTGGGTCCTAGCTGTGCTGTTCCTGTATCCTATGTGGGTCCCAGCTTAGATGATTCAATACTGGACTTGTATCCTATGTGGGTCCCAGTATAGATGAATCAATGAAGACAGCTGGTCTTGTATCCTATGTGGGTCCTAGCTGTGCTGGTCTTGTATCCTATGTGGGTCCCAGCTTAGATGATTCAATACTGGTCTTGTATCCTATGTGGGTCCCAGTATAGATGAATCAATGAAGACAGCTGGTCTTGTATCCTATGTGGGTCCCAGCTTTGATGATTCAATACTGGTCTTGTATCCTATGTGGGTCCCAGTATAGATGAATCAATGAAGACAGCTGGTCTTGTATCCTATGTGGGTCCTAGCTGTGCTGGTCTTGTATCTTATGTGGGTCCCAGCTTAGATGATTCAATACTGGTCTTGTATCCTATGTGGGTCCCAGTATAGATGAATCAATGAAGACAGCTGGTCTTGTATCCTATGTGGGTCCTAGCTGTGCTGGTCTTGTATCCTATGTGGGTCCCAGCTTAGATGATTCAATACTGGTCTTATATCCTATGTGGGTCCCAGTATAGATGAATCAATGAAGACAGCTGGTCTTGTATCCTATGTGAGTCCCAGCTTAGATGATTCAGTATCTATTTCTGATCATCTCTTTCACCTTTTCGACGATGTATACCTGTGTGAGCTGAAATCATGTTTACTCTCCTTTGTGGATTGTGTTGTGCTATCCTGTGTGGATTACGTTTTTCTTTCCTGTGTGGAATACGTATACTTTCATGTGTGGACTGAGTTGTACTTGGGCTCGGAGGTTGGAGCGTATTGGAATTGATGACTTAGGTATATGTATGGGAATATACCTAAGCAGTGTCGGCTGTTACTTCGTGATTGTATCTTTCCTTTGTGGTTTATCCTTTGTGGATTTTGGGAGACCTTCGGGGGTCTCAGGGTCCCTACTGAGTAGCTTATACTCACCCCTGCACGGGCTATGCCCGCACTACGTTGTGTTGGTTGCAGACGACGGACAGCGTTGATCATGGTTGAGGCTTGCAGAGCAGGACGGTACCTGGAGGTGGACCACTGGGCGGGACGTGCTCGGAGCGGATGGCGGGACCCGAGGAGAAGAGGAGCTATCTGTACCTACCCTTCAGGTGGGATTTCCAGTGGACAGCTCGGTGTAGCGGCTTTACTTTACTGTTGTTGTTTTCCCTTTCGAGTTGTACTTTACAGTTGGGCTTGTATTTCCGGCCCCTTTGACTTTCCGTACTTACTGTTGTACTCAGTTTTTTACTTAGTGTTTACTTCTTCCGCTTGTACCCTGTGGTGCTTGTTTACTTTACAAAGGCAATGCCTTCCCTTTTTACCGGGATTTACGCCTTGGTTCTAGTCGCCAGCCCCTGGCCTATGGAAGGCGGGCTTGGGGTAGTCACGGCACGGGCCCCGAGGACGGGTCGTGACAATAAACTAACTATCGGACTAAGGAGTTGGTTACTTCAGCTCTTAATATTAAGTTATCCGAACCAAGGAAACTTAATTGAAAATTGTAATCCAGAGTGTTTTATTATCATGAACAACACAACCTCATAAGCAATTTAATTTAATAATCAACTTATCACAAATCCATAACCCCAACGCATTCTTATTCTTATTTGCATCAAAATCAATTTTCCCATCATTTCTTCCATTTTATAAATTACGTTGTTAAAAGAAACTTAAAAACCTATTGTTATTTTTGTACCTAAAAACAACCAAACAAAATTGACTCTAAATTAAGCAACCTTAACTAAAATAAATATACAAACAAAATCGAAACAAGATAAGAGTAACCTCTTAATGTTCCCTGTGGATCGACCCTTACTTGTGCTATACTTGTTAGGTTAATTATAATTTGAGACGCCGATAATATAACATCGGTGGAACGACTCTTTATTTTCCAAACCTTGCACAAATCATGTGTGAGCCACTTCCCAAAGAACAACCCTTCACATGGTTTCTTGGTAATTTTTCATGGTTTTCTTGACCATGAATCAACTATTCGTAAGACTCTTTCCACTATTGCAAGGTTACCTGAGATAATCCACAAGATTTTCACAAATCGTGTGCAAACCATGAAACATGCCTAGAAATTCGTTTTTCTTCCCCTTTCATGTCCTAAACCTCTAGAACACCCCTTCACCTTCACATAAACTTGTGGAAAAACTTATCTAGCCAAAAATAAGAGTCCAAGGTCAAAACATGTACAAAAACATACCTTAGGAAAATCTGGGACCTTACACGTAGGGGTTTTCCTACATGTTAGCGAACTCCCATATGGGTCTATATGTCTCTAATTTTTTCATCATCCCATTGTTCAATGTTATTCAATAAAATTTTCCTCTTTCCTAAATGATCTAAGAAGTGGTTGATGCTTCAAATGGTACCTTTGTCCTGGTCTCCTTTTTCTAATGAACGTGCATGGTCATTTGGGGTTAGATAGAGAGACTCTGAATTTTCCAATCATTTAGACATTATTTACCTTTATGAGGTAGTATGGGTCTCTCAGTTCATAATCGTTCATTGGTCAGATATTCTAAATGAATTAATTATACATTAGTCTCTTATAATAAATTAATTCCTTCGATCTGATGGTGATTCTTGAATTATCATGCATTCTATATACTGACTTGGAGAAAAATCTCTCCTTGGGGATAATTATGACAAGTTCTTTTTTGTCGAGGATGTCTAGAATGATTCCACACATACTAAAGTCGTAGAAATGGGTATAATTAACATTTTAAAATTGATGTTAAAGAACTATATGAATATACACTCACACATTTCCACTGATGATTGGATTAACCTCAATATATGTCATTACAGAACTTCATCGATCATTGTACTCCCTCACTGGTGCCCTTCTTGGTAGGTTCATGATAGTGTGGGATCCTATTGGGTGATCCATGGGGCCGTTAAATATTTCTCATGGGGTTATATAGTGAGATAAAAGATAACTCCATGCCTTAGGATCAAAGGATTCATAGCTATATCTATTTATAGATGGATGGTCCTAGCAGGGGGATCACGCTCAGGAATACGAGTTGAAACACTGGTGATGGTACCTCAGTTACAAGAGTATAGGCCTCTTAATTTAGTGGTTCCAACCCTTTATCACCTCAACCATATCAGGGGATAGATTCAAATATTTCCTTTCCCCTATAGTGTTGGTGATCCTTTCTTATTCTTATTTAGCAATATCAGAGATAATTTTCACTACTATAAATACAACAACACTATAGGGATCCCTTGTATCTTATCTGTCATTGGATGCTAAACAGTTTTTTGTTGGGAAATTCTACCATGCCTTAAAAAGGATACTGACATATTGGGTCATCCCAACCTCTCCCACATCATTCAATATCCTACACTATCTAGGATAATTGATGATAATGGTAATGGATCTCTTAATGATTGGTCATACAAAATATCTCTTTAGGAAGGGTTTATCTTATCCCATATGGATGAATTGATTATTTTCAAATAGTACAAGATATTATTTTTCACACTAATTATTTTGTATCAAAGGGTTTCACATCTCCCTTCAGTGGGTGTGTAGGGAGAATGACATCCTATGATTATCCGCCAATATTTGATTATATTGGTACGTGAAGGAAAAAAATCTAGATTATCTGTATACCTATTAGTGTATCTAACATTATATGTTTTGATTATTCTTATACCTATGTGGAATCTTACCCACGTGTCATGATGAATAGGTATCTTTGTCATGTTGATAAACCATATTCCACACTGACTCCCTTTTCTTTCACAACAATTCAATGGATATAGCTCGGCCAACCATTCCCCCCTCTCCTGTGTCTAACCAAATAGTTGTATAAGACCAAGCAGGAAACAAGATAATATAGTAGTAGATTCAAACCCTATTCATCAAGACTCTATTAGAAATATTTTGTGATAAAGAGGGATTCCTTCACTTGCTCTATCCTGATCTAGAGGAAGGTTGCTTTGACCACCAACCACAGTAAAACATCATGAAAAAAAACATCCTAGCCTAAAAATAAATATTTCATATTGAGAAGTTATTACATAGTTCTAATGATTGTATTCCCTTGGTCTAAATCTTAATTTAATATTTTAAGGATCTGAAACAATGTCATCATTTAATCTCCCATATAAATACCCAATTGGATTTCATAAATATTTAGATACTGGGACAAGAGGAGATCAAATCTCACTCAAAATATGACCATTTGACACCATCATTCTCATTAATTAACTCTCATAAAAACATTCAGGAGTTGTATTATTTGATTGAGACTCTTCGTCCTTATGCTACAGTAGAAGAAGTGATATGGGTGAAACTTCATCATTTAATCGATGATTCTCAACAGAATCTGGCTGACTTGGAAAATTCAAATGGTAAAATATTAATCTAATCTTGTCACCAATGTTATTGTTTTCATGGGATCCAAGGAGATTATTTTAAATTTTGACATTACACCTTAATTTTGTACAATATCAATGAATGAGTCTTCATGAACATTATATATCATTTTCTATTTTCTATTCATTCATGATGTGTATGACATTTAATTGATCATACGATGCATTTATCATCATTGATACCCATACATTGAATGATATCAAGTAAAACTAAACACATGTAACTTAATAATTAAATAATAATAAATATTTTTTGTGCAACACTCATGAACTCCCACCAAAATGAAGTTCCTAATTTATATATCTACTCTTGTTTCCTTGAGATAACATGATTAAAAAAGGTAATCTGGGTAAAATATGAATTTACGTAAGATATAATGCTCTAATTTTTTCTGAATTCAATGGATTAGTGAGAATAACATGATACTATATAAGGCCATAGAATTTTATATACAATACTAGTATATCTATATTTATATTCCCCTAACATTTTTCCAAGGATTCATAGATGTCAAGACATAAGGGGCATGGAATTGGTTTTTTCTCAAGTCACCCTCTTATTGGGGTTTGACCTAATCAGTGATATGCCCATTCCATTTTATGCATTTTCAATATATTGTGGATCCCAAAAAAAATTATATCTAGCATGAAGAGAAACAAATTTTCCATGGATATCCTTATCAGGCTTTTAAACTTGCAGGAATTGCGTATATATCGGTTGGATGTTTTAAGGCCTTCTTACTAGAGCATTGATATGTTATAGTTTAGTGTCCTTGATTTTGAACCATTAATTTATATAGTTTAGGGTATTTTAGCTCGATCCATATATTTCAAGTAATATACCTTCTATAAATTATCATTATCTATTCAGTTTAATGATATATAGTAAGGACATCTTCCATCTTATTGAATGTGATGTGTTAAGGATGTTATTCATGGTGTTTAACATCTTTTGGTAAAGAATTCAAATGATATGTTGTTTAAATCCATTCTTCCTAGACATTATTGATGAACATAGAATGGGTCATATATACTAGGGATTTATGGTGTGATGTTAGAAGCGCCTATGAGGTTCAAATTTCATTTTATATAATTATAAGATAACATTGCTTCCTAGTTCAAAGACCTTATGCATTGATAGCATGGTCAAACATTGGTATACCCACTCTTTTCCAAGGGTCAAGAAAGATTATTGATATGGTATTGGATATGGTTAAAATATTAGGGAATACGATTCCACATAGATAGGTGGAATATGTGTGGTGTTTTTTATAACCCAAAGGTTCTAACATATGAATATGTAATGGTGATGGATTTTTGAGGATGACTCATAACACCCTGAGTTATCAGTTCCACCGTGGAATTTTTGGGGCTCACAAGGATTGTAGGTCCTTACTTAAAAGGGGTAGATTCCACAAGTTGGTAGGTCTAAGACCTTATAAGTCGATATCATGCAAAATAGATGTATACCCACAATTTTTTAGAGGCCATGGTTGATTTTTCAAGACTCCAATTTGTGGGTGATGAAGTTTGATGTGAGTCTAAAGTTACCTCGGAAGTGTTTGAGATCCCTGTGTGATCTTAGCTTTTTATATGGAGGTTCGATAACTACATCATGTGGTTTTGAGTCACATGGTGTGGGCATCAATACAATCGGGAATAGAGTGCCACATTTCTAATTTTAGGATGGTCACAAAACAAAATGATGTAACATTGGTTATCTTGAATCCCCTAAAATGTTATTTTTATGAATATTTGAAATCATGGTCAAAATTTATTTAGTCACGATCATGATATTAAAAAATCATATAGAGGATGACCCACAACACCCTAATGTATTGCATTCCACCACAATTATGACATGGATCACAATGATCTGAAATCCCTTTTTAGGATAATGACACATTTGTAGGATCCATATAAATTCAATCATAATCAAAAAGGGCCTCTTCATGTTTGGAATTGTTAGGATCCTCCTTCTACAAGAAGAGGGAATGTATAGTAAGATGTCGAGAACTTCCTCAAGATGAAGGAGAGATAATGACCCCCCCCCCCCCCCCTGAGTCCCTTCTCCAATAGGCCCAGAGTTGGCAACCAACACCAAGGGTACAAAAATCTCACGAAAGTGGGAGCCATTACCCTTTCAATTGTAACCAGGATTAGTAGATAAGATGTATCAACCTCCAAGTACTCTAGGAATGATATACATGTATATATAAAGAAACAAAAATCCTTCCCACATGCATGTTTAATGTAAACTAACTTAAATACAAATAAAAATACAATGTAATATCCAAAATAAAAATAAGCAGTGACACAACAATCATCCCCAATGTCTACCCAAGTAAGGTCCATCATGGTTCATGTAATATACCTATAAACCTAAAAATAGTTTTATATACGTTGGGTGAGGATAAAAGTATTATAAGTAGAGAAAACCCATAGCCACTTGTGGACAAGTGGGAGAGACATACCAATTCCCCAACTAGAAAACAACAGAATCTCAAAGGAACCTAACAAGGTTTACTATCTACCCCATCCTAACCATGTAATGATCTCCAAATAATGTATGTCATGTAATGTAAAGTAGTATGAACATCAATATTTGGGTACCCAAATCTACTTCACTCTGGTTATCTTCTTACCCCTAATGGTGAATGTTCTCATGCTACCTTGCTCTTCCACAATCCCCATATCTCAACCTACCCACAAAATTCTCAACTTCACAACACATCTCACTCGCAAACGCATGTTCCAAAACCACCACTCATATCACCTGAAAACACATGGGCCTAATCCTGAATATAAACAAAAATAAATACCACCTCTCACATAACCAATACCATAAATCTCTTATTAAACCACTATCCATTACATACTGCATGAAGAGTCCTTGATGGTGAATTCCGAGAAGTGGGAGTTGGTAAAAGTTTGTAACCATCCATCCATCTTACCACTGGTATTTTTTGAAATACACTCTACCCCATAACAATGGGGGTGTTCGGCACATAGTGCTCAACACAGGTGGGGTGTGTATAGAAAACATAAGGAACTATATGTTTATAAATATAGGAAACAAACATGTAGTCCATCCTATGGGATTCCAATCATACAACCATACCACTAAAAACTAGCTTTTATTCTACCCCTGAATTCTCGTACCACCATGAATAACGGTCTCTTGAATGCTGCTTCAATAGAATCCCCAATTCGAAACATACACCCTGCGAACTCATTTAACCAATTATCATTTTTCATTATCAAGTCATTCATTCCTTTATTTCCATACCTACCCAAGAAACTACCTAACGCTAAAAAAATTATAAGGTGAAGCAACCATACCAACCACTGCCCAAGTGAAATAAGGAAATAAGGGATTATAGTAAGTGAACCCATTCTAACAGTCAAAAACATGAAATCATGACACATACCAGACCTACATCAATGGTTCTCAACCACTGATCAGATGTATTGCCACTGTATAACAAGTTCTTCCATTCCACAATCAATAAATCTATCAACCTGAGATTCCATCACACCTCATGCACCACCTCATACACAAATCCTTCAACAACCACCACTAAAACACAACACCGCTGCACAAAACCAACTTCTCGTCCCAACCCTATGCCCACAACCATGCTACCGACAACACCATCTTATAACCATCATAATACACAAAACCCAACTATATGCTCATAGAACATAGTAACACTAAATCTATATGATTGTATTTTGATTTCACAATCAAAGGTTCATTAATTCCACTTTAATAAACATGGGTGATCACAAATCTAGTTTAATCCTGGGTCATCTTTTCATTTAACTGAGTATATGTGATTAATCAGATTTCATGTTTATAGTTATATCAAGAGAGAATCAACAATAAGAACGAATCAACATGGGTGTGAAGAAAAGACCAACAAGGTCCATGATTTTCAGAGTGATACAACCCCTAGAATTGACATTACATATCAATGATAATAGATAAAATCATGTGATGATGAACATCTTCCCTATCCCCATATATTCCTTCCAATTAACTTATTTAAATTTATTTTAGAAATATTTATAAGAGGACATATGTACACCCCCATATATGATACACAATTAAAGGAGAGGTGAAGGAATCCCTACATGGAAAAACATGTGACCAAAACTCATCTTTCTGACAAAACAAGGGGGTCATGCGAGCACGAGACTGAAAGGAAAACTGAACAGGGGGATAAAACATTTGCACAAGGCTCATATAAGAAGAAAATTTATCCATGCACAAAGAAAAAATATAGGATAGGACCTCGGCTTTTGAAAAATAGAAATCCTATATCAACGGAATGACAAATGGGTTCAAAGGCCATTAAAGTCAGATCACGTCCAAGACCATGCAGTTTGACTAATTTAATGTCCCCGTAGTGTTAGGATATTAAAGATATAATTAATATCCTTTAAAACACCTTTATAAATTACCAAAGATGGTTTTAAATACTATTTACATTAAATAAAATGCAAGAGTGGTGAGACTAGACAAACTGTGAAAAACATGATATGAGTCACTAATAGGTGAGTCACCGACAGTGATCCATCGACAGTGAGTCACTAATTCTAAGCTACCGAAATTGATCCACTAACACTAAGCCACTAAATGACCTACCAATTTCTAACACACCAAATCCCTGACTCATCGATGCCCTGACTCACTGATGCCCTGAATCACCAGTTCCCTAACTCACTAATGCCCAGAATCCCTGATGCCCAGACTCCTCGACACCATGACTCACTGACGTTCTAACTCACAGGCACCATAATCCACTGACATCCTTACTCAATAACGCTCTAACCCACTGACACCCTTGACCTACCGAATCCTCTACCTACCAATGCCTTGACCTATTGATGCCTCCACCTATATACACTTTGACCTACCAACACCTCATCCTACCAACACCCTCAACCTACCGATGACTCAGCCTACTGACACCTCATCCTAGCGACACCCTTAACCTATTGATGCCTTCGACCTACCAACACACTAAGCAACCGACACCATCAAAATATTGACACCCTAATAGATAGATGACTCCATCCTACTGATGTCCTAACCCACTAATGCCTTCAACTCATTCACTCCCCGACCTACCAATTGAATACCTAGAAATTTCAAAAACTCATGAAATGAGCTACGATTTCCTCCAAGAATACTTTAAAAATTGGATTTTGACAATGTAATGGAAAATGGAGGTCCTTTACATTGCGTAAGATACCTATCAAACCATTCTCACACTCTATAAATCAAAAACGGATCCAGATTAAAGAGGGGTCTGAATAAAAATTCTGTAAGATACCTCTTAAGGACAAACCACCTCATTGGAGTGAATCCTCAACATCAAATAACATCTCCTATAATATTTTTATCCCTAAAACTGTAATACATACCTCACATGAACCAGAATTCATAATGCCTAAACATATGTATCGGGAAATCTCATTCCCCCTTGTCACGATACTATATGCTTTGGGAGGTATTGACCCATCCTTTAGGTTTTAGACACGTCCATATTATTCCATATTGATTAGGGATTAGTTCCTCCATTCCTCATACATCAAGAATTTATCATCTGTCATGTAACAAGGAAACAAATCATATCATGGAAAATAAGGTTCAAGTGTTATATCACCAAGAAAAACACACAATAAAAACTCAAAACAACTCCAGGTATTGGGAACTCATCTGCGTCTCTTTCTCCCAACTACACTCTTCTAGGACACCATTCCCCCAAAACACGTGAACAATGAGAATCATCCTTCAACACAATACCTTCCCCCAATGATCTTGTATCTCCACTTTTCACTCCACAAACATTGTGTCATCCTTGATATCCAAATCTCCCCAATCAATGACAGGGGATTCCTCGTGAAGATACTGAAGAAGCTAGGAGAAATGAAAGACCTCAGGGACCCTCCCCAACTATGGTGGCAATTCCAGCTGATATTCCACCTCGCCCACTCATCCCAACACCTCAATGGTTTTATGAACCTATATTAAATCTTACTCCCTCTTTGAACCACCACTTCCCACCTCAATTGGAAACCTTCATGAATAATGGTCCAAAACCTCACACTCCAGAGGCCTGTTCCTACGATTGACATACAACTTCTGGTAGTCTTGTGTTACCTTCATCTTGTCACAGACAAGATTCACCTTCTCTTTCATACTCTACACCACATATGGGCTAAGAATAGTTACATCCCTAACTTTCATCCAGCACATGGTTGAACAACAAGACCACTTGTATAGAGTTTCTAATAGAGCCATACTATTGGAAGAGTGATATATATTTTTTTAGGAAAACTCTTTCAAGAAAAAATGATGCAACCAAAACCCACTAATGTCCAAGAAAACAGTCATGTAACATGCCCTCCAATGTTTGGATGGTTCTCTCTGTTTTTTCATCCATCTGAGAGTGGAAAAAAGTGCATAGGTGTAACTGGGTTCCAAAGTGAGGTTGTAATCCCATCCAAACCCATGATGTAAAATATGTACCCTAATTTGATATGATGTCTCTTGGAACTCTATGCAGTTGTACCACCTCATCCACATACCTTCGTGATAAGGCATCCACTACACTAAACTCCTTGATCCTTAAAAAGTGTGCCAATTTCTTCAAATGATCCACTAATATCCAAATATAATTTCATCCACCTTGATCCATGGGTAATCTTGTGAAGAAAATCCATCTAGGATTCATCCAACATCCACCCGAGTACATCAATGGGTAGCAACAAACGATCCGGAATATAGTGCTCATATTTCACTTGATGGAACACTCTACACATTTCCACAATCTCCACCACTACCCGATTAATCATGTGTTACCATAACTATTCCCTCAAACCATGATAAATCTTGGATACTCTTGGGTGTACCGCTAGGTGTGAGTTATGAAACTCATGGAGAACTTACTCACACAATTCCATTGGTAGTAATAGATTCCCTTGGAACAACATTTGATTTTTAACATCCTCTAACTATTCCTCTCGAGAATCACCCTAGAAAATTTGATCATGCCTCACCTCCTCCTATGAATCTCTCCACAATGAATCCTCCACCTTCTACCTCAGAGATGACTACATCAGCATCTGAAATTGATAGACTCTACCTCCATCCCTTTCTGCATTTATGTAAATGGAATCCAGCTCCTCTATTGCCCTCCAAGAATCTTTATATTACCTAACCACTAACTTCATTGACTTCATACTCAAATAATTGATTATATCATTCCCATTTTTTGAGGTTAAGGAGATCTAAAAATCATAATTTTGGAGATACCCAAAACACCTCTACAGCCGCAGGTTCATATCTTTGTTGGGAAAATCTGTATTTCATGTTTTTGTGATCCGTGAAGACCACAGAGATCTCCCTAATGAAGTAATATGAGCAACACTTTAGTGAGAACATGATAAATAATTATTCCAGATCATGGGTGGAATAATTGCATTCATGGGGAAATAACTATCTAGACCCATTGGAAATCACTCCATCATGTTACATCATCACACACCCAAGGCCTAGACAAGAAGTGTATGAAAACACTTCGAACATATATCCTTCGTCTGGAATCCAGATCACTAGACATTGACTGACCTCCAATTCAGATATCCAAATACTGCCATGCACTACCCACTCCACACTAAATCTTTTTTTTTGGTTAGAGCCATCAACATAGATTCTTCTTGGGAGAAATATGGTATGAATCTCCAGTAGTAGATTACCAGACCAAGAAAACTGCAAATTTATTCCACATTCATGTGTACTTCCCAATAAAAAACTAACTCGACCCTCAATGGGACCATTGATACACCCTGATTAGACACTAAATTCCCAAGGAATTGGACCTCCCATTTCCAATACATTCACTTGGATAGCTTTACATAGATCTGGTGGTCCTGAAGGATGCCCAGGATAGTCCTGAGATAAAAGTTATGCTCCTCCTTAGACATTGAGTAGATCAGGATGTCATCAAGGAATAAAAATATGAAATGGTCTCAAACCTCATGAATCACAAATTCATGGGCCCCATGAACACAACTGGTGAATTCGTAACACCAAATGACGTAACAAAAAACTCACAGTGCCCATATCTGCACCTGAAATATGTTTTCATTATGTCACCCTCTTTCACCCTAAACTGGTGATATCCAGACAATAGATCGATCTTAGAAAACCAACCCACTCCCCTCATATTGACTAAATGATCATATATCCATGGGATAGGGTAACAACTCTTGATTGTTACCTAATTCAGTCTATGGTAGTCTATGCACAACCATAGGCCACTATCTTCCTTCATTGAAAATAGTACAAGACAACCAACCAGTGACGCACTATACCAGATGAAACCATTCTACACCAAGTCATAAATTTAGATCTGTAACTCCCGTAACTCAAAAGGTGATATTGGATAATGAGCCATCAAAATCAGACTAGCACTTGGTTTTATGTCTACTCCAAACTAAACATCACTTAAAGGGGGTAGAGTTACAAACTCCATGGGGAAACATTCCTAAAATTTCTAAAAAATCATGGAACCCCCACCATATCATCATCCATTGATCCCACTGTCTTCTTTGATAACAAGAAAATAAGAGGCTCCATACGCCCACATCCCACCTAATAGCTATGCTCGCCAATGAAATTTACATCTTGTCCCTTCACAATTGAAAATAAAAACTCTTCTCCAGATCCATTAAATAATATTATACACCAAAAACAACCATTTGATGATGCAAATGACATTTTACGGCTATATCATTAGCAACAATATATCATTGTTGGACTGATACGGCCCCAACATCAGTCATCATCCCCCAAAAACATAAAAAAAACATGGTCTACCCTCCGAATGGTGTTCTCAAAATCAAGGTAATGGAATTTACTTCTATGTCTAGTCCAAACGGATGAGCCAGAGAGGTTTCTATTAAGGAGTGAGAAGTTCCCAAATCAATCATGATATAAACAAGAATACTAAAAAAATTGATCGTACCTCAAACGAACTCCGACCCAACTAGATCTACTGCTTCTACTCCATGAAATTATCCACACCTAGATTCTCTACCCCTTGTCTATTGGGGCCTCCACGACCATTCCCTGGTCAATGTCCCCAAGGAGAACCTTGAGGTTGGCCTCCTCCTGCACCGCCATCCCTTGGTGGAGTAGGGGCCTACTATCCCTACTGCTAGAAAGGCCATTCTATAAACTAGTGTTGAGGAGGGTGTTTATCATTCACACCTCCACTATAGTGAGATTGAACCGAGAACTGACTTTTAATGTGATCATGACCTCCAAATTCAAAAAACCCTTATCCCCAAGCCTGTGGGAAATGGGTAAGGGCTAGAGGGTCATAATTGAAACTGTTGGGGCAGCTCCCCACTGGATGAAACCCAGAAGTCCCTGATGCCAAAGATATTCTTCTGACAGCCTTACCCTTTGAAGAGATCGGGTGAATTCCCCCTTGCATAAAACCACCTCAAGAGCACATCATTTCCACCACCTCACCCTTCTTCTAAAACTCTATATATATTGGAAGGGTGAAGGGAGTAACTACATACTATAGGGAAGGACATAGTGCCACCTCCAAACGTCTCACCTGAGACTCCTCATCTAAAATGAGATATAGATAAAAACATTGGATATCCTTAAATATGATCCCTTATTCCATCACCAACATACTCTTGTATTCAAGGTAGAGTATCTTATACCTCTTATCAGCCTTCATCATGGAATAATGGAATTCCACATAGAACACCTTCTCAATTTCAACCCATATAACATTGTTCTCCTTCCTATTCTGAAGGCAAAATGTTAATTTTTGACACACTACTACCCTCATATGGATCACTTCCATGTGGGACCTAGTACTCTACCAGAGCTTGGATCAATCTAAAATTGATCACCAGCTCCTTGAGCCAACTCTCCATATCCATGTCTGAAATTCATCCTTCGTACATCCCTAGAGTCTATGGCTAGAAATAATGTAGCCTCTTCTTCCACTGATCATCCTTCTCTAATGTATTGACAATCCTCCAGTAAACTGGGTCATCATACTAACCATCCACAGCATGAAAAACATGCAAGTGTCTTCTGGTAGCAACAACTACAAAGAAAACAAGGAACTCCTAATCCTAGGTAGTATTGAATTTGATTAGGAATAATTTTAACAAATTGTTTATTTTAATTTTCCTAAAAATAAAAAATGAAACAAGAATGAAATTCCTCATGATGAATATACCTTTCCTATCTTCTCTTAAACGCAAATGGGTTATCCTCACATGGTATTTTGGTAAGCTCAGAGTCCTTGCATTAGATCATGGGGGCCCAAAATCCCATCTCCCAGTCGACCTTCCCTAGCCGATTTCATGCACCAATATCACCTAACACTATTTCCCTACCAACCCATGAAGTCTTCACTGTTCCTAACTCCAAACTCCTTCATACCTCTCAACTGTCACCTCTGATACTATTCTTTCATGACCCACCTTCATCAAGCTGAGGGAAGGGATAGAAAGATTTTTAGACCATCATTATTCAAGATGAAGGATAGATAATGACCCTCGATCCATGCCTCCAATAGGCCTCAGTGTGGTGACCAACACAAAAGTTATATAAATATCATTAAAGTGGGAGGAATTACCCTTTTATATTAAAAAATATCAAGGCATAAGATTTATTATCCTCAAAAAAAAAAGGTAAATATATATAAAGAATCAAAAATCAACCCCACATGTAGGTTTAAGTAAAACTACTAGAAAAACAATGAAAATCCCAACTAAGAACCAAAATAAAACTAATCAGGGTCACTTCAAACATCCTCGATGTCTGAGCTAGTGAGGTCTAGAACGGTACATGTAATCTCCCTAGAAACCTGAAAATAGTTATATATATATGGTGAGAATATAAGTATACTTAGTATGGAAAAACCAATGTCACCCATGCACAATTGGGAGAAGCGTACTAATTCCCCTGTGAAAAAATGACAGAAACTCAAAATCACCTAACAAGGTTTACTATCCATCCCAACCTCATGAATCCATGCTCACTAAATAACGCATGTCATGTAAGGTAATATAGTAAGCACATTGATATTTGTGTACCATGCACCATTTCCCCCTGGTTAACTACTCATCCCAAATAATGAATATCCTGATGTAGCCATGCTCATGAAAAATCCCGACTATCAAAACCTTCCCCCACACACCTGAGCAGCTCACCACATCCCACTCACAAACACCTCATCCATAACCACCACATGTCTCACCCAAAAACACATCGGCCTCATCCCGAAGACACCAGGGAAAAAAACTACCTCTCAAACTACAAATACCATAAATATTATATTAAACATCAGGCCATTACAGCCTACCCAAACTATCTTGGGTTGTAAATTCATAGAAGATGATATAGGGTAATTATAGAAACCATCCATCCATCCTCCCATCGAGATGTTGGAAAAGACACCCTCCCACATAATAATGGGGGTGTTTGGAACATAGTGCTCAACACATGTGGGGTGCATTTAGAAAATATAATTAACTATATATTTATAAATATCTACAAAAAACACTCAACCCATCCTATACCAGCACGAATGATGCTCACTTGAATGCTACTTCACTAAAAGCCCAATTTTGCAACATTCCCCCAGTCGATTCATTTAACCAATTATCATTATTGATTTTCAAATAATTCATTTATTTATTTTCATCCGTACCTTGGAAAATACCAAACACTAAAAACATTATAAATAAAATCCACCATACCAACCACTACCGAAACCAAACAAGTAAATATGGTCTAATGGTAAGGGAACTCATTCTAACACTGTCCAACATAAAATGATGATAGAACCCAGTCGTACATACCTACATCCCAACCACTACCTAGATATAGTCCCACAGCATAACAACTACATCCATTCCACACTCAATCAGTCTCTCAATCTAAGATTCCATCACACCTATTTCACCACCTCAAACCCAAATACCACAACAATCCCCATTAAACCAAATCCTTGTTGCACACACATATTGAACCCTTATCATAGAAAAAACTCCTATGACCACCCATTTTCCCATAACCAATCTCCCAACAGCACCACCATATAACCCTCATAAAGTAAAAAACCCATCATATCCCACACCACACACAGAAACTCGGAAAAAAGTTGAGTGTATTTGGATTTATCTAAAAAATGTTATTTATTCTACATTGATAAATAGTGGTGATCACAAATCAAGTTTCATCTGGGGAGCGTGTTTTCATTTAAATGGGTATATGTGAATAATCATATTTCATGTTTATACTAATTTTAGTAGAGAATAAATAATAAGCATGATTCCCCATAGGTTCACAATCAGTGACCACCAATGTCCATGATTTTCAGAAGGATTCAACCCATAAAAATCATATTGTGGACAAAAGATAATAGATAAAAGAAAGTGACCATCAACATCTTCTGCAACCCCATTTATTCCTTAATATTATATTATTTAAATTTTTTTTAGTCATATTTACAAGATTTCATTGGTACAACCACCCCACATGATACAAAAATAATTGATAGATGAAGAAATTCCTAATTGGAACAACAAGCGACCAAAACAACTCTTTCCGCCCAAATAGGGTGGTCGTACGAGCAGGAGGCTCCATAGAAAACTGACCACGGGGTACAGAACAGGTGCACAACTCATCTACGAAGATATGTTCTATTTTCACAATTAGAAAAGATAGTAGAGAACATTTTATTTAGAAAAATTCATATCCTATATCAATGGAACATGTATCAGTTTCAAGGGCCATTAAAGTCATATCGTGGCCACGAAAAGATGGTATGACTATTTAAAAGTACCTGGAGCATTATGATATTAAAGATATAATTAATATCATTTTAAATAAAATTATAAATTCCAAAAATTGGCTCTAAATATGATTAACATCGAATAAAACATAAGAGGGGTGAAACTGAAAAAACAAGAAATGAGTCACTTATGGGTGAGTTTCCAATAGCATGCTGCTGACTGTGAGTCACCAACACTGAGATACCTATGATTAGCCACCAACTATGAGAAAATGACACAACATACATACTCTTGAATCACTGATGTACTGACTCACCAATGCCCTGACTCAATGATGCCCTAACACACTGACGCACTGACTCACTAATGCCCTGACTCACCGACACCCTGACTCACTAATTCCCTCACTCTCCGATGCCCTGACTCGTCGATGCCCTAAATCACTAAAGCTCTTGCTCACATATTACATGTAACACCAAAACCCAGACGCACCAATGCCCTTACTCACTGACGCCCTCACTCACAACACCCTAACTCGCTAAGGCCCCGACTCACCGATGTCATGACTCCCCGACGCCCTGACTGATCGATGCCTTGATCTACCGACCCCTCATTCTATAGATGCCTCGATTAACCGACACCTCGTCCAACTAATACCCTTGATCTATCAAAACCTCCCCTACCAACACCTTGTACTACCGACTCCCTCAGCCTGCGAATGCATTTGACATAACGAAGCCCTAACCTATCGATGACTTCGACCTACTGATGCCCTGACTGACCGACAATTTCTTCCTACCGAAGCCCTGACATGTTGATGCCATCGACCCACTGATTCCATGACATACAGACAAAATAAACTAGAAATTTTGAAAACTCTTCAAATGAGATACTTTTTCCACCTATAATACCCTTAACACTAGATTTTTACAGTGTAATTGACCATGGAGGTGTAAGCGATTACAGGAAACATTTTCCAAGGTCAATGGAATATTTTTTGATACATGAGGTTCTCAAATCAGAAAGTGTGATTTATGAAAAAATTAATAATCATGAAGTATTCAAGAAATCTAAAAGTTGATTCCCTACCTATTTAACATGTTATCATGAATTGGAGAAGTGGAAAATCATTGCTCTAATTTTTTTTCCTAAATTAGGGGATCCAGTGAGCTTTGATTGAATTTTACTAAGGCCTCAAAGTGGGATCTATGCGCTTTATTACATATTTAATTTTATCTAACGTTATCCAAGACATGGAGGATGAAGAGTTTAGTGAGTGGAGGCTTGAATTTTTCTATGGATTCCCTTCATGGGTTTTGATGTAGATATGTTTTTTCACTTTATTACTAGTATTTCTACAATCTTTCATTTTTTAAAATAAAATGAAAAAATATAAGTTCATAAATCCTTGACCCAAGTGCATGGATTTTATGGTCTAGATGCACCTATAACTTTTATATGGTAAATTTTACACAAAAACCTAATTAAGATAACCATGTTCAATTGTATTCCATCATCAATTTTTGTGGGAGGTTAAAATGTTGTAAATCATGCCACAAGATTATTGAGTCATGACTAATGATATTGGAAAATCATGTCAGGGGTGACCTAGAACACTATAAGGTGTTAGATTTTTCTCTGGTCATTTTAGGAAAAAAGATCATAAATCCCTTCTTACGGGGCCATGATGTCTTTTTTTTTTACATAAAATCCCTTATACATTGACAGTATGGTGAAACAGATTAATATCATTTCATTTCCATGTGATATGGAAGATTTGAGAAAACCTGAGGATCTCAAGAAATGATGTGTGATTTATGTTTTTTCGGTTATTAAAAAGATGACAGAATCACCCCATTCTATACTAAAACATGGTTAGGTTCATGTGGTCATTTATTAAATAATTTTTATGTGTTATGGGTTGAACATTTTAACATGATGAATTTGGGACATATCTATTATGTTGTTTAACAACATGAAACAATGAATTTTTTCATGTAGTTTAATTTCATAAAGTAATGATGTTTATCATGCAGTTTAATGTCAAGTAGTAGGGAGATTGTTCCAAATATGAATTGTTACTCATTCATAGTTTCCATAACATCCTCTTAGGTTACCTATTCTCACATTATCCATTATTGATAAGATAAAAATGGAAATAATGTTAATTGGATAATATGTGTGAGACCAAGTCTCATATGGCATAGTGCAGACGTCCAGACCATGTGTTGTTTGGGGTTAATTTGTATCATTTTATATTTTTTGGATGAACCGATGATTTGAATATTTGGTTTTCCCTATGTATCATGTGATGGTTGGAATCATTCTATATATATTTCTGTATGAATGCTTCATGCATGGGTGAAAATGGTACATATTGAGCTGTATATTTTACATTGATTGTTTCAACTAGACCTAATATTGGAGATTCTGGCATCACTAGGTATCATGTGATTATAGAAATCAAGACACACATATTTCAAGAAATAGAAACTATCAGTGTAGGTATGAACCATACATAGAAGGGTACATTATTCCTATTAATCATTACATCTTGTCCTAAGATTTTATATTTGGGCATAACTATATATTATTCTATGATAGGAATAATTCCACATGTAGTTCTTGAACAAAAAAACTCTATGCATGCCTGACCCAAACATAGAGGGGGAATTATTATTATTGATTATCATAGTCATACATTGTATTGGTGACCTTATTGTCAATTTTAATCTTATTATGGTAGGAATCAAGATATCCTAATTTCGTCAATGAATATAGGGTATAAGACCAACACCAAGGATAATGGTTCTCTCAGGTGAATTCAATAGTGATATTCGATTTTATGTCATGTGAGGGACATCAACCATGTAGTCTAATGTCATATGGTAATGACTCATAGTTTCCTTTTAAACTATTGAATCCAAGGATATGCTTACCCTAATGTGAATTGATATGTCTAGACTATGCAAGGAAGATAATACAAGAGTTCCTAAGCCCACATGATCTATGCTCAGGGTGAGAAGTATTGAAAAAAAAAGGCCTATTTCACCACATGGGAAAGGTTAAATGGAAAGGACATGGGTATTTTGTATCATATGAGGGCTAGTCTAGGATATGATTTATATACATCCCCATGTATCTCCTTGGATTATGATTCACATTGTTTTTAGTTATGGGTAACTATGGAGTTTAGTCTCCTGCTAGGATGAAATCATATATGTAGTTTAATGTCATGTGGCAAGGATTTAGGTGACTCAACAAGAAGAAATATCAGGTATGGACCAAATAACAAGGATATGGGCTTCACTAATTATCATGTAATGACATGAATTAAGACACACATAGTTCTTAGAAACTCATTCAATTTAGTTTCATGCATTGAGGATATATTCGTTTAAATTTAACATCATGCGGTATGGATGATGGTTACCCAATGTGAAGGAAATTAATATTTTGGATAGTCCCAATCCTAGATATTTTGATATAAATATGTATCATATAATGTAAGTAATCAAGACAAACATACTTCTCAAATGGGGAAATTCACTATGTGGATATGTCTCTCACAATGATAAGGGGAACTTCATTTCTATTAAGAAAAAACCTAGTTAATGTGTAGTGAAAAATCGGTGATACAATGATTCCCATTCATTTTGACTCCATATTGTCATAATGATTTCCAAATAGTTTAATTTCTTGTGGTCGGCACATCATCCATATATTTTAGTGTCTTATGCTCATGAATTTATGTGCATTGTAGTTTAACATAATAATACCAACATCTATTCCATGTATTTTAATATCACATGTTCATGACATATTGTATAGTTTAACATCATTTTTATAGGATGTTATCCATCAATTTTAACATCATGAGATTATGATGGTTTTCTTGTTGTTTAACATCATGCGGTCAGGATGTTTTCTTTGATGGTTGACATAATTTGGTCATGAAATATACCTTGTAGTTTAATATCATGTGGTTAGGACATGGGATGATTTTTAAATAGTTATGAAAAAATTATTTATTATGTTACCTAACATTGGTTGGTTTGTAACACATTACCCATCCTTTATATCACATGAGTATGATATATAGTTATATAACTTATGTTTTATATAAGTCCCTTCCCATTTGGTTTCTAGAATTTTAGGTTTCTATCCTTGTATCATTGGGTTAGTGATAGCCAATAATAGTTCTATATGAAGTAATTAATAGAGATAAACCTTTTTAATGGATAATTCAATCATATTCAGATAGACTTTACGTTTTCGTAGTGTACAAAACATTTTGTCATCACTTCATTCACAACATCATGATTATTAGATTATTGGTTGGACTTGATGCTTTACTGTGGGTATAATTTCATCAACTTGATAGAAAATAATTTGGTACTGTTGTATATCCATATCAGGTAAGGAAATCCAAATCTAGTAATGATATGGGACTTCATGAATTTGATGATATTCTTCCATCTAATGTTCTTGAAGGATATTTTCTCATCCCATTATGAAAATAATTCTATAGAAGTATTTATGTAATTAAAATGCATAGTTCTTTTTAGGGGATATGGCCACACAACATCCATTCCCCAAACAAAAAATAGACATGAATATTTATTTTTATGTAGCAGTTTGGGGTGTTGTTTGATGATGTTTTCTTGAATCTTGAAATCATTAAATTTCTAAGTGAATTCCATATAGTGGTATATCATTTTTTCTAGTAGTAACCAAGCCTCCTTTTTTAAGGGAGAGTCTAGTCATAGACTAATGAGCGTCACAAGAGATTCTATTGATTTACTCCATGATAGAAGGAATCTCCCTTTATTGTTTTCATATGATGATGATTTCATTGAAGACTCATTTTAAGAAGAGTTTTTACTTATTTTGACCATCTTATAGGGTACTGTTTTCTGCTCGATGTCAAATTTGTTCACTTCCAGTTCAGTCTATAGGGTGGGTCCCATTTTGGAGATAATGAATTTTGGGGTCAATCCATCTAGGGGTGTATATTGGTTCATCACACATTGGTGTGGTGTTGATATGATTGATTTCATCCAGGTCAAAGATGATGAATGATGAGACTATTCTTCTATGTGTGATATGAAATATCACTTCATCCTGATCAAGGTCATCCAAGATTTTAGTAGCACTAGAAACTGCGTCGACATAAGCATTATGTGAATAGGGTACAAGAAGAAACACTGGTTCAAAAGGGATATCCCCCATTATTCCTATAAAATAATTTGTGATAGAATCCAATTCCATATCCATGATGGAATATTTTTCATTGATATATTTTATCACTATCCCTAAATCACCATTGATGTTCAGGTAGTCTATCTGTAGCTGTAGGGATTGTTCGAAACTAATAATGATTTTTTGGTATTCATACTCATTTTTGGTGAATCATTTGGAGAGTGAGACTTATTAGAGAATAATTTCATTATTTGAATAAAAATCCTTAATCTAACATTATAGAGATTCATGTTTTACAATTTCATTATAATAGGTCATTGGGAGGCACCATAAAAACATATCTCCTATGTTGGGGGAGTTTCATGTGATTAAAAAACCACACCATATGAGATTTTGGTGTCCACTAGTGTACTTTCAGGAGAAGAACGTGCTGCCAAGAAATCATCAATTGTATGCCCTCTCAATAAAATATTTGACATGAACAGGATTTCATATTGTTACAAAATAACATCCAATTGGTAAAAACTCCTAGTCAACAAAGGGTTCCAAGTATTTACATGAGTGGGTCAATATGAGAGTCCAAATAGACTTCATGGTGATACAACTAATTCCTTATCTACTTAATTTAAATGATAAGTACCAAAAAATTTGACTGCCAGGTATCTGGGATTGTTTTCTCTCCTGATAACATTCTTTTATGCGGGGAGATTTCCAAGTGATCACTACATGGAACCCACATATATGATGAGGGTATTTCCTTCAACCTTCCATGTCAATACATGTGGATGTAGCAATTATTTCTTGAGACTCACAAAGTATTATTGACATTCCTCATCCCATTGGTAAGCAACTTCCTTCTTCATTAACATGGAGAAGGGGAGGGAAATTCCTTTTAGGTTGGTAATGAAACACTGAATGTAAGAAAGGTATCCTTGGAGACCCCAATATTTTTTTAGATTTTGAGGGGGAAAACATTCATAGAATTTTACTAGTATTTTTAGGATCGAACTCAATTCAGAGGTTATATACCACAAACCCATGTAATTTCCTAAAAGTTACCCAAAAATGGAATTTTAGTGGGTCAATTTTCAAATTGTACTTCCACACCATGTTAATGATTGTTTTATGATCCATGAAGTGATCACATTGCTATCATGATTTAATAAGTAGTTATTTGAAATAAAATTTTATTATTAATCTATTAGTTGTGTCGATAAAGAATTATGTGATCAATAATGGGACATCATCCTTAGAGAATTGTTTATTATGGTTTATAAAATTGATGCAGACCTGAATCTACCTATTCTTTTTCTTTATAGGGATGATTTTATAAATTAATATTGTGTATTTCACTTCCTAGATATAATTGGTTATAATAAATTTTTCATCTTCTAACTCTATATTTTTGGCATGGGAGGAGTGCATCCTCTGAACCGCCTACATGAAACCTCAATGGTAATTGGGAAAGTTCATATAGTGTGTGTCCATATAAGGATTCAATCAGGCCATCCCTTTATATTCTGAAGTGAACAAATATTTTTGTTTATTTATAAATACAATGTAAATATCCTACTCTTGGAGAGGCATAGTGGCCTAAATTAATGTTGATAGGTGGTCATCATCTAATTCTAGATTTACAAACCAATGATCATGGATGTTAGTGGAGATGACTTCATAAAATGTGTGAGGGGAATTCTTATGGTCATTCTCTTCTTATTCCACCTCTGATTCCAAGGATACATTTTCTGATATGGTACGTAACTGAAGGGTATCTTTATCACCATCGATATGAGATAGGCCCTGGGAAGAGACATTGTCATCATAAACTACCATGGTTGTCATAGAGAGGTTCCATATATGATTGATTTCTTCCATGTTGTTACTGGTTACAACAGAATCTTGGAAATGTGGAATTTGACATTCCAAGGATTGAATAAGTGCTGATAGGGGGGCAGAAACATTTTTTCACTTTTTATAAGTTTCAAAACATTTAGAAACTCAATTCCTTAAACCTATTAATATTTATATCCTTGTCATATTTTAGTAAATAATCATGCAGGAAAAAGTAGGTATGAATGAAAAGAACATAATAATTACAAGGTTTTTCCTCCCTGTATGAAAATATGTCCTTTCCATAGCCATTATTGTGGGTCTATGGAAATAAACTATTATGGACAAGTGAATAGAACATTCAAAAACTATTGTTATACACCTTATGTCTCTCAATAAGAAATATTATATTTCCTATAATTAGTTTACAATGTTTTATTTTCCAACAATTGTGCCAATCAAAAGAATAAAGACATTATTGTAACTACTCCACAAATGGTCATTTTGAAACCTCTGTCTGATTTGTATGGATCTAATTCTTTGAATCTGGGGATGCATGATCAAATTTCTCAATACAGTAATGCAATATTCAAGAACCTATTTTTTTAATACAAATATTCATGATTTTGGATCTTCTTTTAACAAAATGTTGGTGTGGATTTTTGTAGAATTATGGATCCAATTTTCTCAGAATACTGGAGCCATTTTTTTAGAATTATAGATCAGATTTTTACATAATAGTGATACCATTTTTTCATAATGTTGGATCCAGTTTTTCTAAAAATAAACTATAAAACATAAACACTGATAAAATTCTCAATAAATTTCATCTTCATTCAAATGGGAACTTTCAGTTAAATTTCTCATGTGCTCCACCTTTTACACATATGAATGATGCTGCAAATGAACAAGTTATATAAGAACATAGTTATAGGAAACTAAAAAAACTAGAGTAAGAAACTTGAAAACTTCTCCTAATTCCTGAAATAACAAAACTACAATAATCAGGCACATTGAAACATCATCGTTGACTTCTTCAAACTAAAATAGATTTCTTTGAGATTTATGAAAAATAAATTTCATGTTTGACCACGATTATTATTCTTCATAATCAGCTCAGTACGAAGACTTTCTCAGTGTAAAGATGTTGGATGCTATTTTTTCAAAATTATGGTGCCGAGTTTCTCAAAATGTTGGATCTGATTTAAGAATATTTCTAGTGATAGTTTTCTCATAATGTTATATCCAATTTTTTCAGGATTATAGTACTAATTTCCTCAAAATGATGGATTTGCTTTTTGAAAAATTATGGGGCCAATGTTTTCAAAATTATTGATCTGATTTCTGTGGGATTTTAGTGTTGAATTTCTATAACTGATAGATTCATATGTTTCCAAAGTAGAATCAAAATGATACAAAAAATATGCTCCTTCTATTTCTCTCATTTATAATTATTTCTCAATACAGGATTTGGGTGCCCATTTTTTGAATCAGATTTTTATAGGATTCTAGTGATGATTTTATGGATTTGATTTTTATAGGATTTTGTTGCCAATATTCATGATCCATTTTTTATAGGATTCTATTGCTGATTTTCTTAGAACAACGTAAATCTCTTTATTATAGAATTCTTATTATTATGAAATTACCATTACAATGGAATTCTCATTACAATGAAATTCTAAATTTCATCCAAACTCCCTACCATCTCTTCAAAGGTTTTTATAATGAATTTTTTCATGATTTGTGGGAACATATTGATCATCAGAGCATCATCTGATTTTGTTTTAGAAAGTATGAATACTTTCTAACTTCTAAAATTACATTCTTCATTCAAAAACTCATCATTATCTTCATTCATTCTCTTATTACAACAATGATAGACTCCCAAAAACAATAAATTTTCCTTCCAATTCGTTTGGTTCTAATGAACTGAATACAATAAATATAGATTAGATTCCAATAAAATAAAAAATTCTAATAAAAAATGGTTAGTTGAAAAGAAATTAAAACCATTTCTAAAAAGATTTATCATTAAGGTAATTCAATATCCCCCATTAGATTTGTAGACAACCCTCGTTAATAACTTTTATAACTCTTAAAATTATTCACAACTAAACTTTTGTATTTTTTCAAAAAATATAATTTCTCTAAATATAGTTTCATGACACCACAGAACTTGATAAATTAATGGGTTTTAAAGAATTCCACCTCTCGTTGGGAAGAAAAATATATGTCCATGTAAAGATAAAGAATCCTAAATTTTATTTTCATAATATCTTTTTTCTCACCCATTCATTCTTTTATCACTTTCTTTTTCTTTATCTCCCCCATTATATGATAACCACATATTCAGATTCATAATAAAATATGTAAAAACTTCTTAAAAAGTTATATTTGGTTTACTAGGTCTCAACCATTTCTACATAATACAATGCATGAAAGTAGTTTCCTTATTATACTTAGGCTATCAATGATACAGAATCTAGGGAGGGGCATTTCTATTGGTATGGGCCTACGGGTTATGTATTGGGCATGGTATGCCTCTGGGCGTTCAGGTCATGTATTGAATGTCATGTCGGACCTTGTTCCTTGGGCCTATAGGTCATGTATGGGTACCCATTAAACCCTTAAAAGGGGGATTATCCATAATAAAATTAAAAAAGAAGGCCTTTGGGCCATTTGGGGTGGAGGATGAACATAAAGTTACAGCCTCAATTCCACAAACCTTTATTTCAGCATTGCTTTAATAAAGATATTAGAAATCTGATACATTGTGGATATGTATACCAGTAAAACATCTCCAGTATCAAATTTTTCATTTATAAAGTAAAATTCTACATAAATGTGTTTTTATCTATAATATTGATCATGATTCTTAGAAAGATCAATTTCACATTGATTATCAAAAGGCATCTTTATTGGATTAGGAACATCAAAATTTCAAATCATCCAACTAATCATTTATCCAAAACATATATGTACAAGCCTATGTAGCTACAATATCTTCAGATTCAGCTATGATCAATGTCACTAAACATTGTTTATTACTATTAAAATTCATACAGCATTCATCAAAGAGAAATTACCATCCTAAAGGCTTATTTTTTATCATTAAAGTCTCCATCCCAATCAAAATCAGTATAACCATGAAACAACATCTTGTGGTTTCTTTGGTATAAGAACTCATGTATAGTTGTTCATTTGACATATCTCAGAATTAATTTTTCTTCCGACATATGTAATTACTTTGTATTACATTGATACCTAGAACATATAGTCACAGCTTGAAGAACATCAGGCCTTGACGTTGTAAGGTAAATACTACATCCTTTCATCTTATGGATGTCATTCTGATTAATAATTAATCTGAATTCATCATTGCTGAACTTTGTTCTCATTGAAATAGTATTTGAAACTTATATGGAATCATCCATCCCTAAAATCATTAAATATTTCCTAGAATATTTTTCTTGAGATAAGAAAATGTATTTTTCATTTTTTACATTGTAATCAAAGAAAGAAAGATAATTCTACAAACATTGAAATTTCATAAAATTCCATCATTTCTTCATCAAACTGTTCACAAACCTTTTCTTCATCCCCAGAAAAAAAATATATCATCAAATTAACTATTATAATTAATGTTCTAGATTCAACATATTTTACATACAAGTTTCTATCAGCTTTTCCTTTATAAAATTTCATCATTCTCAAACAATTTTCTAGCTTCTGATTCCATGAAAGTGGAGCTTCTTTTTGTCCATAAAATGATTTCTTAAATTTAAAAAAAGAATCATTATCACCAAGTAGAATCCCACAAGGTTTCTAAATGTATCCTTATTACACAATCTCAATATTTAGGAAGGCTGAATTTACATCCTTTGATAAATGTTTTAATTCCGATATGCGGCTACTAAAATAAACATTCTAATTATTTATAATCTTGAAACATGGGAAAATTTTCATCAAATTTAACACCTTCCACCTATGTGTATCCATTATAAACAAGTCTTTATTTGTTTCTAGAATCTTCTCCATGCTCAATCAATTTGTTTCTGTAAACCCACTTGGTTTTGGTAACATTTTTATTTTCTGTCCTAGGAAAAGTTCCATGTTTCAATATTCTCAATATGATCCAAATCTTTATTCATAGAATCCACCCATTCTTTATGTTTTATATACTCTAAAACTAATTCTGGTTCATATTATGAGACATGTGAAGTTTGATATTATTATCTCAAATTACTTCTGTTCGGAACTGGATCCTTATGATTCCAAATAATGTTTTTGGATTCAACATGTTTTTGTAATGTAGTAAGTCTCAATGTTTTTTTATTGGTTGTAATTTCATTATAACATGATTCTTCTAAATATTGATAAGAATGTTTTGAATTACATTCAATATTGTTGGAAATCTCCCATTTTTTATCTTCATCATTCTCAAAAACCGCATTTTATTGAACTTTGATTTTCAATTACCTACTTATCATATGAGTCCACTAACATCTGTAAATGATTGTTCCAACATTTGTAATATTTCACATTTGGTGAATATCCTATGGACGTTCCTTCCTCATCTTTCTCATCAAACATTCCATAATAAAATTTTTATATTTTTAGAAAAGATGGACTTCCAAAAACATTGAAGTATTTCAATGAAGGTTTTTTGTTATACTAATTTTCATAAGGAGTCATGTTGGTTTTCGGTCTTAGCAAGAATCTGTTTTTATCTTGTACAACATTGCTAAAATCTTCTCTCTAATTGAACATTGAAATATTGTATTCGATAACATACTTCTTTCCTTTACAACCAAGATTCTATTATTCCTTTCTACAACTCCATTGTGTGTGTAGTATAGGGAGCACTATAATAATTCTTGATTACATGCTTCCATAATTATGTTTCAAATGTATGTTTTTTGAATTCGGTTACATTATTAGTTCTAATCATTTTATGGAAAACAACCAATTCTTTCTCAAAATCTTTTCTAAAAAATTTGAACATTCCAATAGACTCTGAATTGTGATTCATGAACATTATTTTGGTCATCCATGTGAAATAATCGATAAATGTGATAAAGTATAAATCCCTTATTGATGATTAATGTCTTATTAGCCCACACTAACCAGAATGAATAAGCTCAAATGGACTGGAAGATTAAATCTCTATTCTCATATGACTTTTTTAGTCAATATTCTTTATAATCATGTAATCAAAACATCTTCATCTCTTATATTCAATTATAGAAAATTCTATGCAGCATCAAATTTAGATAGTTTATTCATTTTTTTCATCCCCAGGTGACCAAGTCTTTGATGCTACAATTATTTTCATCTTCATCACTCAAGTAATATGAGTTATTCAATTTTTGTATTTTAATGAGATTACCACTTGTTCTTTCCCTTTTTGTTAATGACTTTTCTATATTTCACACTTTAGATGATCCTATAATACATTCTGAATATTACTTCATTTCCATCATCACATTGTTGACATAAACTGTGTATGTTATGTTTTGGCCCATCAACAAGTAAAATTTCGTTAGATTTCAATTTATCTACTTCAATCTCTGCCATATCGATTCCTATGATTTTTAAGGAACTGTCAATTCCAAAAGTAACTACTCCCTCATCATGACATTTAATAATATTCATTGTTTTTATATCACCTATCAAAAGTGAAGAACAACTATAATAAATAATTCATGTATTTTTCCTCAAACATACTTTCATATCTCTCTCAATGAAAAAATATCTTCCCTTGACCTTCTTCTTTCCATTTTTCTTTTCTTTTCTATCATAAGAATATTTTTCTGGAAGGAGTTTCATAAATCATTTGGCATGATGTAAATACTGATCACATCATCCAAACACTCAAATAAATTCATTTTTGTAATGTTTCTAACATCTTGATAATTCACATTTTCATCTTCCTGTGAGTTTTTAGAGTTTCTCATTCTTCTTTCACTATTTCTTCTACTTTTATCAATCCTTCTTTCTGGTAGATACAAGTTTTACCATAAATTATAAGCTATCTTCCAATAGATTCCACAACACTAGATACAGACATCAAATCATGGTTTTCTATTCTATAATGTTCTTTCTCTAGAGAAACAATGATAAATAAGGTAAATTCTTTCATCTCAAACATACTCATGATGTGGACCATCTTTTACATTTATTAAGTTTTAAAATTTTGTAGAATTTATATATTTCTCACTTCCTTTATCTACCCAACCATTCCAAATACTTTTTACCAAACATGAAATGTTAAAAGAATATTATGAATCATTATTTTTGGTAAGAGAAGATTTCACATGACACTCATATTAATCCTTCTCACCGACTTTAGAATACTTTGATTTTACTTTCAAAGATTTGATGAAGTTTTCAATCATATTTGACTATGTCATTTCATACTCAATATGTTTTGATTGAAACTTTTTAACCTATTCCTTTTTATATTATAACTTCATTCTAAGATTTTCAATCATCTTTCCATGTTCATTATTTCTATTTCTATAACTAAAAATCTCCTGAATGTATTAATTCTCATTCTTGATGAAATCATTTCATCCACCAATAAATTCCTCATGATATTTCATCATTACTCTAATTTCATTCTTGGGAGTTTTTTTTTTAAAGTCATGATTCGTGATTGGTTCCAAGCTAATACACTATATAAGATTCTTCACAACATTCTTCACTATCTGAGGAATCATTTATTTTCTCAACTTTTGTAATAAGGGTTCGGAATTTTTCTAAACATTCTTCATTAGATGAATTATTATCGGATATTTTTAATTCAACATTCTTACTCAATAAACTTATTTTGTTTCTTGTAACCTTTTTATTGTATCTTTTTGAAGAGTTTTATTATTTAACATTTTCTCCACTTAATACATTGAGAATTTTCATTGGAATCATCTTGATATTCTCAAGCATTCTTATTTGGAAAATTCTTAGAATAGTGTCTTGTTACACAACACTCAAAACTTTTGAGAGGATGTTTTACTCCATACATTCCTCTTCCTCTTTGATAATTTTTCGAAATAAGAGACATGTTTTTTCATTCAACTCATCATCTTCCATGTCATTAGACTCTCAAGGATCAAATTTATTAATATCATGGATTTACATATTTATCATGTCTTCATAATCCATTTCATTTTTATCTTATTTTCAATAATTATATATTTTTAATTTCATAAGAAATGAGAATGCTATGAAATTCATTAGGAGATGAATCATCCTTATCTTCACTATAAGAAATTATAGAATCAAACCTGTAAAAATGTTTCTCACTAGATTCTTCACAGTTGTAGAATCTTCTAAGACATCTTTGAATCCTCTAATTTGGTAACAATTTCATTTACTATGAGGAATTATTAAAAAATTATTTCTTCATTCTTCATTATTATGACTTAATACTTAAAATGATAGATCTGTAGCTTTGATTCCTTCCCTTCAAAAACACTTTCCATATTTTCCCACATACTATTTGAAGTGTTCAGACCCATCACCTTCTATAAAAAGTTTCTAATAAGGACCTAATGATTTCCTTTTGAGACATTACATCAACTAATGTGTTTATATTATCATGAAATGTCATGGGAGCATCATTCTCAATAGTTGTAAAACCAATAGTAGTAGCATAAATAACTTCCATTCCAATAGATAGAATATAAGGAATCATCATATTTTTTCATTAATATTAATTCCTTCCGTAGAATTTTGGAATTAATATTCTATTGGTTGAATTGATATTTTCTAGGATAAGGATTCGACACGGAAACATGTCCCTATGATACCAATTTATGTTCTAATGACTGACTAAATACTTTGAAGGGGGGTAGAATTAGATGTTAACATTTTATATGTTTCAAAACATTTAGTAACATGACCCTTTCCTCCTGCTAAGATTTATATCCATATAAAATTTTTGTAAATAATAATGCATGAAAAAGTAGTAATGAAGGAAAAGAATACCTGATTTAAAAGGTTTTGCCTCAGTGTGAGAACCTACGTCCTTCCAAATAGCCACTCATATGGGTCTATGGAAATACACTATTACTGAGAAGTGAATAAAACATGCATCAACTCTCATTAGACACCTTATATATCCAAATAAGAAAGATTATACCCACTCCTTCTAGTTTATAATGTTTTCTTTTAAGATAATTGAGCTGATCCAAAGAATATTGTCTTTGTTGAAACTGCTCAAAAAATGGTCAGTCAGAATCCTTAGTCTGTTTTGGTGAGATCTGATTCTCTCAATTTAATGATGCTAGATCCAATTTTTTAATTTCAATGATGAAGGATTCTAGATATGCTTTTCTAAATACAATGATAAATGATTCTTAAAATGATTTTCAAAGAATATTGTTGCCAATTTTTAAAGAATGGTTGTTCCATTATTTATAGAAGGGTGGATCTGATTTTTCTCAGAAGGAACTATAAAACATATACTCCAATAAAATTATAATTATAATTCTTATTCAACTAGATGGAAACATTCACTTAGATTTCTCCAGCACTCTTCTTTTTGCGTGAATATTGAATGTTGCAAACAAACAGGTTATATGATCAATAATTTATAGGAAACTCAGAAACAAAGAGTGGGAAACATATAAAATTTCATATATTCCTCTAATCTCAAAACTCTAAAAATCTCTCACATTTAAATATAATCTATTAATTCATCAAAAACCCTTATATTTTTCTGCGATTTATGAAAAAGTGCATGTCATTTTTGACCACATTAATTATTCTCCGTAATCAGGTCCTTACAAATTCTTTATCATTGCATGTATATTGGGACATATTTTTGAAAAAATATACTTCCAATTTTCTTTGAATGTTGGATCCTATTTTTTCTGAATTATGTTTCCTATTTTCTCAGAATGCTAGATACGATTTTTGCAGGATTCTGTTGATGATTTTCTTAGAATGTTGGATCTGGTATTTGAATAATTCTAGTGTATATTTTCTCAATATTACAGATCGGATTTTTTGTATGGTTTATAGTGCTGATTTTCGAGATCAAATAGTTTTATAGTTGTCCAATGGAAAATAAGAATTATATAGTACATTCTATTAATATATTTATCTATTTATTATTTCTTTACAAATACATGAATCCAGTATTCATTTTTTGGATCAGAGTTTTTCAAGATTCTTGTGCTGAAATTCATGATCCGATTTTTGTAGGACTCTTGTGCCGATTTGTTGGATCCAATTCTTTCAGGATTCTGGTGTTGATTTTCCCAATAAAATGAAAATACCATTATGTAGGAATTATTACTATGATGGAATTCCCAATATGATGGAATTATTTTTATGATGAAATTCTCAATTTCATTAAACCTCTGCAATTTCTTCAGAGGATTTTCTTAGGAATGTTTTCATTATTTTTGAGAACTTTTTTATCATAAAATCATCATATTATTATTTATTGAAATTATAAAAACTTTATAACTCCTAACATCACATTCTAAATTCAAAAACTCTTCAAAAACATCATTATTTCTCTCATTACAGAAAATATATACTTCCACAAAATAATAAATTCTGCCTCTGATTATTTGTGATATGAGGAAATTAATTCAATACAGATGGATCTGATTTCTGGAAAACAACACATTCTAATACAAAAAGGTTTGTTGTAAAAAAATACCAAAAAAAATTTTAAAAAAATTATCACAATGGAACTTCTTTATTAAGTATAATTCCTCAGTCGGATTAATGTATAACACCGTTTCACTATCATGTAGACTATAAGGATATACAGGGGCGGAACTGAATCCATTAGAGGCATAAACCTATATATTTTTATCCACCATTGATAATATTACACACTTTTTATAGAAAATATCTTAACAATATATTACAACAAAATAAATAAAGGGAGATTTATCATCATGATGTATATAGACCTTCCCATCAATTGTGAATTTCAAACTCTGATTAAAAGTTGATGGTACTATCATGTGCCTATGAAGCCAATTTATTCTGAGTATGATGTTATATGATAATCCTTATTATATACTCTTAAACTCCACATGGGATGGAATTCTCCAAAATTGTGCTTTGAACATGATCTTCGTGAGATTCCTTTGCTCTCTCTTATCATACCCCTGAATGTTAAACTTTGTAAAAGATAAATATCCATTGATATATCCCAAAAGATGAAGTGTATGAATTTGTATGAAATTTATCCAAGAACCATTTTAAATTAGATCCCCTTGAAATTCACCATTATTGATAGTTCATGTAACATATAGGGGTTTGATATGTCCTAGGATGAAAACATCTTGATCCTTGTATTTAAATGGGTTTTCTGCATCAATCTATAATGGCATGGTCTCCACCTAACAAACATTGGATGGAGAAAAAAATAAATCAAAATAGTAGGGGATATAAAGGTCCTATATGTGATATTATTTGAGTTTTTTTTGGAAATATGGAGAGTATCTAGGATTGAGAGTTTTTCTAGGAAAACATCCTACTACTTCAAAATGTCATAATTTTGTGATAATAGTTTGTGATTCTCAATGTGGGGTTACTCTATATTTTGGGGATCATGAGATAAGGAGTTCATGGTGGATGGTATTGGAGTTTGAAAAGTGGTTGAGTGAGTTTATGACCCAAATGGTGTAGGTTTTGATGGCCTTCAATTTTATCTGGTGCGATCAGACAATTATTCCCCTACCAAGAGGTTGTGTAAGAAGACTAGGATCTGACGACTATTCGACAGCCCTGAGGAACCTTCAGGTTTCTATTTTTCTCATTGGAGTGATTTCCCATTGGGAATAGCCTTATAATTTAAATCTATGGTGATGTGACTGTGATATTAGGTCTTACACAACCTATTTTTTTCCTAGTATCCTTAGATCCTCCATCTATGGCCTCCATTTCCCCGATTTGGTATAGGTAACTCATACATTCGGAAATATACATCATCAATTAATGGGACTTCTAAGTGTATCATGTTAACAAAACCAAATATGATATCATAAACTAATGAGGATTATATTTGGTGGGGTGGTTATTGTTATCAAAATAGGATGGAAAGAAATCTACAAGAGTTAGGTCCCACATAGAAGATGAATACGACTCCTCCTATTTTATTTCATCCAATGTTTGGGGATTTTATCGACCTCTGGGAGATTTTATATATGGAACCACCCAAGGTGATGGAATTATGTAGGGTTTGTGAAGTATTTCTCTCAGGGTATCATGTGCTGGATCAACAATCTTTCGAGTCATCCAGTTGTGGTACATTTATCCAAGCCTGACCAAATATTCATGCAAATCATCCACTTCTTCTTACTCAGAAATTGTTACACTGGTAACTTATACTGGGGAAATTTCCTACATCACCAATAATAAATTGACCAATATTTAAAGGATGTCTTTAAAGATGAACATATCTTGGATAGTGTGACCAAACCTCTTATGGAAAGGGTAGTAGTTGGTATTATTAGTGTGGGTGACCTCATTATGTTTCCTAGTCTTCCATAGGTTGAGTATGTTTTATTCTATGGTATAAATTAAATAACTAGGGACTTCCTAATTAAGAAATATGTATAATTTATTCATATATTATTCAAATCATGAGTTACCTTGATCATATTTCACTTCTGGTCTAGGAAGATTTAGTTATTGTTTTCACTGAAGTAGAGGCATCAGGTTATTCAAGACCTAATTAGGTTCTTGGACAATCATTCCTACTAGTTTGAGGGTAACTATAGTTGTATAATCCATAACTAGTCTCTTACATTATTCTTAGGTCATGATCTGGGATTTATCATGGGTCCACTAAATGGAATACCCTACATATTTCACAATTTTTAAAAACTCATGAAATCTGCCTAGATATTTCATCAATATTGAAGTTGGTAACATCTCATCCTGGATATTATCAGCATATAGTTCTAAAAATTTCTCTTTTGAAAGTGGGATGTTGGTTTACTTTGTAATACCCTTCCTTATAGCTGTGAAGTAATTTTTCGTCACATTTTATAGTTTCTTAATGTTGATAAGGTCGATGAATGTTGTTTTCCTTCCCACTGAAAGAAACTGATAATGGAATTGATGATGAAATGATTCACATACTACAGTGGATCTCTCTAGAATATAGTTATGCCAAATTATGTTTTGAACTAATCGGGTCTATATAAAACACATCATTTTGGACACATCCTACTGATTTTGAGGACCCATCATCAGGTTGCATCGGGATAAAAAATATATGATGTATTGTTCTTAATCTCCCATTCTATAAAAGGATTAAATGGTATGATTTTCAAAATTATAATTGGGGAATCGGAATCCAACCATTTAGTATATGTCTCATTTTTATACTGAATAGGTATCCATATCCCTTCCATGGAATCCATTAGAGAATTCTGGAACTCAATAACATTTAGATGCTATGGTGGTACTAATTTTCTTGGCCACCTCGCAACTATAGGGAGTAGGAAGGGCCTGATGAGTTGGCCCAATTTTTATATCTAGTTGATTTTCGATCTATTCTTCAAACAAATGATCACCCTATTGATGGAAAGTTTATTACTGTAATAGAGGGAATTCATGACCATCTTTGACTTACTCATTTATATAGACCAACTTCCTGGATCCAAAGACAATATGATGCTTTGATGTCACTCATGCAGGTAGATCGATTATTTCTTAATACATGGGAGGAGGGTTATTATTATCATTCTAAAGATGATACCATGTGGTAATTTTTCCAAAAAGTATCTCCTCATTAATTTTTCTATGATTTTGAATTTTGTTTTCATATTATATCATATTCCCCTATATTAAAGGAAATTTGGATCTTCTAGGTGATGAGTTAGATATGAAAAATTATTCCCCTTTACCCATGGTTGTGTTCTTCCATAGTGGTTGATACTCAAAATTCATAGGATCCATGTGTATTATTCCTATTTGATTTGTTATGCATGTGGCCTAAGATGGTGCATCGAAACCACCCTCCTATCAAGGTTTTTTTCTGTATTTTATTCCATTTTATTTTCATCTTGATCTATATTATCTTTTGTTTTGATGGGAAAAAAGTCATTGGGGTGTATGGGGTAGTGGTATTTTTTTCCATTATCCTTAATACAATATGGTGATTCTACTCCACTTGTATAAGGGTTACTTTATTGACCCATGGACATATCAGACATTTTCGTCTTAATCCACTTACGGGGTTTCATTTCCTTTTTTGAACACACATCCCACCTCAGTCTATAAATAGTTACCTTCAGGGAGCATGGGGTAATGTTGACCAAGACATTACTAAATAAAAAGGGATTGTATTACAATAGGAATAACAGATAACATGTTGACTATCTATGTTTATCTCCCAACCTATAGAAGATAGGTTCCCTCCATACTGATGATAATGATAAAAATTTTCCCCATCCATATGGGTTGGGAACAATTTGGGGATAACATTGTAAGTTTTTGATATTATTGTTTAGCATCTATGAATTTTGGTCATTGCTCTAATAAATTTTTGGATGATAATTGACATATAAATTCCCCATCCTAGTGGTTTGGGATTAATCATAAACCGCCTCTAATTTCACCTAGACCCTCTCGGGCTGTAATGAACCTACTGATGGATATTGAGAAAAAAAATTTATAGACCTATGGGATTGGGATGTTTTTTAGATTCTACCAATACATTAAGAATCATCTCAAGGATTGATGATCTGAGGGGTGGAGTTTTTGGTAGATATTCCAACAGCCCAGTGGGATGGGTTCACTTCTAGACGGATGTTATTGTAGCTACTATTATGACACATTTGATTTGGTATAACTAATCTCATGTATGATCTAGGAGAAATGACAGCCAATCATGTGATTCATCTTCAACGAGAGGTGTTTGGGATTACCTTAATTTTTGCTTCCATGCAAGAAATGTATTCTCATTAATTTTAGGGTCCATGTTCAAGGGTTTATTCTCATTCCTCTCTATAATTTCATAATTTCTTAGAATTTTTAAATCATGGTAATTATGTTGTTGTGACCAACTCGCTCATACATTACTAGGTCCCCCAATCTCACCGGAAGCTATGTCATTTCAGGATTTTGTATCTAGGTAGTTCTATTGTTCTACGAGTTTAATGGATTGAAATGAACCAAACTTTTCCCGTACTTATATATATTTGACATGGATTTAGTAATAATTTTTCCAAGAGTAGTTATGTAATGGTGAAAAAAAAGTCGTAAATTTTCACAATTATTTTCCAGATTCTAGTCCTGAGCTATGGAGATGGCATCTAGGTATAATTGGAAACATATTATATTGACATACTGAAGGTTCCCATCATATCATGGATAAGGGAGGTTCCTGGATTTCAATTGGTGATGAGTGGTCTACATATTTGGCATAGATATGTTGTAAACTCAATCTTTATCTCATCTAGTATCACATAGTCAGAGGTACTAAGTGGTCATATCAGGGTGTGGTGGGTTCTTTCTAGATCACTCTCTCTAAATATCGGTGTTTTCATCCTAATAATCAATATTACATGCCTCCACCTGGTCAGACCATGTATGTCACTTCTTTGGGGTGCCTACTAACCATGGTGAATGGTTTCTAGTAGTTGACAGGGGACTAAATATGATTGACCACAGTGTTTTGAGAACCTCTCTATATAATGGTGTTGGTGTTTTGAGTACCACTTTATATGGATGTCTCTATGCAAGGGATGTATTTCCTTTTTCAAGGTAGATATCACTTTTTAGAGGTTGACCATGAAAGATGCTAGGATTAGAGTCCCTGGGATCTATATACACACTGGAAAAAGGAGAAATATTAATGTAATACTCACTTTCTACCTCAATTGAATATTCTAAAGACCCTTGAGGTGCTATAAATATGCATTGAATTTCCTCAAGTACAGTATAATTAATAAGTTTTTGGATAAGAGCCTCATTGTTTATGGTTTTCAGACATTGATGACGTGAATTTTTTGATTGGTAAGGGATAACAGTCACTCCATGATGGATTTTAGATCATATAGATAACCATTTGGTTCTATGGTAATATAATATCACTATTGAGAAGCTTCTTTCATATATGGTTCTTCCTCTATATTATTATTATGAATATGGGTCTGTTTATGGGAAGTTATCAGAATATAAAGGTTAAATCATTCTAAATAAGGGGTATGATCCTACTTTGAATATTCAAACCCCACTAAAATATGTCCATAGTCTTCCATAATGGGAGAATTAATATGAGACTCTTATTGTATATCCTATCATGGATTCTTTCCCAATATTTCATCAGTGAAAGCATGGATATAATCCCCACATTTGTGACATGCTAAAATATTCTAGGTAGATTCACAGAGAGGAATATGATCCTACATCAAGGTTTGTACTGTTATCACCTAGTGATTCCTTGTTGGAGCCGGGATATGATCCTGATGTTGTTCATTTGTATTTTTCATTCGTTTGTTTTGGGAATATGAGCCTATCCCTAGGCATGTGACGTACTCACTTGGTGAGCCTTGGTTGGAAATGGTATCTGAACACAGTTTGGTGTTGTTGGATTATGATGATTGTTATTTTTATAGGATCTTGTGCCTATCCTAAGGAATGTTCTACACTCCACTAATTATCCCTGGTTGGAACAGTAATATGATTCTATTATAATTCATTTCCCTTTACCATGATATACCGATAATCCTCCTAAATAGGATAAATAATGTGTGTTTTATTCAGAGTATCCACTTGTTCATAATGATTAGTATGTGGATCTTCCCCACCTATAGGGATTGTAATATGTACCTAACCATATATCTATACAAATTAGAGAATATGAAAATAGGGCTCTTAATCATTTTCTAGAATATAGTAAAACTTTATAAAATTGTGTATAGGAGTACAGATATGGACATTTTCTATCTGCAATATGTATTGGTATATATCTTTGATTAAGGTGGGGATATAAGCCCACACCTTTCCTCCATGTTCCATCTGAAAATTCTAACGGGATTCCTGTGTGAGATTATGGATATGCGCCTACCCCGTGATTGATGTAGGAATATGCCTTTAGACATTCTCTGAGTGAGTAGAGATATGAGAGTGCTCACTAGCTACCACTAGAATATACCAATAGTCTTCATCATTTGAAGAATGGATATAATATCACTTCCATTTATCCAAATATTTATGAACCTGATGTGAAATCATTGGTCCATGTCCATGAGGGTTGGTGGAGTCAATTTGACTGGTGGTTTCAACAACAGTAGACTTAGGGGAACCAGTGGGATGGCGCAGGTGATGGCAGTTGAAAGGGGAAATTTTTGGAAGCACTTGGACCAAAAGTAAGTTGTAGTTGACTCCTTAACTCACTTTCATTGAATATGGGAGGTGATCAGTTTCATTCAATGAGGATAAGATTCTGAATTTATTGGTTTTGGAATAGAGGGCCACTAGATTTTCTGCATCTTTTGTGGTGTGATGTGGACTCAAAAATTTAAATGATTGAAACCCTCATGTATATCAATGAGGGTTAGGATTTTACTAAAATGTTTTTATTCCTAGATAATTGATTTACCCACTTGAACCTAAAGGTTTCAGGTGGGTACAATGTTTTGGTGAACCATAAGGGCTACAGTCATGTCTGATTTCCAAAATAGTCACTAGATAAATCCCTGATCTTGGGATGTAGTTTTTTAGAACAATACCTATAATCAAAAAGTCAACATTGAACATGTTCATAAATTGGTGCATTATAACTAGTATGATACATGATAAATAATACATTCATAGGTAATGAAATTATCACTATATTATTCCTGGTTCATACATTTCACTCACATACACTTCTTACAATGAGGATATAATTATTTTTTGTGAACCCGCATTTCATTTGGTTAACAAATCATTTTTTTAAATTTGGTAGTTTCATTTATGGTTAACCATTTATATTTATAAAAAATTAATATGTGGATGGTTCCCCTAGTTTAGGAGATGTGATTCTAAATTCTAATAATGATTCAATTATTCTGTCATTACATGCTCTGACATTAGGTTTTCCATTTATGTTTCATGTAATAGTTCTCAAGTGTATGATGTATGGTTGCGGTGGGATAAATGTGTTTCAAAATACCTCACTTGGGTTTTATGATTTTGTAATCTTCTATTGAAGATTTAAAATTTTCCTCGATCCATCATTTATTATAGACCTAATTTCCAAAGGCAAATAGTCATTTGTCGTTTTAGACCCAATGATACTTGGAAACTCACATCAGTATAGACGATCAATGGTTGGTATCATCAAACCTTTTTGGGTGGAATTATAACCTACCTAGTACTCTATATATTGATTAATTATATTTTTTAAATCTATTCACAATACCAATACATAATCGTTCACCCTAAAAATGATAAGAGGTTGAATCATTCTATCTACAAATGGGGTTCAATTATCTTTTCTATCTATCTGTATCTAAGGTTCTTCTTCAACTACCATTATTTATTTGAAATTAGTGGGTATTTATATTTCAAATACTAATTATCATGTACTATGGAGTTTTCTACTATCTAGGGAGGCGATTAATATGTCGAGGATAGGATTGAACCTCTATGAGGTGTCCTACTTATCCTGTTTATGATAGGAATCAAAAACCCTCATATTTTTTTGAAATAATTCAATTTAAATTCATGAATAAATGACATATATCAAGTCACATTTCACTAGGTATTGATATTGAGCCTTAGAAAGGCATTCTACATGCCCTATTTATAATAGGAATCAGAGTTAACGTATTTTTATGTGTCATCACTAAATACCCCAATGTGGATTACCTTATATGGGATAATTAATATTATTACATTAGATAGGGATTACACACTGAGGCATACCTATATTGGAAAAATTCATGTTTTTAATGATATGATCATTTAAAGTCCCTATGTTTATGTTAGCTATGCTCGATATGATAAACAAGTGATATCAAGTTATCAATCTCATCTCATATAGACTTGGGACTTGTGCACTGAGGTAGTCACGATGGGGTGTTTAATATGGAGATGGATCATTAATAAAGAATCATGTGAATCCAATTTCAAATTTCACTCAGAGTATTCATATTACAAATAGTTTCATAATCAACTGATGGTTGAAGAATAATGATAACAACATGGGGATATTGGGTCCCAATGTTTTGAATGTTTTGGATATTGGGATACTAACACTGGGGTAAATACTCATTGAGCTCAGGCCATATGAAGGGGTCATACTTATCTTGGTTATTTAAGAAATTATATTTCTCATAGTTCAACTGGGATATTCCTAAATATATCCATATGGAAAAATTATCTTATCTAATGGTGTTTTTCTAAAAAGTTTTAATTAACTACCTAACATATATTGAGTGTCTACCTATCATGCCTGAATGTGTTTGGACATTTCTTGGTTGCCTAATGGACATGTCAAAATAAAATCACATGATCATGTTTAAATTTATGAAGGACATCACATGATCTAGATGTAATATTTATAAAACATCTCATGATCAAGGCTAACAAGTTTGGAGGATGTCAATATATTTGGATGGAATTCCTTGAGGACATTGACAGACTATGATAAATTGAATTGTAGTCTATCATATGACCAATATCAAAATGTCCTCGTTCTATATCAAGCATATCTATATGTGTCTAGAGGATTTATTGATACTTTCTTGACACGTATATAAGGTATCACGAGACTTGGATGATATGTCTATGTGTCATCACTTGATCTAGATGTCATGTGTATGGTTCATCTCACTAAATTGCTGAGATTTCTGGAGGGTTCCAAAAAACATGTTTGACATGTATTGAGGGATTTTTGATTCTTATCATACATGGAAAAGTTTCATCTCATGACATATCTGACAATCCCTGATAATGTTGCACGACTTGGCTAACATGTTGAGGGGACTTCACACAATCAGGATGGCATCTTCGGATGGTGTTGTATGACTTGTATGACATTTTGCGGGGCTTATCACAACCAGGATAGCATATATGAAGGGTGTATCATGACTTGGGAGACATTACCTGGTGTCATGGAATGATATGGGTAGTTCGTTGGAAGCACATGAAGAATAGAATACTATTATTCTCATAATTATTCTTCTTTCATTGGAATTTTTTAGTCGTTATTTCATGTATGCCTCATGGTTTTTCAAGAACCTATCAATTTAGGTTTCACATACCCTGGTTGGATTGTGGATTCATAATCCCATAATATGGATGAAATATTATAATTCCCACCCATTCTATAAAATTAGATAACTCCAAGAACATACACATTCTATGTGAACACTTGGGTCAATTCTCAATTTTTTCTATGTGGAAGACCATTCAATCTCATGACCTTAATCTCTAGGAATTTTACTCATATACTTCCATACAATTGATTTTTTAGCTATGTGTGTGCTTCTTTTTGCTAAGGGGGAGTATTTATTTTCCTCAATTCCCCAGTTATACACCACCTTTCATGGAACATATCTCATAAATATGAGTAGGAGTTAGTATAAGTATTTTTCCATCATTTAATTCACATGATCCCTCAATAGTTCATTCCTAGAATCACATAATTTTTAGTGACCAAAAGAATATCACACTATCAAAATGTTTATTGGACATTTTCTGATGAAACAAAATTTTCATTATGATATTGACATGTTAAATAGATTTCACAAGGTTAGGAGGAAATGGCTATGATTCTTTCCGACGTTAAGATGTTCTTGGAAATGTTTTTTCATGATCAAAGACAAATTTTCTAGGGTAATTCATGATAAAAAAAGGTAAATTTTCTAGGGGGCCTCCATAGAATCATGCTAAGATGCATGAGGGATTATTATAGGATCATGCTAGCTTATCGAGGGGACATCATATGATCAGTTGTGATTTCATTGGCTGTATAACCACCTTTTCATGATGATGAGTGTATCTTCACTTCATGATAATATTTTAACTTTTCATGTTTTATTTTTATTCCTGATTCTACAAGGATAGGTTGTGTCAAAAATGTGTACCAGTGTTGTTGTATACAGTCACTCATCTTTTTTTATAGTGCATCACATGATAAATGTTGTGGATCATGATGAGATGTGATCATTTTCATTGATAATCCCTCTTCCTTTTTATGATGTGATGCATGATCATTATAGGTTCTTGAGATGATGTACAAAAATTTTCATATAAAATCACTCCATTTTTCTATGGAGCCTAAGTGGGTATTACATAGTCAAATGGAAATGTCCAAGGTCCTTCACATGATGAATGTGACATGGCAACATGCTCTCACGAAACAAAGTGGGCATGGCCCCTGTAGCTTCACAAGATCTTTAGAGATTAACTAAGAAACTTATCAAGAGAAGAAGGGTTTATTTTTTGGAATCACATGATCAATATGATATCATTCATAGTGCATGATTCATTCTATAGAACTTCTAGAAGTTTTTTGATGACATGTCCTTATGAAGTTTCTATGATCCATTTAATTTGGACGCATTCCCTTCCATTGTTTTTGGGACAACATAATAACCATGCATCAGATATTTCTTCAATATTATATATGATTATGCCCACATGGTGGTCATAAACATTAGGATCATAGCTTTAAATGGGATCTATATGTTTATAAATTACTATAAAAAATTTGGTTCTCAGTTCATTTCATACCTTCAATGAATTGGTCGGTTATATCCACATTCACTCAGTGATTGGGATATAAATAATATGGTAAAAATCCATAATTGATTCATATTCACAAATTATCATACACTAACAAGAACTATCAATATAAATAATGATGGTACTCATGAACAACAAAGATTATTTATTTCATTTTTAGAGGGAATATTGGTATCCGTAATTGATGGGTGTAATTTTTTCGATGCATATACACAATTAAAGATTAAATGATAGTTTCATTACATAAAAAAATTTAAAAGTCTGAATCCACATAGATGTTTCCAATTTGAGAAATATCACATGGTCATAAACAAAAAAAAAATCATTCTCATGTGCCAAGAAATGCGTATATAGGTTACCTTCCCACTAAATGGAATTTTAATCAAACTATTGACCGAATACATAAAAAAAGGACTATGAAATACCTTAATAGCTTGTTTCTATATTTACTACTAAAATAGAATGATCTATTAGTGAATGAATTTGGAGTGTAATAGTAGAAAATATTGGATTTAGGGAGACCACATAAGAGTCTCATACTGGAAAAAAATCATGTTAGTCAGTTGTGAAGGATTTTAATGAGGAACCTGGACCCCTCTCATACCATAAGTGGGAAAACACATTTGAAACTAGTTCTTAAAGTTTATCAATCATCTAAACCATGGAATAAGTGGGATTATTATAATATAAATTTTTCATAAAAAAGTATTTTTTATTTCCTCTAAGTAAAGAAATTATTTTGATGGATCATATCCTATTAATTATTCCAATAAATATTTAATATGAGATACATCCTTACAAAGTGGAAGCCTTTATCAGAAAATTTATAGTTTTGTTTCACTTATATTTGGTACAAAAATAATTTGTAAAATTGAGTTCTTAAAATTATGGTTCATGATTTTAGTGATGATGATGGAAATAAGTCTTTAAGGGATAACAAAGATGGTGGTGAAACCTTAGAGGTATAATATACCACTAGTGAGGGGGATACTGGTTAATTTTCATCCCAGGAGGAAGAATATTTCATTTTAAATTACCAATAAAATGGTTACATTGATCTATTCACTAATAATTTCATTATTATTTATAGAATTTATATCAATCTTGGTCACCCATCATGTCTCTAGAGTTTTCAATCATATGGATAGTAATAATCCTGAGTATCTAATTATGTTTTTGGGTTGAGGAAGAAGAATATTATCCTACCCATATGGAATAGCAAGAGGATATATCCATTGACCCTTTGGGATTATCACAATGATTACACAAATGTTTTACCTTATAAAACCTTCTTCTAAATAGCTAAATTTATGGGAATAAGTGAAAAAACTAGAACATCATTTCCACTTGGGATTGGTATGTTAATATTAAATCTTCAAAAATATCATTAGGGAATTTTCCCACCCTCATGCTAATATTTTTTCTTTCTCAAAATTGAAGTCAAGCTTCTCATGTTCATTAGAGTTTCTCACTTGAGATAATATTTTTCGCACTAAAAAATATGGGTAATCCACCTATGAAATAATTTTTCAAAATCATTATAGGATAAAATCAATGCCTGATTTGAAAATGTTAGTCTATGAATCAGTTATTTGAGATTTAGTGGATAAATTCATTGATGATAAAGATATTTTTGAGTATACTAAATATCATTGCAATTTATTCATTACAAATTATGAGGGGGTATGTCTTCGTAACACATTTACCTCATTTAACTATGGTTTTGAACAATGTCTATTTTTATATAGGTATTTATTCATGGTTTCAACAAAGTCACAACTGAACATGAAGTGGGTATTAGGTATATACCTCCATTAGAGGGTATGGTATCCCCATGGATATATATGATACATAATTATCTCATATATATACCCTTTATAGAAGACCCTAAGTTATAATGAGATAATGTAAAATCACCAAAAAAATAAAGAGGCACAAACCAGAGAAAAAAAGAGGTGATGGCTATAGAAGAATATACCGTGGTCATATCAAATGACTGATCATAGTTGAAGAATCTAGCACTCGAGTTGGAGAATGTGACCACGAATAATTATTTTTCATAATTTTTTAATCTTCTATATAGAATTTTATATGTCATTTCTAATAGATCCATCATGAAAAATGCAGGTACAAGTTAATTAATCTTCAGTCACTATAAATCTACTACTAGAGAACATAGTGTATTGTGTTGTTCTATTGCATGTAAGCTTGTTTAGTGATGAAAAATAAAATCAATTAGGTGACCTAGTTTTAGAATATCATTTAATCTCCATGAGATAATTTTTTTTAGACCCTATGTCTAGTAATTTTCTATGAACCTAATGGTAGAATTTAAGGAATGCCATTTGGATGTTAATCTACAAAACCCACATATAGGGTCTTCCCAAAAAACTAAAAAGGATGTGTTATACATTAATGTTCCTCGTATATGGTGGTTATTAATAGAATACAATCCATGACACTCTGAAAGATATTTTTCATGGTTTGTAGTAAGATAAATCATCACATATGTGTCTCTCTATTGAATAATTTTCAGATCATTATGAGTACCTCTGGGTTATAATTCATTATGAATGTTTTTATTGTCTAGATGTGGTAGTGGAACAAAATTGTATGATTGGGGAAGAAATAAACTTGGTAAACTACCTCCATCTATAATTAACTGTGTATAAGGGAAGTATTTAAGAAAATAATAAGATACTTATGGATTTAAAAAGGAGTGGAGAAAAAGTTATCATCAAATTGGTATTCTTTTCAATTTCAAGGTGGATAAATTTGTAAATATGGTTGAACTATAATTTAGTATTGATTAATAATGGTAGTATCTCAATAAACTATGATCCCTCATATATAATTCAATAAAACATGGGGAAATTTATTTTTTAAAAATGGAAGGGGATTTAAGAATTGGATTAGCTTCCCTAATTTTAATAACTAAATGTTAATGTTAATTATTTCAAAAAAAATATTCAGATATTTTTTTCATAAACTATATATCATTGATAATCTATGTCACTTATAAATAATAAATCAAAATAATTGAATCCACCTAAATAGTATATGGAGAATGTTATGGTAAATCAGTTTTTCAAAACACTCAACTTAAATATTAAAAAAAATTGATTTAACAGATCATCCATGACACATGTCCTCCTACAATGATATAGGAATGATCAGTAATCAATGTTTATATATGATCACTATAATATTATATGAACTTATTGAATCGAGGACTGAAATCTAATTTCTTCCTAATCTTATACTATTGGATGAATGTATGTGGGTGGATATACTGATTATTTACCATCATCACAGGTCATTGATGTTCCATTATTGATATAAGGGAGATAATGACTTGACAGAATTAAGATTATATAAGGAATTTTCATGGTATAGTCAATTCATTGGAGGATTAAAATACATTGAAATTATATCTTCATGTGTTCTACAAAAGCCATTTAACTATTACATGTGAGAAACAAAAGGCTGCTCTAAATATTTCTATTATTCATATACATAGTGATCCTGGATTAAATATTTTGGGGGACTTATGTTGGTCCAATAATCTATTATATCCTATTCATTCTTAATCCCTAATGCTTTCTAAATCTATCAAAGGTAATGTTTTAGTGGAAAAACATTGATTTTTCTCATGCAACCCTTTATGGGTGTTCAACCTGAGATTATTTTTGCATTTTTCTATTTCAAGCACTCTTAATTTTTCCAAGTATATGTATGGTGTGGAATACTTAGTGGATTCATAACTTTTTCTCAATAATCTTTATGATAACATTTATCATGAAGTGGATTACAACTCATTCTTTTGGTTATGTTAAGGTTTTAAAATATAAACTAATGATGTCATTGTTTAATGTCCACAACATTTTTACCAAAATAAGTATGAAGTTTAAGATAATATACATTTAACTAAAAATGCATAATTTTCTATAGAAGTGATGATTTTGTAATCCCATTTTAAAATTAGAGCCTAGTAATTATAGAGGACCCAGGGAGAGGTTTGATTTCAATATTGAATACCTAAAATTGGATGTTTGTTTTCTATTATAATACTCGATGTTTGGAATGAAGTATAGGTCACCTATTGATAGATAAGTAGATAACTAGTATTAAATTAATGTTCTTAATTAAAAAATGGGTTAATATTTTAATGAATTACAGGGTTTGGGTGTATGTGATAATGATGAATTTTAAATTTAAGGAGTTAAATTTAAAAAAAAGAATGTAATTAACTCAGGTAAATCTATTGATTCTAATTCATATATTCTTCAATGTAAAAGTTTATATATTTAAATTAATTATTTTAAACAAGTAAAAAATTATTTTTAAATTAGTTATACCAAGATACCTCATAGGTATTATTCTTAATTTCAAAATGATTCACAAGAAATCAATGATAATCATGTGATTTGTCTGAAACTTCATAATTTGAATTATTCAAGTAAACACAAGACAAACTAGATGTGTTATTCAGGATTATATTTTATTATTAATATGATTCTGAAAATTATATTTAATTTTTTAAGTATATGTTCATGTATAATTAGTCAACTAATATGATCCACACAAACATCTTTCTTGAAAAAATGGAATGGAGATAGGATTTCAAGAACATATATAAATTCCTGTATTTCTAAAACATATTATTCCATTTATATTAATATAAAGATCAATATAATACATTACTAGAAAAAAATATCCATAGTGTCATTTTAAAATTAGATACATAGACCATTAATTTAAAATCATTTACAACATCATTATTAAAAACTCTATAATTTTCTTAAAGTTTCCTTTGAACTCTTAACACTACACTGGATAACCTAGGGATATTCAAAAAACGAGGTGATCTATAAATCCATGAACATTAAAAATAAATGAAAAGTATAAGGATATAAAATATGTACGATTCATGGGGAATATCATGATAGCATAAGGTGATAAGAATCATATATACTCGCATTGAAGCATGGTATAAGAAAATGACATCATAACATCATTGTATGTTAGGAATGTTACCACAACATAAAATATTACATCATAAGAATAAATTTATTATAACCACAAAGAGATAATATTGAAGTTTTATTAGGTTAAACACCAATGAACCTTTTATGGTAGCATAAGTGAACAGATAATTACCCAATCAATTTGAGTTTTATCATGGTTTACCCTTTATTTCTATAAATTTACTTGTATTTCATCTGTAATATAACATAAGAATATATTTAATCATTTCAATCCAATGATAAAGGAATGTGGGTTCTATACATGGAATTCAACAATAAATGAATGATATTAATATCAAATTGATACATTTTAATTATAATAGGTTTAGGTATTCAAAAAACAAGGGTATGATAAGGAAAAAAGGATAATTTTAGCATCATTGCGGGTGAAAATAAATGATCCTATAAGAGATAAATGAGAGTGTAAGGTATTCAATTTATACTGGGAAATATTTGGATTGATCAAGGACGTTCATAATCTGAAAAAAATATAATCAATTGAGAAAAAAAATTATTATAAAGGAAGTGCTTGAATAGAAATTATGTGGGAGAGAACCATAACCTTGAGAGGTTTCTTCGTCAAGTTTGGGATACACTCTTTATAACCATAGAAACTAATTGCTAGTTAAATATAGAGGTAAAATGAGATTAAATAAATTGTTTAAGGCTTTATAGAAAATAGTAATGGTAAAATGGTTTGGTATTTATAGAAAAATATTCGGGGTTGATTATTAATTTAGAAACATGGGCCTCAGACACCTGCTAAATATTAAAGATAAAACCATTAGTCATTACATGGTTTATTTCAAAGGTATTTTCCACAGAAGAGTGTTTTCTAATATTTAATTTCATTGAGAACAAAATTTATTTAATTAATTTCATTCAATATGTGGATGTTTTTCATGTTCATACTAAATTCTTTTTCAAATATCAAAAATATCATTAAGGTTATCTAAGGTTCTTTATCGGTTATATGAAACAATATTATAACAAAAAAATAACATATTTCAATGAAAATCAAATTTTTTGGTTGAGAATACCCTTTATATCATTTATTACATCACATTTTGTTTATTATGATGTCAAAATTGTTATCATATATTTATAAAATAAATATTTTTTTCCTAAGATTTTGATAATCTAGGAAAATAGTGAAAAAACCTTATCTTATGATTTTGATATTATAATTTCAACAAAATTATTTATGTCATCCAAAAAATTTCAAAAAACTGTGAATTTTAAATTTCAATTAAGTACACTTATTTATTAAAAAATAACAATTTTTGACATAATAATCATTATGAACCGAATAAAACATATTTGGGAAATTATACAATTATATTATCATTTGAATTTAAATGAAAAATATTTCTATAAACATATTTCATGAAAGTAAATTTTACACCGAATTTCGGAATTTATCATAAAAGTGTAATTCAATTGAAATTTTATATTTTAAAAAAAATGGTTAATTTTATACAAAAATCTATTATTCATATTCATATTATATTCAATTTTATTATTCAATAATTAAATTATAATTATATAATATATTATATCATTTGTAAAAAATAAAATTACACAATTATAATGCAATGTTTTAGATACAAAACCACTTATAACAACGAAAAACTCCCTAAGGGTAAGGCATGTTATGGTGGTACATTCATTAGGGTGGGTCTGATAAAATTGATATATCGGTGATCTCTAATGACATGATCTCTTTGAGTATGATGTTTCACTAAAGTCTATATTATTTAAGCTCTACATGGGATTGGTTAATTTTTAGCTCTGATGATGTTACCTCCCTCCAAATATCTAATAATTGATCTTTTTAATTTTTTAGTCTACTATTTAAGGTCATTGATTATCCCTTTTATATTAATTATTTCTCTTAATTACCCTTAATATGCACTAATTTTGATCATAAAATTATAATAGTTGTCTTATTGATAGTCATAATAATGAAATTACATATTGAAAAAAGGTCAAAAATCCAAATATTAAAAATGTTTTCATACTTCTTATGAATACATCATATTTCATTAATTAATATATTACTTAAATTTCTATCAATATTCAATATTCTTAATTTTCAAAGTGAAAATTTATATTTATAATGTTTTTTTATAATTTTATAGTATTTTTTACATGTTTAATAATCCTAATAGATATTGATGATTCAAATTTTCTTACTGAAGTTATTTTATTTATTCTTATTTTTCCCCATTGTAATAATTTTAATTTTAATGGGATTAATTATTAACTAAATATAATTTTCTCAATTAGTGAAATAAAATCATATTATTTATATATATACTATACTATGTTACTAAATTTTTCAAATATATATATAATAAAAATTCTATATAAAAATTTATTGGTCATAAACTTCTTCCCCCATTATTAAATATCACTCTAAAATTTTAATTTCATATACTTTTGTAAAAAATAAGGGTACTACTATTTCATAACATCCCTTATTTTACATGATTCTTCTTCAAATTTATTGTTATACAATAGATCTGTGACAAGGTGAGTTTTCTTGTTTCTTAGAACTTTGTCTCTATGGTCCAAGATCTTTCCTGATTGCTAATTTTAGGAGGTATAATTATGAAATTATAACACCTATGTATTTAGTAAATTTGAAGGATCTTGTGTGTACTTAATCAATAGGGATACAAAGAACATTCCCTATACTTGAGGAATTTTTTATGGGGTTCTGGTTGAAAGACCATATCTCTAATACGATCAAGAATAACAAAATTTAAGATATACATCGGGAAAAACATTCTATTCTTCCAAAACGAAATTAATATCTTATAGTGTGATATATGAATGAGCATGTTATCTTCAAGATTTGAATATATGTTTTGTTCATGGTTATTAACATGACCCTTTAGTTGAATTTGTGCCACATTGATTTTTTGTTGAATGGATTGATACTTATCATCTAATTATTCTACATGTTTAGTTCCCAATATCTTATGTTTTCCAATTACATCCCAAAATTTTGGAGTTCATTATTTCTTACCAAAAATGGATTCATATGTATCACTAGGAGTGGTAGTGTATATGATATTATTGTATAAGAACTCTAATAGAGGTTGATTTTGATATCATCCTCCTTTTAATCCTTTGATCATGATCTCAACATATCCTCTTGTGGGTGTATAATCTATTAAAATTGAATATTAGTCCATGTATGATAGGATGTAACGGATATCAAATCATTTTTTATAGCATGTTTGATTTTTTTCCAATATTTTAAGTTGATTATCCTATATCGATCAGATACAATCAATAATGTTGTTTTACCTTGCCCCACTGCTTATTATATGTATATCCATGCAAATTTATAGTGTGATATATCCTCTCCAATAAAAATGAAATCATACATATTTTTTTTACAATCTACTATAAAGATTATGAAATTTTCACCTTTAGAGTTTAATGTAATACCTCTGAAAAAACCCATAGTGATGTTTTCCCATTTCCTTGTACGTATGGATACCAGTTGAATCATCATTTTGGAATTTTCTATTATAACATCACTTGATAACAAACCAATAATTTTAATATATATTCCATAATCTCACTATTTATCTTTTACCACCAATTATTCTCTCTTAGATCACAATACATCATTATGATCTTTGGGTGAATGGAGAAAATTAAGTTTTGACCATTATTAAAAAGAACATTATTTTTCTTAGGCTATGATGGTATGCATACTCATGTACCAAAATATCACAACTCCATCATTATAAATATTAAATTTCGATTCATTACCTTTCCTCACAACGACCACATACTTCTATATCACCACATCATACATTTGGACTTCTGTAATCTTTTATGGAAGGGGTGAGTGAGAAATCATTTGAAAAAGGAATGATTTTTTACTTCCTTTATGATTCACATGTCCATAAATTTAATAAATTTGAAGATTATATCCATTTATATACTCATCATGGATAAGTTTGTGGGGTAATTTCTACAAAAATAAGGTGTTACTTTATTCACCTTACCATGGTGATGATGGACTGAATAATCATAATACATGATCAGTTCTAACAACCTTTATTGGAGCATGTTGACCTCCTTTTTTGTATATTTAAACTTTATGTTCTCAAAATCTATATATATGTCATAATTTAATCCATATAGATAATTCATAGAAAATATTTAATGTAATTATTATATTATAAAACTAAATGTCTTTCATAGGATTGTTATGCTCAACAAATATCAAAGTTTTGACTGGTATAGGCTATCACATAATCATTTTTCACAGGGACACAACCTAATAAATTCATTAATGGATCACTAAGGATCACAAATCCTTCTCCATAGGTACGTAGTGTGGTTATAGGGGTAGTAATTAACCACTTATTCAACTCCTTGAAACACTCCTCACATTCATCATACCAAAAATATGTCACTACCTTCTGAGTCAGTGTGGTTATCGGGTTTATAAGAAATAAAATTTTAAACACAAATAATTGATAATACCAATATAATCCAAAGAAACTATAAATATCATTTATCAATTTTTTATTTGGATATTACTCAACCAAAATTGTCTTTAAAGGTTCAACATATGTCTTGTTACTTGTGATAATATTCCCCAAGAATGGTACATTGTATATCCAAAACACATATGTACTATTTTTTCATATAATTTACCCTTTTTAATGTAATAAATATAGTATTTAAATTATATTCATGTTCATATTTTTTTAGTATATGATAATTTCATATATAATTATAGCTCTAAATTTTTGACATAGTTTCTAAAGAATCTATTCATTAAATCTGGGAAGATTGTTATTGAATTATTGAGTTTTAATGGAATCATTACGAACTCAGCAATCATGTACCTCTATATAAGTAAGTCTTTAGAATATCATTCTTATTCAAAGATAATTTCTGAAATATCAGCGAATGATCATCATTAGATATTTATTGGGCCCCATATAGATGATTGAACTAGTCGTCAATCCATTGAAGGGGATACTTTTGATTTACAATGATCTTGTTGTGCTCATGGTAATAAATGAATAGATTCATTGAACCATTATTATTATTTAAAAAATAGTGGTTGCACCAAATTATGAATCCATGGGTGTATGAATCCCTTTACCAAATTCTATTGTAGCTGATTCTTTAGCTCCTCTGGTTTAATTTGGGAAATTCTATATGGAGTCAGGGATATTAAGAGATCTCCATGTATAAATTAAATCATATTATAAACCACAATATTAAATGAATGTTTAGGAAAATATTCATGGAATAAAACATAATTTTCCCTTAAAATGGAAATTTATTCAATAAGGATCCCCTCATTTATCTCAATTACATGATCAAGGTATTCTGGCTCATAAGGAAAAATTATTCTTTCTTAATACGAAGCCTCCAAATAAGATTCATATTCTAAATTTCATACTTATTGAATTACAGAATGTCTTGGGCTATGTAAGTTGATTTCCTCCACACACAAATTGAATATTTATCTATATAAAAACATCTAATACATTACTAAAATATTATCAAATTCTACTAAAAAGAGCATGAAATTCTTTTCTAAGAGATCTATACCATAAAAAATAATTGGGGAAGATTTATACGCATGAGTTGCAATAATATCCATGTTTTTTTAATCAATAATAAAACCTCAATGACTTTATTTGGTGTTTGAATTATTCTTATAAACAATAATGATATAAAATAATACGTATAACTGGAATGAATTAAAACATTATCTATTATTAAATGAGAAACAATCATACCTATAAACAAATATTTATTACGATCTCCCTCAAGAGAAGTAATAGTATATCTTCTCACATGATCCCTTAATAGATGAGGTTGTTATTTTTGGTTATCATTGAATACCCTTGGCTTAGGGAATTAGTTCACAGAGTGTAAATATTCCCTATAGTGGAAGTGTTGACACATAAAATTGGGATTGATTGAATCTTCTTTTTTATGCATTAAATTTGGGGGATTCATCGCCTCCTTTATATATTCATTATCTGGATTTCCTTCTCTGTCACAGTTGAAATAGCTCTGTCTTCCCATAATGAAGTTTTAAATTTTCTTATTTTCAATTTTATAACATAATGGATACATGGTTCTCCTTTCTTCATGAGTATTATTTGATTTTCCTATAGAGTTAAACACCATTATCCAATTCTTATAACTAGTCCAACTGTAAAACTGAGAATCAATATTTCCAATTTTGATTTTGAGGGCACATTTAAAATTTTCATTATATTTTTAAAATTCTATATTCTCTAATTCTTTTTGAAGACTTGGATTCAACCCACTAATTAAGTGGTCCATCACATCTTTTTCATACATAAATCTCTAGAGGTATATTATGAAATTATTGTGATGTTTTTTTCATTATCCCAGATAGATTCTTTCTCTTATTGCTTGAGTTCATGGAATTACATCTCCATTTTAGGGTTGATAATATAGTAAAATTATTTATTAAATAATATATTTTTTATCACATCATATTTCCTAGATTCAATTCCTCCAATAGATTTTTATTTTTGATTAGTTTCAACCAATGATATGTTCCTCCAACATGGTCATAAAAACATGACATTAACTTTTCATTGAATGTTATCATAGATAATATATTCTCAATGAATTTAATACATTGTTTTGCAATGATGGGATTATAATACCCACTAGAATTTGGAGGCCTTTGTCACTTAAAAGAATCAATGATGACCTTATCCTTCTTAGGGGTTAAAGATAATTTTATATTATTCATGTTATTAATCATAATATAAGTTTATTTTACTGGAACTTCCATGAAGTTCATGACTCTCACTCTCATCATATTAGTCATTTCATTAGGAAAATCCTCACATTCTCTTCCACATATATCGTTGTCATGGTTCATATTATTTCCATCCATTTTCTAAAATAATGAAATTTTTAGGGTGAAGAAATATTGTTTGATAAGAATTTAAAAAGGTAAACTACTTAACTTAGATGTAATGACATATTTAATTTATCCTTGAAATCTATATATTTCGGTCTTGGTTATCCATGTTCAATTTTTCTTAAATTTTTTAAACCAAAGATATTTTATAAATCCTTGATAATTTTTTTGTGAAGATAATATGAATTATCTAAATCACATCACTAGAGAGTTCCTATTAAGGTTTTTTGTATTGGAAAAAATTATCATGCACTGAGTGAAGATCAAGTAAACTCTCAACCATTATTTTTTTGAGGTGATTAACCCTAGGTGGATCTTTCACATAGCTTCATATGCAATCTAGTATATTGACAGGGTTTTAATTAATTGGAATCTACATACTCTGAACATTAAAAAAGGGGATTATTCCTATATTTAGAATTATCAATAGGGTTTTCACTAATGTTTTATCAAACCTAATCCCCAAAAAATAACTACATGTTACTTTTATACTAGATATAACATCCCACATTATTAAAACAATTATTCAAATTATTTTTACCATAAAAGACCATATAATAACTTACTGTCAAATAAATATGTATAATGCTTTTTGGGAATTAGATACATAAATGAATAACTTAATATAACATATTACATCATTATTCAAAACTCTATAATGTTATCTTTGTTTTTTTATCTCTTAATAATGAATGGGATAAACTGGAAATGTATATAAAAATAAGGGGTTAGATATAAATTGTTGTAATGGAATAATCAATGAATAATATGGTGGTAAATAATACACTGCATTCTAGATGCATATATAAATATTTTGTATGATTACATACTAATATATAATCTCATATTATATTATTTGAGTTATCCCATCATAAGATAAAGCAATTGGTTTCATCCAAGTGTCCTCTAGGAACATGAGATGACTATTTTATTGATTTAATCATTTATTATTATTTTTCAAACATAGAAATTTGTATTCTATTCACCTTTACTGGATTACTCTAAACATCAGTGGTGGTTTCCTACAGATATTATTTCACACACTATTCTGACCACCGATTGGTTCATGAAAAGGCCTCATGGATGCAGTTAGGGAAAAGTGAAAGTTCCTAGTCATAGATACATGATCTCATTTGATTATACAATGGGAGCATGGGAGGAGAGGACTGATAATATTCATAGGATTCTAGTGTATATTTCTTTTATTTTTTTGTTTTTAAATAGCATGTTCTATATGCATGTAATCTGAATCCCATGTATCCAAAAAAAAATTCATTAGCATGATATACCTCATTTTATACATGGCTAAGCCTATGGATTGATTATTATTACCCTTTATTGGATATCAACTTCCACTGTTGATTATTTTACTTCATAAAACTATGTTATCTGTTATATTTTGATTCCTCTATTTTTATTTATTTATTATTACCATTTGGATTCTCATATAACATAGGTTATAGTCTCCCCACCATATATTCATAGACCCTCATAGGTATTTAGAATCCCTAGGGATATTAGGAGGCATGTTTTAGTTCATGTCACCCACCAAATCGGGGAATTGTTTAGTGGTTCTAGTGTTAGGATGTTATAAAGTGGTATCAAAGGGTTTATCATTATTTTTGACATAATATATTGGTATTATACAATAAACTAAGAAAAGGTAGGAATATGGTAATGTCAATCGACCTTAGACTATCTAACCCACACACAGTGAAACCAAAATTTACCAGGGTTTTGATTTTTCTATATTGGTTTGGGCCCATTATTGTTGTAAAGATTTCACCAATCGGTGAAACACATGTTTTTCAAAGTTATTAATATTTTTATAATTATTATAGACCTATTTTACTCGTGGATTTGTATTTCTAGGTGGTAGTTTCTCATGCCTCACCAAATAAACATTAGGAATTATATTTCATGAATTTTGGCATTCTCTATTATCTTTTAACATGTATTTCTTATTACATCTAGTTATTGGAATGATATTGGAAATGTGAGTAATTTTATTTCAAGGGTAGAATAATTTAATTAATTAATAAATATGAATCAACTTAAATTTTATTTTCCCATAAATATTTAATATGGAACATTAATTAACCAATTATACCATGTTTGAGCCATTAAACCCTTTTTCCATTGGCTGAAGCATTAGTTGATTTAATTGCTTTAATGTTATTGGTAATTTATGAAGAAAATAATTCTATAAATTTTGAATTGAGATTCGTTCAATAAAATATTTTATATAACCTATTACATCCTAATATCAAATGTAACAGCTATATTTCAGTTACATGATTAACCTATTATAATTTATATGGAGTATGTATTCTATAAACTGGGAATGGTGACATGTCAAACTAAACCATCATATAAATATATGTATATATATAAGGGTATGATCATAAATGAATGCAAACATTAATATAAAATGGTTACCATTAAATGGGGATGAAAATTTCAAATTAAAGGGTTTTTCCTCTATAAAATGAAATTGAAACACCATATATTGGGTCCTTAGTCATATGAAATGAGACCAACACCCAGTCTAAGCATTAGAAGTGGGTTGTTGGGAGTGTCTGTTATTATCTTTATGACCTATTATGGTCTCCCTTTATCAAGTGTACTTGGATTTAGGGGTATGAAAAGAGGTTTTACTTTGTACATAGGTTGATGTGTACTTTCCCTGGTCAGTTATCTACAATCCTTTCAACTATTGAATTCTCTTTTGAGGCATGCATTTGTAATTATATAATCATTCCTCTATAACATAATCATGTCAAATTCTAGGAGGGTGGTGAGGACCATGCTTTGGAGTTGGTGTTTCCTAAGCCTCCTGCATTACCTCCAATTGTTCCACATTCATCACCACCAAATATTCCTAACGTGGGAAATGATTCCCATATTCAAGAGGGTTTCCTTCATATGTTTTAGTCTGCAGAAAGAATTTATTGACCAACCCTAACTAAGGCATAGTCTATGTTTAAATTGTAGATATAGAACCCACCTATTTCTTTGGGTGATATTGGCCCTTATCCTAATGATATATGAATGGAATTCATTTAGTCGGTATTCTAGAATCTGGAGAAGCCTTTAGAAAGGAAGGTGGATCTCAAAACATATATGTTATGTGGTTCTTCCAAGAGATTAAGGGATGTCAATACCTTGGTAGACCAACATAGGGATACAATCTGGAGGGATTTCAATATGGTATTCTTTGATTACTTATTTCTACATACATTGAGGGTTTAATAAGCTATGGAGTTATGACATGAAGTTGGGAGCTATGTTTGTGATAGATTATTCTTCCCAATTTACTAAGATTAAATGATTCACATCGACTTTAGAAGGGGATGATCTCAGAACTGTGAGGAAATTTAAAAAATTTCTTTTATATTCCATATAACTATAGGTTATTTTTTATAGTTGAATACTATTTCAGTGATCATTAACTAATCCCACATTACTTAGATGAATTTGATGGAGCACAAAGTTGTGATTTGGGTGGTATAGCACCCATACATGGTAGTAGTTTTTCTATTGGAAGGAATAATTGGGTTGAGGTTTCTCGAGGGTTAGTATAATTTAGAAAGATCTTAATGACAATTTTGATATATTTCACTAGTTTAGGAAGCTGGGGAACATGAATCCCCAGTGCATGTGAGATTTAGTAGAGTGTAGAGGTTGTGGAAGGGTGGGTCATATTTAGTTCTTCTGCATGATCATTCCACTAGTCCCTAGTGAGAGAGGATAAAAACTGACTCTATGTTCTAGTGAAAGGCTAGTTGTACCTATCTTGGTAGGTAGATAGAGTACCACCAACTGCTCAGGATGCGGTGGTGGTCAAGGAAGAACTAACCAGACTCAAGATTCACAGTGCCACTAGAGCTGGAATACTCAAGGAATTGAATTTGTAGGTCAATATCATGGTATAATGCAGTTATATGTAGTTCAGCCAATTATAGAGGATTAGAGGATTTGGAATTATATAGTTCAATGTAAAATTATAGTGGCCTTAACCTTAGTGTCCTCCATTTTGACATCGGTGCAACACACTATTTTATATCTATAGAAATTCTGAAGATTGTGGACCTCGAGATAGTGTAATTTTATGGTGTGATGACACTCAATACCCTATTGGATAAACATTAAGATAGTTTTCACAAATTTAAGAAGCTTCCCCTTGAGATAGGTAGTAATTAGTTCATGTGGAATCCTCTCACCCTTTGTGTGACAATGATTGATATAATTTTTTGGACTAACTTGATGGTTCCCTAGAAATCCCATATTAATTTTTGTCACTAGAAGGTTAATATTACATAATGATATGGTAGTTGAAATATTTAAAATTTATAATGAGATTGTATGAGACTCGAGAAACACTAAAACATCATGGGATGGTCATTGTGATAGACAATATCAATATTCATTTCTTGGTTGATTAGAGAATGTGACCTACATGTTTTCCTCATGTGGTGGATCATTTCATGGATTTCTTCCTTGATGAAATTTATAGGACTCCTCTCGAGAGAGAGGTAGAATTAACCGTTGAGATAGATCCTTTAGTGTCACTATTATCTATTCTCCCTCATAGTATGGTGCTTAGAGAACCTCTAGTGCTAATATAGTAGTTATAAGTCCTATAAACGAATGGTTTTATATGACCTGGTACTTCGCCATGGTGATCACCAGTCCTTTTTTAAAGAAGTTTTATGATACTCTTAGGAATTGGATGGATTAATAAGGTCTAAAATAGATCAAATTTACTATTCAGTATCCACTACCTCAATTTAATGATTCATTTGATCAGCTACAAGGTGAGAGACATTTTTTAATGATTTATTTTATATCAAGTTTCAATATGGTGTGTGTCAGTCCATATGACAAACGTCATATATAATTCTAGAGTAGGTATGTTTTTATGAGTATATTTTAATGTGGTTCAGTCTCATGAACATGAAATCTATTTTCAAATACTTGATGAATTGTATTTTCCACCCATACATGGAATCATTAATTGTAGTCTTTGTGGAATAAATATTTTTTTATTCTCATACTCAACACGACCATTCCAAAAATCTGTGTATTATACCTAATACACTAGATGAGAACCAGATTTATGTAAATATAACTAAATACATCATTTGGATTGAAAAAATTGACGTCCTGTATCACATAATCTCATATTAGGGAGTATTAATAGACCCATTGAAAGTGAGAGTTATAGTTTCATTAGAGAATCCTGGTAATTTCATTGATATAGGGATTTTAGTGGGGATTTAAAGTTATTTTATAATCTTAATTTTGGATTTTTTTTACAAAAAGATGTGCATCTAATATAAATAACTTGGAAGGGTTTGAAATTCATTTGTTCGGAATAATGTGAAAAGGACATCCAGAAATTCAATGGAATATTGACAACAATGTCAATCTCGATTCTTCCAAATCCAAGAACGATCTATAAAATTTATTACAATGCATCAAGAATTGAGCTAAAAGGAATTATGATATAGGAAGTTCATGTCATGGAATATAGGTCTCTTTATTTGAGTCCATGTGCGAGGAATTACTTGACATGTGATCTCGAGTTAGCAGATCTAGTTAACATTTTTTGTTATTGGAGGCCTTATTTTCCTAAAGATCATTATTTGGTGTATACTGGTCACAAAGGCCTAAAGTATGTCATTATATACTATGATCCAAATTTTAGAAAGTGTATATGAGTTTAATACATGTATTCATTTGAATTTAACCTTTCTAATATTCATAGGAAAAGAAAATTTTGTAGTTGATGCTCAGAGTTGAAAGACTCAGATATATGCATTTCAGGAGGCGAGTGATGAATTAAATATTATGGACCTATATTTAGATATCCATATTGAGGTTTAAGATAATAATAGGCAGACATTCCTCATATATTTATAAATGACATCTATCCTATTGAAATGATTAATGATGAATAAATTTTATGGTCCTGAGGACCTAGTACTTAGGGAGAGTACTTCATATGAGTATCCATCACCTATATTGAATGTTAATGTGGATGATACCTTATGAATACATGGGAATAACTAGGTTCAAGAAGACATCTAAGGGGTTTTGATGTAGGAATATCATGCATTAATATCAGTGGTGTATCCTGGAATCACAAAGATGTATCAAGAAACACATCACCAGTATTGGTCCCCTTTTATGAAATATGATATAGTCATCTTTGTTACTCAATTATACACCTATCTGTAGGTTAAGGAATAACATCAGTGATTGGATGAATTTTATAGTCATATACCATTCTTTAATAGATGTGGGATGATTTTACCATGGATTTTTGTTATATTTTATTATAGATTTTTTTGAGACAATGATATAGTTTGGGTCATTGTGAATTTGATAATGAAGGTCACCCACTTCTCTCTCATTTAGGAGACCTTCTCAATAGATGAACCATGGAGTATAGAAATAGGTATTTGGTACACCTTCATGGATATCCATGTTATTTCATATGTAATAGGGATCCTTTTTTTTGTAAAAAGGATCCAGTAGGGGTTGTATAAGGCCATTGGCACACAGGGGCTTCTATGTACACCATATCACATTCATACCAATGGAAAGATAGAGCACATGATTTAGGTATCATAGTACATTCTTCATTCATGTGCCCTTGATATGGGTGGGGGAGTTGGATAAACAAAAACTTCTAGTAGATTTATCTTATAATAATATCATCCAGGCTACCTCTATAATTATCTTTATACTTCCTTGTATGGTAGGCGCCTTCGTTCACCTTTATGATAATTAGAGGTTGTGGTGGTAGAACTATAAGGACCATATATTTCTTAGGAAACATCATAGAAGTTTCAACTGATATGGAATTGTATGATGACATCTCTGTCTAAGCATGATTCATATGCGAAATGTTGTCAATCACCAAATGAGTTTGAGGTGAATGATTTATTTTTACTATATGTTTCATGTCGGATGGTCCAAAATGGATTATGGGGTAGGGTAAGTTAGATCCTAGATTCATTAGAGCTTTTTATATCTAAGAGTGAATTGAATCAGTGGCATATAGGATAGCACTTATTTGAAGATACTAATAAATGAAAAATGTTTCTCACATGCCTTGGCACCATTGAATTTATCCATAATGATCACATATTTTATATACTACGGAGGTGGAGTTAGATGTAGATTATTATTTTGAGGTGTACCCAGTGTGTATCAGGGATTGAAGCATGAAGGATCTTTGAGGAAGGTCCATTCAGATACAAAGGGTGTTATGGAAGATTTAAGGAGTATAGGATAAGGCATGGGAGTGAGAGGCTGATGTACATTCTTAGTGATCGAATATTTTATCAACCAATCCATTACTACCCTCATTAGTAAAACATGGTGAAGAGTTGTTTTAAAGAGGGGAGGTTGTAGCGTCTTGGATTTTAATGAAGGTAAATACCATTTTCCAAATTTAAAATATTTTATTATCATATTAATTGTGACATGTGTCCTGAGGATGTTCTCAGAAGAGTTCTAATTGTTCAGATCCTAGATCCCTTGGTTTTGGGGGAAAATTCTTGGAGTAATATTTTTTACAAATAGTTCCCCTAGGCCTGCATGATTTGGTAAAACCATATCGGGTTCTATAGATAGATGTAGAGGGGTGAATGGTTAGACTAAACCACCTGAAATAGTATGGATATCCATTAAACATGTCTTTGGAAAGAGACATATTGGGCTTTCATGTGCTACACATAGATAGTCAAAGAGTGTGCCTAGATCATACGAAAAGTGTATTTGGAAAATGGCAGACACATGTTTGGTGCACAATTTGATCAACCATGTGGCCAAACTGTGCAACCTTCAAAATGGGGTAAATTATGATTTTAACTCATTTTTATTTATCCTTACCCATCATTTTCATTCTACTCCCATGAAAATTATCCCTCGCCTATTTGTAAGCTCTCCACCAAGCCTAATATATTATTCAATCTGGCCCTTCCATCTAACCTTCATTTTCATTCTCACATGTCACATTTGATCCATATCGATGATCTATATAATCCCCTTAATTAACTTATATTTTTATCTCCCCATACCTGGTTTCATTTTGGTGTGAGATAATATTCCCAATTTTCTAGGAATTTTCCAATTATTCTTTTTTCTACCACTATAGATCAAATATGAAGATTATTCCAGACAAGGAGTTATCCACAAGCCTATGGTACATGGTTAAATAATTTTATATTACCTTTTAAGTGTTTTAATATAACTTTTCCTTATTCCACATTCTATAGTCTTCTAAACAATTCCAAAAAATATGTTTTACCTTTAAAAAATTAATTTAAACATGTTAAGATGTTACCTTGATCTCATGCTAAGTCATTTGGTGAATGTATAACTCATTGGGTACCACCATATTGGTTGTCATGAATTTAATTTCTTCCTTAATATAAGTTTTTAATTTTACATACCACCCACTATGTGGTTTTAATTGAATTTAAATTGGATTTGACTTTATTTTTAAATTAATAGTTTAATTTATTTATTTATATTTGAGTGTAATGTCCATGTAATGTGTTATAAATAGAAAATAAATTATATAACATATCACACCCATTATATGATTTTGTTAAATGAATGTAAATTTTTAATAGAAAATTCCTTGTGATTATTATAGTTATACTATTGATATTAGTCATTGGACAATGGTTAAGGGATTTGTTGATCATGGAGATTCCTAATCCCCTATGTTGGGAATTGGGAATTTCATCTCACAACATTTAGTTAGATGATAATAATGATGTTGCACATTACCTTGCATTAGGTGTTGGGAATGAAGACTCATCCCACTATCTTGAGTGATGGGCATGAAGTCATTCAATCACATGAGATATCGGGAATGTACCCTTGGTCGAGCCTATTAGTTGTTTTACTTTGCTTGAACACCTGAGTTATGCCCATAGTCCTACTAGCACCTAGTATCTATGTATATACCTATATATGTCCTTACATATATTTTTTATATATATATTCTGTGTAATTACGTTACAATATATGTACTAGAATACTGAAATTAGTGTTATCTTAACCAATGCTGAAGTAGGGTGTGTCATAAAGGTGTCCTCGTGGAGTATGAACTAACTGGATTATAGCTTTCATCATTATTTCTTATTTTTCATACCTTAACACTTGTATTCCATACACACTGATTGGATTTGTCTAGAAAATGTGGGTTGTTTCTATAGTCGATTGTTACCCATAAAGATCACATGGATGTAGGTAAGGACTAGGAAAAGAACACAGTCAGGGATGATTAATATAGTTTTAGTATAAGAGTAGAGGACAAATCATATACTCATGATTCTATTAAACATGAATTTTGTATTTTGATATTTTTTATAACACGTTGTATATGAATGAACTATATATCCTCAAAATCCCAATTTTTAACATTAGCATGGAATGAAATAATTCAACACATCACTCAGCGTAGTACAAGATTAATATTACTATTTCTTGGATGATTTTATCCACTATTGGATATTTTAAATGAATTATTTATTATTTCATTTATATTATGCTTCAAATATTTATATTTTTTTATTTTTATTATTGTTCCACTCAGATAACTAAGGGTATAGTCTCCCCACCAAACCACCATAGACCATGGAAACTATTTGGAAGCCTCTAACATATGGGGATTCATGTTTGAGTCCATTTTAACCATAAACTCAGGGAATTGTTCAGTGGATCCCTAGTTTGGGTGTTATAGAAAAGAAACACTATTTATAATAAAAAAATTATTTGAATGAAACCAAGATAAAATTGACTTAAATAATATATCAAACTCATAATTTAAGTATTTAATTTCACAAATACTCAGATAACCCAAAGACATAATCTTTTAGTACCATGTAGAATAGTTAAATAAACATTTTAATATGTAATATTTTCTCTATAATTGAACATCTCTAGAATCCCCTCTATATTTCCAAAAAATACACTTATCTTCCAATCATGGTGTTAGGATTACATAAAAAGGGTTGAGATAAAATGTTCAGAAAGGGAAAACATATAAAATTTTCATCAAGGCTTAGATTATAACCAAATGACGAAATAAGGGTAGTGGAGGAATTTCTTGTAAAATTGACCATGGAAAAACATGAATTTTCTGTAAATCTTGAAATAAGGGCATATATTCTCAAATGGGAAAAACATATACCATGAAAAAAGTATTTGAAATCTTGAGTCAATAATCATATTTCAAGGTTATTGACCATATACATGTATAAATATTTCATGTCATATTACAATGGATTTTGGAAACACATAGAAATATTGAAATTATAGAATTTTGAAAAAAAATTCCCAAAAATCATGTCATGTAGAAATAAAATTCATGCACATCATGTTGTAATCAAATAAATTTCACACACCTAGTGTTTCAAGAAATAAAAATTCCCATGATTCATTTTTTGAAAAAAAAAATCACCATTCTTCATTATGTGAAAATACAAAACAGGCATGCTTCATGATGTAAACAAACAAAATACCCATGCTCCATGTGATGAACAATCAAAATGAAAACCCTTGATTTTGTGAGTAACTAATATACTCATGATTAAAATCCTTTTCTCATGAGATACATATCCCTAAAAAATTAATTTGGGGGAGATATAGGACCCCATCGATCATCATCTATAAAGATAGGTTCCATTTCAAAAATCATTAAAATATATATATATATATATTAATGAACTCATAAAAACTGATTGTATTTCTTAAAACTATTAAAAACACCACATAAAATGAAATTCAGAAATCATATAATACCATACCTTGTATTTTTTAAAATAATTAAATTTAATAACATTATATATAGGGTAATCAAAACATAGCATTATAAAATATAAACCTTATGAGGGTAAATATAAGTGAAAATTAAGATGTTTTCATAAAACCATTTAAAACATTAAAGTGTAAATTACTTTTAAAAAACATTTTTTTCTGAAGGGAATGATATGAAATTTAAAAACATTAATTGAAAATAAAATATCCTTCAAATTTCATAATGAATCTAAAAGGATAAGTCAAAATTATTTTAAGACATTTACTACAAAAATATTTTTTAATAACAGAGAAATAAAAAAACCAAAAGGTAATTGAAAAGATATAAAAACATTTTTTTGGTAAAAAATTATTTGAAATATCAAATTCGAAAATAGACATAAAGGCCATCAAAATAAAATTTTGAGTGTATGGTAAAAATATTGGTTTTTTTAGTATGGAAAAACATTTTGGACATTTTAAAATAACCTGGTTTGAATCCCACAATAGTTAAATTATTTTACGATTTTAATTTAAAATTTGATAAAGAAAATTTAATGTTTATCCAATATATATATAGGTGAGTAAATTTATATAGGATTTAGAATTAATTATTTCACTCATTCACCAATTGAATTATTGTATCTGAATGTTCTATATTTTTTGAAGAATGTTGAAAATAAAAAATTATGTCTTGTGTAACATTAAAATTAAAAATCATGAAGGAGAATAATAATGAAATTGAACAGAGAATACAATGAATTAAGAATTATATTGTGATAAAGTACGCCATATAGGTAGTATGTGTACCACCAAAATAATAAATAATTTAATAAATACAATATACCAATGAATGGAAATTAATGAAAAAATAACTTACCTAGTCTCCTAAATAGTTGATGACCCTCTAACATTGTTGGTGACTTTATTATTTCTTTTTTTATTCTCATAAAATTGATGTTATTAGAATTAATATCAGTTAATAGGTTATTATGTTTGTTGGATAAGATTCTTGGGAGAGTAAAATTTTGTACCTTTAAGGAACAATTCAAAGGTGAAGTGTACATTTGAAATGGTGGATGTGATATCCTTTTATAAGAGTATAAAACTGAAATTTTGGAAACACTCATAAAATTGTTCATAATTACATGACATTATTATATGGTAATTGGTTAAAATGTTTAAAATATTTTAGTTTCATAAAATATAATGTAGAAACTAATATTAAAAACAAATATAGAAACTTTTTTATTTTTTTCGTCCATTTACCTATAGTAAAAGTATTTTTACCATTTATATTTTTACTGGAGTAACAATTTTTTATACTTAGTGGTTAATTTTCATAAATAAATTAAAATTAACCTCATTTATAATTTTAAATTTATAATTTTAAATTTTAAATTCAATTTATCATATCATATTTCTAATCATTTGAAAGGAAAATTAAAAAATAACCAGTTTATCATGTAAAAAATGTTTTGGGGAAATGAATTTTTTCAGATTTAATTTATATGTAATGTAATGTTTTTATTATTAAATATTTAAATTACATAAATTTATTTATTAGTAATTTAGTAAAATGTTAGTGTATTTTATGAAATGTCAAAATAGGATTTCACTTTGAATATTATTCATTCAAAGAGAAGACTGAAAAGTATTATTATTAAGCTATAAGTTTTTAGTTATATAGATGTTCGACATAGTATATATAAATTCAATAAAAATTTTAATTTTAATAATTTTATTCCTTAAATAAATTTTAAATTACACAAATTATTTTATTAACTTCTAGGATACATTAATATAATGAAAAAATCTTTAAAATTATAATTTCTGTGAAAACTGTATTTTAGAAAAAATGTATATAATTTCAAAAAAAAATCATTCAAAGAAATTTTCATGAAAGGAGTTAAGAAAAAAAAATATTTTATCAAATTAATATTTGAAAATTTCTAAATTTAATTTTAAAAGAAGCTGGAACAAAATGAAAAAGGATTTCATTATATCTTTTTTCAATATTAACTCATATTAATTATTTATCAGCTAATGCTAATATCTATTAATGTTATTAAATTTTCATATCTACTATACATTTATTACTAATTTATTCTTAATAAGTTTAAGTTGGTTTATTTTATTTGTTTGTATCATGTGACATATGTTACATAATATATTATGTATTTTAATGGATTTAAAATCTTCAGACATTACATTCTACTCCCCTTAAATAAATTAAATCATTTTAATTTTGATTATATCTTACTAAATAAATAATATGAGTGATCCATGAGAAAATATTGATATGTCTTCTATTGATATATCCCCATAAATATCCATGATATGTGTCAGAAACTATTTTTTCCAAAATTATTCTTAGGAGTTTGTAGTGACATATCATTAATTTTTTCATTTCCAAGATAATTTTTCTTTCAATTTATAAAACAAAAAGGTTTGTATAATATTAAAAAGAATTATATTATATGTATATTAATGTTTAATACTTAGATTTTATCCATAATGTTACCTTCCTTCCAATTATAATATTTCATACTTATTTAATACCATAACTATCATGGGTATACATAGGTTAATTCAAACTTTTGTTTATCATACTTGTTAACTACATTTTCTAATTTAACATGGATGTTTATAATTTATAGTGAATCATAATGAGAATATGAACACACAAAAATATCCCTTGAGAGTTTTGGACTAGTTGTGAATTCTTTTTCCCACTAATCAGGAATCATCTTGGTGATCGATTCAATGCTCAACAAACCCATTTTGAGGTGATTTACCATAGGAGAATTTGGTTTACCCCCACATAGAAATTTATTTTCTAGAAGAGTATTTATTCTAGTAGTAACTATTTACTCAATACATGTAAATAAATTAAGATGTCATTAATAGTTATACTCAACAATGTTATATTCACTATGTTCCTTTAAACTAATCCAAGAAATCTAATATTGTCCCCAAAATAAATAAACTCTTCTCAGATACAGACTAAAGTTACCTAAGCTAATCATGGAATAAATAATACATTAATCTCATGATTTAATAAATGCATCTCACATATAGTATCATAACCCAAATACTTAAATTGTTACAATCTTATATATTAAAATCATAAACATCTTTATCTCCAATATTTTAAACATAATTGTTCTATACTAGAGCCCCATCTAAACTTCCAACAAATTACTTATCTTGTTATCTAGGGGAAGGGAAAATATTATAAATGGTTGAGAGAAAATGATCAAAAAGATAAAATTTATTAACATTTCATCTGGGGTAATATCTTAAGATTATGAGAAAACATTGGCAGTGAAGTAATTTCTTATCAAAATTAAAATATAACAATATTATTTTCCCATAAGTCATGATAGAATTATAATTAATCTCAAATGAAGAATAAATTTTAACATGGAAATTTTAGGTTTAATATAGAGACAATAAAAAGTATTCATGGGGTGTTATCATAGAAAAATATAAATATGGAATATCACATAAAATTATTATAGCACAAACCTAAGAATATGGAATTTATGGCCTTGTGACCAAAAACAATTCACATGATTCATTTTGTGAACAATGAAATTGAACATGAATTTGGTTGTAAAAAATTACCTTTATTATATTTTTGAATAAAAAAATTCCAATTCTTCATATTGTGAACATAAAAAATTCCAATGATTCATGTTTTGATCAAAAAAAATGTCCACGGTTTATATGGTAAACAAACAAAATAAAAATGATTCATTTTTTATGTAAGGAGAATTATCATTCATAAAGTTCTTCTCTACTAAGATATAAATCATTAACCAAGTAATTAGAGTATAATATAGGACCTTAACCTTCATTATCCACAATGATAACTTCCACTTTACAAAAATTCATGAATATATCTCAGCTATCCCATTAAAATAGAATGTGTTTCATAAACTATTAACATACATCACATAAAATTAAAGTTCAAAAACAATAGAACATATATACCATCATTTTCCAAAATAATTCAAATCATTATAATATATACATGGTGATAAAAACATCACATAATGAAAGATAATCTTTCGAGGTTAAATATAATGAAAAAAGAAAACAATTTTTACAAAACCTAATAACACATAGTGGTAAAAATTAATTTGTGAACAAAAAATTAAGGTAAACATTCAAATTTGGAAAATAATATTTATAAATAAATTTTCCTAGACATGAAATAATGATTAAAAAGTGTGTAGTTAAAATACATTGAAAATATCTTCTTCTAAAATAATCATTAATAATTAAGACTTTGAAAATTCATAACGTTTTCAAAATTGGTGACTGTAAATACATTGAAATTTTTAACTTAAAAAAATATAATAATGGATACTTGAAATGCGACATTAATGTTACCAAAATAAAATGTGGAGTGGATAATAAAACTATAACTATTTAATAATTAAAACTACTTTTTATATTTTTGAAATATTTATATTGAAAACACACATTGCTTAAAAAAATTTAAAGCTTCAAATTTATAATGATTTAAAAGGAAATTTATGTTTACCAAAGATATATAGGGGATAATAAAATGATATATTCTTTAAAATGAGTGAGAATAAAAATTATCCTGATGGATTATCACATTTGATATGTCTCAAGTTTTTAAATTATTTTGAAAATAAATCCTTTCTGTTTTTGTATATTTTATATCAAGACTCTTGAAGGAAAATGTCCATGAAATTGATCTTAGAATACCCTAATTGTAGTATTAATTCATTATATAATATATCAAATAGTTAGTTGTTGATGCCTAAAAATAAACATCAGAAAATAAAAAAAGGTATACATAACTAATATTGAGCATTATTCTCCCACCAATGTAAAAGGAAGAGGAGGGTGGTCGAGATCACATGAATCACTTGATCCCCCAAGAGACCCAAAATCACATGACCTGAAAAATGTCATACAGATGGTCATGTGGGGAACATAAACCTGTAAAAGTCCCCATGAATTCCCCTTGAAACATCCTCCTCATTAGAGGGCACCTCAAACAAGTGTCAGTCACGAAGTGGTAGAAAAAAATAACCCCCTGTTCATGAGGCCTGTCAACCAGTGGACACCAGATGAATCATCCTAATATCCTTATAAAATAACATGGAAATAACCATATGGGGGAACCTCTTGGTGTCATAAAACTCACATGATGCATCATCGATGGGGAGAATGATTGTACTCAAGAACAATTGATAAAACACCTGAACCACCTTGTCCTTTGTTAAATAAATAATGAAAATGAAAATGGGATAATGTGGAAGCCACTAAAAGACTTAAAAATCACCCAACATGCCCAAGCTGATCCATGAGACACCACAATAATCCAAATACATGTCTTCCCCATCACACGAATTCCCACTAGGATGTCATCCTCATCCCATTTAGGGCCTCAAACATGACTAGGATACCTCGTTCTTCCCCTTTGGTGCCATAAAAAATGTTATTTTACATGAAATGATCACATATATCCACATTAACTTTTATTGGTAGCTCAATGAATCAATATTTCCTTGAGTGACTATCTTTGGAAATACACATACAACCCCAGGAGATCCCTAATCATTGTAAAATAATAATTGAATGAAAGAGAGAAATAAAAGGATCCTATCTTGGTTATAAATCTCATGTGACATGCCTATGAGGTCCAAATAATGGTCTCATAAGACCAGTTGACTTGACAACCTGATTTTAAAGTTACCACCGAAAAACCAATCATTATCATGTATATGGTTCGGTACAAGTCACCTAAGATTGTGTGAAGGCCTTATAATGAGAATCCTTATTTCTTAAAGGCACTTGAATATACCAAAATAAAAATATAAATGACCCTTTTACCATATTATTCAACAAGACCCATTTAATTAGAAATAATCCAACAAATGTGGTGTTTATGGGATGGTATTATGGTCGCTGAAAATCATGTGACACCTCCAAAATGACTTATTATGGGAACACATAAAATGAAAAATGTTGAATCCCACAACCTTCTCAATCATTAATTTGATCGATATGTTCCATGAAAAGAGTAAAATAACTTTGGTGGTGAGGACCATAAATTACCCACCACATCAAAAAAATTCATTCTTACAAGAATCAAACGTATAGTCTTTTACATTAAACCTCACACAGGTGCCCCCAGACACCAGAGCGGGTTTCTCGGAGTGGTTGATCCCCCAACTAGAAAACATTCATGTCAGTAATATCTAAGGAACAATAAGAGTGATCATAAATCACGCATAAATCAATTAATATGATCATTCATAGATCATGTGAATGACTTATAACGGGTCTCATGAAGTACATCCCACGTATCTATTAAATATCATGAGACATAATGAATGATAATAATAAATTAATTTAAAGAAATTTAAATGAATATCTTGAAAATTTTCTAAAATATGGGATACATATGCCAATAACACATAAAAAGCTTTTCATGTGCATTGCTTGAACCACCAGAGGGATGAGAAAGAAATAGGACATTTCCTCTTGGTCATGTGACGCTCCATTGGTATACTATTTGGATCATGTTACATACTAGTTACATGTTAAATAATTTCACATATCACCCATCGAGAATTCCTAAAAATTCTCATGAATCAATCCAAGCTCACCATCCAATCCTTTGGGTGTCCTTTTGTCATTTAACAAAACTCATGTGATGTCCCCACAACACGCTATCCAAAGTCTCACGATAGAACCCAGTCATGTCAAAAGTCTCTTGTGATGTCCCCCACAGAAGAAAATTGACTCTCGTGATGAAACCAAGACAATTCATCAAGGATATACAGCACCCACCGAGACAAGTCAGACTTTCTATCATGATTACCTCCAATAATGTAAACTAGCATTCGGGATAACACCAAGTCATGTCTACCTAATCATGTGATGCCCTATAACCATATCATCCATTCATGTCTCACGATGTTATCTGGAAATTCATCCTTGATCATATTATTCCCCCAAAACATGCCATCATGGATTTTCAACACACCTTAGAAAAACCAACCAGATCATGTGATTGTGTTTGGACATGACTACCACATAACTTGAAATATCAAAAAATATCCAAAATTCCTTACAAATAATCAAGGAATGTCAGGTAGGTATTCAAGAATGTCAAATAGGCAAGAAGGCTAGGTAAAACAACAATCCTAGGGCTTGATATCTTTGTACACCCTTAGCAGGTAAGCCCTGATTAGAAGGGAAACCTTATTTTGTAAGATTCAATCAACTGAACTATGAGGAATCTGATTCTTACTATAACCAGGATACATATGACACCTTACTAAGGACCGATATCTATATTAGGAATTCAAATGTTAGTCACATTACAAAAGTCACACATCCAAGTTAAATGAGATTATTTAATTTTGTACCCTTGTTTCTTACACCGATCATAGATTACGTGGGATTAGGGAGTCGTAATGATAAAATCATTCACAGGAAAATCATATGTCATAGTAAGGGTAATGTCAGTGTGTAAGGCCCAATCAGTTGTGAAACATGATATGTCCCACATATAAGGGAAATATCAGTGTGTAAGACCTAATTAATTAAAGTATGAGAACATTGATTTCCATCATAACTGGGATACATAGGAATCCATCCTTAGGCCGATTATTGAACACATAAGGGTATCTACCATAGAGTAAGTCACACCATGTCTCTGACATTTCAAGCATTGGGACCCAATCAATCCCATGGGATGATTATTTTACACCATCCATCAAAAAACTATAAAGCTACCTGAACTACCATGATATCGATTCCTGCTATAATTTGGATTCATAGGATTCTTTCTTAAGGCATGAGCTCCATATTTAAACATCCCATAGGAATTCCATGCATATAATCCCATCATCCATATGTAGTGAGACAGATTACCTTTTATCACTTGTTTCTCACATCAAGAATGGGTTACGTGGACTAAGGGGTTTTTGATGGTCACCTCAATCACATCATGTATCTCCACTAACAAAGGAATCCTCAATAAGTAAGGGTGTATGAGTGGAATGATATAAATATCCTATATATAATGGAATATAACATGGGTAAAATATTGAGGTCATTAAAAACTATAGTAAATATAATTACTATTATAACCAGGATATATAAGACATTTCCTTGAGACTCATGATAAAATATGTGGTGCATGAGTGCCCACAGATATTTTCTTTACACATGATGAAAAACTGAAAGAGTTTATTGATCATTGTAAATTTTGATTCATAAAATAAATAGGATATGTAGGACGCCGCATAATGGATCAACACCCTCCTCAAAATATTATCCACCTTTTTGTATGGAAGAAAATTCCAATGTTGTTGGTTATACAACATCAGCATATAAGAAGCAACTCGTTACTAGGAAAGGGATGAAGAACCATGAAAACATAAAAATGGATTGATTAATAAGATCCATGTATTCTTCTGTACATTAAAATTTTTAACGTATGATCATTTTTGGGTAACATTTATTGTAATTGGATTAAGAATATATTCTCAAATGTGTCTATAATCTATAATAGAGTCATGTAGTAGGAAAAAATTCAACCCAAATGGGTGAGATGAGCCCAACATCACATCCTCTCAACCAAATTCATGACCCTATGTGACATTGGGTTTGAAAAATCAGTTGATCTTTGACCATTGTATAACCGGTATGTACTGAGTTATGGATGAGATAACTGTTGGGAGTTTCTGTTAATAATGATAATTGTGTCCTGATGTTAATGATTGTGATAGAAATTAATCCCTAAAAATCCACAATCGGGCCAAATTGATTCCACTTAACTATAGGTTCTTGATCATCTCTTTCCTTTCAAAATAGAAATGGTGAACTTGGTATGAATCTCTCAAATAATAAAATGATTGGATTATTACCCATCGATCTATTTTTTTTTGAACACTTTACAGAGATGAAAATGGTGAACCTGATTTGAATATCTCAAATAATAAAATGATTATTTTATTATCCATTCAGACATTTTTTTACACTATATTCAAAAAAAATTAATCCTGATATTAATATCTCAAATTACATAATGATAAGTTAATCATACACCAAGATAATTTTTTTCATATCCTAAACAAACAAAGCGGATAAGTCTTACATGAATCTTACAACTGATCCTCTACAACTGGGGCTACTAGGAAATAATTTCATCCTTGTGTTGAAAAGTCCACACATGTAGAATTTAGATATCATGAATAAAATGAAAATTTTATTAACCATGCATATCTACATGAGACACATCATGCCTGTGATATTACACTAATTTTTGGCTTTGTTCCTTGATGTCTACATGACTGCAGATACTGATCTCATCAACATCATCCTGATATGAGATAAATTCATCATCCAGTGATCATTCTAGTAAGTTTTCTATTGTTAAAACCACCATGGGTCACAAAATTATCTCACATTCCCGACAACATCAATGTTATTTGGCAAACACAATAATCTAGGAGTACCATAAATATGGTACCATCCTGACCCTCAATGTATCCCGTGAGGGTCTTCGAGCACTGAAGTTGATTATTCTTCATCGTATAGTGTAAAATATATCTAAAATAGTAACCATAGTTTCCATATCCATCCACTTTGAGAGATTATCACTGGTGTATAATAATAACCACCATCAATATCTAATTATGGTGGACTATAAATCCCTCCGAATTCATGAGCCACCAAGGAGGGAACCTGCCAACAACTATCACTTACATAATCCAACTAGTACCTACCAGTCACCTATTGAGGCTACCATAAAACACAATTTTACATTGTTTCCCATGCATAGGTTTCAAATAATTCATATCAAGAAAGGAAGGTGTTGTATATCCTTATGTGGTCACATATCCCCATTCTCAATGATAGTGTCTTTCGACATATTTCTCCAGTGGCCAACGAGTAGGCTCATAAACCTAATAACTCAAAAAAAGTCTATGAAAATATTCTAGTAGTTGGGATGGGAGAAGAAAATATCCTTTCCCCCATAAATGATGTCCATTTTCATATTCTAGTGGCATGAGGATGAAATATGTGGGTCCATATCCCCATATAAAATGAAGATATCTACAAGTACATAGTCGATATGGAAAATGTCCATCCTTATACCCCAGTTCACACTTTTCTGAAATAAAAATACATCTATGAAACAAATAAAAAACTATAGAAAAATATTCATGTAATGGTACAGATACATGGACCGGTTCATATTCCTATCCATACATCCAGGGCATCTCAACACTCTAATCAATATAAACAAATGGTGGATCGAGAGAAATTCTTCATTCTTTCTTCTATCCATGATGATTATCGGTATATTATGGTAATGGATGAGGTAAAAAACCACACTCATATTTCCATTCCAACTGGGCCACATTTTGTGACTTTGGAACATGCCTCAATATTAGGGAACATGCCTATCGAAAAATACTAGCATCATATTCCAAAGACCTAGGATCAGGCTAATATCCTAGTTCTTGATGGGGATCACCAAGTGAGAGGGGAATCTACCTAAAGAGAGGCTCATCATCATGCTTATATCCCTATTATAAATGAGGAAAACAATGTGATGATGGAACATGCCACATGACATGCTCATATTTCATTCTGTGAATATACCTAGAATATTATAGAAAATCATGGAATCCAAGTGCATATTCTTGCTTTCATCGACCAGTGATTGCATCAACATCACTATGAGGCAATATAAGAGGAGGATTACATAACTTCTCCCATTTTGGAGGTTAGTCATTATATTTTGATGAAGAATGAATATTTTGATTGGGCTCATATTCATAATCCAACTGAGGCTCACCAAGTGAGAGTGTGACATGCCTTGGGGATGATTCTTAATCCTTCCAATAATGATTGGCTGTATATTCAAATGGATTAGTATCAGGCTCGAATTCCCATCCTGAACGAGGCTCCCCAAGTGAAAATTTAAAATTCCTTGGTAAAGGATCATAATCATATAAATATTAATGGAAATATTTGGAATATTTTAGTATCATCTTAGTAGTGGTCTCATCCTCCCACAACATCAAATAGTTATCAGCAAGTATCATTAACCATAATACAACTAGCTCATATCCCTACACAATTCCAAAATATGAGTTAAAATATTCCATCCACAATGTAAGAAGAGACCAATTTTCATAATATCTATAAGGATGGTCTTTTTAGGTAATTAGAGACACATTCTCAATAATATAAGTGTCTGTCAACTATTCAACCGAAGTAGAACATGATATTTACCATGATAATACTCATCGTGGTAGTCTGAATATTGATCACAAGGACTCTATTTTTAATTTCCTCAATATTCAACCTCCCTAAGTCTATATCTACCACATACTAAAAAATCCTCCCCTTTACCATACACCTCTACCTAGATAGTTGTTCAAAACATAACTCCTTCATATATAGACGCACTCAAAAAATAATGTTCATCCACTTATAGTTCGCTATCAACATCTGATAGTAATCCAGTCAGGTCAGATGGTCACACCAATAACCATATTATATGGTTGGATTTGATAGAGTCATGTAAGTCTCATGAAGAGGAGGATGACATTGAAATATTGAGATATTTTTCTGAAAACAAAAATCTCATTCATGTTCTAGCCCCTTTATACATTTGACTATGATTTCACATAAGATATTGAAAAGGATTTCATGCCATATCTATATGAAAAGATTTTTTCTACTCATCAGAGACTAAATTATTGATATATCCCATATCAATGATATGATTATCAACATCATCTCATCGATACAATATTTTTAGTTTGATATAGCCCCCTTTTATGTAGCCTTGATCCGGAGAATGGAGGATCATGACAAACACTGATGCAGTTCTTGTCATTATGTCGTGAAAAATATTCTTCAACTGATTTATAGATTATCTCCAGATGTTTGTATCTGAATATGGGAAAAATATGAAGAAATGTACTTCACTAAGTCCCCATAACAACATAACCCTTAAAATATCACATCTGATAATGTCATAGCCTCTATCGAAATCAATGTATTGTGTAATGCATGATACAATTGGTTAGTAAAATAGAATTAACAAGCTTCAATGATTCCCAGACATCGCGGAGTGAGGGATATGATTTCCGAAGGGACATTGAACTATTCCCCTTAATTAAATGTTATTACATTGTAGACATGGAATCTGATGTCATGATCGACCGTACAACTTCATATAAAAAATTATTCACATCATGGGTTTCCATCGCACCCATATCTTATTTGAGTATAGTAGAACCACCTCAAATGATCCAAAATAGAAGGTTCCATATAGTTCATAATGGATAGAAGCCATACCACTAGGTTGGGGGAATATATACCACCACTGCTACCTATAGTATAATCAATTCCTAAGAGGATTCTTCCCAAAGCTGCAACAGTTGCAAACCTTGGGCTAGTGGGATGGGGACATTTATATCTCAATCACCATCACCATGTTAAGAATCCCCTTAGAGGGTCCTATAAATGTTAATCATGATTTTATATCAACCATAGTTTATTGGATTTGGTGAATTTATATATCAATGTCTATATTGGGATTCATTAAATCCCTGACTAGAATAATTGGGGCCTCAAAATAGTATTAATCAATGGTAATTACGTCCCTAAATAACACACATCCTATAGGGTAGAGTGATTCTTCATCATTATCACCGTAGAGATAAATAGTAATCTCTTGGTTTGGAGGTTAATATCAACCCTCAGCATCCCATAAGTTACCTCCACTACAAGTCAAACCCCTATTTTTCTGGGTCCATTAGTCAATAGTATTCAGAAACTACCTCATGGTATTTAATAACATGACATGACACGGTGAACTTATGATGAAGGAAATCATACCCTTTTAGGGTCACAATCTAAAATGACCCAATATAGAAAAGGTTTTGTTCAAATAACCTAATGAATTTAGTTCAGAATCAACTGGTTGTGTCGAAAGTAATGAGACAACCACCATTGCTCGATATGCCTCTATGAATGTCCTCACTATCAACACAATTGAATTGCTGGATCAAGACCCTAATGCATAGGGCCACAACACAACAAAATTCACCCCAAGATTAGGGTGATTTGGATGCACCAAACAATGTTTCATTCACCTAGAACCAAAGGAGGTTCCAAAATATAGAACCTTTAAATATCAAGTATCCACATCTATGGTAGAACACTACCACTAAAAAAGGTGTTTCTATATCCCAATCACTACCCAGAAGAGATGGAAATTCTGCTATAGATGAACAGTTATAACAATATGAGTATGAGATAAAAACTCTTAGATAACTCCACAAGGATATAATCTAGGGAAATATTTCAATTGGGTATCATCATCAGGTTGAGGTAAATATTCCTCCTCCAAAAAGAGTTGATTTTCTAATAATAGAGTCATTCTAATGTTAAAATGGATATGGATCGATGAATATTGTCTAATGAAATGAGGAATTTGAAACTAATCATGAATTCCCTACATTGTGGAAATAACCTCTCCCTCAAAATGGAAAACAGTTAGTCTTTTGATGAATTGAGATTTAGTATGAGACAAAGGTGAGGCCACCACATCTAATCCCACCCACTCCATGTAGATAGGATGCATCTCAAATAGTAATTCCCCCAAAAGATTCTTAGCATCGTCGACTATCTTGATACATTAATGGAATCCATGGAGGGGCGACATGTGCCAGTGCAACCTAAAATGAGGATATATCCCAAATGGGTGGATGATACTCTACCACCACCCAATTTAACAGATATTATCTTCTCTAACATTAATGATATAGGAGACCCTAAATGACATCTGACACACTTTTTATCTGGATGTGGGTTGACAATGGTCCCTTGAGATCAACCTAAGGAAAACAATCAGATGAGATTTTTATATAATCAGAGAGAGAACTTTTGTTTGGTAAAACAGTCTACTAGCAGGTTCCATTACAAGATGGGGAAGTCCTTCATCATAAATTTCATTATCAGTTCATTTCCAAGAAAATGAAAATGTAATTTTTCAAAAAGAATAACTTTAGTCAACATGAAAATGATAGGTTTTTTGACTTCATATCCATATCAAAATGATTAACCTATTCAATCTGTATCCATCTCTCATAAGAGAGACTACTAGAACTCTGTGCTAAAAATAACCAGGATGGGTTCCAAAAACCTCTAATCCCAATGAATTTATGAGGTGGGTTCCATGAGTTTACCAAAATGGAAAAATATAGTGAGTAATACCTTTAGTAAACTTGATCTAAATCATTATTGATTCCCTCAACCTAGGGGAAAAGGATATTCAGAGTAGAAACAAAATCTATCACTCTAAAGCTAGCAGTAGTGCCCATCTAAGAACCAAGGCCAGTCTTGAACAAACCTACACCTTATATTGAGAAAAGATAACAACAAAATTGATTTTTTATAGAATCACATATTAATCAAGGTTTCCCAAGATTTGAATAATGGATGAATTAAGTGTACCCCTTCAAAAATGAAAAAGTGCTTGGTTATTTCCTCAATATCATGGATAATATCCAGATCAAGATGCCAAACCCCATGATGCATAATGAAGAAAACCTCAATTACTATCCCAACTACTTCCCTTTCCTAATAAGTCTAGGTCATACTATCAAAGACTTCATTATCATCAAATACTTCCTTCATTTCATGGTCAATATTTGATAGGTGGTGTTTAATAACTCCTCAAAGAAGGTGTCCTGCACAACTGCTATCTAATCAGAGGAAAATGTTGGTTGGATGAATGTTATATCCTATCATAATAAAAATTCATATAACTATGTGACTTGAAAAATAGTTTATTGATATCTTGAATCCCAAAGAGAACATCTACGTAGACCAACAGCATATCCACCTTTAAGAAGGTGACATCAAATATGTCTCCGAAAATTGGGTGTGACCAACATTAGTAGGAATTAACAAAAGAGGAATCTAATTCTTCTCAATCATAAGCTCTATATCTTAAATATTTCTTCTCAGAATAAACATCATCATGGGAAACACCCCGCCAAATGGAACCCTCATTAGAAAGAAAATTTATATTTGGTTTTTTTAACATGATACACTTGGTAGACCCCATCTCTGATGAAGAATATTCATCAAAATATGAGTTCTCCACACAAAATCGTGTAAAGAATGGAAGCATGTGAAGGAAATTAGGATATAAGAGACAACATAGGTGTGGATAGACAAAATATTTAAAACATATCCCAATATAATACATATATTCTACTAAGATTCATGGTAAGAATCTCCACTAAGACAAATAGAGAGTTGCATGAGTCATAGATCCCTCCATCATTTTTCAATTCCCAGTTTTCCTATAAGATCCTCTAGCAGGGGTGTCACAATCTGATTAAACTAAAAAAATATGTATTGTTAGAGAATCTTAATCCACTAGAATTAGATTCTCCCTTGACCTCTGCACAATCTCTAGGCTCAACAACCATAGTTTCCTCGGTAACTAAGATACATTTCATGTATCATCCCCATATCAGGAAGTGCTGACATATGGCACAAAATAATGACATTCTGAGACAGATAGAGGTTTTCCTAACCATTCTCTCAATACTATATGCACTAAATATGTCAAAATAACTCAACGTGGCACTCAATAAATCTCTTCAAATTCCACAAGAGTTTGTGAAAAAAGTCTTTGTAGCCAAGGTTTATTGAGTTGTGACTATGCTATCAAAATTCTATGTTTCCATCTTGTTCACTGACCAGTATAAGAAATAGGTCATCCAAGGGCACATTAGTCCCCTATATGTTTTGGTAAGACCCAATATTGTTATTTTTTTATGGGATCTAAATTAAAATGTTTATGTGATCAACCTCATGAATGTTTGAACACTCCCATGTTTGGGATATAGATAACGGGACATATCTCTAAAAAAGTTTTCCATTTAATGGTATAATAAATGTGATCAAAGACCTCTCAGGAAGATCATACTTAAGACCCATTTTTTCATGTCACAACCAATTCGAAGTTTATAATCATCCAGCAAGACATCACATTTAGTGTCCTTATTGGATTCCCTTGGCTCCGTTACTATGTGGTGGTACCTTCAAAATTCCATCATGTTTTAAAATACCCCAGTAATGAAATGGTTAGAATACTAAATAGTGATAGATCTCTCATTGAGACTTATAGAGACACATATGTTGAAGTGGGTTTCGTTAAAAGTTAAGTTAAAACCCCAATAGTGGAGGATGATATATAGGTTGCATCACCCATAATCTTGGGGACCACCCCTTCCAATCATGGGATTATGCTCAAAAATGTATATGTTCTCCCAATAAATATATTAGTGCAGATATATTGGACCCTGAAGGTTCAATCCCATTCAATCCCAAATAATAGTGTTAAATAAAATCATTCCTAACATCTCTCTATAATGAAATTGTCAGTGGGGGATTATAATTTCTCTATTTATGACCTCTCTCACCCCGATAGTGATAGAAAAGCACCAATGTTTCCACCATTATATTAAATTGTCTCAATGCAGTAATAGGTGGATGAATATGATGATAACATTCAGAATGCACCTCCTGCATTTGATGGAGGTTTCTTCAGCACTGTTGATAAAAATAGATAGGTAAATCTGGGAACAAAAGAATACCTATAGCCTACTCTGATTAGTGCCACCATGCTTCTCGAAGACAAATATATATATATATATATATTTCACTACTGAAGCATCAAAGATAGGTGTTCACTTGGAACTATATTGAAATACGTAGATTGAATCTAGATATGGCTAAGAACCATCTAGGATTACCTGATGATCATAGAGACTTTGAAAAGGCACCTAGGAAAATTTATCCCTATCATGCATCCAATGTAGAGGAATAATATTTCAAAATGATGAAATCCAAATTCATCCTATAATTTCAATACACAAGATGGCCCACAGACATTTTCCATTTCCAGATAATATGATAAGATTAGGGTTTGTATCAATTTCAGATACGTTAATCGGAATATCCCAAAGGAAGATTTACAATTGCTGATCACAAAACACTTGATTGATTCAAAAACTATCTTCCAATACATTTCCTTCCTGGATGGGTATTTGGGGTAAAATTAGACAAAAATGGACCCTAGATAAGAAGAAGTTATATCCTTCAGAGCACCCTAGTAGATATTTTTCTACAAACTAACTCCCTTTTGGTTAATAAATGTTGGTTCTACATATAAATTATTCATTCATCATATCATTTTTTTTCTTGTTAATAATTGAATATTTTTATTTTGATGACCATAGGGTAAAATACTGTTAGGGATGTAGTCACTTCAAACATCTCCAAACAATATTTGATATTATGTGATAGAATAGTCTATAGATAAATCCCATAAAATAAAACTTCAATGTAACATCTGTTAGATTTACTTTATTTATAGTATGCCACCACAACATTGATGTAGAAAATTAGAATAGTAATTTAATTTTAGCAATGGAATCCTCCATAAATATTAAATAACTATAGGGAACCCAAGGGAACCTTGTCTACATTTAGTTTTTCATAGAAAGCATCGCTTTAAAATCACCCCTTCACCAGGATAATGAAGAAGGTAACTAACTATCAATGGTATGATAAATTGAAAGAATATTTAGAATTTATAATGTTGTAATTACTACACCCATAGGTTCTAATCCCTCTGGTGTATGGAAGGACACTCATGTTACATGTTCACACTTTGGAACACTCACTATGCATGCTCCTCGCACTAAAAAATGATGAGGGGAGTTAGAATAGTCTCTAATTCCTCAACTGAACTGTGCCAGGTGTCGAGTCCTGATACTCTGATGTTAATAAAAAATTAATTGAACACATATTCATAATAAAAAATCAAATGCATCACATATAGATCAACAAATTCTATCTGGTGTCTTGTACTAATCCACTCAGGTACATCCTTAACCATCCAATTTTGACTAGGTGTTTAGCCCATTGAGTAGTAATTATATAGAAATTCAAAATTCAGTTAGATTCATATAAATAAGAGAAAGGGAAACCCCTAAATGATTCCCTATTATATCATCTTGCTCGAGAGAATACATCAGTGGACACCAGGATTCCAAATGTGGAGATCTTCTATTCCCATGATACTCCCCGTAAATGGGAGATGTATTTCGATGGAACCTTCCAAAATCTTATCATACAATGTATAGAAAACATGGGACTCAATCAGGTTGGATTATGGATTTTGTATTTATTTAAAAAAAAAGTAGTATTTCCCTACTAATTCTCACTATCCAAATGCTTTATGAATAATGATGCAGAATATCAATCCCTCTTTATTGGGATGTAACTAGCATTACATATGTAAACAGACTACTTGAATATAAAATGGGAATCCTAACTAGTGATAAAGAATATCATTGGTGAATATTCCATCAAAAAAGATTAATTGTATCCTCCCATTAGATATTTCATGTGTCATATGGAAGATTTCCCTTTGGATCCCACATTGTATCATGTTCCCCAATCACATAAATATTTTACCAACCTGTTGGCTAATGCATCCATAGTCTTTGATGATGCTGATCAAGAGGAAGAAATATTCTATATCACATATCAAATAATGGTCTTGTCAATCATTATTTTTGATTTTGAATAAATCAATTAGGTCAACACCACATTGGAGCAAGATGAACCGATACACACCCATGGATGGGTAGATCCCATAATTAGTTATCTCTAAAATGGGAATCTCTTGAAATAATGAGCTGGAAGGGAACATGTTCGATGTCGTGTAGTCAACAGTACCCTATTGGATGAACAAAATGGGAAATGAATCCCTCTTCAAGCAAGGATTTGATGGAATCCTCCTTGGATTAAAATTAGAAATAAAGTTTAACACCGTCATAGAAGAACTCCAAGTAGGATCATGTGACACTCATATGTCTGTGACTAGGCTATCACATTAAATCAGGAGGTTGGGTTATTATTGGTAAACTATCATACATGACTATGTAGAATTCACTAGGAAATATAATTAATTCCATATCTATGAAAACAGCATCCACCAACCTCCATAATTATAACACAGACCTAAATTCATCTATTTATTTTCAATTTGGGGAATATATTTCATGAGGCCATATACCATATCCACTACTATGTATTCTGAGTACAACCTTAATGTTATCGATATCTTTTCAAAATGGTATGAGGAAATACCTCAGAAAGAATTCCAGACAAATAACATCATCAACATCATAAAATCCCATATCATCACCAAGTTTGGATTCCCTCACATTATATTGATGGGAAAAAGAACCATATTCTATTCTACAAAGATAAAAAATGTACATGGAGTAAAATATCGAGTCCAATCACTCATCTGGATATCATACGGTGGAAAATAAAATGATATAAGATTTCAATAAGAATTATTCAAATATAATTTATAAGATTGTGAACAAGGATATGTTGTCTTGGAAATACAAGCTCCTCTGTGCTTTATGGTCCTTGTGTACGACCATCCATAATAAAAAAAATGCCATACTCATTATTGTAATGGACTGAGGTGGCTATACCCATTTAAATCTAGTTTTATTAACATAGAATATCAATTTACAGACAACTATTAAATGATGTAAATTTTCTAATGTGGTGGGATGAATTTGAGAGGCTCGATGAGAATATGTTTTGTAAATTGTACAACCTTGAATTCCATCAAAAGTAGACTGCCTGAGCCTTTAATAAAATGTTTTTCTCTATTAATTCCTCCAAGGAGAACTGGTGTTCACATTCGAGAACCTAATGTTACCTGGAAACATGCCTCCAATGTTGGAACCTAGATGGGATGGAACATAAATCATACATAAAGTATATCTCAATGGATCTTAATCACTAACCACAATGTATGGGGTGAATTTCACACTATCCACCAATGCGAGGACTCTCAAGAAATACATTTTATATGTGTAATCAAGAAAAATTCACATCATTAAGTCTTTAAAGTGTACTATTTCCCATATCCGAACAACATGAATATAAAGTCTATTGATGTTTCTTAGTAAAAAGACATTAAACTGCATGGAGTCTCTTAACCTGGATGTAAGATGTTAAACTGCACAATATATCAAGTCCTAGAAGCAATACATTAAATTGTATAGTAATCCTTTTCCATAACTCATGATGTTAAACCACACATCAAACCTCATTAATTATTGATGTAAAACTACAAATATCCATGATATCTTTCTTCATTCATGTCGAGTGATCTTCATCATTTCCACAAGATGTTAAACTATGTAGCTAATGTCGTTACCACAAGACATCAATTTTCAGGTGTTTCTATAACTACATTTGGATTAATTCTCATTTTCAATGAGATTAATAGGGACACCTCAATCCTTAATCTTCATCCCACCACTATATTCTATAAAATTACCTTTTCATATATTAATTTCCTCTACATGGAGATATGAACCATCTCTATTATTTATTTCTCACATTGATCATAGCTCATATGAGTATAGGAATTTTAGTAAGGGATATCAAGCACAAAAAAGGTGTTACAACTCGTGGAAGGTTTGTTGTGGACCTAAATCTAGGAACATAAAATGAATACCATGATTCCAGGCCATGTGATATTAACACTTCATTGTTGATGTCCCTTGCATGAAATAAAACTGCACATTCTTGGGGATCTTGCCTAAGTGGACAAATTTTTTGGAATTGGTTGCTGCCAACCCACCATTCAATACAAGTGACTTGATTCCTAACAACATATTGCACATAGTGTTTCCTATATATTCAATCATTGGTCCAATTGAATTAAATATAATAAATTCCCACTCTATTCATATAATAAAGACTTATGTAGGAAGTTCCTTTCATCATGAACTATGAATGACTTGATTCTGATTGACATAGGATATGTAGTAACACCAGGTTATTATCCTTTGGTCCATCAAAAATACCCCCTTTCATGATGGGAAGCCAACATCCTTTTCACATGATGTTAAAATACCCAATCCCTCATGAACAACATGTGGAATGATTCATGTCATCACAGGATATGTAGTGTTGACCAGATCTCCATTAATGTACCTAAATGAGACAATCAATGGGAGAAATTACCACCTCTTTGTACGGTCCAAAAGTGTATATAGTGTTTCCCATTTATGAACAACATGTGTAATGATTCTTATCATAATAGGAAACATGGTGACACTCATATCCCAAATCCTAGGTCCATCTACAAAAACCAAAAATGAAAAAAAAATCACCCCAACTACATAGGGGTTGAGTTATACAAACTCATTTTTCCTATATATGAGCCATATATGCATATGGATTTATTTTGGATTTTATATATCAGGCATACGTTTTTATGTCAGTTCCTAGAAAACTCTTAGAATGATGTTAAACTACATGAAAAATTTTCTTATGCCATGACATTAAAACTGCATAATAAAAACATACTTATAATAGAACAATAAACTACATAGAATGAATTTTAACCACATGATTCTAAACTTTGTAGAGAAAAGTATGTCCCAAATATATGACATTAAATTGTTCATATCATCCCACCATTATTATTCCTTATCAAAGGTCCATGTGATTATAACCACCGGTCGACCAGAGTATTGGGTACTTCCACAATATTTTAATCACCTCAATTTATTAAAAACATTACATGTATAGAGTACCTCAAGTTTTCACAAATAATTCATAACCCTTGGGAAAATATACCTATATTTAAGGGACCCTTTATTTGATAAATCATGTATACATATGGTTCCTTCATATACTCTTATGTTCGTCAACCAAATGTGTCAATCTGCAAAAGGACATTCTGATCCTTGTGATCCCTGACATCACAATGACAACGCTAAATACCCTAGTGTGTTTTTGGTTATCTTTGGTATTTTTATCATGTATTATTACTCGTGACCTGAGAACCTCATCCCATGATTTACAACATTTCCATCTCCTGCTCAGAAGGACGTTGGGGTACTCTTGACCCTGGGTATCCTAATTAATCTCTTTTCTATCTATCACCATATTAGGTCCATGTATGTCACGATCAAAAACTACCTGAACTCTTTTCAAATATACATGGCCAAAAACTCCAACCTATAGTATCCCAAATCAAAAGACCCTAAACTACTAGTTAAGGAGACATAGAAATTTTCTGATAAAAACTCACAAAGGGTGTCCTGAGTAAAATTTAAGTTTTCACGTGATAAAATCTTCATCTCCAAAGATTAGGAATCAATTTTTTATAAATAAATAGATAATAAAGCTCATATATTCTGCACTATAGCCCTAGTAAAATCCAAATTATGCTCACTGGACCCCCTAGTTTAGTAAAAATATTGAGTAATGGTTTTTCAAATATCCTCTCCAAACGAATATCTTTTCTGGGTAGTGACACAACTTTTACAGAGCACAAACACTTCTTGGGTATTACTCTTTCCAAATATCACACTTCTTGATTTGAGTTCCTCACATCACTGTAAATCATTCATGGCCCATGGAATAAGTTACCAGACTTCAAGGGAAAATTTTCTTAACTATTCATTTATACTAATGGATCCTGTATATGAACCCATGGTTTTCAACAAAATGTATCACTCTACAAAATGGGATTTCTAATTATTGTGAGCCCTGACATCACCAAGGATGAACTCATCACCTCGGTGTGTTTTGGTTCATTCCTGGTATGATTGTCCCATATCATCGTCATTTCCTAAGAACATTGGACCATGATATATAGTCTCTATACCAAACTATCTGAGTGATTTCAATTTCCACGATGTAACATTGTGGTGTTTTTTAATCTTTCTCAATGCTAGAATAAGACATTCCATTCTCGAATCATTGATGGAAAACACCTAGTTATTTTAAACCACATGGAATATGGATGGAGATTCACAATTTAAGATTTGAACATCCCTAGGGTGCCAAAACACTTCTAGGATTTCTTTTATCCCATACCCAATTTCATCATCTGTATGTTTCAGTCATCCCAAATCATTCATGGACCTTTTAAAGTAGTTAAGATAATATTTTCTCGACCATTATACCAATGAAAAATGGAATTTACCTATCAACTAAAATCATATCCTCCTTACAAGAAAGAAAATTCAATCCTTGTGAGTCTTGGAAACACTATGGAGGAACCTGTAATCTTAAACTGTGATAGGTCATCCCCAATATTTTTGTCACATTATTATTCAGGGACTCAAAATTTTGGGTTATCACTTATACCACCCATACTCAAACTATTCAGTTGGACCTATAATCCCTTTTATTTTACTAAAAACCAATTATTCCTCCAATAAAACTTCAATGAACTTCGGAAATTACTGGAGACACATCTTTTGTGAAATGGTACCAGTAGATGAGGGGTTTTACCTACAAAACAGATGCCTCTCCTCCTAAAAAGTAAGGAGATATGATCCTCCTGAGCCTCGACAACACCACAAAAGAACTCAACACCCTATGGTGTTTTGGGTCATTCATGTCAGGTGTGCACCGTATTCCAAGATCATCAATAAAATCCCAGTAGAAAGTCTTTAAACATCATGTCATCTAATGGCCTAAGCCAAAAGACCATTAATTTAAGAGATAAAATGAATGAGATAAAATACCATAAATGTGATTGAATGTCTGGGCTAAATCACCATAAAAATATATAGAAGTTTGTAGTTAAATGACCTTAAACAAAAGTGATATATGTTCCTAGATAAAATCCCCTAGACTAGAAAAATATAAGGTCAGAGCAAAATGACCACTAATTAAATAACTAGATGGTCTATGAAAAAATACTGTAAACTAAAAAGATAGATGGTATGAGATAGAATACCCAAAAAAATAATTAGATGGTCTGGGATAAATGACCCTAGAATAAATAGATAGACAGCCTGAGCTAAAAGACCCTAAACTATATGAATTTAATTTATAAGATAAAATACACCAAACTACAGTGATATAATGTATGATCGAAAATATCCTAAACTAAACAGATAGATGGTCCAAGCAAAAACACCCTAATCAACAGTGATTGAATGTTCGAAATAAAATACACTAAACTAATGAGATAGATGGTTGGATCTAAAAGAACATAAACAAAAGCGATAGCGGGACCATGCCAAATGACTATAAAATTGTGCATAATAGAGAGTTAGTCTGCAAGTGTGGAAAATCTTTTAACTCTAGTCATATTTCCTTTGAAATAATCATTCTTTTCTCACCAAGTCTATCTCATTGAAAAAAAGTGAAAACTACCTCATGGAATTGTATTGTATTGATGTTATTATAATGTGAATCATGTGATCTTAGTATAAAAAGATAAGATATATCAATAAATAATATCACATTATTGGGAATTCAATAGAACTTGTTGATAAGAATCTATTATGATTTAAATTTTCAAATCCATTCATTAAGAATTACATGATATTATGAAAAGGATGGGTATATTTAGAGATTCATATAACTTCAAGACACCTAAAATTCATGCATATATTGAATGAAAGGAAACTGGGCAACAAAAATTGAAGGTTTATAAATCCATCCATTGGTAGTGTGAAATAGGTGGAATCTCCACATTTTGGAGTCTCTCCAATAATCTTATAAAAAAAGTGTGCATAAAAATAAAATATGATTTGACATGATAAAAAATCCATGTCATAAAGAGTATAGTGAGAAATGTCAATTTAATGTGGAAGTGTCACTCATCCCGCCTCTTCTTCTTCTACCCCAGTACGGAGAGTCTTGACTAAAGTAGTCATATCATCAACTATATTTCAAGTAGTTTTTAATGTGGATTATGAAATTGAAATTTCGTGCCTTATGTGGGATATTATTTCATTGTATCTCCATATTTTCATAGTCTATACATACATTTAGGATTATAATTTAGATATTAACTATAAACACTTCTCGCGCTCATCTAATGTCTCTTTCTTCTGATTAGCAAGGGGATCCTCACTTGTAAGATCATGTTAGAACCAATCATTGTTTCTAAAAACATATTGAGTCAGGATACTTTTCTTCAATAATTCATATAGTGGTTTTAAATGAAAAACACCCTCAAAAATTTTACCAAATATAAAATTAAGGCATTCACCTTAGTCAGGAAATATTTCCCAAGGAGTCATAGTAATAAATGCATAAATCTACTTCTAGATAATCCTATGTCAGTTGGATGATTTTGTGACTAATAGGTTGGGAGTTCCAAAATTAGGAATATCTTGATGAGATGGAAAAGAAATAAAATATGATTATCCATATCCACTCCTTAATAGTTTTATCACACATAGCTTGTGTTGAAGGGTTTATTTCAACAGTAGAATGGGTCCCATTATCATAATGATCCTTAGTAGGAAAATGGAGCTTCCTATATGTATATCCAACATCTTTAATCAACCCCATAATTTCCATGGATAGAGGGGATAGTGATGAAAATGTATTGTCCACATGAAGAACCTAACATCCTAGCACACCACCCTAATAGGATACCACCCAATCATATGTATTATCTTGAGTTATAAATGAAGAAGCGCCAAAAAATAGAATAATGATATCAACCTCAGTGTCTTCCGGCACTAACATCTTTCAAATCTAGAAAATGATTGAAGGGTATGGCTCTCCTTGAAAATTAGCCTAAAGAAGAGGTGATACCCTTTAGGTGAAGCTAATATAACGAAAAAAATGATATGGTGTATATTTCTCATAGATGATTAGATCATCCAACATGGTTGTAAGAATTCTTTCTCAAAGGTAGATCATATAAAACCTTTTGTTGAGATAATTATTGTCGTTATGAATGATCGGAAATTTGATGCCTAATAAGGGGTGAAACCAAAGTTATTGGATCTGATTAACAAATCCGTAACCTCGTTATATTGTAGTGACATATCCCCAATCCCAAATATATATTGCAATCTTGTATGATTTATAGAATTATGGATCCTTGTGGAATTATTATATTTTTTATCAATATAAAAACACCCCTAATCTTCCAAATAATAATTATACATGGCCACTAATCCTATAGGGTTGGTTGGATTTTTGAATTCAAACCAATATTTTATATAGGCTTGTAAGGGTCAGTACCACCAGATTATGATTTTTTCCCTCCCCTAGATGCACTGTCATTACCAGCAGACTGACTCGGGTTCCTAAACATGCATCCTATGCTGGAAAAATTGATCCAATCATCCATAAGGCCCTAAATCCTACTAGCCTAAGGATTATAGAGATATTTTACATCATTATATATTCCCATGAAGTATGATATCTATATTATAAAATTTATCAGTATTAGATATAAATATCATGAACGTGATGGTAAGGGCACTGATGGATGCATATAGTAGTTTCCTAAACCTTAAAATGAGAAAAAAAATGTTGATCATGACTTTGAAAGAGATAAGTGGGTACACAGTATGTTCATTTCTCATCTTCTCTTTCAAAATGGTGAAGATGTCCCTCTCTAAGACTAGTGTCTGTAAATTTTCATACCATACATCTTATTTATAGAGGAAAAAATTTTACATCTCTCAAGGACATGCGATCCAACCCAGTTATTAGATGCCACAAAGGCCTATTCCCACCTCACTATGCAGTAAATGAAATGAGTTACTACAGTGACACCAAAGGAAGATCTGTTCCTAGAGAATATTAGGATGCAGACAAATATCAAATCAAGATAACTATACTACTTCATAAATATGGTCCTTATATACCAAGTTAGTGGAATCTAATAATATTTTCCTGACTGAGAATGTCCACACCCATCCATCTGAAAACATTCCACCCTAGAGATCCCACTTAGCACTCCATTTTCCAACCAGGAAATTCAGAGAACAAATGAATATACTTGAGTAAATCTATGGAATATAATGGTGAGTGAAATCACAGCCATCAAGACCCAAGGTAGTGTTTTCCAACATATAAGACATCCCTGATGATTAAGGAATGACAAGTTGGTGAACCTTAAAAAATTTTGTATGAGAACTATCAGGACTTGTTAACACCTAGTAAAATAGTAGATTAACATCTGATGAAGGATAGAAAACATTTTCTAGTACTCTAAAAATGTATAGAAGATTTTTTTGTGATAAAGAATAAATTAGAAGCTAAAATTGAAGATGTTTTTTTAGAATCTGAATATCAAAAATCAAATGGTGTTAGGGGTTATCATTTTGGTTTTTAGCAATCATGGCCCTTTGATTAGACATAGACGAGGAATGTTGATGAGAGCCTAAATCTATAATAATAATAGTATGTGGGGTATTTAAAAATTATAAAATAAAATATTTTCAAGAGAAAGGAATAAAACCGGAATCATCATGGACATCGCATTAATCATCATGGAATTCGAATATCACATAAAGGATTTGTGAACTTCCTGACTCCTTAAGATATTATAGGTTATATAAACCCACAAGGAATTGTGAAACTTCATGATCTGTTAGATGAAATGAAAACATCTAACCTGAACATCGTCACATGAGTTTCATGACAGTAAAAGGATCATTTTATCAATCCAGTTGATCCCATGAAACCCTAATGAAAATCGAGCATCCACAAAAAATGGTAAAACAAGTGTTAACGGTTTGATCATTATTTATTCAAACAGACTCCTAGGAAAATGGGTTCTTGAAAAGAGTTCTCATGGAATTTTTTTGCAGCGAATTATTATAGGAATGTATCATGAAGATGTTATGTAATGGAAGTAGCTTGAGAGACCTCTAGAGAAATATGTGGTAAGTTAATGAATCTATAATTACACGAACTGTTATAAATAAAATTCCCCTTTTTGAATTTATTTCCAAGCCTCATGAAGATATATTGTTATAGAAAACACATTCACTTATTTATTTTATTATTTAAAATATCATTAAGAATCATTAAAATTGATAATATAGCTATTGAATAGTGTTTATGTGATTAGTATAAATATTTGGTTTTAAAAAATAAATTTAACACAGACAAAAGGAAGTATCATAATAAACCAGTGTGAACATATCCTATGAAGGAAATTTATTTTAGAATTCATGAAACATTGATTTTATGGGATTTTCCCTTGACTAATACCCGTATTTGATCCAACAACTTAAGAATTAAACTATTTATGAGAGAATTTTAAGCTCAAAAAGATCACAGCCCAAACCATGTTTGAAGAACCACCCCATGAAAGTCCCACCTTTTTTTAAAATGTAGGGGCGGAAGCCTCATTTTTATTATTAAAGAAAATCAAAGACCTCTTTTTAACTGGGTAGAGGGAGACCCATTACATATCCCGAAGGCCCAGTGGGCTTGTAGCCTAATACATAGCCTATAGGCCCAAATTTTCTGCCCTAATTACCATTCTGTGAATAGTAACCCACCTGCTATAGTGCCCACACAGTACTGCCACTGCTACACTTCCCTACCGCCACTATAGTACCTGCTGATCTACAGTATCTCCGCTGCTACAGTACCGCTACAATACCTGCGCCCAATGGGTTTTGAACCCCCATTTTTCATGTAGGATTACGGGGTGCTTACCACTAAGCTAAACCCCAACTATATGAAAGCCCCACAATCACAGACCTTACACTGATGGAATTTTATTTTGTATTGAAGTTATTTGTATTAGGACCCTAAAAATTGGATCATATACTTCTTTATATAATATTGAATATATTTTCAACTTATTATTATTAATTTATAAAAGATTTTTAATTTGAAACAATAAAGTAGTACTTGTTTTTTAATTTATATTTAGATTCAATTAATGAATTTTTTAATTAATGGATTTAAAATTTAAATAAAATTATAATATTTTTTAATATTTTTTATCACATAAAATTATCTGATAATTTTTATAAATTCAAATGTTGTTTTTATAAGGGTTCGAAACCTATTATTGTAAAAAACTAGCATTTATTAATAAATATAGATTTTATTTTAAAAGTTAATATTCACATATTTTTATTATTATTTAGATAAAATTAATATTATTTTATGAATCAAATATTATAAATTATCTAATGGTGAATTTTGCATAATTTTCTAATGTAGTCGAATTTCCAGGTAAAAAATAAATATCGTATAAATATACATTGTGTATTATGAAATTATAACGACCCAAAAGTGAAGCAATAATTACTATAAATTGGATCTATGATCCAATTTAGGTTTCCCTTTAAAATAATGTTATTTTAAGTTTATCTTATTTATTTTTTAAATCTGTTATGAATCCACCAAAACATATAATATATTTTATGGTTTTAAAATATTTTCTTTAAGATTTTGATCCACCTCTACATAAGTTGGAGAATTATTTTAATAATTTCATCCATTTTCCTCATAAAATATGATAACCACTATATTTTGGTATAAACCATTGGAAAAATCGATGATACAGATTGTGGTTTTTGATATTTTATTATGCTGACTCCGAAACATATATAATAAAGAAATCATCTTCATTTCATATATTAACTCACACAAGAACCCATTTTTGTTCACACTAAATCCTCGGAACATAAACATAATCTATCCTAAACTCTATAGTGCCCTTCCATGGTGACCTAATCTCTCAAGAATCCCCTCCTATGATTTTTAAGTCATGCACTCAAGTAATGAATCCTCCTATTCCTCCCCTCCATTCAAAATCAAGAACATTCTTTGAAATTAGTTCATTTAATTTCTATTTTTTTTATATTTATTCATATATAAAAATTAAATTACTATTCAATTGATCTTATTTGAATTAGGGATCATTTATCCTCCCTCATTTTCACCATTACCTAAGATGCCATAATGCCAAAATTCCATAATGGATCCTCACCTTTTCTTATTTATTCGGGTTTATTTATGAAATTATGCATTCTATATCCATTTCATGAAGTTTGTACACTTATGTACATATCTCTATTAATTCCTATTTTATTTCCAAATTATTATATTACCTTTTTTCTCTTGTGGACCATTTTAATTCATTTTAATATAACGTCCTTAGGCTGTTGAAATTTCACTAGGATAATTCGTGCCTAAACATTTTTATAGTGAATACCATTCCCATTTTTAAATAAAATTTATTCACTATTATGAACATAAAATTATATATTGGGTACATACATGTATATATTTCACATTCCTTGATCTTGTAATAACTTATGATGATGAATGAATCCATTTGATATGATCTATGTTACACACATAAACAAGATAATGAAATGAATATGATGGGTATGTACAGATAGCGCTCTAATGATTTTTTTAATGGTTAGTATCCTGACACGTCACATTGGGATAGGGAGTGAACCTTATTACATAATGGTACATTGTAAATCATGATTTCATATTGGGTTTACCCTTGACCTTTTTTATGATTCGATGTTTTAATGTGTTTACACATTTGTCTTGTTCATATTATCATGTTATATTATGCTTTATTAATCATGTTATTTTATATTCTCATTGATAAGGTTATTTTATAACATGAATCACATAATCCATATTTATTCCATTATTGTTCTTTATAAATCACCACATTCTTATGTATGTCCCCAAGTTATCCCCTAAAGTTTTAATATTGTAATAGTATGTTGAGAATGTTATATAAGTTTTCAATAAAGATATTGTATTCCATATTTATGTTGTTATGTAATATAAAAAATTCTAAAATATACTATACATATCGATCATCCAAGTTTTGTTACATTTATTCTTATCTAATAAATCATGTATTAATGTAAAATAAAGATAAGGCTTCTTATAGTGGGTATCAAATGAAAAGTTTTGTTAAATTTGGGATTAGTATTAGAAAACATTAGCCAACGCGTTAGGTATTATACTTTGTATAAGCAATCATACCAAATGGTTGGTTAGTATAGAGTAAGTGGTTTATCAATAAAATGCATCCATGGATTGATATTACAAATTGATGTGGTTCTAGAACATATGTACCTAGAAGTAATAACCAGGACAAGGGGTTATGGGATGGACTTAGGGTACCCTGGAACATGACATCATGCCTTATTCTGAACATCATTTGAAACTAATAGGGGATATTATTTAGTAAATCCATAATATCATTACTAACCATTATTAGGGGAATAAAAAATTCTCATAAGAATATATATTAGGAAACATATAATGGATAACATATAATGAAACATAGAGAATAATAAGTTAAGAATAGAAATGTAATTTATATGTTATCCCTTTAATTTCATTAGATTACCATTTATGTGATTAATAGTTTAAATATATTCATCTGTAATTTTCCCATTATTATAGACATGGGAAGAAAATAATAGGAATCGGGTAAACAATCGATGTGATGGGAAATATGGTGATAGCCAGAATGATATGACCAACCCAATGCAATAATAAATCGTGAATATTATGATAATACCCTCTCATTTTAATGAGGTTATAAATATAAACCTATATCAATAGGAGCACCCAAACACCCCTGAGAAATTAAAATATGAAATTGAGATCTTCATGCGACAAAGGCCTCCAACTTTCAATGGAACATTTGATCCCTTAATCATGGAAGAATGGATCAACTATATTGAGAAGATGTTATTCATATTTCAATGTTTTGTATAAGAGAAGGTTTTTCTTGTAGTTTATTATATGGAGGCATAAACTAATTAGTGGTGGACATTGATAAAAAATACGTAGCCTGAGTAAGATATCAAAGTGATGGAGTGGAAGTAATTATATAATTGTTTTTTTAAAAACATTTTCCTCACACTCACCATATTAATATGGAAAATTATTTCATTTCCCTCAATAAAAAATATGATGAATCTATTTGAGTGTATGTTTAAATATTCACAATACATTCATGATACAGCTCTGATATTTTTTGTCACCCCTAAATGCAAGGTTTACCACATTTTTGGTGGGATAAATCCTTGTCTATGAAATGCCATGGTGATCCTTAACATTTGTAGCTTTGAGGAAACTGTCTGATGTGCCATCAATGTTCAAAAGGATATCATAGAATCCCAAGGGTATCATGGTGATATGAAGAAAAAAATTGGTGTTTAATTCTAAAGTTCCCATGGACAAATCTAACAGTGCCTTGAAATTTAAGCATCCCAATTGTTAAAGGTGTATAAAGAAGAACCCTGGAAATTGCCTAAGGGGGTGGTGAAATGATTTTGGTGCAGGAATTAAGGGAACATAGATAATGTTTTCCAATACTAGAAACCCACTAATGCAATGAGGGAAAGGAATGTTTTGGTCAACCCACAATGAATTTTTTATTACTTCAACTGCAGGGAACCAGGGGACTTTTCAAACTAATTCCCTAGGACAATTGTTTTTGGATACAACCAATAACCTCTAAGAAAATGATATATTAATACATTACAACTACTAAGGTGTATCCAGAAAATGAAATGGTGAAATGCACGATAGTTACTCATTCAATAATAGTGAACTTAATTTTTTATTCTGGTTCTATGCATTCCCTCGTATCATCAATGTTTTGTAGAACTGGTCAAACACCACTAGAAATCATATAATTTCTGATTCATACTCAAATTTACCCAAGAGATGAATGTAGAATGGTCTTTGTATTTAATCTTGGGTTGTCGAATCCTTAGAGACCTAAGAAGTCCCCTACAGACACGTACATTCTATGGACTATTTTTGGTAATGAAGTGGCCAACTTGGGTTGATATTATATGGTTTTAAGTGAATGCTAATATACTTAAGTGAATTCTAATTAAAATAATGATTTGATCCTAGTTTATAACTTGGGGTGGATTATATGCATTCTTTCTCATCTATTTCAATTTATTATATTTGATATGGGTTCATTTAAGAAGATTAAATAACATCATCACTTATTAGTTTAATACCTACACCCTTTAATACTAATCACTTATACACTTGAAGGATCAATGTTTTTGAGAAACTCAAGTTAAAGGTTCGTATTAGCACATGAAGTGTGTGGCCTTAAATTCAACAACGATAAAGGAGTTTAAAGATCTTCAAACAAAATTCTCAATTAAAATAATTGATTATAAATTAATGGTGTGAAAAATAACATACAATATAGCCCCTTTCTACTCCCTTGGATAAACCCAATGTGGGTTATCCCTCTATTGATCCTATGGTTTCAATGGAAGTGGGAAGTAGACTCATGAGGGAGGAATTGGTGAAGTAAAAAACAATGAAATAACGATCACTCCATCGTTGTGTGATAATTTCACAAAGTTTGGTATGAATAAATTCACACCATGAACCAACAGTATCAAATTGATATTAATAACAATATAATATGATGAGAAGAAGAACTTTTATTAAGAAACTAAAGTGAATTGAACAACTTACATGAGAAATACAAACTTGAGACAACAAAATCACAGCCTAACATTACAATAAAAGGAAGCTCAAATGATGATTAAATACTCCAACACCACTACCTTAAATATGATTTTTGGGAGCCTTGGGTCGAGACTCAAATAGTGAAAGGATCACACTTGAGTATGGTAGGCCTCGGGTGTTGGAAAGCTTCACGAACTTGGACTTTTCCACTCTTGAAACGAGGTGGCCGCCAGCTTGAAGCCACCAAACAAAAGCACAAAATGACCATTTAGATGGCCAAATTAGAGTGGTACATTCAATAATAAAGTGGAGCTCCGGTTGTTTCCTAACCTCTTGTAAAATTTGGATCCATGTCGAGTTGTGAATCATGTGTTATGGACGATTTTGTGGGATAACATTTTGGGCCGCAGATTATGGCCCAGATTTTGATATTCGATTTTGACCGCCTTAATTTCCATCATGGAGGAAAAATTAGCACTTTTTTATGAAGAATTATTTGTTCCTATATAGGTATTATATCATACCATGAAATTTGGGTTTCATTCGGACTGTATTGTAGGCCCCACATTCTCATCAGTGGGATGGTGTCCAATCTGCCTTCTCTAAAATTGATTCCATTAATCTCTAAATACTTCCATCATACGTTATTAATCCTCCATTGATACCTGAATGAAAAATGTTCATCATAAAGTGTAGATACGTTTCGTAGAAAATCAAATTAAAATATGGAAAATTGTATACCTTAATGTCATACGAATCATTGGGTCTAAATTGGTGTACATTATGCATAACATGCACAAATGATGTGAATGGATGTTCCAAATTAAAATCCACTAACTCAGTCCCATAAGATCAAAAATAAACATTTAATACCATTAAAATTTATTTAAAATGTGGGTTTTTATTGGTTAATCACACAACCCAACTTGAGATTTACTAGTCCCCAGCAAAATGTATCTCAACAATATGAAATTCGAATTCCCTTTTCCCAAAACATTTTAATACACAATGATCACCAAAAACCCTTAAACCAAACAATCATGAAACCCATAAATTTTTTTTAACAAAAGATTGTTTCATAAGAAGATCCCAATCCCAAGCCCATTCTTTTGTTCAAATTCATTTCCATATTTCATCCAATATCAATTAAGTATGAGGATGTGTTGTGTATCACAATAGACTTGGGGGTTCATCTTTATTCAAGGGGGAAATTAGAGAACCACTAGGTGGAATCAAATTTCAATATTAAGATGAGTATTAATTTTTTTTTAATAATGCAGTGTTAATAGAAATTTCACTCAAAAGAGTCAACCCATGTAACAAGACTTTGCCGATGACTCCCAGGCTCAAAGACATTAGGGAACTAAGTGAAGCTCACATACTCGAGCATCGTCAAGAGTTAACTCAGTCAAAAACAAATTCAAATTACCAAAAATAGAGGTAAAATTAATAACTTTGGTCCGTACAACTATGGAGTCATGATCCCCAAGTGCCAAAAGCTATGCATTAGGTCATTTCATTACTCTATCTACAAATGTATTGTTTATTTATTTTGATTTTTATGATTTTTTTAATACTCGTATTAAATCTAAAATGATAACCAATATTATTCTATTTATTTGGGAGACCCCATGAACTCAAACTAATACCCCACTATCCAAAGGACGTGAATTTTAATTTCTTTTTTTATTTGGAAGAAAATATAAACAATGAAATATCTCATTAGACAGCCACACTTTCCAAAATCTATGCTCATGAAATATAAATGGATTAAAATTAGAATCAGAGAATGATAAATTATTTGATATTCAGTTTCAAAGTGTGAAATTTTTATTATAATGTTCCAAGTTAAAGGTATTTTTCCTTCCATTTACACACATTTTTTTCAAATAATTTTTTTCACACAAAAGAAAATTTTTAATTTCATTTCCCCCCCCCCAACATAAAATAACATTGTTCCCAATGTTTGAAGAAAAGAAAAGTTAGAATGGGGTAGAAGCATAGAAGGAGAGTTCAAAAAGGAAATTAAAAATATGAGAATCATGGAATGAAGTCACCTGGTTTTTGATGTTGATGTTCTTGCTACTCCAATTTAGTCATTTGATATCCAGATAACTTGTAGAGTTCCCTAGTGGAAAAAGGAAAAAACTAACAAACAAACAGAAAAAACAAAACAAAACAATATATATTTATATTTATATTTATTTATTTATAAAAAATAATTAAAATATAAGTATATATATATATAATTAATATAATAATGAATCACAATAAGACGTAGGTCAGTGGTATGTGTGTGCCCATGTCTCCCTTCGGTCCCGGGTTTGATTCCTCGCAACTTCACCGGTTGTGACGAGGTTTGACCCACGACCTACGAAGTGCCCCTTTTATTATTATTATTATATTTTTATTTGTTTTTATGAATTTTTATTTTAACCTACATACACATAAAAAATAAACTTATGATACATTGTCTTCTTTTTAAATTTATGGGTAAGGTATTAATGAAATATCACACAACATTACACTGATGAATATGGTGCTCCCCTTTCATACCCATCCATACTCTTAATAGAAGAATAGGTCAGCAGTCTATTTTTTATTAAATAAAAAAATGATTCATTAATCCTATTCTAAAAAAATGATTCCCAATGATGAAAACCACGGGTTGAATCCCATGCAGTGCTTTGTTTTAATGTCGCTAGCTTGACATAGTCCCATAATTATTTATGTATTTTCCTTATCTAAGGTTGGTTTACACAATTTTTCATCAACTTCATTTTTTTTAGAATGGTTCAATGAATGTTTTGACTCTATAACCATTAACATCAAAGGTTTAACCATTGGTGGGATCATGAATTTTAACTACCCCATGGGGGTACACCTTATGCACTATGTATGGACCGGCCCATCTATACCTCAACTTTCCTAGGTGTAAATGAAGTTTATAACTATACAAAAGAATAGGTTTACCCAGTACAATGTGTTTGGTTTTAAGATTTCGATATTGGTAGGATTTTACTTTATCATTATTGATCCTTTAATTTCCACAAGCCTCCATCCTATGTTTATCAAGTTCATTGAGATCTAATTTCCTTTTGGTTTTGGCCAATGAGAGGTCATAATTCATTTTCATAATTGCCCAAAAGTCCTTATGTTCAGTATCCAATAGAAAATGGCATTATTTACCATAAACCAACCTATATGGTGACATTCCTAAAGTGGTTTTGTGTGCTATTAGATAGGCCCAAAGAGCATCTAAGAGTTTGTTTGACCAATCTTTCCTGGATGGATTAACATTTTTCTCAAGAATTTGTTTAATTTATTGATTGGCTAACTTAGCTAGACCATTGGTAAGTGGGTGGTAAGCAGTAGAAACTTTGTGAGAAATTCCATATTTTTCCATGAGTGATGACAATAGACAATTGTTAATATGAGTTCCATGATCACTAATGATAGCCCTATGAATTCCAAATCAGGAGATGATGTTTTCCTTGAGAAATCTAATCATAGTTTCATGATCATTGTATTTTATATGAATGGACTCAACCCATTTGGAGACATAATCGATAGCTAAATGAATGTAAAGATATCCCCTAGAGTTGGGGAAGGTACCCATGAAATCAATTCCCCAACACTCAATGATTTAAACTACTAAGATGTGAGTTAGTGTCATTTGATTCCTTTTTGAGATGTAACCTACTAGTTGACACATAGGACAGCTTTGACAAAATGTGTAGGAGTCCCTTAATAGGGTGGTCTAGAAGATACCACATTAAATAATCTTAGAATATTTTTTCTTAGAGGAAAAGTTACCTCCACGTGCCTCACTATGAAAAATTTAAGGATGGACTATTGTTCAAATTTTGGGAAACACCTCCTAATGATTTGGTTAGGGCAGAACTTATAGAGGTATGGATCATCAAACACATAGTTCCTAAAATCAGAAAGGAATTTCCTTCGATCTTGAGTCCCTAAGAATTTTGGAATGACTCTGGTAACTATGAAATTGTCTATTTTGTCATACCAAGGGTAGTCACTCACAGAGTATAAGTGTTCATCCGGGAATGAATCCGACAGAGAAAGGTTATTTGAGTTGTCTTTTAATTCCATCCTAGAGAGATGATCAGATAAAACATTTTCAACACCCTTTTTATCCTTGATTGTGAGGTCAAATTATTGTAATATAAGTACCCACCTAATTAGTATATCCTTAGCATCTTGTTTTTGGAATAGGTATTATAGTGTAGAATGGTCAGTGAACATAGTGATCGGGGATCCTAAGAGGTAGGAACTAATCTTTTCTAAGGGAAACACAACATCAAGTAACTCCTTCTCAGTGGTGGTGTAGTTTATTTGTGCATAATTTAAATATTTTAATGCATAAGGTATGACACGTGGATTTTTATCGCACCGTTGTCCAAAGACTACTCCTACAATGAAGTCACTTGCATCACATAAGATCTCAAAAGGATGTTTCCAATTTGGGGACTTCATGGTAGGTGGAGATATAAGAGTTGACTTGAGTGTGGAGAATGATTCCTCACAGCTTTCTGACTATAAAAATGGAGCTTCTTTCACCAATAGAGCACAAAGTGGTCAAGAAATAGAGCTAAAATCCTTAATGAACCTTCTATAGAAACCATCATTTCCTAAGAAGTACCTCACTTCCTTAACATTTTTGGGTGATTGAAGCTGGTGAATTAAGTCAACCTTGGCTTTATCAACTTCAATCCTCCTACCTGATACCAGATGGCCTAGAAATAGTCCCTTTTAACCAAGAAATGGAATTTTCCCAGTTTAGGACCAGATTATTTTCTTTATATATTGAAAAGACTCTCTCCACATTCCTCAGACATCCCTCAAATGTATCCCCAATCAGTGAGAAATCATCCCTGAAGAACTCTAGAAAATCCACTACCATGTCTGAGAAGATTCCCATTATACTCCACTGAAAGGTTCCACGGGCATTGCACAACCCGAAGGTCATGCATTTGAAGTAAAAGGTGTCAAATGGACTGGTGAAAGTAGTCTTCCCTTGATCCTCTAGGGATTCCTCAATCTGATTGTACCCCGAGTACCCATCTATGAAATAGTAGAATGCATGACCTGACACTCTCTCAAGGAATTTTTCAATGAATGGAAAGGGGAAATGGTCTTTCTTATTAAATGATTTTATCTTCCTATAGTCTATGCAGACTCTCTAGACACTACTCACCCTAGTTGGATATATATCTCACTCCTTATTGGTTATCACTGTGATTCCTGCCTTCTAGGGAACCACTTGTATTAGGATCACCCACTCACTCTCAGTTATGGGATAGATGATACCAGCTTTTACCAATTTCAGATGTTCTTTCCTTAATACCTCCATGAGAATATGATTGAGTCTCCGTTGATGTTGAAGAAATGGATTTGAATTAGATTCTAGAAAAAACCTATGAGTCCCGATTTGTGGGATAATCTCAGGAATATCAGACAGGGTCCAACCAATGGGTTTATTATGTTTTCAAAGGATATCTAGAAGCATCCTCTCATGATTGGCTTCAAGAGAAGAAGAAATGACAATAGGATGTGTTTGATTGTCCCCAAGAAAGGCATACTTTACTACAATGGGATGTTCCTTCAATTCAAGATCAGGTTGGTTCAGAATTTCAGCAGAATATTGGGATATTGGATCAAGATCGATTTTGTTTCCAAGAATTTTAGATATAATTGATTCCCCACATATAGAATATTTAGCTACTAGATTTGCTTTATTAGATTAATCGAATGAAGTTTGAGTGGTCTCCATGAAAGGGGTTTGCTAAAAGGTTTCACTGATTGTTAGACCTAAGACATCATTGTAAGAGTAATTTAAAAATGATTCAATCCAAGTATTTAAACTTCATTCATGTGAACAAAGGAAGTAATTCTCATACTTACTTAAACATCCATCAAATATTCCATGATTTTTTATGGATTCATTATCAATTCTTCCTATCATGTTTACTTCATGAATGTCATCATCATCCTCTATTTATGAGCTTGCATTATAGATGTTCATGTCTAGAATCATGTTTCCAAAGGTGATGGTCATGTTCTCATTTAAAACTCGGATAATAGAGTTTATTTTTGCAAGGAAAGGACGACCAAGGATGATTGCATTTTGTTCCTTATTTTCTATTATTGGATGGTTTTCAAGGATAATGAAGTTAGTTGGGTAGATGAAGTTTTCAACCTTTACCAGAACATCCTTTAAAATCCCCATTGGAACCCTAATGCTACAATCAACACGTTGAAGTGTGATAGATGTGGGTTGGAGTTCTTCTAGGCCTAACTGACAGTACACAACATAGGGGATGATATTGACACTAGAACCTAGATCACACTAGGCCTTGTCAACTTTTCTCTCTACTAGTTCAACATTTATGTAATGGAAACCTGGGTCTTTCGACTTAGGAGGAATTTTCCCTTGAATGGTGGTACTCACATTAGCAGCCAAAAGGACTTGGTTTTTATGTGAAAATTTTTATTTAATAGTCAACTAGTCCTTACGGTTCCTTGAGTAGGCAAGTATGGATTGGATGGCATCGAGAAGGGGAATGTTCAACTTGACTTGTGAGAAGATTTCCCTTAGTGTTTCACTCAATTCAAGCTTGGTTTTCCCCCTCATGAGTTGAATAAATGGTGTAGGTTGTGGGGTTATTTATTAAAGAGTTTTCTCTTTGACAATGTTATTATGTTTTCAGTTTAATCATTTGGTTAATTTGAATTTTCATCCAAGTTTGAATCTTCATATGGGTTCTGCAATAGTTTCTCAGGTTTCTCTATTGATTTATTACATCTTAAAATAGTCACATCCTTTAGTTGGTCATGAGTTGTTTGAGTACAACTTGACTCTCCCCATGAACTTGAGAATGGTACCACCTGAGTAGGAATGGGTGCCTTTCCAGTTTTGATGGTTCGAAGTTCTTTTTTAAGGTAAGAGACATCTGAGTTCATTCTTTCCATTTGTTTGGACAGTTGTTCTAGTAGGCTTTGTGGAACAGTTTGGGTTGGTGCTTGAAAATATTGGTTTATCCCAGGGGGATATTTTGGAGGTGGGATAGTTTGTTGAAAATGGATCGGTGGTTGTTGGTATTGGATAGTTTGGGTATGGAACTGGTTATGGGTTTGGTATTTCTGATGGGGTAAGCATTTTTTCCCTGTGGTTGGCTAGGTTGTTGGTTATCTTTCCAATGGAAGCCTGCATGGTCATTATACCTTGGGTTGAAGGTGTTTTGGTATTGAGTCTTTTGAAAGTTCAAGGCATTTATATCCTCTGGGGGTCCTCCTAAAATAAAATCCTTGATGGATGGAATGGTTGGAAAGTTTTCTATCCTATGGTCATGTTTGTCAAAAATTGTGCAAATAGAGTCTACAGTTTGTATTTCATGGACTTTCCTAAGGTCTATCTTTTAAACATTCCTAGAGAGTGATGCGAGTTTAGCCCTAAAGATTTCCTCTTCTATAAGTGTATGAATTCCATTAGTTCTTTGTGGCTTTTCAGAATAAGGTGATGTTCCCCATGTTTGGTTTTGTTCAGCAAGGCTTTCTAGATACTCATAAGCATATTTGAGACTTTGTTTTCATAGGTTCCATTACACATCATGTCAATAAATTGTTTGTTCCCCGAGCACAACCCTTATTAAAAAATTCTCACTTGTTCGGGAATAGAAAAACCATGGTGAGGAACCATGTTTAGGGATTATTTGAACCTCTCCCATGTCTCATGGAATGACTCTCCCTTTTTTCAAAAATGGTTTGGATACCCTTTTTAAGTGAAATTGTTTTGATGTGGGGAAAGTATTTTTTGTATAATTCTCTTTGTAGTTGGTCCCAAGAGTCGATGGATGATGGCCTCGAATTGATTAAAGAAATTTTAGCTCGATCCATAAAGAAAAAGGAAATAGCCTCAACTTAGCTGATTCTAGTTGATGTGGGGGACACATGGTTTCTACAATGTCATTCAACTCCTTAAAGTGATGGTAAGGCATCTCAGACTTCATTCTATGGAATGTGGGAAGATGGTTTAGGACATGGGGTTTAAATATGTAGATGGAATCTCCTAGAGAGTTGTGTCTAATGAATTAGGGGTCATTGGTCTAGGAAGGTGTGAGGTAGTCATTCATGGTTTGATCAACTGCATTCCCCAAGTTTGGAGCTCCCTTATTTGGATTTCCATTTTGGTTCCCACCCGGGTTTATGAGTTGGTTTCATTGAAGAACATCCATTGAAATTGGCTCAATTTTGGACTCTAAAATATCAATAGGATTAAGACCTAATGGAAACAATCCCTTATGTTCACTTGACACCCCAACCCTAGGACTTTCCACCCTAACTAGACAGTTTGATTGATTGCGGGTGTTGGCGAACATGTGCCAAAAGAAAAAAAAAGAGATAGGGACAAGATAAGAGGTCTTGGGTGATAATAGAATAAATGGGGGAGAATAGAATGGTTTTTGAGATGACTTAATTGTGTTCCTGGAAATGGAACCAAAATTTGATTCACGCTCAAATTTACCCAAGAGATGATGGTAGAACAATCCTTGTAGTTTAGCTTGGGTTGTCGAATCCTCAGAGACCTAAGAATTCACCTACAGACACATACATTCTATGGAATGTTTTTGTCAATAAAGTGTCCAACTTGGGTTGATATTATATGGGTTTAATTGAATTATAAGATACTTAAGTGAATTCAAATTAAAATAATGAGTTGATCCTAGGTTATCACTTATGGTGGATTAGATGAATTCCTTTTCATCTATTTCAATTTCTTATATTTGATATGGGTTCATTTAAGAAGATCAAACAACATCATCACTTACTGTTTTAATATCTAATCCATTTAATACTAATCACCTATACACTTTGAGGATCAAAGTTTTGATCACTTAATGGTAAAGGTTCGTATTAGCACTTGAAGTGTGTGACATTAAATTCATCAATGATGAAGGAGTTTAAATATCTTCAAAAAATTATCAATTGAAAGAAGTGATTAGAAATTATAGGAGTGATAAATAACATCAAATACAGCACCTTTATACTCCCTTGGATCAACCCATATGTGGGTTATCCCTCCATTGATCCTATGGCTTCAATGGAAGCGGGAGGTAGACTCGGGAGGGAGGAATTGGAGAATTAAAAAAACAATGAAATAACGATCACTCCACCATTATGTGGTAATTTCACAAGGTTTGGGGTGAATAAATTCACACCATAAACTAGAGGTATCAATTTGATATTAATAAAAATAGAATGAGATGAGAAAAATAAATTTTATTAAGAAACTAAAGTTAATTGAACAACATACATGTGAAAGACAAACTTGAGACAACAAAATGGAAACATAACATTACAATGAATGGAAGCTCAAAATATGATTAAATCCTCCAAAACCACTTCCTTTAATAAATATGTTGGGAGCCTTGTTGTGACTCCAATAGTGAAAGGATAACAATTGAGTATGGTAGGGTTAAGTTGGTGGAAAACTTGTGGAACTTGGACTTTTCCACTCTTGACCTGAGGAGGCAGCCAACTTGCAACCATCGAAGAGACAAATTAAAATGACAATTTATATTGCCAAATTATAGTGGTCCATAGAAGACTAAAATGTATCTACAGATATTTCCTAACTGCCTCTAAAATTTGGACCCATCTAGAGTTGTAAATCAAGAGTTATGGTTGATTTAGTGGGATAACATTTTGGGTCGTAGATTCTTGCAAGGATTTTGATATTCTATTTGGTCCACCTTAATTTCCATCATGGATGCTGAATTGGCACTAGACCATGCATAATGATTTGTTCCTATATAGGTATTCTAGCTTCCCACGAAATTTCTGCTTCATTGGGCCTATATTGTGGGCCCCACCTTCTCTTCATTTGGTTGTTTATCAATCTAGCTTATCTAGAATTACTTCCATTCATCTCCAAGTATTCCCATCATCATTTATGAATCCTCCATTGATCCCTGAATAAAAAAAGATCATATTAAAGTTTAGATACTTTTCAAAAAATATCGAATTAAGATATGGAAAATTAAATTCCTTAAAATCATATGAATAAATGGGCATAAATTGGTGTACATTAGGCATGAAGTGCACAAATGATGAGAATGGATGTTCAAAATTAAAATCCACTAACTAAGTACCATAAGATCAAAAATTGAAATTTAATTCCATTAAAATGTTATTAAAATATTTTTTTTATTGGCTAATGAAGTATAAATGACTGTGAAAACATAAAATGGGGAAAATTATATCATCCCGTGTATATAACTCCACCCCTATCAATGGTTTTCTACTTAACTTACCAGATATCCTTTTCATACATTCATTGGTGGAATTTGATGCAATTCTGTAATAGATTGGATTTACCTATATGTATCAAACATAAATTTTCATGAGAAGGAAATCAATCTCTGTACAAGTGAAAGGAGGTTGATTAATCTTCTTTTTCCCCATCATCTTAATCATGGATATTTTCCCCTATAAGAAAGCGTATCTAGATTAAATGATTGAGTATAAGGAGATAACCATCCTTGAATACATTCATATTTGGTGGTAATATGGTGATATGTTTCCTATGTAATTGTCTGGTCTTCCTCCTAGGAGAGAGGATTAATTTTCCATCGATATTATACATTGGGAGTTTCCATTATCCAAGACTACATAGAGAATTTCCATCGTGGAACTTGAGGAGTAGAAAAATCTACAATAGTAGAATCTAGATAAAGGGATCTTATTCCCATGTGATTCACCATGGGATTAACCAATTGTGGTCATCAATAATAATGATCGGTCAATGCACCTTTGCATTAATTCTCATGATCTCAACAAAATAACAATGAAGAATAAGTACCATCTCCTCTAATTGATGACTTTTCTGACAAGATAAATGGAGAAAAAATACTACTTTGTGGTGGATTGTCGGAGAATATATTAAAAATTAAGTGTATAGAAGTACAATATACCCAAGACCACTTTTTTCTAAAGTTACGAGCACTATTATTTCACAATGATTCTATTCAGACTCAATAATTCTCCATAAATATTCATATAATTGATAAATATCGTACTAAAATATTACCTCAAAATATATGTAGTATTTATAGATGATATTTTAATATACTCCTAAAGAAACAAGGGTAATGAGGAGCATATGAGCATTATGGAAAAGACCCTACAAAATGAGAAGCTTTACATAAGGTAAAACAAATGCGACTTCTATTTGAATGAAGTATATTTCTTAAGGTATATCATCACAAGAAATGGGATACCTATGGACCATTCCTAGAAAAAAGTTATTTATGGATGGTTGAGGCAAAAATATATGATAGATATTCTCATTTTCCTTAGGATAGCTGGGTATTATTCTTGATTTGTGTGAAATTTCTCATGATATCCAAATCCTCTTACCACCCATACTCGTAAGGGATTAAATTTTTCATAGATTGATAAATTTGAAAATAGATTAATAGAGTTAAAAGGAGGCACATGACTATTCTTGTTCTCACACTACACACAAGTAGAGATATTTTTATAGTATTCGGTGATGCATCAATGATGGGAATAGGCTATGAGTTAATAAAAAATGAAAAATTTAGAGCCTATGATTCAAGGAGGTTGAAAGTTCATAAAAATAACTACCACTACTAGAAATTCAATCCATAGCCACATATTATAACGATGGATATATGTAATAGAAATAGTTCGGTGGACCGTGGCTCCTACTGTTGTGGAAATAGGGTTGCGGTAAAATCCATGATTTGAAACCGTGGCTATAAGGCTCTAGCCACGGTTTCCACCATGGACGTACACCTATTGCTATGGTTTTCATTTGTGGATATAGTTTCTTCCATGTGGACTTGTAACCAAAGTTTAAAAATTTGGAAATAGGTCTACTTCTATGGTTTAATGCATGAAAAAATGACTATTTCCATAATTTATAATTGTGGATATAGCTTGTAGATACCATAAAAAACATCACCCATCACAATTTCATTCTCAAAATTCACTAATATAATTCCCATAAATGAGTTCTTACATACAACAACTCAACATTAAACAAAAAATGATAATGAATAGGGATCCACAAAAAAGTGAGTTAATCATCAGTTTCCCATAAAATATCTATTATAGAACCATCTTGATGAAATTCTACAATGAATCAAGGCCACAAGATGAATATATCATCAAACAGCAAGTCAGCCTTCTCTACAAGTTCCCACCACCACTAAGAACTGGAGTTGAAGAAACTCTCATAGTTGGGTGGGCTTGTCTGGTGGGGGTACCTTGGGGACCTTCCAAATAAAATGGAACCATATATAAAGTGAGTTTTTCATTAGTATCCCACCTAAATTCAATAAGGGAACCTTATTGATCATCAATACCTGGATAAGAAAAATAAGAGAAGACTTTTAGTGGTTAATCTGAGGCTCCAAAACAACAACTTTCAGAAGACAAGACTCAGGAAATAACGAATCATGGGGGAATGGTGATCCTCATGAGGAAAGTATAAATACTAGAGATCTGAAGGAATATAGGAACACATATAAGTACATGAATCCCAAGGGGTGGGGGTTTGTCTCATGTAGGAGCCGAAAGAGTGGCCTTGGAGGCCACATCATTAACTAAACTCACCTAGGAAAAAAATATTTTTTTACATATGGTTCAATGATACCTAGATGAGGAACATCATCTATGAGTGTGTTTTCCAGTCATGTGATGCATCACTACTTCTTGATAATCTGTTCAACACACCACAATACCATTACTTATATTCATTAAAAACATAAAATAAATGAAATAAATTAAGAAAAACAAATATCACTCTACTTAATAGACAAGAGTGTATTAATTGTGTCATAACGCACATTACACTGTCATTATTTCCATGAGAAATATTTTACTGATGCCTTACTTTCCTCATGATAATGGTTATGAGCTTCCGAGATAGGTTTTTCGGCAGCATCCTATGCTCTTGAAACAATAAATATTATTTGGTGCTGGTTCCAACCGATCATTTTTTATATTCACTCGTCATTTGGAGCTAGTTTCTACCAGTCATCTATGAAATTCCACAACCTCCCACAACTCATTAGAGTCTCACATATATCATTTCTCATCTCACAACCCGGAAATATCCAAACTAAAATATCCTGGAAAATCATGATCATATAAATAATATAAAAAATGATCAATCAATGTAGTTACAACCTTCTGAATAAAATTATCACCAAAATAAATAAGTAAATGTAGACATTCAAAGAGAGACCAGACATCAAATAATGAGAAAAATTCATTGCATTGAAAAAATGAAACGAGCAGTGAAAGATGAAAAAATCCATGATGTAAATAACATGAAGTCAGAAATCCCTCTCATAATCTGTATTCAAAAGTGGGAAGCTCATAATAGGTTTCTATATTATGTTGTGGTACTAATGAATTATTATATAAAGTAGGATTCTGGTGGTCACTTGCACTGTGGTCTTAGATATAGAGAGTATTGGGGAATCTGACTACTTTCATCAATACAACTATGAGATGGATATACACCATCACTGTACTCAACATCTGTAGAACCATAAACAATTCAACACTTTCCAACTCTTAAAAACATCAACCAACTAATCTAGACCAAATGAAATGGTTGAGAAATCCGAAAATTGATCCCAGAATAAAAACACATTGCAGTCTCCTTTTAATAAGAAAAAAAATTATGTCTACCCAAATGCATGGTCAGGCCAGGAATTGAAGTAGAAAGTTAGTAGCTAAAATAAAATTCATAAATTGGATTTGATGGTCCCATAATAATCACCCACTTCCATTCCCCGTAAACTACTTCTTTCCACAGTGTCAAACTATTTCTACAATATTCTAATGCTAGTATGTTTCTATTTAGTGACCAAGAGACCCTCCAAACAAGAATCAGTATATCCTTCATAATATCCCCCTACCAATGGTTCCCTTCTCGTTCCACTATCCAAATCACCACCCTGTTTCTACCATTCCCCTACCTAGGAAATAGTTGTAACCTACGGCCATTCCTCATCAACTAATTTTTTCTGTAGTGTTACATTATTTCTAACATCATCCACTGCAAGTATATATCCAATCAGCAACTAGGAGACCCTCCAAACCGAAGTATTGAAGTCCATCAGAATAGTTCCCTACCACTGGTCCACTTCCCAGGACACCGTCCAAATCACCACCCTCCCATAATACGAAGCACTTGCATTGGTGGATGTGGGTAGCCTCATGTTGTGTGACCATTCAAATTCCTAACCCAGTCTTTGTGCATCTTCCATGCCAAAAAGTATTTCTTCTTCTAGTTCCCAGTGTAGAGCATCCACAACTTCAGGGTGTTGTAACAACTTTCAACTTATGGAAAGTGTTTTTTCAGTTGAGGAATTTATATAATTTAATCCATAGTTGGTTATCTACAATATTTATAAAATACCAAAATTTTAAATAACATATAAAATTCATTTGGAACCCCATCCAATAGCCTAAAATAATCATCCAACACCAAATAATTAGTTTAAATTTTTCTAATAATTATAATGATCAAATAAAACAATCAAAAAACAACATTTAAGTAATTTATCAATTGAACTCTCTATTATTTTTAATACTATATAATTTTATATTAATTCGTGATCTACTAAAAATGGTGTTTTAAATCATTTAAACTCAAGATAATCATCATAAGCATAATCTCAAGGAGTTACATTCAGATACTATTTAAAATAATTAGATTCCTCAAAGGATATTTAGTAATAGGGATATATTTTCAAAATAGTGACAATTGGAGACACAATATTCATGGATGTAATTAATTGATTTAGTAATGGGGTTGAGGTTTTCCTAGATTCCATAATGAAATCATCGAGTGGTATATTTTTACGAATGTGAATACTAACTTCTGTTTTGATAATAGATTGATAAGTGAAACTCTAAATGATGTTTTAGTCTATTTTTCATATCTAAAATGATTGAATTCACCGAAGATAGTTTTTTTTGTCAATGGTATCTTATGATTGGTTTTCATGAGTTTATTTGTCTAAATGATGAAAATGAAAGGCGTTTTTTTATTATTTTAGGGTGTTATGGTGGTGTTAATTCAAAGTCATTCATTGTTGTCTAAAAGAAAAGTGGTGGAACAAAAGAGTCACATGAGAAACTAAATGAGATAATTTCATTATTCATCAGAACATATCACTAGGACATATTTTTTATAAGATATCGGAAATAACCTTGGAATAGTTTTAGGATGAACATAAATATTAAAACTAAGTGTGAATTGTATTACCAATTGTGAATTATTTTAAGTGATAGGGGCCACATGCACACATTTTAAGATAAAATTCATGGACTAATTATATTTAGTGATCTAATTTCCATACATGGATAATGTGATTGAAAAATGTTTTTCCTCCCAAATCATTGAATGATGGAAATAGTGTTATCTCATAGAATTTGGATTTAGGAATGAAACCACTAAACCAAAAGTATTTATTTCTTCATTTCATTTTCAGGTATTAATGTTTATGATGTCTTGTTTGATTGTATTATAGAAGGTGTACTTGGGGAAATGATTTTTGGTGAGTTTTTTCATTATCATAAATTCTGGTATATCATGATTGGGGGATTCTTATATATATTGGATGATTTGGAGGATATGTTACTCTATTTCATGGAGCATTAGATTGATAAATTCTTGATATCATAATTTCTATGGATTCCCAACACCAATTCTGGATTTTCAAAAATAAAAATTAGAGAATAAAATAAGAGTACTGTGAATGGTTATTTTAAAAGGTTCAAAACTGTATTGAACTGATGTGAAAATATGAAAGAATAAACCAAATCCATAGGAATAGCTAAAGAATAACCTCAAATGACAATCATAAGTATAATCATACCATTGAATAAGAATATATCAAAAATTATAGGGATTACTTAAGAATTTAAATAGAAAATATAAGGATACATAAAATAAATAAAAGCAAATTGAGGGGATCTTCACGGGAATCTATATACGATAAGGACATAAATTTAATAGTACCTTAAAAATTTATTTTTTGTTTTATCAATTAAAAAACACATCTATAAGATGTATTTATTAAACATGTGCACGATACCTCCAATAAAATTTATTTAATGTCATTATCAAATATATGTAATACTTTCAGAATGTGTTTTCATAGTTTACTATAAATAGAGTGTGTCCACATCCTTAAATGAGGTTTTTTTATGTCAAGAGAATAGATATCAAGAAGTAAACAATTATTACATAACAATGATCATACCAATTACCTATTAAATGTTTTTGATTTTTTTAGAATGAATGGATTTGGTAAATATAATATCATGTTTATCTATAAATTCTAATAAACTATAGAATTTTATCTTTTTTTTGCAAGATCATATGATTCATCAAAAAGCGGATTTAAAGGATAAAAAATAAATATGTTCATGATCTTTGTTTATTTCTTTATATAATTACAAGTTATATGAAAACATCTTCATGAAATGTACCAGATTAACTATATACCATATTCTTCAATTTCGGGTACTAATTCTCCCTTCTAAAAAATAAATCAATAGTATATTATCAAAATATTTTTAGGACAACAAATATTTTAAATAAACCCTTCATACATAATATTATTATTATTAATCAATTTTAAATATTTATATGTTCTTTTGAACTGTATACACTAAAGGATACTAATGAATGAATAATTTTTTGACGGTTCATCTTGTTACCTGCACTTTTACATTTAGTAAAAAGGTGGGATCATAAAAAAAAACATACTTAGTCTCATAATTGGACATGTGAGAAGATATAGAACTAAAATTTGAGGATTTAGTAGATGGTTTTAACTATCATATATGGTTATCAAAACGCCCCCTGTAGAAATTAAATTATAAATAATCTTATTAAAACTCTAAACTATGGAATTATGCTTTAAAACTTTTTTATAATCATTAGATGTTTAAAAAATATATTATACATTCATCTCAAAATTATTTTTTGAAACACAATCATTTTCCATGGAATCACTGACCATATATTAGTAATATTTTTTCATTAAGTTTTACATCATTTTTTCATGATAGTCAAATATTCACAATTTTCCTCAAATTATGGTGAATAATTCTAATAATTAAAATTAATGTCATGAAAAATATATAGAATAATTCATAAGTGAAAGTGTCATTACCTTGGTCAGAAATCATGATTAAATCTGGGGAATTGTGGTAGATAATCCATTAATCTTATGACAATCATTCCTTCCCAATGAACATCAAGAAGATTGATCTAAAATCATACTCTATGCATCAACTAGCTTCATAACAATGTCTCCAATCCATTTTATGGATATTATGGATTATCTATACATATTCATTAATGTTGGATATTCCAGTCTGATATTACATGGTGTCATAAAATGATTTGTACTCTTTAATTAAAATTGAATCCCCACAACATGATTATAAAATCTATAAAAAACTAAAATTACATTTATTGGATATGAAAACAGACAAAAACAAAACAAAGAAATTAATTAGATACTGAGTAAAAATAATGAAATTGATCATCAGAATTTGTGTTCAGTAATAGAAATACTCTCAAAGAAAGGTATAAGTCTACTGATTCTTTAAGTTCTAAAAATTATCTGGCAGGGATGATACAAATAACTACCATCAATCTGATTTCATGTATAGTCAAATAAGAAACTATTTTTGGAATAAAACGCACAGACAGGCCAAATTGAAGGTCAAACAAATGTGACAATAAATTGAATGGAAACCCCATAAATCACCGAATAGAAACCGAAAAAATAAATTGTCGAGTATCACATCAATGGACCATTTCAACAACAAGATCAAGCTAACAAGACATCTAAATGAACATGGATAACCCTTCAAGAAGATGTCAGCATGGAAAAAACACTATGATAATTCATCACTTGTAGGATTTATTTAGGAATTAAATAAAACAGAATTTTTTAAAAAGATAAACCATTTCAAAAAAGTAGCACTTGACTTCATTGGTATGTCGATTAAAATATGATACTTTATCATAAAACATTTCTAAGTGATCTTTTACCTTTTCGCACTACAAAAATAATTTTATAGTTGAAAGCATCTCAACATCCAAATATTTCCTTATTGATATAAACTATTCAGAAAGACTATATAATTTTATAAATCAAGTGATTATTCAACTACAATAATTTCAATAAAGATACCCAAACTTCAAAATTACAGCACATCTTGAAAACAACTCATAGATTAACTCAATCTTATTATAGATAAAAAATAACTAAAAAACATCTTATATAAAATATGATACTAGATTTAAAATAGCATTAAAAGAGGATGTATAAACAACAAAAAATAGAACAATGTGGGTTTTGATTTATAAAAATCAATGAATAATAATCATAAAAAATTAAATTTTCAATTTATGAACATAAATTTTGTCCAACCATCCATCTTACCTTACCCATTCCATAAAAATAAAATCCTTTTTTAATTCTAAAACTAGAAAATGAAGATGATAACTATTTAAAAAAACCTATTAAATAGACAAAAATAAATTTTTTATCTTTGAATTGTAGGCATGAATAACCATCTTTCTTAAATATCCAATTCCATAAAATCCAATCCTTCCTAAAATTTGGGTCTACTATGAGTAAGAAAACGTTAATTGTTATCCTTTTAATATCCACTTAACCACATAACACGACATATTTAATTAAATTACTTAGAGTCTAAACACACAACGTCTATATTTTCTTAAAATCCACTCTCAAGAACAATTAACACATAGTGAAACTAAAATATCCATGCACATTTTGGGGAATGTACAGTGACATAAATAATTAAAAAAACTTTTTAGAATTTAATAATTCATTACGATCATTATATATTATTTTTAACTTCTCTAAAAATGATACACTATAATCTCCATGATTTTGAGTCATTATTGCAAGCATTTCCTCAGTAGAAATCTAATATTCAAAACCAGAATTGTGACTGAGTATATTCTGTATTGTATTCGTTATTTATTTTTGTAAAGTAAAAGATGAAATATTAAATGAGAATATAATGGTGAAAAAAGATCCAACCCACATGTTATTCAATCAAATTCACCTTGAGGCCATTAGGGGTATCATTCCTATGACAAATTTCTCTGATTCAGGTCAATGGGATAGATGAAGTAAATTCTTATTTGATGGAAGGAAAACATGGATGAGGGTGGGATGGTCGTGACTAATTCGTGTCAGAGCCGCATTAGAGGAGGAGGATCATGGTGATGTGGGGTGGCCGCATGATAGGCATGTCAGAGGAGGAGGTGGGGAGTCTACCTCAGAGTAGCATTGGAGCCACATCAGAGGAAGAGGTGGGGAGTTCACATAGAAGTAGCGACGACGGAGAGGTGGTGTGCCTGCATCGGAGGGGGGTCACAAAGAGGAGAAGGGGTTCGAGGAGAAGGAGGGTCATAGAAACGTCTGGCATGTAGGGTCGATAGGGGGAGAAGGGGCTTGACGAGGAGGGCACAAGGTAGAGGATAAGGGGAAAGAGGATGAAGATAAGCGGAATGTAGAGGAGAGTAATGAGGAGCAGTGAGAGGGTTAGGGTAAATTTGGGAGTGGGGGTGGGATACTACCATATCCAATGAAATTATCAAGAAAATAAATTAAATATATCCATGGTCATTATTGCTAGTGGTTGTAGGTTCATGGCTATATCCCTGAATTCTAATAGTGTTCCGAACACATGATCTAGGGTTGGTTGCGGTGATATTCGATTTTAAAATATGGTGGAATTATCTCTTTGTGGAAAGTGTGAAATATATACAAATAACCAAATCCTCAAGTATATATTCACACATAAATAGATGAATATGCGACAAAAAATATGGTTATAGATGATTGTGGACTATGAATTCTCAATCTACTTAAATCCTAGTACGGAAAATAATGTTGTGGATTCTCTTAGTAGAAATTGTTGAAATAGTGGGTTCCCTAGTCCCAACTAATCAGTGCTTTTGATTACCATATCATGCATATAGTTAGCTATACATGATTTCATCTTACTATTATAGAGTATACTTTTCTGCATCCACTATTGAAATATTAATTTCCAAAGATTAATTATCGTATCAAAAGGTTATAGCAGTTCTCAGGCGATAATGTGAACCTTGAGATACAATGACATTAATCTTAAAAATATGTCCTATAGTATAGATACATCTTAATGATTAGACATAGTAGATATTTGACTATCGGGTGCTGGGGGATCATAATCATTGAGACTTCTTCTCATTATGTTCGCACTTGGAGAACTCTAGTAGTGAGATCATGAGGACTGGCCCGCCAATAGGAACTCCACATGTTTCAGGATTCATTGGACATTCCCATCTACGATCTTGTGTAATGGTCTCCTGACTTGAGATCATTACCAATGCATGTCATTTGATTGCATACTTTGACATAAGATGAAAACCATGGAAATAGAGTCATGGAGAGATAGTTTGTGTTGGGTGCGTTGTTGGTGACATGGCATTGGTTGAATGTTCTAGAAAAGATTTGTCAATTCTAGGTTTTGAAAGTAATGTATCTCAGGTCGTGTTGATATGTATGGTTGTAACATTATAAGACCATGTCCATGGTAGTTGGGGTTAAATCCATCTAGTCAAATCAACAAACAATAAATCAAAAAAAAAGGCAATGACACATGAGTGCGTCCTGCTTTATGAGATATTACAGACAAAGAGATTATATTACATAATGTGTGTTCGTAGGTTGGTTGTTGCTACTATGACAATCCTTATTTCTTTAGGGGCCATGATGAGTTTCTAGATCCCGCTCTTGTTCTGTGAATACTATTCAATTTTTTCGAAATGAGGGCCTAGAGGGTCACACAAAATAGCGTATTCAAGAATCTTCCATATTCAGTTGAATAGGAGCTTTGTACATAGTGGGCCCTGCCACAGGGGTCTGAGATTTGTCCAAAGTTAAACGATCACCGATGCAATAAATAAATTCATATTATTCGAGTTTTGAATAAATAATATAGAATTTATATATTAAATTTATTTACGAGTTTAGTAAATACATGAAAAATATTAATTGACGAATATTAAAGTATTCAAGGTTCAACTACCAGTTATGGGAGTGACGAGTCGAGTTAATGACTCAATTATTATCACGTAATATATTTTAATATATTAATTTTAAATGATAATAATATTTATGACACAATTTAGTAGTCATAAAATTTCATTAATAGTGCGTTAAGTGTTTGGGACCGGGGAGGCGATACCAGGTATTTTAAATAACCACTATAAATAGAAGATGACGGGATTTTGGCAAGTATAATTCATGGAGCTTCTCTCTACTCTACTCTCTCCCATAATCTAGAGACAGATGCACTGGATCCAAGGATCATGGATCAAGCACTCTCCCATTCATCGTTAGGGAATCGATGCAATGATCGTTAGAGCATTAAAGGCATCCTCCGAATTCCACAGTAGCACCCGGATTACGACGAACGGTGTTCCATATATTCCTCGAAGCATGTGTGGACGATGTGGAGGAATTTGACTTCCGATTCATTGAGCAACGATTTCCAATGATGAGTAGACATCGTGCGTGGATTTAGAATTAGACCATGTATTTTTACAGTTTATTTTTTTGCTTAAAACTCTTCACACGAGATCCTCAGATTTAATTGGGTTGCATTCCACCAACGTCGACAAGTTTACGTCGATCATCGGGGGAAAATTTTTAACACCCACTAGTTTGGGGCTTCCGCTGCACCCCCAGTTCCAATAAGTGGTATCAGAGGGAGCGTGTGTCAATTTTATGCCAAGAAAAATTAAATTTTTATTAAGTCATGAAGAGGGCATCAATACGGTCTCAACGTCGTAGACCACGTTTTAATCCCATATTAGATGACCATTATGCGGTCATCTGAAGTATTATTTTCAGATCAAACCCAGTATTTTAATAAAGTTCAAAATTGATAAACCAATTTTATCTAAATTAGTTTACACTAGAATAGAATTTTACATTGAGTACTATTAATTATTATTGTTATAATAATGCTTTTATAATAATAATAGTTTATTTGTAATAATAATTATATTATTATAATATTAAATTATAATAATATTTTTTTATTATATTGTTTTAAATTCTATTTTCTAAAAATAAGCTTTTTAAAATTTTACCAAAGGGATGGGAGACTTGCTTTGCAGGTGGATATCTTTTTTTTTTTATGGAATAAAAGACTTAAGACTTCCAAGACCTGAAAAAAATACTGAGGGGGGTTCTCCATGTAGGTCAAGCATTAAAAATAAAAATAAAAACTTATTTTATGGGCTGATTGGCCCCCCTGTTCAATGCGCGGCAACCCCATCAGCCGCCTCTCACTCCTCATCGTGGAGGCTAGCCGCACCAACTAGTGCCACAGGGGTTGGGCCTGCATCCAGCATCCTCCTACCACAGTCAGATAGCCCCTTCGCCCTCGTTCTGGGCTCCTCCCTACAACCGTCGTAGCGGTCCGGGACCATGTCCCGTGACCTTTCGCCTCACCCGCATATGGCCCTCCTCTATCTCGGAAGGCTACTACGATATTCCCCATTGTCATGCATCCCACCTATGGTTGGGATCTCTCAGACCAACATCGCTGCTGAACCGTACCAGACCCGCCTCACTTCAGCCGCTGGTCGGTCCTCTAAGCGGGCCGGTAACATGCGCTGACCCAAATTGTGATCAGACAGGTCTGTCCAGCTAGGAATAGGCATGGGCAAGCTTGCTCAGTCTTGAAAACCTCTGCACGGGGTTAGAACAGCCCGGACTGGGCCTGTGTAAGTTCTCCACAACCTGCACAGGCCCTGCCCGGGTTATAGTGGGCTTGGGTATTTTTTATTTTAATAAAAAATTAATTTATTTATTTAATTTACTTTCGATTTATAATTAAATTAAATTAATATTAATTTTGGTTTATATTTTATGAGGTTTAATTAATTTATTTTGGAGAATAAATAAATCAATTTTGATTTTGCAAATTAAATTAATTAATCAGGACCGAACGATGATAAATTGAATTAAAAACAAGAGTGAAGTTTTTAATTCAATAAAATTCCCTCAAGTATTATTTTAGTGCAAGTTTAATTTTTTTATTCTTCATTTATTTAATATATGCAAGTTTAATGTGTATATTCTTGTCATGAGTCGTCGACCTACCAATGGATGTCTGGTGTTTATTTGTGTAATAATTAATTTATTTAATTATTGCATGCAGTTTTGTAATAATTATTTAAATTAAATAAAAGATGATTTTCATGTCAACTCCATATCATTATATGTATAAGGACCTATGTGTCCAATTCTCTGAGTTATTCAATTTTACTCCCTGAGCTCCCCTCGCCTGGGTGCAAGTACTGTTGTAAAATGAAGAGACGAGGTGTGACGCACTTCTTGCAAAGTGACGGTGATGAACCAAACATGAGTTGTTGTTGTTCAAGTTTAATCCAATGTGAATAAATGAACTTACCACTAGGGTTTCAGTTGGTCTGTTATTCACTCATCGGATCAACCATTATAAGCAGCTCGTGATTAGGTGTTCATTTTGTTTGGCATGGTTCATTATTTTGTTCATGTGTAGTTTATTGTGTGATCACATAGTATAATAATAATCAAGCATGCAAGATGAAATTAACATATGATGTGATGAAATTTATATTTCATGCATGGTTAGTTGTGAGTGACATCACATAGTACATGCTTATAAAATAGAAAATGATTTCTTTCATCGCACTAAAAATAATAAAACCATTAAAAATATATAAATTCATAACCATCTTCTATAATTAAAATTTGAGAAAAACCATCTCTTTGAGATGCCAATCATGCCATAGCTGAGGGTGCCTCTTACTACCAGGGAGTCCTTATAATAATGATGGGTTGACTTAACTAAAATTGCAGCAAAGAAACAACCATAGCTAGCTTGTTGTAATCTTAGATGAAAGCATTGAGTGAATCAAGTTTTGATTTTAAGAAGTTGGGACTTGACTCAACAGATCAAGGAGCCGCAAGTTCACGCCGTCGTCCAGCCAAAAACCCACCTAGAACCCTCCAAGTAGTGGCATATCCATATCTTGTAGACTTTGAGGGGTGGTAACAGGATCAATTCTACAAGAATACTCAAGCTGCGGAGTATTCTGATTCTAGCACATAGAGTTCCTAGAATCCAATAAAATAGTGGGATACATTACATGATTTAACTAATTATACAAAAATGTATAAACCTGTAATCACATGAAAGGCTCATATCTACTAAAATTCATTTTTTAAAAAAAAATTCATATTATACCACAAGTTTAAACTACGATAAAAATTTGACAAAGTAAATATCCACATGGACATGAGTATCCATGAAAAGTACAGCCGCGTGCGCATAGTACAATGATAAAGGAAACTTAAGGTGTCATTGTCCCCAATGCTATTAAACTTCCTCAAGAAGTGATGGTGAAATTGATTACAGGAGACTAATTTACAACGAATATGATAGTTATATCATTATGCGTTCATCAATGTCCGGTGTCAGTTTGTGGCCTCTACACCAGGACATGGATGATATAACATGAAGTCTAATCTCAGGGATGTTTTTATGGAGAAAATGAAGCAATGATATGAATAAGGATATTATTTACACCAACATGTGTAAATTGAATGATTGATAATGATATTTAATTGGATCCCTTTCTTGTATCATTTTCACCTCATTATTCAAGTTTTGTTTTAAGTCATAAAATGAACAAGTATTGAGTAAATACTTCATTACCATTACAGGTAAGGGTTTCCATGTGAATAAGAATTCAAAGACAATTTTATCATTAATTATTATGGAGAATAAATTTATCGAAAGTGTGGAATGTTCAAATTCATTTAATTCTAATGACACATTCGTGATTTCCTTCAATTAATGATGTATTAACAATGGTTATTACATTGTATATTATAAAATAATATATTGGATGTTTTAAAGTAATAAACTGAATTAAATGAGAAATGTTCCACTTATACATCAGACATTTTCAACAATGTAGTGATTCCTATTACTACATGGGTATTTAATACTATATGCCTTTACTTATATGTATTTAAATACATTTACTATGTAAGTATAGAAACCATAGTAGATGTCAGTTGTATTCTCCAAGTGGCCGCAAAAGGGTGAAAACTAGGCCAGTGTTGAGAAGTAAATGACTTCTAAATTGCCATGTGAAAGATTCTTGTTGAACTATTATTGAGTATAACCACTGTAAAGACACGGAAATTTCAAGGAATTTTTTTTTCTTAATTTTCTTTGGAATTTTTCAAGAACGCAGTTTCTGACGGCGCCTGATTCCGAGGCCCGGTGTGCCCTAAATCAATTTCCGAAGTTTGGCTCGGGTACGTTCAGTGAACGAACGAGCGGGATTTTCTAACTTTTGAACCGGGGCTCGGAATCGAATTCCGAGGGCATCGATGGAATCACAGCGCCGGTATTTGCTTAGAAACACCTCTTTCGAAGTTGCGTTTGCTCGGTTGTGTTTTTTAATTTTTGAGGTTTAAGTTAAGAAATAAAATAAAGTTGTACAAAAATTTTATTTCATTTCACTTAAAGCCGCTTAAAGACCACTTTAAGCTACTTAAGATGGGTTGAAGCGGATAGGGTGAAAATCAAAATATCCTACCCACTTGGTAGGATATTTGTGAGGTGGGACCCACACGAGCCCCCCCGTTTCTTTTCTTCTTAAGTAACGCACCCGCACCCCCCTATTAAACGAAGTCAACCGACGCGTTTCCTTAATTTCTTAACGCCTCTATTTAATTGGGCAGTTAAGTTTTACAATTAATTCTTTGAAATTAATTGTGAGGGTTACGTCGTTTGAATTTTGAAATCGTTGGCGGAAAGCAATAAAATAAGGCCTTAGCCTCATTTTATTTTTGGGTTGGGAAGCGTTGCGCTGAGTTTTCCTCTCCTCCTCCTCCTTCGCCGGAAAACGCGAAGAACATACCACCTCTGACGAAGAACGCTCGTTTTTCCCCTTCCGCGGCGAGACTCTTCAACAGATCTTCTTCTTCCCCTTCATCGTCAACGGATCGACGAACTAGCTCGGAAACGGAATCGGGTAGCGAGCGACGACGGCTTCGCCTTCCCTCGAGTCGGACGAACGCCGACGTCCCCCTTCGACGTCGTCTTCCTCGTGACGCCATATCGCGACGAACCTCGAAAGACGACGCCTCCTTCCAATCGGCTTATACCCAAGGTAGGGGTTTACTTTTGAGTTCGCGTTTTCTTCCTTTGACGATCTTCATTAATTTCTAAAACAAAATGATATCGAACTAACGGGAGGGGGGGGGGGCGCACGAACACGGCCGACCCTCCTCCCATTGTGGCTGGGGTTTGTTGCGGAAAGGAATGGAAGTGACGTGGTGCTGTTGCACCGCGCGGGGACGACAAGGATCGCGTTCGGAACGGCCCACGGTGGTGGTGCACGGCGCCGTCGCGCCGCGCTAGAGAAACCGAGAGAGATCGCGTTCGGAACGACATGCGACGGAGGATGCGCGGCGCCGTCGCGCCGCATCGGGCGACTGAAGGCCGCGGATTTTGGCCGCGGTAGGAGAGAAGAGCCGCGACCCATACTGGCCGCGACAGAAATTCCGGGGCGGCCGGATGAACCGGCCGCCAGTGCTGGGGAGGCGGGACCTTACGTTCCCGCGGCAGAATCTTTCCGGCCGGCCAAAATGGCCGGCCGGTTACCAAATCACCGGGGGTCGAAACCCCCGGCGCGTTTACTCGAGCAGGCCCCCATGTGGGGGGGGGGGGGGGTTTATTCTTTTTCAAAGGCGCGACACTAATTGTCGCGCCAGGTTTTTTTTATAGAAAGGGGGGGCTTGCCCCCCCGTACGGCGACCAAGCAGCGGGCCCCCCACGTGGGGGGCCGTTTTCTTTTGAGGCACGGCACGATGCCGTGCCGTTAGAGAACAAGGGGGGGGGACTTTGCCCCCCGTGCAGCGCATATGTGGCGCCTAGGCCACGCCGGCCCGCGCCTGCCGCGCCGCCGTGCCGGACCGCGCCGCCGCGCCATGCCATGCCGGTCCGCGCCGCCGCGCCGTGCCACGCCGGTCCGCGCCGCCGCGCCGGGCCGGGTCGACCCGGTTCGGGCCGGCCCAGGGGGGTACTGGGCCGGGTCGGACCGGGCCCATACCCCCGTTTCGGACAGAATTGTTAAAAGGCCCATAACATGAGCTACAAACCTTCGATCGACGCACTGTCAGTTGCGTAGTTATCCTTGGAACGAGACGATAGTTTCGGTATATTACACTCAAGGTTTCGGAGAACTTTGGGTTCGGCCGGGTTGGTTCGTACCCGAAACCAACCGGGCCCTCGGAGCGTAAACGCTTATATCTTGAGCTCCGGACGTCCGATTGACGTGCCGTTGACTTTGATGGATTCCTATAAGTGAGACGGATCTTTTGGCTTACTCCGCTCGAGATTTGGATGTCGTCGGAGTGCGGTCGGGTTGGTTCGCTCACGAAACTAATCGGGCCCCTGGAATGAAAAGGCCAATAACTCACAGACCGGGCGTCCGATTGACGCGCCGTCTGTCACGTTGTTTTCCTCTTGATGAGACAGAACTTTTGGAATAATTCTCCTGAGTTTTGGTTACAGTTGGATATTGGCCGGATTGGATTGTACCCGAAATCCAACCGAGCCCTTGGAACGGAAAAGCTGATATCTTTCAGACAGGATGTCCGTTTGACGAAACGTCAGTGGCGTTGATGATCTCGTTGAGAAACGGTTCCTATGAGTATACCCTATGAGAGTTCGAGGTACAATTGAGATATGGTTGGGATTGGTTCGCTCACGAAACCAACCGGGCCCCTGGGACGAAAAGGCTAGTAACTCACAGACCGGGCGTCCGATTGACGCGCCGTCTGTTGCATTGAGACCCCTATGATGAGGCGGTACTTTGAGGTACTTCTTCATGGGACTTTGAGATACTTGGAGTATCGAATTGTAGCTCGTGGAGCGGACCCTCCCAGAGGCGAGCGTGCGGAGTACGGAGACCGTGTAGCCGACTGAGACCTGACGACTGCTTGACCGACTCGACTTGGAGTGAGTCGACCAGCCCAGTGGATGGAGCACTACTTTGTGAGGTGCAGACCCATGGCGGACGGAGCACTACCTATGTGACAGTGCAGACCCGCGGTACTCGTCCGGAGAGTACCTCAGCAGGCTCCTAGGGGGTGTGCACTACTGTGTTTGGGTGGCATACCCCGGCGGGAAGCACTATTGTGTTTGGGTGGCTGGCCCACGGTACTCGACAGGAGGAGTACCTCAGCAGTATTAGGTTAGTGAGTAGTATCTCAGAGTCGTGACAGGACCACTGTACACTCCAGAGACGGAGCTCTTCAGCAGTTACGATTTCGATAATGAAAATCCTGGTTTGAGCTGAGACTTTTGACCTTTGTGTTTCCTCATGATTGAGATGGGTTACTTGATAACTTAGGTATATGTATGGGCATATACCTGGGTAGTGGTTATCCGTTGATTTCACAATCCTTGTGTTTCCTCATGATTGAGATGAGTTACTTGATAACTTAGGTATATGTATGGGCATATACCTAAGTAGAGGTTATCTGTTGAGATCTTCTTTGTGGTTATCCTTGTTGGTTTTTGTGAGACCTTGAGGGTCTCAGGGTCCCTACTGAGTATCGTTATACTCACCCCTACACGGGCTATGCCCGCACCTCGTTGTGTTGGTTGCAGACGACGGCAGTACTGACGGAGGCCGAGTGTTCGAGGACTGGACGGTACCCGGAGGTGGACTACACGATGAGTCAGTATATGGAGGTGGACTTCGCGATGAGACGACACACGGAGGAGGTTGAAGGACGAGAGCGTGGAGGAGGCTATCTGTACCTACCCTTCAGGTAGGATCCGTGGTGGACGACCAGGAGCTGCGCCATCTGTACCTACCCTTCAGGTAGGATCCGTGGTGGATGACCAGGAGCTGCGCCATCTGTACCTACCCTTCAGGTAGGATCCGAGGAGGAAGACCCAGGAGCCGCTTCTGTCCTTCCATCTGTTATCTTTTCTGTTGTACTTGTTCAGTTGTAGTTGTACTTTCTTTTGGGTTTGTATTCTGGCCTATTTACTTTTCAGCACTTCTCTTGTACTTAGTGTTTACTTTTTCCACTTTCTTACTCTGTGGTGCTTGTTTTCTTTTATAAAGGCAATGCCTTCCCAGTTATCGGGATTTACGCATTTGGTGCTAGTCGCCAGCCCCTGGAATATGGAAGGCGGGCTTGGGGTAGTCACGGCATGGGCCCCAAGGACAGGTCGTGACAATTGGTATCAGAGGAGTCGGTTCTACCACAGAACTTATAACTCTGATATTTTCTTTCTGTGAAGCAATAGTGTTAAGGGTACTGAGTGTGGTCTTCAGTTCAGGGAGTCCAGTGTTGGTGCGGGCGGCTGACGTATCCATACACCAGGACCCTGACAACTGAATTCCGACTTTTTGCACGAAAAAACTGATTGCATTTGTGTTTTCCAAAAGTTTTATTTAAATATCAGCTCAAACCAGGTCAGCTCACCAGGTATAATTGTTTGATCGTGTCACGTTGTTTCTTTCAGGATGCCTTTTCTCAGACGACCAGCTACAGCCCTGAGGGATGTGCGCACTGAAAGCCTGCCGAGCGACGAGGCTTCAGTACAGGGCCCTCTTGCAGTTGAGGCACCAGCGAAGGCACCAGCGGTACTACCATACGTTGGGCCACCAGCCCCAGCAGTAGGCGATGCACTCCACTTGAGTGCGCTGCATGAGTTCCAGCGCCAAAGGCCACCCAGGTTCCGGGGAGAGACGGACCCGCAGGCAGCTGAGGATTGGCTGGAGGCTGTGGTGAGAGTCTTCAGGCTAGTGGGGACGTCGGCAGACCTCATGGTGATCTTTGCTGCCAGCCTTCTTCAGGCAGAAGTAGGCAGGTGGTGGATCCACTTGTTCCAGTTTTGCGACGGGATGACCTTCACATGGGAAGACTTCGAGACCTTCTTCAGGGTGGAGTTTGTGCCAGTATCTCTACAACCCGAGCGTGTACAGGAGCTTCTGCCTTTGCCGCAGGATTTTCGATCAGTAGCCGAATCATCTGTGGGCAGTAGAAAGATGATGCAGAGGTCCAAGAGGACTAGAGCCAGACGTACGAGGAGTAGGAAGTGTTATGAATGCGGCGAAAAGGGTCACCTGGCACGTGACTGTCCGACTCCTCGTACAGTTGATCCGAAGGCTTTGGAGGAGCCACCGAGGCAGAAGCAGCGGTGGGTGCTTGAGCAACAGCCGAGCAGTGGAAAAGGTAGTAGAGCTCTGGGAGCAGGTGGACATGAGCGGAACTAGTGGATACGTCCCTTGTAGTCTAGTTCCATTTTGCTGTTGTATTCGTGTCTATGAGCTATGAGCTGCAATAATAAAAATACACATATCTTTGTTTGTTTTCCTGTCCTTTTGTTTGGTTGATACTGAGTGGTCCTGGTTAAGACTGTTGACTTGACCCTCACTTTCGAGATTTCTACTGGAGGAGACCCAGTGACCTCGCACTGATGCCGACAGTGTGACTCGACCCTTGGAGGCGAGAGTGACAGTTGGATCTCTTAGTAGTTACGTCGAGGCCTTACGATGTCATCCATGGCATGAATGCATCCTTCATGTCAGGATTGATTGTATTAGGCAATGGGTGTGGTTCATCCAGGGGATGAGACCGGGTTTCTCTTTTTGGCAAGGGAGAAATTTTAGCAGCTCTTCCAGATCATAGGCAAAGAAGGTGCAGATCATCCAGGAGCGGATGAAGACTGCACAATGCAGTAAGAAACAGGAAACCAGTGCCAGTCTTAGAGACTCGGGCGTGTTAAATGTTTCAAGAAGAGGAAGATTTAAAGAGAGATGAGTCTGCAAAGCGGCAGACGTGGAGGCAGATCTAGGAGAGCAGCATGAGGTGGTGTACATCTTAACATGCTACAATCACCCACCTTAGTTATCCCTGCCAAGCTCAGGGAGCTGGAGGGTAGAGGAAGAGTGCGGCTGCATGCAGTCAAGGAGTGTGACCCAATGGCTCTAATAATGATTCAAGGTACGGTCTGTGTCCACTACTAGCTGCTGTAGTAACAGATGTCGATATGAATCATTCATCACTTTCACAAATCTTGTCCCAGACCTAGAGTTTCCGGTAAGACGTGGACTTGACCCTCACATTTGGAGATACCTTGGGAGGAGACTGGATAATCACACTTATGCCGACGGTGTGGTTAGAACCTCGAGGCGAGAGTTTCGATTGGAATCTCTTGGTGGAAGCGTCGAGGCCTTACGAAGTTGGTTTGAGTATGGACTAGGCAATCACAGTTCATACACAAATTGACGGTATTAGGCAAAAAGTTTGTAGTTTAACTACGACGTCGGGATGGGTTTTCCTTGGTCAGCGAAAAAGGAAACCCCAGGCAGCACAGGGTAACTCTTGCACAGGAGGGTGTGACCGATCACTCTTGAGTCGGCCAAACTTACCCTCGTAGCAGCAGTCGTTTCGAGTTCCAGTTCTAAAAGCAAATGGAGACCTCTGGAGTTCGAGGATGATGATCACGTCCTTATATGGGTCTCACCTCGACGAGGTTTACGGAGATGTGGCCAAGGCGGCAAGTTATCTCCGAGGTTCAACGAACCTTTCTAGGTCCTCAGCTGGGTAGGCGAGGTGGTTTACCACTTGAACCATCCACCTCAGTTGCACCAGGTGCACGACGACTTCCACGTATCTCAACTGAGGAGATACGTGCTCGACCCTTCGCATATCATCGACCATGACGAGCTGGACGATGGCGATGGAGTGTCTTTCACGGAGGTTCCAGTGAGAATCAAGGATCGACAGGAGCGGATCCTTCGAGGACGACCTATTCCTCGGGTGTGCTTTAACGGGCAGTACAGGAACCTCTGGGTGAGCACATGGGAGCGGAAGGCTCAGGTGCGTGTTCAATACCGCTTTTGTGACCCTAGTTTGTGTTGAAGCTTTACGGGGACGTAAAGCCCTGAGGTGGGAGTAATGTAAAGACCCGAAAATTTCAAGGAATTTTTTTTCTTAATTTTCTTTGGAATTTTTCAAGAACGCAGTTTCTGACGGCGCCTGATTCTGAGGCCCGGTGTGCCCGAAATCAATTTCCGAAGTTTGGCTCGGGTACGTTCAGTGAACGAACGAGCGAGCTTTTCTAACTTTTGAACCGGTGCTCAGAATCGAATTCAGAGGGCATCTATGGAATCGCAGCGCCTGTATTTGCTTAGAAACGCCTCTTTCGGAGTTGCGTTTGCTCGGTTGTGCTTTTTAATTTTTGGGGTTTAAGTTAAGAAATAAAATAAAGTTGTACAACAATTTTATTTCATTTCACTTAAAGCTGCTTAAAGACCACTTTAAGCTACTTAAGCTGGGTTGAAGCGGATAGGGTGAAAATCAAAATATCCTACCCACTTGGTAGGATATTTGTGAGGTGGGACCCACACGATCCCCCCCGTTTCTTTTCTTCTTAAGTAACGGACCCGCACCCCCCTATTAAACGAAGTCAACCGACGCGTTTGCTTAATTTCTTAACGCCTCTATTTAATTGGGCTGTTAAGTTTTACAATTAATTCTTTGAAATTAATTGTGAGGGTTACGTCGTTTGAATTTTGAAATCGTTGGCGGAAAGCAATAAAATAAGGCCTTAGCCTCATTTTATTTTTGGGTTGGGAAGCGTTGCGCTGAGTTTTCCTCTCCTCCTCCTCCTTCGCCGGAAAACGCGAAGAACGCGCCACCTCTGACGAAGAACGCTCGTTTTTCCCCTTCCGCGGCGAGACTCTTCAACAGATCTTCTTCTTCCCCTTCATCGTCAACGGATCGACGAACTAGCTCGGAAACGGAATCGGGTAGCGAGCGACGACGGCTTCGCCTTCCCTCGAGTCGGACGAATGCCGACGTCCCCCTTCGACGTCATCATCCTCGCGACGCCATACCGCGACGAACCTCGAAAGACGAAGCCTCCTTCCAATCGTCTTATACCCAAGGTAGGGGTTTACCTTTGAGTTCGTGTTTTCTTTCTTTGACGATCTTTGTTAATTTTTAAAACCAAATGATATCGAACTAACGGGAGGGGGGGGGGGGACCGGACGGACACGGCCGACCCTCCTCCCATTGTGGCTGGGGTTTGTTGCGGAAAGGAATGGAAGTGACGTGGTGCTGTTGCACCGTGCGGGGAAGACAAGGATCGCGTTCGGAACGGCCCACGGTGGTGGTGCACGGCGCCGTCACGCCGCGCTAGAGAAACCGAGAGAGATCGCGTTCGGAACGACATGCGACGGAGGATGCGCGGCGCCGTCGCGCCGCGTCGGGCGACCGGAGGCCGCGGTAGGAGAGAAGAGCCGCGACCCATACTGGCCGCGGCAGAAATTCCGGGGCGGCCGGATGAACCGGCCGCCAGTGCTGGGGAGGCGGGACCTTATGGTCCCGCGGCAGAATCTTTCTGGCCAGCCAAAATGGCCGGCCGGTTACCAAATCACCGGGGGTCAAAACCCCCGGCGCGTTTACTCGAGCAGGCCCCCATGTGGGGGGGGGGTTTATTCTTTTTCAAAGGTGCGACACTAATTGCCGCGCCATGTTTTTTTTATAAAGGGGGGGGGGCTTGCCCCCCCGTACGACGACCAAGCAGCAGGCCCCCCATGTGGGGGGCCGTTCTCTTTTGAGGCACGACACGATGCCGTGCCATTAGAGAACAAGGGGGGGGACTTTGCCCCCCCGTGCGGCACATATGCGGTGCCTAGGCCACGCCGGCCTGTGCCGCCGTGCTGGCCCGCGCCGCCGCGCCGGGCCGGGTCGACCCGGTTCGGGCCGGCCCAGGGGGGTACTGGGCCGGGTTGGACCGGGCCCATACCCCCGTTTCGGAGAGAATTGTTAAAAGGCCCATAACATGAGATACAAACCTCCGATCGACGCACCGTCAGTTGCGTAGTTATCCTTGGAACGAGACGGTAGTTTCGGTATATTACACTCAAAGTTTCGGAGAACTTTGGGTTCAGCCGGGTTGGTTCGTACCCGAAACCAACCGGGCCCTCGGAGCGTAAACACTTATATCTTGAGCTCCGGACGTCCGATTGACGTGACATTGACTTTGATGGATTCTTCTAAGTGAGACAGATCTATTTGGCTTACTCCGCTCGAGTTCTGGATGTCGTCGGAGTGCGGTCGGGTTGGTTCGCTCACGAAACTAATCGGGCCCCTGGAATGAAAAAGCCAATAACTCACAGACCGGGCATCCGATTGACGCGCCGTCTGTCACATTGTTTTCCTCTTGATGAGACGGAACTTTTGGCATAATTCGCCCGAGTTTTGGTTACAGTTGGATATTGGCCGGATTGGATTGTACCCGAAATCCAACCGAGCCCTTGGAACGGAAAAGATGATATCTTTCAGACAGGATGTTCGTTTGACGAACCGTCAGCGGCGTTGATGATCTCGTTGAGAAACGGTTCCTATGAGTATACCCTATGAGAGTTCGGGGTACAATTGAGATACGTTCAGGATTGGTTCGCTCACGAAACCAACCGGGCCCCTTGGACGAAAAGGCTAGTAACTCACAGACCGGGCGTCCGATTGACGTGTCGTCTGTTGCATTGAGACCCCTATGATGAGGCAGTCCTTTGAGGTACTTCTTCATGGGACTTTGAGATACTTGGAGTATCGAATTGTAGCTCATGGAGCGGACCCTTTCAGAGACGAGCGTGCGGAGTACGGAGACCGTGTAGCCGACTGAGACCTGACGACTGCTTGACCGACTCGACTTGGAGTGAGTCGACTAGCCCAGTGGACGGAGCACTACTTTGTGAGGTGTAGAACCATGGTGGATGGAGAACTACCTATGTGACAGTGCAGACCCGCGGTACTCGTCCAGAGAGTACCTCAGCAGGCTCCTAGGGGGTGTGCACTACTGTGTTTGGGTGGGATACCCCGGCGGGAAGCACTACTGTGTTTGGGTGGCTGGCCCGCGGTACTCGACAGGAGGAGTACCTCAGCAGTCTTAGGTTAGTGAGTAGTACCTCGGAGTCGTGACAGGACCACTGTACACTCCAGAGACAGAGCTCTTCAGCAGTTACGATTTCGATAATGAAAATCCTGGTTTGAGCTGAGACTTTTGACCTTTGTGTTTCCTCATGATTGAGATGGGTTACTTGATAACTTAGGTATATGTATGGGCATATACCTGGGTAGTGGTTATCCGTTGATTTCACAATCCTTGTGTTTCCTCATTATTGAGATGGGTTACTTGATAACTTAAGTATATGTATGGGCATATACATAAGTAGAGGTTATCTGTTGAGATCTTCTTTGTGGTTATCCTTGTTGGTTTTTGTGAGACCTTGGGGGTCTCAGGGTCCCTACTGAGTATCGTTATACTCACCCCTGCACGGGCTATGCTCGCACCTCGTTGTGTTGGTTGCAGACGACGGCAGTACTGACAGAGGCCGAGTGTTCAGGGACTGGACGATACCCGGAGGTGGACTACACGATGAGTCAGTATATGGAGGTGGACTTCGCGACGAGACGACACACGGAGGAGGTTGACGGAAGAGAGCATGGAGGAGGCTATCTGTACCTACCCTTCAGGTAGGATCCGTGGTGGACAACCAGGAGCTGCGCCATCTGTACCTACCCTTCAGGTAGGATCCGAGGAGGACGACCCAGGAGCCGCTTCCGTCCTTCCAGCTGTTATCTTTTCTGTTGTACTTGTTCAGTTGTAGTTGTACTTTCTTTTGGGTTTGTATTCTGGCCCATTTACTTTTCAGCACTTCTCTTGTACTTAGTGTTTACTTTTTCCGCTTACTTACTCTGTGGTGCTTGTTTTCTTTTATAAAGGCAATGCCTTCCCAGTTATCGGGATTTATGCATTTGGTGCTAGTCGCCAGCCCCTGGCCTATGGAAGGCGGGCTTGGGGTAGTCACAGCACGGGCCCCAAGGACAGGTCGTGACAATTGGTATCAGAGGAGTCGGTTCTACCGCAGAACTTATAACTCTGATATTTTCTTTCTATGAAGCAATAGTGTTAAGGGTACTGAGTGTGGTCTTCAGTTCAGGGAGTCCAGTGTTGGTGCGGGCAGCCGACGTATCCATACACCAGGACCCTGACAACTGAATTCCGACTTTGTGCACGAAAAAACTGATTGCATGTGTGTTTTCCAAAAGTTTTATTTAAATATCAGCTCAAACCAGGTCAGCTCACCAGGTATAATTGTTTGATCGTGTCACGTTGTTTCTTTCAGGATGCCTTTTCTCGGATGACCAGCTACATCCCTGAGGGATGTGCGCACTGACAGCCTGCCGAGCGAAGAGGCTTCAGTACAGGGCCCTCTTTCAGTTGAGGCACCAGCGAAGGCACCAGCGGTACTACCATACGTTGGGCCACCAGCCCCAGCAGTAGGCGATGCACGCCACTTGAGTGCGCTGCATGAGTTCCAGCGCCAAAGGCCACCCAGGTTCCGGGGAGAGACGGACCCGCAGGCGGCTGAGGATTGGCTGGAGGCTGTGGTGAGAGTCTTCAGGCTAGTGGGGGCGTCGGCAGACCTCATGGTGATCTTTGCTGCCAGCCTTCTTCAGGCAGCAGCAGGCAGGTGGTGGAGCCACTTGTTCCAGTTTTGTGACGGGATGGCCTTCACATGGGAAGACTTCAAGACCTTCTTCAGGGTGGAGTTTGTGCCAGTAGCTCTATAACCCGAGCGTGTACAGGAGCTTCTGCCTTTGCCGCAGGATTTTCGATCAGTAGCCGAGTCATCTGTGGGCAGTAGACAGATGATGCAGAGGTCCAAGAGGACTAGAGCTAGACGTACGAGGAGTAAGAAGTGTTATAAATGCGGCGGAAAGGGTCACCTGGCACGTGACTGTCCGACTCCTCGTACAGTTGATCCGCAGGCTTTGGAGGAGCCACCGAGGCAGAAGCAGCGGCGGGTGCTTGAGCAACAGCCGAGCAGTGGAAAAGGTAGTAGAGCTCTAGGAGCAGGTGGACATGAGTGGAACTAGTGGATACGTCCCTTGTAGTCTAGTTCCATTTTGTTGTTGAATTCGTGTCTATGAGCTATGAGCTGCAATAATAAAAAGACACATATCTTTGTTTGTTTTCCTATCCTTTTGTTTGGTTGATACTGAGTGGTCCTGGTTAAGACTGTTGACTTGACCCTCACTTTCGAGATTTCTACTGGAGGAGACCCAGTGACCTCGCACTGATGCCGACAGTGTGACTCGACCCTTGGAGGCGAGAGTGACAGTTGGATCTCTTAGTAGTTACGTCGAGGCCTTACGACGTCATCCATGGCATGAATGCATCCTTCATGTCAGGATTGACTGTATTAGGCAATGGGTGTGGTTCATCCAGGGAATAAGACCAGGTTTCTCTTTTTGGCAAGGGATAAATTTTAGCAGCTCTTCCGGATCGTAGGCAAAGAAGGTGCAGATCATCCAGGAGCGGATGAAGACTGCACAGTGCAGTAAGAAACAGGAAACCAGTGCCAGTCTTAGAGACTCGGGCGTGTTAAATGTTTCAAGAAGAGGAAGCTTTAAAGAGAGATGAGTCTGCAAAGCGGCAGACGTGGAGGCAGAGCTAGGAGAGTAGCATGAGGTGGTGTACATCTTAACATGCTACAATCACCCGCCTTAGTTATCCCCACCAAGCTCAGGGAGCTGGAGGGCAGAGGAAGAGTGCGGCTGCATGCAGTCAAGGAGTGTGACCCAATGGCTCTAATAATGATTCAAGGTATGGTCTGTGTCCACTACTAGCTGCTGTAGTAACAGACGTTGATATGAATCATTCATCACTTTCACAAATCTTTTCCCAGACCTAGAGTTTCCGGTAAGACGTGGACTTGACCCTAACGTTTGGAGATACCTTGGGAGGAGAATTGATAATCACACTTACGCCGACGGTGTGGTTAGAACCTCGAGGTGAGAGTTTCGGTTGGAATCTCTTGGTGGCAGCGTCGAGGCCTTACGACGTTGGTTTGAGTATGGACTGGGCAATCACAGTTCATACACAAATTGACGGTATTAGGCAAAAAGGTTGTAGTTTAACTACGACGTCGGGATGGGTTTTCCTTGGTCAGCGAAAAAGGAAACCCCAGGCAGCACAGGGTAACTCTTGCACAGGAGGGTGCGACCGATCACTCTTGAGTCGGCCAAACTTAACCTCGTAGCAGCAGTCGTTTCGAGTTCCAGTTCTAACAGGAAATGGAGACCTCTGGAGTTCGAGGATGACGATCACGTCCTTATATGGGTCTCACCTCGACGAGGTTTACGGAGATGTGGCCAAGGCGGCAAGTTATCTCCGAGGTTCAACGGACCTTTCTAGGTCCTCAGCTGGGTAGCCGAGGTGGTTTACCGCTTGACCCATCCACCTCAGTTGCACCAGGTGCACGATGACTTCCACGTATCTCAACTGAGGAGATACGTGCTCGACCCTTCACATATCATCGACCATGAGGAGATGGACGATGGCGATGGGGTGTCTTTCACGGAGGTTCCAGTGAGAATCAAGGATCGACAGAAGTGGATCCTTCGAGGACGACCTATTCCTTGGGTTTGCTTTAACGGGTAGTACAGGAACCTCTGGGTGAGCACATGGGAGCAGAAGGCTCAGGTGCATGTTCAATACCGCTTTTGTGACCCTAGTTTGTGTTGAAGCTTTACGGGGACGTAAATCCCTGAGGTGGGAGTAATGTAAAGACCCGGAAATTTCAAGGAATTTTTTTCTTAATTTTCTTTGGAATTTTTCAAGAACGCAGTTTCTGACGGCGCCTGATTCCGAGGCCCGGTGTGCCCGGAATCAATTTCCGAAGTTTGTCTTGGGTACGTTCAGTGAACGAACAAGAGGGTTTTTCTAACTTTTGAACTGGTGCTCGGAATCGAATTCTGAGGGCACAGATGGAATCGCAACGCCGGTATTTTCTTAGAAACGCCTCTTTCGGAGTTGCGTTTGCTTGGTTGTGCTTTTTAATTTTTGGGGTTTAAGTTAAGAAATAAAATAAAGTTGTACAACAATTTTATTTCATTTCACTTAAATCCGCTTAAAGACCACTTTAATCTACTTAAGCTGGGTTGAAGCGGATAGGGTTCAAATAAAAATATCCTACCCACTTGGTAAGATATTTGTGAGGTGGGACCCACACGAGCCCCCTGTTTCATTTCTTCTTAAGTAACGCACCCGCACCCCCTATTAAACGAAGTCAACCGACGCGTTTCCTTAATTTCTTAACGCCTCTATTTAATTGGGCAGTTAAGTTTTACAATTAATTCTTTGAAATTAATTGTGAGGGTTACGTTGTTTGAATTTTGAAATCGTTGGCGGAAATCAATAAAATAAGACCTTAGCCTCATTTTATTTTTGGGTTGGGAAGCGTTGCGCTGAGTTTTCCTCTCCTCCTCCTCCTTCGCCGGAGAACGTGAATAACACGCCACCTCTGACGAAGAATGCTCGTTTTTCCCCTTCCGCGGCGAGACTCTTCAACGGATATTCTTCTTCCCCTTCATCGTCAACGGATCGACGAACTAGCTTGGAAACGGAATCGGGTAGCGAGCGACGACGGCTTCGCCTTCCCTCGAGTCGGACGAACGCCGACGTCCCCCTTCGACGTCGTCATCCTTGCGACGCCATACCGCGACGAACCTCGAACGACGACGCCTCCTTCCAATCGGCTTATACCCAAGGTAGGGGTTTACTTTTGAGTTCGTGTTTTCTTCCTTTGACGATCTTCGTTAATTTCTAAAACCAAATGATATCGAACTAACAGGAGGGGGGGGGGGACCGCACGAACACGGCTGACCCTCCTCCCATTGTGGCTGGGGTTTGTTGCGGAAAGGAATGGAAGTGACGCGGTGCTGTTGCACCGCGCGGGGATGACAAGGATCGCGTTCGGAACGGCCCGCGGTGGTGGTGCGCGGCGCCGTCGCGCCGCGCTAGATAAACCGAGAGAGATCGCATTCAGAACAACATGCGACGGAGGATGCGTGGCGCCGTCGCGCCACGTCGGGCGACCGAAGGCCGCGGATTTTGGCCGCGGTAGGAGAGAAGAGCCGCGACCCATACTGGCCGCGACAGAAATTCTGGGGTGGCCGGATGAACCGGCCGCCAGTGCTGGGGAGGCGGGACCTTACGGTCCCACGGCAGAATCTTTCCGGCCGGCCAAAACGGCCGGCCGGTTACCAAATCACCGGGGGTCGAAACGCCCGGCGCGTTTACTCGAGCGGGCCCCCATGTGGGGGGGCCGTTTTTATTCTTTTTCAAAGGCGCGACACTAATTGCCGCGCCAGGTTTTTTTTATAAAGGGGGGGGGGCTTACCCCCCCATGTGTCGACCAATCAGAGGGCCCCCCACATGGGGGCCGTTTTCTTTTGAGGCACGACACGATGCCGTGCCGTTAGAGAACAAGGGGGGGGGGACTTTGCCCCCCGCGCGGCCCATATGCGGCGCCCAGGCCACGCCGGCCCGCGCCTGCCGCGCCGCCGTGCCGGCTCACGCCGCCGCGCCGGTCCGCGCCGCCGCGCCGGGCCGCCGGGCCGGGTCGCCGCGCCGGGTCGCCGGGCCGGGTCGACCCGGTTCGGGCCGGCCCAGGGGGGTACTGGGCCGGGTCGGACCGAGCCCATACCCCCGTTTCGAACAGAATTTTTAAAAGGACCATAACATGGGATACGGACCTCCGATCGACGCACCGTCAGTTGCGTAGTGATCCTTGGAACGAGACGGTCGTTTCGGTATATTACACTCAATGTTTCAGAGAACTTTGGGTTCGGCCGGGTTGGTTTGTACCCGAAACCAACTGGGCCCTCGGAGCGGAAACACTTATATCTTGAGCTCCGGACATCCGATTGACGTGCCGTCGACTTTGATGGATTCCTCTAAGTGAGACAGATATTTTGGCATACTCCACTCGAGGTTTGGATGTCTTCGGAGTGCGGTCGGGTTGGTTCGCTCATGAAACCAACCGGGCCCCTGGAACGAAAAAGCCAATAACTCACAGATCGGGCGTCCGATTGACGCGTCGTCTGTCTCGTTGTTTTCCTCTTGATGAGACGGAACTTTTGGCATACTTCGCCCGAGTTTTGGTTATAGTTGGATAGTGGCCGGATTGGATTGTACCCGAAATCCAACCGAGCCCTTGGAACGGAAAAGCTGATATCTTTCAGACAGGATGTCCGTTTGACGAACTGTCAGCGGCGTTGATGATATCGCTGAGAAACGGTTCCTATGGGTATACCCTATGAGTGTTCGGGGTACAATTGAGATATGGTCGGGATTGGTTCACTCACGAAACCAACCGGGCCCCTATGACGAAAAGGCTAGTAACTCACAGACCGGGCGTCCGATTGACGCGCTGTCTGTTGCGTTGAGACCCCTATGATGAGGCGGTCCTTTGAGGTACTTATTCATGGGACTTTGAGATACTTGGAGTATCGACTTGTAGCTTGTGGAGCAGACCCTCCCAGAGATGAGCGTGCGGAGTACATAGATCGTGTAGCCGACTGAGACCTGACGACTGCTTGAACGAATCGACTTGGAGTGAGTCGACTAGCCCAGTGGATGGAGCACTACTTTGTGAGGTGCAGACCCATGGCGGACGGAGCACTACCTGTATGATAGTGCAGACCCGCGGTACTCGTCCGGAGAGTACCTCAGCAGGCTACTAGGGGGTGTGCACTACTGTGTTTGGGTGGCATACCCCGGCGGGAAGCACTATTGTGTTTGGGTGGCTGTCCCGCGATACTCGACAGGAGGAGTACCTCAGCAGTCTTAGGTTAGTGAGAATTACCTCGGAGTCGTGACAGGACCACTGTACACTCTAGAGACGGATCTCTTCAACAGTTACGGTTTCGATAATGAAAATCATGGTTTGAGATGAGACTTTTGACCTTTGTGTTTCCTCATGATTGAGATGAGTTATTTGATAACTTAGGTATATGTATGGGCATATACCTGGGTAGTGGTTATCCGTTGATTTCACAATCCTTGTGTTTCCTCATGATTGAGATGGGTTACTTGATAACTTAGGTATATGTATGGGCATATACCTAAGTAGAGGTTATCTGTTGAGATCTTCTTTGTGGTTATCCTTGTTGGTTTTTGTGAGACCTTGAGGGTCTCAGGGTCCCTACTGAGTATCGTTATACTCACCCCTGCACGGGCTATGCCCACACCTCGTTGTGTTGGTTGCAGACGACGACAGTACTGACGGAGGCCGAGTGTTCAAGGACTGGACGGTACCCGGAGGTGGACTACACGACAAGTCAGTATCTGGAGGTGGACTTCGCGACAAGACGACACATGGAGGAGGTTGACAGACGAGAGCGTGGAGGAGGCTATCTGTACCTACCCTTCAGGTAGGATCCATGGTGGACAACCAGGAGCTACGCCATCTGTACCTACCCTTCAGGTAGGATCTGAGGAGGACGACCCAGGAGCCGCTTCCGTCCTTCCAGCTGTTATCTTTTCTGTTGTACTTGTTCAGTTGTAGTTGTACTTTCTTTTGGGTTTGTATTCTGGCCCATTTACTTTTCAGCACTTCTCTTGTACTTAGTGTTTACTTTTTCCGCTTGCTTACTCTGTGGTGCTTGTTTTCTTTTATAAAGGAAATGCCTTCCCAGTTATCGGGATTTACGCCTTTGGTGCTAGTCGCCAGCCCCTGGCCTATGGAAGGCGGGCTTGGGGTAGTCACGGCACGAGCCCCGAGGATGGGTCGTGACAACCACAAACATTAATCTCATGTGTCATTGGATGCAAGGAGATATTATTTTAGGTTCTGAAATGAATGTTGTTTTTGGTAAACTCAATCTATGGTTTTGTAATACATGAATCATAGGCAATTAGTGATGAATATAACTGTAATACTTATACCCATTTGTGAGAAGATAATTCATTGTCAATTAATAATAAAAGCAGAAATCATGAATATACCCAATAAGGTATTTAGGCTTAGTATATCTAAATAATTTTATTATTATTGACTCCTTTAGTTTTGGAAAATGAGCCTTTAGAAATAAAGGTATGTCACAAAACATTTGGAAATTATTCAACAAGTAAGTGTGAACTATTCCAAGTGTAAGCTAGAGGTGCATATACTTTATAAGATTCCTTTAAGTAACTATCTAATAACAAAGTGAAGTATATGCATGTTCAGAAGACATGAGTTACTTTGAGATGGGATACCGAAGAATATCTTGAACAAATTTTCATCGATCATGACAATGTAGCGTTGAATAATTCCTAAATGCACATTAACTTATCAACATCATGATGTTGATGTTAATGAAGAGGATTGATGGTGAATACATACATATAAACATTGATCAACAAACATGTAGTGTGGAGAAACTCCTAAATGCATATTTTATGCATACAAATATTGATTTAAGTAATATCAATGTTGCAACTAGAACAAATATCCATTGTATTTAATGAAATTATTTGAAAATAAAGGCATAATCCCATTATCATATACCATCTAAAATGACAAATGGATATCATACAATTCTTGTATAATGATAATTCCATTATGACATAAGGACATGTGTTTGGATGTAAATAGTTTGTTTGGATACAAACAAACTTGTATCAAGATAAACACATTATGCATCTAAGGTACTTATCCTAATGATTGAATAACATATTACCAAAATCCATAATATAGAAATGTTATATTCAAAAGATAGACTACCTTCTATAAGAGGGTGCACGTCTCTATTTGAGATAGTGGGAGCTGTATTGACTTGTGTTTAGTCAATGCTCAAGATGCACAAATAGTTGGCATAATAACAAGTTCCTAAAGCACATGTGGAATAGATTATGTTCCAAAGACACATATTGTGTAGGAAGGATAAAACCATGGTGATGGTATTTATATTCACCGTGGTCAGTGATCTAAAATTCAATAAGAATAATATTTCCAACAAGTTAACCGTATATGGAAATTAGCTAAAATTAATAAGACCAACTAAAATTCAGTTAATGGATTCCATGTTACAAAGTGTAAAGGGGATTATTATTTTGTATACTGTGGTGGGTATTCAAATGAATTGATAAATGGACGGTCCAAGTGTAGTACCAATGAGGATCGATTGGTATCACGAAGTTGATATTCCTAAATCAGTTAGAATTTTACTAATCATATCAAATATCTATGATCGAATTATTTAGCATTTGATTCCATGACCACCAATTATGGATGGTGTCTATACGAAGCAACCAGAAAGGGATGGTCACATCACATAATTCTAATAAAGGTTTCAAGTTATTGAAATATGGTTTAGGATTAATGTAAGCAATATATTCATAGAATAACCAATTGCATAAAATGACTGCCATGTGCCTGCCACAGGTTAGTGGGAGTGCCAATGTTTTCCAAGAAGAATCATGTTCGGAAACAAATCGTAAACATACATTGGTCTCACAGTTAGTTATGACCAAAATGAAATTTACTCCCCAGTGATTGACTTAAATTACTTACCAAAGTTCTTGGGAACATGATCTACTAAGGTAGATCTATAGGCTTCTTGCTCTAAGTCAATTGTACATACAGTGACATTGTATTGAAAAATACATGTTGGAACAGTTCAAGAGATGAAGTGTTTTATTTGTCACAGGGCATAATATCCCCATGTTGACATGTTCGTGACATGGGAAGAGATAAACATGGTGATTTACAATCCATACGTCGAAGTGATGGATCAATCACACATGCCAAAATATGTACAAGAACTGATATTTCAAAGGTATATTTTACAGTAGGTAAATATCAGTTATATCCAGGTGCACTACAAGGGATGCAGTCAGAACTATCTAATTGTACTTTAGAAAAAAAATATATATACTTGGTAAGTGGATAATAAATGATAATAGTATTTTGGGATACAATCTAGTCATTCGTAGATCAATGTTATCTGGTATTATGGTTAGGCTAATGGTGATGACAGTTTCAAGCTCATATAAGACAGTGGTAGTCATACCTAGAAAGGCCGAGTACATTGCTACTTTTAATGCATCTTAGAAGCAATTAAATTAAATGATTTTGTTACAGTACTTAAAATCACTCTTGGTAAAAAAATTATTATCATAATGTAAATTATGATATTCTTACTAGACAAGCTGTTAGGTTTTGATATTGGGCAAGTGGGATATACTCAGGATACCATCTCTTGTGATGTTTTTCTCAATGAGATGAGGTCACTATAGCTGAATAGACATGCGGTAGATCTGTGAAGGAACCATATGCTAAATCCATTACTCAACAGAAACAAGATGTTCATAATGTGAGTACCTAACAAATTTGGTTAGAAAGTTGGATCTAGTGGAAGAGGGAGTATTGAATTAGTGGGTTCCCTAGACCCAACTATTCAGTGATTTTGATTACTATATCATGTAAAAATTTAGCTAAACATGATGTCTTCTTACCTTTAAAGTGAATAATTTTATGCACCCACTATTGAAATTGTAATGTCCAATGATTAATTATCGTATAAAAAGGTTGTAGTAGTTCCCAGTCTATAATTTGAAACTTGAGATACTATGAAATTAATCATAAAGATATATTCTGTAGTCTATATACATCTTACTGATTGGACATAGTAGATTTGTTACTATCAATTGTTGGGTGCTCATTATCATTGAGACTTCTTCTGATGAAGTTCATAGATGGTGATCACTAGTAGTGGGATCATGGGGAATGACCAGCTAATAGGAACACAACATGTTTCAGGTGTGATTGGATGTTTCTATCTATGATCATGTGTAATGGTATTTTGACTTGAGATCATTAACAATGTATGTAATTTTATTGCATACTTTGATTCAATATGAAAACCATGAAAATGAAGTCATGGCGAGGTAGTTTGTGTTGGGTGTGTCGTTGGTGACATGGCATTGGTTGAATGGTCAATATATGATTATTCACTTATGGGTTATGGAAGTAATATATCTCAGGAAAAGTTTATATGGATTCTAGTACCTTTATAAGACCATGGACATGGGAGTTGATGGTAAATCCATCTAGTAAAATCAGAAAACACTAATGAATGAAAAGGGTAATGACACATGAGATCTTCCTTCTTTATGAGATATTACAGACAAAGAGATTATATTACACAGTGTGTGTTCGTAGTTTGGTAGTCGCTACTATGACAATCATTATTTCTTTCAGGGCCATAATGGGTTTCTAGTTCCTACTTTTGGTTTGTGAATACTATTTAATTCCATTAAAATAAGGGCCAAGAGGGTCACACACAATAGCATATTCAAGAATCATCCCTATTCAGTTGAATGAGATCTCTGGACATAGTAGGCCCCGCCGCAGGGGTATGGGATTTGTCTAAAGATAAATGATCACCAATGCAATAAATAACTTCATATTATTCAAGTTTATAATAATGAGTATTGAATTTATTTATTAAATTTATTTATGAGTTTTAGTATATACATGAAAAATATTAATTGACGAATGTTAATTTATTCAAGGTTCAATTAATATTTATTGGAGAGACGAGTTGAGTTAATGATTCAATTATCATCACGTAATATATTTAAATATATTACAAGTAAATGAAAATAATATTTATCACACAGTTTAGTAGTCCTAAAATGTTTTTGATAGTGTGTTAAGTATTCAGGATCGATTAGGCGATACTGGGTATTTTAATTAACCACTATAAATAGAAGAGGAGGCACTTTTTTCTATGTACTATTTATGGAGATTATCTATCATATCCTCTCTCCCATAATCTAGATAGATATTCTCTGGATCCAAGGATCATAGATCAAGCACTCTCTCAAGCACCGCAAGCAAAACAGTGTGGAGATCGTTAGAGCGTCGAAGGTGTCGTTGCAATTCCGTGTAGCACCCAGATTACAATGAACGATGCTTTCATGGATTCCTTGAAGCATGTGTGGATGATCTAGAGGAATTTGACTTTAGATTCTTCAAGCAGTGATCAGAAAATATGAGAAGAAGTTGTGCATAGCTTCAAAATTAATCCAGGTATTTTTACGGTTTATTTTTGTGGTTAAAACCCTTCATGTGAGATCCTCAAATTTAATCGGGCTTATCTTCACCAGCGTCGAAAAGTTTACATCGATCATCAGTGGAATTTTTTTAAACTCCTCGTATTTGGGGACTTTGTTGCACAAATGATTTCAAAAGAAATGATCCTACATCATTATCAATGATGAGAATTATGAATGATCCAATCTTTATAGACCTTCAAAGGATGGAAATGGGAATCATAAGGGATGGAACATCATCAATCCTTTCACAATTGATTTCTCAGCAATCTCTTTAGAAAATTTCAATGATCAAATAAAGGATTTGGATATTCATAAGAAGGTGGAATCAATGACAAAGGTGAATTACTCAAATTTTAAATTTGATGAAGGAGGAATTGTGAGATTTGGGTCAAGACTATGTGTTCAATAAAATCATATATCAAGGAAAGAACTATTGGATGATACACTTAGTTCATGTTTATCTATTAACCCAGGAGGAAAAAAGATGCATCAAGATATTTGTGAGAAATAATTGTTGGAAAATAAGAATAGATTCATTGAACATAAAAAATGTTACTGTTATGACAACATGTGAAGGTATAAAGGAATAAGTCAAAGGGGGTGATTAAACTAATATCCTTACCAATAAGAAAATAGGGAACATTACTGTGTGATTTTTATAGGAAATACAAAGACATATAGTGGAAATAATGCTATATGGGTTGTTTTGGACTGTCTTATAAAGACAAATCACTCTATAAAAATTCGAGAGGACATCTCATTAGATAAGCATGAACAGATATACATCAGAGAAGTGGTATGGATGCATGAAGAACCACTATACATTGTATCCAATAGAGATCCTATATTTTCCTCTATGTACTGTAAAAGAATCCAAAAAGCTCTAAACATTGAGCTAAACATCATTACAACCTTGCATCCTAAAACTAATTTCTAATATGGTTAGACTATCCATACACTGTAAGAAATGTTTCAAGCATGTTATATTATTTTCAATGTAGGATGGGATAAACAACTTCTTATGGTGGATTTATCATAAAATAACTATTTCTACTCAAGAATACAAATGGACCTCTATGAATCCCTTAATGGTAAGAGTAAAAAAACACATGCGTTTTTGGATGATGTTTCAGAATGAAAACTATTAGGTCCACAAATAGATGAGGAAATTGGGTCAACTGTTAAGATCATTCAGTATCACATCCGGGCTGCTCCGAGTCAACAGAAGAGATATCCTAAAAATTAATTGTAAGACCTATATTTTAATTAAGGAGAATTATTATTCCTCTTCATATCTCCATGGAATAATTTTATGATATCTGGGAATAAGTGAAAGCTTAGATCAAGATACATCGTCCCCTTTGAGATCTTTTCTCGCATTGGAGAAGTGTCCAGTTGACTAGCACTCCCATCAATAAAATCTTATGAACATGATGCATTCCATATATCCCTATGGATGGTGCACATACTATACCTCTCACATATACTCAATCTAGGGGTGTTATCATTGATGAATGAGCATTCATATAGGTAGCTTCTTGTAAAGATCATAGATTATAGAGGAAAACTTATACCAAATAAGACAATATACCATCTCAAAGTGATATGGAGAAACCAAAAGTTTGAAGAAGAAACATGGAATCCAGAGGTGGTGATGAAGCAACATTACCCATATCTATTTTAGTGTTGGGAATGAAAATGACGAGGGAGAAATTTATTATGTGGGGAGACTGTAATGATCTGAACTGTTAAATATAACATTAACCGTCTTTTTTTAAATATCTCATCACGAAATAGGATTATATAAAACTCATACACTTATATTGTTTTATTATCTAAAATACTTTTAAGAATCGTTACTTTTGATAATAGAGTCTTTGAAAAATGATTATGTGATTAGTATAATTTGGGCTTTTAACAAATCCAATTGACATACAAAAAGAAAGTGATGGTCTAAGCCTATAGGATCATGATTTATGAAGACCATTTATCATATATTTAGAGTGATATATATATTTTGGAATTTTCCCTTGAAAAACCCAAGATAACATCCAACAAAATAATCATGATCGAAACTGTTTACAAAATATGTTCAAGCTCATCAGGAACATAACTAAAACCATGTTCGTTGAACCACCTCATAAATCTCCCACAATCATGCACGTTATTGTTAGTGAATTTTATGGTGTATTAAATGGATATGTATCAAGACACTATAAAAATGAATATTTAATTTATTATAGAATAATTAATATATTATCATCCTCTTATTGTTAAATTGTAAATGATTTTAAATTTTCTTCAATTAAAGAAGAAAATGTATTTTTAGTTAATAATGAAATTCAATTAATAATTTTTCAAATTATTATTTTTTAAAATAAATAATATTTTAAAATTATTAAATAATATTTAACATATATTAGTGATCATAAAATTTCTATGAAGTTAAATATAATTATTATAAGGGTTCGGAATTTTTTTTTCAAAAAAACCATTATTTATTTATAAATGTCAATTTTAGTTTAAAAGTGAAAAATAAAATATTTATAAAATTATTTAGATAGTATTCATAATATTTTTGGAATCATAATATTGAAATTACCCAATGGTGATTTTTTCATAAAATTTTAAGACAGTCGAATTTACAAGTAATAATTAAATTCCGAATAAATATAATTTATGTATTATGCCATCATAATGGATAAAGATTGATGTGATAATTACTATAAATTGGATCAATGAAAAAGTTTATGTTCTCACTTTAAAATAAAGTGATATTATGTTTATTTTTTTATTTTGTAAATTTATTATGAATACTACAAAAAATATAACATATTTTATGTTTTTAAAATCCTTTCTCTAAAAGTGTTACTAGCCTCCATAAAAGAAATAGAATTTATTTTATAATTAATTCTATTAGACCCATAAAATAAATATAATCTCTTATTTTTTAAATAAATCATTATAAAAAACTATGGGATGTTTTTTTATATATTATATTATATAGATTCCAAAAACTAAATAATAAAAAAATCCCCCTCTTTTCCTATAGAAACTCATCCAATCTCCCATTTCTCTTCACTAATAACACTGCAGAAAGATGATACTCTTATATACATTCACTATATTCCTCCTATGGTACCCCAATCTCTCAAGAAGCCCCTCCCAATCTTTTGAAGTCACAGAATCAAGTAAGTGATCCTCCACTTCCTCCCCTCATTTCAAATTCAATCACTTTCTTTGAAATTAGTTCTTTTAATTTCAATTTTTTGTATTATAACTCATTTATAATCATTACATAAAATCTAAATTGTTGTTATTTTAATTGTGGATCATTTATCTTCCATCATTTGGACCCTTACTAAATTTGTTACTATGATGAAATTCTATAAGGGATACTCACCTTCTCTTCTTTATTCAAGTTTCTTTATGAACTTATGCATTCTATTTGAATTTCCTAATGTTTGTAAATATATTTACATGTACCTATTAATTCCTATTGGATTTTTAAATGATTAGATTTATCGTTATCTCTCATAAACCATTTTATGAATTTTTATGTAACACAATTATGCTGCCGAAGTTTCACCATGATTTTCCATGCCAAAACAATGGTGTAGTGAATACCATTCCAATTTTTCTATCAATGTAATTAAAATTTATGTGCATATACATATTAATTAGGGAATTAAAAGTATTTATTCTGCATTACTTGATCATGGAATAATTTATAATGATGAATGAATACATGATTTATGATCTATGTGGAACACTTAAGCATGAAAATGTAATGAATATGATCAGGGAACACTGGTTGCGCTCCAATGCATTGTGTAATGTTCAGTATCATGATATGTCACATTGGTGATGGGATTGAACCTTATTAATCTATGTAACTCTTTCCACCATGATTTCTATGTGGGTTTATCCTTGACCTTTGTTTATGATTCTGTGTTTTATGTTTTTGCCACATTTCCCATGTTATGATTATCAGGCTATATCATGCCTTATGATTCATGTTTATTTAATTCCTTGTTTATATGTCTATTGTATAACATGTATCACTTATTCCATGTTTATTCCCTTAATTTTCTTTATTTATCACCCTTTTCTTATGTATTCCTCCAGGTTAACCCATGTTGTTTTATGTTCAAAGTTGTATTTTGAGCATTTTAAAGATGTTTTCAACAATGATGTTGTATTCCTTTTTTTATTTTTATTTAATTTACCTAATTCTCTAAAACACAAGACTTATCAATCATCCAGGTCGTATTATGTGTATTATTATGTAATAAATTAAGTATTAATGTTAAATAAAGGGTGGGTTTTTTATGGAATCCCACTCTGCACCCCTATTTATAGGGAATCCTACGGAAAACCAAATGTCACCTTGAAGACCAAACGTCTCCAAAGTCACTGATTGGAGATAGAAAAAAAGACATAGGAAGGCATTTACATTCCATATAACCAATCCCTTATCCATGTGGATGTCTCTCCTGATAGGGGCATCTATTGATGCCCGCCAAATGAGCATTGGAAAATCCAAAAAGAAATATATACTTGAATATGTTTATTATGATACCAAAAAATAAAAAAGAAGAAAAATGTGGATCAAATAACGAATATTTCATGAACCCCCAAAAGATACATGATCTCATTATCATACTAATGACAGAAAGATGATCATGATTAGTTAATTAACCTACTTAAGGCCACCAAAAGTCACCTTGACAAGACTTTATGCTCTTGGGAAGGCACCTCAACCAATTGATGATTGTGTGGTGGTAGCTATAAAATATCTCCTTGGACCATAAGATTGTGAACCAACGGACTCCAAATGAACTGTCTAAATATCCTTTGAATATAGGAGCAAAATATACAAAATTTAGGAGCCTTTTGTGACTGTAAACAACTATGATGCATTACTGAGGGTGGGAATGATTTTCCCCAACAACATTCGAGAAATCTCACAAAACCCCTTAGAAATTTTAAAAGAGAAAATGGAATTAAAATGGGATAAGGAGGGATAATTTCATTTCCATAAAAATCATGTGATTTCCCCTATTGATCTATGAGACACTGTAAGATTCCAGCGACATGTCAGCCTCATTACACAAACACTCTCTGGCATGTTATACTCATCACATGAAGGGACTCAAACATGCCTAGGGAACCACAAGTTTCCACTTTGGTTCCATATGTAAAAACAAATGGAATTTTCCAATAAATTCTTGTGAGAATCTATAAGGCCTTTTATGGATTACATGACACAACACAACGGTGAAGAGTGATTGTCTTATACATCACTCATACAATCTCATGAGATCCCCAATCATTGTAAAATATATATGGAGATAATGATAGTAACTACAATATCCTCTCTTGGTTATAAAACATACATGAAAATCATCAGATTTCTGTAGAATGGCCTTTCAAGGACCCATGACAACTCAGACTGGTTTCTTGAAGCCCCCCTGACAAGAAATACTTTTCTCAATATAGGTTCCATAATAGTCACCTAAGATCATGAAAAGGCCCTCTAACGAGCATCTAGGTCTTGTGAAGGCACGTGAACATGTCAACCTGACAAAAGGAATGTACCATGGAAAGTAAAAATGATTTGGAAGGAACCCCTTAATTAGAAATAATCCAATAAATGAGATATTGATGATATGGTCTTACAATAACTAGAAATCATGTTACCTCTATAGAATTAATTAGAATGTTAACTCAAGAAATGTATTACATTGAATCCCTCCACTAACTCAATCCTAGATTTTTAGGATTTGACCCATTTAATCTAGATAATAATTGTAGTGGAATTTTCTATAAATCCCCCACCCCAACGTGAAAAATACACACTTCAAAGCTTAGCGTATATGGAATTTTCTTTGGAACCTCACATTGGTGAACCCAAGCACTAGAACATATTTCTCAGAGTGGAACATCTCGCAATCATAAAAACCTCCCATCAAGTAATATCTAGGGAACAACTGGATTGATAATGAATCATTCACTAAGAACTTCCCATGATCATTAATAGACCACATGAAGGAACTTTAGTGAGTCATGTGAAGAACATCTCATATATCAGCTACATCACATAATACATAAACAAAGATGAAACTAAATAAATATAAGGAATTTGAAATAAAATCCTGGAACAAAGACTAAATAATGGGAGACTTATAAAAAGAACACATACGTTGATCCCGATGCACATATCATGAACGACCCATGTCATGTGATCACACCATAACATGTCTCCAAGGTCTGGAGACATTCCATTAGAATACTATTTGGATCATGAAAAGTCCTCTAGACATGTCAACGAAAGTCACATAGTTCTCCATAAGCATTCCAGCCATGACTTTCTATGACCTTCGGGATCACCATCCAAACATTGTGGTTTCCATAATATATGGAACCTAACTCATACAGAGGCTCCATCACATGTTAGATAAAGTATCGTGACACCACCTGAGCATGTCAACCGACTCTCACAACATCACATAGACATTATATCATCCCACCTTTTTATAACATAAATTTTCATTACATTTTACAAAACCGAGTATTTTTAAGGTTTAGTGTCTTGGAAAATAGGAACTTAAAACATGAAACCATAAAAAATCCTTCTTAAACACTTGAAAGGCTTCTCATTATGTTCATCCTAGGTTCATTACTACATCTCATAACCTGGGGACATACATCAAAAGAAAGGGGTGAGCAGAAGGCCCATTAAGGGAAACAAGGGGAAATATTTAACATGTGAACTTGAGATACATCAACAATGTCATGAAAAAGAACATTAAGGCATGAGAAAGAAATCACGAGGCATATCATAATAAAAATAACATATTTCATAACTTGAAGATGTGGCTACAACATTTAATATTGACAATAATTTCCGTTTCACCAAGGTCCATCCCCAAGGTGTCATTAAAAGTTACCAAGGTTATTCACCAAGGCGTCGTTAAAAATGGTCATCTCTAGAGATTAAGTCTTTACACAATGAATTGGAGTGATATCAGGTCACACCCTTAAATTTAACTTTATTATAATGTGATCAACATATATCATCATCAATAATTTCATAAACAACACATATATCATAAAAGAAATGTGTTTTATTTCATAATTATAACGTTTTAAAAACTGTTTTAAAGACATGATCTTTATGTCACTTTAAACCCACGGAAAGGGAAAGCGGGTCTCATTTATGTAAATCTCAGAATTTAAAATAGAAAATTTTGGTATATATGCTAATACCCATTTAGAAGAAAGATCTTTGAGTATTCACTTAATAAAAATGAATTTGAGGTTGAGAGAGAGACATTTTGAGACGGAAATTCTACAGTATAACGGCTATGTTTCGGGGTTTTAGAAAACATTGAAAAGAGAGAGGACACGGGTCACCCACTCAAAAATGATACATAAAATAGTAGAGGGACATAATATAAAGGTTATAATAACATGGTAATGAAATTTGAAATATATACCATATGAAATGAAAAACATAGAAGGAGGACAAAAATAAGATTTCTCTTATGAAAATTCGGCAGCCTAACGGAGTCACTTAAACTTCAACAAAAATGAATTGACAAGATCAAATAGGGTATCTCATCATATGAACATAAAAGGTCATTATGATAGATATAGATATCATACCCCAACATAATAAAAAGGAACTTGAAAGACTTGACATGAAAATGGATCTTGAAAATGAGAAGGGTGAAAGAATCCGTTACAAAAATTTCGGCAGCCTATCAACACCACTTAAACATTTATAAAACGAAATGATGAGAGTAAGAGGCAATCTATCATCATATTAACATGAAAAGGGCAGTAATAGGAATATAAAATGACATCCTCCAACATAAGAACATGAATCATAAAAGAAATCACTTAAAAGAGAGTATTTGAAAAGAAAGAGATAGTTTGGATCCCTTACCTTAAAACGTAACTCTTAAAACACAAAGGATGGGACCTTGAGGGCTTGGGGGAACCTTGGGAGGATTACATGGGAGTTAATGAGACCATATCTTTGTTGGGGGAGAGTTGGGAGTTGAATGGATGAAAGGACGGCTTGGTATTTATAGGGAAAGTGAGGGGACAAGGCATTAATGGCCAAGGGACACCTCATTGGTAGTTTTGGCAAAACCATGGGCTTGCCCATGGTATTTTCCCATGGTATTGGCCACTTGGGACACCTCATAAATTTTCTTACTATTAATAAGTCGACCATATTGATTTCATATTTAATACATCATTTAATGATGTCATTAAACACCCGTAACTTAAAAACTGTATTTTCACTATTCATCGAAAATTCAACTTTTTCAGAAAAATCCCAAAATTTCACCTTAACCAAATATCGATGCTCTGATTTCAAAAATGAAATCCATTTTATAAAAATAATTTTCTAAATATTTTTAATTTAATTTTTAAATAAATACACTATTCACTGAAAATTAATTTTTTCAGAAAAACCCCCAAAAATTACCTTAACATAATATCGATGCTCTAAGTTCAAAAATGAAATCCATTTTATAAAAACAATCTTCTAAATACTTTTAATTTAATTTTTAATTAAAAAACACTATTCACCCGAAAAAACTAATACTTGACTAATACTTTATGAAACCGTTATTTATCCATTTTATTGAATCACATTACTTAATCAAGGTGCCTAGATTATATTAATACATTCTTTAAATGAGATTACAAATACATTTGGTCACATTACTAATCCTAAGCATAAAATCACTATTCATAATTTACTATTCATCAAAAATTAAGTTGGCCTTATTAGACTCTAAATTTCGTACTGAACATAATTGTAGAAGACCATTTTTTGAAAATCATTACACATTTTTAATTATTTAAAGATTACATAAACATTTTTTTAAAATATCCTTTCTCTAAAATTCACCAAAAATATGCATACTATATTTATCCGGACATTTGAAAAATCATAAACTTCATCATAATAAGAAATAAATTTTTTTATTTAAAACAAAGTATTACACAAGGCAGTTACGGTCTCCTTACATAGCCCCTTATAACCCCAGTATAGGACCTAAGTGTAAGGTGTGCTAAGGTGAGAGAATCTGAGGGCGGCTTAACCAACATTACACGAGTAGTAATTTCTATAAGTTTGAACTTCTCATGAAGGCGATTCCGTTCTAGCTTCACACGATGAAGTTCGGCTTGGGTTTGGTCCAGAGCAAAGCCCAGTGGTGCTACCTCCTTCCCAAGTTCTATTAGATGAGCTTCGATTGGCCCGAGACTACCGGATGAGGCCATTAAATCTTCTTTCTATATTAATTAACCAAGATCACTTGTATTTAGAGACAATAATCGAAACGTTTAGTTTCCAGTGGTCATATTGACCAATGGTCATATAACAGTCAAAACCCAACGGTCTCATTTTAATTATACTCATGTTATCAAATGAAACAGTTTTTTTGAGTATAAAATAACACAAAAAATTAGGAAACAAGATTTATTCAAAATTTCAGGTCGTTACAATCTTCCCCCCTTAAGAAATTACATCCTCAAAATTTTTAAAATTGGGTTTTGAAATTTCATTGAATGTCCCACATCGAAAAAGGAGTCAGTAAAAATATTACTTTAAAAGAAAGAAAGGGAAGTACAAAGGTCACCCAAGTTAACCCACACTAGGATTCCATGTAGGAAAACATGGACATGGAGGAGAATACAAAGGGTAAAGTTCTAAGGTAGAGTGATAGAAAACATGATTAGGAGAAAGTTAACCACGAAAAAATCACAAACTTATGATGTGTGTAAACTGTCTTTGATTACCTAGTAGGAAACGTAAACCAACAACATTTTTGTTTTATGTTCCATTTCATAATTTTGAGGACTTCATTTACTACATAGATCAAAAACATAAATAAATATACCTACCTTAAAGTAGAGTTTCATCCTTTAATAAGTTTCTACCAAAACTAATCTTTTCTCTAAATGATGAGCATTCAAAACACTTGGTCTCATCAAAACACAAGAATCATCTTCTTGAGAGTCACGTAATCCACAAAAGATTAAGTATCAATTTCTTCTATCTTTAAACACTATCCCAAAAGCAGAAAGGGTAAGATAAAACAACTCTTCAAAAAGAAACAATCCCATAGGAAGGGAAACTACTTTTAAATCTTCAAAGTTCCATGGTACTGCCCAATGTTCATCATAGTCCATTCCATAAATAACTGTCCTTAAAATTCCTCAAAATAAACCAAACTAAGATTGAAACCCAATTATAAGAACAATATCATAACTTAGTCTTCCAATATAGACTTTATCATTCATCTTCAAACAACATCAACCACTCTTATCATCTTATAAAAAAAAGTAACTAACCCAATCAAATTTTCCCCAAGATAGGTTAATCATTTCTATATGTAACCTAAATTACTATAAGGTCTCCTTAAATTTATAGATTCTTCAAAATATAAGTCAACCTTTACTCCTCAAAGAAAATACTGTAGTAATCTATTTACCTCGATCAAATAGGATTCCCAAAATAGTGAACGTCTTCCAAAATAATAATAATCTTTTAATCCCCTAATCACCCTTTTTTTAAGAAGAACAACTTCACTACATCAACATGTGGTACATAACAATAGATGTTTTCCTTAATGATATAAAATCATCTTAGTTAGTGACTCTATGATCTTAGAAAACATAAAAGATATGCTCATAGAGCATGAACTAAAATACAACATGACATAGACAATTATTTCGAAGAAGTTACATGTACTTCAGTCATCATGATCCTTCTCATCATAGGACTTTCATTGTTCCCTTGTCCTCGAAGATTATTGATGCTCATCATGCTTCCCATCCATTCCAAGATAGCATTGCCTTGGATAATTTCTAACTTCTTCACATTTATGACATCGAAATGTATAAGGTACATTAGATCGAACCTTATCTCCATTCATCATATTATCCATTTTTTAAAGCAATTGGATAATTTATTCCCTATCTTCCCACACTTAAAACATCTCCCGGTTCCTTTGTGACATTCTCCATGGTGCCTCTTCCCACAATTTTTACAAAAAAGTAATTGTGTCTTCTTTCCCTTATCAACTTTATCAGAAGAACATCCTTGAGACTTTGTCTTCTTATTCCTTGATGAATTTGGGCATTCAACTAGGTACCAATTATTAATTGTGATTTTTGATAGCTGGTTTGGCATAATCACAATATGTTCAACTTGATCTTTCTTCATATCTATCACATTAATAGGATAATCGTCACATTTCCTATCACATTGGTTGTTGGTACATGCTCTTCCATTTCCCACCATTAACTAATAAAAGAACGTATAATTATGGGGCTTAAATACTTATCCAATAATCATGAAAAGTAAACCTAAAGTATAGAAGGATAAACTTGTAGAATAAAATTATACCCTAACTTGTGATCCCCTAGGTCCCAATCTAGGTTATCTATGATCATATATTCTTATGTGAATCTTTATTTTATTTTATCTTTGTTCCTTTAATAACGGTTCATACTAAGCTTATGAATTTACCAAAGCATATCCCCCGGGAGTGTCGTAACCAAGAGTGCAGCAAGACCCGTTGTCGTGTACCAGTTCCCATTAGATTCTAGCTCAAAGCGGTGTTTTCTGGTTTTACCCTTATGTACATCTGTGCCAGAGCCACCTCTACCTACTCATATCCAGACAAGGATGTATTTGCTTGGAAACCCCTTACTCAATACTCAGAAAAATACCAAGAATATTTCCTATATTTAAACTTTTCTATAGGGTTCTTCCTAAAGTTTTCATATCCTAATTTCCACAGATAACTAAACCATCCTTTGATACCAACTATAGAATCCCGCTTTTTTATAACATAACTTTTCATTACATTATACAAAACTGAGGATCTTTAAGGTTTAGTGTCTTGGAAACCAAGAAATTAAAACATGAAAACATAAAACATCCTTCTTAAACACTTGAAAGGCTTCTCCTTATGTTCATCCTAGGTTCATTACTACATCTCATAACCTGGGGACATACATTAAAAGAAAGGGGTGAGTAGAAGGCCCAGTAAGGGAAACAAGGGGAAACATTTAACATGTGAACTTGAGATACATCAATAATGTCATGAAAAATAACTTTAAGGAATGAGAAATAAATCATGAGCCATATCATAACAAAAATAACGTATTTCATAACTTGAATATGTGGCTACAACATTTATTATTGACAATCATTTCTGTTTCACCAAGGTCCATACCCAAGGTGTCATTAAAAATGACCAAGGTTATTCACCAAGGCGTCGTTAAAAATGGTCATCTCTAGATATTAAGTCCTTACCCAATGAATTGGAGCACTATCAGGGCGCACCATTAAATTTGCCTTTATTATCATGTGAGCCACATATATCATCATCAATCATTTCATAAACAACCCATATAGCATAAAAGAAATGGGTTTCATTTCATAATAATAACGTTTTAAAAACTGCTTTAAAGACATGATCTTTATGTCACTTTAAACCCACGGAAAGGGAAAGCGGGTCTCAGGTATGTAAATCCCAGAAATTAAAATAGAACATTTTAGTATATATGTGAATACCCATTTAGAAGAAAGAGCTTTGAGTATTCACTTAATAAAAATGAATTTGAGGATAAGAGAGAGACATTCTGAGACGGAAATTCTGCAGTATAACGGCTATGTTTTGGGGTTTTAGAAAACATTGAAAAGAGAGGGGACATGGGTCAAGTCACGACCCATCCTCAGGGCCTGTGCCGTGACTACCCTAAGCCCGCCTTCTATAGTCCAGGGGCTGGCGACTAGAACCAAGGCGTAAATCTCGATAAAAAGGGGAAGGCATTGCCTTTGTAAAGTAAACAAACACCACAGAGTAAGCAAGAAGAAGTAAACACTAAGTAAAAACCGGGTACAATAGTAAGTGCGGGAAAGTAAGTGGGCCAGAATAAAAACCCAAACTGAAAGTAAAGTACAACTAGAAAGAAATTACATCAACTGTATGTAAAGATGCAACGTCAATCCATCACTGGAATCCCCACCTGAAGGGTGGGTACAGATAGTCTACACAGCTCCACGGGTCCAGCCGTCCGCTCCGTGTACATCCCGCCCAGTGGTCCACCTCCAGGTACCAACTCGCTCCACAAGCCTCAGCCATGATCAACGCTGTCCATCGTCTGCATCCAACACAACGTAGTGCGGGAATAGCCTGTGCAGGGGTGAGTATACGCTACTCAGTAGGGACACTGAGACCCCCTAAGGTCTCCCAGAATCCACAAAGGATAATCCACAAAGGAAAGATACAATCACGAAGTAAAATTCGACACTACTTGGGTATATGCCCATACATATACCTAAGTCACCAATTCCAGTTCAACTCCAACATCTGAGCCCAAGTACAACCCAGTCCACACAGTAAAACATAACCCGTTCCACATAGGAATTCACAACCCATTCCACATAGGGAAAACATAACGTAATCCACACAGGATATCATGTAAATCTTATCGAAGATAAAGATTGGAAGTCAAGACTTATCTCACACAGGAATACTTCTTCGTAAGACGATAGAGATGATCAGATGTAGCCATTGATTCATCTAAGCCGTCGGAACCACACAGGATCGATAGGTACTAACCCCCGCAATGACCCACACAGGATCGGTATGTGCTGGCCCACACAGGACCGCTGAGCGCTGACCCACATAGGATCTGACCCTCAAAGGATTGGTAGCACTGATCCACACAGGATCGCTGAGTGCTATATTCATCGTTGTCGAATCCACAGAGGATTTCTGTAGAGTCGTCATCGTCCTTGCAGTCGCAGCCAGCTCTAGGGTTCCCGCACACAACAAGCTCGTTTGGGGAGGGTTCGCTCCACGAGCTGAGGGGCTGATACATCAACTGACACGAATTCTAGAGTTGATGTATCCAAAAGTTCCGTATCGTCATCAGAAACTCAACGTGACAGACGACACGTCAATCGGACGTCCAGTCTAATTGTTATTAGTTTTTTCGTTCCAAGGGCCCGGTTGGTTTTTAAGTCAAAACCAACCCGGCCTTACTCCAACTACATCCAAACCTCGAGCAGAGTAAGCCAAAAGATCCTTCTCACTAAGAGGAATCTAACAGAGTCGATAGCACGTTAATCAGACATCCAGAGTTCAAGTTATAAGTGTTTCTGCTCCGAGGGCCCTGTTGGTTTCGTGTTCGAACCAACCCGGCCGAACCCAAAGTTCTCTGAAACCTTGAGTGTAATAAACTGAAACGAACATCTTGATCCAAGGATTGCATCGAAATTGAAGGTGCGTCAATCGGAGGTCTTTAACCCATGGTATGGGCAAAAGACCGAAAGAGGTCTGAAAATGGGGGTTTTTGGGCTCGGACCAACCCGGCCCGAGACCCCCTGGGTCGGCCCGAACCGGGTCCAGGTCTGGACCGTTTGGGCGCTGCCCACGTGGCCTGCTCGGCTGGCCGAGCTGAGCGGAATAGGGGGGGGGGGGCGTGCTACCCCCCTGATTGACAAAACCCGACCCCCACGTGGGGGGGCCGCTCCTGTAGCCAACTGGGGGTTTCGACCCCCGACCTTTATGGGAACCGGCCGGCTTGGCCGACCGGTGGGTCACCGCGGGACCCCCCCTGCGGGTCCCACCTCCTTGCTCTGGAAGCCGGAAGCCGGCCACCGCTCCCCCGCACCACCACTGCCATAAGCCGCGACCTTGTCCGATCGGCGCGGCGCAACGGCGCCGCGCCCCTCTGCCGCGACCCCGCTCTGGCCGCGGCCTCTTCGAGGTTCTCCGGCGCGGCGCGACGGTGTCGCGCTTCTCCGCCCATACTTCATTATTTCCACATGGTGCAACGTCACCGCGCTTCCTTGCTCGTGCCGCAACAAAAGCAAGCATCAAGGGGGGAGGAGGTTCGGCCGTGTTCGTGCGGTCTGACCTCCTCCCGTTATTACGATAACAGGAGGCTCAAATAGGAAACGATGAATGGAGACATAAGTATTCACGAAGAAGAAATTAACCCTTGTCTCAAGAATTGTTGATTTTTCGCAGAAAAGAACGTCGCGGAAGAAGGCATCACATAAAAGAGAATCGTCAGCGTCGCGTCGTCGATCTCTGAGGATGGAGTCTCTCACCGGCTACGGAGAGGGAAGAAGACGGTACGATGAACTCCCCTTTGCAGTGACGGAGTTCTTCATCGAAGGCTCGGTGTTCTTCGTGTTCTTCGACGAGGAAGAAGATGTTCTTCAAGAGTTAGAGAAAATCCTCTCTGAAATCCTCTCGCACAACCAAACAACAATAATAAAATAAGTGTTGCCTTATTTTATTACTCATGCCATGCTTTTCAAAATTAAAAAATTCAAAACCTAACATAATTAATTAATTGATCTTAAGTTATCATATTAATTAGTCTTTAGGTGGCATGAATTAATGTGGGAGGTGAGGAGTTAGGGAATTTGGAATATGGGGGCTCTTGTGGGCCCCACCTCCCTCATAACCTCACATGAAAAGTTGGGTGGTTGTGGGCCCCACCAACAACTTCCCATGAGAGAATTAAAATACCATGGATAAAATAAATTGCACACAATTTATTTTTCCTAACATTTAATTCCCTAATTTTTAACAACTCCTACCGAGCAAACACAACTCTAGTAAAGGTCTTCTTAAGCAATTACCGGTGCTGCGGTTTCATCGGTGCCCTCAGATTTCAATTACAAGCCCCAGATCAAAAGTTAGAAAAACTCGCTCGTTCTTTCACTGAACGTACCCGAGCTAAACTTCGGTAAATGATTCCGGGCACACCGGGCCTCGGAATTAGGTGCCGTTAGAAACTACGTTTTCTAAAAATCCCAAAGAAAATTAAGAAAAAATTTACTTTGAATTTTATGGGTGTTTACATTACTCCCACCTCAGGGCTTTACATCCCTGTAAAGATACATCATAAACTAGGAAAACAAATGTGAAGACTGTGCACGCATCTAAGCCTCCCGCTCCCAAGTGCTCTCCTGGAGGTTCCCGTGCTGCCACCTGATGCGCACTAGAGGAATCGACCGTCCACGTAGGACCTGATCCTATCGATCCTCGATCTCCACTGGGACCTCTGCAAAAGATGCCCCATCATCAATGTCCAGCTCCCCATGGTCGATGATATGCATCGGGTTGTGCACGTATCTCCACAGCTGAGATATGTGGAAGACATCATGAAACCGGTGCAACTAAGGTGGTAGAGCCAGGAAATAAGCCACCTCACCTATCCTGCTGAGGACTTGGAATGGTCCGATGAAGTGCAGAGACAACTTTCCACCTTGGCCGAATCTCCGTAATCCATGTCGAGGTGAGACCTGTAAGAAAATGTGGTCGCCATCCTCGAACTATAGTGGTCTCCGCCTCCTATCATCATAAGAATTCTATCGGCTCTAAGCTGTCCTTATACGCTCTTGGATGACCTGGACCTCCTCTGTCGTGGCCTGGACCATCTCTGGTCCCACAAGTGCTGACTCCCCAGGGTCTGTCCAGCACAACGGTGATCGACAAGGTCGGCCGTACAACGCCTCGGATGGTGCCATCCCTATGGTGGAGTGGTAACTGTTGTTGTATGCGAACTCCACCAAATGTAGGTGATCCTCCTAGCTATGACCAAAGTCGAGGACACATGCGTGGAGCATGTCCTCAAGAGTCTGAATTGTCCTCTCCGTATGACCATCCGTCTGAGGGTGAAAGGCGGTGCTCAGACATAGCTGCGTCCCGAACGCCTCCTGCAACCCCTTCCAAAATTGGGAAGTAAAGCGAGCATCTCGATCGGAGACGATAGATGATGGCACACCATGAAGCTGTACAATCTCTTGAATGTAGAGGCATCCCATGCTCTCCAGTGAGACCTACTCTCTGATGGGTAAGAAGTGGGGCGACTTGGTGAGTCGGTCGAGAATCACCCAAATGGAGTCGTGACCTCTGGAAGTACGTGGAATTACAGTCACGAAATCCATAGATATCCCATCCCACTTCCACTCCAGGACCTCTAAGGGTTGTACCAAGCCTACTGGTACCTGGTGATCTGCCTTCACCAGCTGACAGGTGAGGCATCGAGAAACAAACTCTGCCAAAACCTTCTTCATACCCGGCCACCAGTACTATCGTCTGAGGTCCTAGTATATCTTCTCCACTCCTGGATGTACCGCTAAAGGGGCAGTGTGAAAATCCCTCAGAACCTCCTTCTGTAAAGAAACTGGTACCATGGTATGTCCTCTAAAAAGGATGGCGTGCTCTCCTCCCACAAAGAATCCATCAGGTGCCTGTCCTGAGGATATCTGTGCACGTCGCATCTCATAGACAACATCCCCACACTGTGCCTCTCTGACCCACTGAATAAGTGGAGGAGTGACTATGAGTGACTGTAGAATGGCTTCTCTATCACTATCCATGAAGGATATCTGCAAAGTGGCTAGTTGCTCTGTCACCTCCCCAAGTAGCTGAATGCCCATCCTCCTGCTGAGAGCATCGACTACTATGTTCCCCTTTCCAATAATATAGACTATCTCAAATTCATAGTCCTGGAGGAACTCGAGCCATCGCCATTGTCTCAGGTTCAGGTCCTTCTATGAGAAGATGTACCTGAGACTCTGGTGGTCAGAATAGACTGTAAAGCGCTCGCCTATCAGATAGTGTCACAACATCTTCAGAGTGAAGACCACTGCTGCTAACTCCAGGTCATGGGTAGCGTAGTTCTGCTCATGCTGCCTCGAATAACGTGATCCATAGGCGATCACTGCCCGCTCCTGCATCCAGACACATCCGAGTATAGTCCCTGATGCATCGCGATAAACTACGTACCCTAATCCCTCCTCCGGTAACCTCAAGATAGGTGCACTGGTCAATTTCTGTCTCATCTTTTGGAAGCTCTATTGACATCTGTATGACCACACGAATGGTTTCCCCTTCTTCTTCAAAGATAAAAGTGGTGCCGCAACTCTGGAGAAGTCTGATATGAATCTCCTGTAGTACCCAGCTAGTCCCAAGAAACTCCGCACCTCCGTCACGCTCCTGGGTGGATCCCAAGCTAGCACTGCCTCGATCTTCACAGGATCCACTGCAACTCCCGCCTAAGAGATGACGTGTCCCAAGAAGTGGACCTCACGTATCCAGAACTGAAACTTCAAGAGCTTACCATAAAGATGGTGCTCTCGGAGTGTGTCCAGTACGACCCGCAAGTGGTAGGCGTTCTCCTCCTCAGTCATTGAGTAAATCAATATGTCTTCGATGAAGACTACGACAAATCAATCGCGGTAAGGCTGGAATATCCTATTCATGAGGCCCATGAACACTACTGGAGCATTGGTTACACCAAATGGCATAACCAAGAACTCATAGTGGCCATACCGACACCTGAAGGCCGTCTTCTACACGTCCTCATCCCGAACTCTGAGCTGATGATAGCCCGACCTGAGGTCTATCTTCAAGAACCACCGTGCTCTCTTGAGCTTATCGAAGTGGTCGTCAATCCTCGGCAGCGGATACTTGTTCCTCACGGTCACCTGGTTCAGGTAACGGTAATCGACACACAATCACAAGCTTCCGTCCTCCTTCTTGGCAAACAAAATTGGGGAGGCCCAGGGTGAAACACTAGGTTAGATGAATCCCTTGCCTTGCAAGTCCTCCAGCTGTACCCATAGCTCTCGAAGCTCGGCGGGTGCCATCTGATATGCTGGGGTGGATATCGGGGCTGTCTTGGGGTACATGTCAATATAAAAGTCTACCTATCTGCGAGGAGGTAGTCCTGGAACGTCATCGGGAAAAATGTCCGCATACTGATCCACCACTGCAGGTAAACTCGGACTCCGCACGTCAACTGCTCCTAGGATGAGGCTAGCCAATTGATGAGTGATGGGATGTACTCTCCTCTGCGTTAGTCCGTCCTATGCTGTAAAGGATCACTTCTCACCGGTGAAGGTGAACCTGATCCCATCGGTACAAACACATCGCACCTTGCACCTAATGCAGTCGATTTGAGCATGGACTGTAGATAACCAATCCATGCCCAAGATGACGTCGTAAGGCCTCGAAGCCTCTACAAGAAGATCCCAGTCGAAGCTCTCACCTCCTAGAGTAAGCTCACACTACTGGCACTAGTGCGTAATCGTCGAGTCTACTCCCGTAGGAGTCTCTATCCATAAGGATCGAGCCAACGGCTCCGTCGGAATCTCTGAGCTCCGAACAAGGGCAGTGGCAATGAAAGAATGACTTGCTCATGTGTCTATAAGAATTGCAGCAAGGGTGGAGTAGACACAGATAGTACCTCGAATCATCTCAGGCGCGCTGTGGTCGTAGGCCTCCGCTGCCTGAAGCTATGCCTGTCTCTGCCCGCCAGCTCCCTGTGGTCTGGGTGGACCTCCTCATGGTGGTGGTGATAGAGCCTCAAAGCGTCCCCCACCACCTGCTGCTCGGCCAAATCCTCTTCTTCGTACTCCTACTCCCTGCGGACCACCACAGTCGACCCTCTGCCTCTGCCTGGGTGGTCCCTCAACCGTCTGCTGCTACTTTTCATGGCGGGTCGGGTAGTCAGGAGTGATGTGGCCCTGCCCGCCGCATGCGTAGCACTGTCTGTCTCTCGTAATACTGACTTTGTGATGTGTGCCCCGCACCTCTGAGCCAGTTTCCTGAGGTCGTCCCCCTGAGGTTCTAGTCCGCCTGGACCCATGTGTCATCCGTCGACTGCCAGTTGCAGAAGACTCTGCTACGTGACGCACTGCGGTAGGTCTCGCAGCTGGTGTAGGCTCAACAAAAAATTTCTCAATGAGAAGGGCTCGCTCCAGTACCCCTGCCTGTGTCGGAATGCTGAGGGAGATCAGCGATGCCCCGATATCATGCCTCAATACCTGTTCGAAGGTCCGGGCTCAGAAGAATGGGTCTTGTACCATGTCCGTCGAATAGCGCGAGAGATCGGTAAATCTCGCCGAGTACTGGGCGACCGTCAAGCTGCCCTGCCCCAGCTGTAGTAGCTCATGGATGCGCACCGCATGGAGGGTGGCTGGGACGAACTCCTAGCGGAAGGGGTTCTCAAAGTACATTCAGAGGAGAGATGCCTCATCGTGCACCTGGAGCATCAAGCTCCACCATCTGCCTGCTGCCGCGTGCAGGAGACTCGCTGCAAGGATCACCATGAGGTCTGCTGGTGTCCCTACCAATAGGAAAACTCATACAACTGCCTCCAGCCAATCCTTGGCTGCCTGAGGGACCGTCTCCCCGTGGAACCTCGGCGGTCTCTGACGCTGAAACTCATGCAGTTCACCAAGGTTACATGAACTCTCAGTGGCTGTGGCTAGTAGCATCGGTGGCTCGGCGGATAGTGGTATCGCCGGTGCCTCCGCAGTAATAGGGCCCTACACCAAGGCCTCGTCGCTCGGTGGGCTGTCGTCACGTACAAAACTCGGAACCCTAGTTGGCTTCCATCGTGGGGCCATCCTAAAAAGAGACAGGTGCGCCACAGTCAATACAGTATACCCGGTGAGCTGACACAAAGTAATCACAAAGAAAACTTGAAACACACATGCAATCAATGTTTTCGTCCACCAAGTCGGAAATCAAATGTCAGGGTCCTAGTGTACGGATACGTCGGTCGCCGCACCAACACTGGAATCCCAGGAATGATAACCACACTCAATACTATTAACACTATTGCTTCACATAGGAAAAAAGATCAGAGTCCTGAGTTCTGCAGTAGAACCGAACTCCTCTGATACCAATTTGTCACGACCCGTCCTCGGGGCCCGTGCTGTGACTACCCTAAGCCCGCCTTCCATAGGCCAGGGGCTGGCGACTAGCACCAAGGCGTAAATCCCGATAAAAAGGGGAAGGCATTTCCTTTGTAAAGTAAACAAACACCAGAGAGTAAGAAAGCAGAAGTAACACTAAGTAAAAAACGGGTACAATAGTAAGTGCGGGAATGTAAGTGGGACAGAATACAAACCCAAACTGAAAGTAAAGTACAACTGGAAAGAAAGTACATCAACTGTATGTAAAGCTACAACGTCGATCCGTCACTGGAAGATCCACCTGAAGGGTGGGTACAGATAATCTCTACAGCTCCACGGGTCCAGCCGTCCGCTCCGTGTACATCCCGCCCAGTGGTCCACCTCCAGGTACCGACTCGCTCCACAAGCCTCAACAATGATCAGAGCTGTCCATTGTCTGCATCCAACACAACGTAGTGCGGGCATAGCCCGTGCAGGGGTGAGTATACGCTACTCAGTAGGGACCCCGAGACCCCCGAAGGTCTCCCAGAATCCACAAAGGATAATCCACAAAGGAAAGATACAACCACGAAGTAACATTCGACACTACTTGGGTATATTCCCATACATATACCTAAGTCATCAATTCCAGTTCATCTCCAACATCCGAGCCCAAGTACAATCCAGTCCACACAGGAAAACATAACCCGTTACACATAGGAATTCACAACCCATTCCACACAGGGAAAGAATAATGTAATCCACACAGGATATCAAGTCAATCTTATCGAAGATAAAGATTGGAAGTCAAGACTCAGCTCACACAGGAATACTTCTTCGTAAGACGATAGAGATGATCAGATGTAGCCATTGATTCATCTAAGCCGTCAGACCCACACATGATCGATAGGTACTAACCCCCGAAATGACCCACACAGGATCTGACCCACACAGGATCGGTATGCGCTAGCCCACACAGGACCGCTGAGCGCTGACCCTCATAGGATCTGACCCACACAGGATCGGTAGCACTGATCCACACAGGATCACTGAGTGTTGTAGTCATCGCTGTCGAATCCACGGAGGATTTCTGTAGAGTCGTCATCATTGTTGCAGTCGCAGCCAGCTCTAGGGTTCCTGCACACAACAAGCTCGTTGGGGGAGGGTCCGCTCCATGAGCTGAGGGGATGATACATCAATTGACACGAAGTCCAGAGTTGATGTATCCCAAAGTTCCGTATCATCAATAGGAACTCAACGTGACAGACGGCGCGTCAATCGGACGCCCGGTTTGAGTGTTATTAGCTTTTTCGTTCCAGGGGCCCGGTTGGGTTTTAAGTCAAAAAAAAACCCGGCCTTACTCCAACTGCATCCAAACCTTGAGCGGAGTAAGCCAAAAGGTCCGTATCACTAAGAGTAATCTAACAGAGTCGATGGCAGGTCAATCGGACGTCCAGAGTTCAAGTTATAAGTGTTTCCGCTCCGAGGGCCCGGTTGGTGTCATGTTCGAACCAACCCGGCCGAACCCAAAGTTCTCTGAATCCTTGAGTGTAATATACCAAAACGACCGTCTCGATACAGGGATCGCATCGAAACTAACAGTGCATCAATCAGAGGTCCGTAGCCCATGTTATGGGAAAAAGACCGAAATAGTTCCGAAAATGGGGGTTTTGGGCCTGGACCGACCCGGCTCGAGACCCCCAGGGTCGGCCCGAACCGGTTCAACCCGAACCGGTTCAACCCAAACCGGGTCCGGATACGGCCCCTTTGAGCGTGGCCTGGCACTACTGGCGCGGCGCGGCCCGGCCCGGCGGCCGGTTGGCCTGCCGCGCTAGCGCGGCCCACCTGGCCAGCTCGGCTGGCCGAGCTGAGCGGAACAGGGGGGGGGGGCGCTGCCCCCCTGATTGAAAAAACGCGGCCCCCACATGGGGGGCCCGCTCTTGTAGCCCGCCGGGGGTTTCGACCCCCGACCTTTATGGTAACTAGCCGGCTTGGTCGGCCGGTGGGTCACCGCGGGACCCCCACTGTGGGTCCCGCCTCCTTGCTCTGGCGGCCGGAAGCCAGTCACCACTCCCCCGCACCACTGCGGCCATAGGCCGCGGATTTTTCCGATCGGCGCGGCGCGACGGCGCCGCGTCCCTCCGCCGCAGCCCCGCTCCGGCCGCGGCCTCTTCGAGGTTCTCCGACGCGGAGCGACGGCACCGCGGCTTTGTTCGACTTCAACGGCGCGGCGCGATGGCTCCACGCTTCTCCACCCATACATCATTATTTCCGCGCGGTGCAACGGCACCGCGCTGCCTTGCTCGTGCCGCAACAAAATCAAGCATCAATGGGGGAGGAGGGTCGGCCGTGTTCGTGCGGTCCTACCTCCTCCCGTTATTACAATAACATGCGGCTCAAATAGGAAACGATGAATGACGACGAAAGTATTCACAAAGAAGAAATTAACCCCTACCTCAAGCATTGTTGATTCGTCGCGGAAAATAACGTTGGGGAAGAAGGTGTCACGGAAAAGAGAATCTTCAGCGTCGCGTCATCGATCTCCGAGGATGGCGTCTCTCACCGGCTACGGAGAGGGAAGAAGACGGTACGACGAACACCCCTTTGCGGTGATAGAGTTCTTCGTCGAAGGCTCGGTGTTCTTCGCGTTGTTCGACGAGGAAAAAGATGTTCTTCAAGAGTTAGAGAAAATTCTCTCCAAAATCCTCTCACACAACCAAACAACAATAATAAAATAAGTGTTGCCTTATTTTATTACTCATTCCATGCTTTTCAAAATTAAAAAATTCAAAACCTAACATACTTAATTAATTGATCTTAAGTTGTCATATTAATTAGTCTTTAGGTGGCATGAATTAATGTGGGAGGTGAGGAGTTAGGGAATTTAGAAGATGGGGGCTAGTGTGGGCCCCACTGCCCTGATAACCTCACATGGGATGTTGGATGGTTGTGGGCCCCACCAAAAACTTCCCATGACAGAATTAAACTACCATGGATAAAATAAATTGCACACAATTTATTTTACCTAACATTTAATTCCCTAATTTTTCACAACTCCTCCCAAGAAAACGCAACTCTAGTAAAAGTCTTATTAAGCAATTACCGACGCTGCGGTTTCATCGGTGCCCTTGGATTTCAATTCCAAGCACCGGATTAAAAGTTAGAAAAACCCACTCGTTCATTTTCTGAACGTACCCAAGCTAAACTTTAGTAAATGATTCCGGGCACATCGGGCCTCAGAATCAGGTGTCGTCAGAAACTGCGTTCTTGTAAAATTCCAAAGAAAATTAAGATAAAATTTCCCTTGAATTTTTTGGGTCTTTATAGGTCACCCACTCATAAATGATCCATAAAACAGTAGAGGGAAATAATATAAAGGGTATAATAACATGGTAATGAAATTTGAAAGATATACCATATGAAATGAAAAACATAGAAGGAGGACAAAAATAAGATTTCTCTTATGAAAATTCGGCAGCCTAACAGCGTCACTTAAACATCAACAAAAATGAATTGACAAGATCAAATAGGGTCTCTCATCATATGAACATAAAATATAATTATGATAGATAGAGAGATCATACCCCAAAATTATAAAAAGGAACTTTAAACACTTGACATGAAAATATATCTTGAAAACGAGATGGGTGAAAGAATCCGTTACAAAAATTTCGGCAGCCTAACGGCACCACTTAAACATTTATAAAATGAAATTATGAGAGTAAGAGAGGATATATCATCATATAAACATGAAAAGGTCAGTAAGAGAAATATAAAAGAACATCCTCCAACATAAGAACATGGAGCATAAAATAAATCACTTAAATGATAGTATTTGAAAACAAAGAGGGAGTTTAGATCCCTTACCTTAAAACGTAACTCTTAAAACTCAATGGTTGGGACCGTGAGGGCTTGGGGGCACCTTGGGAGGAATCCATGGGAGGTAATGAGACTAGATATTTGTTGGGGAAGAGTTGGGAGTCGAATGGATGAGAGGATGACTTGGTATTTATAGGGAAAATGAGGGGATAAGGCATTAATGGCCAAGGGACACCTCATTGATGGTTTTGAAAAAACCATGGGCTTGCCCATGGTATTTGCCCATGGTATTGGCCACTTGGGACACCTCATACCTTATCTTACTATTCATAAGTCGAACATATTGATTAAATATTTAATACATCATTTAATGATGTCATTAAACACTCGTAACTTAAAAACTGTATTTTCACTATTCATCTAAAATTCAACTTTCTCAGAAAAATCCCAAAATTTCACCTTAACCAAATATCGATGCTCTGATTTCAAAAATGAACTCCATTTTATAAAAATAATTTTCTAAATATTTTTACTTTATTTTTTAAATAAATAAACTATTCACTAAAAATTCATTTTTTCAGAGAAACCCCCAACAATTACCTTAACATAATATTGATGCTCTGAGATCAAAAACGAAATCCATTTTATAAAAATAATTTTCTAAATATTTTTAATTTAATTTTTAATTAAAAACCACTATTCAACCAAAAAACTAATTCTAGATTAATAATTTATGAAACCATTATTTAACCATTTTATTGAATCACATTACTTAATCAAGGTGCTTAGATTATATTAATACTTTATTTAAGTGAGATTAATAATCCATTTGGTCACATTACTAATCCTAAGCATAAAATCACTATTCATAATTTACTATTAATCAAAAATTAAGTTGATCTTATTAGACTCTAAATTTCGTACTGAACATAATTTTGGAAGACCATTTTTTGAAAATCATTACAAATTTTTTATGATTTAAGGATTACATAAACATTTATTTAAAATATCCATTCTCTAAAATTCACCAAAAATATTCATAATATATTTATCCATACATTGGAAAATTCATAAACTTCATCATAAGAAGAAATCAAAATTTTTATTTAAAACATAGGATTACACAAGGCAGTTACGGTCTCCTTACATAGCCCCTTATAACCCCAGCATATGACCTAAGTGTTAGGTGTGCTAAGGTGAGAGAATATGAGGGTGGATCAGCCAACATTGCACGAGTAGTAATTTCTATCAGTTTGAACTTCTCGTGAAGGCGATTCCATTCTAGCTTTACATAATGAAGTTCGGCTTGGGTTTGGTCCAGAGCAAAGCCCAGTGGGGCTACCTCTTTCCCAAGTTTCGTTAGATGGGCTTTGATTGGCCTAAGACTACTGGATGAGGCCATCAAATCTTCTTTCTATATTAATTAACCATGATCACTTGTATTTAGAGACAATAATCGAAACGTTTAGTTTCCAGCGGTCATATTGACCAATGGTCATATAACAGTCAAAACCCAACGGTCTCATTTTAATTATACTCATGTCATCAAATGAAATATTTTTGTTGAGTATAAAATAACACAAAAAATTAGGAAACAAGATTTATTAAAAATTTCGGGTCATTACAGACATGATAGTGTACTATAATGTTGACACCTGGGAGAGTAATCTAGGACATGAAATACCCTCTGAGACATGTCACCCTGACTCTCGTGATTCCCTCCAAGAATTTCAACCATCTATCGTGATGACACCAGGGCATTTGATCCAACTAATGCGACACCCTCCAAATGTTTCATCCAGGAACATATGATGGCTTCCAATATTTTCTATCCAGGTATCACAATGCCCTCCATAAAAAGTCCTCCATGATCAGGATAAAACCCTTAAACATGCCATCAAGGGTATTTAATGTTCTTTGTTCAAGCCAACTAGATAATGTGATTTTATTTGAATATATCTGCAACACAACCAATCGTGTCTAGAAATCCTCCAAACTGTCAAATCAAAAATCATGGTTTGTCAAGAAAGCATTCAACCAAGGTAGACAGGCATAATGGCTAGGTCAAATGGGCATCCCAATGCTCAATAACTTATTCCACCATCGATGTGTAAGCCCCAATATTAAGGAAAACCTCAGTGTGAAATCCCCAATCTACTGAACTACTCTGGATCACATTCCTGTAATAAATAGGATATATAAGATTCCTTCATAAGGTATTATCTCTATATTAATCATCTAAAGGGAATCACCAAAACATTAGTCTCGCATCCACAAGGATTAAGACTGATTATTTTATTCCCTTATTTATTTTAGGGATTACATGGTCATATAGAGTCAAAATGAGTATATCATTCACAAGACAAGCATCTATTAGAGTAAGAGCAACATCAGTGTGTAATCCCCAATCAACAACATAACATTATATGTTAGGCATGTAAGGGAAACCTCAGTGTGCAAACCCCAATCAATAGAACTATGAGGACTCAGTTTTATATCATAACAAGGATACATAGGATTTTGTCCTATGGAATTTTTCTAAACTCAAAATGGTATCCACCTTAGTGTAATTCCCCCCATGTTTCTGAAATTTCAACCATCACGACCCAATATTTCACATGGGATGATCTGTCTAACTTATCCATATGCTAACTATGAAGACAATTGAAATATAATGACTATAATTCATGCTATATTTAGGATACACCAGATGACTTCTTAAGACCTAAGCTCTATATTACAACATTCCATGGGTAGTACCAATACATAATCCCCATTTCAATATGCAGTGAGACTGATTACATGTTATCCATATTTTCTCACATCTAGAATAGATCATGTGCAATTAGGTAGTTACAGTCTTCACCTCAATCATGTCATGAATATCCACCATCTAGGGTAATCCCAGCATATAATCCCTGATGATTGGTATGATATAAATATCCTTCATATAAGAATATCTTTATTAGGTATATTATCAAGGGAAAGAATGAACTATTATAACACATATTTTTTCTATAATCATTATATATAAGACTTCTTCTTAAGACTTGAGCTAAAAAAATTATTCCTGAGTTCCTATACATATGTCATTTCCATGTGAAGTTAAACTGTATGGTATTAATGAACTATGTGGGTCTTGATTCATGCAATAAATAAGATACCAAGGATGCCTCATAATGGATCAATCCCCTCCATGAAATATTTAACATGCATGGAAGAAAATTATAAAGTATATGGTTAAATGAATTCATCATATAAATAGAAATTCATTGTTAGGAAATGGATAAAGATACTTTGATACATATAGATGGATTCAAGAATAATATCCCCTTATTATTCTATACATAAATAGATTTCTCCTATGATCATTTTGTTAGGGTTACATGTCTCATATCGGGATTCGAATGAGACTCTCGAACATGTCTCAAATCTATAAGAGATTCATGCATGAGGAAAAAATTCCCCCAAAAGGTTGTGATGATCTTGACCTCTCACCCTCTCAATCAATGCTAGTCCCTAAGTGCATTGGGTCTGAAACACTAATTGACCACATGATTTTGGAAAGTAGATTGGTACACATTTATGGATGAGGGAAAAATTTTATTTTCCATTAAGAATGAAAATTTTGTGCTGATCAAAATGACAATGTAAGAAATGAACCCCTCATAATCAACCATCGATCCAAACTGAATTGACCTCAATTGGGGCTCTCAGCCATCTCATTCCTGTTGAAATAATAATACACACAGTTTATAAATAAATATAAATCTTTAATATAAACAATTACTTAATGAAGGTAAATTGAGATGAAAATTCCATAACATATTTTATATATTAGCTGATAACACACTAACTTCATTGGAGGCTTTATATTTTTACATGGATGTTATCAGGAAATTGATTTTCCTTGGATGACTATGATTGACCAGGAGAAAATGTTTTTGGGATAGGGTTTTTGGGAGAGAAAAAGTGCCAAGTTTAATGGATAAATTTTGTGGTGAAATATAGCATTGAAATGACGGAATTAATATCCTTTTATAGGAGGATAAAAGGTAAATTTTGAAAGAAATCATCATTGTTCAATAATTCCATGATACTACTTAAGGTTAAATGGTTTAAATGTGTTCAAAAATAGATTTTGTGATAAGATAGAGTCAAAAATAATCTCAAACACTACTTTTTGAGCATTTTCCTTAAAATATATTGGTTATTTTACTATAGTAAAATATTTTTTACAATTTTAATTATTATTATGGTAAATATTTTTTTAAACACAGGAAATAATTTCGATAACTAAAATTAAAATTTGCCTCATTACCACATTTGAAACTTAAAGTTTTAAATCTAAAGATTATTTTATCATATCAAATTTCTAAATTTTTGAACCATTAATGTTAATATAATCATTCTTTATCATGTGAAAATATTTTTTAGAAAACTCATGTTTTAAACATTAAATTTATATATATGATAAAAATATCAATTTAAATAATTTTAATGACTTAAATTTATTAATTGAAAATTTTGTTAAAGGAATGAGACTTTCATGGAAATATAAACCTGAATCTCACCATGGAAAATCAATATTCAATGGGAGGATAATTATTTTTATTAAAATAATATTTTTATACAGTTCTATAAATGTATGAATTATTATTTATAAAATAAAATAATAAACCAAAATGAATAATTTAATATTTTAAATAAATGTTTTATTATGTAAAAGGTTTTTTTAAACATTAATGACATACATAAATAGAGATAAAATAATAAAATTATATTTTTTCTAAAAACATTTTTTTGACCAAAAAGAAATTCTTTTTAGAAAAAAAATGAAACGTTCTATATAAATTTTAATTATAAGAGTCCAAAAATTCATTATATTTTATCATTTTTAAATCTTAAAATTTTTAATTATTTTTTATATGCTACTATGTAAATAAAATGGGTTTTATTATAAAACATTTCAACATTAACTCCTATTATCTAATTTCATCTAATGAAAACATCTTTCAATGTTGGCACATAATTTTTGTATTATAGAAATATAAATAATTTATATTTATTATTTTCTGGTCAGTTTATATTTAGTGTAGCCTATGATAGATTTTATGGAATATAGTATACAATTTAAAAGGTCCAAAATCCCAGGTCATTACATTATACCCCCATAAATAAGATGTGTTATTTTATTTTTAATTACCTTTTACTTACAAAATAAGATAAGGATTCCAAGGGAAAATCAAGATATATCATCTATGGATATATCAACCTTAATATACTTGTTAAGAGTAGGAAACTATTTATCTAAAAAGTTAACCTTATGAGTTATTAGGGAAATACCTTTCACAGCTTCATTTTCACAATTCTTTTTCAACCAAATACTAAAACAAAAAAGGTTGTGATAATATCCAAAATAATTAGAGATGATAAATATGAAATCATAATCCTAATTCATATTATCTAATGAAACCATCATTCCATTTAAAGTATATCATATTGGTTAATAATACAACTCTCTTATATCTACATAGGTATCATTAAGTTGTGTTCTCTCATACTTCTTAAGCTAATTTCCCAATAGAACTTGGAAATCTATCCTTAATAGTGCTTTCTAGAGAGTGTATGATCATCAAAAATATTATCCCCTATGATTTGGAAACCAAGGGTGTAGTCTTAACCCCACTAATCATTAATAAGGGTTATGATTGATTTAATGGAAAAAAGAACCTTTTCAAGGTGATTTCTCTTGGGTGCATACGTGCACCAGCAACATACACATGAAGTATCCAAAACCGAATCTGTTTCATTGGAAAACCATTTACTCAATACTTTACCAATATTTCAATATATAATCCTATACTTAAATTCATGTCATAGGTTTTAATTAATGTTCTCTAAACTAATCCCTAAAAATAATTAATCCAATCCCCAAAACAAAAAATCCATGCTCTCATGACAACCAAAGAAACCCATGATAAACATGATATAAATAATAAATTAATTTCAATATTTAAATGATCCATCTCACAAATAGTAACATAACCCACATAATAAAGGGTTTAGTTTCAAAGATATTATCTATCCAGGAATCTTAATCTATAATCGATTCCCAATAATCAAACTCCTATATAATCCCTTCTAGAATTCCATTAAAGTACGCTTATCTTTGTAGCAAGGTGATGAAAAAAATAAGAAATGGGTGATCTCAAATGCTTAGTATTGGAAAACTTATCAATATTACATCATATCTTAAATCATAAATATATGATAAAACATGTTTGTTAGAGTTTTTTATTATTAAAAATATCATGGAATAATATGAGTTCTCCAATAATCATTATAAAATGACATATAATATCAAATGAACAAAACATATAACATGGAAAAAATTTTACAAATCCTAAGACAATAAAATTTAGTCATGGGGAATAATACATGGCATATAGAAATATGGAATTTCAAATAAAATGAATTATGGATCAAACAAAATCATTTAGAAATTATAGCATTATGATTAAAAAATGCACATGCTTCAAGTTTTGACCCAAACAATTCTCACTCTTCATGTTGTGGAAAAAATACCCATACTACTAGTTTCAAACAAAAAAAATTCCTACCCATAATTTTCAATAAAAAAATCCCCATATTCCATATAGTTAGCAAAAATACCTCATTCTTCATTCTGTGGATAAAAATATTCCCATGCTCCATGTTGTGAAAAAATGCACATGTTTCCTATTGTATACAAAAAAATTATTATAATTAAAATCGATTTATCATGATATATATATACATAAAAATAAATTTTATGGAGATATAAGACCCACACAACATTGTCCATATAGAATAGTTCTTTTTTAATAACCCAGTCATAAATATATCTAAAATAATCATTGGAAAGATAATGTGTTTCATAAAAATTTCAAACACATCACATAACATGAATATTAGAAATGATAGAATACCAAAAGATAGATATTGAAATACAAATAATTTTATAAAAAAATATAATTGATAATAAATAAATCACATCATGAAATATTAACCATTGGTGGTAAATATAATTTAAAAAATAAATGTTTTAACAAAAAAATTCATAATAATTTTTCTAAAAAATTAATTTTAATAAAAAAATTTATTAAGGGAATGAGTATAATTTTCAAAAAATTATTTCCAAATAAAATATCCTTGAAATATATATACAGATCAAAAAAGGATAAGTTAAAATTAATTAGAAACGTTTACATTTACAAGAATCATTAATAATGGAGAGTTGAAAAAGACACAATGTGTTCAAAAGGGACCTAAAATAAAATGAAAATATTTAATTTTAAAAATTATATTCCATAATGAATACATGAAAAAAAACATAATTGTAATCATAAAAATTATTAGATTATAAAACATTATATTTTTTAAATATTGATATATATTTTGTCTTTTTAAATAACCTTATTAAAAACCCACATCTCTTTAAAAATTGTAAAATGATAAATTTATAATAATGGAAAGGAAAATTTAATTTTAGAAAAAAATATCCAAAGGAGAAGAAGTTATAGAGTCATTACAATGAATGATCAAAAAAATTCCCTATATGAATTTCCACATTTTAGAAATCACAAATTGTTAAAGAGAGTTGAAAATAAATCTTGATGACTTATGTGACATTTAATCCAAATATTTTAATAGATAAAGAACATGAAATGGAACTTAGAATAACATGAATAATGAATTAATTCATATTATAATATGTAATATAGGTTGTATACACACTAGCTAAACAGATATTGGTGTGTAGTACAAATAATTTCTCAATTAAAGGATATAGAGTTGAAAATATCTTACCTTTATCCAATATTAGTTGTTGACACTCTATCTTCATTGGAGACTTGATTTTTTCCATGCATGTTCCCCTAAAGCTGAACATCTTAAGATAATTATCACTTAAAAAGGGATTATTTTTTGGGGATATGGTTATATGGGATAAAAATTATATATTTTTAGGACATAATTTATGTTAATGTGTAAATTTGAAAGTGCAGAAGTTATGTATTTTTACAAGAGGAGAAGAGGGAAATTTTTTAAACACTCCCAATTTTCCAACAAATTCATGTAACTATTCAAGTATAGATGTCTCAAAAGTGAAAAAATGTGTAATTTAGAACAAGATAAGTAAAAAATCATCCCAAAAGCCTATTTGAAAATAATTGACATGTTTTATCAAATTTAGTATAGTAAACTAATTTTTACCATTTTACATTATACCTGGGTAAATATTTTTTAACCAAATAATTAATTTTAATAACACATTTAAAATTAACCTTATTATATAATTTTAATCTTCTAATATAAAATTTTTGATTACTTTTATCTTATCTAATTTTTTAGTGATTGAGAATTAAATTTTAAAATAAACACCCTTAATAACGTAGAAAAAGTATTTTGAAAAAAATGAATTTGTATGTATTAAAATTATATATAAGATAAAATTATAATTATAAATGATTTTTATTGAATTATTTTATTTATTAAAAATAAAATTAAAGTTATGACAATTTCATGGATGTTTAAAATCGAATCTCACTATGAAAATACTCGATTCAAAGAGAAGACCAAAAATAGTTTATATTAAACTAATATTTTTATTTAATTCATAAAATGTTTGAGATAGTAATTATATTCTCCAAAAATATATAAAATTATTATTTTTATTAATTAATTAAAAAAATTAATTAATTTTTTTTATCTTTTTTAATACTAAAAAGTTGTGATAAAATAAAAAAAAATTATAATTTTCACAAAAACAAGATTTATTTATTAAAAATCAATATTTTTGAAAAATACATATTTCATACAAATTAAATTTCTTAATAAGAGATACAATATTAATTTTATTTAAAAAAATTACATTTTTAAATTTTTAAATTTCTTTTTTAAAGTAGTTACAATATAAGAAACTGACTTTTATAATATATTTTTTCAATATTAACACATATTAGTTATTTATCTACTAAATGTATTTTCTATTAATGGATTAATATCTTAGTGTTTATTATATATTTATTTACAATTTCTTCATAATATGTTTTTATAGGTTTTTTTGGTGTTTTACACAACTTATAAAATATATTGTATCTTTTATAGGATTTAAAATTTGGTGACATTGCATTTTACCACCTTAAATTAATTGCCTCATCACAATTTTAATTATCATTAACTATAGAAATAATATAAGGGACCCATGAGAAAATCACAACGTTACATATAATGATATATCCATGGCATGATCCATAGTAATTTTAGGAAGTTACTTATCCCAAATATACATCATAAGAATTATTAAGAACATAAAATTCAAGGCTTCATTTACATTATCCTATTTAAACAAAATATAAAACAAAAATGGTTGTGATAATATCAAAAAAAAATTAAATATGAGAGCTGAATCCTAAGTCTTATTCTACTATGAAACCTTTTATATGTTTTAAATATGTCATACATAGTCAATCTTATAAATATCATGGATTTAACCTAGTTAGTTTAGGTTGTGTGTACTCATACTCATTAACCTAATTTCCTAATGTATCTAATAAATATATCCCTCATATTAGCTTGTTAATAGATTAAGTCAAACCAAATAATATAGCCCGTGAGGGTAAAAAACGTGTTCTTTCTTAGGTCCACCCTTTATGTATCATATTAAAAATTCATTTAATGATCTACCAATCCTTTTACAAGTTATTTTCCCTAGGTGTATCTATTCCATAGCTAATTTAACTTATAGAATCTAGACAGGGATGTATTACAAGGATATTCCATCTGCTCCAGATATTACTGACATTTTAGGAATATATAATTAACACTAGGGTTTTAACTATGGTTATCTAAACTAATCCGAAAAAAAATACAAACTATTTCTACCATTATCTAATACCAAATGACCAGACCAAAGCTATTCTTGAAATAAATATTACATCAATATCATTAATTAGAAATTATGTCTCATAAATTTTTTTATAACCCTTTGAATTAATGTTTTAATATCTTTTAGATTAGATACATAAACACCTTAATGGACAATATTTTTTACATAATAAAATGCATCTAGACTCCATTATAGACTTCCCACAAATTAAACATATCTTCATAACATGGGTAATGGAATAAATAAGAAAGGCGTGAAATGAAATTCCCATTAAGGGACAAATATCAATATTTCATCATGGTTTAGATCATTATAATATGATAAAACATAATAAATGGATGAATTTATTAAAAAGAGAACATGGGATAGTATGTGTTGTTTATAAATAATGATATAAGTTCAATTAATCATAAATGAAATAAATATATACCAAGGGAGTGGTTTTCAGAATCATATGGAATTAAATATTATTCAATGATTATAATCATAGGAATATAAAAATATATAATTTTATATAATAATTATTTATGTAAAAGGCATAAAAACATGGAAATTATAGAATTATGACCAAAAACATTCCTATGGTTTATGTTTATAACATTCAAAACACCCACACAATAAGTTATAAAAAATAAAAATTTACATTCTCATGTTGTGAACAAAAAATCCCAATCTTGATTTTTGGAACAAAGAAAACGACCACGCTTAATGATATGAAAAAAATATTCATGCTTTGATTTTTAATCTAAAATTTCAGATTCATTACATTGTGAGAAAACAAAATTTTGAAATTTAATGTTGTGAATAAAAATAATCATACTTCATAATGTGGCAAAACAAAATTCACATGCTTCTTGTTGTGAACAAAAAAATTCGCTTGCTTGACATCTTGTTATCATAACATAAAAAACCTTAACCAATGAATTTAAGGGTGATATATTTATCCACCCATTATTATCTATATATATATGTTCTATATTTAAAAACTAAATCATAAAAATATATTCATAATCCCATGGAAAGATAATGAATTTTATTAACCATTAAAAAAACAACACAAAAAATGATTGTAAGAAATCATATAATCTCAGAACAATCATTTTCTAAAATAAGTCATATCATAATAACATATACATTGCGATAAATATAATACATTCATGAATGATAAACCATGAAGGGTATATATAATTAAAAATATAGATTTGTTTCATCTAAACTCTTAATACAATGAAATGCAAATTTACTTCAAGAATCATTTTTGTGAAAGGAAAGGGAATAATTTTGAAAACCATATTCAATATTAAAATATCCTTGAAAATACATAAGGTTTAAAAAGGTAAAAGTAAATATATATCAAAAACATTTACATTTAGAATTATCTAAAATAATTGTTACTTGAAAGTATATTAGGTCATCAAATGGATGGAAAATACATTGAAAACTATTAATTTTTAAAATAATATTTATTAATATAAATTTGAAAAATAAATAATTTTTTTAAAAATATATTTTGGGTTGGATGATGATTTTTTTTAATTTATTAAGGATAAAATAAACTTTTTATCATTTTAAAATAAATATTTTTAAATCCCACATCTTTTCAACTATATTTAAACATACCATTTAAAATGTTATAAAGTGAAATTGAAGATTAAAAAAAACATCCATAGGAGAAGAAAATGAAAGATTATTTTCATTGAATGAGATTTAAAATTCCATTTTTATATTATTAAATTTGAGGGATATCAATTATTATAAATAAGTTGAAGATATAACCTTATGAATTGTGTAAATTTGAAATCAAAACTCTTGAAGAAGAATGTCCATGAAGTTATACATTGAATACCAGGAATGATGAATTAATTATGTATATGATATATCATATAGGATGTATACACACCACATAAATATTAATAGGGTTATAATATAATAAATTTCTCAATTAAGGTAAATTGAGATGAAAATCTCATACCTTATTTTGGGCCTTATTAGATAGCACTCAAACATTGTTATATACATTATTTTCTCAATGGATTTTCTCTTGAAATTGAAGGTATTATACTAACTATGAGTAGAACGGTGATGATGTTTGTGGTATAGGGTTCTATGTTGATAGAAATGTAATATTTTAAAGGATGAATTCTAAGGTTAGTGTAGTATTGAAAGGGTAGAATTAAAATCTTTTTTATGTGAAGAAAATGGAATTTTTATAAAAAATTACCATCTTTCAATAATCACATTACACTATTCAAGGCTCTAATGCAGAAAAAAGTGGACTATGGAACAAGATAAAGATGAAACTCATCTCAAAAACCTATTTGAAAACTTATTTTACTTGTTTATTTCATTTCCCCATAGTAAAATACTTTGTACAATTTTACTTTTTAAAAGGGTAACAATAAATTAAAATTATTGATTAATTTGGATATCTAAAATTAAAATTTTCAACATTATAAAATTTTATCATTTTATTTTTTATATAAAAATAATTTTATCATATAAAATTTCTACATATGTGAAATGTTAATTTTGAAATAAACTCACTAAATCTTTTAAAAATTATTTTTCAAAAAAGTTGTTTTTCAGGTTTTAATTTATATATAAGATAAAATTATAATTATTTCTGATTTTAATGGGAAAATAGATTTTTAAAAAAAATTAATAAACGATGTTAAGATTTTAGGGAAATCTAAAACCAAATATCACAATGAGAAAATTTCATTCAAAGGGAAGACCAAAAATAGTTTTTTATTAAACTTTCATTTTTTTTAGTTTTCTAGATGATGTAAATAGTGTTTATAATCTCTAAGAATATATAAAAATTCATAATTTTATTACTGTACTAAATATTATTCTAATTTAAAGGATTTTTTAAAAATGCTATGATATTCATAAATAGTGATAAAATCATAACATTTATAATCTTTGAATAAAATGTTTTTTCGATTAAAAACAATATTTTCAGAAAAAACAAAAAAAATTATAAGTATTCAAGAGGAGTTCAAAAATGAATTTCATTTTATCTAATTTAGATTTTATATTTTTAACATTATTTTTTATGTATAATGTAAAACATAAAAAAAACTTATTTTATTATGAAAATTCACATTATTAACACAGTAATTATTTATCTGCCAAAGATAATTGTTATTAATGGTCTAACATATTAGTGTTTATTATATATTTACTATTAATTTCTTCTTAATTTGTTTTTTTAGTGTAAATCATTTTAATGTGGGATGCATGTTATGGATCTTAGTATTTATTTGGAAGGATCTAAAATATAATGTCATTACATAATTAAAAAAGAAGTGCTTGAATGGAAAAGAGGAGGGAAAACCCCCTATATTGAGTGGTTTCTTCATAAATACTGTGAGGATTTCACTAAAGCCATATAAAAACGTTGGGATTGATATATAGATGGAAAATTAGATGTAATTAATTCTTTAAAACATTGGTGTGTAGAGTATTGGGGGAATGAGTGGGTATTTATAGGAAAATGGAGGGGATGTTTTTATTAATTTCTAGACTTTATCTTTTGACATCTAGTAAAATAAAATGAAATAAAACTGGACATACCATGGGTTTTCCCATGGTATTTTCCAAGTAGGAGAACCATTAATTTTTTTTATTTTTTGAATTTGATATCTTAAATTAATTTCATTCATGTGGTGTAACTGATTCACCTTAAAAAAAGAATTGAATTTAAAATCAAAATTTATACTTTTGTATTTGGAATATTTTATATCAGTTTTTAAAAATAATATTATCTCATTAAAATTAGATATTTTAATGAACATTATTTTTTTGGGTCAAGAAAACCCATTCTAGTATTTATTCTATCACTTTTTTTTATTATATTTTCATATATTTTTATTATATTCATACCAATTTTAATTTTAACCAAAATAATAAAAATGTTCTAGAAAATTATCAAACATTCCCCATTAGATATTTTTGAGATGATAATTTACAAAATAATATTTATTTCATAAAAAAAATTAAATATAAAAATCTTAAATTTTAAATAAAAATTATAATTTATTAAAAAATAATATTTATTATGCTATGATTAGCTTTCTAATCCTTATACAACATATATCAGAAATTATAAAATTATATTTCCATTTATATATAAATAACTAGTGTTTTTATTAGAATATTTCATGACAATAAATTTTACGTAAAATTATTGAATTTAACATAATATTATATTTAAATTTAAATTGTATACTTTCCTAAAATACAAATATTTTTTATTTGTATAACAATAAATGTTTTATATATTCCACTTATATTCATGTGTATTATATAATAATTAAAATTTTATTCAAGAAACCACAATTAAATTTGTAAAAATAATATTATACTTTATAATAGTAAGGTCAAGATACATTGCCCCTTTTTAAACTAGTATAACTCATAATGGTAAGGTGTGTGTTGGTGTTACTTTCATTAGGTGGGTTAACTAACATTGATCTAGTTATTTTATCTACTAATTTGATCTTTTCTTATAGTCATATCTACCCGATCTTTACATATTGAAGTTGTTCTTGGGCTTGGTCAAATATGAACCCCAGTGTTATTTCCTCTCACACAAACATTGAGAAATTGTCTTTGTAAGGCATTATTCTACTGGTGGAGAGAATATTTTATCCCTTGTGAATAAATTTTTCCTTTTATTACCCTTGATATACATTAATTAAAAATCTTATATTATAACATCTTCATTTACAATAGCCATAATTCCAAGTAGTGATAATTCCAAATGGTCATAATTCCCAATCGACATAACGACCAATATTCATAATGGTTTTCACTATTATATAAATACCTAATATTTTATTCATTCATCAATTTATTTAATTTTTTTAATGGTTTAATATTCTTCATTTTAAAAATGAATATTGCATTACTAATTTTCTGTTTCATTTTTATAGTGTTGTTCCTTAGTGTTTTATTCCTAGGATATAAAGATGATCCATATTTTATTATTATAGATAATTTATTCTATATATATTTATTTTAAAAATTTAATATTTTGAATTATACTAGGTTTAATTGTTGCCTAAGAGTAATTTTATCAATTAATGAAATAAAGTGTTTTCATTTTGTTTTATACAATACTATATAACTAAATATTTCACACCAGCATTTATATAAGTTAAGTTCTATATATTAATTTTTAGGTAGTTAGAAAAGAAATAACATAAAAAGATCTATTGAATTAGTGTTTTTCAAACTATTATAAAAAAATAAAATATAAAAACTTTTGAATGAAAACAAGTAATCAATCTAGAATTTAATATATCATTTAATAAAGTATGATCACAATTCTCTATATTTACATAAAATTCCTCCTTGGATGATAACAATCATCATAGTGATCCATAGAAGGGGAGTAAATCATACGATGGATGAATGAATGTCCAACGAACCGCTCCTCTACTTTGTCATCTAGAATCCCATGATAATGATATATAAGAGGCTTTTTATTGAATTTTTTCATAAGAATTGGTTAGAAGAAGTTGATGAAATATAGGTAGAGATATGGTTTCTATTGTTGAATTTTATATCCACTAGATTATTGTTGATTAATGGCTTATACAATAAATATTATCTTAAAATTTAGTTTATATATGTTCAATTGAGTTATATTTAAAATAGTTATATAATTATCCTAATACTAGGTCTTAAGTTCATGATATGTCAAATTTATAGAAGCTGGTTCCAATATTTCTCAAACATATTTTCTTTTATTTTTGGGCCTTATTAGGAATTTTTTATTGGATCCATCCCTTGGTACAATTATAGAAATTTTATCCTATTTTAATATATTACTAGAAAACAATATTTCATAATTTTTTATGAGTTGTGGAAATGTTATAACAAAATTAGACACATTTTTTCCATTTATACCCCAATGAAATTTGGAAATTTTGAATCTAATTCCAAATATTGAATAGAAAATATAATTTATGTGAAAAGAATTAATGAGATATAAATCCCCATAAATATATAAATAACAAGTTTATGGGTGAGAATAATTAATATGTCTACGTTTAATGAAACCCTGATACTTAAACCATTGAAATCCTATCTAAGTTCATATATATGTGCCACATACCACTCATATATTAATGGTCAGAAAATTTAAAATATTATTTAAATATAAAATACACAATTACCCTTATATTAAATCAAATTGTATTTTATTCTTCTTCTCAAAAATAAATTTTTATTTAACTAACTCATCCATGAAACATGTCCCAATATACCTCACAAGGAATTTTAAATCACTAATCTCTCATAATTAAATTTAATAAAAATTTATACTCATCTTAAAGTAATTAATTTATCAAAATATGTTTTTTCAAATATTAATCTAAATAAGATTCAAATAAAATTCCAATCATTATAATTTCTTAAGGATTTCTATTGAGGCATAGGGTTGATAGATTATAAATTAAAAATTGATGCTAAAAAACTTTCTCTCTTAAAATATAATTCATGATACATTATTCAAAATTTAATGAATATTACTCATCAAAGTAACCAAATATGATTAAAAAAACTCCATTTCTTCATTTTAAATACATGTCTACAGGTCATATTAAATTAAGTACAATGAAATATTGTTTCTATTTTTTCTCTCTTTATTATTTTTTATAATTTTATAAACATTTTTGTTATATTTATTTTGGAAGATAATAAGAAGATAAAAAATATATTGAATGAACAATAAGTTATTACTTTATCTTTATTAGTCATGATTCATAAAAATTACCATAATCAGTATTTTAATCCCTTTATCTATTTTATTCATACATTTTTTTGTTCTTTTAATTGGAATAAAATGATTAATAGTGAAATATATATGAATTTTAAACCAAATCACACTTAGAAACTCAACTCAACATTCCCATTCAAGAATAGAGTGATGTTGGGTAGGTAAAACATTCTTATAATGCCACCACATATAAGTTCATTCCTTACCACTCTGATATTCTAATTAAAAAATATGGTTAGGCCAGATTAATGGATGAAAATAAGGGATTGGTATAAAAAAAACCTCAATGACACTTTAGAATATCCTATTAGAAAAAATTTATAATACATAGAATTTTGTTCTTCATTACAAACATAATTTGAGTTCACTCAAGAATAGAGGTTATAAGTAAGATTATAATAATTTTCATCAGATCACCCACTGGATTGGTGAGAATTAATTTTGGTCAGTGCTAAAGATCCTTGTGTTTGAATCATAATTTAAAATCCAAAGAATTTTTAAATATCTCAATGTAAAAAAATATTCCATATTATTATTTATTTGCATTAATATTCATATAACATGTTGTACTTCCATTACAATTTACCCAATAATTGAAATCGATTTTTTTTTCATATTTTATTTATACATAATGTTAATATAAAAACATAAAAAAATGAAAAATAATGTAATATGGGAAACAGAAAAAAAAATATTTTTGAAAAAATGGAATCATAGCTATATTATATATCCCTCCCCTACACTGAAAAATTTAATTCCCCTCAATGTATGAAATTTATAAAAATAGAAAATTAAATAAATGTAGGGAGAAGGAATATCCTATTATGTAGTACCATGTGTGTTATCCATTGGTTTGAGTTCCTCGACCAGATTATTTAAAAAATATTTATATATTTGTTTAAGCCACTTCTCATTGATGGTAATCGTTCATCCACTCTACTCATACAAAACCTATGTATCACCAAAAGATAAGTATTTTTATTATATAAGTATTAGGGAATGAAGTATACCTAGGTGGCGATTGATATTATAAATATTACACTAGGACCATCCATGAAATATGTAACTTAAAATGAAGAATCATATCATCATAAATAGCTTTGGTAATTTCTTTATAGGCATTGGAGTTCTCATATGAATCGTAAAAACTTTTTTTCAACTCATCAATCTATAACTTTATATACTCACATGTATCTGAGAGATTCGTATTATATTTTATAACATACCAATACGCCTATATATATACCTCCAAAAACATGTACAAACCCTTTCAAAAGGATATCTTATTAGGAAATATTCTTGTGGGAGTTTTAAAGGATATAGGGTATTCGTAAAGTGCATCAACCAAGCACAAAATCTAATCATTCCACTTTGATTGAACAATTTTTATCAACTTTTTTTAACTTCCAGTTTTTAAATATTCTCTTTTTCATTAGTTTAGGGTTAATATGTAGTGGATAATTTATAATCAAACCCATACATACAGAGTAATTTATTCATGTTTTGATTATAAAAATTAAAACTCCAATCCCTAATGGTAATCCTAAATAAGCCAATATTAATAATAATGGATATCTCATAAATATAGTAACCCCTTAAGTGTTATCAGTCATAATTTTCTTTTATTCCAATCATTTCAAGTCATAATCAACAAGAAATAGGATATTCATGAATTTAAATTAATTTGGGAAGGTAACTGAAAATTCAATGCCCATGGATCAAATATCTCACAAAACAAAATGGTTCATTAGGGATATCATTATTAAATGTGGTATTCCTTAAGAATTTACATCATATATATTGATTATTAAACTAATGATAATTTATTTAAATTTTTGAGTAATAAATTCTGGAGTTAATGGCCTTTAGAGATATAAATTGTGAGAAAAATTATACCCCTTAATCTAGAGCATCTAATAATCTCAAAACTAATGAAAACTCATGATTGGGGACACACCAACAATAACCTCATCCATACAAATGTTCCAAAAGTATGGATCAACCAAAATGAACAATCATGTCTCATTCTTAAGAATCATGTAATGTTTTATTCAAAAAATAGTGGGGACTCTAGTTACTACAAAAAAATAATAATATCTATATTCCATGGGGTAAGGTTCACTATATTATATAGGTTATTATCAAAGAAGAACTCACCAATTGGGAGGGGTAAGTCAAAATAGACATCCAATGGCGGGATAATCAAACTAATTACATAAAATACCACTTTTCTCAATCAAATCTTGTCTCAAATATGTCAGTCAAACCCATATAGGAGAAGAATATATTATATAAGGTTGGAGTACACCTATGATTATTAATTAGAAATTGATTGGCATCATTATCTAAAAATAAGGTGAATTTTCCCTAAGTAGATATCAATGGAATATTTCCACTAAAAGCACAATGGAAAGAAAATATTTTTATATAGGTGTTTTAATTAAATGGTTATGACTGAGGGTAGATGAGGTATGTGAAATTATATAATGATCCCTCTTATCCCATTTAGATAAAACAAAAGGAAATTATTTCAATTTTTGATTTATCAACATGATTTCTATCACATGAAATGAAATTCTCATTTATTATATTCTTATCTAACATAAAATGATATTTCTCCTAATTGAATATGTGATATTTTTCAATGATATGACAATAGACAGAACCTTGGTTCTCTAAACACTAAAATTATATTCATAAACTGTAAAAAGTCCATGAAATCTTCTATAAAATTATAATGTTCTCCAAAAAAGATACTAAACATTCAATACTGATAAGTACAATGATAATTCCAACGACCAAATGGAATCCTATAGTTTATGAATCTGTCAACTTGATAGGTAAATTTATTCTTTTCATTATCCTTAAGGGATATATGTATTTACAACCATAATATCTATTAAGGAAATAGTAATAAGACTTAGCCACTAAAAATTATAACATTTGGTTAATAAAAAATAGAGGAAATTAGTCATTTCATGAGTCATTATTTATCGTGTGGTAGTTAATACATAATATACAATGATTTTCACATGTTTTCTAACCAAATATTTCCTTTCATTTGAAACTGATTTTATTCTAGTTTTCATAGGCACAATATCTAGTTAGATGAATAATTTAATATATGATATGATATAGATGATCCCAATAGTTATTAATTTACTATCGTATATTTTTACAACTTTAAGGAGGGTGGTATTTATCTGAAATTAATCATTGTTTATGAGATGAGATTCATCCTCTAAAATTATAGGATCCACAAAAATAGATTGGATACTCAAGAAAATATAAGATAGTTTCCCTAAAATAACTTTTTTGTACTCTCATCAATGCTCAAGTTATTTAAATACGTACTATAGAGAGATGATGTTGGAAATATATTGATAAGAAATTAAGAAATACCAACTATATAGGAATATTTTAAATTAGATGACTATTTTTTTAATTCCCAATAAAATGGTTTTTGGATATAGGGATGTTTTTTAGTGAGAGTGATTCGATTAAAGTGTCTTTCTTCTCATGTCTATTCTCTTTTGAAAAAGAATCAACAGAAATAATATTTCTATAATCATTTAATGTTGTAGGTAGCTCGTAATGACAACAAAAATCAATTAAAATATAAAAAATATGCTTTTTAAGATCTATATAGCAATCAATACTTGACTTAAAAGTCATTTTTTTAAATAGTGAAGAAAATTAAGCACATGGGTTAAGTGAAGAGTGTAGTTAGTCTATGTCATTTAGGGTCACATCCATCGAATGTATATAAAGATTGAAATGGACTTATGTTCGATGTTTCATTAAATAAAGGATATTATAAAATAAATTTTAACCCCTAAACTCCATGGAAAATATTCCTTTGTAAATATTGATGATTATATTCTCCATTTAAACAAATGGTCTTCAAAATAACAGAGGATAATTTTGTTGGGTTGTGGTATCTTCTATCTCAATAACCCAAAATTAGGTTTCAAATATGGGTTCATCACTCAAATGTGCAGGTCCTCAATCACTAAAAATTGTTGTGTTGTTCTATATTTGGGATAGTTTTCCATGATTTGCAATGGTTATGTCTATTCGGCATAAAATAAACTATAAAAAGAGTGATGCATCACATTATTTTAAGTGCCTAAATAAAGCATTTAATCAAAAAATAAATTCTCCCATATTTATCATGGAATCATAAATTTTACATGATCCATGAATTTGGTTAGCATTTCCATTTATATCAAGTAAAATATATTACTACTAAGGTTAATGTTGGATTTGGTGTTCTAGAACCAACTAAGTGTACTTTGAATACATTTTTATTTAAATGTTTTTATATTAATAAATCTATTTTTATATATTGTTTATTTTTCTTCATGAAATTGATGTAATAATGTCATAGGGTATCTTTTCCACTGATATGGTCATTTTCGTTCCCCATTGTGACGAAATCCTTGAAGTTTCATGAAGATATTCATAAATATAGTACTTTATTATGATAACATACTATAATAGGGAACTTAATATATAGAATATGATTTGTGGGTAATCATAAGAGGATGATACATCTTCTCATGAAGTTTTCACATGGTAATTTTCAAGACGCGAGATTATAAGAATAGACCCGCCAGTATGAATTCTACATGTTTTGGTGTTATCTGTTATTCCTATCTGTGAGCATGTGTAATGGTTCATATACAATGAGATTATCATTTATATCAGTCATGACTCATGCACTTATCTTTAATGATCAATGTCTTGATTCCATGTGCTTTTAGGAAGAAGGGAGAGTTGGATGCTTCACGGATGGCGTGTTATTAATAGAAAAGCTAAGGAAGGATTTTTCCCTTCCATATTTATGGAATTAAATATCTTTACCCATTTATTTGAATAGAACCATTGCATTAAATTCCTTCCCCATTGTATAATTGTTGGTGCCAAAATATTGCACGAAAGGAAGGGACGGAAAAGAAGGCCGGCCTGCTGCCTCGCGAAGCACCGACGCGAAGCACCCCGAGCATCGCGGTCTCGCGAAGCTCCGGAGGCGGTAACTCTCCGCGAACGCATTTGACATTCGCGAGCCCTCTTCGAAGCTCTGGAGGCGGTAACTCTCCATGAACTCATTTGATGTTCACGAGACCGCTGCGAAGCTCTGGAGGGGGTAACTCTCCACGAACGAGTTTGACATTCACGAGCCCGCCGCGAAGCTTCGGAGGCGGTACCTCTTCGCGAACGACGTTGATGTTCACGAGCATACCGCGAAGCACCTGAGGCGGCACGCGAGTTCTGCTTCGCGGAACCCCTTACCTATAAATACTGGACTCCCCCTGAGTCCCGGGACGGATAATCCGACCTTTCGGATTCTCCTCTCCCGAATCGCGAAGCACCCTTTGCCCCTGGGAATCATGAGCTCCGCTAGGTACTTCTACTTCGCGTGATGCATTCGCTTTGACTCGTTTGGAGCCCCTCTTTCGAGAGGGATGACCTTCAGGAAGCTCAAGGGCATTCACGAAGGAGGGGGATTCCTAAGGGAACCCGGGAAGCCGCGGAGCGTTTATGATTCGCGAAACACCCAACCTGTACTAGTGATCCCTATGCTAAGGCAGGATCGCTACACATCGCGAAGCACACTGCTTTGCAGCACCCTACTTCGCGAGGCACCTCTTCTTCGCGAGGCAGTGCTCCGCGAATACTGTTCCACTTCGCGAAGCACCCTCCACTCACACCTATGCCCTATGCTAAGGCTAAGGCACTCCACTTCGCGAAGCACACTCCTTTGCTTGGAAATTCCTCTTCCCGTGCGACCCTCCAGGTTTTCACGATGTGATTTCAAAGTCCCACGGACAATACTACTCATAGCGTTGCTTCGCCTAATTCTTCTTCGCATAGGCACGCTAACAGCTATTGCTTCTTCGCATAGCCACGCTAACGTGGACCCCTTGATGGTTCACTCTACAACCCCCCTTGACCATGGCCTTACTGGTAACTTCCCTCCCGCAAGGAGAAAAGGGTACCACTTATGTAAGTCATAGGGTTGTGGAGTGAACCCACCTCGTCCGAGCTGCAGGACGTTAAACTACCAAGCACCACGTCCTCAACACATGACGTTAAACTATGACCCAACCTCGTGCCTCTCACGAAGGTTCCCCCCATCTCGAACATTTTTTACGCCACTCGTCTCAACAGGAGTGGAATCACCCATCCACAAGGGATGATATCCTCCATATTGGAGTGGCGTATGTTCTCAGGAAGGGTGACCCTAGTCCCCCAACGGATGGATGCACCCCTGCATCTCCGTACTTCCCAATTACCAAGGTCAGTGGAAGGTGTGATAGGGAACGAGGCACCCCCCATCATTGGTCCCAAATCCCTCTTTCGCTGCGCTTTTTTTCTCTCCGGGCCTCCATCCTGGAGTAAGTCCCAGCACCATGGGCCGCCTAATGCATAAGCCCCTCTTCGCTTCACACGGACGCACCCTTCGCGGCGTGATCGTCAGGTCCTTGCTGTCTCTTCTTTCTCACACCGAGCATGACTCACGTGGGCTTAGAGTTGGCATTGGACATGACAATACCTCGTCCAGCATGACGTTAAACTGCATGCCATCGTCCAGCATGACGTTAAACTACATGCCCTCGTCCAGCATGACGTTAAACTGTATGCCTTTGTCCTGCATGACATTAAACTGCACACCCATTTGAACTACGAGGTCTTTGATCCATGTCAAGGCATGGTACATAGGAAGCCTCCACGAGGTTCAAGCCCACCCGCTATCCAATTCACGTCGAGTTATACCTGCATCTAGAACGACGTTAAACTGCATTCTAGTTCGACAGCAAACCATTGTCATAACCCGAACTACGAGGACTTTGATCCATGTCAAGGAATGGTACGTAGGAATCCTCCCAGAGGTTCAAGCCCATCTCCCATCGGACCAAGGTCCCTCATTTATGTCGGTTCGCTGACACCCACCACTATTCCGAACTACGGGGACTTTGATCCATGTCAATGCATGATACGTAGGAAGCCTCCATGAGGTTCAAGCCCACTGCTCGTCGTTTATTCACGTCAGGGTTCACTACCGTCCCGCATGATGTTAAACTGTATTCCATCAATCCTTTGAACTACGAGGACTTTGATCCATGTCAAGGCATGGTATGTAGGAAACCTTCCCATGTTTCAAGCCCACCACTAGTGGACCCCTAGGTCTACTTTCACGTCAGTTCACCGATGAAACCCTTTAAACTACGAGGTCTTTGATCCATGTCATGGCATGGTACGTAAGAAGCCTCCCCGAGGTTCAAGCCCATCTCTCATTGGACCAAGGTTCACTTTCGCGTCGGTTCGCTGGTGAATTCCATCATCCGAACTACGAGGTATTTGATCCATGTCAAGGCATGGTACATAGGAGGCCTCCCCGAGGTTCAAGCCCACCACCCGTCGGACCAAGGTCCACCTTCACGTCGGTTCTCCAACAAAGAACCTCTGAACTATGTGGTCTTTGATCCATGTTACGACATGGTACGTAGGAAGCCTCCACGAGGTCCAAGCCCACCACCATTAGGACCCTCATGGTCCTTCCCATTCACGTCAGTTCGCTGATGATGCCCATAGGACCAAGGTCCACCCTCATGTCGGTTCACCGGTACCATCCCGAACTACGTATACTTTGATTCCCTGCCACGGGGATACGTAGGAAGCCCCTTCAAGGCTCAAGCCCAACTTCACCGTTGCCCTTGTGATGGTCCCTTTCCATTCCCCCTCCACTTCATTCGTCTATCCATCATCCACCCTGATTCTCTCCCGGACCGTCATATCCCGATGAGACCATGTCGGTACGCTCCTCTTCACAGCCACCCATGGGATGGTCCCGGTATCGGCACCCCTTCAAGGGAAATCCCTCAATCCGATCCATTCTAGATAATGCTCTGATCGGGCTGATCTGTCTCCGCTGGACGTTAAACTCGCGACGTACCCTGTGTTAAACATGGGAAGCTGAGGAAAACCTCAGATATGTGTCTATGGAATATAATTACACGCACTCGATGTGGGATGCCTCAGGCTTCCACACCCTCGAGAAGCCCTATGACCATGGATAATAGACAGACATGCTGGTTCCCCAGCATCCAGACACGCTACTGATGTCTCAACGTGACTACTCCCCCGAATGAAGGTTGCTGCCCTGACCGGACCCTTTGGAATGTCCCGATAGAAGCAGTTTAATTAACCGGTGTCCATGAAAACATGGCACTGGGAAGAGTTTCACGAACAACATATTAAATCTATGAGGGAGACCCAGACTAGGTGACAAGTTTTGAGGAGGAATCCACAGAAGGAAGAACCGACATCCCATCATCCCATTTAGATCAAGGGGCAGACATCCCTGAATAAGAAGCGAATGCCGCCCGCCTTTGGTAAGCGGGAACGCGGGGCAACATCGCAGCGCGTCCTCCTCCGCGGACGGACGGATGCACGCGCCCCGGTGAAAGCATCGGAAACAGAAATGGTGAACCTGACGTGAAATTCTTCTCCTCAATGTGGAGATTAGTAGCGTTTGAAACACCTGTAGATTGATGTTTCACCGGATCCAGATATCCGGCGCCTGGTCCTGCCAAGCAAATAGCGGGCCTATCGTGAAACTCACTGGAAGTCGGGGCAGTAGAATGTGGGGGCACTCCGTTCTACAGTGTGTTGGCGTGGATCCTTCTTACAGACGTGGATAATGGAAGGATGCTGGGGCACTGGTTGTCAATCCTTTTCCTTGCAGTGCTGATGAGTTGATCCCTTTGTTTCCCAGGAACCAGGTTGCTGTTAGAGAGACACGATCATCGCCCTCTCACCTACGCAGGGGCAGGGGAAACACTGCCATAGCTACCCTACATGGAGCCGCTACCGCCACAACGTCCTCCACATCATGGTATATGGGGCGCCCACGTCCCCTTTCCCCATAAGAGGCCATCCAGCGAAGGGTGATCAACAACCTCGTACGCAGGTACGAGGATGAAGGGGTCATCCCAACTCGGGATATGGCCTGCCTGGACCTGGAGGCATCCAGGCCCCACCGTCAACGCCGCCCTAACAGGCCGTGCGGGGAGCCCCTACTCCCCACCCCAACGTTCAACCGTTTCAGGAGCCTGTCCCTGGAACGCCTTGACGACTCCTCGCCTTACGATGATGAGGCGGGCGCCGTCCGGTTCGGCCCGCTCAGGGTCCCGACCCAAGGGCTCCAGGCAAGGGCTCTCGTCCGGCCGCGTCAGCACCACCGTCCGACTCCGTAGGAAGAGCAGGTAGGCCATGCCCCTACACCACCTGCGCCAGCTCATCTGACCCGACGTCAGCGCCGGGCCCGGGTTGAGGACGCTCACCCAGATGCGTCGACGTCAACAGCTACAGTGGCCCGAGCCACCACCGACGTGCATCATGGAGTCCCTGCATACACTGAGCAGGGGCACTACTTCACCCAACCAGGATCGAGACCCCAACTGCCCCACAGGCAGGCTAGGTTGACTCTCTGGGTTGCAGGCCCGAGTGGTGATCACCGCGAACTAACCCGCGGTGATGTCCCCCCGTACGGAGGACCTCCCCGTACCATTACTCCACAGAGCATGGTCCTTCCCCGCTCTGAAGCTCGTCATGTAGGAATGCCTCGTGCTACCCCCATCCCAAAGGAATACCTTCCCAGCGGCAGTGACGCTCGGCGCGGAAACCTTTCCCGCGCCCACTATACAGGGTATGGAGTCCATCCTCCTGCCCCCGACTGCCGATCTGAAGGCACTGTCCATCCGTTCCTTCTCCAACGTGGGGCCCTCCCTACTTCCTCTCTGCAACGGGCGAAGGTCCTCTTTACCCCAGAAACTCGAGGAGTGAAGGTCAGCCTCGCTCCGCCTGCATCGACCATGGAGGTCCTCCCCATGCTCCTGCCGATTCCAATAGAGGCTCCGCCCACATGGGTGCTATCCATGGAGGTCCTCCCCATGTACCCTTCGACATTTTCCCTGGTGCCCCTCGCACCTTGGATATCTCGAGCGGGGGCCCTCTCCGCCACGGTGCCAGCGCCGCCCCGAGGCTACCTATTAGGGATCAACCCTGTACCGAAGAGCCACCCTGGGATAGGAGAGCGGGTCGTCGCCGCCACAAGAAGAGTCCTGGGAAGGACCGAGTGGTAATCAAACCGGCTCGTTTCTCGGATTCTGAAGCGGAATGTGACTCAGCGATGGAAACATCTCCCCGCTCCTCCGTATCAAGGACTGGGGCAGGAACCAGGCGTGTTAGCCTCATTCTACCGGAATGCGAGGTCCACTAGATTCCCATCTCCCTCCGCAGGTACATCCAGGAGGAAGAAATCGTGGAAATTCTGCAGGTCTCGACCGTGCAATCACCACCATTGTCACCAGAAGCGCCCTCTACCTCTACTAGAGATCATGGAGAGCTATTTTGGGGGCCAACAGCGGTAGAGTGATGACATGACCTATCGTCGGCAGCCGCGACTCATGTGCCGGAATCTATGGCTATCAGCCCATCGTATCGTGACATCGTGGCCAGGTCACCTCACTCTTCAGAGGATGGCCCGGAATTCAGTGGCCAGTCAGCTCGTTCGCCGTATTCTCCACCACTGAGTTTACTATCCCAGAGGTCCGTCTCGGTATCGCTACCGGTCCCTCAGCCACCCCCGTTTGACGAGTGGGGAAATACAGGGCCAGACCCCGAGTCCGAACCCAGGAGCTTCTGGATTATTCTCGCAGCGGATTACTTCCCGTAGAAGTTCTGGCCGACGGCGGTGCTGAACTTTCGCGCACCAGAGTCCCTTACCCCTGAAGAAGTGGGGTGCTTTTGCCGCACCCTATGGGAGAAACACTTCCTCCTTCGTTACGAGTGGGTGGTATACCCCAGAAGTCGAGAGCACTTTGAAGAAATCGGGGAGTAATGCCGCCTGATCGATTTGGATGCACTCCTTGTGGCCCAGCACCCTGAGTCGTCAGGCCGTCAGAGCGCCCTTCAACGGAAATGTATTCAGAGTTTCAAAGTACTCCACAAAGTCGTCAAGGAAGCTACCCCCTATGTGTAAGTCCGTGGTTGGGGACACTATGCCGCTCTCCTCTTCGACCCTATCCGACGACAGCCCGATTCGTTATGCGACATTGAGGACATGCCCTCGAGAGGGGTCGCGGTCCACATGGATGACGTAGTGGACAAGGAAGACGAGCTTGAATTTCTTGATGGAGACTTACCCCCCGAGGGCGTACCGCCACTGCTGGACCCATCAGGGAGGGTTACCCGTCAGCAGAAGAACCTGCTAGGCCTCCCTGTACCCACCGAGTCGTTGGTACTCGGTCGAAATACCGGCAAGGGTAAGGAGCACGTCTGTTTCGCGCGGAATCCGGGGATGACCTCCTGGATGGGAGATTCAAACGTTCCGATCGGTTTCTAACGGGTTTGTTCGTAGAACCGGAAACATCCAATGATTCCACATCCGTTTGGACCTACTTTCCAAAGGCAGGCGCTCATTAGCTTGTGGGCTAATGAGGCTTAGGAATTTGCATTGGTCGAGAGGATGGGAGGTCGGACTCATCACACCTTTTTGAGGGGAATTATTGTCTACTCCGGGACTCTCTTTATAGATTTAAGTTAAGTTCGTGAATCCTTATTACATTACCAAGTATAAAATGAGCTTTCCTTTAGTTTTAACAATCAATGATTAAATATTCAAGAAATTTAGAGAATCTTTTATATGTATTCGAGGTTCTTCATCAATATAGAATCATCTATATTTGTTTAGAGATTCTTGGTCAATGGTATCCTTCAAAACATTTATATAAAAGTCTCTTGGTCACTTTGATGACCAGGCTGGTTTTAAAGCCACTCAGTGGGGCACTTGAAGTTTATCGTCATTCAGAAGGACAGAGATTATTTCAATGTTGGGATCGAACCCATAAATGGGCTACCTACGTATCCTTTGTTTTGAAAAAGGAATCAGAACCCACGTAGTTCGAGGAATGGTATATGATGTTTATGATTGATGGCTCAAAGATGAATGTCATAATTACTTTTACGCTCTAAGCTCACGTGAGTCATGCTCGGTGTGAGAAACAAGAGGTATTGGTAAAATTTAGACAATTGTGCCATAAAAGATGCAATCATAAGAATTTGTTTTGGGGCTTATGTATAGATGACTGCCCAGATAGACGAAGGTTTAGGATTTACTTTTAGGGAGAAAATCCATGAACAGGGTCCACAAAGTTATATGTGCTTCATGGAGATTTGAATACTCTAATCTTGGGGCTTACTTCTAAGGAGGATGCCCAAGTTAGGAGGGGACTTATGATTGGGTTTTATTCCTGAAAAGGAAACCCAAATCAAAGGTAATTTATGACTGGTTAAGAGAAGTTTTAGGGGACTTGGGGCTTATTCCTGAAAAGGAAGCCCAAGGTTATGACTGAGTCTTATTCCTGAAAAAGGAGACCCAGGTTAGGGATTAAGGTTTGGGGCTTACTCCTGAGGAGGATGCCCAAGATTAAAGGACTTGATTGGGGCTTATTCTTAAGAAAGATGCCCAAGATTTATGACTAGGACTTATTCCTGAGAAGGAAGCCTAGGTTAGGGGACTTGGGGCTTACTCCTAAAAAGGAAGCCCTAGGTTATGACTGAGTCTTATTCCTGAAAAAGGAGACCCAGGTTAGGGATTAAGGTTTGGGGCTTACTCCTGAGGAGGATTCCCAAGATTAAAGGACTTGATTGGGGCTTATTCTTAAGAAAGATGCCCAGATCAAAGGTTTTATAACTGGGGATTATTCCTGAAAAGGAGACCCAGGTTAAGATTCTCTCATCTTAAAGGATGAGGTTGAATGAATGAACTCTCAATCTTTGGTGACATAAAGATGTTTAAATCACTAGGTTTTGAGAGATATTTCACAGAATTCCTTTCAGATAAGGATGTCAAATCAAGAAATCATGCCATAAATGGTTTTGAAGAGTATCTTGAAGACTGAATCTTGAATAGGAAGGGTGAAATGGCTTAAGAGGGGTAAAATGGGCAAGATGGGCACCCAAAAAGATAGGGGCGCGCAAGTCTTGAAAGGCGCGCAAGTCCTGCGGCGGCGCGCAAGTATTGGTCGCGCAAGTATACTTGCGCGACATGGAGGGTACTTGCGCGATTTTCAACCAGTATTGAAATGCTTGAGCGACTCTTTATTAAACCCTTTCCCATCCTCTTGAGGTTCTTCCAGAAGAGGGACGCGCAAGTTATATTGAAGGAATTAATTCGGCGCGCAAGTGTTTGATAAGTTTCAACACTTAGACCTTCCTTCTTCTCTTTAGATCTTCCGTTCTAGGTAAGAAATTACCTTAGAAGTGTTCCGGAAGCTTTGAGAAGAGACTTGGGCGTCGGGAGCTTCGATCCGAGTTTCTGGAAAAAGATCCTTTCGAATGGGGGGCCCACAGGGTCTATTTATAGGCAAAAGAAGACCCCGGGCGGTTACTTGGCGGTTACCAGGCGGTTAGCACATATGTCGCGCAAGTCCCTTGCACGAACAGGAGGAGTCGCGCAAGTATTGAGGCGGCGCGCAAGTGTACTTGCGCGACCAAGAGGGAACTTGCGCGATCTATGGGCAATGTTCTCCTTTTTTATCCCTTTGCCGATTTTTGATGTTTCTTCAAAGGATTAATCACTTTGAGCTCAGATATTCCCTTTTCCGATCTTTAGATTCTGTGACGAAAGGAGCGTCAACAAAAGTCCCCCCTCAGAGTTGGATCCGGAGAGAAAATGAGGATTTGAGTCTGAGGAAATTGAATTCCTCAAAAGGAAAAGGGAGGGCGCGCAAGTCTTTCAGCGTCAGTGGGTGGCGCGCAAGTCTGCGTCGCGCAGGCTTTGAGCGCTCTGGGTGCGGCGCGCAGATAGGCCCCCTGGCCTATAAATATACCGCTTCCGGCCGTAGATGGCATCTGAAGTTCCGGATTTCTCGAGCTCTCGCCGCGCAAGTCTTCCTCACCGCGCAAGTCTCTTGTTTTCACTGTTTCTTCGCTGCCACGCTACTCTCAAGGTAATAGGGATTGCGCGGTAATACTTGCGCGACCAAAACTTGCGCGGCACATGTATCACTTGCGCGACATCTCCATACTTGCGCGCCTTAATGCCTTAGCCATTTTTTCAAATTCTTTCACAAATTTTATGAAAAATAAAACCCATTTAAGAGTTTAATTTATTCAACTCCTGTGCAGATTCAATGGCTCTTAGACCTGGATTAATTGATGAACTGGCTAGCAAGCGGATAGATGATATGATGAATATCATTGGCCCTGATTACTATACTGTCAAAAACAGCACTCTTCCAGATTTGGCTAAGTATCTGAAGAAATATCATCACGACTTTCCTCACTGCACTTACCTACCTTTGTATGGTCATGGTCATCTGCAAGAAGTCATCATTCCAGAAGTAAAGAATTATCTTCCATTTTCTTGGTTTCAGAATTATACCAATTTTGATTCAGCAAATATCTCAGGCGGAGGATCATTTCAAACTGCTGGAACAGTGGAGAAGGCTTATGTGATGCATCATATCCCTTGCACACCAGATCTGAAAAAACATACACCTGAGCTTCAACCACATTGTCATCCTTCAATCTTCCAAAATGCTCAGATGGATCAATCCAAAGGCTGGAAGAAAAGTTGGGATTTCCGTCCTGGGGGAGGTGTGAAACCAACTTGGATGTGGGTATACTGGGTGCGACAGACTTGCGCAGAGTTTATTGAGGATCTGAAGAGAGCTGCAATATATGAGGCTGTTTGGGTTGGGCAAACATATATTTACAGACATGATATCTTCGTGCCAGAGATACTCAGCCATTGGAGTCCAGCGACTAATTCTTTCCACTTGACTCATGGAGAAGTAGGTATCAGTTTGTGGGATGTCCACAAGATTTCAGGAGCTCCAATCTTGGGCGATATGTATGATGAATTCATTCCTCCCAAGGTGACTTGGAATGATCCAGATAAGACTCCTGCTTTGGCTCGAGAATTATTCAAAATCTTTCACAAGCTCAAGAGTTCAGAGACCTCATTAACTCATTTCAGAAAAGATATCCATCCGGAAGAATGGATGAATGTGTTTCTTACTGAGAAGAAAGGGATGGAGCCAAAGGAAAAATGATCCAAGAAAAAGAAATCCAAGGATACCCGGCCCAGACGTCCTACCACTTGTCCAAAACCTGAGAAGAGAGGAGCTCCTGGCACATTCTGGCCAACTCTAGAAGCAGGAGAGTTTGAAAAATGGGGCTATGAAGTGAATCAAAGAATTCCAAAGAAAACTCGTCTGGCGGGTTTCTTGGCAATGTGGCTCAGTATTTATCTCTTGTCGGTCAGGGATTTGAAGGGAGGCGTTAGGCCAGGGACCTTCGTCATTGCGGGCAAGTTGGCTGAGGGAAAAATGGTTGGGTTAGCTACCCCCATTTTAGCAAATATTCACAGGAGTTTACTTCATGTTTTCCAGGGTAAATATCCTTTAAGAATAGTGGGACCATTCCAGGTTTTGTGGGGATGGATCGCCACTCACTTCAGGACTTACAATGTACAGAATGGATTACAAATTCCTGGAAGCTCTTTCAGACCGTCAGTGCAAGCATTCTATGGAATTGCTCCATTAGATGTCAATGGTTATGACATAAAAGTAAGACTAAGCATGTATAAGGAATTCAACTTCTTTCCTTATGGAAGTCCGCCATCTGGGCGGTTTGTTGATGATGGGAAAGCCCCTTTGGATTTGAGGGCATACATGCTAGCTTGCAGGGATGGCGTGTTAGTAGCCAGGATTGATGGAGAAATCATATGCGAGGCCTATGCTCCATATAGATTTGCACGCCAATTCAAATGTTTGCAACAGATTGTTGTATCCCCTCCAGTACATGTCAGGTTAGAGCAACATCCGATGGTTGCTCGAAAACTATGGTTGCTGACATCAAGAGAGAAGACTGGGGCAGTATTTGATCTACCAGTTGAAAAAGCGGCACATTATCTGACTATATTTTATGCCGAACACTGGATAGCATCATACCCTAAAGGGATATTGAATCACCCTGTATATCAAGTGGGAAAGAGGAAGAGGACTGTAGAGAAAGAAACTCTTCCTCATGAAGGTGATGCTTCTCCTCCTGAAATAGGTTCAATAGAATCCTCCTCTAGAACTGATTCCTCGGATTATCATGATGGGGATGATGAGGCACAACCGGCAGCAAAGCGGTTTCGTGCCCGATATAATCCTCCGGCCAGAGTTAAAAGACCCACTCCATCAGCTCCTGGTGAGTTATTTGATCGTAATAACTTCAATCACTGCTACTTTATAAAGTAATAAGTCTCACTTTCTTATTCTCTATCTGTAGTTGCAGGAGTCGGGAAGAAATTAAAATCAAAAATTGTAGGACCTTCCTCACAGCCTTTATATCTAATACCAGAGGCTGTTCAGCTATGGCAGAGCTTATACTGTGATACTGAGACCGCCTGGCTGGATTTGTGTGAGGGCCTACAACTTCCTGGGATAGGATATCTTCTAGCTTCTAAAGACCTTAAATACGGAGATAACCCCAATGAAGTGCGATCTTATATCAGAGAGCTGGAAATTCTCATATATGCCACTGATAATTCGGTTCCTATCACCAGGCGGGTGAAGGAAATGATTGATCGTGGCACCACTGAGGGGGCTGGTGGTTCTGGAGATGAGGAGTGGCAAGAGTACGTGGCTCCTGAAGATGTAAGTTTTCTTTCCTTATTTTCTTTGCAGCTTGATTTCAGTTGAAGCTTTGTTACTTAAGGAAGTTATTTTCTTCATCTTGCAGCTTGCAAAGAAAGGGACCGGGGTTCCTTCGCCACAATATAGCCCTGGTGGTACCGCTGTTGGGGCTGCTGCTGATTCTCCTCGCGAACCAGGCGAGATATCTCCAGGCCAGCAGGCCATGAATGAGGCACTGGACATAGCCTTTCATTCGCCAATCCAAGTGCCAATAAAGGAGACAACTGAAACTCCAAAAAAACAAAAGAAGCCAAGGCAACGAAGGAGGAAATCCTTAGCTAAACGTTTCATTAGCAGTGGTAAGTCCTTCGAACAATCATGAGTTTATACCCATAATTATATGGTTACTCATATTTCTGAGGATTGCAGGGGCTTCTTCAATTTCCCCCTTGAGGGAAGGGACTGATCCTTCTTCAAAGGTGGTGGAGGGTGCTGTAGAACAACCACAGACTCAAGCTAACTTGGTTGCTCCTAGAGAAGAGCTACCATCCATTCCCAGTATCCCTCCCACTACTGAAGATGCTGTCCAGGGTCAGGGGTTGCATGACATAAGTCAGCAAGAAGACGTAGCAAATGCTCCCACTGGTGAGACTAACCAAGATTCTGAAGTATCATTAGATGAAATGATGAATCAAGGAATGACTTTTGAAGAATTTTATGATCATGCTAGATTGTCATGTGATTTAGAAGACCTTGGGCGTGAGTGTTACCCTTCGCCCAAATTTTTCTTTTAAAAACAAAACATATTTCTAATCATGATGTAAAATAATATGCAGTTTCTTCCGTAGAAGCTGCTAAACTGCCAATGCCCGAAGAGGGTGTGGACACTGATGTCAACCCTATCATTGCAAAAACATTAGCTCAAGTAGAGCTAAATCCAATAAACTCTCCTGAGACCCATCTTGAAAATCCTGTTGAAACCGGGAAAGATGGGGAGAAGTCTTCTCATGTTGCTGAACCACCATTGGGTAAGGGATAACAATATTTGTGATTGTACTTTATTTGCAAGACAATCCATTCTTTTGTTATCCTTTAAGATTCAACTAAAATCTTTCAATTGATCATGTAGGGCCATCAACTGTAATGGCTAGATCCGGAGATGAGGCTTCAGCCTCTGCCCCAACGGTAATTGAAAGTGAAGAAGCCCAAGTCAGAGGGGAAAGAGCAGGATGAGGCACTTCCTTAAGCATGTTAATTCCAGATTACATACCCCCTTCTGACGAAGATGTTGAATCAGATCCAGAGATGCTCAAAGCGTTCAGCTTTTCACGACGTAAGGCATGGAACAACATATGGAACATCATATCGGGGGTGCCTTTAGAAGAGCTACCATCAAAAATTTCCCGATTGTCATCCCAATTTGTTATAATGGGACTCGGTGGTTTTGGGTATGAAAAGATCCATGCTGCGGTGAAACAGATTATTTTCAGGAGGGAGCAAATGCAGACAAGTCGCGAAGATTTGACCAGAGTGAAATTGTCAGTCAACATAGGCGAATTTGAGGCTGCGATATCCCAGGCTGAAGCTGATTATGCTGTCAAGATGAAGGATCTGAAGCAAAAAATCAAAGAAAAGGTCGTCCAGCAGGTGCAGCTCCAGCAACAGTTAGATGCTGTTACTGGGGAACTTGATCAGCTTAATAAATCATTGGATGAAACTCATATGAATGGCATGAAAGCCATTGCAGATGCTAAGAAGGCACTTCAGCAAGCTGAGAAGAGTGAAGCTGGTCAAGTGCACGAGCTTCAAGTAACTGTTGATAAGGCTCAGGATGCTATACATCAAATGAAGACTTATGTTGACAATCTTCTGTAATTCTTGAAAAAAGAGAAGAGATTCCAATATGTGGATGTCCTTCTAACTCTTGTGTATCAATGAAAAACACTTTTGTCTTCAATCATTTGTACTTGCATTCTTCCATTACCTGCTTCAAATTTACTTAAGCCAATGGGCTTAGTAAGCATAGTTTGATTTTTACTAGGATTATTACAAATAACCCTACAAACTTTGAACCTTTTAACTGCTCAATATTACCTAAATCATACAAAAAATGTATATTTAGTGAGCTGGAACTTGACTTTTATTCAGAGTTCCTTTGTCTTTTGTGTGGGCAGTTTAAAGTCATGCACGCCGGACATAAAGTGGCTAATGTTTAAGGTCGAAATAGCTTTGACCGAAAATGGAAAAAAATGGATTCAATTCCTTGACAATTTATCTGAAAACATATTTACCATACTCAAGTATGAGGGAAAAAAAATGTAAACTATGGCTTAAGAATATTTGAATCTGAGGAATGATATGAAAAAAAAGAGCTAAAAGGTATTAGAAGAAGTAGTTTCCAAGAATGAAGTTACCATTATTTAACAAACCCGTTAGGGGGTTGAAAACATGCAGGGCCACCTATGGGCATTGGCTGCATGGTTAAATAAAATAGCATCTTTTGGCTGACAAGTCTGTTATGTGGACTATTTATGCAAGGCCACCTATGGGCACGTGCTGCATAGTCAGGCAAAAGAACTCCCAAAAATTTACTTTTCTAGTGCTAAAAGCCAGTGAAAGTTTATGGAGATTCAAATTTTCTAAAGCATAGAGTTTGTTGTATGGAAAGAGGTACTTGAATATGGAGAAGATATTTCCAAACAAGAATATCGAAGAACTGGATGAATATCACTCCTACGAAGGTCTGACCCAAACGTAGGGAAGAAGAATAAACCATAGACTTGAATACTTTCAGATCATGAAAAAGGATATGGGACAAATACGTTAAGGATGGCTATTTTTGCGGATCCCTACATACTGTCGTTTTAAGACAAATAAGGACAAAAGAGGCATTCTTCCCAAGAATGAAGTTACCATTATTTAACAAACCCGTTAGGGGGTTGAAAACATGCAGGGCCACCTATGGGCATTGGCTACATGGTCAAATAAATAGCATCTCTTGGCTGACAAGTCTGTTATGTGGACTGTTTATGCAAGGCCACCTATGGGCACGTGCTGCATAGTCAGGCAAAAGAATTCTCAGAAGTTTGACATTTTTGTGACTATAAGTCATGAAAAGGGTTATGAAGATCTGAAAATATTTAAGGTTAGGATTATAATACATAAAGATGGGTATTTTCCAATGTATATAGAGATACATAGGTCAATGAAAACCATAATCATGTTGTGGCTGGGTCCTGAATTGAAATTTGGACTTCACTACGTATCTCATAAGAATGAGAATCAAGCCATACGTAGTTCTTGAAATGCAGTTTAACGTCATGCAGGACGAAAGTATGAGTGATCTTAGTTTAGGGTCATAGAATTAGGACCATAATAATGAATACACAGTGTGTGTTTTCATGAAGACTTTTCAGCCAAGGGACTGAAAGTGAAATTTGGGGTTAGGCCCAAAAGACTTGGGACTGGATTCGAGGGACACTCGAATGTTCCTACGTATCCCATAAGGATGGGAATCAAGTCCACGTAGTTCTAGAACTACCCTTTGTACAAATTTGGTTCGTACATGTGAAGGGTGAAAAGGGGACTTTAGTGCAATGGTGGTTTTAACCTAAAATAAAAAGTTTAGGCATTACCATGTATGTACGTAGTCTTTTGAAAAATGAAAACCATGATTGAAAAGAAATCAATGTTAATAATGGTTCCTTCTCAAATGAGGAAATCAAAGAATATTGTAGTTTATTGTCGTACCGGACAAAAGTGTTGTATAGTTTAACGTCATATAACAAGGACGAAAGTGAATCAATGTAAATATATTGATTCCAGGGGTGGTTTCACAAATCATCATCATATGAGATGGTGGTGAACCAATGTGAAGAGATTGTTTTTGGGCTTGAACCTTTGGGAGGTTGCCTACATACCCAGCCTGGAGGGCAAGGATCAAAGTCTGTGTAGTTCAATTAAAGAATGAATTAATGATCAAGTTGTTCTTGTGGACAATGATCTAAAAAAAATGTTGTTGGGACTTACACATGGTTAGTGGCCCAAAGGGAGTGTTATGGTTGATGTTCACTCTAAGCTCACGTGAGTCATACTCGGTGTGAGAAACAAGAGGTAATAACAACCTTAACGATGCACAGTTTAATGTCATGTAGGACATATCAAGGACTTTTTGTACAGTTTAGCGTCATGTAGTTAGGACGATGGGGACAATACAGTTTAACGTCATATTGGACGAAAGGGGGATTGTGCAGTTTTAATGTCATGCTGGACTTTTGATGATTATATAGTTTAACGTCTTTCCGGACGTGAGGGACTTTTATACAGTTTAGTGTCATGTAGTTAGGACGTCACAGTTTAACGTCTTGCTGGACATATTTGCAAATAGTTTATGGTCATATTCATGGACCAGGGATGATGCAGTTTAAAGTCATACGGGACCATTGCTGTATAGTTTAATGTCATATAGCAAGGACGAACTGGTGCTGTATAGTTTAAAGTCATGTAGCTAGGACTAAGGTGAACCAATATGACAGTTTAACGTCATGTTGGACGATTAGGGAACTGACACAGTTTAACGTCATGTTGGACGATGAAAGTGCCACACAGTTTAATGTCATGTTTCTAGGACACAATATAGTTTAATGTCATCTCGGACAAAATATAGGAACTTCTATACAGTTTATTGTCATGTAGGACAAAATCAGGGACTATGCAGTTTAAAGTCTTGCAGTTAGGACTATTGGTGCTGCACAGTTTAGTGTCATGTTGCAGGGACATAAGTGCGAATAGTTTAAGGTCATATGCATGGACTGTACAGTTTATCGTCATGCTGGACGTATTATAGTTTAATGTCATCTCGGACAGAAGTGTGACACAGTTTAATGTCATGTTGGACGAAGTTGTAGTTTAAGGTCATACTGGACCATTACTGTATGAACCAAATGTAAGAGTCTTGGTTCTGGGAACAATATTTTGTGTTTATACAAAATACTTCTTCAGAAATCTGGCATTAGTTGGAGTCGTGATGTGTTCTCCATCCATTGAGATTAGAGAATACGCTCCATTGGAGTAGACCTTATGTATTGAATAAGGTCCTTCCCATTTTGGTTCAAGCTTGGGAGGTTTCTTTCCTGGTATCATTGGTGTTTTAAGAACCAATACCAATTCTCCCTGAATGAATGAACGAAGACGAACTTTTTTGTTAAAAGCTCATGCTATCCGATTCTGATAGATTTCCAAGTGGTGCAAAGTGCACAATCTCTTCTCATCTAACTGTTCCAATTCATTCAAACGCTTTTGGGATTGCTCATCTGTTGATAACTGATCACAAATGGCTATTCTGAGTGAGGGCAATTGAACTTCAATTGGCAAGACTGCTTCTGTTCCATATACCAATGAATATGGAGTAGACCGCGTTGCATTGCGAGTGGTAGTCCGATAAGCCCATAAAGCATGAAAGAGTTTATCAGGCCATGACTTCTTATCTTTATCCACCATCTTTTGCAGTATATTTGAAAGAGTCTTGTTGAAGGCCTCTATCTGGCCATTAACCGCTGCATGATATCGAGATGAATGGTTGGACTTAATGTTGTATTCTTGATACAATCTCTTTACCTCATAAGAACAGAAGTTGGTGCCGTTGTCTGTCAATATGGTATGAGGGACACCAAATCTAGTAATGATGTTAGACTTGATGAAGCTAACAATGCATTTAGAACTGACTTCTTTGAGAGGTACTGCCTCTGCCCATTTGGAAAAGAAATCAGTAGCAGTAAGAATGTACTTAAACTGCTTGGCCGTAGCTGAAGGGTAAGGTCCTACCACATCCATTCCCCATGTGGAAAATGGCCATGAGTATTTAGCTGTATGAAGCAACTCTGGAGGTTGATGAATGAAGTTGGCATATACTTGGCATGAATGACACTTCTTTGTGAAATTAACACAATCTTGTATCATTGAAGGCCAGAAGTATCCAAGCCTTCGAATTTGATCAGACAATCTTTGTCCAGACTGGTGGGCACCACATACTCCTGCATGCACTTCTTTTATGACAGCCATTATCTCTTCACCATCAATACATCTGAAGAGAACTCCATCAAAACCACGTTTGTAGAGAATTTTCTCGAGGTGGTTTGGACCATCGTAAAGAGTAAAATTGACCACACGTCGCCGAATTTGTTCTCTCTCGGCTCTATCAGGTGGAAGTGTTCCATTTTGAAGGTATTCCCTGATAGGTGACATCCATCCTGTAGTATGACCATATGGTTCAGGAATGGGACTAATTTCATTAATTTCCTCTGTTCTGACTTGAACATAAGGTGAAATTGCACGACGGTGGGCAATACCGATGGTTGTTTCGTCCCGATTTGGATCTGCTAAAGCTGTGGCTATATTAGCCAGTGCGTCAACTTGAGTATTTTGTGATCTTGGGACATAAGAAAATGTCGGTTCTGTAGGGAATTCTGACATTAACTCTCTGACGTAATCATACAAAGGGATTAATTCTTCTTTTCTGATGGCATAATCCCCATTGATTTGTTTGATTACCAGGTCTGAATAACCTTTCACCTTTAAGTGATTCACTTGTGCTTGAAGCGCTAACTCCAAGCCTGCAATGAGAGCTTGGTATTCAGCTTCATTATTGGTACCACCTTCCCACAACAAAAAGGAATAAGGTAACACTGCCTTATCTGGAGAAATGAGCACAATTCCTAAACCAACTTTGTTGAATTTAGGATTTTCCATTTTCTTCCCTGTTGGACTTCTAGAAGCACCATCAAAATACATTTCCCATGTTTGAGGACTCTCTTTAATAGAAAAAACTTCCTCATCAGGGAGTTCGATATCTGGATACGTGTCTTCCACTGAAGGGTGTTCAGCTAGGAAATCAGCCAGAGCTTGGCCCTTAATTGCCTTTTGAGACACATACTGGATGTCGAACTGCTGTAGAATAACCGCCCACCTTGCCAGACGTCCTGTAAGCATTGGACGACTAAGGATGAATTTGAGTGGATTATTACGAGATACCAATTGGACCTCGTGATGTTGCAGGTAGTGTCTCAGTTTCTGAACTGCAAAGATTAATGCTAGGCAGCACTTTTCAATACTCGAATACCGGGTTTCTGCTTCAAGCATAGTTCTACTGAGATAGTAGAGACTATTTTCATTCCCAGCATCATTCTTTTGAGCGAGAAAGGCACCCAATGATCGCTCTAAAGCTGTCACATAGAGGATAAGAGGTCTACCCTCAACAGGTGGCATGAGTACTGGTGGACTTAAGAGGTATTTCTTGAGAACATCAAATGCTTCTTGACATTCTTCAGTCCACTGGTAAGTGACTCCTTTCTTCAATAATTTGGTAAAAGGTAAACTTTTTCCTGCCAAATTGGCGATGAAACGCCGAATATAGGCTAAGTGTCCTTGAAGTCCTCTTAATTCTTTCAAATTCTGAGGAGGTGACATACCAAGGATTGATTTGGTCTTCTCAGGATCGACTTCAATACCACGATGGCGTACAACAAAGCCGAGGAATTTTACTGAGGTTACCCCAAAAGCACATTTTAAGGGGTTCATCTTCAAATTATGTTGTCGAAGCTTGTGGAATATGATTTCCAAATCAGCCAAGTGATCAAAACGTTGTTTGGATTTAACCACCAAATCATCTACATAGCATTCAACAAATTTCCCTAGAAAAGGTTTGAAGATACGATGTATGGCGCGTTGATATGTTGCACCTGCATTCTTTAAACCAAAGGGCATCACCCGGTAACAAAACACACCTTGAGGAGCTCTGAAGGCTGTATATTCCTCATCTTCTGGGGCCATTCGGATCTGATTATATCCAGAATATCCATCCATGAAAGAAAGTACTTCATAGCCAGCCGTCGCATCAATTAAGAGTTCTGTAATCGGAACTGGAAAATCATCTTTGGGACAATACCGATTAAGATATCTGAAATCGATGAAAACCCTAATTTGTTCGTTCTTTTTATTTACTGGGACAATATTAGCCAACCACTTGGGATATTGAACTTCTCTGACGAAGTTAGCTTTGATAAGCTTATCCACTTCAGCCTCGATTTTGGAAGCATAGGTTGGGTGTGTTCTTCTCGCGGCTTGCTTGAATCCTCGATGTTCTTTTGGAAAACCCAAATGATGGGTGGCAACATCAGGATCAAGGCCAGGAATCTCTGTATAATTCCAAGCAAAAATATATTTATTTTGCTTTAGAAAAGAAATATACATCTCTTGTTCTTCAAGGGTCATGGCCGCACTAATTAAAGTGGGGCGTGGATCTTTCTCTGTACCCAGATTTACTTCTCTGAGTTCATCCACAGTGGTAGAGATACCCTCTTCAAATGCTGGAGGAGCATCTCTAAGATCTTCCTCTTCCTCTTCATCATGTGTTATTTCTTCCGTTTCTACTTGCAAAGTAGATGAAAAAACTAAATTCTCATGATCATAAGAGAGGTCAAAATTTTCACATTTTGAAGAAGAAGCTTCCATTTCCGACCCTATTGATGAAAAAGGGTCTTCTTTGGGAAATAAAGAGGAGATGATGGATTGAGAATCGACATCAACATTCACCTCTGGTGTTGCTATAACTTCTTCTGGCCTGATTAGCGAAGTATAGACTTGTTGGATTTCAACAGACGAAATGAAAACGTCACCACTTATGCTTTCATCACTGCTTGGTAAGTTACCAATTTCTCCCATGTTGTCTGGCCCGATTGCCGTAATTGACATTATGGATCTTTCCATAAGAGTATTTTGATTTGGGCCTATTTTGTCAATTTGACTGATAGGTAACACATAATCTGTACTCACATGTGAAAATGGATTTATTGGAATTTTTTCCAAACCATATGGAGCATTAACTTTGGTAATTTCCTTCATTGTAGATTTTTCTCTTCCCTTCATGTGATAAAATTCCGCCTCAATGTATTGAGAATCACATGTTTTGAACGGGGCCTTATCACCATACAATGTTCCAACTTGACCATCGAAACAGTATTTGAGACATTGATGGTATGATGACGGAATAGCTGCATGCTGATGTAACCAGGGTCTTCCAAGCAAGATATTGAAAGCTGAGTCTTGATCAACAATCATGAAATCTGAATTGGAAACAAGATCTCCAAACTGAGTTCTGAGCGTAACTTCTCCCAGTGGTTCTTGTTCATTTTTATCATATCCTTGCAACATCATGGTAGAAGGAGATAAATCAGATTCCGTGAGGCCCAATCGACGAAGTGTGCGAATGGGCATGAGGTTGACTCCTGAACCATTGTCAATAAAAGCTCTTCGAAAATCTATACCATTGACTTTGCCAGATAGGTACAAAGGTTTTATGTGCCCATGCACAACATCATCTTCATCTTTATCAGTAAAAGATATCACTGCATGGCATTCTGCAGGATTATTCTCTATGTGATAAATTTCAGCTGCAGCAATTTCAGCTTCAAACTCCTGAGGACTTGACAAAGCTTCGATGAGTGCTTCTCGAAGATCTTTTGATAGATTCAAAGCATCCAAAATTGATAATTTGGCTGGTACTTGGGCCAAGTGTTTCAATATATCATACTTTTGATCTAGAGGCCTGCGTTTCCCAATGGGAATATGCGGTTTAGCAGGTACCTTGGAAGCAGATGCTTTGGAAGCTGATGCATCTTGTATTGAAGTTGGCAACATCCTTGGTTTTGGAAAATTAGACTGATTAGATCCATTTGCTTGATGAGATAAAGAAGATGGAACCTTTAATCGGTCTTCCAAAATAACTGTGCCGAAGCTGAGTTGGCCATTTGCAGAAGAACTTGCTTGTTCTTTTTGAGCTCGCTGAAGGGCTCTACCACGAGTTTCTGCTGCATATACAGTGCTAGCAGGGGTAGAATTAGAGTAGTGGCTTCGGAAAGATCCACGTCTTCCCCTATATCCTGAACCTCTAGAACTTCCTCGGGTTCCCTTATTTGATACAGGGAATTCAGGCTCATCAAGACTGGAATATGAATCTGTTAATTGAATCATATTAACAGAACCAAAGATTAACTCTTCGTCTGATAAAGACTCTGCCTGGTTAGCCTGTTTAGGCTGTGCCGTTTGGTGGGACGGTGCCCGTGACTTTGAAGTAGATGACATGAAATCTTCCAGAGTCAAAGACAATTTAGGCTTTGATACATACTCATCTTCTCCTGATTCATCTTTCTTCTTTGAATTGCGCTGCCCTTTTGAGGATTTGTCCTTTGATGGAGGCTTTACTGCAGCTTTTGTAGGAGACACAATTGGCTTCTTCAATTGTGTTCTCAAAATGGAATGGGTCCGATTGATTGTCTTTCTGACCATCCAATCATCATATTTTTTCGCAGTTTTGCTTTTGACTTCCTGCCACTCGCCTCCTTCTTCTGGATCTGTAGCGGTAATACACGCTACATGAGCTGAAGAACCCTTCAATTTGACTTGTCCCAAGTCGACCATATTTTGTAGGAGGTATTTAAAGACAAAACACTCCTGGATGGGATGTCCCAACATTTGATGAAAAGGACAATAATTGGGACGGTCTTCATCTCCTTCCTTGTTTGGCCTCTTGGGCACTGGTAATTGAACCAAATTATTTTCCAGAGATGAAATGAAGTAACCAGGAACTTGCTCACTTCGGAAAGAGTATGTTTTACTCTTCATATCCTCAAATTGTTTTCGTCGTTGATCTTTTTGATCATTTGGACGAAACAGCCTTTGTTGTTGGCGTTCAGGAGGTGGATCCCTTCGAGAAGATGAAGGTTTTGAAGTAGAAATAGGTACAGGTGCCTGTTTAAGCATAACTGTAGCAGTTTCTGCTTTACCCATTCTTCTTCCTGGAGCTGATGGAATTACACGAGATTTAACCTTAGCCTGCATAAGGGAATCTTCAATCTGTTGAGCAATTGAAGTAAGGTCTCGAAACCCTCCTGTGTATTTCACAGGGATCAATGGCGTGCATAATTCGTCACGCAAATTTGCCACACAGATTGGCAACAATTCATCCTGAGGGAGTGATAAACTCAAGGAATACGTTAATCCCTTCCAACGAGCAATGAAATCAGAGACTCTTTCATTCTCCCTTTGCTTGCAGTTTGTAAGATCGAAAACTGTCGTTTTTGGCAAAGTTGAGCTAAACTGAAGAAGGAATATTTGACGAAGATCCTCCCATCCGATGACTGACCGGGATTGCAAGCTTGTATACCAGACAAAAGCTGGTCCTTGCAAGGTTCGCACGAAGCATCTGAGTTTCACTGCTTCTTGTTGCTCTGGAGTTCCCATCATAGGATCACAACAAGACACGTAATGCGTCAAATGTTGTTCAGGGTCGCCTGATCCATTGAAAGTAGGGAAAATAGGGTTTCCAAAACTGGATGGAGGAGAAATTGAATCTACCCATTCAGGATAAACTTTCTTTTCAGGTTGAACTTGCGCCCGTTTCCCTTCCATAGTTTCTAACCGAGCTGTTAATGACTCAATAGTAGTTATTAACTTTTGAGAAACGTCAGGTTGAACTTGGTTTTGGGTAGGTGAAATGAATGGAGCTTGGACAGCCGTGGAGGTTGGTGCTGCAACTAATGGTAGTGCTGCCAACCGTTGTTGCGTTTGACCCGTAGGATTAGACCTCTGTGGGTGTACTGATAAAGGAGGATATTCCTGATCCATCTCAGTAGTTACAACAAATTCCTTCGGCTGTCGGACTTCAGCATTCTTAAGAAGAAGACTACTCTGAAGTAGTTCTGCATTCAACCTTTTTAATTCTTTCATCTCTTCCTCCTGTTGTGCAAACCTTTGCTCTAATGAGAGCGATTGACCTCCTTCAGAGGAAGGGTGAGAAGTAACCTGATTCTTTCCTTTCCCCTTATTGGATCCTTTTCGGAGAGGGGGAAGTGGGTTACTTGAAGGAATACCCAGATTTTGGGTAAGCCTTTGATTACGTGTGCGCACACCTTCTTCATTTAGGTCTGTGTGCGCAACTTCTTGAGCAGGAACCTCTTCGTCTGATCCCTCTGATTGAGCCTCATCTGGTGAATCAGCAGCAACGGCAGTGATGACATTAATGGATGCATATTGCATGGAATCCTTTCTATCAGCATTTTTGTGATATTGTCTCCTTCTATGTCCATGATAAGACATGGCATTCCGTTGACTTGATCCCTCAGGAATTTCTTGGAGAACCGTCACTTGGAGAGAATCTCCTGACATCTTGGCTCTTCGTTCCTCTTGAGGCTTATTCCCTAATCGAGAGAATACTGACTTTCTCTGAGGGAGGGATTGAAGATTTGAAAAAGTCCCCAGTCCGGTGGACTGGGGGTGTTCCTGTTGCTTCTGCTCAACTCCTCGAATCTCATTTGTTGATTCTGAGGGTTGGGTTAGAGAAGTCCCCAGTCTGGAAAGCTGGGGTGTCTCTTGACATGCTATGTCTGAGATCTTTTTAAAATCTCTCTTGGTCTTGCGAATCTTAGTTCGGAAATTAGCTGGATGCATTAACATGTATCCACTTTTATCACCTGGTTCAACAGACCGTTGGATGATTTCCGAAACTTCTGTCATTTGATGACGTGTTTGCTCCAGACGAGAGGCTTGCGCAATATTCTCGCCTGCTTGATGTAGAAGCAATTCAACAACCTATTCTCTATATACTTGATTTTGAGAGGAACTAGTTGAAGCTTGCTCTCGAGAAAACTTTTGATTATGAACAAAGCCCATTGACTGTGGCCGGCCATGGGCAATAACATTGCATGAGACCATTTTCGGCGGGCTTTGCTGACCGGAAAGCACTGTGAAATGTAGTGCTCTGTGAACACCCCATCCTCTTATATGAACATTAGATGGAGCATTGGAAATTAACTGACGCAATCTTCTTAGTGCGCCAAGGCATGGACGTTGAAGGGTTCTCTGTTGCTTTTCAGCCTTCGGATACCGAGAGACTGATAGAGATGCCAAATCAATCTGGCGTTGTAACCCTTCTATTATCTTAAGATGATTTTCATATTCATCGTAAGATAATACCTTCTTCTTTAATTGACAAAGAGTTTTCCATATGTTGAGACGAATATCATGGATTCCATCATCCGTCAACATTTTTGGAATGTCGTACTGGGAGTCAGCCAAAGGCCAAAAAATGACTGGTACTTCACCTTTTTCCAGTTTTTTCCTCATGTTCAGCATTTCCTCTTTATCATTAAATGAAGATTCTTCTACCTGTTTGGACCAGAGTTGGTGTTTCCTTGTTGCTTCATCGGATTCAACAAGATTGGTAGAGGAATCACTATTCATGCTGGAAGATGAATGACCCAGGGAAGGTTCGGAGAATAACCTGAACCCCAGGCTATCTTCTGATGGAGAAAGAGTTTCACCTGCCGATAGTAAAGCATCAGACATGACTGGTTTTACGTTTTCAAGTGCCTCGAGATAGGAGGGATTTCTCGTCACTACATTGCCTTCTGAAGAATTTTCGAGACAACGTGAATCACTACTGCGGAGAGGACTTTCGCAGCGAAGTTCATCACCATGAGGAGGACCATCATGATGGGTTACAGCAAAAGATGAAATCTCTTGCTCCTTGGCCTTCTGACCACACAGAGGGTTCCTGTGGTTCTCATCTGAAGAAGGAACTTCAAGATTGACCGAATTTTCATGAAGCAAGTCTTCATGAGGAAGTGTCTGTTGAAGACCTTCGGGATTAATGTTCCTGTTATTGGGAACTGAGGGAGTAGAATCTTGAATTCCAACAGATAAATGTCTAAGGGCTTCAAGAACTCCAGCATCGAGCAAGGCCTTGTTGCAGATTGGCCTTTGATCTCCTGACTGTGCTGGGCGGATCTTTTTCTTAGATGCCTTCTTACTCGCTTTAGAAACCACTTGATGACGAAAGTGATTGCTCTGAGCAGGTGTATGTGCCTGATCAGGAAAGATGGTCAGGTTAGGCTGACGATCATCGCTCAAATCAGGTGTATGTACCTGACTTGGTTGTCCATATGATATGGGGGAGTAGGCCCCACAACCCTCTTGGACTGGAACAGATGTGTGTGTCTGTTCCGGAGTGAATTGTTGATGTGTCACTCCACTGCTAGGGATAGATTTATGTGTCTGTCCCTGAGATGATGCTGAAGTTGTTATGATATCCTGGCAAGCATCCAGAATATGAGCAGGAATTTGCTTCTGCTCTTTCACCATTGACAAAATATGTTTGGTGACTTCAGCCGCCGGAACAGGGATATACGTCCATTCCGGGCTTGGAGTAGGTGTATGTGCCTGCTCCTGTCCTCCTTTTCCTGTTAGTGAATCCTGACAGTACTCAAGTGTGGAGGCAGAGAGTTTAGTCTGCCTCCTGTTTGTCGTCGGGGCTTTCCGACTGACTTCTCCATGCGCTACCAAGCGAGACTGTTGGTAGGCTTGATTAGTATTAGCAGGTGTATGTGCCTGCTGATTACACTTCGTCAAACGCGGTTGACGAGATCCATCATATGTAGTCAGACGAGCCTGCTGACTAACTGCTGATGTATAAGCAGGTGTATGTTCCTGCCTATGGTACTCCGCCGGAATTGCCTGGCGGGATCGGCTTGATGCTGCCAGACGAGTCTGCTAGACAGCGGGATTAAAACGAACAGGTGTGTATGCCTGCTTGTTATTTTCCACCAAGTTAGGTCGGTGGACTTCTCCGGAGATGGCAGGGATGACAACCTGCCTATTGTTAACCGGATTCCGTCTCTGGCGGTTCATCTTGCCTGCTCGGGTTCGAGGAACCTGAGCTGAATGCCTGGAGTCGGTACCCTCATCATGTTGAGGGCGCACTACCGCACGAGTCTGGCGGCGATTGTTGATGGGAGCCTTTGAGAAGGACTCCTGTCTTTTTGAATTAAGGTCCTGCGGGACCTGCTCATTCACTTCCTCGGAGTAAGGGAGTGAATGGAAATTGCGTTCCGGGGATAACGACCTGAAACGGTTGGAGACGGTAGTCAGCACCGTCTGCTTCTTGATTGCTGGTCGCCGTTGTCCGGACGACCAGGTAGAATTGTTAACTTGGAGGGCTTGACGAGCGGCCTCCAGAGTTGGGATAGTACCGTTGCGACGGTACTCCTTAACCAGTGCATTAGAAACACAGCGTTGAAGACGCTGAGTTGGTGATGTCATCCTCAGAGCGGATGACGTTCCAGCAGGAGTAGCAGCATTGGTTTTCACAGCAGCAGACCTCACAGTAGAGGTGTTCCCAGCAGCAGTATTCACAGGGGTGAATTTAAGGAAAGCCATTTTTGTAGAAGATCTTGAAAAAAGAGTGCCTGTTCCATGTAACAGACATAATCAAGATGAATCCGGCTACTACATCTTTTGGATGAGCATATGTCAATGATTGCCTTGTTGGCCCAAAGGGCCTAACAGATAAGAAGAACATCACTTTAACTTGGTTAAGGATTCACGTCGGGTTCACCATTTTTTGTTTCGCGCGGAATCCAGGGATGACCTCCTGGATGGGAGATTCAAACGTTCCGATCAGTTTCTAACGGGTTTGTTCGTAGAACCGGAAACATCCAATGATTCCACATCCGTTTGGACCTACTTTCCAAAGGCAGGCGCTCATTAGCTTGTGGGCTAATGAGGCTTAGGAATTTTCATTGGTCGAGAGGATGGGAGGTCGGACTCATCACACCTTTTTGAGGGGAATTATTGTCTACTCCGGGACTCTCTTTATAGATTTAAGTTAAGTTCGTGAATCCTTATTACATTACCAAGTATAAAATGAGCTTTCCTTTAGTTTTAACAATCAATGATTAAATATGCAAGAAATTTAGAGAATCTTTTATATGTATTCGAGGTTCTTCATCAATATAGAATCATCTATATTTGTTTAGAGATTCTTGGTCAATGGTATCCTTCAAAACATTTATATAAAAGTCTCTTGGTCATTTTGATGACCATGCTGGTTTTAAAGCCACTCAGTGGGGCACTTGAAGTTTATCGTCATTCAGAAGGACAGAGATTATTTCAATGTTGGGATCGAACCCATAAATGGGCTACCTACGTATCCTTTGTTTTGAAAAAGGAATCAGAACCCACGTAGTTCGAGGAATGGGATATGATGTTTATGATTGATGGCTCAAAGATGAATGTCATAATTACTTTTACGCTCTAAGCTCACGTGAGTCATGCTCGGTGTGAGAAACAAGAGGTATTGGTAAAATTTAGACAATTGTGCCATAAAAGATGCAATCATAAGAATTTTTTTTGGGGCTTATGTATAGATGACTGCCCAGATAGACGAAGGTTTAGGATTTACTTTTAGGGAGAAAATCCATGAACAGGGTCCACAAAGTTATATGTGCTTCATGGAGATTTGAATACTCTAATCTTGGGGCTTACTTCTAAGGAGGATGCCCAAGTTAGGAGGGGACTTATGATTGGGTTTTATTCCTGAAAAGGAAACCCAAATCAAAGGTAATTTATGATTGGTTAAGAGAAGTTTAAGGGGACTTGGGGCTTATTCCTGAAAAGGAAGCCCAAGGTTATGACTGAGTCTTATTCCTGAAAAAGGAGACCCAGGTTAGGGATTAAGGTTTGGGGCTTACTCCTGAGGAGGATGCCCAAGATTAAAGGACTTGATTAGGGCTTATTCTTAAGAAAGATGCCCAAGATTTATGACTAGGACTTATTCCTGAGAAGGAAGCCTAGGTTAGGGGACTTGGGGCTTACTCCTAAAAAGGAAGCCCTAGGTTATGACTGAGTCTTATTCCTGAAAAAGGAGACCCAGGTTAGGGATTAAGGTTTGGGGCTTACTCCTGAGGAGGATGCCCAAGATTAAAGGACTTGATTGGGGCTTATTCTTAAGAAAGATGCCCAGATCAAAGGTTTTATAACTGAGGATTATTCCTGAAAAGGAGACCCAGGTTAAGATTCTCTCATCTTAAAGGATGAGGTTGAATGAATGAACTCTCAATCTTTGGTGACATAAAGATGTTTAAATCACTAGGTTTTGAGAGATATTTCACAGAATTCCTTTCAGATAAGGATGTCAAATCAAGAAATCATGCCATAAATGGTTTTGAAGAGTATCTTGAAGACTGAATCTTGAATAGGAAGGGTGAAATGGCTTAAGAGGGGTAAAATGGGAAAGATGGGCACCCAAAAAGATAGGGGCGCGCAAGTCTTGAAAGGCGCGCAAGTCCTGCAGCGGCGCGCAAGTATTGGTCGCGCAAGTATACTTGCGCGACATGGAGGGTACTTGCGCGATTTTCAACCAGTATTGAAATGCTTGAGCGACTCTTTATTAAACCCTTTCCCATCCTCTTGAGGTTCTTCCAGAAGAGGGACGCGCAAGTTATATTGAAGGAATTAAGTCGGCGTGCAAGTGTTTGATAAGTTTCAACACTTAGACCTTCCTTCTTCTCTTTAGATCTTCCGTTCTAGGTAAGAAATTACCTTAGAAGTGTTCCGGAAGCTTTGAGAAGAGACTTGGGCGTCGGGAGCTTCGATCCGAGTTTCTGGAAAAAGATCCTTTCGAATGGGGGGCCCACAGGGTCTATTTATAGGCAAAAGAAGACCCCGGGCGGTTACTTGGCGGTTACCAGGCGGTTAGCACATATGTCGCGCAAGTCCCTTGCACGAACAGGAGGAGTCGCGCAAGTATTGAGGCGGCGCACAAGTGTACTTGCGCGACCAAGAGGGAACTTGCGCGATCTATGGGCAATGTTCTCCTTTTTTATCCCTTTGTTTATTTTTGATGTTTCTTCAAAGGATTAATCACTTTGAGCTCAGATATTCCCTTTTCCGATCTTTAGATTCTGTGACGAAAGGAGCGTCAACAACGTCAAAACTGTCAATCACTCCAACCCGTCTGCCTTTGTGCAGAAAACAGACGAAGATCCCAAGAAGGCCACGTTACGCCAGTAGCTTGCTGAGCAGAATAGGCTGGTTGACGAACTCTTGGCTGAGCGCGCCGCAGAGCGGCGACCCGACTATGGTAATCCCAGGCCGGGGCAGCAGGGGCAGGAAAAATTTCCCCCCGGTGAGATGCCTCCGGGCAACCCTGATCATGCTACTTCTGCAGAGAGGGCAGAAGCCGAAACTTAAGGCAAGAGGGTGTGATACGTCTCGACAAACCCCCCCCAAACGATGGGGCAATCTGAATAATCCAGTCCGGGTTCCCCCAGTCGCCCCGCAGGTCGTTCCGCCAGTTGATCCACGAGCTGCTGAAGCCATCTACCATGTTGAAGAACCTGGAAATGCACTTGTGGTTAGGGATCCCTGTCAAGACAGGGACCCCCACCCGAATGATCTTATAATGGCGCTCACAGCCCGCCTCGAAGCGTTGGAAACGCGGCAGGTGGCGGTCCCACCGGATGGAAAGCCGTATCCCGCGTGGGTGGATGATATTCCCGCACCCCCGGGTTTTGGGAACCCCACTTTCTCGCCCTTCAACGGGACAAGGGACCCGCCGCAGCACTTGCCTCATTTTTCTTCCAGGTGTGGCCCTATGCTGGGGACCCCGGCTCAGCAAGAAGCCGCCAAGCTCTGATGTTTCTTAAATACATTGGAAGGTCCAGCATTCGTCTGGTACAACCAGCTCCCTATCGGATTAGTGACCAGTTGGGAGGATCTCCACCGGCAGTTCCTATACCAGTTCAGCTCCACCATGCGGAAGACCATCATTGCAGAACTCTTCAAGTGCAAGCAAAGGCCTGATGAGCGAGTCGCAGATTTCATCGCCCGGTGGAAGGGACTTACGTATTCCCTCGATATGCCACTGACTCAGGAGAAATTACTGACGATGAGTGTGGGGAACATCAAAACGGAGCTGGTCCCCACCCTAATTACCCAGAACTACCCTGGAGGGTTCATAGATTTCTCAGATAAGGCTCAGCACCTTGAGGAAGCTCTGCAACAGGCTAGTCAGGCACGTTCGTTTCCACCTATGATCCCAGCCAGGAGGACCGCCAGAGCCGAACCCACCGCGGTGGCCCAAATAAAATCCCATAGTCAGCTGGAATTACTACTAGTGGCACTATCCTCGCAACCCCGCAGAGGTCCTCCACCTCAAGCACAAGCTCCTGCCCAGCAGCGACCGCCTCAGAATCGACAGGTTCCCCCGCGCAATGCGCCACCTCCACCTAGGCAAGACAATCAGGCACCGCCTCCTCAGTAGGCCCCTCCGTCCCCTTGTCAGGGCCAGGCCCCCAGGGCCCCCTATCCAGAAATAAGGCACCAGACTTATTCGTTCAACGAAAATCAGGTCCCTGGCTACTTCTGAAGTGCTCTAGAGTAAGGGATTGTCGCCTGCCCGAGTACAGAAGACCGGCATAGGCGAATCTCACCGATCACCCCAACTACTGTCCTTATCATCGGATTCTGGGGAACACACTCAAGCAATGCTATGTGTTTAAAGGATAGCTTCAAGACCAGGTCAACAAAAACATAGTCAAGTTGGGCCCGACACCAGCACAAGTGGTGGGTGTCTTTGCAGGGTCAGAGATTGGTAGCGACAACAAAGGCGAGTGGCAGTAGGTTCCCAGCCACAGATCCCAGAAATAGGATGACTGGATGGCTCGAAAAACCGTCATTCGTGCCCATGGTATCATCTGGGCGCGCCTGAAGCAGCCGAAACCTTCAGAATAAGTAGCCAGTACCTCCGCATCACCTTCACAGTCGACCTATTCCCAAAAGGGAAAGCAGCGACGATGCAAGAAGAATCAACGCGCTCCGCCGGTGCCATATTCATCCCGCACTCTCGGTGACTTTATGCCCCCTGAAATGAGGATTCCTCCCAGAATCTTCCCAGTGGTGAATGACTCCTCGAGCGACAACCAGGGGTACGCTTCGGTTAACACCGTGGAGCTGGTAAAGCCCTATATGACTTTCGACGAGGGGGAACGCCAGGTGAACCTCCCCAAAGTTTCCAGCCGACGTCACCGTCAGCGGAATCGCAACCGCGCCAGTCATCGAGGTACGTCAGCGGGCACTTTCAGCCAAGCCGTGCACACTACTGAGACCAGACAGCAGGCTCAGCGTAGAGATCAGCATGCACAACCCCATCTAACACCCTCAGCTCTACCTCCACCGCCGTTTGTGCTACTAGATCAGGGAGATCTGCCTCATTAGTATCACAGTCAGTCTTTCCCGGCTACAGGACAACCTCCGCTGTCCGATCCTAGTCCGGAGACTACTCTACAGGCTTCAACTATTAGGTAGTAGGATGTACCCAGTACTAACCGATCTCCGGTTCAACCGGCAGGACCCACTATGCCTCCAAATGCTGAACAACCTCCTGTAGGTAGAGGTTCGCGTTTGGCACGAAAGTATGATTTCCTGAAGCACCTGGACAGAATTACGGAAAGGATTTATATCCTTGAGGCCCTTCTCTTGTCATCTGAAATGCGCGCGGCACTTTCCGAGGCCCTAAGGATCCCCCTCCAGTTTGAGACGGAGGTAGAAGCTGCAGAAGCCTTCCATACCGAGACAATTGAGAACGCCGAATGTCAGGCGGTAATCTCATTCTCCGGTGAAGATGAGGAACCTCCTATATAGGTGCATATTCTCCCGCTGTACATCACTGGCCACTTCAATGGTGTGGAAGTCCGCCGCTGCCTCGTTGACACGGGTTCCATAATCAACCGAATTCTGACTCGGACATTGCGAAAGATGGGTCTGTCTGAAGGCGTTTTAACTCCCTCTGACCTCAGAATCCAGGGGTATGACAGGACCGAGCAAACCCCAATTGGCAAGATCCGCCTGAAGACTTAGTTTGGTGGCTTAATTTCCAGCACCGAGTTCATGGTCGTCTCTCAGGACACCGCCTACAACGCGTTGATGGGTAGGCCATGGCTCCATCTGCATGCAGCGGTCCCTTCATCGTATCACCAGTGCCTAAAATACTCACTCAATGGTCGAGTAGGTGTGCTCCAAGGAGATGCGTCTCCTTTCAATTCTTGTGAGGCCCACTATCTGGATGCTGGTTATTACAAAAGTAAGGATAAGAAAATCCTAGTAAGTGAGGATGAATCCGCCCCGGTCACAAGTGATCCCTGGGCAAGCATGGATGACGCCTACATCCTCCCGATCCACCTATTGGAGGCCACGACCCCCGACATGGGGCAATGTTTTGTTGTTTCGGGTACACAAGGAAGGCATGTTCCCGTGTCCAAGCGACGGTGGAAAATCACCTCGTACTCCTACATCAACCAGGCTCAGGTGATCCCGGAACCTCCTACCCCTATACAATACTGGAATGTCAAGCTTATGACAATGGCGGTACGCCATATGTGTCTCTTCCGCTAGGCTGGAATCCACCGACTCAGGCTGACACATCACCACTGCTTTGATATCATCAAACGTGCCCCCTTAGGCCGAAGGCCAGATGGGATAGGGTCGACTGCCTTCATTGCTATGGTCTCAATGGCGAGTGAGTCTCCTGATATGATGACCACTACTGCCCAAGCCGGTACCAGCTGCCCCTCAGGTTTTGATAGCACAGAAGTATCTCCCGTCACGGGAAATCCCCCCACGGGTGGGGAGGAAGACCTAGAGGATGCTCCCCCCGCCTTTGAGGAAGGCATCTCTACCACGGTTGATGAACTGGTACTGGTGAACCTTGGTAGTGAGGCAGATCCGAAACCCACATTGATCAGTGCAGCCATGTCCCCCGAGGAGCGGCAGCAGTACGTAGACTTCCTCAAACAACACCGTGACGTGTTTTCCTGGAGTTACAACAAGATGCCAGGACTAGATCCCCAGGTAGCCGTTCACCGTCTGTGCCTCCCGGAAAAACATCGTGGGTTTAAGCAGCCTCCCAGAAAGATGCACACTTCTCATGGTGCTATGGTTGAGGCCGAAGTTGACAAGCTTATCAAAGCCAACTTCATTAAGGAAGTACAGTACCCCAAGTGGCTTGCCAACATTGTGCCAGTCAGGAAGAAGAATGGGCAGATCAGAGTCTGCATCGACTTCCGCGATATTAATCGCCACTGCCCAAAGGATGACTTCGCACTCCCGGTGATAGAGTTATTGATTGATGCCACGGCCGGGTTCCAAGCTCTCTCTTTCATGGATGGGTATTCTGGGTACAACCAGATCCGGATGGCCCCAGAGGACGAGGAGTCCACTTCCTTCAGGGCTCCCCAAGGTACCCTTTTCTACCAGGTTATGCCATTCTGCTTGAAAAATGCAGGTGCCACTTATCAGAGGGCCATGCATCGCATATTCAAGCCGATACTCGGAACATTGGTGGAATGCTACGTAGATGACCTAGTGGTCAAATCATGTCAGTGACAGGACCATCTCAAAGACCCCGAGAAGGTGTTCGGTTTCCTCCGTTCCCGTCACCTAAAGATGAACCCATTGAAGTGTGCCTTCGGGGTCACCTCTGGGAAGTTTCTGGGCTTTTTTGTTAGATACCTAGGTATTGAGATCGACCCAGAGAAGATCATGGCCATCATCCAAATGCCTCCCCCGAGCCATATTCGGGAACTTCGAGGCCTCCAAGGCCACTTAGCCTATATACGCCGATTCATTGCGAATCTGGACGGCAAGTGTAAGCCATTTTCCCAGATCATGAAGATGGGCATTGCCTACGAATGGGATGAGGAGTGTCGGACCGCCTTCGAGGAAATCAAGCAGTATCTACTCCAACCTCCAGTTTTGATGCCACCCATCTCCAGAAAGCCGCTGGTCCTTTACGTGACTGCCTTGGAAAGATCCCTCGGTGCATTGCTCACCCAGAAGAATAATGAGGGTACCGAGAACAGTCTCTACTATCTCAGCCGCATTCTTCTCGATACGGAGGTCAGATACTCCCCTATCAAAAAGAGATGACTTGCGCTCGTCTTCGCCGTGCAGAAGTTGTGACATTACCTGCAGCACCATGAGGTGCAATTGGTCTCCCGGGTAGATGCACTGAAGTACATCCTGAACCGCCTCATGATGACTGGCCGACTATCACTGTGGGCGGTAATTTTCCAGCAGTTTGATATCAGGTTCGTACCTCAGAAGGCCATTAAGGGACAGGCATTGGTAGACTTTTTAGATACCCATCCAACCTCCGCGGATCAATCCCTGGACCTGGATTTTCCTGATGAGACGATCCTCTCATTCGATCATGCCGTCCCATGTTGGCAAATGCATTTCGACGGTGCCTCCCAGAGCCCCACCAATAGGCGGATCAATGATCCTAATCTCAACAGAGTGGGCCTGGGTATTGTCTTCATTACCCCAGCGCAAGCCATCCTGCCATACTCGTTCCTATTGTCAGAAGGCTGTACGAACAACGAGGTAGTGTACCAGGCTCTCATCACCAGTCTCGAGTTGTCCCTTGAGATCAATGTGCCCCATCTACATGTGAAGGGAGATTCTGAGCTGGTAATCAAACAGGTTAATGGAGACTACGTCGTCAGGAAGTCGTAGCTTGTACTGTTGTTGGAGTACACCCTCCGCCTAATGGCCCAGTTCTCTTCTCGACCAGAGGTTACCCATGTCCCACGGTCATAGAACGGTCAAGCAGACGCCATGGCTGGCTTGGCCACGTCGCTCTCAGAACCCGAGCAAGATGATTTGATCATACATGTGGCACACCGGAGAGTCATTTCCCCCGTCACCCAAGAGGACAATGATGGCCTACGGGTAAGTCATCTCACCGCCGGACCCTCCACGTCAGGGGTCCCGGGTTCGTCAGACACAGTGGTTGAATCCACTCCCGACTGGAGGGAACCTTTTGTCGAGTATCTCCAAAATGGTCGCCTCCCGGACGAACGGGCCAAGCGCAAGCGAATCCGACGCCGAGCGCGAGCGAATCCGACGCCGTGTGCTGCAATTTACCCTCCAGAGCGGCCCCAGTCTTGAACAAATCCTTTATAAGTGGAGCTTCGATGGCATCCTCCTCTATTGCATTCAAGGAGTAGAGATTCATCAAGTTATGCAAGAGGTTCACACCGGTTCCTATGGAGCCCATCAAGCTGGGCCGAAGCTGTCCCATCAAATCCGGATGTTGGGGTACTTCTGGACCTCTATGATCCACGATTGTATTCGGTATGCCAAGAGATCCCACGCGTGCCAAGTTCACGCCAACTTCCTACATCGGCCGCCGGAGCCCCTCCACCCCACAAATTACTCTTGGTTGTTTACGGTATGGGGACTTGATGTAGTGGGACCGTATCCACCGGCAACAGCCCGCCAATGTAGGTTCATCCTGACCGCTACAGATTTCTTCTCCAAGTGGACAGAGGCAGTTCCACTCAAAGAGGTCAAGGTCCGTTCCATCGTTGACTTTGTGAGCTCCAATATTATCCACCAGTTTGGGGTCCCTCACGCCGTCCTCACCGATAACGACACCAACTTCTAAACGGCTGAACTGAAGAAATTGTACGCCAAGTACGACATCCGTTCGAACCATACCTCCCGCTACCACGCGCAGGCAAACTGACAGATCGAGGTGTTCAACAAAACCCTCTCTAACATTCTGTAGAAGATGGTTGGTCAGAACAAGAAAAGTTGGCCGGACAAGCTCCCCAACGCCCTCTGGGATTATCGGATGGCAACTCGCAACTCTACCCAGGTGTCCCCATATTCCCTGGTGTATGGAGCTGAGGCCGTCCTACCCATTGAGATCCAGCTGCCATCGTTACGCACTGCAGTCTATGATCACCAGACATCAGATGAGGTAGCCAAAATCTGTCTAGCTGAATTAGAAGCACTAGACGAGAACCGGCTTCATGCCCTGCACAATCTGGAAAGGCATCAGGATAAGATAGCGAGGGCCTTCAACAAGAAGGTTCGTCTCCGCTCTTTTCTACAGGGCGACCTAGTACTGGCCCTTCGAGCACCAATGATTCCCAGTAGGAAACCGCCCAAGTTAGAACCCAAATGGGAAGGGCCTAATATCAACCATAAGGTTTACCCCAATGGAGCATACTCCTTGGTGACCACGGATGGAGAGCGCATAACTCCTCCCACCAACGCCAAGTTCCTCAAGCGATACTTTGTCTAGGGAAAAAGGGTCCTGCACGACCTTAAACTGCATCTTCGTCCTGCAAGATGATAAACTGAAAAATGGTCCCGCATGACCTTAAACTGCACGTTATGGTCCAACATGACCTTAAACTGTAAGGTCCTGCATGACCTTAAACTGGATATTCATCCTGCAAGACGATAAACTGCAGAATGGTCCGAGCTCTATGACCTTAAACTAAGATCTCCTCCCGTCCTTACTGTAAGACGTTAAACTACAGGCCAGTCAGGTATTCCTGACCGAGGCTCAGCCTCAGGCCCCTTGGCCTCCTCGGGCCCATGGCTCCCATCCTTACTGTAAGACGTTAAACTACAGGCCAATCAGGTCTTCCTGACCGAGGCTCAGCCTCAGGCCCCTTGGCCTCCTCAGGCCCACGACCCCAGTCCTTACTGCAAGACGTTAAACTACAGGCCAGTTAGGACTTCCTGACTGAGCCTCAGCCTCAGGAACCTTGGCATCCTCGGGCCCACGACCCCCGTCTTCGCTGCGAGACGTTAAACCGCAAGCTGGTCAGGTCTTCCTGACTAAGGATCAGCCTCAGGCCCCTTGGACTCCTCGGGCCCACGACCCCCGTCTTCACTGCGAGACGTTAAACCGCAAGCTGGTCAGGTCTCCCTGACCATGGTACGGCCTCAGGCCCCTTGGCCTCCTCAGGCCCACGACCCCCGTCTTCACTGCGAGACGTTAAACCACAAGCTAGTCAGGTCTTCCTGACCGAGGCTCAGCCTCAGGCCCCTGGGCCTCCTCGGGCCCCTAGCCCCCGTCCTTACTGCAAGACGTTAAACTGCAAGCCAGTCAGGCCTTCCTGACTGAGGCTCAGCCTCAGTCCCCTTATCCTCCTCGGGCCCACGACCCCCGTCTTTACTGCGAGACGTTAAACCACAAGCTGGTCAGGTCTCCCTGACTGTGGTACGGCCTCAGGCCCCTTGGTTTTCCCCGACTTACCCTCTTGCGGGATTGTACAGTATGGCGTGGGACTACGTCCTCATTCACTTCGGATTACTTTTCGTACCTTACATATCCCCAAATGAGATGCATCCTCATCCCGCATGACGTTAAACTGCATCTCAAGAACTACGTGTGACTTGATTCCCATCTTAATGGGATACGTAGGAATGCCCGAAGCCTCGTCTCGAGCCCAGCCCCAAGATTTTCTCTTCCACTATCCCCCCTGGGAAAAGTTTCCTTGGTGGATCTTTGTGTAGCGAGGAGTAGGATTTCTTATCCCCGATCATACAACTCCGCTCATACAAGGATTGTAAGGGTTGCACCATGTGTCCACTCCCGTTCTTCTATCCTTCCACATCCTCACCGCATGACGCTAAACTGCATGGCCTTCAAGAACTACTTATGGCTTGATTCCCATATTAATGGGATACGTAGGAACGCCCATACATTTTTTCTATTGGCCCAGCCCGAAATCCAAAATATTCCCCTCAGGTAAAGACATATGTCAGGGTGCACAATTTTTCTCCAACTCACATCGAGCAAGCCTCGAACCGGCTGCACATCCCCCTAGAGATGTTTGCCTCTTTCGTGGATGGATACAGCTATGCTTCACCCACTCCTTGACTGGGATTCCATCATTTTTTGCACACCCAGAGGGACCCCCAAGAACAGCCTGGATACTACGCCCAAGGGCTCTCCTACCGATACGGGCCAACGCCCCTGAGGGTTTTCAAGCAACAAGCCGATACAAGTCCCACGTTGCGAATTTGCTCAATGGTGAACGCTCATTTGTTGCTCCCATATCAGGTCACCATAGGAATGTTGTGTTTCGAATATGGTCAACAATGTCCTGGATCTTCGGTTCCACCCCGAGATGTCCCAAACATCGAGTGCAGTGATTCGTTCTACCCCATCCCGAAGTGAAAAACTTCCCCCCGGGTGGTGCTAGCGGTCGGGCCCACGACCCCGATTCCCCTATAAGGGGTGTACGGTGTGGTGTGGGACTATGTCCTCATTCACGCCGGGATCATGTACCATGCCGTACGTCTCCCCTTACGAGGCCCAACCTCAGGCCCCTTGGCCTCCTTGGGTCCCCGACCCTCGTCCTCACTGCAAGACGTTAAACTGCAAGCAGGTCAGGCCTTCCTGACCAATGCCTAACCATCAGGACCCTTGGCCTTTTCAGGCCCCAGACCAGGTCCTCTCTTATAGGAGTGTAGGGTGTGGCGTGAGGTTATTTTCTCATTCACGTCGGTTTATTCACCGTACAGTACACCTCCCCTGTTTGGGGGTATATTACTCCCCCCTCGTCCTGTATGACGTTAAAATACGTTTAGAAAACTACGTGTGGCTTGATTCCCATCCTCATGGGATACATAGGACCACCTGAATTTCTAGGATTCAGGTCCAGCCCCATCTCTCGGGAATCTTCATCCCATCTTGGCCCCTTGGCCTACCCTTCCTCCATGAGAGGATTATATGGTGTGGTGTGGGATTATGTTCTCATTCACTTCGGTCTCGTAATGACCACGCCATGTACCTCTCCCTCCTGAGCTGTTTCGTCAATCCATTTTCGGCGGTTCACCAATGTGCCTAAGAGTACTCTGGTTTATTACCTGGAATGCCAAGCTTTACCCGGACACGTCTGCACCCGCTTTCTAGGCTTTGTGTATCCCTGCATCAGGGCTTCCATCATCTTTCACACCTGGAGGGACCCCCAAGAATTGCCTGGATACTATTCCCAAGGGCTCTCCTACTGTTACGGGCCAACGCCCCCGAGGGTTTCGGACAACAAATCGATAAAATCCCGCGTTGCGAATATGGTCAGCAGTCGATGCTCGTTTGTTGTTCCCACCTCAGGCTAACGCGATATGGACGCTGTGTTTCCACCATGGTTAACGGTTTTCCTCTATCGCCATGCCAATCCATTAAGCCCAAAATTTCAGGTACACAATTCACACCCTTCATCACTTCACCGTGTCCAAGTAGAGTCTCATAAATCTTGGTACTTTTCCTCCGTGCATGTCTGCGCGTTGGGGAAACAAGCCGCGTTAAAGGTGTCCTTCAGGGATCTCTGCCAACTCCCCTATGATGGACACCCCAAGTATTGCGATAAGGATCTCCCCCCTTGTTTCCCATACTGAGTTTAACTCACGTGGGCTTAGGGATCGGGTTGACGTCTGCGCTAACTTGGGAGGTTGTTACCATTCATGGTCCGAGCTCTAAGACCATAAACTAAGATCCATCCGGAACTACGTTCAGCTTGATTCCCATCCTCATGGGATACGAAGGACCACCCGAATTCCCTGTCTTCGGGTACAACCCATTTAGGGAGCTAGTCTTTCCCCCCTGTTTCACCTCTTACCTTTATATAGGCCCCTCGGCCTAAGGTCTCCCTCTCCGAGTGGCGTACAATGTGATGTGGGATCATGTCTCCATCAATTGTGTTTTATAACACTATGCACGTTCCCCGCCTAGCATCATCTCTGCTACGTCTACGCTGCATGACGATAAAATGCATGCTTGGTCCTATCATACAACCCTAAACTGTGACATTATCGTCCTGGCCGCACGACGAAAAACGACACTGCATTTTGGTGACCTCATTGTAGAGGACATCACGTTGGGTATTGGTCACGTGTCATGCCATTTGTCAACGCCCATCACGGCTTGATCCTTGTGGTGACACCACGGCCTACTACTCTAGGCCTATCGCTTCACAAAAAAAATCACTCACCTTAAAGGACAAACAAGATTTATCAAATTCCGCTTCTTTTAGTGCAAGGGCCACGATCACACTCCCCTTTTCCCCTTGCACTGGTATCTTACCATGTCACCTTTAAGAACTACGTGTGGCTTGATTCTCATCCTCATGAGATACGTAGGAGCGCCCGGGCACTTCCCCGTGGGCCCAGCCTACCCTTTGTGTTCGGTCCCTCGACTCGAGCATTTCCCCAGAGAACGCATGGTAAGTAGGGATTAGGTCCTCCTTCACGTCGGGTTTTGTTGCCATGTGTCCCCTGCTCCCTTTACCCATTTATGGTCTAAGGTCCATCAAGAACTACGTGAGGCTTGATTCTCATCCTTCTGAGATACGTAGGAGCGCCCGAGCACTTCCCCGCGGGCCCATCCTAACTTTCTCTTTTGGTCCCTTGACCTAAAACCTCTCCCAAGGGGGTCATGCGGTGTGATATGGGATTACGTCCTCATTCACGTCAGGTTGTTCACCGCACCGTACACACCCCCTATTCCCATTCACGCCAGGTGTTTGAGTTACTCCACCATGTGCCTCTTATGTCTCCTCCCATCTATGGTCCGAATTCTATGACCCTAAACTAAGATCTCCCTATGGGAAAGGAATCTGATCCCTCTATCTAATACATCTCGTTGTCGTATTCAGATGTGTTTTTACAAAGAGCCTGAAGTGTGGGATTTTCATAGGGACATCCTCCTCATCCCATGACCATGCTTCGTGATCTCTCTATTTGGATCCTCATCCTCTTCCACATCCAAAAGGACCCTCAGACGACATGGATACTAGGCTTAAGGGCTCTCCATGAATGCTGGACCTAAGGGACCTCCAATCGTTTCGGGCCAACGTACCTACGGATATTTGACAACATTTGTGACATGGTACCGTGTTTCGAACATGTTCAATGGTCAACCCTCATTTGTTTGTCCCCATTCTAGGCTAACGCGATATGGATGCTGGGTTTCCGCCACGGTAAACAGTTATCCTCCATCGTCACGCCGCCATCATCGTGATCTAAATCTCGAGTGCCATGATTCACACATTTCCACTTCCTCATGTTCAAGTGGAATTACATCATACTCGGCTCTTTCTCTTCGCGCATCTAGGTGCGCTAAATGATCATGTTAGTGTCATTGGGATGGTATTCACCGAGCATCCCTTTGCCCTAACCTGCCCCTTTTTGTGTCGGGAAATTCCCACCACTACTGCTTGTTTCCCACACCGAGCACGACTCACGTGGGCTTAATAGTTTTGGCGGGATGTGTACCAACACGGCCAGGCTTCTCATCGTCCCACATGACGTTAAACTGCGCTTCCAGAACTACGTATGGATTGATTCCCATCCTCATGGGGTACGTAAGAACGCCCGACCACTCTGCTTCGGGCCCAGCCTAATCCTCACTATTGGTCCCTCGACCTGAAGAGTTTCCTCTGGGGGTACGTGGTGTGATTTGGACTCCAAGTCCTCATTCACGTCGGTTTCATATCTACCGCACCACACGCTCCCTGGGATCTTCCCTTTTATTCCACGTCCTATCGTATGACGTTAAACTACATGAGTCCATGTGTCCTCAACGCATGACACTAAACTGTGGTTCTACCCTAAACAAGTTCAGGATGCCCCATGTTAATCATGGGATGCACCAGAGCCTCTACCAGAGAGGATTTCACCTGTCAGTGTTGGTCTATGACTACACTGTGCTCCAGAACTATGTATGGCTTGATTCCCATCCTCATGGGATACGTAGAGACACCCTGATATTTTTCCTAGGGTCCAGCCCACGGAAATCATTAATCCCATCCTTCCCCTTTCCGCCCCCCTAGCCGGACCCCTCGCTAGAGAGGCCCTGTCCCAAAGAAGGAAGGATCCATGACCAAACCAACGCGCCCATATGGCGTACTCCCACCACGGTGGTGTAACTACCTAATTGTTGGATTCTGTTTGGACAAACCATTGCTCCATATTCCACACTTTGCGCGCCCCTTATTCGGACCCTCTCCCCTTTCATGTCTGATGGGACCCCCTAACGGCCTGGTCTCATGCCGCATCGGCTCACCTACTGTCCTGGGCCAACGTTCCGGAAGACTGGTCATGTTTGGAAGGACCCCCTAACAGTATGGATGTTTGACCTATGGTCCGCCAAATGTCCTGGGTCAATGTCCCGAAAGATTGACCGACAATACTTGTGACATGGTCCCATGTTTTGAACATGGTCAACGGTTGACCCTCATTTTTGTTCCCATTACAGGCTAACACAGTAAGGATACCGCTTCTCCGCCATGATTAACGGTTTTCCTTTATTGTCACGCCATCCCCACAGTGCTCCGAATCGTGGGCATCGTAATTCACGCTTCCCGTTTCCATCTGTTCGGACTGATTCTAGTGTCCCTGGTGTTTCACCGTTCGTGCATGAGGGCACGCTGAAGAAATGGTAATTCGGCTGTCCTGAAAAGTTCCTTCTCCGGTCAGGCCCCACCCATCTTTCGGAAATCCGGACTGGTAATCCAAATCCCGGATGCCCGGAGCATGGTCTCCACTCCTATGTTAGGTGGGACGAGAAGGTAATTATCTCCTATTTCTCACATCGGTCTCGACCCATGTGGGCTTGAGGAATTATCGACGAACGTCCCATAAACATTGTAGGGATATAACGGGGTGATTCAAACAGTGGAAATCGTGCGCGCTACGACATTCAAAACAAAGAAAGAAGAAATTGAAGCACAAAAGTACCAATAAAAGGTTTTTGGTTTGTTACAATACCCGGGGGTCAACTCCCCCCATGGACGGGTTGACCCCGTCAAAAGAGCGTTGCAGCTCCACCACCCGTTGGCTTGTGGCGTCCAAGGCTTGCTGCCGCTGACTCAGCTCCCGCTCCTCCTCAGTAGCGGCGGGGCGCAGTTCGTAAGCCTTGGCTTTGGCCCTCTCTACGCCAGCTTGAACGGTAGCCATCTTTCCAGAGGCCTACCTCATATGCTCTTCTGCCTCCTCCAGCTGGGCCTTCAACCGTGATATCAGCTCAGATTGTGCATTAAGAGAGGCTGAAAGCTCATCTGCCCGGATCTGCATCTGTTGGTGTAACATCCCAAGTAAGTAATGAATAATAGATATTTTTATCTATGTCTATTAATGAATTAGATAGTGTTTTAGAGGCTTAAAATGAAAATAAATCCAATCTTAAGCATGAAATACACTAATATTTTTTAAAGATTGTTTTACTGCCTTTTGATGGAAAACCATTTTTAAATCTATCTTTTGACAATTTTATAAGCTATGTTTGTAAAAATAAAATTATTCTTTATTATTGGGACATCAAAATTTACTTTGTGTGAATTTTTGGTATTTTTCCGAAAAAGTTCATTTTTTTAATGAATAGTGAAAAATGTTGTATTTTAATTCAAAACCTATTTTTAATCTAATTTATTTTTATGATTAGATTATCTTTTGAATTGTTTTTGAAGTGAAATTATAATATATTTTTACCATTTAATCCAATGGTGGTCATTGGAATCAATTTTACTTTGAAATTGGACTTAAACTGGTGTCAATCTTTTGATACTTATTGTTACATAAAAACACGCTATTTGTCATGACAGCGGGAATTAATTATTAAATTAATTAATGTAACTTATATGATTTTAATTTTGTAAAATAGAAATCATTTTTGAATTCATAATATCAAATATATCTTAGGGTGAAGTTTTGGTATTTTTCTGAAAAACATCAATTTTTGATGAATAGTGAAACCACTAAGTGGTAGTTAAAGAAACTGATTTTTCGTTTAAATGAAACTTTGCCACTTCTGTGATTTGATTTTCAAAAATCCGACATACATGGTTTTCATTAAGAAGTAAAATGTTGTTCAATTAGATTAAAATAATTTTTTTGGTGAATAGTAACTTTTATGTTTTTAATCGCGATTAGAGGTAATTAGTGTAGTTTAAGGTAAAAATAATGTTTTAATAATATGAGATGAGCTTGACACATGTCCTACCCTCATTGGATGTGTCATGACCGACCAATAAAATCCATGGGTCAAATTGGGGACCCCATGGAGCCACTTTGGTTGGGAAATGACATAAATAACTTTTTATTTAATGTAAAAGTAAAAATGACACAAACATGAGATGTTTTACTAAAACAATTTTTACATGGGGTTATACAAGTCCGATTTTTGACTATAAATATTCATTAGAAATATAAAACTATTTCCTACATCATGATATTTTTTTTATAATTTTTAGACTTTAAATAAATTAAATTATTTATGACATCATGATGATGCAGCGATTACCTCATTAATAAAGGATTTAAATAAAATGAAATGATAGTGTAAAATCTATGACCTAAACATGTCCAAAACCTATTGGATGGGTGGATTTAGAACCCTTATAACCTTAACCTCTAATTATATCAATGTGGGACCTTTTGAATCCGAAACTCATTTTAAAATAAAGTAACATTTCTTTACTTTCCAAGAGTGCCCCTCCTCTCCTCTTATAAATATCCCCCACATCTACCTCCTTACCCACACTTCCAAAGCCTTTGGCTCGGCCAAACCCTGCCCATTTTGTCTCTCCACATCCCTCTATTACTCCTTGAAGCCTCAATTTGGGCAGAAGTCTTCCCAAAGAAGCCTTTGAGATCAAACCAAAGGGAGTTACCCGATTTTAAGGTAATGTCTTCACTTGAGACCTTTTGTTTTATTTTACTTCTCCAACCCCCTAAACTCTTTTTATTCATTTATTTTGTAACAAATACAGTATCTTCAATATACTAGGATGTTTTTATAAGAAGGATTCGAGCTACACTTACACACACCAACATCTAATGGTTAAAGAACATACTGTTTCCGTGGATGACGAATTTCGGCCTCCTGAAACGATGATTGTTCAACATTCTTTTAACACCATAAAAGGTGTCCATTAAGATGAAAATATATTTATATATGATATATAATATGTTTATGTTTTTCTTAAGCTTTTGTATTTTTCATTTTGGGCATACCTTTATGGTTTCCATTATGGGTAAACACGATATCTTCATTTAAGGAAGTGCGGACTACCGCCCCCTCAAAGTGGTTTGATTCGTTAAATACCATATGTGGGACATATAAAGGATGAAGTTATGATATTATATATGATATTACACTGGAATTATAATATACCTTTATATCATCATGATTCCATTCTATAAAATATGAAATAGAAATGAAAGTAGTGTTCATGCGTACGTACGGCTTACCGTCTCCATGAATGGTGCATTTCATTTCTTACCTCTAAATGATTATGTAATATTATAAATGCATGTATATACTGGATATATATGATATATATGATATATACATCATGATTACAATTATGGATATAATGGATACATGAACAACTTGTAATTATAAAAGGGTTTATTTTTGACTCAAGTACCAATGATCGTTAAAACGGCCGTTATTAACTTAAATAATTACATAGTGTTCATGAAATGACAATAAGTGATATAAAAGGAATAATGAACTTGAAAAAGGTTCTTAAACAAGTAGAAATTAACTCAAGTTTATTATTCAGGAGATTAAAGAACGACCGATTCAAGTCAGACCCGAGGTATGGGACTTCGTCTCAATCTCCTTTCGTTGAGGCATATTTTGTTTTATACAAAACCTTATTTTATATGGTGTATAAACCCATTTGACTTTTACGTTTATCCAAAAGGAATATTTTTTATACGTAGAATTTTACTAAACGACAAAAGGGAATGTTTTTGTCGTACGTATGCGGCGACAACGACTTCTCCACCGCCGTGACCATTATTTGAGTTTCGGCTTCCTCTACAAGCCATACCTTTTTTTAAAAGAAAAATAAATACCATGTTTTACTTTTATTTTGTTTTGGTATTGAAAATGGTTTTCATAATGTTTTTATATCAATGTGTTGTATTGATATCTTGTGATTGAAAGGTGGAAATGTTATGTTTCCTATATGCATGTTTTATGTGATACGATTATGTTGAGGTTCTTGGGAATTATTATGAAGACGGGTGGTTCTGTGATAAACTAAGGGCGGGTGAGCCCGATATAGCTCTCCAATTCATTGGGTAACGCGAAGGAGTGAAACGTTAAGGTTTCTCCGAAGAGATTTAGGGAATATACTGTAATGGGTATTCTAAACGTAACCAAGAGGGTTACTCCCTACGTAAGAATGTTATGGATGCCTCAAGTTACCTTTATGTCTTATGATTTCTATGATTTATTCATGATTTGATGAGGTATGTTAAAGTGCTTATGTTTTATGGGTAAAGTATGATTTAATTATTATGTATATATGAACTTATGTTTCCTTTCCATATTTTTATAACCCATACTGAGCGTTTTATGCTCATCCCAAGTTTTTTTGAAATGTTTTTCAAGGGTCAAGGGAAAGGTACATGATATGATGATAGTTTCAAGGAAGTGTCAAGAATGAATCCATGTTTTATTTTAAATATGTTTCCATTGATGGGAAAAAAGAATACTATCTTTATGTAACCACTTTGTTTATATGTAGAATGTAATGCAAGTTTTATGCTCTAATTCTCTAAAACTCTAAACCTGAAAAGATCCTCAATGTGTAATCTTGTAATAACTCAACATTAAGTAAGGTTTATGGTTGGGGAATTATAGTTGGTATCAAAGGTTGGTTTAGATAACTTTAGGAGTTATAATTCTATCAAATGATTATCCAATTTTTTTTTGAAATGATATAGCATTTGAAGATTACCATGTTGCTTTATCTAAGACATGTTTGTTCAGAATGGTTTTCCGAAGAGGAAACAAGGAATCAGTGCTAGAAAGGGATGCCGAAAGAAATAACCTTTCAAATCAGCATCCTGAGATGGTCGGAATTGGAACTGAACAGTTTGTTGCAGTAATGGCGCAATTGACTCAAGCGATAAATGGAGGTGGTATCCATGCACGAGATCAGCTAGATCAACTGCAGAGGAACATGTCGGTGGTGGAACATTTCATGAGGCAACATCCCCCATCATTCAGGGGATCATCTGACCCTATGTTAGCTGAAGGGTGGATTAAATCACTAGAGAAGATTTTCGATGTCATGGGGTGTTCAGACAATCAAAAGGTTAGTCTTGCTATTTACCGTTTGGAGGGTGAAGCAGATCAGTGGCGGTCGATGGTTAGAAATATCAGGGATGCTGATGAGATTGATACTCTCGAATAAGATGAATTTAAAGGTATGTTTATTGAGAAGTATTTTACTAAGGCTATTCCACTTAGGATGGAAAAGAAATTCTTGGAATTGAGGCAAGAGGAAGACTCAATGGCTTCCTATGAAGAAAGGTTCACTCGATTGGAAAGGTATGCTCCAAATTTTATCCGAGACCTTGATAGTAAAATCAATCATTTTTACTCAGGATTAAAGCCAAAGTATCGAAGGGCATTAGCTTATCGTGAGTTTAAAAGTTATGAAAATCTTGTTCGATGTGCTGAGAAGGTGGAAATGGAGTTTTCCGATGATCAAGTGTTCTATAACAACCAGTAGAAGAAGAGACCGAGGTGACAGGAGAAAGGAAAGAATTATTCAAAAAGGTCTGATGGTAAGAAAACTAAGTTTCCAGTTTGTGATAAATGTGGGAAAAGGCATGCTGGGGAATGTCTTCTGAATTCTGGAAAGTGCTACCGATGCGGTAAGATGGGACAAAAGGCTTGTGATTGCACTGAAAAAGATCAGGGTGATGGTAAGACCAAATTTGATTTACAGTTAGTAAAATGTTTTAAGTGCAATGAGATGAGTCACTATGAAAATGAGTGTCCTAAAAAGAGCTTGAGTGATGGGAAGTAGTTAGACTACAAGCAGAAAGGGGTGGTGAAATCCTTTGCAACTACTTCAGCAGATGTCGGGCCGTCAAATGAAGTTGTATCAGGTGCTTTGTTTGTTTTTTCAGATTATGCCAGTGTGTTGTTTGATTCAGGGTCTACACATTCTTTCATCTCTGAAACCTTTTCTAGTAAAATGGGAATACCATCTCAAGAAATGACTCCTGAACTTGTGGTAAAAACACCTGGGGGAAATGTTGAGGCAAAAAGAATTTATAAGAATCTTCCTATCCTTATCCGTGGAAAGAACCTACTTGCAAACCTTATTGTTTTACCTCTAGTAGAGTTTGATGTTATCCTAGGTATGGATTGGCTCTCTATTTACCATGCTAAGATTGACTGTAGAGATAAAGAAGTTTCTTTTCAGAAAGACTTTCATTTTGTGTACAAGAATGAACCCTTACTATTGATAACTTATCAAGAGGCCGAGAAACTTGTAAAAGATGGAAATGAATGTTACCTTTCACATATTGTTGAAAACAAGGGAACTGTTCATATTAATGATGTGCCAGTGGTAAATGAGTATCCTGATGTTTTTCCTGATGAGTTGCCTGGAATAATACCAGATCAGGAAGTTGAATTTACTGTTGACTTAGTTCCTGATGCTAAGCCAATTTCAAAACCCCCTTATCAAATGGCTCAAATTGAACTTTTAGAGTTGAAGGAGAAATTGCAAGATTTATTAGAGAAAGGTTTCATTCGACCTAGCACATCACCATGTGGTGCTCCTGTTTTATTTGTTAAAAAGAAAGATGGTTCTATGAGACTTTGCATTGATTATAGATCCTTGAATAACATCACTGTTAAGAACAAATATCCTTTGCCTCATATCGATGATTTGTTTGATCAGCTCCAGGGAGATCAGTTTTTTTCAAATATTGACCTGAGATCGGGGTACCATCAGCTGAAGGTAAAGGAGGCAGATGTTCCGAAGACTGCGTTTCATACAAGATATGAACATTATGAATTTGTAGTAATGCCTTTTTGTCTAACCAATGTACCTGCTGTATTCATGGACTTAATGAATAGAATTTTCCATGAGTTATTGGATAAGTTTGTGGTGGTTTTCATTGATGATATTTTGGTGTTTTCTAAAAGTAAAGAGGAGCATGAAAGACATTTAAGGGTTATTTTGAAAACCTTGAAAGAAAATAAATTTTATGGAAAATTCAGCAAGTGTGAGTTTTGGTTGCAACAAATTTCTTTCCTTGGTCATATTGTTTCTAAAGATGGGATAACTGTTGATCCTGCAAAAACAAAGGTTGTGGAAGAATGGACAAGACCCACAAATGTAACTGAGATTCGTAGCTTCCTTGGTTTGGCAGGCTATTACCGAAGGTTTGTTAGAAAATTTTCACGGTTATCTAGTCCAATGACTAAGCTAACTCGGAAGGGTGTTAAGTTTATCTGGACAAAAGAATTTGATGATTGTTTTCAGGAGTTGAAAAGAAGATTGGTGAATGCTCCAGTTTTGGAACTTCCTTCCAGGAATGATGAGTTTGTTATATATAGTGATGCTTCATTGAAAGGACTTGGTTGCGTCCTAATGCAGAATGATCAGGTAATTGCTTATGCTTCACGACAGTTGAAAACTCATGAGGTAAATTACCCTACACATGATTTGGAATTAGCTGCTATTGTTTTCGATTTAAAAATTTGGAGGCATCATTTGTATGGAGTAAAGTGTGAAATATATACTGATCACAAAAGTTTAAAGTATATATTCACTCAGAAAGAGTTAAACATGAGACAGAGTAGATGGATGGAATTAATCAAGGATTATGATCGTACAATTCATTACCATCCAGGAAAAGCAAATAAAGTGGCTGATGATTTGAGTCGAAAAAGTAATGCTTCATTAGCAATGTTGTGTTTGGAACGTGATCCTTTGGTTAAGGATTTGATGAACTTTGGCATAGAAGTTTTTGGTGCAGGATGTTCTTCTGTTTTGTTTCAGGTATCAGTGAAATCTTCTCTATCAGACAGAATCAAGCAAGCACAGAAGCAAGACAGTGAGTTGCAGAAAAAGGTAGAGCTGGTTCAGAAAGGTAAGTTATCTGAATTCAACATTGATAATGATTGTGTTTTGAGATTTGGGAAGAGATTGTGTGTGCCTTGTGATTCACAGTTGAAGAGAGAGTTGTTATGTGAAGCTCATAGTTGTCCATTTTCAGTTCATCCTGGAAGTAATAAGATGTACAGAGATCTGCGGGAGTATTACTGGTGGGATGTAATGAAAAGAGATATTGCTGATTTTATTGTGAAGTGTTTGACCTGTCAACAGGTTAAAGCAGAGCGGAAGTTACTGAAAGGGATGATTCAGCCTTTACCAGTGCCAGAGTGGAAATGAGATAATATATCCATGGACTTCGTTGTGGGATTGCCGAAGACCCCTCGAGGTAATAATGCAATCTGGGTTATTGTTGATCGCTTGACCAAGTATGATCATTTCCTTTCTATACGAGATAATTTTGCCTTGATCAACTTTCCCATTTGTATCTTAAAGAGATAGTCAGGTTACTTGGAGTTCCTCTCTCCATTGTATCTGACCATGATCCCAGGTTCACTTCTAACTTTTGGAAAGGCCTTCAGAAGTCATTGGGTACTGAATTAAATTTTAGTACAGCTTTTCATCCTCAATCAGATGGGCAGTCAGAACGAACAATTCAGAAATTGGAGGATATGATACGTTCTTTCTCTATGGATTATCAGGGAAGTTGGGACCAACATCTTTCTTTGGTTGAATTATCATATAATAACAGTTTTCATTCCAGTATACAGATGGCACCATTTGTGGCGTTATATGGGAAGCGGTGTCGAACTCCAGCTTTCTGGGATGAAGTGGGTGAAAGGAAGTTGATGGGACCAGAATTGGTAGAAGAGTTGGCAAAAAAAGTTCAGCTGATACAGAAACACATGAGAACAGCTCAGAGTAGGCAGAAGAGTTATGCGGACAACAGGAGGAAGGATCTCTCTTTTGAGGTAGGTGATCATGTTTTTCTGAAAGTATCACCATGGAAAAGTGTGATGCGATTTGGTAAGAAAGGAAAGATGAGTCCAAGGTTCATTGGACCATATGAAATTCTGGAGAGAGTTGGATCAGTTTCTTACTGAGTGGCTTTACCTCCGAGTTTATCTCAGGTACACAATGTTTTTCATGTTTTGATGTTGAGAAAGTATATGCCAGATCCATCTCATGTTTTGAGTCCAGAGGTAGTTCAGCTGGAAGAGAACCTATCTTATAAGGAACAACCGGTCCAGATTCTTGACCACAGGGAGCAAGTGTTATGAAATAAGGTGATTAATCAGGTAAAGGTTTTGTGGAAAAACCACATGATGGAAGAGGCAACATGGGAATCTGAAAATGCAATGAGGGATAAGTACCCCCATTTATTCGATAAGTAAATAAATTACGGGGACACAATTTTCTAAAGGGGGGAAGGATGTAACATTCCAAGTAAGTAATGAATAATAGATATCTTTATCTATGTCTATTAATGAATTAGATAGTGTTTTAGAGGCTTAAAATGAAAATAAATCCAATCTTAAGCATGGAATACACTAATTTTTTTAAAAGATTGTTTTACTGCCTTTTGATGGAAAACCATTTTTAAATCTATCTTTTGACAAATTTATAAGCTATGTTTGTCAAAATAAACTTATTCTTTATGATTGTGACATCAAAATTTACTTTGTGTGAATTTTTGGTATTTTTCTGATAAAGTTCATTTTTTTAATGAATAGTGAAAAATGTTGTATTTTAATTCAAAACCTCTTTTTAATATAATTTATTTATATTATTAGATTATATTTTGAATTGGTTTTGAAGTGAAATTAGAATATATTTTTACCATTTAATCTAATGGTGTTCATTGGAATTAATTTCACTTTGAAATTGGACTTAAACTGGTGTCAATCTTTTGATACTTATTGTTTCATAAAAACACGCTATTTGTCATGACAACGAGAATTAATTATTATATTAATTAATGAAACTTATATGATTTGAATTTTTTAAAATAGACATAATTTTTGAATTCATAATATCAAATATATATTAGGGTGAAGTTTTGGTATTTTTCTGAAAAACATCAATTTTTGATGAATAGTGAAACCACTAAGTGGTAGTTAAAGAAACTGATTTTTAGTTTAAATGAAACTTTGCCACTTCTGTGATTTTATTTTCAAAAATACAACATACATGGTTGTCATTAAGAAGTAAAATGTGGTTCAATGAGATTAAAATATTTTTTTTGGTAAATAGTAACTTTTATGTTTTTAATCGCGATTAGAGGTAATTAGTGTAGTTTAAGGTAAAAATAATATTTTAATAATATGAGATGAGCTTGAAACATGTCCTACCCTAATTGGATGTGTCATGGCCGACAAATAAAATCCATGGGTTAACTTGGGGACCCCATGGAGCCACTTTGGTTGGGAAATGACATAAATAACTTTTTATTTAATGTAAAAGTAAAAATGACACAAACATGAGATGTTTTACTAAAACAATTTTTACATGGGGTTATACAGGTCATATTTTTTACTATAAATATTAATTAGAAAGATAAAACGATTTCCTACATCATGATATTTGTTTTATAATTTTTATACTTTAAATAAATAAAATTATTTATGACATCATGATGATGCAGCTATTACCTCATTAATAAAGGATTTAAATAAAATGAAATGATAATGTAAAATATATGACCTACACATGTCCAAAACCTATTGGATGGGTGTATTTAGAACCCTTATCACCTTACCCTAGAATTATATCAATGTGGGACCTTTTGAATCCGAAACTCATTTTAAAATAAAGTAACATTTCTTTACTTTCCAAGAGTGCCCCCCCTCTCCCCTTATAAAAGGCCCCCACCTCTACCTCCTTACCCACACTTCCAAAGCCTTTGGCTCGGCCAACCCCTACCCATTTTGTCTTTACAAATCCCTCTCTTACTCCTTGAAGCCTCACTTTGGGCAGAAGTCTTTTCAAGGAATCCTTTGAGCTCAAACCAAAGGGAGTTACCCGACTTTAAGGTAATGTCTTCACTTGAGTCCTTTTGTTTTATTTTACTTCTCCAACCCCCTAAAATATTTTTATTAATTTATTTTGTAACAAATACAGTATCTTAAATATACTAGTATGTTTTTATAACAATGATTCGAGCTACACTTACACACACCTACATCTAATGGTTAAAGAACATACTGTTTCCGTGGATGGCGAATTTCGGCCTCCCGAAACGATGATTGTTCAACATTCTTTTAACACCTTCAGAGGTGACCATTAAGATGAAGCTATATTTATATATGATATATAATATGTTTATGTTTTCCTTAAGCTTCTGTATTTTTAATTTTGGGCATACCTTTATGGTTTCCATTATGGGTAAACGCGATATCTTCATTTAAGGAAGTGCGGACTACCGCCCCCTCAAAGTGATTTGATTCGTTAAATACCATATGTGGGACGTATAAAGGATGGATTTATGATATTATATATGATATTACACTGGAATTATAATATACCTTTATATCATTATGATTCCATTCTATAAAATACGAAATAGAAATGAAAGTAGCGTTCATGCGTACGTACGGCTTACCGTCTCCATGAACGGTGCATTTTATTTCTTACCTCTAAATGATTATGTAATATTATAAATGCATGTATATACTGGATATATATGATATATATGATATATAAATCATGATTATAATTCTGGATATAATGGATACATGAACAACTTGTAATTATAAAGGGTTTATTTTTGACTCAAGTACCAATGATTGTTAAAACGACCATTATTAACTTAAATAATTACATAGTGTTCATGACATGAAAATAAGTGATATAAAAGGAATAATGAACTTGAAAAAGGTTCTTAAATAAGTAGAAATTAACTCAAGTTTATTATTCAGGATATTAAAGAATGACCGAGTCAATTCGGACCCGAGGTATGGGACTTCGTCTCAATCTCCTTTCATTGAGGCATATTTTGTTTTATACAAAACCTTCTTTTATACGGTGTATAAACCCCTTTGACTTTTACGTTTATCCAAAAGGAATATTTTTTATACGAAGCGTTTTACTAAACGACAAAAGGGAATGTTTTTGTCGTACGTATGTGGCGACAACGACTTCTCCGCCGCCATGACCATTATTTGAGTTTCGACTTTCTCTACAAGCCATACCTTTTTTTAAAAGAAAAATAAATACCATGTTTTACTTTTCTTTTGTTTTGGTATTGAAAATGGTTTTCATAATGTTTTTATATCAATGTGTTGTATTGATATCTTGTGATTGAAATGTGGAAATGTTATGTTTCCTATATGCATGTTTTATGTGATACGATTATGTTGAGGTTCTTGGGAATTATTATGAAGACGGGTGGTTCTGTGATAAACTAAGGGTGGGTGAGCCCAATATAGCTCTCTAATGCATTGTGTAACACGAAGGAGTGAAACGTTAAGGTTTCTACAAATAGATTTAGGGAATATACTGTGATGGGTATTCCAAACATAACCAAGAGGGTTAATCCCTACGTAAGAATGTTATGAATGCCTCAAGTTACCTTTATGTCTTATGATTTCTATGATTTATTCATGATTTGATGAGGTATGTTAAAGTTCTTATGTTTTATGGGTAAAGTATGATTTCATTCTTATGTATATATGAACTTATGTTTCCTTTACATATTTTTATAACCTATACTGAGCTTTTTATGCTCATCCCAAGTTTTTTTGAAATCTTTTTCACAGGTCAAGGGAAAGGTACATGACATGATGATAATGTCAAGGAAGTGTCAAGAATGAATCCATCTTTTATTTTAAATATGTTTCCATTGATGGGAAAAAAGAATACTATCTTTATGTAACCACTTTGTTTATATGTAGAATTTAATGCAAGTTTTATGCTCTAATTCTCTAAAACTCTAAACCTGAAAAGATCCTCAATGTGTAATCTTGTAATAACTCAAGATTAAGTAAGGTTTAAGGTCGGGGCCTTATAGTTAGACCTCTCTTTCAGCCTCCTGGAGCTTCTTGATGTTGGTCGCCTTCCTCCGCTGCCAGCCCACGCTGAGCCCACGATCTTGCTCCCGGATCTTCTCATCCATAAGATCTCAGATGAGTGCGTGAGGACGTTGGGCATCCACTCCCCCAGCACACAGTTCGCGCAACCGCGAGCGGAGTCTGTCCATTTCGGCCAGCCATTGCGCTTGGGGGGTGTCCTTGATGAAGCACGTGATTAGCTTCCACGACCGGCGGTGGACTATGATGTTGTCTTCCTCGTCGGAGGCCATTTCGTCCCAGTCTGTGCGATTGGCAGGCTCATACGCGGGATACGGCCGCAAGAAATCCTCGGCAGGATCTACATCTGGTGTTGAATCCAGTACGACATCTGGCGCCGAAGCAGGCGTGACAGGACTGGGACCGACCGGTTGATCCTCTTCATCGGAGTCCACCTCAATGACTTCGGGCAGGACCCTGCTGGTGGTCCCGCCAGTGATGATGTGTGTTGCAGCTTGAGGAGATGGGGGGACTATCACCACCATCACCAGCATGCCCCTAGGCGGGACGTCACTAGACATCCCGACTAGTCTTGCCGCAACAGCCCACGCCAGTCGGAGAACTGTACAACAGAGAGGGACATAAACGTTAGTTGGAATAGTCTACATATGATGGCAAGGAAAACGGTAGAGGAAACTTACGGAGATCGAACTCCTGGCGCTGCTCTTGAGCCGGTACTGACGGGACCCCGAGGCGAGGCCCTCCGTATACTATTGGAAGGTCTGGAGATTCCAGAGGATCCACCTAGGGTGATCTGGTCCCACCAGACGTGGAACTGGACGCAGCCATAGGCGCGGGTTCTGAAGGTCCCGCATCATCACCCGCGGAGGGGAGAGAACGAGGCCTGTGAATAAGTTCCTCCTGCATGGCTCAGACATCGGTGAGAAGTTCATAGTGGCCCGAGAACGGACCATAAGGAAAGAAGTTCGGAATGCTACCTCGAGAGCCTCTGCGAAATCGTCGGAATCTTAGCCTTGATCTCCGACCTTTCCCTCCTCCAACGGGCTCCCTCCTCCAGCCTCATCCTCCCGAGAGGAGTCCTCTGATTCTTCTGGCAGGGGGAAGCGCTCCCTCAGATCGGCAGCCGATAACTGTGGGGGGACCGTTTGATTCAACAGTACCCTCACCCGGTCTGTCATTGGGCGAGGGACACCACTGGAGTGGACGTAATCCTCCAGCTCGTCCAAGTATTGCTCTTCCTCTGCCGGAGACGCCATGAATCTAGCCTGGACTGGGCCTATGCCCGGTAATTCCATCCCAAGGTGATTCAGGTGGGCCCATATCTCGGGTGGGCTGAGGAATTGCCAGTTGACATCCCAAATGTCCCAGGCTTCCGGGAAGACAACATCCTCTGCCATGTCGATATGACGCATGTGCTTCCCCAGAGCCTGAGTGGATATCCTACGAAATACCCTCGGTGGCTGCCCCTCCAGATGGCCCTGCTCTTCCGGAATCACCAGATCCGCCGCTGCTGCCACACCCTCGGCCGGTGTGGGTCTCGCCGCCATGGCAGCCCCGCTACCGCGAGAGGCCCTAGCTGCCCTCCGACCCCAACCTCGAGATAGAGGAGGCTCACCGTCACCGACTCGAATAGTTGGTTACTTCAGCATCTCCCCTGGATAAGCAGCTTCCCAACTAATGGAATACTCCCTCACCAATCCGAAAGCGGCGGTGGATGGAGGCAATGAAATTCACATCTTTTTATCTTCCCGTGTGAACATGAGCCACAACTGCCTCATCACACACGGGTGCTCCTCATGACGCACCTCCCAGTAGACCTGCGAGGTCAGCCGCTGGAGGCACCGGAACTGCCTCGCAAACCGGTGTGGGGTGTACGGTTCGAATAGTGGCTCACGATCTACTCGTGCCACCAAAACTCCACCTCGAAAGGCCAGGAGGTAAGCCCGATGTTCTTCCGTTCCCCGCCCGTCGTCAGTAAGTATCCCCATCGGCAATGGGAAGGGGTGGAAATTAAACTCATCCGCCCTCCACACCCAATTCAACACCATCGGCATGACTAGTTTGAATGGGAAGCTCCCGAACGCATTCAGGATAGAGGGGCGGAAATTTGATCCCGGTGGCGAAATAGGGTTTGGATACTCATAAATCCCCCTGATGTGTGCTGCGATCCACCCATACAGGAGGTGGTAGGGCCCGCATATCCTTGGCGGTTCTTGCCCTCGCTAATGTGCCACAACATTCTGTACAGTTTGGCGAGAATTGGAATCCCCAGATTGATCCGCTGCCCCATGGCCAACATGGACGCCATAATAAACAAGCTGGGCCACACCCCCATGCTTGTATCCCTCACCAGTAGAATCCAACCACAGATGAGAGCCGCGATGAACGCCGCCAACCTGACTATCGGCTGTTGTTCAGTGCTGACACTGAAACCCCAAGTCTTCCATTGGCTTTCCTCCAAGTCCCTCCAATACAAGTGCCCCTTACCCTGTTGGGCCGCCCTCGGACAAGTTTGAGGCCTCAGAGGGAACTCTCGATTCTCTGGGAAATTTAGGAAGCACTTGACCCATCTCCTAAAGTGGACATCCCTCACTGCCTCCTTGTCCTCTCCAGGGACGAGTACCATCAACACTGACGCCAGTCGCGACATTTGATCTGTATCCTCCCACGCGCTCATGACGGGGAGGAACTCATCATACATGGCCCCCAAGATCGGAACCCTAGAAATCTGGTAGACATCCCACAGGCTGATGCCCACCTCCCCGTGATGCAGGTGAAAGGTATTGGTCCTAGACGACCATCTGCTCAGCAATTCCGGCATCAGTTGTTTAGGTTGGTAAATGTGGAATTCGGAAGCCCATGCCGCCTCATATAACCCCACTCTCCTCATCTAGTCCCCAAAATCCTCGCATGAGGCACCTACCGAGTAGGCCCAGGCCCAATCATCAGTGAAGTTGCTGCCTTGGTGCAGGTCCCACTCATCGGACCATCCTTTCTTCGAATCCTGCAAAGCCGCCTTCAGCATGGTACGATAGAGAGGAGGGGACGTCTCCGGTTGTAGAGGCTTCCCGTCAATATCGTTAACATGGTTGTAGAGACAGTCAGCGGTGACAGGTGTGAAGTCCTCCTGCGCATGACCATCGACCGCCCTGAACCATTGGTACTGACATGGTGTGCTCCTGAACCAGCAAGCTGGTTTGTACCTACTCTCCTTAGGGATGAAGACGTCATCCCTCAACCCGAAGCCGTACAATGGCAGCTTCTTACACTGCAGATAATTATTCTGACCCTCTGATAGCAGATCTGTCAAAGAAGCGTGGTCCGAATGGCTTCAGACCATCTCCCCAAGTCCTGGACAGTTGGCCATCTCATCTTGACGGGCGGCATCTGCAAGCACCCCCAATACAGCTTCTTGATGGGCCATTTCAATTCCGGCACTCAGAAAAGAATTTTTTCAGAACGGATCGTGAAGCCGGATCGCAAAGCCAGATCGCGAAGGTCAGTCGCGAGACCAAGCCGCGAAGTCTAGCCTAGGCCGACAAACAGGAGTTCGCTTGGCGCGGTCGCGGAGTACGCGGAGCTTCACGAAATCGAGTGCACAAAAAGACAAAGAAATCGCATAAAGACAAAAGAGGTCGACCAACCTATTTATAGGCAGCGACCCCGGAGCATCGCGGTGCACCTCACCCGCACGGAGCATCGCGGCGCGTCCGGATCCTTAGCCCCGGTCAGCACCGCGGGCCCTCTTCACGAAGCCGCTTCACGAACCGCTGACAATTTTGGTGATTTTTCCTCAGACTTTGACCCTTCACCCTCTGCGGATCCAAGTCTGAGGGGGGGCATTTGTTGGCGCCAAAATATTGCACGAAAGGAAGGGACAGAAAAGAAGGTCGGCCCGCTGCCTCGCGAAGCACCGACGCGAAGCACCCCGAGCATCGCGGTCTCGCGAAGCTCCGGAGGCGGTAACTCTCCGCGAACGCATTTGACGTTCGCGAGCCTGCCGCGAAGCTCCAGAGGCGGTAACTCTCTTAGAACGCATTTGACGTTCACGAGTCCGTCGTGAAGCTCCGGAGGCGGTAACTCTCCATGAACGATTTTGACGTTCGCGAGCCCGCCGCGAAGCTCCAGAGGCGGTACCTCTTTGCGAACGACGTTGACGTTCGCGAGCGCGCAGAGAAGCACCTGAGGCGGTGCACGAGTTCTGCTTCGTGGCACCCCTTCCCTATAAATACTGGACTCCCCCTGAGTCCCGGGACGGACCATCCGACCTTTCGGATTCTCCTCTCCGGAATTGCGAAGCACCCTTTGCCCCAGGGAATCATGAGCTCTGCGAGGTACTTTTACTTCGCGTGATGCCTTCGCTTTGACTCGTTTTGAGCCCCTCTTCTGAGAGGGATTCCCTTCGCGAATCTCAAGGGCATTCGCGAAGGAGGGGGATTCCCAATGGAACCCGGGTAGCCGCGGAGCGTTTATGCTTTGCGAAACACCCAACCTGTACTAGTGATCCCTATGCTAAGGCAGGATCACTACACATCGCGAAGCACACTGCTTCGCAGCACCCTGCTTTGCGAGGCACCTCTTCTTTGCGAGGCAGTTCTCCACGAATACTGTTCCACTTCACGAAGCACCCTCCACTCACACTTATGCCCTATGCTAAGGCTAAGTCACTCCGCTTCACGAAGCACACTACTTTGCTTGGAAATTCCTCTTCCCGTGCGACCCTCCAGGTTTGCACGATGTGATTTCAAAGTCCCACAGACAATACTACTCGTAGCGTTGCTTCGCCTAATGCTTCTTCGCATAGGCACGCTAATGGCTATTGCTTCTTCGGATAGCCACACTAACGTGGACCCCTCGATGGTTCACTCTACAACCCCCCTTGACCATGGCCTTACTGGTACCTTCCCTCCCCCAAGGAGCAAAGGGTACTAGTTATGTAAGTCCTAGGGGTGTGGAGTGAACCCACCTCGTCCGAGCTGCAGGATGTTAAACTTCCAAGCACCACGTCCTCAACACATGACGTTAAACTGTGACCCGACCTCGTGCCTCTCACGAAGGGTCCCCCCAGTTCGAACATTTTTTACGCCACTCGTCTCCACAGGAGTGGAATCACCCATCCCCAAGGGATGATATCCTCCTTATTGGAGTGGCGTATGTTCTTAGGAGAAGGGCGACCCTAGTCCCCCAACGGATGGCTGCACCCCTGCATCTTCGTACTTCCCCACTACCAAGGTCAGTGGAAGGCATGATAGGGAACGAGGCACCTCCCATCATTGGTCCCAAATCCCTCTTTCGCTGCGCTTTGTCGCACTCCGGGCCTCCATCCTGGAGTAAGTCCCAGCACCATGGGCCGCCTAATGCGTAAGCCCCTCTTCGCTTCACACGGACGCACCCTTCGTGGCGTGATCGTCAGGTCCTTGCTGTCTCTTGTTTCTCACACCGAGCATGACTCACATGGGCTTAGAGTTGGCATTGGCCATGAAAATACCTCGTCCAACATGACGTTAAACTGCATGCCATCATCCAACATGACGTTAAACTGCATGCCCTCATCTAGCATGACGTTAAACTGTATGCCCTTGTCCTACATGACATTAAACTGCACACCCATTTGAACTACGAGTTCTTTGATCCATGTTAAGGCATGGTACGTAGGAAGCCTCCATGAGGTTCAAGCCCACCCATCATCCAATTCACGTCGAGTTCTACCTGCGTCTAGCACGACGTTAAACTGCATTCCAGTCCGACGGTAAACCGTTGTCACAACCCGAACTACGAGGACTTTGATCAATGTCAAGGCATGGTACGTAGGAAGCCTCCCAGAGGTTCAATCCCATCTCCCATCGGACCAAGGTCCCTCATTTACGTCGGTTTTCCGACACCCACCGCCATTCCGAACTACAGGGACTTTGATCCAAGTCAAGGCGTGATACGTAGGAAGCCTCCATGAGGTTCAAGCCCACCGCCCGTCATTTATTCACGTCAGGGTTCACTACCGTCCTGCATGACGTTAAACTGTATTCCATCAATCCTTTGAACTACGAGGACTTTGATCCATGTCAAGGCATGGTACGTAGGAAACCTTCCCAAGGTTCAATCCCACCACTAGTGGACCCCTGGGTCTACTTTCACGTCGGTTCACCGATGAAACCCTTTGAAATATGAGGTCTTTGATCCATGTCAAGGCATGGTACGTCGGAAGCCTCTCCGAGGTTCAAGCCCATCTCTCATTGGACCAAGGTTCACTTTCACGTCGGTTCGCTGACGAATTCCATCATCCGAACTACGAGGTCTTTAATCCATGTCAAGGCATGGTACATAGAAAGCCTCCCCGAGGTTCAATCCCACCACCCGTCGGACCAAGGTCCACCTTCACGTCGGTTCACCGACGAAGCCCCTATGAACTACGTGGTCTTTGATCCATGTTACGACATGGTACGTAGGAAGCCTCCACGAGGTCCAAGAACACCACCACTAGGACCCTCCTGGTCCTCCCCATTCACGTCAGTTCGCTGATGATGCCAATCGGACCAAGGTCCACCCTCATGCCGGTTCACTGGCACCATCCCGAACTACGCAGACTTTGATTCCCTGCCACGGGGATACGCAGGAAGCCCCTTCAAGGCTCAAGCCCAACTTCACCGTTGCCCTTGCGATGGTCTCTTGACATTCCCCCATCCACTTCATTCGTCTATCCATCATCCACCCTGATTCTCGCCCGGACCGTCATATCCCAGTGAGACCATTTCGGTATGCTCCTCTTCACAGCCGACCATGGGCTGGTCCCGGTATCGGCACCCCTTCAAGGGAAATACCTCAATCTGATCCATTCGAGCTAATGCTCTGATCGGGCTGATCTGTATCCGCTGGACGTTAAACTCGCGGCGTACCCTGTATTAAACACGGGAAGCTGAGGAAAACCTCAGATATGTGTCTATGGAATATAATTCCCCGCGTTCGATATGGGATGCCTCGGGCTTCCACGCACTCGAGAAGCCCTATGACCAGGGATAATAGACAGACATGCCGGTTCCCAAGCATCCAGACACGCTACTGATGTCTCAACGTGACTACTCCCCCGACTGAAGGTTGCTGCCCTGACCGGACCCTTTGGAATGTCCCGACAGAAGCAGTGTAACTAACCGGTGTCCATGGAAACATGGCACTGGGAAGAGTTTCATGAACAACGTATTAAATCTATGAGGGAGACCCGGACTAGGTGACGAGTTCTGAGGAGGAATCCATAGAAGGAAGAACCGATATCCCATCATCCCGTTTCGATCAAGGAGAAGACGTCCCTGAATAAGGAGCGAATGCCGCCCGCCTTTGGAAAGCGGGAACGTGGGGCAACAGCGCAACGCGTCCTCCTCCGCGGACGGACGGATGCGCGCGCCCCGGAAAAAGCATCGGAAACAATAATGTCATTTTTAGTTTTTATAGTCAAAGAAATATTTATCCATCATATTGATTTATTGTATAGATGTGCAAGATACATGATGAGAAATTATGAAATGGGGATTATAATACACGTTGAAAGTTTTCATGTGGTTGTTGACATAGATAAAATATGTCCTTTCTCTTGGGTACCATGAACATTTTTTATATTGTAATCATGATATTTACACAAGTATGGATAATTATAATGAGAATGAATCATACTGGGAAACTCACTAAGTGTTTCCATTTAAATTGATAAAATTCTTTATGAATATAATTATTTTATAAATATTATTCTCAAGAATAAGGAATAATTTTATTCAAGTTTCATTGATCACAAAAATTAAATAAATATTAATTCAATAGATTGTAAATAAAATAAATTTATTTAATTTATTGATTATTTAATAAATATTTATTCTCTCATTGGTGGATAAGTTATTTATTTATGAAAAATATATTTACCCAAGAATTTAATAAATGTTGAGGTGTTGTAGTGGAAAAATATCATTTCAGGTTATAAATATTAATTTATAAATAGTTATAATAATATTTATCAATATGTCAGTAAGTGAACTATAAGGCCCCAGCCTTAAACATTACTTAATCTTGAGTTACTTCAAGAATACACATTCAGGATCTTTTTAGGTTTAGAGTTTTAGGGAATTAGATCATAAAACATGAATTACATTCCACATTTAAATAGGGTGGTTACATTAAAAACAATATTCACTTTTCCCTTCAAAGGAAACATATTTATAATAGAACATGGATTCTTTCTTGACACTTCCTTGACATTATCATCATATCATGTACCTTTCCCTTGACCTGTGAAAAACATTTCAAAAACATGGGATGAGCATAAAAATCTCAGTAAGGGATATAAAAATATGGAAAGGAAACATGAGTATATGTATACAAAAGAATCAATGAAATCATACTTTACTCATAAAACACAAACAGTTTAACATACCTCATAAAATCATGAATAAAACATAGAAATCATAAGGCATAAAGGTAACTTGAGGCATTCATAACATTCTTACATAGGGAGTAACCCTCTTGGTTACGTTTGAAATACCCATCATAGTATATTCCCAAAATCTCTTCGGAGAAACCTTAACGTTTAACTCCTTCGCATTACCTAATTCATTGGAGAGCTATATCGGGCTCACCCGCCCTTAGTTTATCACGGAACCACCCGTCTTTATAACAATTCCCATGAACCATAACATAATCGTATCACATAAAACATGCATAAAGGAAACATAAAATTTCCACATTTCAATCACAAGATATCAATACAACACATTGATATAATAAAAACATTATGAAAACCATTTTTAATACCAAAATAAATGAAATGTAAAACATGGTGTTTATTTTTCATTTTAAAAAAAAGTTATGGCTTGTAGAGGAAGCCGAAGCTCAAATAATGGTCACAGTGGTGGAGAAGTCGTTGTCGCCGCATACGTACAACAAAAAAGCATTCACTTTTTTCATTTAGTAAACGCTTAAAATAAAAAGATTACTTTTGAGTAAATGTAAAAGTCAAAGAGTTTTATACACCGTATAAAAGAAAGTTGTGTATAAAACAAAATATGCCTCAATGAAAGGAGATTGAGATGAAGTCCCATACCTCGGGTCTGACTTAACTCGATCATTCCTTAACGTCCTGAATAATAAACTTGAGTTAATTTATAATTTCTTAAGAACCTTTTTCAAGTTCATTATTCCTTTTATATCACTTATTACCATGTTATGAACACTATGCAATTATTTAGGTTAATAATGGTCGTTTGGTCGATCATTGGTACTTGAGTCAAAAATAAACTCGTTATAATTACAAGTTGTTCATGTGGTAAAATATCCATTATATAAAGAATTATATTCATGATGTAGATATAATATATGTCATATATATACAGTATATACATGAATTTACAATATTATATAACATTTAGAGGTAAGAAATGAAATGCACCGTTCATGGAGACGGTAAGCCGTACGTACGCATGAACGCTACTTTCATTTATATTTTATATTTAATGGAATTAAAACATAATGATACATAATATTATTATAATTCCAGTATGGTATCATATATGATATCATTAAATCTATCCTTTATACGTACCGCATATGGTATTAATGAATCAAATCACTTTGAGGGGGTGGTAGTCCGCACTTCCTAAAATGAAGATATCGCGTATACCCATAATAGAAGCCATAAAGGTATGCCATAAATGAAAAATACAGAAGCTTAAAAAAAACATAAACATATAATATATCATATATAAGTATAGTTACATATTAATGGCCACCTTTGAAGGTGTTATATTAGTGTTGAACAATCATCGTTCGTGAGGCATAAATTCACCATCCACAGAAACAGTATGTTCTTTAACCATTAGATGTATTTGTGTGTAAGTGTAGCTCAAATAAATCATATAACAACATCATAGTATATTTAAGATACTGGTGTTGTTACAAAATAAATGAATAAAAATATTTTAGGGGGTTGGAGAAGCAAAGTAAAACAAAAGAACATTAGAGAAGTCTTTACCTTTAAATCGGGTAACACCCTTTGGTTTGAACCAAAAGGGTTTCTTGAAGAGCTTACTGCCTAAGGTAAGGCTTCTAGGATGAGGAGAGGAATGTGGAGAGACAAAATGAGAAGAGCTTGTCCAATACAAAGGCTTGATAGGTGTGGGTAAGGAGGTAGAGGTGGGGGCCTTTTATAAGGGGAGAGGAGGGGCACTTTTGGAAAGGTATAAAATGTTACTTTATTTTCAAAGGTGTTTCGGATTTTAAAGGTCCCGCATTGATGTATTTCGAGGATAAGGTAATAAGAGTTCGAAATACACCCATTAAATAGGATTTTGACATGTATAGGTCTTAGATTTTACATTATCGTTTCATTTCATTTAAATCGTTAAATATTGAGGTAATCGCTGCTTCATCATGTTGTCATAAATAATTTAATTTATTTAATGTCTAAAAATTATAAAAAAAATACTATAATGTTGGAAATCTTTTTAGATTTCAAATTACTATTTATAGTCCAATATATCATTTATGTAGACAAAATTAAAAATATTTTACTCAGGTGATACATTCTTTGTTATATTTACTTTCTTTAAAAAATAAAAAGATAAAAAGTCATTATCACACAAAAGTGATTCCATGGGGTCCCCAAGTTTGGAACAAGGAATCACATGGCCGGCCATGACACAACCAGTAGTATTAGGACACATGTTGGTGCCATTTTTTATTATTATGATATTATTTTATTATCCTTAACTACCCGATTACTAATTAATCAAGATAATTAATGATAATTACCATCGTTACTATTCACAAAGTACAAAAACAAAAGAGTCTTAATTACATAATTTGGACCTTCTGATTCCAAATATGGAATCAATTTTACCAAATTACAAAAACATAAATTATAAATAATTAATTTACAAATAATTCCCGTTGTCAAAACAAATAGCAGGTTTTTTTGAAACAATATCTATGAAAAGATTGGAATTAGTTTATGCCCAATTCCAAAGTGAAATTAATTATAATGACCACTATTGGATTAAATGGTAAAAATATATTCTATTTACACTTTAAAACCAATTAAAAAGATAATCTAACCATATAATTAATTTATATGAAAAAGCAATTTTGATGTAAAATGCAGTATTTTTCACTATTCATTAAAAAATGAACATTGTCAGAAATATACCCAAAAATTATCCAATGTAAATTTCAATGTCCCAATCATAAAGAATATGTTTATTTTAAAAAATAGAGCTTATAACATTGTAAAAATTTTGATTTTAAAAAGGGTTTTCCATCAAAAGGCAGTAAAACAATCTTTTAAAAATATTAGTGTATTCCATGCTTAAGATTGGATTTATTATCATTTTAAGCCTCTAAAACACTATCTAATTCATAAATAGACATAGATAAGAATATATATTATTCATTACTTACTTGGGATGTTACATCCTTCCCCCCTTTAGAAAATTGCGTCCCCGTAATTTATTTACTTATCGAATAAGTGGGGGTATTTATACGTCATTGAATTTTCAGATTCCCATGTTGCCTCTTCACTCATGTGGTATTTCCACAAAACCTTTACTTGATGAATCACTTTATTCCGCAACACTTTCTCCCTGTGGTCAAGAATCTGGATTGGTTTTTCCTCATAAGATAGATTCTCTTCCAGCTAAACTACCTCTGGACTGAAAACATGAGATGGATTTGGCATGTACTTACTTAACAGTGAAACATGAAAAACATTGTGTACCTGAGATAAACTCGGAGGTAAAACCACTCGGTATGCAACTGATCCAACTCTCTCCAAAATTTCATATGGTCCAATGAACCTTTAACTCAACTTTACTTTCATACCAAATCACATCACACTTTTCCATGGCGAGACTTTGAGAAAAACATGATCACCTACCTCAAAAGATAGATCCTTCCTCCGGTTATCCGCATAACTCTTCTGCCTGGTCTGAGCTGTTCTCATGTGTTTCTATACCAGCTGAACTTTTTCTGCGAACTCTTCTACCAATTCCGGTCCCATAAACTTCCTTTCACCCACTTCATCCCAGAAAGCTGGAGTTCAACACCGCTTCCCATATAATGCCTCAAATGATTCCATCTGTATACTAGAATGAAAACTATTATTATAAGAAAACTCAACCAAATAAAGATGTTGGTCCCAAAATCCCTAATAATCCATCGAACAAGCACGTATCATATCCTACAAAGTCTTAATTTTTTGTTCTGACTACCCATCTAATTGAGGATGGAAAGCTGTACTAAAATTTAATTCAGTACCCAACAACTTATGAAGGACATTCCAAAAGTTAGAAGTAAACCTGGGATCAAGTTCAAATACAATGGAGATGGAAACTCCATGTAACCTGACTATATCTTTAAGATATAAATGGGAAAGTTGATCTAGGGAAAAAGTATCTCGTATAGCAAGGAAATGAGCAGATTTAGTCAAGCGATCAACAATAACCTAGATTGCATTATTACCTAGAGCTGTCTTCGGCAATCCCACAACGAAGTCCATGGATATATTATCCCATTTCCACTCTAGTACTGGTAGAGGCTGAAGCATCCCTTTCGGTAACTGCCGCTCTGCTTTAACCTGTTGACATGTTGAACACTTCAGAGTAAAATCAGAAATATCTATTTTCATTCCGTCCCACCAGTAATACTCCCAAAGATCTATATACATCTTAGTACTTCCTGGATGAACTGAAAACGAAGAACTATGAGATTCACATAACAATTCTCTCTTCAACTATTAATCACAAGGCACACATAATATCTTCCCAAATATCAAAACACAATCATTATCAATGTTGAATTCAGGCAACTTACCCTTTTGAACCAACTCTACCCTTTTCTGCAACTCACTGTCTTGCTTCTGTTCTTGCTTAATTCTGTCTGATAGAGAAGATTTCACTGATACCTGAAACAAAACAGATGGACATCCTACACCAACAACTTCTATGCCAAAGTTAATCAAATTCTTAACCAAAGGATCACGTTCCAAACGCAACATTGTTAATGAAGCATTACTTTTTCGACTCAAAGCATCAGCCACTTTATTTGCTTTTCCCGGATGGTAATGAATTGTACAATCATAATCCTTGATTAATTCTAGCCATCTCATCTGTCTCATGTTCAATTATTTCTGAGTGAATATATACTTTAAATTTTGTGATCGGTATATATTTCACACTTTACTCCATACAAATGATGCCTCCAAATTTTTTAAAGCAAAAACAACAGCAGCTAATTTCAAATCATGTATAGGGTAATTTACCTCATGAGTTCTCAACTGTCGTGAAGCATATGAAATTACTTGATCATTATACATTAGGACGCAACCATGTCATTTCAATGAAGAATCACTATAGATAACAAACTCCCCATTCCTGGAAGGTAGTGCTAAAACTAGAGCATTCACCAATCTTCTTTTCAGTTCCTGAAAACAATCATCACATTCTTTTGTCCAGATAAAATTAACACCCTTCCGAGTTAGCTTTGTCATTGGACTAGATAACCGGGATAAATTTCTAAATACCCTTCGGTAATAGCCTGCCAAACCAAGGAATCTACAAATCTTAGTTACATTTGTGGGTCTTGGCCATTCTTCAACAACCTTTGTTTTTGCAGGATCAATAGTTATCCCATCTTTAGAAACAATGTGACCAAGGAAAGAAATTTGTTGCAACCAAAACTCACACTTTCTGAATTTCCCATAAAATTTCTTTTCTTTTAAGGTTTGTAAAATAACCCTTAAATATCTTTCATGCTCCACTTTACTTTTAGAAAACACCAAAATATAATCAAAGAAAACAACCACAAACTTATCCAAGAACTCATGTAAAATTCTATTCATTAAGTCTATTAATACAGCTGGTGAATTGGTTAGCCCAAAAGGCATTACTAAAAATTTATAATGGCCATATCTTGTATGAAACGTGGTCTTCATAATATCTGCTTCCTTTACCTTCAACTGATGGTACCCCAATCTCAGGTCAATCTTTGAAAAAATCTGAGCTCCCTGGAGCTGATCAAACAAATCATCGATATGAGACAAATGATATTTGTTCTTAACAGTGATGTTATTCAAGGCTCTATAATCAATGAAAAGTCTCATTTAACCATATTTCTTTTTAACAAATAAAACAGGAGCACCCCATGGTGATGTTCTAGGTCGAATGAAACCTTTCTCTAATAAATCTTGCAATTGCTCCTTCAACTCTAAAAGTTCAATTTGATCCATTCGATAAGGGGGTTTTGAAATTGTCTTAGCATCAGGAAATAAGTCAACAGTAAACTCAACTTCTCGATCTGGTATTATTCCAGGCAACTCATCAGGAAAAACATCAGGATACTCATTTACCACTGGCACATCATTAATCTGAACAGTTCCTTTATTTTCAACAATATGTGCAAGGTAACATTCATTTCCATCTTTTATAAGTTTCTCAGCCTCTTGATATGTTATCAATAGTAAGGGTTCATTCTTGTACACAAACTGAACGTATCTCTGAAAAGAAACTTCTTTATCTCTACATTCAATCTTAGCATGGTAAATAGAGATCTAATCCATACCCAGGATAACATCAAACTCTACTAGAGGTAAAATAATAAGGTTTGCAGGTAGGTTCTTTCCACGGATAAGGATAGGAAGATTCTTATAAATTCTTTTTGCCTCAAAATTTCCCCTAGGTGTTTTTACCACAAGTTCAGGAGTCATTTCTTGAGATGGTATTACAATTTTACTAGAAAAGTTTTCAGAGATGAAAGAATGTGTAGAGACCGAATCAAACAACACACTGGAATAATATGAAAAAACAAACAATGTACCTGATACCACTTCATTTTATGGCCCAACATCTGATGAAGTAGTTGCAAAATATTTCACCACCCCTTCCTTCTTGTAGTCTAACTGCTTCCCATGACTCGAGCTCTTTGTCGGACACTCGTTTGCATAATGACCCATCTCATTGCACTTAAAACATTTCACTAACTATAAATCAAATTTGGTTTACCATCACCCTGATATTTTTCAGTGAAATCAAAAGCCTTATGTCCCATATTACCACATCAGTAGCACTTCCTAGAATTTAGAAGACATTCCCCAGCATGCCTTTTACCACATTTATCACAAACTAGAAACTTAGTTTTCTTACCGTCAGACCTTTTTTAAGAATTCTTTCCTTTCTCCTGCCACCTCGCTCTCTTATTCTGTTGGTTTTTATAGAACACTTGATTATCGGAAAACTCCATTTCCACCTTATCAGCACATAAAACAAGATTTTCATAACTCTTGAACTCGTGAGAAGCTAAAGCCCTTCTATATTTTGGCTTTAATCCTGAGTAAAAATGATTGATTTTACTATCAAGGTATCTTATAAAATTTGGAGCATACCTTGCTAATCGAGTGAACATTTCTTCATAAGCAGCCAATGAGTCTTCCTCTTGCCTCAATTCCAAGAATTGTTTTTCCATCCTAAGTCGAATAGCCTTAGGAAAATACTTATCAAGAAACATACCTTTGAATTCATCCCAGTCGAGAGCATCAATCTCATCAGTGTCCCTAATATTTTTAACCATTTACCACCACTGATCTGATTCACCCTCCAAATGGTAAATATCATGACTAACCTTTTGATTGTCTGAACACCCCATGACATCGAAAATCTTCTCCAGTGCTTTAATCCACCCTTAAACTAGCACATGGTCAGATGATCCTCTGAATGATGGGGGATGTTGCCTCATGAAATGTTCAACCACTAACCTGTTCTTCTGTGGTTGATCTGGATGATCTCGTGCATGGATACCACCACCATTTATCGCTTGAGTCAACTGCGCCATTACTGCAACAAACTGTTCAGTTCCAATTCTGACCATATGAGGATGTTGATTCAGAAGGTCATTTCCTTCTGTATGCCTTCCTAGCGCTGCTTCCCTGTTTCCTCTGCGGAAAACCATTCTGAAGAAACATGTCTTAGATGAAGCAACATGGTAATATTCAAATGCTATATCATTTCAATTTGACCATAAAAAAAATATTTTTGGATAATCATTTAATAGAATTATAACTCTTAAAGTTATCTAAACCGAAATTTGATACCAAATATAAAGCCCCATCCTTAAACATTACTTAACCTTGAGTTACTTCAAGAATACACGTTGATGATGTTTTTAGGTTTAGAGTTTTATAGAATTATATCATAAAACATGAATTACATTCCACATTTAAACAGGGTGGTTACATTAAAAACAATATTCACTTTTCCCATAAAAGGAAACATATTTAAAACTAAACATGGATTCTCTCTTGAAACTTCCTTGACACTATCATCATATCATGTACCTTTCCCTTGACCTGTGAAAAACATTTCAAAAACATGGGATGATCAAAAAAAGCTCAGTAAGAGATATAAAAATATGGAAAGGAAACATGAGTACATGAATACATAAGAATCAATGAAATCATAATTTACTCATAAAACATAAGCACTTTAACAGACCTCATCAAATCATGAATAAAACATAGAAATCATAAGTCATAAAGGTAACTTGAGGCATTCATAACATTCTTATGTAGGGAGTAACCTTCTTGGTAACGTTTGGAATACCCATCACAGTATATTCCCTAAATATCTTCGGAGAAACCTTAATGTTTAACTCTATCGTGTTACCCAATGCATTATAGATCTATATCAGGCTCACCCACCCTTATTTTATCATGAAACCACCCATCTTCATAACAATTCCCAAGAACCATAACATAATCGTATCACATAAAACATGCATAAAGGAAACATAACATTTCCACATTTCAATCACAAGATATCAATACAACACATTTATATAATAAAAAAATTATGAAAAAAATTTTAAATACCAAAATAAATGAAAAGTAAAACATGGTATTTATTTTTCATTTAAAAAAAAGTTATGGCTTGTAGAGGAAGTCGAAGCTCAAATAATGGTCACGTCGGCGGAGAAGTCGTTGTTGCCGCATACGCACGACAAAAAAATTCCCTTTTTTCATTTAGTAAAAACTTCGAATAAAAAGACTCTTTTTGAATAAATGTAAAAGTCAAATGGGTTTATACACCGTATAAAATAATGTTGTGTATAAAACAAAATATGCCTCAATGAAAGGAGATTGAGACGAAGTCCCATACCTCGGGTCCGACTTGACTCGATCATTATTTAAAATCCTGAATAATAAACTTGAGTTAATTTATACTTGATTAAGAACCTTTTTCAAGTTCATTATTCCTTTTATATCACTTATTACCATTTTATGAACACTATGTAATTATTTAAATTAATAATGGTCGTTTTGTCGAACATTGGTACTTGAGTCAAAAATAAACTCATTATAATTACAAGTTGTTCATGTGGTAAAATATCCATTATATATAGAATTATATTCATGATGTATATATCATAGATATCATATATATCCAGTATATACATGCATTTACAATATTACATAACATTTAGAGGTAAGAAATGAAATGCACCGTTCATGGAGACGGTAAGCCGTACGTACGCATGAATGCTACTTTCAATTCTATTTCATATTTAATGGAATTAAAACATAATGATACATAATATTATTATAATTCCAGTGTGTTATCATATATTATATCATTAAATCTATCCTTTATACGTACCACTATGGTATTAACGAATCAAATCACTTTGAGGGGGCGGTAGTCCGCACTTCCTAAAATGAAGATCTCGCGTATACCCATAATGGAATCCATAAAGGTATGACATAAATGAAAAATACAGAAGATTAAGGAAATAATAAACATATTATATATCATATATAAATATAGTTACATCTTAATGGACACCTTTGAAGGTGTTATATGAGTGTTCAACAATCATCGTTTCGTGAGGCAGAAATTTTCCATCCACAGAAACATTATGTTCTTTAACCATTAGATGTATTTTTGTGTAAGTTTATCTTGAATACTTCATATAAAAACATACTAGTATATTGAATATACTGGTGTTGTTACAAAAGAAATGAATAAAAAGAGTTTAGGGGGTTGGAGAAGCAAAATAAAACAAAATAACATTAGAGAAGTCTTTACCTTTTAATCGGGTAACTCCCTTTGGTTTGAATCAAAAGGGTTTCTTGAAGAGCTTCCTGCCTAAGGTAAGGCTTCTAGGATTAGGAGAGGGATGTTGAGAGACAAAATGAGCAGATATTGGCTGAGACAAAGGCTTGAGAGGTGTGGGTAAGGAGGTAGAGGTGGGGGCCTTTTATAAGAGGAGAGGAGGGGCACTCTTGGAAAGGTATAAAATGTTACTTTATTTTCGAACGAGTTTCGGATTTTAAAGGTCCCCCATTGATTTATTTCTAGAATATGGTGATAAGAGTTCTAAATACACCCATACAATATGTTTTTGACATTTTTAGGTCTTAGATTTTACATTATCTTTTCATTTTATTTAAATCGTTAAATAATGAGGTAATCGCTGCATCATCATGATGTCATAAATAATTTAATTTATTTAATGTCTAAAAATTATAAAAAAAATACTATGATGTAGGAAATATTTTTAGATTTCCAATGAATATTTATAGTCTAATATAGAATTTATTTATACAAAATTAAAAATGTTTTACTCAGGTGATACATTCATTGGTATATTTACTTTCTTTAAAAAATAAAAAGATAAAAAGTCATTGTCACACAAAAGTGATTCCATGGGGTCCTCAAGTTTGGTACAAGGAATCTCATGGTCGGACATGACACAAACAGTATTATTAGGACACATTTTGGTGTCATTTTTTATTATTATGATATTATTTTATTATCCTTAACTACCTGATTACTAATTTATCAAGATAATTAACGATAATTACTGTCGTTACTATTCAAAAAGTCCAAAAACAAAAGAGTCTTAATTACATAATTTGGACCTTATGATTCCAAATATGGAATCCATTTTACCAAATTCCAAACACATAAATTTCAATAAATAATTTAAAAATAATTCCCGTTGTCAAAATAATTAGAGGGTTTTTTTGATATAATATCTATGAAAAGTTTGGCATTAGTTTATGACCAATTCCAAAGTGAAATTAATTATAATGACCACTATTGGATTAAATGGTAAAAATATATTATATTTACACTTTAAAACCAATTAAAAATATAATCTAACCATATAATTAAATTATATGAAAAAGCAGTTTTGATGTAAAATGCAGTATTGTTCACTATTCATTAAAAAATGAACATTGTCAGAAAAATACCAAAAAATTATCCAATGTAAATTTAAATGTCCCAATCATAAATAATATGTTTATTTTGACAAATAGAGCTTATAAAATTGTCAAAATTTTGATTTAAAAATGGTTTTCCATCAAAAGGTAGTAAAATAATCTTATAAAAATATTAGTGTATTCCATGCTTAAGATTGGATTTATTCTCATTTTAAGTCTCTAAAACACTATCTAATTCATAAATAGACATAAATAATAATATCTATTATTCATTAATTACTTGTGATGTTACATGAACACTATAAATTATTATTATTATTATTATATGGAATGGTGTTTCATAAAGATTGATACATTATTTATGGGATTATATGCAAATAAATATTATTTTAACTAAATGAAATATCTATAAATATATGGTTATTTATGTTGTATAGGGTTAATTGAAAAAATAATGATTTGGGAATAGTTTTTCACAATGTACTTCTCTATCAAATTCTTTCATATATCCTCCTATAAAGAATGAGATGAGAAATAGATATTATTTCAATCCAAAAGAATCTTTTTAGGATCAATAGTAATAGCACAAGATGATTGATCTGCCTTTATAGAACCCAACATTTGATTGGTGAATTTTTGGAGGTCAAACGAGAATTTTTGGATCACCACTTGAGGTATTCTATTCACCGATACTATAGGTTAAAATAAGAAAATCTGAAAATGGTTTTATATGATCGACAACTTCATTTTAAAAAAATAAATATATCAGGTATTCCTTCATCAAATCTAATACAAATTAATAAAACAATTAACATGAAATTATCCTCCCTATATTTGGGGTTCACTTACTCAAATATTCAATGAAAAAATTATATTGGTCATGGAGTTTTTGTCGAGAAAATTTTGTGGTTAATCAATAAAATCGACAAAACCATCATGGTTATTTACCCCTCCATTGTTATTCTACTATTATCAAAGCGTTCATGTGTTATCAGAGAGGTCATGTTTTAAATATATAATTATTTATTTTATTGGTTCTCAATTATGAACTATGGTGGTAGGACATTTCAATTCATGAATATTCATTATTTAATTATATTTTAATTAATATTATTTAGACATATTAATAATCATTATTCAGTGCTTCATTTTTAAAAAAACTAAAAATGGATGAAGAATGACTATAGATTTCTTCCGGAAGTTCCAATTATTTTATCCAATAAAACTAAGTTACATGGAATGTAGTCAGATTACATGTTTCATACCCAAGATCACTTCACTTGGATATGTCACAAGATTCATCACATATCAAGAAGTAAGTACACATGGTGAATTTATGGTGCACTATGTGTAGCCCAGGTCATCCTTGCAGAAGGATTGTTCGGTTACATAGTTTATAGTTGGCACACATGTATTGTATCCTCTGTGTTTCAGTAGTGAAATTCGCACAAACTATTTGGTCAAATGCATGGTCAAACCCTCTTTTATACTGTAATACTAGGGAATTTATAAATTACACAACATTATGCTGGCATAAACAGTGTGTAGTTCATTATTTCATATATTTTAAATAAACACCAATCCATTAGGTGAGTTATGGTGAAGAACGAATAACAGAATACACAGTGTGTACCTAGAGTACAAATTTTCTAGTCTTGGATACGATGAACCCAGTGATTCCTTCTATATATTTCATGGAAACACAATAAACATGAAACGTGATGTGAAGTAGGTTAGTACATGTTTCATAGTCCATCTGAGGTACACACCGAATCCATAGGTTCTTATCCCAAGTACATGACAATCTATGTACATGGTGTGTAGCTCATAAGTACACGTCATGTTGAATCCTAATAATGGATGGAATTAAATTATAGTAAATTACTAATTCAAACATTAAAATATAATTATTATTATTGGAGCCCGATATGTTTTATAATTTAATAAAATTTTCTACTAATTATTAATTGATTGATTAATTTATTGTAATTATATTTAATTAATAGTTCTTCTATTTATTTTCCATAAATTAATTTATGATATATATCTCCATGATAATTTGAGTGGTCATTATGATAAAATGGATTTAATTTAATAAGTGAATAATATTATTTATTAATAAAACATGTATTTACTAAATTTTAGTTAGTGTACTTTCTTAAATATTTCATGTGTGCAACTGGTCATGATATTGACCAATATCTGTATAGGTGTTAGAATTGTATAATTTATTTTATTACATTGTTTTAAAAAATTTAATTGTTAAATAAAATATAATGGAATGCTTGTCATATATCCCTCCATTATTATGCTGGACATGTGTGTCCAAAGTAATTTATGCAATTTTCCTTAACTAATATTTTTGTTCCCAACACCTGTGTGTGAGTTATTAATACATGAGATAAATGGGGTATTCAATGATGTGCAGAGGTTATTCGATGAATAAATGAGATGACACAAAACCATTTGATACACAAGTGGATATATGGAATGTTGTAACTCCCACCAAGACCAATAGTAAAAGATTTCCCCTAGGAAATATATTGATTTATTATTCACCCAATATATCATCCATTATATAATATCATGATAACATCATTTAGTTTTTTACATATTTCTATCTTGTGAATTATTTATTTTATGGATGAAATAATTTGACCGCATCAATAGATAAACTAATATTAAATTATGGAATATTAATAAATGAATAATTCATAAAATGTTTTATCAAAATATAATTAATCACTCGATTAAAATCCACCTAATATTATCAGTACATGTAAAAGATAAAACAAGATAATATTTATTTATGATAAACAAAATACCTCAATTAAATATTATGACAAAATTGGCCTTCCCTTACTTTATTAGGAATGGAATCCATATATCATATCATTTGACCAACCATATTTGGGACACATTCATTTATCATGGTGTTCTATTGATGTTTATGGGTTGATTTTCCTATATTACATCAATAGAAGTATCCCTATTTAGAATTGATGTAACATAAGGTATGTGTTGAGGAAATACCACTTAGGATATCTAGATTAGGTATTTTACTCTGCTAGTCATTAACTATGAAACCATATATGGAAAAGTCATACCAACCAAAATAACATTATATAGCTTTAAAAGCACACATTGGGGTTATGTCAATGGTTATATTGATCCATGACATGATAATATCTTAGAAACTTAAAATTCTGGGTCTAATGGTGGAGGATATTGGAAAGCGATAATATAGTGTGGTAATTCATAAAATTAAATTCATTATATCACACATAAATTATAGTCAAAAGAATTATTAATAATGTAAACTTTTATATTTTTTAACTAATGAAAATTTCATCATCCACATTGAGAACCTGATGGTTCTAGAGTTTAATCTCAATCAAGAACTACTCACTGATCTCATTCATGCATCACTTGTATGAACCTGAGTTTTTAGAACGGGTCAAAATATCGACTCTGTTTAAATTTTTGACTTGTTTCTGAAGAAACAGGGAAAAATTTGGGAAGCTCTGGATATTTCTAGACTAGACCACATGTAATCTAAAGTACACTCCATGTATGTGTTAGAAATGTACCGGCTATGTGCTCGCTGAGTACATGCTGTGTGGTGACCGTGTAATACTTTTCTTCCACAAGGCGTGTAGTGTTGCTTGACACACTGTGTTCCTTCTTTTTGTGTACCGGTTGAGTTCAAGCAGTGTGTTGACCCATGTGTAGCATCCGAGTTGTGTGGTTACCTCTGCTTAAGTCAGAGTCTAGAAAAGGCTACTACACTGCGTGTATTACTTTTGTACACGCCATGTATTTTTATTTTTAATTGCATAAATGAAATTTTGTCACGTCTTATTTAGGAAAACAACATTTTCTTCCGAAACTTCAGAACAAGTCCATTCCGAAGTACTGAAAAATGTTTCATAGCCTAGAATCATCATCTAACATCCATTCTTCAATCCATTGGTGGATATGGGATCACAACTGTAAGGCTAAACACATTCACCCTATTCTATTCTTGATCCTTTGCCTCACATGTCACCGTTTCCATCTGATTGGAATAGTCGGGATTTTATGGAAACATAGATCTTCAAAGATCGGCTTCAAATTGGAGCTCGATATCAGATGTGCCTACATCTACGTGTCTCAAGTAGGTGGTGCATACCTTCTTTCGTGTTTTCATAGACCTTTGGGTGGAAGTACATAAAGAACGTATTTGGGTATTTTGAAAGAGACCCAAATTAATCTGCTATTGTGTATTGAATTTCTTATTAGACCTATGGAATGCCTTTGGGTATGCCCTTTTTTCCTATTTTTATTTAGTGTGGTCGGGCGAGGGGTCATTTCTCATTTAGGGAATTTTGGTTGGGGGTTCCAAAATGGTTATAATTGGTCTTATTTATTTAAAACTTGTATGTTTAATCTCGTAAATCATGATTATGTTGTTTAGAGGCATTCAAGACCTCCGTGCTACTGTGTGACAACTGTTTGATTAGTGCAATAGATTGTTTTTACAGTTTATGTGACTTATTTATAAGGGTTATATATGTAATTGCTGAATTGCATATGCTGGAACTCTTTGGGTTGTGTTGGGAATGACCCAAATATTCTTGAGTGATGTTGATCATAGGTTGGTCTTGGGCTGGGTTACATTAGGTTGTTCAGACCACGAGATTGGGTGTCATGGACGTCGGCTTGAGGCATAGTGAATGTCAGGAAGGGAATAGACCAAGTTACATGGAATGAAAGGCTATCAGACGTGAGCTGCATGGTTGTAGGGGCACGAGGTGTCAGAGAGGGTGTGCATTGGGAACTTATTTGGGTGATTACTGCTCACCCGGAATGTTGAGTAGTGTGCATACATAGAGACTTCGTGATGAGGTGGTTTTGACAATTCATGTGGGTAAAGGACCCTGTTAGTTGCGGTTTAGGTACAATTTGTTGGGGGTGCTTACCGTATGAATCCACATGGATGTTTAAGAGCCTTCAGGGGATAACATTGAGGCTACCGGGTTAGGAGAATAAGTTCTTCGTTATTTAAGGGCAGAAATTTTTGTTCCTCTCATTACCTAATTTGAGGGCATCCATCTTTGTCCCTCCAGTTACTTAATTGTGGACATGCATCATTTTTCCTCTTAGATACAATTTCTTGGGCGTTCCTTCGGGACATCGGTACTTGAAACACGTGGTGTCAGGGGGAATATGGTGTCTGGTTAAATGACAGAGATTCCAGTGTTGGCAGAAGCAGGTTACACTCCATGGTGGCTGCTGAGCACCAGTGGAGTTTTTGTTTCATTGTTTTCATCATACTGTTTACTGTTTTCTTTATAACTTCATTCCTACGTAAATACTTATATTAGGTATGCACTATTGGGTGGTATCCTACTATGATTCGTCTCACACCTTGAACAGGCCCTTTAGGGTGTGTGTAGACTTTATGGATTTATGTGCAGGAAAGACATCAGCTTCAGGAGATGGACTACATTAGTTATTGCGTGGATATGGTATGGACCTTGAGGTCTTGCCTATATGAAGATTATTTTGTCTCGCTTCCTTTCCTATGTCAACATGATTACTTGTTATGTAGCTATAGTTGGTTACACATATGCACCGTTTTATATATATGTATACGTTTAAACTACTTTGGATGCATGTTTTGTTGTTCGATAGTAGTTACTAGTGATCAAAACGCTTTCCTATTTACTTTCTTTTGTTGTTGTTTATATTTATTTCTTTCGATGTTTATCGATATTTAATGTGCTTCCGCTCTACAGGGTCTGGTTTGAGTCTTATATGTTGTTTATTCCACTGCATATTTATTATTATACTCGGACCAGTACTATTATTATCCCTTGAGATGGTATAGCCTCCCCAATGTACCTATAAAACCCTCTTTGCTAGTCGGAAGCCTTTGGAATTTGGGGAGGTGCGCCTAAGGTAGTAAAACCCGTCCCGTTTAGCACTGTTTAGGTGGATGTTTGGGTCCAGGTCATTACAAAGTTGTATCAGAAGAGTTTTTGACAGGGATTTAGCAGCAGTGTTTTTCTAGATACTAATGAGATTAAGACTTCTCTATTTATTTCAGCTAGTTTTACTGTATGGGATATGGTAGAATACATATAGTTTGTGACTGGAACTGGGTTTCTTTCTTGTGTTTGGGTGCCTGAAGCCCCAGGTACGAGGGGTGGACCAAGTTTCCATGTGTTGGAATTACCAATTGTTTTTTCTCAGATTATAGTTTATATGATTTCCACCATGGTGGCTATGTTGGTGTGTGATGTTATTGATTTTGTTATGTGACCCTTGACCTAGTGCGGTAAGGAAAAATTTGACCTGGTCCCGATATGGAAAGGTTGTCTGTTTGGATTTTGATAGGAACATTTTTTGTGAATTTTAATTCCATAATTTCATGCATGCTTTGTGAAGTGATCATTACATGTGAATAATATCAATTTTCATTCCATATGTTCTTTTGAAATGGTAAGAGGTGAAATTCTTGATAATATTACTTATTAATTTCAATGTGTCATGCCATGCTTTGGATATTTGTAAAATTGCATGTGGTAGGGTTTTCGGGTCTGGCTCATGAACGAGAACACAAGTACTATGGTTGAGGTGATTTTGATCACCAGGATTGGGTGACTCGATCCTCAGTTTGATGTAATGATATTTGTCTGGATGGGAAGGGCTTGAGGTCCTTTTGATACTTGGATCTGTTGAGGGATTGTAAAGAGGCCATGAGGTCGGTATGCCGTGGGCATGGTTTGCGATAGGGGAGAGTAATGTTAGTTGGTTTGTTTTGACACTTTACTGATTTCTTTATATGTGTTGAGTATATATTCTTATATATATATATATATATATATATGGGTTGTCTGACATTTTATGGTATTCAGCGGGTTCCTATTAGTCGAAAAAGATGGAGTGCCAGGCCAGAGATGATATAGCGCTGCAGGATCAGGTTCAAGATCTGGTGCAGGTAGAGTAGGAGATTTGGGTACATGCTCAGGGACAGGATCTGGTTCAGGATCTAGTGTAGGCAAGACAACAACCGGGTTTTGCAGTGTTCGGACCTTGGCTCGACGAGCAGCTCCGAGCTAGCTTGGTACATGTCTTGTAGGGGATTGACAGAGGTGTGCATGGTATAGAGTTATCTATGGAATATGAGAACTGGATAGAGAGCATGAAGATGATATTTTAGCAGCTTGAGATGCCTCCAAAGTGGAGGGTCATGGTGGCAACGTACATGCTGCGAGGATTGCCAAAGCGCTGGTGGGATATGTAGGTTAATGCTCACAAGAACGAGTGACTAGTCTAAGATAACATCAAGTATAGGTTTTTTGAGAACATTTATCCAGAGAAACTAAGGGCAAAGAGAGATCGAGAGTTCTTGAGCCTTCAGTAGGGAGACATTTCCATCATGGACTATGCACCTACTATAACTGAGCTGTCTCGCTTTGCACCTCATATGGTAAGCGATGACGTGGAAAGGGTGAGGTGTGTCGAGGATGGATTTTGACACGCCATTCAAATACTGGGGAATATTTTCCGGCTAGTTTTATTCTCATAAGTAGTAAATTAGGCACTCATAGCAGAGGTAAACCAGAGGGATAAGCCCTATGTTGGTTACGAGACAACTTTAGGTGATCATTCATATAGGAGGAAGTGAGGACGAGATGAGTTCCAGCATGGCAGTCAGGCCAAGGACTCAGCTAGACCACATCATAGTAGTTATTCTGTGGTTTTATTTCAGTGTATGCAGCCAAGACATGTTCAGACTCAGTGTGATAGGCCTCCAAAGGATTCTCGGGCATGTGGATAGGTCAGGCATCCTGAGAGGTTTTGCAGGCAGCCTTATCAGACATCTGGTAGACAGGTACCTGGACAGATTGTGGCATCTGGAGTTGGTTCAGGTACGATACCACGAAAGGGAATCTGAGTTTCATCTGCATGCGGAGGATTTGATAGAGACAGTGGGACCCTGCAAAGGGGTCACCAGTCAGTGACTGGACTAGCACCGTAGGGAGGTCATCCATCTGGCAGCCGTACTTCATGCAAGGTGCATGCTGTGGAGCTGCGAGGGGCTAAGTAGGATAATGAGATAACGACGGTTATAGGTACATCGTGAGTGTGCTCATGACTTCCTTGTTTCTTTTTTTCATGACCTGTTTATGTATGTCTGTTTTTAGTGAATAAGGTGCATAGGATTTATGTGGACTGACTAGATGATGGTCAGTGGGATTGGCGCCATATCAGTTGTGTGATATATTTGTATATATTTATGAGATGCCTGGCCTCTGGGCATCAAGGATGCGGGTTACATGAGGTGCCTTGGGCATAGGGGCATTGAGTATGTGGGTTACTTGATGGGCCTTAGGCATCAGGGCATCAAGAATGCGATTTACTTGAGGTTCAATGGGAAATGAGGCATCAAGGATGAGGGTAAATTGAGGTGCCATGGGCATCGGGGCATCAAGGATGTGGGTTACATGAGATGTCATGGAATCAGGGCATTGAGGATGTAGGTTACTTGAGGTTCTAGGCACCATGTTCATTTTGAGCATCCATAGGATGCAAGACCTCGTGGAGGCAAACACCGATGCTGTGCGAGATATGTTGGGTGTTGAAAACCACACGGGATCACCAATTAGGTGTAGGGGTGATGATGCATCATGATAGGACCATGAGTTTGGGAACCAATTTAGTGAACCTATTCTTGATTTGAGTTTCATTGGGTTGAGGCTGAGTTAAGAAAATCCAAAGGTGGGGAGCCCCTTGAAGAATTTTTCCACAACCTTTAAGATCGGGGTAGTCTGAGTTACTTTGATCGGGGTGGTATATTTGGTTCCATCTCTAGGTTTTTTTAGATAGCATGGGGATGATCTTTGTTAATGTGGGGAGATTTTAAGAACATGAGTTTTAAGAATGGGTCAAAATCCCAACCATGTTTGAATTTTTGACTTATTTCATAGAAAAATGGGAAAAAACTAAGACGTTCTAGAAATATCAAGACTACACGCCATGTACTCTAAAGTACATGCCATTTTAGGGTTAGGCATGTACCATCTGTGTGATCACTGAGTACATGTCGTGTGATGACTGTGTAGCAATTTTCTACTACAAGACATGTAGTGTCACTTCACTTGCCATGTATCCACTTTTCTGTGTACCTGCTGAGTTCGTGCTGTGTGTTAACTCATTAAAAGCATTCTAGATTTGTGTCTACCTCCACTTAAATCGGAGTACAGACAAAGATACTACATATCATGTAGTCCTTTTGTACATTCTGTTTATTTTTATTCACTAAAATGAAAGAGCATTGTGACTTATTTTGGAAAACAACTTCTTATTCCTGAACATCAAAACAAGTCCTTTCCGAAGTTCTGAAGAACATTTCCTAGACTAGAATCATCATATGACATCTATTCATCAATCCATCGGTGTCTGCAGGATCACAACAATGATGATAAACCCACACACCCATTTTTATTCTTGATACTCTTCCTCACACGTTGTAGTTTCCATCCAAGTGGAATTTCCAAGATTGGACAAAAATGTAGATCTATGAAGATCGACTTTGAATTAGAGCTCAATATCAGATGTGCCTAAGTCTATGAGTCTCTGATATGTGTTCAATACCTTCTTTCAAGTTTTTGTAGACCATTAGGAGGAGCAAATTAAAGTGCGTATTTGGGTATTTTGAGAGTGATCCTAATTTATCTGCTTTTGTGTATTAAATTGCTTATTAGGCATGTGGAATGCCTTTGGGTATGCCCTTTTCTAGTTTTGTTTGAGCAAGGCCGGGCAGGGGGTCATTTCTCATTTAGGGCATTTGGGTTGGTGATTCCAAAATGGTTATAATTGGTCTTCTTTGTTTAGAACTAGAATGTTTAATCTGGTAAATCATTATTATTTTTTTTAGAGGCATTCAAGACCTTAGTGCTGCTATGTGATAACCTTTGGGTAAGTGAAAAATCAACTGTCCAGATTGTTTTGCATGTTTATGTGACTTTTTTTGAAGTGTTATATATATAATTTTGGAATTCTATATGCTGGAACTCTTTGGGTTGTGTTGGGAATGGCCCAGATATTCTGGAGTGATGCTGATCACATGTTGGGATTGGGTTAGGTTACGTTGGGTGGTTTTTACCACGAGATTTGGTGTCAGGGACGTCAGTGTGAGGCAGGGTGACTGTCATGTTGGGCATGGCGTGGGTTAAATGGATGGAAAGGCCATCATACTTGCCTCGTATGGTCGCAAGGGAATGAGGTGTCAGAGAGGTTGTGTCTTGGGAACTGGTTTTGGTGATTACTGCTCACCCGAAACTTTGAGTAGTGTGCACACATAGAAACTCCATGATGAGGTGTTTTTGACCACTCGTGTGGGTAGAGGCCCCCTGTTAGTTGCGGTTTAGGTACAATTGGTTGGGGGTGCTTGTCATTTGATTCCACGTGAAAGGTGATCATCCTTCATGGGATAGCATTGAGGCTATCGGGTTGGGGGCATAAGCTCGCCATTATTTTAGGGTAGAAATCATTGTTCCTCCATTTAATTTATCTGAGGGTAGACATCGGTGTCCCTAAAGTTACTTACTTGAGGACATGCATCATTGTTCCTCTGGGTTACTATTTCTTGGGTGTGCCTTCAAGACTTCAGTAATTGAGACACGCGGTGTCAGGGGGCATATTGTGTCAGGATACATGACAGAGAATCTCATGTTGGAAGATGCAGGTGACACTCCATGGTGGCTGCTGAGCACCAGTGGAGTTTGTATTTATTTATGTGCATCATAATGTTTTCTGTTTTCCTTATAATGGGGTGTATGCTTAAACAATTATTTTAGGTATGCACCATCGGGTGGTATCCTACTAAGATTCATCTCACACCATGCATGGGCCCTTCGGGATGCATGTAGACTTTATGGATTTACGTGTAGGAAAGATTCCAGCATCAGGAGTTGGATTGCATTAGCTGTTGCATCGAGATGGTATGGAACTTGAGGTCTTTCCTAGAAGGATATTATTTCAACTTTCTTCTTTTCGTGTATCAGCATGCTTACTTGTTTTGTAGATACGGATGGTTATCCATTGGTGCCTTTTTATATATATATATATTTATGACCTTCTTAGGATGCATGTTTTGTTGTTCGGTAGTAGTTACAAGTGATCAACATGCTGTCCTATTTACTTTCTGCTGTTGTTATTTATATTTATTGCTTCCACAGTTTATAGATATTCAAAGTGGTTCCCTTCTGTGGTTTTGGTTCGAGTCTTCTAATTCATTTATTTCACTACATATTTATTATTATACTAAGACCAGTACCATTATTATCCTCTGAGAGGGTATAGCATCCCCACTATACCTATAAGACCCTCGCTGGTATTCGGCAGGCTTTGGCATTCCGGGAGGTGTGCCTAATGTAGTATCACCCGACTCGTTTATCACTATTCGAGTGGCTGTTTGGGTCCATGTACTTACATCAGTCCACCAAATAATTTCAAAATTTGTTTGTTAATATTATTATATAAAAAATTGAAAAGAATCTACCATACGTAATAACATTTCTTCATCCTCTTTAAATGGATACAATGTGTGAAAAAACATTCTATATTTATGATGAATAATAGGGAAGGTAAAGAAAAAAGTTCTATGTAAAAAACAACTTCATAGAAACATTCAAAGAATAAAAATATCAGTGAATATTCAAGTTTCTGTGATGTTTTGTGTTTTAGATGTGTAAAGAAGCATCACTGAAGAAAAACTGAACCTGATAAAAAATGTAAATTGGAATCTTCATGTGTGTTTAATAATTGGTGAAATGTATTTGTTTCTATAAATTTGGTACTAGATATATTGTTTTTTCATAAAATATGAATTAAAATATAAGAACCAAGTTGATTTAGATTGATTGAATAAGGGGAGTCCGATATACACGAATCCAACTAATCTAAACATACTATTGTGGCTATCGGGGACTACCAACTCACGTTACCAATGAGAATGATCTTAGTATCAAAATATTGTTATTATGTGAATTTTGTTACCAAAAACATTATTTTTATATCATTAATTGATAAAAATATATTATTTTCTACATTTGAGAATAAATATTACTTATTTTATAAAGATAGCATATGTTTTGGTAAAGAAACTTCAAATATCATTCTTCCTGTGTTGGACTGCACAAACCAAGTACTGACAGTTGATAACGAAAAAACATCAGATGACTCAAACCACAACCATTTGTGTCATCCCCATCTATGTCATGTAAATGAATTTTTTTCATACTAAATTATAAAAAATCGATATTTATATTCCATTGAATGAAAAACACATAATGTATGTTATAAATTTTTGTGAAGAAAAATTTATAAAGACCTATTTATTTGAAAATGTGAAAGCGGAAAATAGATTCTAGAATTAGTTAATACTAATGTTTGTGAGCCATTTCTAGTTGAAGAAAGGGGTGAATAATCATACTTCATAATTGTTATTAATGAGTTGAGTAGATATTGATATTTCTACTTGATGAGTTATAATTCATATTACAATGATTGATCCAGTGAATAAAAGAATGAATTTGAGAACTACCTTATTAAAAAGAATAAGAAACTCCTCTCATATTATGGTGGGGAATATTCTAATCAACTATTATCTAATTTTTATGGGTGTTTGTGATTCTCTATCAGTTCAACATTTATAAACCTCAGTGGAATGGTGTAAGTGAAGGGGGGAACTACAACTTATTTGACAAAATGAGATCAATGATGTCTCATGTGAGTCCTCCATTATACTTTTGGCGAAATATTTTTATGAAAATTTTATAAATGATAAGAAAAGTACTAACTAAATTATAATAATGTATACCATATAAAATTTTGAATGAAAAGAAACTTGTGTAATCATACTTACATGTGTTAGGTAGTGGAGTATTTTTATGGCCTCTTCAGGTAAAAAAACTCACCCTGAGGTATAAAATGTTTCTTTATAGAATACCACATTGAAAAAGATATATTTCCTATAATATACTTTAGAAAAAAATAGTATAGCTAAAATAGATTAAGTATTATTTTATATGGATATCATATCAAAAATATATAGTGTGAATGAAATTGACATCAATGAAATGCATTCTCAATGTATACAAGAGTTGTCTTAGTAATAGATTCCACAAATCACCATGCTAGAGGATGTCATAAAGTCAAAAGTATTATATATGTGTATAATAAATGTTAGAAAACTATATTAGAATGGTTTTATAGCTATCAATAATGATTACTTGTTATTAGTTGATAATAATGATCCTCTTACATACAAGGATGATGTAATTATCATAGATGATTCCATGTGGCAAGAATACATGATTTATAAAATGGATTCCATGTAGAAAAATCAAGTCTTTATTTTGGTATATACTCTACTAGATATAAATATCATTAATTGTAAATATGTATTCAATATTAACATGTACATGGTTGGAAAATTCATCACCTATAAGGAATTACTATTTGAAAAGGGTTCAAACAGTTCCAGGAAATCGACTACAGTCAAAACATTATATTAGTATCAATGTTGAAATCAATCAGAATTTAACTTTCCATTAATGATTTCTAGGACTATGAGATTTAGAACTTGGAAGTCAAAGTGGCATTCAATAAATGGATCCTACATGATGATGTATATATGACTGAAACTCAAGGAATTTTAAAACCAAAGGATTCCAATTGGGTTTGAAAATATCAATGGTAAATTTATGGGTTAACAAAAGAATCCTACTCATGATAAATTTGGGTTGATGAATCCATAATGGAATTTGGTTTCATAAATAATGATTATTATACATGATACCATAAATTGTTTACTGGTAGTGAAATAATTTTTGTAACGTTATATGTTAATGACATACTACATATTTGAAGAAAAATATGAGTCTTACAACTTGTTATGACCTGGTTGAATAAATTGTTTTCTATGAAGGAATTAGGTGAAGCAATATATATAAATGTGATCAAAATCTGTCATGATAGATCTAGGAGTATAATCATCCTATGTAATGTTACATATATTGTCCATATAGTGATGATATTTAGTATAGAACAATACAAGATGGGATTGTTCCTAATGTCACATGGAATACACCTTTCCTATAAAATTATCCTCAAATTATAGAGGAAATACCAAGGGTGGAAATAATTCCATGAATGTCGGAGATTTTGTTAGATGTGTATAATATGCTATGTACTAGAATATGTTTTTTATACACTCAATTTTTCCTATAAAGATATAAAGATAACCCAAGTGCTAACTATTGAATAACATTTAATAACTTCCTTAAGTGTATAGGGTGTACTAAGGATATGATACTTGTCTATGGACAAGATGATGACATTAAAATCAAATGTTATATAAATTTTTATTTTCAAATGGATTATGAAGATATGATAACTTAGACAATATACATCTTCAATATAAATGGAAGTGATGTGAGATAAAATAGACCAATGTAATTTTTGGTCCTAGATTCTATAGATGAATCAAAATATATTGAAACATTTTTCGTAGCTAAAAAATCTTTATGGATACAAAACAATTTCTATGATCTTGATGTGATTCCTAAAAGTAAAGACTCTATCACATAAAATTATGATAATACCATAGTGGTTTCCCTTGATAAGGATCCAAGGTCACATAACAGGATGAAGAATATAAATTGGAAATATCATCTCTTGAGTTTCATCTTCTCATAGTGATTATGTAATAGTGATTATAATATCCATATAAGAAAATGTACAGTACCCATCGATTAAATAATTTATTTTGAGTAAACATGATCATAATGTGTGGTTAGGAAGACTGAAAGTTATGAGTAGTTGGATTAAGTCCATGTGGGAGTTTTTTTTAGTTTTTGTTCTAGAACCAGCATTTTTTAATTTAACTACATGTATATTCAAGGAATTGAATGTTAACAAAAAAAATATTACATAATTTTCGTTATTCGACATCAATTTGATGTAGTAATGACCAAGGATATATGTCATAATGATAAGGTCATAGATGTTCCTTTATATGATGAGAACCTTATTATTATAAAAAAATGTTATTATATATAGTTCTATAGTTAGGTAATGAACTATAATACAAAACATAGTATATAAAATGTCAGGTGTGAATAATCCTAAGCATATGAGACTTCTTCTTAGGAAGTTCACACATGGTAATATAAAGGATGGGAAATTATGAGATCAAACATGCTAGTAGAAATTCTATATGATTTGGTGTCAAAAAATATTAATAATTATGAGACTATGTAATGGTACTTATATTTTAATATTATCAATAATGATTTCCATGACTTATGGACTTAGATTTACTGACCAAAACTGTGATGATGTAGGTTCTTGGGAAGTAGTATATGTTGGTCGCATCTCAAACGATGTATTTTTAATGGATTAATAGATGTTGAATTTATTACATTCCATATTTTTGGAATTTTTTATCATATCACATTGATTGGAAAAGAGTTATCATATTAAATTCCATTTCTGTTATATAATGATGTGTTTATTTCAAATATTCAAAGAAAGACGTATCAAGTATAAATTTTGATGACACAAATGTGAAACCAGGATGCTAATATTTTATAACAAATTTATTAGATTACTTAGTGACAATTAATATGTGTTGGTTGACTATGTGACATTAATTTATTTCTATTGGGTGTCATGACCCATTCCTTGATAGTAGTGTGGGACTTTAGGAATGTCTGCTTAATTCTAACAAGAGAGAATCCTGGAGAGTCAAATACAAAATTTTTTATCTATATTAAAATTAATTTCAATTTAATTATTGGAATAAACATTATTCTCATGATAGAAGAATAATTTTATTCAATTTTTATTGAACATATAAATTAAATAAATATTTATTCTCTATATTTTGAATAAAATATATTTATTTTATTTATTAAATCTTTTAAAATATTTATTATGTAATTTCTAGATAAAGTATTTATTAATGAATAAAATATTTATTATTATATTCAATAAATACTAAATTGTTAGAGAAAACCAAGTTAGGTCTCCATGATAAATATATATTTACAATCTAGAAAAATAAAATCTATCATTATGCCAACTAGCAGGTTCCATAAAATAATAATAATATTATTAGACATAGGTTTTAGAAAATATAATTATAATATTTAATGGTTGTTATGAAATTAAAAAATATTTTAACCTAACCCTATAAATATAAATAGATGGTTACATCTATTTTATATGTTGAATTGAAAAATTGAGAACTATGAATTTATGGGCACAATGGACATCTCTCATGAATTATTCCATCTCTCATCTCATGAATAATGAGAAGAATAAGTGGTAATTCATCACTCCAAAAGGAACTTGTTATGATCAAGAGGAAAAATTAAAAACATTTGATCTATTGTGCAATCACCCAACATTCCATTAGTGATTTTTTATCAGAGGATCACATGTGAGTCACTACTAGAGTGATTACACCCTTGGATCATATAAGTGAAATAAAGGTAATTAGAAAAGGTATTTGAAAGATAAAAGTATTCATCATAGTAAGATCCTAAAATCAAGTATTATTTTTTTAGTTATAATATAAATTAATTATATATTTAATTTTCAAATATCCTCACAATGTTTTGGTTTCCCTTATGTCAATATTAGGTAAAAAAATTTCATTGGTCAATGAGTTTATGTCCTGAACAATATTTGTATAATCCATCGAATCGATAAAAACATTTTGGTTATTTCTCTTAGAACGTCTCTTATGGTAAACCCAGAGCCTCCAGTTAACTCTCTCATTTTGACTCAACTTCCACCTATGGGTACAATAATCCTTAAAAAATTTCTTGCATCGAATAATTTGTTTAAATACGTAAAATAGAGGAATATATTGATATACATTTTTAAATGAATCCATGATCTATTTATCAATTTCATTATGAATTTTTTTTGGATTAAATGTGACATTGGAGAAAGGGATGAGAAAATGATAGATTATGAGAATCCTAAATGAGAACATCTTTTTATTTTTTTATTTTTTTATAATAACATTTTTATTTGGATTCAAATATATATTTTTCAATATAATGAAATATTTATTATGTAGAATAATTATAAGGATAAATATATTAACCAATATGAAGTGTAATGGAAAAATTTTACAAGTTATTTTGGAGTGGAAATATTTTGGTATTGTATTTTACCAAAACGAATAATAATTATCTTAATGTTTTTTTCATATTTTACTACTTAGGTTTGAAAATCATGTATTTTTATTACTTTATATATTGGAACATGGGGTTTTTTATCTCATTTTTTTCACCATGTCCTTGAGCCTTGGTTCATATTTGGGAGGAAGAGTAAATTTTCCATGGGAATATAAAGGATTAGAAGGATGACTACATTTTTTGTAATGATACCATTTCGTTTTGACATAGCATGACAAGCCCATGTATCGATACATTGATTGTGTTTTCCACCCAATATTTAGGTATTTATTGATATTTTCATGATATTTTCTTGATTGAAGGATGGTTATTACTAAAATTGATTCCTTGGAAATAATTTATCATGATATATAGATGAATCATGAAGTTGGAGGAATTTACTAAATAAATGGGTGTTATCATCATAAATACCATAATGTAAATTAACATCAAGATATTGTGAATTAATGTGATAATTAGCCATTTTCTAAAAGTGTTATGATTTTTTCAATTTTACTATCCCAATTTTTTGATAAGGATGAAAGGTTTTCCTTATATACTACATTAGTGGTTTCTATCTCATGTGTACCATATTGTTGTGAATCTAGTACCATATTGGCCATTCAGTCAAGAGAGTTGGTAGAAGTTTTCTCCACTAGAGTACCACTAGCTGTAAAATCTATCATTCAATGATCCATGGGGAAAATTACTTCATAAAAGTATTTAATTAGAATTTTTTTTCATTAATTTGGTTGTGGGGGAAACTAGAGAGATATATTTTGAATCTATCCAATTATTCATGAATGTTCTCTAGGTGTTGTTACCCAATTCAATATATTTCATTACTAATAGATGTAGTTCATGATTCTAGGAAAGTATTCTCTAGACATGTAGTTTTATGTTAATTCTATCCACCAACTGTGGCAGGTAGATAGTATAGACAATATTTCGAAACCCCATCTAAGTAGGAATTAAAATACCTAAATTTTAATTGGTCCTCAGACATGCCTTGGTGTTTCATGGTACAACACACTTTCTAAAACTCCTTCATATATTTGTGAGCGTATGCACAATGAAGACCTTGTAATTTTTTGAGGAGGTGTATAAGGCACAATCTCGGCTCAAATTTTTCTTTTTTATGGTGTTGGATGTGTGTACATTATAATCCCCATCAAATCTGGTCAATCACTTAAAGGATTATTAATTTAAAAATTTGAAATCATTCTCTTGATTTAGTTTGTACCACTCCTGGGTTATGAAAGTTGATATTATACTAGTGGATCCTTAATGGGTTTTTCTTGATCTACCAAGGAAGATCAAAGGATTTTGAGAACATTTTTTTGGGATTTTGGGTTCTATTTAAATTTATATTATTTTCGTGATCACGTCATTCAAATAAATTTGATGGTGCAATAATTTTTTATTTTTTAATAATTCACAAATTTATATGAATTAATAATAAAATAATAAACATTAAAATACTACATTATAAAATAGAAGTGATATTAAGAAATAAAGATGGAGAGAGAATAAAAAACCAAAAAAATTATTAACAGGAGAAGTTGAAGGGAATTAATTAAATTATAAGAAATCAAAATAAAAAATTATAACAAAAAAATTTTAAATTCACTGGAATGGGTACCAAAATTTGATCACATTATCAAACTTCAAAAATTAGATATTTGGATTTTACATTATTTTTTTGAAGTATAATAGGAAACCTATGTCATCTAAATAAATATGTACATAGTTTATATTAAAATAATGTTTTCAATTATAAAAAATGATAGTAGTTTTATTGAAATTGGGGGGGGGTGTTAGAGAGTTACAAAATTATGAAGTTAAAGTGAATGATTTCAAATAATTAATGAGAATGTGACTAAACTGTTCAATTCCTTTGATTTCCATCGACCATTTATTAAATGAAAATGTTTTTATCTTTTAATACATGATTTTTCAATACTAAAAAAATATTTTTATGTCAGATAAACAAGGATTCCTCTTAGGTTTCCATTTCAAAGGAAATGTGGTTCTATGGTATCATCGATGATAAAGTGATTTGTGTCCAATTTCAAAACCTAATGTACTCAAGTAAAAATATGAGAAATTATATGTTTCGTTATATTTTTATGTTATTTTAATCAATATTCCAAAAAAAACTATTTAATATTTCATTGGTGTGACAATGTCGATTAAATCTATTTATACGATCCACACAAATATAATGCTTGAAAAAATTGAATGGAGAAAAGGTTATAAGAGTGGGAATCCATGAATATGATCTATTAAATCCAATTATTACATAAAATTACAAAACTAAAATATAATATAATAAATGATAAATAAAAATATATTAAAAATTTATAAATTAAAATATCATTCAACAAATCACAATCATGAACCTTGATATTTACATTATGTTCGTCCCCAGATGATCACAAGAAGAATAAAAAACCACATAAAGGGAGGAAATTATATAATAGGAAAATAAACATCCCATGAACACCTCACATACTCTTTTGATGAGAATACAATGATAATGGAGTAGATGAGGATTTTTATTAATATATTCTATAATAAAATGACAAATGTAGTCGATGTTCTATAGGTAGAGGTGATTTGTCCAAGGAAGAGTTTTTTATCCATATGATGAGAAAGGATGACTAAATTATCCTCTTGGTATTCAATTAATATTATATATATATATGTTTCATTGAGTTATATTTTAATTGGAGGTGGAATCATCCTAAAATAGAATATATATTCCATGACATGTCCCAATTACATAATGTAGGTCCAATCGACCACACAAATATTTTCTTCTAATTTAGTCCCATGGGGAATTTTTTGATTGGATCTATATCTTAGTCCAGTTTGATATTTTATATCCCATGTAAAGAATAATTCTAGAAAACTATTTTTGAATTTTTAATTCGAGTAGGAAATTTTCTCATAAAAATACACGCATGTTCTCTATTTATAACAAAATGTAATATGGATCTTATGAATCTATGTTCAAATAATAAATAAAAAAAATTATATTTAGTGAAAATGGATTTAATAATTCGATACTAAAACCCATAAAACAATTTAATTATTATATATAAAAGGTAAAAATAAAAAATATATCTCCGTGTGATCATGGTGTGTGTAATTTCGCTTCATAGTGCTTAGACCAATCAGATGTGATAAAAATCCTGGCTGAGTTATAAAAATTAGGTAATGGTGGAAAGAAAATGGATAGTCTCGAGAAACCACTAATCATATAGAAAATTATGGGTTTGTCACCATTCCATTAAAAAATATACATAGGATGAATTTTTTCCATGTTTAAATGATTGGATCCACTAAAATGTTTTCAAGAGTATATGGGGATAGAGAATATTTTACTTTAGGGTGAAAACATACCACTTGAAGATTATAGGTGGGATAGATAGATGGAATATTTTCAAATAAAAAAATAAAGCCTCCTTTTATGATTTCATATACTTATTACCAACATCCAAGAGTTTTTTTTGTGATTCAAATTCTCATTGTACTTTTATGATATAAAGGAAGAGAATAACAAAACAATTATTTGAATACTTTAGTTTAGGAATAGACATGATTGGGTTGTTATAGAATGTAAGAAATTGTGTAAAGGAAGATGAGGATTTGTATATGGATTTGGGAAAAATGGTTTCTTCATCTATATGTGTCTAATTATAACAATAATCAATCTATACATAGTTATTATAAGAAAGTATGTGCTATCCTATTTTATAGTCAAATATAGAGGGACCTTACATGAATAAGGAGCCCATATAATGGGAGGGGGATTTTATGAGAATTGAGTTTGTAATTGGGTCCATGTTAGTCAGTATAAATATCACTATATATCCTATAATAATAATAATCATTCCACACATAGTTCTTATAAATGACATAAAATTATCACCCTCTTCAGGGATAATTAGGTAAACCCCAATGTGAATGGGTGATGTTTTCAATTCTCGGATGTTAGTTAGAATAAAAATATGATTAATTTTTTTGTTGGGTCTAAAGTAGGTGATTTAGATGTCACTATGAATCATTTGGTAAATATAATAGATCTACCCGTTGTTCTTATAAAATATCATATCTGTATATATATCTTATATGTAGGGGTGATTTAAATGATTTTTTATTATTGTTAAGACATGTATAGGAAATGCATCATGGACTGAGGCCAAAAAATATAACGAGATAGGTAATATGGAATGAAAAAATAATTCATATTTTGTTCTAATATAGGTGATCACGAAATTATTACATTTATTATGAAAACTGGAAGAAGGCCACACATAGTTCATAGAAAATGTTATTATTAATCTATTTCATATGCTGGGGAAAATGAAATGATGAGTGTACTAGTAAGAGTTGGAAAGTCAACATTAATATGTGATGTATATGTGTGAGGATAAATTTAACTAGTTCTATAGTAACAAAATTATATTCAATGTCCATTATTGAATGAGTTATAGACTCAAAAAAACTATAACAGGGTGGATTTTTTGTTTTAATTATATCAAAGGCTTTATCTAGGTATGAAACTCAAGGATCATTATATATCTAATAACAACATTAATAAATTCACACATTTATCTTGGATTTAACTGTATATTTATCCAATATTATTTTTATGAATGGAGAATCTATACATTTGGGAATATTATATATATCTCACTCAAATTGAAGGGAAGCAAGTCATATGAATATGACACTATGTATTTTAAGGGTCATGTGGGATGGATCTTCAAATCATGCATTTATGGACATGAAATATAGATTATATGTTGTTTTTTAAGTCATAAATATAAGATATTAGAGATATGGCCTCTATAAATATCTCGACCATGTAAAGGGGGAAATAATATTGTTTCACCCTAGTTACACGTCGTTGGGGGGAATTATGATATGAACTATTGATGTATTATATGAAAGTAAAAGTGAGAGTTTTATGAGGGTGAAATTTGTTACTAGGTCTGCTATAGATGTTCTTAATGTTACCACATATCCTGTGATAATAAAAATCAATCCACAACCAATTCTCATGTATGGATGGATTTTCAATCCTATTTAGAACTATAGATGGGTAAACCATACATAAAGAACTATTTCATGGATCAAACTATCGTATATGAATAATTTTAAAATGAAAATACCACTACACATAGTTTACTTGTCATTTAAGGTGGAACTCCATGTCTGGAATTTTAATTTCATGTTATTGGGAAGATAATTATTTGCAGTTTAAGGTCATGAGATGCAGACTTTATTGTCTTCTAATTTAATTTCATATTACTAAGTCCATTTCCAATCAGTTTAAATTTCTACAAAATGGACTTTTATGTGAATCTATGATAAGTATTTTGTAATAAACCATATGTTAGTGGAAAGTGTGACATTTTCCATATCCATTATGTTTATGGTGTTAGATGTGTTTGAGTAGAACTTATGTATGATATAATAACATTCCCAATTATAGTCAACCACCAGGCCCATATTTTTAAAACAAAAAAATACAAATTTATTCATGATTCTATTTTATGTTAGCTACATTTATAAATATTGGTAATGTATTTACCCATGTTTCAAAAAATATATCGTAAAACATGGTGTAATTAATGTTTTTCATGTTTAAAAATATAGTTAACCACATTTTTGTGAAATGTTGGTAAGTGTTAAAATCATGACATCCATTTCTCTAAATATAGGTATTGTTTTTAAAAAACATAATATTTCTTTTTTTAGTGTGTTAGTATTGAACTCCATTATATCCTCCATATCACCCTTATGTAACATCCCTTTACGTTCTTTTAGTTTCTTATCATCTCTTTTTATTTTCTTCTCTATTTAGGTGCATTTTGGGACTACTAAGGATGTTGATGATTTTTTGTGAAAATTGATCTAATGTTTTGTGATTTATGTTTTCTATAATTAAAGGTGTATGGGTATAAATGTGAAAAGGGATTGAAATGATATACATTATGGTTTAGGGTGACTTGGGGTCTATTTCCATGTTTTTATATAGAATCTTATTACTGAATGATTTCACCTCATGAAAGGGTTAGATAATGTGAATATATTATTAGGATAATTCCCTGAATGGGTTCATAGGTTGAAATTTTTACACGTCTTGAAAATTTTCACATCATTAAAAAGTTGATTGCAGTTATTTTTTCCCATGTGATGCATTTTAATGTATATGCCTTTCATGGATTACACATCATGAACATGGGATTTATGTAATGTCATGTATGCAGCCTGTAGATTTTAAGCACTACACATATGAATTAATTTTCATTTTATTATAGCATCCACTATTTAAACATATGAGCTCTCCTATGTGATTTTGTAGTTATATAATCTTTATGAATAGTTCTATTTGGAGATTGATCTTCATGTTGGTTTCACTACATATCTTCAAGTTATTAAACGTTCTGATTCTTCATTATCATTGGTTTTATAATCATAGTTGTGTTATTTTTTCAAATATCTTGGTCTTGTGGTGTTCTTTCTATTGATCCTGTCTAGATCTGTTGTGTGATCTTCTCCTTGAGGAAGGTATTCATGTTGTTTATAGTGAGACATATGAGTTTATTGTGAAATATGTTGCTTTATCTTCTCACCAGATTTAATTTCTTATTTAATTCATTCTGAGATGTGATGATTTATTTTAGGACCCATGTTGTTTCTTTTTAATTATTTTGTGTTGGTGGATCCCATTGTAGGAATCTATGAGATTATTTTAAGGAAGGAATGTCCCCATCAAGCTTCTGTTGGATGAATTGTATTAAAATAGATTTAAAATTTATATTAAAAATGAAATTCCATGTTTTATTGATTTATTTGTTTGTGTGATAATGGGTTTTTGAGAAAATATTGTTTTCCACATGATTTGGTAAAATAAATGGAATTTTCAAAATATTTTTTAGTGGATTTTTGAAATGGTTTTCAAAGAATAGATTTTATGAATTGGTTATGAAAATATATCACTTAAAAGCCTTACAATCTTTGGTTGAAGGCATAGAAATAGGCCTCCTCAGGTGGTACTATTGGGGGGGTCACTCATGGGGTGTTCCTCTGCTTCTTAGAACCATTATTCCATGGACTTATTAGACTTTTGGGTAGGTTAAATTTCTATTATATCCACAACTCTCTATATTTGATGCATATACTTGTAGAGTTGATATATGTGATTTTCTATTTCTTGGTATGAGTTTTCTAGCTATCATGAACTATTGTCATCCTTGCCATGATGTTACTTCTATTTTGGTTTGTACTTCACTGTCTTTGATATGTTACGTGACACATGATTTGGTTTGACTATATTGATATATGTTATATGATTTGAAAATGTTTTACCTATATTAATTGGAAATGTGGAAAATGGGGATTTATTTACCATACTTTTGATATAATGTTTTTAATTGATTATCAGGAATTTTTTTCTTTAAATATGAGTTTTGTCAGATTATTGTGCAATGACATGATATGAAACACCTATGTGATATCCTACTAAGTGTATTTAGATCACAACTTATGCACCCCTTCATTGGTGAATAATGCTTGTTATATATTTTAAAGCATGAAAAGGCAAGATTCCATTATGAGGTTGTATGGTTTATGTTAGTTGTGTCAGGGTAGTTGGTGGTGAGATGGTGGGAGTTTTATGAACCTCTCACATGTAGTATCTATTTCAGTTTTAGTTTAACTTTTCTATTAGACAAGTTACTTGGAATTTTTTTAGATTTTTGGAGTTTTATTGCTTTGTCCTTTTCCTTTTTTTTCTATGGACTATATTTATTTTTTACTCTTCCTTTTTCCTTCTAATGATGAATATATATATATATATATATGTAATGTAATCTTATTAAGGATAGGTTAAATAATTCTCACTTATTTTAGGGTCATTCCTAGGTTCTAGTCACCAACCCATGGGGATCGAGAACACCCTTTAGGTATTTGGAAGTTCAGATTGAGTATCATTTTTAATGGTATCCATGTCAGGTTCATGAAAATTTTGTACCAAGTCATGGTTGTGCTATGGTTTTTGAATTTGGTAGTCTATTGAAAGGATTTTTGGGACATGAGAGGTAGATTGTAGTGAGTCCATGGATAGAAATTGTTGTGATGAGACTCATGTTACCATGGGATGTTGGGACATGTGTCTCTTACTCTAAGTACGTGATCATAATCTTGATTTTTTATTATGGTCTCCAATTTTTAATAATGATTATCTAGTTTTATGATTTTTACTTCTATTTTGGTGTGTAGTGGTGTGTCTCCAAGACGACTTCCACAGGTTCCTCATGAAGGGGAAATAGATTCTCCTCATGGGAGTTTTCCTCTAGATCAAAATCATATCAAGGCTATCTTGTGTTATTTTATATTGTTGACTAAAATTTATCCAATGTCCATAATACAGTTTTTGAGTTATATCTAGGTTTTGGATGATAAAGGGATAAATTGTGGTAGTCCATACACGAGAATCCACCCTCCTTTAAGGGAACGAATGAACCGCAAGAGCTAGGGTATTATCTAGACATGAATGATTATATCTTATACATACTAGATACACCTCATAATATAATGGAAATGTTATTCCTAGTTTAGAATAAATTTCCCCATCAAGCGATGGTGGGATTCCATGATATAGGTAGATAAATGCGTTGCATTGGATTGGAAATGTTTACAAACCCTCATCTTCAATAAATCTAATCCAGATTTAGTAATGATGGTGAAGCCTCTTGAGTTCCTCTCCTTGCATCAGGGAGATTGTTCAGAGTCATAATACACCAATCTATTCACAGATATGTTTCGTTTTCTCTAATAGTAGTAAATAATGACTAGATGAAGGTTCAAAGGTACAGGTAGGGTTTGAAACCAGATATCAGATCACATATATTTATTTTAAATAATTCAACCTATGTGGATATATTATATAGTTTAATGATGTTAGTAAATCATGGGGTAGACAAAGTTGGTTGTTCTTCCCCTTCCCTTCCACCCAGTGGATACTTCATGGGTGTGCATGGGCGGAAAATCAAGTGGCACAATCATCGCAAGAGTTTTTGGGGTAGTTCTCAGCAACGATCCTCCTTTTCACCTTCAATTACAACCAGTAGTTTCCCACTATCATTCTATTACTATTTCAATGTTGGTTATACCCAATGATGTTATTCCTCACCTATAAAGATGTGTAATAGATGTTGGAGATCTGTCCATCTGTGTAATTTTTGAGAAGTTGGGTCTAATCCATGTTGTGGTTAAATATTATTGGCTTAAAATTCTACTGTAGCATAGTTAGATTCTTTAAAGAGTGCAGGGATCCATCCACAAGCCTCAACAATGAATCACCAATAAATAGATGATGAGGTTCTAGTATAGGTTGATGGAAGTCCAGTGATAGTGAGAGGCACTGTCATTATTGTATCTTAAGAAGTGACTAAATTTATGGTTATAGGAGAATCCAAATGATTTATATCTATCATATCTTATATATTTCTAAAAGTACAGTAGATCACATGTCCATTGTTATGTAGTTAATGAATCCTATGGGATAGAGGAAAGAGTTTGGGTTTCAACATCCTTTTTTTCACTATCAATAGTAAATACACAGTTATTCTCAGATTTCCTCATTATTGATATGGATTTGTTTGATATCATCATCATGATAGGCCACCATTTTAGTCACCATGCATATATTTATTATTATCAAAATTTTTTATGTTCTTTGGTGCCAATGGGAGAACTCAGGTCTTTTAGGGAGAGAGGAATCTGAGGTGTGGTTACATAGGACCTTCTCATATAAATCTCAGGATTTGTTTGCATTTTATAGTATTTGATCCCAATGATGTTTCCTCCATTTTTATCTTCCCACTATAGTTCAATACATTCATAAAAATTTAAAAATTATTTATCTAGTCTTCCTCTAGAGATTAAGGTAGTGGTATCAATTTATCTTGCACTAGTTACGTATTTAATTTCAATTCCCTCATATCATATGGTAATAGAAGAGCTTAAATAGATCAATTTTTAGATTGATTATCTATTGAAGAAAGATTTCATTCGCCTTAGTGCTTCATCATGGGAATCCCATGATCTCTTTATCAACAAGGTATATGGTTCACTCTAACTGTGTGAAAATTATTGAATGTTGAATCGAGTAATGGTTAAGAATAATTGTTCTTTTCTCTATATGGATGATTTAATTGACCTATTAAATGGGGGAATGTGGATTTTTAGGAATGATATTTGGTTAGGTCATCATAAACTCAAATTTCATGAGTCTAAAATACTGATGATGGGTTTTAGATGTAGGTAAGTCTATTATAAATATCATATGATGATATTTTATCTAACTAACACTCATGTGGTTTCCATAGCGTTTATGAATTAGAAATTACAATAGTATATTGAATATTTTGTCTTAGTGTTCATGTATAATATTTTTGTACATTCGATATCTAAGTGTGAACTAACACAACATTTGTGTCTGGTTAAAGAATTTATGAGTAGTCAATGTTCATATTGAAGGATTTCCAAATACAATTTTTGGATTCAAGAAGTGAAGTTCTTATGGAAATCAATTTCTAATCATGGAATATCATTTGATCATAAGAAGGTGAAGATTACCTTTTTATGGTAAGAGCCTTGTAATTTCATTGTGATTCAGATCTTCCATGTTTTTTATGATTACTACTGACGGTTCTGCAATGATTTCCTTAAGATGGAATAAACATTGAATACTCTTACTAGGAATGTGGTGAAATTCATATGGGATGAAATTGTAATCCCTATATAAATGATTTGAAACAACTTCCGACATCAACTCTTATTCTGATATTATCTGATCTCGAAAAGTTGTATATTTTTTTGTTTATTCTTATAGTGTTGTTCAGGGTTTTTTTATTGTGTATAATGATCACATGGTAGGTTATGGATATTGATAGGTTTGATAAAAAGATACGAATTTCCCCACTCATTATTTAGATATTATTTTAGTTATGAATGCATGTAAATATCGATAAAACTATCTTTTCAGGAGGGGTTCACATTCTTTTGTAACCACAAGTGTCTGAGCTATATATTTTTAAGAACGACATGAATCTTAGGAAATGTTGGTTGGTGGGATACCTATATATGTCTAAATTTGACATGTATTATACCATGAGGATAGATAATATTATTTCGAATTCCATTAGCATGAAGTGTCATTCAAAATATTGTGGGATTTAAAGAGGAGTAGAAACTTATGTGGTTCAACAGTAAGTTTCACCTAGATGCTTAAGAGTTAGTTTCAAGTATAATACTGACCAATGTTTATTTTTCATCATCTCTCCTTGATTTTATTCTATAAGATCAACTACATTAGTAAAAGTTCATTGGAATTATAGGAACCATTTAAGGTGCTGAGACCATTTCTAGTTAGTCTCTCCCTTTATATAGTGTTCTTTATTTTTAGGATTATTTTTCATCCTAAAAATATTAAGGAACTCATTTTTGTTTCAATGTTATAGTTCTTCAAGGGTAATTAATTCGAGAACTATGAAAATATATAATGACATGACATGATGATTCTGGTTACTATGTATGAAGCATGACATTATAGATTTTGTGTACCATTTTTACAAATTCCAACAGATAAAGGAAGGGAATATGAAACTATTTAGATATATAAATACTCTTATGATTTTTGTTTAGAAATGGGAAGATATGTCCATATACATTGTTATTACAATAAAACTTACTCCCCAAGGGAGGAATGTTATCTAGGTGGTGATTCATTAGTTGAAAAAATTTGCTCACCTCATTTTGGTCAGGGACACCACTAAATTCGATGAACTGGGAATATTGTATGCACATTGGATTTTGGGGTTATATGGGGTTTCTTGAACCATATTTATTTTAAAAATATCCTAGGTTTTCCTTAGAATTCTGAAATTGTCTCTGGAAGGTGACATGGATTTTGTTTTGGCTGAGTTTAGCTAACCATCTATAGAAAGTTGTCCATATGCAGCATTCTATTTAAATTATGGAGGATATAATCTATGCCATTGTCTTGTATTTTTTTGGATCATGGGATACCCATCTTGAAGTTATTGTGTGTTATTGTAACAAAAATTATCATTCATCGATAAAAATGGCACCCAATAAGGATTTTTTGGTCACTCGTGCATTTCAAATCATTATTTGGAAGAGGTGGGAAAATTCCTTGATTGGGTGACCAAGTAATTTTAAATATATATCTTGAAGAATATAATGTATACATAAGTATATTGTTACATCTTAGAGTAATAAGAAAACATATATGGATCATCATCATCTTCCATTGTATTTTTTTAGTTTTGGATATGGTTTTCATGAAATACTATCTATGGTTGGGTCACTATATGATTACAAATAGAGAAATTTGGCTCCAAGATATGTTAGACCAATTATTTCCCTAAGTATATTGTTTAAGATTCTTATATATTTGAATTTACATGATAATTTTATGGTTATTAATAATTTTTTCCACATATATTATCTCAAGAAGTACCATCTTGATCCCTCTCACATTTTGAGTTGGTTAGAGAATGAGTTAGAGACATGAATTTTGATTGTAGATAAACTCATGGAAATCATTGAATCTTAGGTGAAATTTATTGACATGAATTACATAATATTGGTTAGATTATTATTATGACACTGATTAGATTCTCATAAGACTTGGGAGCGTGAGTCATCATTGAGGGAGCAGTGGCCTCACCTGATTTTGAAAACCATTCATTCCCATAAATTCTTAAAAATATATATTCCTATGGTGGGGAGTTTATAACATCTCATTTAATTATTTCAAGTATTTATAATCTCTCATTTCATTTCTATATTTATTTTTGTTTATTTTGGGGATCCTGATGATGGATATCATTTATTGGAAAAAATTACCTAATGTTCTAGAATGTATGTATTTTGGAATTAGTGGAGTCTATGAATAAATTTGAAAAAAATATTAAGAGGATGTCATTTAGGGTCTATTTTTACCCTTGGGATTCCTATATGTGTTTTTTTTAGAATTTATGTACCGAATAAATTCACATCATGAAATGGTCACACTATATAAATATGTTATTGATCTAATGTCGTGAAGTGGTTTAGAGAGGGAAATGATCACATATCATTAAAATTTTTTACACCATGAAAAGTTTGATATGTTTTAAAATTTCATGAAATGAATATATATATATTCCTTTTTGGGATTTCATTATGTGGATAAAGGATTCACATTGTTTAATGTGTGTGACATGTAGGTTTCAGGCACTCCACGTCTGATTTTTTTCATTTATCCACAACCTCCTCTCTAAACAACTATGAGCTCTCACAAGTGATTTGGGAAATCTAATCTCATTTTAGAGCATTAATTTTGGATATTGATCTTCATTGTGGTTGTTTTTCATCTCTTTAGGTTATTAATATTTCTACATCATTATTTTCATTGGTCACAGTAGTGTCATTCCACTACATTTATTGATGTGTTGGTCATTTATTGTTGTTTCTATTTATCCTTTATAGATTACTTGAGTGATATTCTTTTGTTGGTTGCAATTATTTAGGGTTTCAGTGTGATGTGAAATTTTCAAAAGGTATGGGTTGTTTTATATTCTCTTCCAAAAAATTCTTATTTAAATGGTTTTGAGATGTATGGATTTATTATAGGGCCTCAATTATTGCCTCTGTTATCTTTTGTGTTGGTGGATACCAATGAGGGAAAGAAATATCTAATATTGAGGTAGGTAGTTCTATATCTAGTCTGTTTTGGATGATTTTTTTGGCCTAGTTTTATAAAAATATTTATAAATAGAAAGGAATGATTGATTTTATTTATATTCGTGAAATTTCATTTTTGATAAAATATGGTTTCTCCATGTTTTGGTAAAATAAAAGGTGTTGTCAAATCATTTTGAAATGTATTTTTGAAATGGTTTTCAAAGAATGGTTTTTGAGAGTTGGTTTTTAAAATTCTGCAAATGGGAATCCAAGTGTAACTAGGTGGAAGGTGTAGAAATATGCCTCATTTGTTGATACTATATTGGTGTTAACTCAGGGGGTGTTACTTTGTTCACTATTCCCATTGTTTTTAAGGACATGATAGATAGATTCGAAGGTTCAATTCCTTGGGTGTCATTTGATCTCTATATTTGAGTCATGTATCATGAGATATTATGTGTGTGGTTGTTTATTTCAGGGTATCTGTGTTCTATCAACCGTAACATGTTGTGATCCCTGGAGTGATGTTTCATGTGCTTTGGTTTTTACTAATTTGGATTGAATATGTTATGTAGAAAATTATTTAGTTTTAATTTTTTGATATATGTGATATTATTTGAAACAGTTTTTCCTAGATTATTTGTAAATGTTGAACAAAGAGAATTTATATACAATTATTTTGATTTGAAAACTAATTAACAGATTATCTTGACTTTTTTTATTTAATTATGATCATATTTGGATTGATGTATAGAGACTTCACATGGAAAACCTATGTGGGATCCTACTAATACTGTTTGTATCATATCCTATGCACCCTTTGGTGGTGTGTAGACCTTGTTATTCATTTGATTTAGGGAAAGGTAAAGCGCCATAGTGGGGAAGAACGTTATATGTATACTATTTTAGTGTAGTTGGTGTTGTGATGGATGATATTTTCCATGATATCACATATAGTAGCTCTATTGGTTATAGTTTTCATTTTTGTTAGACTTTTACCTTGGAGATTATATATCCTATTTAATGTTTTATCGCTTCTATTGTTTCCTTTTTCTTATAAAATATATGCCTTGGTTTACTCTTCCATTATTTATTCTTATCGTGTATATCTATATATATATATCATGTTTTTTATTTAGGTTGGGTGAAATATTTCTCTCTGGTTGTTATGGATGTATGGGTCCTAGTTAGTAGCCCATGTAGATACGGAACACCCATCGGGTATGTGGTGGTTCAAATCAATTATTGGTTTGTGATGGTATCTGGGTCGGGCTTGACAAACTCCATCATCATATATATCAATCTATGTCCAAAATATGTGTTAATTTAGTCTCCATCTAGTAGACAACCCAAAACTCACTCTCTCGTGTTTTCCCCTATTCACCTACTCGATGAATTTCCCTAAACCCAAATTCCCTTATAAAAAATCAGATGTCACAGGGCTCAATCCCACAAAGTCTATGCGTTATGTGGATAATTACACAACTTGTTTGGGAACTATTTTTTATTATATATGTAATAATGTGTGTGTGTATATATATATCAGTATAATATACATTAGTTAATATATATATATATTGTTAGGGGAAAATCCCTGAAGGAAATATTGAATCATTTTTGGGTTGATTGTGTTTGTTGAAAAAGTGGGTTTCCATAATAAGTTTTAGAGTTTCAGATATATTTTTGACCGGATATGTTGAAAAAGATTTCATAAAAAGGAATTGACACTCTGAAGGTGGTACAAAATTCTCGTATAAAAAGAGGTGATATTTCCCATAGTTTTCCAATTTGTTTGGCATCCAAAACTGAAGAATGGAGAAAGGTGTTTTGGAGAATAATGTTGCGTAAAATATTAAAGGTTATTTGGAATGTTGCATGAAAAAATATTTTCAGATCACTACATAAAAATATGGAAAAGGAATTAATTTCCAGAAAGAATGGTTTTTTGTGAAAGGTAGTTTACACACACCTAGAAAATAAAGATGAAGTGATACATACAAAATAGAGTTACACACCCAATATGACATTAACTACAGTTTTACATGCTCAGAGAGGATATTACTCACATAGAGAAATAACATTAAGATATTATGTATAGGGTTTTATAGTTCTATAAATAGGTAGATTCCCTTAATTTCAAGAGGTAAACCCTTGGAGAAATCTGAGGCTCTGAATCATGTAAGAATTGTGTGCAAATGGAATTTTTCATAAGAAGGGAGTTTCACATAAGAAGATAGATGCATGTAAGATGAGTTTTGACCAAGAAACATAAATTATTCACAAAAATTGGTTTTCCACAACAATGTAAAATTTGGGGTGGAAAGTTGTTAGGTCCATTATGTCAAATAACCATGAGAGGGGGGTGAATCAGGGTATGAAAAATTAAAACTACTACTCCATTAAATATTGTTTCCTAATAAAATATAAAATTATATCTTTTTTTCTCTATAAATATATGAACATAAATTAAATCATGAAAATTATAGAGAAATCATACATGTTTCACCCCAACCTGGATACATCTAAGGTGCATACAATGGCGATTTGCAGATCTACCAAATTTATTAAAGCACACTACCAAAGTACAAAGTCCGGGCTAGATCACTTATTGTCACACCCCGACCGCGGACATCAGTAATTTTTCTCCTCTCTTGGTCCCGATTTAAATTTTTCGGAGTTTAATTTCGATTGGTGGTTTTGCGCCGGTGCGCGGTCACCGCATCGCTAGCAGTTACCGTGCTTTCAGCCCGGGTGACTATGTGCTCACCCGGTGTTTTAAATACTAATGTTTTTGCGTTGACATTTTATTATTCTCACTATTTAAATTGTGTTATTACTATTGTATTTATTTTTAATTTTATATGTGTTTATATATGAGTATATGTTATGTATATATATGTATGTATATACATATATGTTTGTTGTATTTATGTTTATATGTTTTTATAAAGGTATATGTATATACATATATCTAGATATATATTTGTGTTTATATATGTGTGTTTTCTTATTATTATTTTATTTAGTGGTTTTATTATTCTAAATACTTTGGTTATAATAATTATTATTATAATTAGCTAACTTATTATTTTATTGTTATTATTATTATTATAAAGTTTTATTATTATTATTATAAGGTTTTACTAATATTTTGTTATAAAATTTTATTTTCATTTAGATTAGTTTTCATTATTTTCATTTATCCTTTTATTATTATTATTATCAATTATATATATATATATATATATAAACCTAGAGCTAACCCTAACCTCCCGTAGCCGCCTCCCTCTTCTCTCCTCCCTCTTCTCTCACCCTCTCTCCCGCTCACCTTCTCCCCCTCCTCGCCCAGGTGAATTTCTTCCCAGCGCGCCCTACCGCATCGCCCCGCTACCGTTCCAGTCTCCGACATCTGGCCGCGCTTCTCCGCCTCCATCCCGGCCCTTCGGCTCCGCCTTGTCGACGACTTGCCTTGCCCTGCCTCCTGCATCCGGCACCGCACCACCGCCCTCCGCCTTGCCGCATCCACGTTCAGCCTTTGCCCCGGCGCACATCCCAGCTCCGCCTCCGGCTCTCTCAGATGTCCGACGTCCCCTCGACCCGGACCCCGACCACCGACGTCCCACTGCCCTGGCCCCTGTCCGCGCCCGACCTCGCCGCCGGCCTTCACGCCCAGCCTCATCCTGGCTTCCCCTTGCGCACCCTCTGCCTCGCCCAGCCGCAGCCGCCCCCGACGTTTCCTCTGCCTTGTGCCGGCCAGCCGACCGCCCTCGCCCAGCCAGCTCCGGCCCGCGCCGTCCCCTCCTTCCTGCACGCCCCGCGCCGCCCCGGCCTCCCCGTCCCGAGGCCGCACCTTCGCTCCCCCCGTGCCCACCGCCACACCGGCATGACCCCGAGCCCCACCTTCGTCCAGCTCCCGAATCCCCGGTGCACCCTTCCTCCAGCCGCCTCCCGTCGAGCCGGCCTCCCTGTTTCCGGCCCTCCCCTGCTGCTCCCAGCCTGCTCCGCCCTCTCGCCTTGCGCCGACCCCGACCGCCGCACCCCTCTCGCAGCCGTCCCGGCCTCCCGGCTCCTGTTCCCCTTTGCCGCATCCGCAGCCAACCCCGGCACCCCCCTTCCTCCGGCGATCCCTCCGCGCGACCAGCTCCTGGCGTCCCGCTTCTCCTGCTCCGGTGAGTTTTTATTTTATTTTGTTTTGTTTATTTATTGATTTAAGTATTATTTCATTATTTTATTTCTTTCATTTATTCTATTCTTTTGAGTATTTGTTTATTCATTAATTAGTTTATTTATTCAATCAATCATTTATTTATATATATATCTTTAGTATTTGTTAATTATTTATTTATTTTTATTATAATCTTACTTTTATATATAACGTTTATCATTTTTGTCATTAATATTATTATCATATTATAACCATTGTTATTATTATTATTATTATTATTATTATTATCATGTTATTAAGTTATTATTATTTATTATTATTATTGCTATGTTATTATTATGATTATTTTATCATCATTATATTATTATTATTGTGATTATATTATTATTATATTATTATTATGTTGATATTATTCTATTATTATTATTTTTATTATATCATTATTGTTATTATTGTTATATTATTATTATACTTACTAAATTATTATTCTTATATCATTCTTGTTATTAAAGTATGTTATTATTATTATTATATTATTATTATTAATATATTATTAAGATTAAGATTATTTTTATTTTTATTATTTTCAAGTTAATATTATTAAGTTATTATTCTGTTATGATATTGTTATTATTATGGTTATGCTTATTATAATACTATTATTATTATTATTATTTTCACATTATTATTACTCTGGCATTTACTTGTGCTTTGTCAGGGGTTTTCTTCATCAATTTATATTTGTTTTTGGTAGGTTTAGGATTTTAAGAACCGCGCAGGGCATTTCCGAGAGAGCGCCATCGCTGCGCCTTGTTTCCGGGGTTCCGCCGTCTCCGTGCCTCAGTTTCGAGAGTGTCGGACCTTATCACGTGGCTTCGGACACACGTCGTGTCATCGCGCCTTGGTTCCAAGGTCGTTTTACCGCCACGCTTGGATCTTGAGGTAGGTCTCCCATTGCACTCGCCTTTAAATTAAGAATTTGTTTATTCCTTGCCTTTAATTGAATTTCAGTAAATTTAAAAGAATATTTAGTAGTTTTTATAGTGTGGTGATCTGCTGATGATAAAATCCGTTTTTAATTCTAGCGTTTCATTGAAAGTGTTCTTCTTGGATTTAGTTTTGTGCTTCCATGGTAGTATTGCTAAATGGTTCCTCCTGAATAATGAAAGTCATGTTAAATTGTGTTTTGAAATGTTTTTGGCGTGTGTGAATTTGTAGATGTATTGCTTATGGAAAGTGGTGTTTTCTTAGAACCTTGATTAGAGAAAACGTCGTGTGACCTTTGAACTTGTTTGGAAACCTTATGTGTGGCTCTTGGTTGATGAAAGATGTTTTCCTTTGTTACGCGAACAAAAGTCTGGTTTTCATTTGGGAAATGGTGTTCCTTCAAAAAAAAATGATTAAAGGCCCGTTTGGCTCTTGATAAAAGTGGGGTGCGTTTGGTGATTGGAAAGTGACTCTACTTGTGAAACAAATGTGTTCCAGGTTTAAGATGCTGATTTGAGTTTCTTAAATAAATTTCTAAGTGCGTTTCTGGTTTTCAATGAAATGGCGTGTGTCATCCCTCTTTAAAAATGCTTTGGTCTTAGATGTTCAAAATGTAAGTGACATGACGGCCCGGTTGGCACTTTATCAAATGTGAAGTGATTATATATATATATATACGTACTTGTGAGGGCATTTCTACAGGGGGACTTCCCTTCGAGGGTTGTCGTGTAGCGATGTCTGTGTAAGGGGTTGGCAAGTGCGGTGAGATGAGTCACGCGTGCGCGGGTCTCCCACTTACACAGTGTTACAAAAACTACTATGGGTTCCTGGGCGTCTTGTAGATTATCGAGTGACAGTTGCTTGCTAACCCTGATTAGACGGGTTAGTACCCCCTGGAGTTACAGACAGGCCAGGAGGGATGTGCCACTGGTTGGCTGTTAGGGCGGCCAGTTGGTTATTGACTATGGAGTACCATGCCGGCAGGTAGTCTGAACCCGAGTACGTCCAGGGGTTTTCTAGGGATGTTCAGGATCACCCATGGTTATTACTGATAACTTCTGGTTTATTTGTACTTGCACTTGGTTTTCCTTACCTGTTTACCTTTACTTGCACTTGTTTTCCCTGCTTGTTTTCTTTCAGTCATATTTCACAGCCTATACTATTAGACTTTGAGAAAAATGGTTTTTAAATGAAAATGCTTTATTCGCTTTGGGTTAGATTTGGAAATGTAACACCTTGCTTTTCAGAATGAGTATAAAACTAAAGATATGGAACTAACTTTTGAAAGAGAATAAGGGAAATGTATCGTGGTTGATTTTCAAGATTAAACATTATGAAAAAAATTACTTTTATACATTATAGTTCAAACCTGGATTATGTAGATTCTATATTTATTGGCAGTGCTTTGGGACTTGTTGTTGGGCTCACCTACTGAGTACTTTTGTGCTCACGCCTATCTTTTACCATTTCAGTCGCAGGTCTTCTGTCTTGAGTCGCTCAGTGTTGGAGCGAGGTTGCTCTCTAGTTGGGTGGTGACCTGAGAGGTCACATGGAGGTACGTGGTTGTGTGGTTTCTTTTTCTTTTCCGCTGTTAGTGTTTATTTATTCTGTTCTATTTACTTTTGTTTTGGGCTGAAATCGTTCCCAACGATCAAGTCTTAATGCCCGGCACTGGTTGCCATCCCGAGGGGATCGGGAACGCCCCTCGGGACTTGCCGCGGACCGGCTCGGGTGACCGGTTCAGGGTCGACCCGGGCTGGTTCGTGACAAAATGGTATCAGAGGTGGTTCTTGTTATTTGGGTTGTCCGGTAGAAGGAGATTAGGACTGTCGGAACTCGAGGGGTAGGTACGGGAAGAGCGTCGCGAACTCTTGCTCGCACTGATCCTCGAGTTACCAGGGGTAGTTCGGGAATTGTGTCCTTGTCTTTTCTGGTTTGTCTTGGATTGAGAGATGACAATGGAGGCAAGCCGATGTTACGTCGTGATTTCACATGGAGTAGTGACCCATGTGGAGTCTGAGTACACGGTTTGAATTCCTCCTAGTGGTCGACACTGACTTGGGACATGGCTCACTACCATGTCGCCAGGTTGAGTGTGACTACTAGTCCCTCATTTCAGTGGTTGATGCAAATTTGGATCCTGCTTTTGTTTTGGTTTGTGTGAGTGCGTTGTTGGGAATGAAAAAGGTTTTTGAAAATTGGACTGGTTTCTTCTAAAGGACTTTAAATATATGAAATGGGTTTTAAAACTGAAATCTCTTGATTTGAAAATCTGTTGTTTGCTTGGAATTGGATAAGAATGATTTGGGTTGAAACCTCGGTTCCTCTTTATGAACGTTTGCACATGTGTGAGAATGCATGGAAAGTGTGTGTTGACGCACGTATGAATGGAATGTGGATAAAGACATGTGCAGCGGTTCATGAGATTACCTGGGTGTGTATTTGAAATTAAGGGCTTGATCTTGTTTTCTAAATTGGTTTTAAAGAGGAAATGTTTTGGGAAAGATTTTGGTTTGAAAGTGGATTGGTTTTTGGAAAGTGATCTTGAGAAAGGGTGGTTTTGAAATCAAAAATGAAAAGGGAATTTTAAAGAAGAGATTTTATTTTGGGTTGTGTTGTATTTGTTTGGTCCTGGTGCTGACTATTTTTGAGAAAGGCACTTTTATTGATGTTGCTTCGATTTGATGTTGGTTTTTGCCTTGTGTTTTATATGTCGCTCAGGAAATGCCGCCCAGAAAGGTCTCTAAGGATTCGGATATGTCATGCCCAGTTTTTGGTCCTTCTCAGACTCTGCCTATTCTCCATGGTGATCAGGGTCCGTTAGAGGCAGTGGAATGACTCGAGGAAGTGGAACGTGTCTTTAGAATATTGGGAACTCCCTATAATGTTAAGGTTCGTGCAGTTATGGAGTTGTTTGAGGGTCCAGCTCTGGACCAGTGGAAGATGGTTACCCCACCGTCAACACAAGGTGAAATGACGTGGGATGTCTTCAGAACCGTTTTCATCCAATGGTTTGTACCTGAGGAAGTGAAGCTGGAGAAAAAGGGAGAGCTTGTGCATATTCAATAAGGCCAACGGACGGTGAAGGCATATGTGGACCATTTCAAGGAACTGATTTCCTTTTCTCCAGAGGTAGCATCGCATGAGCTCATGAAAGCCTCTCTTTTCACTGGAGGTCTTCGTCCAGAGATCAAGGAGCGTGTCCTCCCTTCTAAAGACCTTTGTTTCGAGAAGTTGGTGGAGAAAGCTTTCTTGGCTGAGTTGGTTTCCGGTGTGCGGGTGGCTAATACTTCAGCATCCCCTGTTGTTCGTAAGAGTTCCCCCTCTGGTGAGGAAAAGGCGCGAGAGATACCTGTCCCCAATGAGTTATCCCCTTTGGTCCCAGCTTCCAGTTCATCAGATCGTTCGATGGTATGCTTTCAGTGTGGTCGTTTCGGGCATTTAAAGCCGTCTTGTCGCAACCCTCCGAAGACATGTCATCGCTGTGGTTGTCTGGGTCATCTGGAGAAGTTTTGCAAGAAGCGTTGCTTGAAGAGGAAGCTGCGATGGGAGAATGTCAGTACCTGACTGTGAGGCAGAAGATGCTTCAGCCATCAGAGCCCCAGCCACAAGTCTCGGGGTGAAGCTCGCGCACAGTCAGGAGTCCCCAGGGTTGTGAAGCCTTGGTCCAGGTTTTGTGTTCCGTGTTAGTAGTGGAACAATCAAGATCTTTTAGTACTTGTTTTTCTGCTGTTATGTTTTGACGTTGTTGTACGTTCATTGTTTTACCATGGGATTGTCATGGACTTGTTCAATTATAATCCAAGTAGTCTGGATTATGTAAATGTGTTGTTTTTCTAAAAAGTGACAATGGACTTGTTCTATGATAAATCTAGGTGGACTTGTCGTGTGAATGTAATACCCTAAATCGTGTGTCCTTCTTAAAAGTGTGTTTGAATCTCGTGTGGGTTGACCTCGTTTTAGTTATGTTGTCGATGTGGTTATGTTTTGTGGACTACGGTGGATCATGTCTCCATTTTGATGTCGGTTAAATGTTTTTCTATAGGTTTTCCCTGGTGTTGAAGGTTTTTGACTCTGGTCGATGATTTAATGTCTTGACGGAGGTGCTGTTTTTCACTCGTGCTATAAGAGTTGGTTTGAATTGGTTGGGAGTTCCCGCGTTGACCCCCCCTTTTTTTTCTAGGGTTGTCTCTTTAAATGGTCTTCTTTTCGGCACTAGTTGAGTTCTTGTGGTGGGGAGAACCCCTTCGGGCTCTCCCCTCACCCTCGGACCCCAGTTTTCTCTTGAATCGGTCAGGTGTGACCTGTGTAGAGTAAGGTCATCCCCGAGAACTTCAGTTTTCTTCAGTACTGTTGGGCATAGACTTGGATTTTTGGCTGACTTGTGACCTGGGGACTTTCTGGGGGCAGAAAGTGTCTGTGGTGGGGAGAATTGTCACACCCCGACCGCGGACATCAGTAATTTTTCTCCTCTCTTGGTCCCGATTTAAATTTTTCGGAGTTTAATTTCGATTGGTGGTTTTGCGCCGGTGCGCGGTCACCGCATCGCTAGCAGTTACCGTGCTTTCAGCCCGGGTGACTATGTGCTCACCCGGTGTTTTAAATACTAATGTTTTTGCGTTGACATTTTATTATTCTCACTATTTAAATTGTGTTATTACTATTGTATTTATTTTTAATTTTATATGTGTTTATATATGAGTATATGTTATGTATATATATGTATGTATATACATATATGTTTGTTGTATTTATGTTTATATGTTTTTATAAAGGTATATGTATATACATATATCTAGATATATATTTGTGTTTATATATGTGTGTTTTCTTATTATTATTTTTTTTAGTGGTTTTATTATTCTAAATACTTTGGTTATAATAATAATTATTATAATTAGCTAACTTATTATTTTATTGTTATGATTATTATTATAAAGTTTTATTATTATTATTATAAGGTTTTACTAATATTTTGTTATAAAATTTTATTTTCATTTAGATTAGTTTTCATTATTTTCATTTATCCTTTTATTATTATTATTATCAATTATATATATATATATATAAACCTAGAGCTAACCCTAACCTCCCGTAGCCGCCTCCCTCTTCTCTCCTCCCTCTTCTCTCACCCTCTCTCCCGCTCACCTTCTCCCCCTCCTCGCCCAGGTGAATTTCTTCCCAGCGCGCCCTACCGCATCGCCCCGCTACCGTTCCAGTCTCCGACATCTGGCCGCGCTTCTCCGCCTCCATCCCGGCCCTTCGGCTCCGCCTTGTCGACGACCCGCCTTGCCCTGCCTCCTGCATCCGGCACCGCACCACCGCCCTCCTCCTTGCCGCATCCACGTTCAGCCTTTGCCCCGGCGCACATCCCAGCTCCGCCTCCGGCTCTCTCAGATGTACGACGTCCCCTCGACCCGGACCCCGACCACCGACGTCCCACTGACCCGGCCCCTGTCCGCGCCCGACCTCGCCGCCGGGCTTCACGCCCAGCCTCATCCCGGCTTCCCCTTGCGCACCCTCTGCCTCGCCCAGCCGCAGCCGCCCCTGGCGTTTCCTCTGCCTTGTGCCGGCCAGCCGACCGCCCTCGCCCAGCCAGCTCCGGCCCGCGCCGTCCCCTCCTTCCTGCACGCCCCGCGCCGCCCCGACCTCCCCGTCCCGAGGCCGCACCTTCGCTCCCCCCGTGCCCACCTCCACACCCGCGTGACCCCGAGCCCCACCTCCGTCCAGCTCCCGAATCCCCGGTGCACCCTTCCTCCAGCCGCCTCCCGTCGAGCCGGCCTCCCTGTTTCCGGCCCTCCCCTGCTGCTCCCAGCCTGCTCCGCCCTCTCGCCCTGCGCCGACCCCGACCGCCGCACCCCTCTCGCAGTCGTCCCGGCCTCCCGGCTCCTGTTCCCCTTTGCCGCATCTGCAGCCAACCCCGGCACCCCCCTTCCTCCGGCGATCCCTCCGCGCGACCAGCTCCTGGCGTCCCGCTTCTCCTGCTCCGGTGAGTTTTTATTTTATTTTGTTTTGTTTATTTATTGATTTAAGTATTATTTCATTATTTTATTTCTTTCATTTATTCTATTCTTTTGAGTATTTGTTTATTCATTAATTAGTTTATTTATTCAATCAATCATTTATTTATATATATATCTTTAGTATTTGTTAATTATTTATTTATTTTTATTATAATCTTATTTTTATATATAACGTTTATCATTTTTGTCATTAATATTATTATCATATTATAACCATTGTTATTATTATTATTATTATTATTATTATTATCATGTTATTAAGTTATTATTATTTTTTATTATTATTGCTATGTTATTATTATGATTATTTTATCATCATTATATTATTATTATTGTGATTATATTATTATTATATTATTATTATGTTGATATTATTCTATTATTATTATTTTTATTATATCATTATTGTTATTATTGTTATATTATTATTATACTTACTAAATTATTATTCTTATATCATTCTTGTTATTAAAGTATGTTATTATTATTATTATATTATTATTATTAGTATATTATTAAGATTAAGATTATTATTATTTTTATTATTTTCAAGTTAATATTATTAAGTTATTATTCTGTTATGATATTGTTATTATTATGGTTATGCTTATTATAATACTATTATTATTATTATTATTTTCACATTATTATTACTCTGGCATTTACTTGTGCTTTGTCAGGGGTTTTCTTCATCAATTTATATTTGTTTTTGGTAGGTTTAGGATTTTAAGAACCACGCAGGGCATTTCCGAGAGAGCGCCATCGCTGCGCCTTATTTCCGGGGTTCCGCCGTCTCCGTGCCTCAGTTTCGAGAGTGTCGGACCTTATCACGTGGCTTCGGACACACGTCGTGTCATCGCGCCTTGGTTCCAAGGTCGTTTTACCGCCACGCTTGGATCTTGAGGTAGGTCTCCCATTGCACTCGCCTTTAAATTAAGAATTTGTTTATTCCTTGCCTTTAATTGAATTTCAGTAAATTTAAAAGAATATTTAGTAGTTTTTATAGTGTGGTGATCTGCTGATGATAAAAGCCGTTTTTAATTCTAGCGTTTCATTGAAAGTGTTCTTCTTGGATTTAGTTTTGTGCTTCCATGGTAGTATTGCTAAATGGTTCCTCCTGAATAATGAAAGTCATGTTAAATTGTGTTTTGAAATGTTTTTGGCGTGTGTGAATTTGTAGATGTATTGCTTATGGAAAGTGGTGTTTTCTTAGAACCTTGATTAGAGAAAACGTCGTGTGACCTTTGAACTTGTTTGGAAACCTTATGTGTGGATCTTGGTTGATGAAAGATGTTTTCCTTTGTTACGCGAACAAAAGTTTGGTTTTCATTTGGGAAATGGTGTTCCTTCAAAAAAATGATTAAAGGCCCGTTTGGCTCTTGATAAAAGTGGGGTGCGTTTGGTGATTGGAAAGTGACTCTACTTGTGAAACAAATGTGTTCCAGGTTTAAGATGCTGATTTGAGTTTCTTAAATAAATTTCTAAGTGCGTTTCTGGTTTTCAATGAAATGGCGTGTGTCATCCCTCTTTAAAAATGCTTTGGTCTTAGATGTTCAAAATGTAAGTGACATGACGGCCCGGTTGGCACTTTATCAAATGTGAAGTGATTATATATATATATACGTACTTGTGAGGGCATTTCTACAGGGGGACTTCACTTCGAGGGTTGTCGTGTAGCGATGTCCGTGTAAGGGGTTGGCAAGTGCGGTGAGATGAGTCACGCGTGCGCGGGTCTCCCACTTACACAGTGTTACAAAAACTACTATGGGTTCCTGGGCGTCTTGTAGATTATCGAGTGACGGTTGCTTGCTAACCCTGATTAGACGGGTTAGTACCCCCTGGAGTTACAGACAGGCCAGGAGGGATGTGCCACTGGTTGGCTGTTAGGGCGGCCAGTTGGTTATTGACTATGGAGTACCATGCCGGCAGGTAGTCTGAACCCGAGTACGTCCAGGGTTTTTCTAGGGATGTTCAGGATCACCCATGGTTATTACTGATAACTTCTAGTTTATTTGTACTTGCACTTGGTTTTCCTTACCTGTTTACCTTTACTTGCACTTGTTTTCCCTGCTTGTTTTCTTTCAGTCATATTTCACAGCCTATACTGTTAGACTTTGAGAAAAATGGTTTTTAAATGAAAATGCTTTATTCTCTTTGGGTTAGATTTGGAAATGTAACACCTTGCTTTTCAGAACGAGTATAAAACTAAAGATATGGAACTAACTTTTGAAAGAGAATAAGGGAAATGTCTCGTGGTTGATTTTCAAGATTAAACATTATGAAAAAAATTACTTTTATACATTATAGTTCAAACCTGGATTATGTAGATTCTATATTTATTGGCAGTGCTTTGGGACTTGTTGTTGGGCTCACCTACTGAGTACTTTTGTGCTCACGCCTATCTTTTACCATTTCAGTCGCAGGTCTTCTGTCTTGAGTCACTCAGTGTTGGAGCGAGGTTGCTCTCTAGTTGGGTGGTGACCTGAGAGGTCACATGGAGGTACGTGGTTGTGTGGTTTCTTTTTCTTTTCCGCTGTTAGTGTTTATTTATTCTGTTCTATTTACTTTTGTTTTGGGCTGAAATCGTTCCCAACGATCAAGTCTTAATGCCCGGCACTGGTTGCCATCCCGGGGGGATCGGGAACGCCCCTTGGGACTTGCCGCGGACCGGCTCGGGTGACCGGTTCAGGGTCGACCCGGGCTGGTTCGTGACACTTATAGGCCTAGGCCTACTTCATTTACAAGGTTTATAGTCCTCTCACTGAATTCCCAATGGTCACTCCCTATATATCGTTATCTTCCACACTGTCAGTGGAAAGGATCATCGTCTTCCACTTCCTTCACTCACTACTACGGGAAGGGATTCACCCATAGTTTATAGACTTGTAGGTCCTATCATTATCTCTAATTAATACTACCTTAATTTTCGATTTATGCTCTATTGAATTTCAACTTTCATCCAATATATGAATAGCAATTTATCATAGTTCTACATGGAAATCACATTCCCAATTCATTCACGATCCTCACTTCCTTCGCAATTTTCCTCTTTCAAAAAGCTCAAATTCCCTTTACAAAGCTCTTACCTTTTCGAGAACCACAATTAGCCTTCACAAAGATCCTTCAATTCTTGAAGCTAACATAACCTTCACAGATTCCTTTATATTGGTGATTCTCATAACAATTAGTTATCATTTACAGCCTTCACAAACATTGTCGCCTATAACCTTCATGACCCACCTTTCATGAACCACCCTTCATGAACCACCTTCTTGATTCTAGAGCCCTAATATTTTTTTATGTATTTCTTCTCATATAAAGGGGGTAGATGCCTATATAATGTTTTTTACACCAATTCTAGAAGCTTCCCTTTAACATCCTCAACATTTCGTGAAGCTCCCTAATATCCTTCGTGATGCTCTCTTTTTCACGAAGATCCACAAAAGTTTCCCATTTGCGATGCTCACCTTAATCATGGAGCCTCCTGTAACTACTTTTTTCCATTTTGATTCACCCACACGATAATCCTCACCATTTCCGTTAGCAATGCTTTTTGTACTCACAAAGCTCATCGTCAGAATTATCATACCTTCGCAAAACACATTTCATGAAACCCTTCATCATGAAATTCAGACCTTTACCATATTTTCATAATGACGTAAATGAAATCCACTTTTAGTGGTGGTATCCAAACACCTATTTTTAGATCCCAAATTTTTTTCAAACAATCAGAAACACCATCACCACATATAAACATTTTTTTGTACTACTTCATTGGTATCAAATCCGTCATCTTGGATTTCTGTCAACATACCATATCAAAAATTTCTTTAGAATCCACAAATTAACTTGTAAACCATCTTTTTAAACTAACACAATCAAACCAAAATACTAAAATGTTATCTTGACAGATTTTTACCCATTAAAATTAATAAAGTTACGCACAAGGCACACAAATTTTTAACAGAAGATTGAAGTTTCCCAATAAATATATGGTACAGTTCTATTCATCGATGGATGATGTTGAGACTTCAACATTGAATCTACATAAAGTGGAGGATGAATTCATTAGGGATAATAGAGGGACCTACAAGTCCATAAAGATTGAGTGGATCCTTTACAATGTAGTTATCTAAGAAATAGGAAGAAGGTGATCTTTTCCACCATTAGTGATCTAGAGAAAGAGACTCCGACAGTGACCCTTGAGAATGTATTGAGATGAATCTAAACCATATAAAGGTGATGATCCTAGATATAAAAGTTATCTTTAATGAACCATAATTTTGGTAGAGAGCCTTAGTTGATTTGGTACAATAGGCATATTGTCTTTGTATTCTCCTTGGATGTCTCCCACTATGGGTGAACCAAGTAAAAATATATGTGTTTTTGTTCTTGTTTCCTACATTACATTCAATGAATCATCATCAGATAAAGAAGAAAATAATAGATCATCATAAACACATTGTGAAAATAATGTGACCCTTATAATAAAAAGGTCAAGATTTAGTAGGGAAAGAATAATTTTAAAAATAATATACACACCCTGATCCCCCCTTAGGGTATCTAAGCCCCTATTGGTCCTCACATATATATTATTTTTAAATTATAAATTTATAAATTTATGTAATAATATATGAAATATGTATATATATATACCAATATATTTAATTATTATTAATTAATTATAGTTGTGTTTTACATTTTTGTGTGTGTGTGTTTATCTGAATGTATTTATATGTGTTTGTGCAATAATTTTATATGAATATCATTTATTTTTAATGAAATTTAATGATATTAATATATTTACACACACAAACATATATATAAAATATATATTCATATAACGTTATATATATACATACTCATAAATTTATATATTTATATATGTATTAATATATATATATATACATATAAAATTTAAATATTAATGATAATTTAATTTGTTACTATTAATTAATAGTGTATTTTTTAAATGTCTGTTTCTGTTTTTATGAATATATTAATTATATATATATAATTCTCAATATTATTTAATACTATTATGTATATACTATTTATATATAACATACACCAAAAATAGTAATATGTGTATGTTAAAATTTAAATTCGTTATCATTATACATATATTAAATTATACATAATGTGTCTATTAAATTTCAAAAAATATTGAAAAAATAATATATAAATATATTGAATAAAAAATAACTATTATTTTATTATTTAATTTAGAAACATTTAAAAGAGCCGATAAATTAAAAATTATCCATGTTTTAAAAAATTGAAAAAATCTTGTTTCAGATATCAATATTAATAATAAAATGTGTCCAAATTATATTTTATTCATAGTTTAAAAGGAGGCTAAATTGGCCACATATTTAAGAAAAAATAGCTCAATTAAAAATTATCCTTTTTTTTGGAAATCAAGGGTAGTTTTAAATTTTTATATTATATGTAACATTCATTTTATTGAGACAAAAACCAATTCCCCTTTGATGAATGAGTGGAGGAGAACCTTCATGTTTAATTTCCATGTTATGAATGTATGATGTACTTTGAGATTTTTCAAAGGTTGTATCCTTTTCACATCAAGTTGTACCAATTCAATAAATTGGGTCTAAGACTTCTCATCTTCATACAACTTATCAAAAATATAAATACAACGGGAATGCAACAATAACACTATTTTTTTCTTAGTTGATCCTTTCAAAATTCATATAATATATATCTCTATCTATCTCGATTTTTCTTTAGAGTTTTCATTTTGTTTTGGGTTTAGTGGGACCCCGAAATTAAAATATTATAAATATTAAATTTATTAAAAAATTATGATGCATCTTTTCAGAATAAATTATTTTATTATTGGTTAAAACCTAGGACTGAATATCGGAGACCACAGTTGTTTCTAAGACATTGGGTTTACCAACTGTGTGACATAAGGATAGACAACATCATATATTCCTAGGAATTCATTCATTGGAATGAACATTAAATAAATTAAATGAAGTATTTTATATTATTTATTAAATTATAATCAATACTATATTATCTTAAGTATACTACTATGGAAATTCTCTGAGGTTGGCCACATTACATGGGGATATTAGATAAAAGGAAAAAAGAGATGATTTTCATAGATGAACTCAGGATCAGGGATGGAATATGAGGTAATTGAGGATATTCATGGAACGAATTATGAATGTAATTGAATCTTAATCTACATCTCTAGAGAACCTGATTCTCACCAATGACTATTCAATTATAAAGGTTGGGCTCATTATTTTTTGGATTTTCTCCCTTGTATTCTTGATTATTGAGAATTTATTGTGCATCTTCTTTATTTTTAAAATTTAATTCTTTACTTGAAGTAAGAAATTAATTGGTGTTCCTGAATATAAGTATTTATATTTCTAGCATCCATGATTCAATACTTTTGTTTCTATGATTATAATCTTTGGTTTAGATTTTATCAGAAGATGATAATATAACATCAGTTTTTTGCCTCTCTCATCCCACATTCTTCGTGTTCTTTATCACTGGCCCATAGAGATTGTGATTCAAAAATTCCAGACCTATTTGATCATGATCAAACCTCCAAAACTATTATGTATTTGTGAATGATCTAGGGATAAATATTTTTCAAGTGGATAGAGGTGGATTTGTGAAATGTGGATGATGGCTTCATAGATTAGGACCCCAAATGGTGATAGGAGGGATGGAATCATTAATTTGGGAGAATAGAATACTTATTTTTGGCCATATGATGCTTTAAATTAATGTTTAAAGTTAACTTAATTCAATTTTTGTCGATTTTGGATAGTCAAACCTTGGGTATAATGTCATATTTGGTGGATCACTAAAGCTTGTGAAGACAGGGGGACCATAATTCACTATGTTCAAAACCCTTGACAACACATAATCTATTTTGAAGGAACAAATTACATTTTTATCATATTATTAGGTAGTATAGGGGTTATAAAAATGTTAAGTATCACACATTGTGGGGTTTTTCCAATAGGTCATATGATGCTACAGGGTTCCTCAAGTCGCATGTCAAAAGAACATGGTTGTGACACTGGGTGAATAGACACATCGTATCCATGTATAGAAACACCATTTTGAGGAACATAAAAATTTGAGCCATGTATAAGGATGTAAATTCCTAGGACCTCTAGTAGTTTCAAATTCCCTATTCCCCTATGTACATGTGGTGTACTTTTCAGAGAATCATATACCTTGGGTATCTACTTTTGCAGGACTCGGATTTGGGCCCTCGTGTAGCCTATCTGGAGAAATTTTTTAATATAGGATGTTATGGTGGCCTTTACATTAGTATTAGAGGTAAAAAATGAGGTGATATAAGAGGGATTCCTCTTACAGTGATTCTTATTTGATGTTTTGGATTAGGTTCGATCACCGAAGGAATTTCATGGCTAGTACTCTCAGGAATCATCCGGGCTTGGGTTCCACTCGTGTCCTATATATACGCAGAGTTAGTACACAACCCCATGTCAAAGATTGAAGGTACTCTATCTATGGAGTGTCACCCCACTTCTATCAAGATATTATGGGAAGTGGGTCATTCATTAGATATATTTCTCCCTCAGTTATACAGTATATTAGTGAGGAATATGCCCTCCAAATTAATTCCTATGAGGTTGTGTATTGTGTTTAGAAATGGAGATGTAGTATTTAGAGCCACATGTACACATCATAATCATTATATGGATGTAGATACTGATATTTTAATCCTTTTTACATGATTTTTAGTGAAAGAATATCTAATATCGTGATTCTACTCCCGATTTTACTTCAAGGTTGAGCTGCATTTTAATTCTATTTCAGTATTTTTTTATTTTTCAATGCCCTATTTAGTATTTTTATACTCACCCATTCTTGGAATTTTCCTTCATGTGTCCTATCATATTAAAATGGTAGATATATTGATGGTGACTTTGGAATATTTAGTGTTATAGGAGCATAGTAGTGTTTGGATGTGCTGACCATGTCAGGTTGTAAGACTCCAGGACTGTGGTCCAATATAACACTTGTTTTTTCCTTTTATATATGTTATTAGTTTCGATCTCAATTCTATTTGGGATTGTATTTCTCCCTGTTATACTTTTTCATTACCCATCTGTAACTTTTATTTTTTCCTAGTGGATGATTCATGCATGGTTTACTCTCTATATTTTCTTGTTATATTATATCTTTTCATTGTTTTGTGGATATGCGAGTGTCTCTCTGTGTGTGTATGTGAATAATGTTAAGGCCTTACATTTTAGTAATATTCCTACTCAATGCATGTCTCCATCCCTTGGAAAATTGGAGGAGTGTTTGAGGTGTCACTATCAACTTTTTATCAACTCTATTGGGGCCTTTGTTTGTGAGTTCATATCAGAGTCATATCAAAAGATTTTTTTTAGTTTTTTTGTTTATAATAATACATTATGTGAGAATTTGATTCTGAATAAAGTGAAATAATGTTGTTGTGTCTCAAATATTTTGACAGGGATGCTAGTGATTGTGTGGAGGTTGACATATCTATAAACTACAACTCTGATTACCATATTTCCAGCTTATTATGTTATGTAACTCGTTGTAGGGAAACCAATAGTATATGCATAATATAGGATTGGGGTTTTTAAGACCATTTCATTATTTATTAATCTCCCTAGATATTCTTATCTAATGTGGTATGTATTTTGGATTTTAAGGATTAATCTATGATGACATACAACTAAGAAACTAGTATATAGTTCTGATGATAACCAGTTAAGCAATGAGTCCTCAATGCAGGGAAATATTCTTGATGTGTTACCTTATGGAAAACAAAGTTTAGTTCCTTCACCTTGTGGGAATAATGTGGGTCAACCTCTAGTGTTTTAGGTGGTTAATCAAATACATGTTGGTAAGTTGATGGTTCTAGTATGTAAAAAAAATTCATGTAGTCTTAGTGAATTTTTTGAGTTTTTGAATTTGATATCTCTCATGTTATGTGGTGATCTGGACCCTTATATAGTGAAGGATTTTCATGATGTATTAGTATAGTTTTTCAGGTTTACACAGACCACATTTGATTACAAGGTTGTGCTTAAAACAATTATTCTTCATATAATTTCTAGGCATCGTTGGGGTATGATCACTTGAAAACATGATTTGATGATTCTCTTATGGGAAAAAATTTATTAGTTTTTATGAGACATGTATTATCCTTTTTGATTGTTCTCTGTGCAGATCTAGGAGCTTCATGAACTATGGTATAGAAATGTGTTAGTTATTCAGTATGAATCATGGTTAACTAACTTCAAATTATATTCCCTAGATATGGTTCGATTTGTATTATTTCAAGAATAGAAGTTTGGGCAGGTCCACTGTAGGGACATTTAGGCTAGGGTGGTATTTTTATTTACTTCCACATATACTAGAGTTCTAGTGTGGAACATAGAGACTGAAATTTTTCGTATAGATGTTTTTTGTGGAGTTGGATGAGAATGTGGACATCATGGGGTTGGGTTTTCTATAGATTCAATTATGCACTGGGGGTAAGGGTCCTGTTGTAGAAGTAATACTCATTTATAGACTCAAACATGGGGATATATAGTGTATGTATCATATAGTGGGGTGAGTAAGCTAGGTGAAGGAAGATTTTATGTTTGTCATGGTCAAGGTCCCATGCCTTTTTATATCCTAACTCGATGTACTATATATTGTGGATAAAAATTGGATGATACTCCATTGTAGAGATAGAATCATGATCAGGTCTATCCTTTGAGTAGTTACGTTTCCCCCCTCGGAGGTGGTGATGTATTTGGGATTAGAATAATTAAAATGTAATGAGCTACAAGTGGAGGTTAATGCATTGACCAACTCTCTACACCACCATCTTTATCCCCATTCCAGGCTTAGATGGATGTTGGTAGAGGGTTTGTTTAGTTACATGCTATGGAATGATATGACTAGGATGTGAATTAGAAAATTGAAGTTCTCATCAACATCTTCAATAATTTATCTCCATTACCTTTTTTAATTGGTGTGATTCATTCCTTTATCTTCATATCCCATTAATAAGATACTAATATTCCTAAAGAGTTTATTGTTCATTATCTCTAGATATGGGATCCTAAAGGGAGTTATTTTTCAATATAATACATCTTCTAATAGTTTTATTTGGCCCTAAGCAGGGAAATATTCTTATGCGACCTCATGTTAATTTCAATTAATCCTTATGACATCATCCTAGGTATGGACTAGTTCACAAAAGTGAATTCTTATATATATTATCACCAAATGAGTGTTATATGAAAATGTACTGATGCGACAATGTTCTACTTCATTGGCAAGAAGAACCTTTTTTATAAAAATGGGTAAGGATCATGATATTATGTATTGAACATATTACCCATCATTTTTCAAGCTTGGTTCTTGGTTTAATATTCCATTTATAAATATTGATTCTATTTGTAGTGGATTATTACATGTACATCTTCCTTGAATATGTTTTGTGAATACGTTTAATGGGGTAAATTGACTTTTACATTTAATTACTCCTATAAAATAGACTTATATATATTCTACATTGTATCATATGGCCCCTACTGAGCTCTAGTAGCTACGGGTGTAGTTCAAATATCTTTATGAGAATGGTTTTATCAGACCTAGTGTGTCCCCTATAAATCTCCAGTGTTTTTCATGGAAAGGGTGAATGAGATCTTGAGGATTTTTTTTGATTATTAATACCCAAACCAAGTGAAAAAAATAATAAGTAACCCTTGTTTATAATTGATGACATATTCAACTAGTTTAATGTTGTGAGATGGTGCTAAAATATTGATCTTGGGATTGGTTACCATTATTTGAGAGTTCAATAGGATGATATTTTGAAGACAATATTCTAATTTATCTATGTGTATTATGATTTATAATTGATCCCTTTCGGTGTGATGAATTCTCTTATAGTGTTCATGGAAATTAATAAACAAATATTCCATAACTTATGGGATGATTTCATGTTAAATTTTATGAAATTTATTCTCATTTATTATACATCTAAGGAGGATCATATATATAATTTTAGGATGGTCCTACACTAACTCTGAGATCACCAATTTTATCGTAATCTCTCAATCTCTCAATGTCTTATATGAGAAGTTCAATTTCATTGGCATGTCATATCTAATCATTGCGTACCTATGGACCTGAAAAATATTGATTCCGTTATCACATGGTATAAAACCAAGAGTGTGTTGGAGGTGTGGAGTTTCCTCTATTTGGTAATGTTATATTATATTTTTTAGGTTTATTATTCTATAATTTCATCCAATTTTATAACCTTGACATGGAACGGGTGAATATTTTCATAGAATGAGAAGTGTTACAGATCCTTTCAGTAGCTGAGGTTGTTGTAACAACCCAAGATTTTATGAAAAATATTCTTTTTTATTTTACTAATGTCTTGTGTTATACGCTACACCAAAAGGAGCTTGCACAACACGCATCCTTGACTTGCCTTGCATTACACGCAATCACAACCTTCCTCGATAGCGTGTGTGGTACGTAATCCTGAGTTTCACGAAACAATGATATGCTATTAAAATATTATTAAAACTAGCCGTTATGAATAGTAATAACCACTTTTTAAAATTCTGTAAATCTTATATTTCAAAATGAACTTCATTTTTGGATTCGGAGTATCGAATTTAGCCTATGGTGAAATTTTGGTACATTTCGGATAACTTTCATATTCTGATGAATAGTGAAAATTACTAAATTATAATTAAAAAACAACTTTTTTAATCGAAATAATTAATAGTGATAAATTATTAATTTGAGTAGTTTTAAAGTATATTTAGAATATATTTTTACAATTTAATACAATGTTGGTCATTGGATGTAATTTCACATTTAAACTAGACATAAACAAGTGGCAATCTTTTGATAGATATTGTTTCTTAAAAACACGCTATTTGTTTTAACAGCAGGATTTAATTATAAAATTAATTAATGCAACTTTTATGTTATGAATTTGGTAAAATAGACTTCATTTTTGAATTCGGAATATGAAATATAGCTTGGGATGAAATTTTGGCATTGTTCTGAAAAACATCAATTTTTGATGAATAGTGAAACTACTAAGTGGTAGGTTAAAAACTGAATTTTGCATAAAACTTAATTTTACCGCTTCTGTGAATGGAATTTCAAAAATCCGAGAGACACGGTTAATATCAAGGACTAAAATGTGGTTCAATGAGATGAAAATAATTTTTTGGTGAATAGTAACTTTTTACTATTTTTACCGCGGTTAATAGTAAATAGGGTAACTAAGGGTAAATATGATATTAATATTACCCTAACACATGTCCTAATTCTATTGGACAAGTGTAATTCGACCAAAAACAAACTTAGGAATAAAATATGACCATTTAGGCCCACTTGGATTAGATTAGGACATTTATTATTAATTTATTTAAAGAAGGGTTAAAATAGTTAAAATCAAAGTTTAATAAGTAAATCATTTTTAATATAGGGTTATACATAAGATAAATTCGATTGTAAATATTCATTAGAAAGCTAAAACGATTTCCTACATGATGGTATTTTATTTGTAATTTTTAGAAATCAAATAATTTAATTTATTTATGACACAAAGATGATGCAGTAATTATCTTATTAATGAAATATTGACATAATTGATAATATAAATACCAAAATAAATGTAATTTAAGACTTTTTATGAATTCCACTAATTTTCTAGGTTACTATTATATATTAATGTTGATTTAATCAACTTGGTTCGAACATTTAATTCTGTTATGACTTTCACAAAAATCATATATCAAATAGTGTCAAAATTGACACAAAATAGTTTTTAAAACAAATATTATATTATTAATTGTTATTTTATTCCTAAAAATCTAAGGTTCGGCCAAATGACTTAGATAAGGATATATATATTAATAATAAACAATTTGGGGTTCGTTTGGCATGTTATAGTAAGTGTATTAACCATATAGTGAAAGAAAACAAAAAGACACGGTAAAAGTTAAATTATTTAACTTAGAGTTAAATCTAATTGATAAGGTTTAAAATAAGATCCAAACATGTCTAAATTTGATTGGTTGATGAGATTACAACCCTATCTCATCTAAGCTTCGAATATGAGTAATTTTTGGAGGTTTTTAAGTGGGGTTAGATTTATTATAAATTAATATTTTTAAGAATTCCTAAGGTGCCCCTCTCCTCCCCTATAAAAGGACACCTCCTCCCCCTCCTCCTCACACCAATTTGAGCACTCAAGCTCGGCCAACCCCTGCCAATTTATCCTCTCCACTTCCCTAGCAACATCCTAGAGGTTCTGGTCTTCTTCAAAGACCAATTTTAGTGCCCTAAGAGGAGGTCTCAAAGAGGCGCTTCAAAGAAGAGGTAATTACCGTTACCAATTCTTTCATCTTTATTTCTTCTTCCACTTCTTCTTCTTAGGTTGTTTCATTATGAAGTAATAACATCAGTATCACTCATATACTGATATGTTATTATAAGTATGAAACAACCCTATTTCACCATCTATCCATCCTACGGAAAAAGAAATCACCGCGCGTGCGTACGTACGGAATACCGTCTCCACGCCGTGGTGTAATCTATTTTCCACCACCACCTTACATGGATGGGTATAATGGTGTAAAGAATAACTATAAATAGTTATTACAACATCATATTGATTCTGAATATATTGTATAATCCACTCCAATTCAATTCAATATTTATAGAAATGATATCATCGCTCGTGCGTACGTACGGACTACCGTCTCCACGACGCGATGAGATTCATTCTCCATGTTAACCATTTAAGAATGATTATAATGTATATATAAGAAATAATAATGAAATATATGACATTATAAAGCTACTGGATTTATGTATATATATACATATGAATGTCATCTACTTAATTCCATTCAAGACAATAAGGAAAGAAAAACAGCGTTCATGCGTACGTACGGACTACCGTCTCCATGAACGGTGTTTTTCATTTCATTTAAATATCTATTATATATATATATATACTGAATATATATGATATATAAATCATATTTTATATTCTGTAAGTAATTAAATCATGATATAAGTAATAATAATTTCAAGAACAACAAGTCAAAACACCTACGATAAATGAAACGATTTTTACCCAAAACGTTCTTTAACATGGAATTTACAAAAGAACGGGTAATATAATGTCATAAGTGAACCATATATGATATCATAACAATGAATATGATTCTGTAATAAGTAAATAACATGATTTAAATCATTATACAGGAGGTTCGGACACTTACAAAGCAAGTCGGACCTAAGGTAAGGGAAATATCACAATCTCATTTTTATCCGAGATTGTTTATTCGTAAGTATTTACTGGGGTGTATTTTATCATCCACATCCATGTTCCCTCAATATGTAATATTGTTTCCATCCACTTGAAATAGTTTAAATCCAATTTTACCCTTGGGTGAGTTTTTAGTAAAGAATATGAAAGGAATCTTTTGTCATTTTTTTTCGTACGAGGTACTTTTTGACTTTTCCGACAAAAGTACGAAGAATGTTTTTTTTAACTTATACGGCATGAATGGATTTTTAAAACATTACTTCAAAGAAGCTTCCTTTACAAGTTTTCAAGTTTATTTTTAATCAACTTCTTTTATTTTAAAGTTGTATGACATGTTATGAATGGAAAAATGTTTTTGAAGAAGAAAGGATATTTTCCTCAAGAATTCAATTCAAGTGTTTTATCAAAATTATTTTCCATATAAGATAATAAAGGGTTCTGTTTCTATCCATATTTTTACATTGATTTGACTATGTTGTGATGGAATTATGTTTATGAATTCCTTTATCTTATATGAATGGTTTTATGATGTCATGTTGTTTAAGAATCCCATTTTTATTACATGGGTTATGCAATGATGTATGATTTATGATTTTGTGGCACACATAAGAAAGGATTCATTAAGAGATGGGTGGGACCTATATCTCCCTCCAATGCATTGGGTAATGATTTTATATCTCATGAGATAGACATGGCTGGAATGGTAGGTTATACCGGTTCAGTGAAACAGGACTGAAATGAGGATTACTCGATTCAGAAAGGGACTTTGTCCAGTAAGATAGTCTTGGCAATGAGTCTTGACTAACAAGAAATGATTCTCTATGATTATGTGTGTATGCCACAATGAGTAATGTTTTAAGTTATGATTTCATTTTCACTTCTATGATTTATCCCATGTTATGATATTATGAGCTCTTTTGCAGGTTAAGATTTCCAAAAAAGCTATGTTCTTTTGTATATGATGTGATTGATATTTCTTTTGTTTACCCTTACTGAGCATTTGAGCTCACCCTTTTATGTTTTCTTTTCCCCAGGATATAAAGAAAGGTTTATAGGTAAAAAAAAAGGGAAGATCTTTATGGGAGATATTGAAGATCTTTCACCACGATTAGAAGATTACGTTCCGAGTTTCCAAAGACACTAAACTATTACGATCCTTGTGTGTGTGTTTTTGTTATGTACTAAGTATTCCGCAAAAGTAATGTAATGTCCATGTACGATAAGCTTCGGGTCTCTACAGTTTGTATCAGAGGAAAGGTTTAGTCAACCTTTGGAAACTAGGATGCGAAAACGTTAGTGAGATCCCTAGAGATATTTCTAAGGTATGTCTAGGGATGTCCCTAGGGATAAGTATACGTATAGGTTATAGTAATAGAATTACGCTAAAGATCATAGAATTAAACTTAAGATGTTGGATATTGAAGGTACTCCCCCTTTATTATGTTGTTTTCCCTATCATGATTTTTTCCTCTCACACTATTCTTTTTGGGTTTTAGACGATGGCTGGAACCCGAAGGAACCGTGTTGATCAATGCAATGGACAATGCAATGATTGCCCTCCTGAACAAACAAATGTTATGGGAGATGGAGTGCAAAATCTTATTGCTATACTTACACAAGCTATGAATCATTCTGGACTTCCAAATGAGCAGAGAAGGGAACAATATTCTATTGAGTCCTTCATGAGGCAACGTCCACCTTCTTTCAGTGGGTCTTCTGATCCACTTGTGGCTGAACAATGGATCAGTACTACTGAAAAGATATTTTCAGTTCTTCAATGTTCTGATCATGATAAAGTCATCTTAGCAGTATATCGTTTGGAAGGTGAAGCTGATCAATGGTGGAATCTTATCAAGAATACGAGGCCAAGAGATGAAATTGAGTCCATGGAATGGGACGAGTTCAAGAACTTGTTTTTCAGTAAGTACTTCCCTCGTATTCTTAGAACAAAGATGGAGAAAGAATTTCTTGAACTGAAGCAAAGGGACGATGAATCTGTTGGTACCTATGAAGCAAATTTTACAAGACTTGCAAGGTATGCTTCTGGAATTATCATCCAACCTGAAAGTAAAGTTGATCGATTTTTCTGTGGCTTAAAACCAAGTCTTCGAAGGGCATTAGCTATAAGAGACTTCAGTAGCTATGAAGAAATTGTGCGTTGTGCTATCAAGGTAGAAATGGAAGTTGGTGTTACATATCCATCTCATGGTTTTGACAAGAAACGAAAGATGGAGTTCAAGGAGAAATCTCATAATAATGGTGAAAAGAAGATGAATGTTTCCTTATGCACAAAGTGTGGAAAGAAGCATGGTGGAGATTGTCTTAAAGGGACTAGAAAATGTTTTAAGTGTGGAAAAGAAGGTCATCGAGCAGCTGAGTGTCGAAGTAATGGAAAAAGGGTTTCTAATGATGTGAATAAAGCAAACACTGCAGAGAACGCACCGCCAACACTTCAATGCTTCAAGTGCAAGGAAATGGGGCATTATGCTAATAATTGCCCTAATCCAAGGGTTAGTGATGATCAACATGAGCAACCACTGAAGGCAAAGGACAAAGGGAAATCACATGCGATCACTATTGGCAATGTTGAATATGACAACGATGTGGTGGAATGATTAAGTGTTTATGTAATGGGATAATGTTGTATCATTGAGTATTGCAATATTTATTGATGTGGTATTCAAAGTGATTGAGATATTTTTTGGAAATAAGATGATATGCGCATAATGAAGATGAGAAAATGAAATGTTTAATAGTATTCATGAGCTCATGATTGATATAAGGACTAAGTGATATCATGGTTTGAGTATATAGAATTTTGAGGATTTTGGTATGTGGAAAGTGTTAACTTTTAACTGCACTCATGTTTTCACTAAGGTATTCATGAGAATACACGATTAAGGACTTTGAATGTTTGGAATGTGACCAACAAGACATATCTTATGATATGTGGGGATCAACGACAGTATTAAATCTCTGGTAATCGTTGTCACTATATTATGAGAGTGGACTGCAGTATTATAAGCCTAAAGATTAGACTGGATTATGTTGGACATAAGTTAGTATTGTTTAAGGATAGAAGATTTTCGATATTATTGATGGGATGTTATAGTAACGTAGTTTTAGAAAAAGGGACAACCTGCAGGACGGGCGACAGCCCATCGCTTCGGACAAGGCTGTAGGAATCGAACCCACAACCAAAGTGCGACTGGCCTTTATTGCCTACCACTGGCCTACAGGAAGTCCCTGTTTAGTAGAAACTAGTTTTATTATATTAAGCAGTATGATATATGAAGTATAAGTCCATTTTAGAAACCATATGTGATTAATCTCACTATAGATCGACTTATGTATATAATTTTTACTAACCTTTTGTTTGAGACAGATGGAATGACTCGTCATTCTATCACATGATCTGCTAACACTTCACGAATAACAAATTCAACTTCATTTATTTAAGAGATGAAGTAGAAATTGTTCAAGGCACGGACAAAAGTGAGATTGTACCAAAATAAAGTAAGTATTTATTCTAAGCAAATTTTCAACTTTAGGGAAATGATCTTGAAAACCAAAAAAATGTTGTCCTAGTGATCTTATACCTGATGAATCAGATGGTACCTTATATCATCACAAATCTATGGATTTTTGATTACTGGCTTTTCCATAGCCATGTTCTCTACCACTCTCCATCAGAACATGATGGTTAGATTTCTCTTCCATATCCATATTTTCACCTATGTGGAAACCCAGTGATTAGTTTATTTGGGTAATCATTACATTTCATACTTTAGTTTTTAAAGCCAAGTTTTGGTATTCCCTTTTACGATGTGGGTTTCTATTAAATAAACTTTCGAATAGTAAACCATTTATAACCCCGACGAATTTCTAGGGCGAAATTCATTTTAAGGGGGGTAGAATGTAACAACCCAAGATTTTATGAAAAATATTCTTTTTTATTTTACTAATGTCTTGTGTTATACGCTACACCAAAAGGAGCTTGCACAACACGCATCCTTGACTTGCCTTGCATTACACGCAATCGCAACCTTCCTCGATAGCGTGTGTGGTACGTAATCCTGAGTTTCACGAAACAATGATATGCTATTAAAATATTATTAAAACTAGCCGTTATGAATAGTAATAACCACTTTTTAAAATTCTGTAAATCTTATATTTCAAAATGAACTTCATTTTTGGATTCGGAGTATCGAATTTAGCCTATGGTGAAATTTTGGTACATTTCGGATAACTTTCATATTCTGATGAATAGTGAAAATTACTAAATTATAATTAAAAAACAACTTTTTTAATCGAAATAATTAATAGTGATAAATTATTAATTTGAGTAGTTTTAAAGTATATTTATAATATATTTTTACAATTTAATACAATGTTGGTCATTGGATGTAATTTCACATTTAAACTAGACATAAACAAGTGGCAATCTTTTGATAGATATTGTTTCTTAAAAACACGCTATTTGTTTTAACAACGGGATTTAATTATAAAATTAATTAATGCAACTTTTATGTTATGAATTTGGTAAAATAGACTTCATTTTTGAATTCGGAATATGAAATATAGCTTGGGATGAAATTTTGGCATTGTTCTGAAAAACATCAATTTTTGATGAATAGTGAAACTACTAAGTGGTAGGTTAAAAACTGAATTTTGCATAAAACTTAATTTTACCGCTTCTGTGAATGGAATTTCAAAAATCCGAGAGACACGGTTAATATCAAGGACTAAAATGTGGTTCAATGAGATGAAAATAATTTTTTGGTGAATAGTAACTTTTTACTATTTTTACCGCGGTTAATAGTAAATAGGGTAACTAAGGGTAAATATGATATTAATATTACCCTAACACATGTCCTAATTCTATTGGACAAGTGTAATTCGACCAAAAAAAAACTTAGGAATAAAATATGACCATTTAGGCCCACTTGGATTAGATTAGGACATTTATTATTAATTTATTTAAAGAAGGGTTAAAATAGTTAAAAACAAAGTTTAATAAGTAAACCATTTTTAATATAGGGTTATACATAAGATAAATTCGATTGTAAATATTCATTAGAAAGCTAAAAAGATTGCCTACATGATGGTATTTTATTTGTAATTTTTAGAAATCAAATAATTTAATTTATTTATGACACAAAGATGATGCAGTAATTATCTTATTAATGAAATATTGACATAATTGATAATATAAATACCAAAATAAATGTAATTTAAGACTTTTTATGAATTCCACTAATTTTCTAGGTTACTATGATATATTAATGTTGATTTAATCAACTTGGTTCGAACATTTAATTCTGTTATGACTTTCACAAAAATCATATATCAAATAGTGTCAAAATTGACACAAAATAGTTTTTAAAACAAATATTATATTATTAATTGTTATTTTATTCCTAAAAATCTAAGGTTCGGCAAAATGACTTAGATAAGGATATATATATTAATAATAAACAATTTGGGGTTCGTTTGGCATGTTATAGTAAGTGTATTAACCATATAGTGAAAGAAAACAAAAAGACACGGTAAAAGTTAAATTATTTAACTTAGAGTTAAATCTAATTGATAAGGTTTAAAATAAGATCCAAACATGTCTAAATTTGATTGGTTGATGAGATTACAACCCTATCTCATCTAAGCTTCGAATATGAGTAATTTTTGGAGGTTTTTAAGTGGGGTTAGATTTATTATAAATTAATATTTTTAAGAATTCCTAAGGTGCCCCTCTCCTCCCCTATAAAAGGACACCTCCTCCCCCTCCTCCTCACACCAATTTGAGCACTCAAGCTCGGCCAACCCCTGCCAATTTATCCTCTCCACTTCCCTAGCAACATCCTAGAGGTTCTGGTCTTCTTCAAAGACCAATTTTAGTGCCCTAAGAGGAGGTCTCAAAGAGGCGCTTCAAAGAAGAGGTAATTACCGTTACCAATTCTTTCATCTTTATTTCTTCTTCCACTTCTTCTTCTTAGGTTGTTTCATTATGAAGTAATAACATCAGTATCACTCATATACTGATATATTATTATAAGTATGAAACAACCCTATTTCACCATCTATCCATCCTACGGAAAAAGAAATCACCGCGCGTGCGTACGTACGGAATACCGTCTCCACGCCGTGGTGTAATCTATTTTCCACCACCACCTTACATGGATGGGTATAATGGTGTAAAGAATAACTATAAATAGTTATTACAACATCATATTGATTCTGAATATATTGTATAATCCACTCCAATTCAATTCAATATTTATAGAAATGATATCATCGCTCGTGCGTACGTACGGACTACCGTCTCCACGACGCGATGAGATTCATTCTCCATGTTAACCATTTAAGAATGATTATAATGTATATATAAGAAATAATAATGAAATATATGACATTATAAAGCTACTGGATTTATGTATATATATACATATGAATGTCATCTACTTAATTCCATTCAAGACAATAAGGAAAGAAAAACAGCGTTCATGCGTACGTACGGACTACCGTCTCCATGAACGGTGTTTTTCATTTCATTTAAATATCTATTATATATATATATACTGAATATATATGATATATAAATCATATTTTATATTCTGTAAGTAATTAAATCATGATATAAGTAATAATAATGTCAAGAACAACAAGTCAAAACACCTACGATAAATGAAACGATTTTTACCCAAAACATTCTTTAACATGGAATTTACAAAAGAACGGGTAATATAATGTCATAAGTGAACCATATATGATATCATAACAATGAATATGATTCTGTAATAAGTCAATAACATGATTTAAATCATTATACAGGAGGTTCGGACACTTACAAAGCAAGTCGGACCTAAGGTAAGGGAAATATCACAATCTCATTTTTATCCGAGATTGTTTATTCGTAAGTATTTACTGGGGTGTATTTTATCATCCACATCCATGTTCCCTCAATATGTAATATTGTTTCCATCCACTTGAAATAGTTTAAATCCAATTTTACCCTTGGGTGAGTTTTTAGTAAAGAATATGAAAGGAATCTTTTGTCATTTTTTTTCGTACGAGGTACTTTTTGACTTTTCCGACAAAAGTACGAAGAATGTTTTTTTAACTTATACGGCATGAATGGATTTTTAAAACATTACTTCAAAGAAGCTTCCTTTACAAGTTTTCAAGTTTATTTTTAATCAAATTCTTTTATTTTAAAGTTGTATGACATGTTATGAATGGAAAAATGTTTTTGAAGAAGAAAGGATATTTTCCTCAAGAATTCAATTCAAGTGTTTTATCAAAATTATTTTCCATCTAAGATAATAAAGGGTTCTGTTTCTATCCATATTTTTACATTTATTTGACTATGTTGTGATGGAATTATGTTTATGAATTCCTTTATCTTATATGAATGGTTTTATGATGTCATGTTGTTTAAGAATCCCATTTTTATTACATGGGTTATGCAATGATGTATGATTTATGATTTGGTGGCACACATAAGAAAGGATTCATTAAGAGATGGGTGGGACCTATATCTCCCTCCAATGCATTGGGTAATGATTTTATATCTCATGAGATAGACATGGCTGGAATGGTAGGTTATACCGGTTCAGTGAAACAGGACTGAAACGAGGATTACTCGATTCAGAAAGGGACTTTGTCCACTAAGATAGTCTTGGCAATGAGTCTTGACTAACATGAAATGATTCTCTATGATTATGTGTGTATGCCACAATGAGTAATGTTTTAAGTTATGATTTCATTTTCACTTCTATGATTTATCCCATGTTATGATATTATGAGCTCTTTTGCAGGTTAAGATTTCCAAAAAAGCTATGTTCTTTTGTATATGATGTGATTGATATTTCTTTTGTTTACCCTTACTGAGCATTTGAGCTCACCCTTTTATGTTTTCTTTTCCCCAGGATATAAAGAAAGGTTTATAGGTAAAAAAAAGGGAAGATCTTTATGGGAGATGTTGAAGATCTTTCACCACGATTAGAAGATTACGTTCCGAGTTTCCAAAGACACTAAACTATTACGATCCTTGTGTGTGTGTTTTTGTTATGTACTAAGTATTCCGCAAAAGTAATGTAATGTCCATGTACGATAAGCTTCGGGTCTCTACAGTTGTGATTGACCAGTTCTTCTCTGTTGAGACAATCAGAGGAGAATGTTTAGTATATGGTATTTTTTTTATTCCATTTGATCAGAGATCCATTGAATTTTAATGAAGAGGAAATTAGATATTACTTATGGTTTGAGTCAATTCATACCCCATGAGAAGAACAATATGACCCCCGACATGGAGTTGGAAACTGCGGTGTTCACCTTAAAGACGTGAATGAACTATCTTAAGGGTTAAATTTTTATTATTTACATAAACCACCAGTATATCTAGCACATTTTCACCATGATATATCTCAACCTAATAGAGATGCATTGGTTTTACATCCTGCATAACTATGAATTTGAGAAGACATATACTCAAGGGAAGGGTAATATCATAGAAAATTCTCTCAGAATAAAATATAATTATTGATTGTTAGGGGAGGAATATATATAGTTATACCCATTAGAGCTATTCATGGTGGGGGACTGGGGTGAATCTTTTCATCCGTCAATAGTGGTGAATCCACTTACTCCATCATCATGTTATGGGGGCTCGGTTGGGAGAGGTTTCTTGTGAAGTTAAATATGCCAATTCATCCTCAGTATTTACACAATTTTTTTTACTGAAGGTGGGGAGAATTTAATTCATTTAAAAATAAATACAGAAGTTCTATTCATATTTTTTAGGAGGTATTGATGTAGTTTCATAAATCCACTGTGGAAGTACATTCGGGAATGGAAAAAATGCAGAAGGACCACCAGTGGAAATTTTGGTAGGATGGTATTTGGTGGAGTGTTACTGCATTTGATTCTTGATGCTTCATGAGTGAGTCAATAAAAGGTAAATATAATATTATAGTATGTTTAATGCAATATATTTAGATCTAACAATGAAATATTGATATCATATTGATTGATTTATTGATTGGGATTCCACATATAACGAGAGTCTATGAAGATATATGGGTATTTTTTTACTAAAATTCAAAGTTGGAACACCTCATTACTATTCAAATGTAGAATTTAATAGATAGTTTGGAACTTCTATGTGTGTAGATGATTATACTAAATCATTAGGTTCCTGCAATGATCATATCTGACATTAATTCATGGTTCATGTCATGGTTTTTGAGAGGTTTATTGGAGCCTTTTGAGACCCAGTTATAGATTAGCATGATGCTTCACCCCCTAAATGACGGTCATAATTAGTAGACCATCCAGTCTTTAGAATATATACTGATATAATATGTTTTTTTACTTTGCAAATAGTTGGTAGGATCAAAATACATTTGTGAAGTTTTCCTATAATAACATTTAAAACTCTACAATCATCATGTAACCATTCGATGAACTATATGGGAGACAATATAAGCCTCCTTTATGGTTGAAAAATATTAGTGAGACATTTATTGTTGGGCCATAACAAGATTATACACTGATGGATATAGATTATGTGATCTATGGTCGTATGAGGACATCTCAAAGATGATATAAATCTTATACATGCATATTTTTTAAGCCTTTTGATTTCAAATAGAGAGCCCATGTTTTCCTATGTTTCTCCCCACAATGAAGACTATAGATATTTGGTTAGGATAAAAAATATCACCAAGGATAACTAGTGAATTCTAGGTCCTACATAAGTTTAGATTGGTTTCCTACCTATTGGTTTTAACACCAATGTTAGAATATGTGCATGTCGATTTCAATGTGTCATATTAAAGGATATATGTGTATGACTCGTTGTACATTATTTTCTAGCATGATCTAGAAATTTAGGGTGGATCCACCTTCTCATAGTACATAGTGGAAATTATGTATTGTTAGGATAAGATCCTATATTATTGGAAAATAACTTTCGTACAACTATTTTCAGAGCATGAGATCATCTAGGAGGGCACCCATGAGTGTTGTAGTCAGATTCAGGCTCAATTCCAACACCTTTTTGTGTACTCTGTGTTTTTCAAGGAAAAAATCCTTGGAGGTTATTGGATTTTTTTTGGTTTTTGTAGGACGCTCGAAATAATATATTTAAAATTTTAGAAAAATTACCTCATGCACGTATATCATTTTTTCCTCCATCATTATCCATTATTAAACAATGGACCATGTGGTCAAAATTTCCATATTTTCTAACCTGTTTGAGCATGATCAAACCCATCGAGTCCCGAAGGATGTGAGAAATTCCTATGGATTGAATGTTTTTGGGTGGGTAGTGGTGGATTTATGGGATGTTGCCAAGGGTTCCACGGATTGGGATCCCAAATAGTGATGGTTGGTGTGACAAATTTCATTCAGGAGAACAACATCCTTCTTTTTGGACACCATATTTTTAGAATCAATGATCAAAGGTCCATTCCTTTGATTTTTTCATAATTTGGAAGGTAAAATGGTTACTATTATGTTTTATTTGAAAAATATGGAAACCAAAACAAGATTGGGATTCAATATTTCATTATATGTAAAAAAATCAATTGCATTCTATGTATTTTGTAGGAAATCACATCATATTTCATGGGTTATCACTGTTTCTAGAGGTGTTGGCTCGATTTATTTATAAAAAAAATGTGTAGTAAGGGTAAAATTTCATGCGATACTACCAAGGATGTAGAGTCGTGAGTTGGAATAATATGTTTGGGACACCTGGTGAATAGACACGTCACATAATTATAAAGATGCATCAGATTAAGTATCATGGTAGCCATAAATTGTCTAGGAAAGGATGTTCATATTTCCTTGAGTGGCATCACACATCATGTTCTCCTATCTAATCATCATGAACATTTCCCAGAATCTTGTAACTTTCTTATCACCTTTTTTATGACTTAGATTTGGTCCAATGAGTAGCCTATCCTGAGTAAAATCTTGATAAATAATGTGGTATCAGCCTTAAATTTTGATGAAAAGATATGAGGTGAGGTGATATGAGTGAGATTATTCATCAAATTACACTTATCTTATGGAAGGTATCGGGTTTGGTCACCAAATAAGTATTAAGTTTGGTACTCTCATTACTTAATAGTGAATAGGTTCCCCTCATATCATACATACTAGATATCTAATACTTCCTCAAACTAAAAATAGAATATTCCCTCTATGTTGTAAGCGGTACTCCCTTGTCATCAAGAACCAATGGGGAGTGGTTCCTCTATTAGTGATAATGCTCTACTGGATATAATGTAGTAATGAGGATTGGGCCTGTCACTATGATTCTTGTGAGATTACATTTGGTTCTTAAAATTAGATATATAACCATTAAAGATATATGAAGACCAATAATTATCCTTATATGGATGTGGATATTAATATTCCTCTCCTTTTTTTGAATGGGGTTTTAGTATGATCATACCTTTTGTCAGTTTTCTTATCCATATTTACCTTATGGGTTGAATTGATTATTTTTTTCTTCACTTTTTGGTTTTGGGGCATCCTACTGTGTATGTTTATATGAAAACCTATATGTGATTTTAATCCATGTGATATATATTATGATGATGATATATTTATTGATGGTGAACATGGTGGATAGGGTTTTGGAGGAGCATATTGTTTTTGGAGGTGATGATTGTGTACAGTGGTCAACCAGAGATTTGAAGATGGGAAATCATAAATTTTTCCCTTTTTTATTTTTTGTTTGGTTAGATATCTTTTTTGGTTTGGTGTATAATTTTCCCCTTTATAATTTTTTATTGTCTTCCTATTATTTTATTTTTTCCATGAGGAAATCACATGTATTATTTACAGTCTAGATGTTCCAATTATATTATATCTATACTCTATTTCATAGAGATGGGTGTGTGTACATGTGTATAAATATATTAGGATATGTACATATATTTTAGTGATAGGACTTCAAGGATTTTATTATCATCTCCTTCACTATTAGTGGCGGGATTGGGATGTCACTCTCAACTTACTGTCAGCCCAAGAAGGGCCCTATTTAGTCAAGTCTCGACATAAAAATGAATTGAAGAGACTTATTATTCATCATAAAATACTGAGTGTGTGGTATTTTATGTGTAAATAAATGTTGTATTTATGGAATCCCACCTTTTTTATTATATATATTTTCTTTTAACAATACACTTTTAACAAATCATAAGGTCTTTTGGGTTTAGTGTCATGGAAATTATGTACATATTAAAAAAACATAATTTTTTTTTATATTACACATTAAAGGATTCATAATAGGTTCATACTATGTTCAAATACTTCATCTCATAACTTGGGGGCACAGATAATAGGAATTGGTGAGAATAAATAACGGTAAGGGAAAAAGAAACACAACGAATGTAAGAAAGAGTCATATAACTAGGAATGATCATATAAAAATGATGAATATCATAAAATAAGTAACATAAATCATAACATGTAAATGTGGAAACAACATTTAATTTAGTCATTCAAATTCATATAACCAAGGTTCATCCCCAAGGCGTCATAAAATTTACTAAGGTTATTCACCAAGGCATCGTAAAACATGTCATCTCTAGAGATTAAATTCTCTATGAAATGCATTAGAGTGATATGAGATAAAACCCATAATATGAATTTATATTCATTTAATCCACATAAATAATAATAAAATATATCATAAATAACCCATGAATAATAAAATAAATGGGTTTCATATCAAAATCTTGGCATTTTAAAAAGTGCTTTAACAACAAGATCATTATGTCCTTTTAGACCCACAGAAAATGAAATAGAGATTCATCTTTGTTAATCCAATAATTAAATATATTATTTTTAAAAATATGTTAATAAACCTGGAGAAAATATTGGTTTTGGTAATTTGAAAATAATAATAATAATTTCTTGATAATGAGAGAGAAATTTTGATATGAAAATCTAGCAGCATAACGGTAATAAATCATGGTTTTAGAATACATTAAAAATAGATGGGATAAGGGTATCCAATTAATAAATGATTCTTAATAAATTAAATTTATTAAATAGAAATAATAACAAGATATGTAAATTTTATGGACATACCACATAAAAATAGAACATGAAAAGAACAGAGAAGTTGATATTTCCCTTAAGAAATTTCGGTAGCTAAATGGCGTCACTTAAAAACACATAAAATATGTTTTTGAGTGTAAAAGGGGTATATAATAATTTTTAGATAATATGTAATGTTAGGGAGAAATGTAATGACATATACCTACAAAATAAAATATAAATTAAGAAGGCATAACATAAAAATGAGTGATTGAAAAATATAAGGGTGGTAGACTCCCTTATGTAGAATATTGACTTCTAAAACTCATTGATCGACACCTTGAGGGATTTATAAAACCATGGGAGGACTCTTTAGTAGGTAATAATATCATATATTCAATGTTAATCATTTATAAAGTAATGGAAACAAAGGATTTGGAGGTATTTATAATAAAATTGAGAGAGTTTTCTATTAATTTCTGATGAAATCTCATTAGTTGTGTTTGCAAAATCGTGGAATTTACCATTGTATTTTCCCATGGTTTTCACCACATAGGAAATCTCATATAATATTTTTTTCCTCAATATTCTACCATAATTATTACATCACTAATGATGTCATTAAATAGATAAAAAACTCACAACATTATTTTTACTATTCATGAAACATTGAATTTTATACAAATCTCATAAATTCATTATATCCTAATATAGACCTTATGAACTAAAATATGACATTTATATTATCATAATAATTATATAAATTTTATACATTTCACTTTTAACTATAAAAATACTTAATTATTAAAAATGATAATGGACATAAAATGTATAGTAAATTGCATAGTATGTTTTTTGACACTTAAAAAATTATTTTAACATTTATATTTAAAAATGAGTTTCTATATAAAACTATTTAATTATAAAAAAATATATTAATAAAAACATAGTTTATTATAATAATTAATACGCTCTGAAAAGTACAATTTTTTCCCGAAAAATCAATTTATCGAATTCCATCTCAATTTTTAAGCAAAACTATTCTTAAAATGGAAATATTGAACAATAAATTTGTTAATGGTTTCTTATGTGAGGTTACTATTCCATTGGTAATATAACTATTCATAATGGTAACATTAATATTCTAAATGGTCAAGTTACTATTTGCCAAAATATTATGTTGATCATATCAGACTCTAAATATATTACTGATCACAACCGTGTATGTCCGTTTTTTAAAATTCAACTCACAGAAATAGAAAAAGTACATTTAAAAAGGGGTTTTTTAATCATACTATTTCATTAAAATAATAATTATTCATAATACATTAATTAATTATAATTATTTTATCAATTCTAAAAAGTCCAATTTGGGTCTAAAAAGTCAATTTATCAATTAGTCTCAATTAAACATATATTTTATCAAGAAAAACTATTCTTAAATGAGTATATCTAATTTTTTAACATAGTTGAACTAATAAAACTTTATGAATAATGTATGATTTTTAAATGAAATAAAATATCTTTCTATGTTAATTTATTGTATAAAAAATAAAAAGTTATTAAGAGGAAAGAGATCCACAAATAAAAGAAGATCATTTAGGGACTTACATTCTTTCCCCTTAAAGAAATTGCATCCTCAGTTTTTTCTATTATTATAAATTTGTTAATATTCGGAATAATATAATTAAAATGTAATTTTAGGTCTTAAAACATCATTTTTTTTAAAATACTATTCTTTAACAACAATTACATTTTCTATAAATCCTTTATAATAGTTTCAAAATATCTTATTATTTACAAAACATGTCCCCTGAGATTGTCACAACAAGAGTGAAACAAGGACCACTTTGATGCACCGGTTTCCTTTTGAGTCAATCTCAAATTGTTTTTTAAATTTACCCCTATATACATCTATTCAAGAGCCACATACACTTCTTCTCATCTATACTGGTATTTATTTGTTTGAAAACTAATTACTAAATATTTCCCAAAAATACCAGTAAGTTTTCCAACATTGAAACATGTATATAAGGTTATTCCTAAAATTTTAAAATAATTATTTCTAAAAATAACTAAACCATCTTTTGATACATCTATGGAATCTATCCTTCTTCATTACATAATTTTTCTTTCTATAATACCCTTTTAACAAATTCAAAGATCATTTGGGTTTATTGTTCGGGAAATTAGGTACATATTAAATTAAAACATTAAAAAAAATTTATATTAAAAAGAAGAGTATTCATAATAAGTTACGCATATGTTAAAATATATCATCTCATAACCTGGGGACAAACATGAATGGAAGGGGTGACCATAAACCCGTGTAATGGAAAAAACACTGAAAATGTGGGAAAGAGGCATATAACATGGAATGATTATATATAAATGAGGAATACGATAAAAGTAATAACACGAATCATAACATGTAAATGTGGATACAACATTTAATTGACACATTACTAATCATATCACCATGGTCCATCCCCAAGGTTTCATAAAAAATTTCAAGGTTATTCACCAAGGATTTATAAAACTTATCATCTCTAGAGATTAAATTCTTTTCGCAATGAATATGAGTTCTATTAGGGAACACACTTAATATGTGTTTATTTTTATTTGACCCACATATATCATCATCAATATTTCATAAATAACTTGTGAAGAATAAAATAAATGGGTTTCAAATCAAAATCATTGAATTTTAAAAAGTGCTGTAAAAACAAGATCTTAATGTCATTTTAAACCCATGGAAAAGGAAGGTGGGTTTCATATATTTTAATCCATTAATAAAATATATATTTTATAAATATATTTGAATACATCTATATATGATATAGTTTTTCATATTTAAAACATAAAATAAAACAATTTCTTGATAAAATGAGTGATATTTGGAGAAGAAAATCTAGTAGCATGACGGCTATAAAACGGGGTTTTGGACAACATTTAAAAGAGAGGGCACACAGATCTCCAATTAATAAATTAATATTAATATATTAAAGTTATATAATTGATATAATGACAAGTTATTAAAATTTCATATGCATGCCGCATAAAAAAGATAACTCGAAAGGAAAAGAGATGTTGAGATTTCCCTTTTGAAAGTTTGGAAGCCTAACGACGTCACTTAAAAATTCATAAAATATATTGATGAGTGTAAAAGGGGTATATAATAATTTTTACATAATATTTATATTAATATATATAATAAATAGAATATACTAATATAATAAAAAATAAATTAATAAGTAATAACATAATAGGAGTGCTTGAAAAGAGAAGGTGGTAGATTCCCTTACCTTGAAGTGTGACTTCTAAAAATTGATGATCGGGACCTTTTGGGCTTGTGATTACCTTAGGAGGATTCCATGGGAAGAAATAATATCAAATATTGGAGTTGGATGTTTTTTTAATGAATGGAAATGAAGGAATATGTCTGTATTTATAATAAAATAGAGTAGGGTTTTATTAAATTCTTAAGATGCCTCATTAGTGGTATTTGAAAAAAACATGGGATTTCCCATGGTATTTTCTCATGATTTTGTACACTTGTAACACATAATAAAATATTTTATTCCTAAAGAGTATACCATATTTTTAAAATGATTATTACATCACTAATGATGTCATTAAACAAATAGAAAACTCAAAAACTATATTTTTACTATTCATAAAAAAAATGAATTTATAAAAATCTCATAAATTCCCTGTAACCTATTAGCGAGGTAATGAATTAAAAAATGAAATTTATTTTAACATAATTATCCTATAAATATGATACTTTTAACTTTTTAATCAAAAATACATAATTATTAAAAATAATATCGTATATAAAATACATAGTAAACAACATAGTAAAATTGTCATCTCTTGAAAACATTTTAATTTATAATTAAAAAGGAGTGATTTTATAAATCTATTTAATTATAATAAATAATAATAATAAAACAATTGTTTAATATAATCATTTAAATCTATTTGAAAATTAAAAAAATTGAAAAATCAACTTATCAAATTCCAAAGCAATTTTTTTAGAAAAAAAACATAAAATTGAAATGATAGAAAAACCATTTTATTAATAATTTCATAGGTGATGATAATATTAAATTGGTCAAATTAATATTCATAATGGTAAAAATACTATTCCAAAGGGTCATCTTACTATTCAAAAAAAGAATATGTTCATCCTAGCTGACTCTAAATATCTTCCTCATCACAACAGTGTATGTCCAATTATTGAAATTGAATTCACACAAGCAAAAAAATTAATTTTAAAAGGGGTATTTTAATCATAATATTTCATTAAAATAATTTCTATTCGTAATACCTTAATTAATTACAAATATTTTACCATTTATTAAAAGTATAGTTTGGGTCCAAAAACAGATTTATCAATATTGTCTAAGTGAAACATATATTTTATTAAGAAAAACTATTCTTAAATATGTATGTACCATTGTTGTTCATAGTTGTAATAATCCAAATTTATGAATGTTTTATGAAATTCTCATGAAATGAAAAGTCATTCTATGTGAATTTATTTTAAAAGAGAATAAAAATTTATTGTGAGGAAAGAGATCCATAAATAAAAGAAGTACATTTTTTTTGTTATAGAAGTTAAACAATCCCACAAAACATGAAATCTTTTTCAAACTAATACTTCTTGTCCTTATCAGTCATCTTCTAATTTATATTATATACAAGATTATTTAAGACCTTTTCATTTATCACTACATGATAGTGGAATGAATGAATATTCTTAATATTATATATATAATATAATTTCTCTAGTTCAGAGGCACATAAATTAGTGTCATTATCTAACTTAATAGTATGTGGGACTCTGAATATGGTATTGATATTTTATTTCATATTTTTTTGATATAATTTATCCAGATTACTTTGAGGGTCACAACTTCTTCTTATTTGGAAAATAATTCAATAGAATTATAAATAATCTAAAATTGTATGGTCATGGTTTAAGGGTATAGACCCATAACATTTATCCCCATACAATGAATTTCCTAGAGTATTTATAGGTATACAATATCAATAGTATTTAATGAATTAAATTTACATGAAGTTTTATGCATATACCTTCTTTGTGAACTCAATGTAATATTGTATCTTAGAGGGAAAATTATATCCAATTATTCTGATCTGGTGGAAGAGTTTTTTTAATATTTTAAAATTTTAATATTTTTTTCCCTTAAGAAAATTTTATAATTAAAAAAATGTAAAATATATTATTAATATGTGATGATGAAAATATGTTTAGATATTCACTCAATATTTTAAAAAATATGATTTAGTATATAAATTATTTATCAATTTTTGTAAATTTAAATAATAAAATATTTTGAAGTTATTTTATAAATTATAATTCATTCATAATAAAAGTTCATTTCATGTTCAATTAATTAGTAAACACATAAAAGTATTTTTATTTTACTGGGTAATTTAAATTTTTCAATAAAATTTTAAACCTTATGTTTTTATTGCTATTACTTTGGAATATATTGTTATTATTCAAGAAATAAAATGTACATATATGTTTATTGAATCATATTCATAATAAAATTTATAATTAAATAAAAATATGTTTATAACATACATGGGTTGTATTTTAATAATATTAAATGGTGAATTAGAATTATTGATCTTGGTAAATAAAGTATTTGTTTGAAATTAATATTTTAAAATAGGGATTAAATGATAGATGGAATATATTTATGGATTATATGAATTTTATAATTATAATTATGAAATTTAACAGTAAATAAATTATTCTACAAAAAAATTTAATTAGTTGAATTGGAAGTTATATAAAGGTCATCATATGCTTTTATAAAATTTAAAAAAGATTTTGTTAGGGTATAGCCCTATTATGTAAGTGTCATTGAATGATTTCATTTCTCACTATAGGGCCAGGAAGCTGTTTAAAGATATGAAAATGTAATCTTCTAATCATGTAGTGTATAAATGTAGATTTTAAGTTTCATAAGGGAAGTAGTCTTCATTGATAAGGGTTACATCCTTCTTATAAGGGTTATTTATGGGTAATTCAATTACGTACAAGGCTAAATTATAGTGGTATAGACATTGTGTAAATGTAAGAAATAATTCTTATAAGTTGGGTAAGGGTAACATTGAAGTTTCTTGAGGGTAGACTTTGGTTTATTCTACATGTGTAAGAGAATGTAATTCTTTATATAAGCGTATCATGAATTTTTCAATACCAACATAGGGGTACGCCCTGCTCATGTAATGGTGAAGTCATACCAAGGTATGGGTACCCCATTCTCATTTAAATGTAATGTATTACTAATGTAAGGGTACTCCAACACTTGCAGAAGGTTCATTTTCTCTATAAATAGGTTATGTAAAGTTAACATACTCCTCATTTATGGGTAAAAAAACCCAATGTAATAGTAATATAACATCACATAAAGGTACTTCTTTTCCATGTATGGGTAGTCTTCCCAAATCAAAAGGCACGCCTACGGTGGAACTGAAGAACCAAAGTCCCATGTAAGGGTTCCTAAAACACAAATAAAGGTTAAAATATATTTTAAATACCATTTAAAGGTAATATAAATCCATATATGGGTAATAAAATCTCAGATAAATGTAAATCAAAAAAAATATAACCACATGATTATAAATTTAAACCTACTACATTGAGTCATCTTATTCCACCCAAGAAAGTTATAGATAAAACCAAATAATATATATATATATATATATATATATTATTTCATCATCTTATTAATACACATGCCTTTTTTGTTGAAAAATGGGATAATTATTAAATAAATGTTTCCCAAATATGAAGATCCGTATTAATAAAATATTCTTTTATTCATCAGTGTCTTCAGTAATCCATTTGAGCTTGACCACTATGGAAGCATCACATTTGGTGGATTGTTGATTATTAAATGATTACAATGATATGAAGTGGTAACTTGTATGGATTTATATGTGTATGATGTAAATAGAAAATATATTTTATAAAAACATCACTCTGAGTGGGATTTTATAAAATCCCCATAATTTAGTGGATAAGGAACTCTTCAATAATATAACAAATATTTATTCAGAATATATGGTAAAGGATGGTTATTTAACGAGAACAATTATTTAAAATCTAGATCAATGGTTTTGTCCATATGATTTTGAGTTTGATAAGGAATTTTATAGAGAAGGAAAATATGATATTTGGATTCTACCTCGAAGAAAAGAAGTTTTGTATAATAGTAGTTTGTGTTTTTTAAAGGATTGTTGTAAGGGATTTCATCTTAATTTTTCATCATTGGGGAATATTTTAATGTTATTCACCTAATTTATTTAATTATGTGTATAAAATTATAATTTCCATGTTATATCACGAATAATTCATACTTCATGGAATTTTATTTTATAATTTAGTTTATTTCATCCAAGGGTTTTTTTAGATGTTACCAAAATAGTAAGGAGTTCCACAACTCAATTTACTTTTATTGGGTTATATCACTTATTCATTGACTATATAAAATTAATATTATGAATTTGGTCGAATTTTTTTTATCTATAATGTATTTCCAATTTATTTTATAAAAAAAATTATTACACCTAAAAAATATAGTAATTAATTCTAAATTCAATGATATGATCTTTGTAAGGGTTATTGGTCTCAAATTCTCTTTTATTGGGACATTATTTATGATATAAACCTTACTTGTTTTATATAATTTATATACCCATTATGTGATATATCGTACATATAATTTTGTTTAAAATATTTAAGGATTCATTTGATGTTATTCATACATGATTCTTACAACTAAAAAGTTTCAAAACAGGTAAGGGATTTATGTTTCAATCTCATTTTAATAATGACTATCTGTGCTTGAATATCCATTGATGAAATTATATGATCATTATGTGATGAATCCCATTCACATTTTCCACTTTTTACTTCTATACTAATTATTTTATAGTTCTATTTTTTTCCCTTTGGTACTCATAATGGTTTTGTAATTTTTTTAACAAAATATGAATTTATTTATCCTCTTTTGATTGTAACATCTACATCATCTATATCCATGTTTTCCAAAAAAACAATAAGGATTTTTAATAGTATTCACTAATTTTTTAAATACATTTTTATCAATATTCTTATTTAAAAAAATTAAAAAGTATATTATTAATTTCATTATGAATAAGGTTCTTTTACCAAAGGTATGAACAAAATCTTTTTAACAGTTATAGCATGGAAGAAATATCCCACCATCTTGACCGCTTAATGATTTGAAATTATTTTATAAGATTTCATTTTTCTATTTTGAATAATATTATTTTCGCTAATATTATTAATAATTATGGTTTTTAAAAGTAATTTTCAAATTGGAAATACATTTTTTCGTCAATAATTATTTTCAATGATCTTTCTATTTCATTTCTATTCATCAATGACATAAACCATTAATTTTAAATTTTCTCCATTGAGGATATGTTCTAATTAATCCATAATTATTCATTATCAATATGGATTATTAATGTTTCAAATATAATCTCAAGGAAACATTTTTTTCATGGGTATATCAAGATATCAATGAACAATAGATATTTTTATGTTGAAAATACATAATTTTATGTGTGGTGATTATGTTAAGGTTTATGGACATTGTTTATTATCAAGTGAGCTTTGTATAGATCTCTAATTCATTGGGTAATGATTATGTTATCTAGATAATTATATTGACAGGTGTTCATTATTCCAATTGAAAGGGTTCGTTTAATATTTCTATGAAGATAATGTTCCAAGATACTGATATGTATTTTCTAGACATGATATAAGTTTTAAATGTTTTCTTTATCATGATTGACATAAAAAACCTCATGATTATTTACTCTTATATGATCATTGTCTTTCATTAATGTTTTATTCAATGTCTCATGTTTTTTATCAATTTTTTAAGGTTATGAATAATATTCAATTATGATTATACACTTTGATTATGTAATCATACCCTCATTCTCATTTTATAATCACTAATGACCTTGAATTGGTAATGCTTATGTTTTTTGTTGTTGACTATTTTATTTGATCCTTCTTATATTTTATTTTTTTCCTGGATTATGAATAATTATTTAAATGGATTACGTCTATAATGATTTCCATTGTGAAAAAATTAATATGATATATTGACAACATAATATGGAATATAAATAATGTATATAATTTGTGTAAAATTCACACATAAAGACATGGGTATTATTATGTAAGACATTTTACAATTTCACTAAAAATATAAACAAAATATTTCCCATGGTATGAAAGTAATAATATTTTTCCTATTTATTTTTATAGTTATGGATGGTAAAAATTGGGTCATGTTTATTGTTATCAAAGCCATAAATATAAAGATTATGTTTTAGCACTTGATATAAGAGTGTGAGTTCAGGGATGTTTTCGATGGTATTAGATGAAAGGTTTAGTGAAATGTGGATATTTGGATTTTTCAGGTGAGATTAACTTAAAATTTATGGATACAATCATGGGTTAAAGTTTTATCATATGTTAATAGGAATATACATTCCTTTTGAGGATTTAAGTAATGGGGTTTTTAGGTGATTAATGATATTTTGGGATATGGTTTATAGGGTAATGTCCTATTAAACCCTTATATGTATAATATGGATTAACATGGAGTATTATTTGGGAATAATACTATTAAATTTCTGGGGATGTAAGATAATTTGTTCGATATAAACATTGAGGTTAAAACATTCACTAATATTGATGTAATTTTGGATAAAAGAGTTATTACATTCCGGTAAGATATGATTTATCATATAGGTATCCATGTGATTCAAATTTAATTTTCTTAATAATTTATTAATGTTATTCTGGAATAATTTCACAATTTTGGGAACATATTATGATTAAGGTAAAGGGAAATACATAAATATGGGTTTTTACTTACAGAATAAAAGTTCAATTATCTTTTGGATGTATATGTGATTTTATTTTAATTTAAGTTATTTATAGAAAACATTATTATATTTTGGATATTATATGGTTATAGAATATATATTTCTACTATATTAATTTCGTAGTAAATAATTATGTTTTTATATTGTTGACACCATGAAATCTATTCCATGCACTTTACCATTGAATTCATGATGGGTTCCTCACATAGACAACAAATGTAGAGTTTGACTAGAAATTAATCTTTATTACGGGAGACAGGTATTATTGGATTTCTTTGTCCCATAATAATTCTCACACACTGAAGGATGAATATTCCATAGAAACATATCCCAATCCAATGGCATGGTAGTGTGAACCTCCCTCTGATAGTAGGTCGTGCAAGGGGGATAATTAGTCATCTTATATGTGTTTCTACAAAATAGCGTCCTCTTCCTGGGTTGAAAAGTTCACCATATTACTCTCTATTATTCATGGGGTTCAGTGATGGTAGCAAATGGACCCACCTAAAGAGTTAGGATCGCAGCCCGAAACTGATCTTGAGTAGAGATGTGGGAGCTGAGGCCCTGTAGTATAGAGAATTATTTTCACCCAGGTAGTCTTTCATGGACCAACCCTATGTTCCAATAGGCTAGTTTAGCCCCTAAGTATGTAACATAGTCGGAGTAGAAACCCCTATGTACACACCCATATAAATTATAATGCTCATGCAGCCTCCTGCATGACACTGAATGCATGGCCACCGTTATGTTGGGTACCTGGGGTGAGCACCTATGACATGAACATGCACAAACATCCCCCACTAACCATGGTTACCTATTTTCATATAAATAGGATCCTATGGATAATAATTTTTAAAACAAGAATATGGGAAGAATCCTTGAAGAAATGGTTGCACAAACCATTCACACGGGTCCTCTAAAACTCATACGGTTTCTCTCCAAAACCCGGAGAAGAGGAAATTAAAGAGGATAGGGAGATAAAAGTATATCTAGGGTATAAAACACAAACACCCCTAAATGAGGACTTCCTCCGCACATGTTTAACACCACTTACATGAAGGTACCTTCCATAATCATGGACATACATGAGACCCTTCCAGGGACACATATGGAGACTCGTGGTGCCTAGGATAAGTCCTGTCGAAAGTTTTGTTTTTCCTGTGGTTTGTTTACCACCGAATCTCTATCTTACACTAGCCTACCCTATGTGAGGATAACTTATAGATCCTACCTAGCCCAACATTATCCATCTTTGTTTTCCAATCCATTACCTACTTGAGATACCTTTTTAAACAACTTTCTATCCAACAATGGTATTTCTCCTCTTCATTTGGATACATCTTTTGAGGGGGGTCAAATTGAAACCTCCACTAAAGCCTTCGGACATGAAAACTCATGGAAAGTGGAATACCATCATGTATACCATTTGGATATGCATTACTTCAGTCAGAGGTATCCCTAAAATGTCCTACCTGGTTGGTATGGTCCTCGAGGTGCATGTGAAAATTCATCCCTTCATTCACAAGGACCTGACCGAGGGGAAAATTTCGGTCAAATCCAACTCTTTGATACTGGGGTTTGGAAAATGTATTTCCCAAGCTACGTATAAGACTAGGGACCACTATTTATAGGTGGGGAGGGTGTGGATCATGTGTTTTATTCTCCTGTAAGGTTAATTTTTTATACTCATATCTTATTTGGAAACAAGAATAGAGAATCTATCCAGGGGTAATCCCTTAACCATTCTTTTCAGACCTCCCCTCCTTCATCCATTCCTCATTATCCATACCCACGAGCCATAGCTAAATAGATCATCAAACATGAATATCCCTATTATAAAAATAAGATTGGACATGGGATCTTAAAAGCCCTTTCCATCTCCATTTGGTTCCATTGTGAAACAATGGGTCCGAGTGGATGCTAGTGCTCACTAAATTTCCCTCACCATTTGGGTTTTTTCTAATTATGCTATTGAAAAAAGCATATTGTGTCATTTCTAGGATCTCTTATTTCCTCTTGTTTATCTTTATAAGCATGACTACTGTGGGGTTAGAGGTTAGTGGGGGTCATGATATCTATACGATGAAAAACCACCAAGGAATTCTATTATATGGTATAAACCTCGAATACCAATCCCCTTGGCATAATTTCAAGTGTAATCCCCATCAAAATAATGGGCCTCCTACTCAGTATAATCTCAAACCATGTTATAGAACAGCCTAATGGAATCCTTCCATACGGTTTAATTCCCAACTCAATAATATCAAATGGCCATATTCCCCTATGAGAAAAACCATTATATGGACTCCATTGGCATGGGTCCTCAGAAAAAAACTATGTGGGATTTGGTTCCCATTCCAATGGGATACATAAGAACCCTCCTAGAGGTCCAAACCAAATAACCCATAATCGACTTTATTATCTAAGGGACACATTTTCAATATGGTCTTATTCAACCCAATATTTCACATCCCTTCTAGGTTTCTTGGTTTTCATATGCATATGTCTTGCACCATCCTTAGCTAGGAACATTTCACCTGGATTTCCTTTCTTCATGATTTTAGAAATTATGCTTCAGTCCATATCATATTAGCTTCAAAGGTGTGACGTGTCCCATTAAGTGGCACTAAACTACATAGGTTATGATTCTTTTCAAGAGGATATGTAGGAATATCATCTCATGGTTCTGAAACAGACATCAAAAAAAAAAATTATCTCCCTTGATGACGGTAAGCTCTAGAACTCACATCAGTGTGGATTTAAACTAGAATCATGGAAATATTGAAAAAATAATCTAAAATGCATTCATAAAAGGTTATGATTGATGGAGAACCTCATCTTCATATAGATATCTCCATTGGTGAATAACCATAGACACATAAAGTTGATTATGATATCCACACATTTTAATAATTACTTTTTAATTAAATGGTGGTCCACGTAATAATTGTTAAGTAATAAACAATTTGTGAATATTTCATAAATCTATAAGAGAGTCTAGGGGTAGGAAAATATTCTTCACAAAATGTTGTGATGAGCCTGACCTCCATTTCTATTGAACAATGTGAGTTCATAAGTATTATTGCCCAAAACTCCCAAAAAATCTACTGTTTGGAAAGCATGTCCATGAGTCATCACAAATAAAAGAACCATTAGATGTTTCCAGTTCCACAAATAAAACCTATTTGAAACATCCTAAAAGGTACATGGGTTTATTTTTCTAATCTGTTTTTGTTCCACCAACACCAAAAAATTCCATTTTGGCCCCATGCATAGAATTCGAGGAAAAACAAATAATGGTGAACCTGATGTGAATTCCTAACTATTATAATGGTTTCACATACCATTCGAGCCCCTTTCACTCCCAAAATGGATGAGGGATAGACAATAAAAACAATCATGCATGTGTTTATTTATTGAAAATCATATTAATGGGTTTTTATTATATGTGTTTTTCAACCATATTTTAGGTTCTTCCAATTTATATCTACCTTCAATACAAATAGTGTCATACCAACTCCCACATATATCTTCTTCAGCTATCATTCATGTTAGATCCTCATCTATGAAAAGGATGTCATCACTAATACAACATCTTCAATGTTGGGTCTTAAACACACATATCCATGAGTACTTCTAGATTGGTACCATCCCGACCCTGGATGTTTCCCACCATGTCCTCCAAATCATGAATCCCCACCATTCGTCCAATCAGCAACAACTACATGTCCTGAAGTAGATGACATTGATCGTTGTCTCTGTTATTTCTAGGAGAATATCCCTGAAACAAAACATTCAACTCATCCATAATATTTAAGAGCTAGACTAATATTCCACTAATGGCCTCCCCAATAAGACTAAATATTCCTTCCAATTCTCTCCTTCCAACAATATCCAACACTAATGTCACACTTTTGTGAACCCATAACATTATAATGGTTCTTCCCTCAGTAATCTGAACCTGGTTATCCAGACCTAGTCAGGCAATATGGTCCAGTGAGGGAAGCAACCAGTCTATAGGGTGTAGGGACTCAGCTCATCCCCCTTCAGAGGAGACCTCCAATCACATTAGTTGTAAAATAAAAATAAGTATATAATCCTAACCAAAATAATCAAGTCTACTAGTAGACACATTTGGAAATATCTAAATAATCCTTCAAACATAATCATGGAAGTACAAAATGAGTAGGTACAAAAAATTTCTTGCACCCATAAACCTAACCAGTTAAATTCGATGGAAATCCTTGATAAGTAATATAACAATCCATCCCTTTATTGGAGATTAATTCATGACTTATTATATAGAATTAAACATAGTAAAACAAATGGGTCAAGAAGCCTAGTGTATTTTAGAATTAGGTACCTTAGATATCAACTTTAAAAAAGGAAAAACATCAAATTTATTGAAATCTTCTTTAACATGCATCCACATAAAACTAAATGTGATAACTAGGGACACATATAAGAAATGGTTGGTCTATAAAGCCCGATAAGGGAATATACATGGAATAACATGAAGTGGATAATAAATGTTATAAAATAGGAAGATCAATTGGGAGTAAAATAATTATGAATCATAAACTTGAATAGTGATACATTATATAGCATGATAATCATAAAAGAAACATGGGAAATGTGGAACCAACATAAAACACAAAAAAATAAACATAGGTCAATGATAACATCCAAAAAATCATGATGGAAGAAGTACCATTAAGGAATGAGGTTAACTCCCAATATCATCACGATTTCTTATAAGACTAAACATTAATAAATGTATTGGAGAGCTATTAAATTTTGGGTGCACCCATCACCTTCAATTCATTCTCATGCTTAAATGTGCCACATGGATCATAAAACATGGATCCATTCATCATCATATTTTATTCAAAAATAAATTAGTTTGAATAAATAAATGTATGTTCCATGTAAATGAATTATAATTGAATAATGGTTAACACACTTGATAGGAAATGGCCATGGAATTCCATATATAATTTTTTTGTTATCGAAAATCTTAGTGAAATTTTGTCAGTATAACATCATCACTTAAATATTCATAAAATGTGTTGATGAAAGAGAAATGTGTCTCCCATTATTTTAAAATTAAATGGGAAGTAATATATACATGTAATGACATATCCCAACACTAGTAATTGGAAATATAAGGCATTGAATAACAATTAATTTTGAATAATGAAGAGAATTTTAGGATCCCTTACCTTGAGAGTGTGACTCTAGATACATGGTAGGGACTTCTTGAGAGATTGGGGACACATTGGGAGGACTCTAAAGATGGTATGGAAGATTAAAGATGTAAAAAAAGGATTTTTAGAGAGGATAAATGGGTTCATAGTTTGTTTTATATATGATTAGTGTGGAGAATTCATTATCATTTCTCAAAACTAGGTTTTTGACTTGATATAAGAAAATAACCAAAACTACAAACATTCCCATTTTTTCCTATGGTTTATTTAAGAGTGCTGGATTTAATTATTTTATTATTCCTAGGGCCAAACATATTAAAATATTTTCATTGATGATGTGGTGGTGGGTAATACTCTTAAATAAATGATTTTAAAACTTGAAAATAAACTATAAGTTTTCGAGGAGTCACAAAATAATTTATAAAATTAATAAAATAGAAATATAATAGAAATAAAATAAATTTATATTAAATGGAAAACCTATATTTAGTCATGGACACCATTATAGTATTATTTACATAAATTTTGGGTCACTGGGGTGTCATAATACACACCATATATTTATATGGTTTTAAATTTATAATAGAAAATTCGATTGTATCAAAAAATTTGAAAAATTCACAATTTGGTAATTTTAAATTTATGATTACAAGAATAATAATAAATTTAAAATAATAATTCTATAAATATATTCATATTTACTTTTAAAATAATAATTGATATTTGTTGTGAAATGTTAATTCTTTTGACAATAACAGATTTTGAACCAATATAAAAATTACATTTTACTTCATAAAAATTATATCATCATTTATATTTGATAAAAATTATTTAATATCATACTAAAATATTATTTATCTCAAAAATCAATTAATTCATCAAAATAAATATCTTGATTGAAATTGGCTACAAATTTAAAATAGCATTTGTGTCTTATTATATAAAAATAAAAAACATTTATAAAGTAATGATAAGAAGGAAATATGAAAATTATTATATTAAAAATATACATATTAATATTATTATGGTCTTGATACATATCCATTTAATAAACCAAAAAATACCCTATGATTATTGAGTGTGACAGAGAGACTTTCATGGGTTGGTTTGGAATACATGGTTTGGGTCGAGATATTGATGAGATAGAACTACTTTCATAAAAGGTTTCATTCATGAATAATTTGATAGATATTAGATTTGGATTGGTTAAGGGAAAATACAACTGATGTTATCTCCCTTGAAAGAACTAATATATGGGCTTCATAAGGTATGATCCAATTGGTTGAGGCCATCACATCATTTGTCCCTGTCAATTGAATTTTTTAAAACCCTATATTTATACTAATTATATTATCACTCTTCAACATATATATTATCAATATTAATGATTTTTTAAAATTAATTAAATCTAACATGATTTAATAAAATTAAATAAATGCATGTTTCTTCAATTAACTTATTACATAATAAAACATTTAATTAAATACATGGGTGAAATTTTATTTATAACAGATCAAGTCATTACAATCTTCCCACATTTATAAATTTCTTGCCCATAGATGAAGGTAAGCGGAAAGCATGAAGCAAGTGTACGGTCTCTTTGAACCCTGGATTTCTGAATGTACAGGAATGTGATCGAAATTTTGACCCTATGAATGTCAGAAACTCTCAAATGCAGTTATGGATTAGAATTTACAAGTTGAATTGGCTGTATTGGCATCCGAGGATCCTCTGGGACATTGCCTCCTCTATAAGAAATCCCATTCGTATGGACCGGCAGACAGAGAATCCGAGGCTTGGACACTATGCGAGAGTCCTAGTGGAAGTTGACATGTCGAGCATGCTAGTGGAAGAGGTAGTTCTTACCAAAAGGGATGATAGCATGAAGCTTGATATTTTTTATGAAAGGAAACCCAAGTTTTGCATTAAATGCTTATTATTTGGGAATATGACGTCCAAATGTAAACTGGACAAGGAGTGAAATGTTTTCAAGGTGAAGGGTCGTGAAGGGATCATGTGAAGAAGAAGGAAGGGGAAGGAGAACAATTCTCTAGATCCCTATGAGGGCCTAGATGATGGCAATGGCAGTGGAGCTGGGCAGTATGAAGCTCCGAATATGGGAGGGTCTACTTCTGCTGCCAGGGCTGATCTGCCTAGCAATGGAGTACATGTTGGACATGTTGTAGTTGGGCTTGCCACCTTTCTACAATGTGACTCTGCAGAGCTGGATGTGCAGAATGTATTGGGGGATCAATCAACCAAACTGACAGAAGAAGTTGGTAGAGGTTTGGGTGGCTATCCATCTTCTAATCCAGGAGGGAGGTTCACCCAGATCTCACCATCCAAGGCTTCCTGAAGAAGGTTCTCGGATGGAAGTGACCCCCCTCTGAAATATGGGAACACTTTCATGCCCTTGGGTGGTCGTCTTTGGGCTGATGAGGTGGAAGATAATGAAAAATCTGCTATGCCCGTGGCAGAGGGTGGATTTGATGCTTCCAGTGATGGATTGGATGGGTGTATGGTTTCCGACAAAGATGCTAGGAATAATGAAGGCACAATACGCCCAGAAGTGAACGCTGTTGCATCCAGGGGTGGTGGCAGTGATGAAATGATTGGGAATATGAAGGCTGACAGCGGGGTCGAGCTGGTGAAGGGGAGTGTAGGCCGGGCTTCAGCTGGTCCAGGGTTGGAGCAAAGTGATAACACTATCCCACCGACGGAAGGGGACTGTGGGGCATTCCAGGCGACAAAAGATTCTCATAATAATACTGATACTGGACAGCAAGGGAAGAGTGGTCAGGGTAAGAAAAAACAGAAACAACTACATGTGGATAGGAAAGGGGGGCCTCTGACAAGAGGCATGGCCAGCAAGAAATGAAGATCCTTTTTTGGAATTGTCAAGGGCTGGGTAACTCCCGCATGGTCAGGGCCCTTCGACATTATCTCATGACCTATAAAATGATGTTTGTTGTTATTGCTGAACCAAAACTACTATTTTAAAACTGGAAAGGATTCAAATGGGTCTCTCTAGAATACAGTTTTGTTTCAAACAAGCAACATGAATCTCATATGGACCACTTATGAGTGTTAAGGCATGATGGCATTAAGATTAATTCTAGTTCCAATGGGAACCAAAGTGTCCTGATTAACTACATATTTGCTGGGCAGGATTTTTCTGTCTCTTTTGTTTATGCCTCTAACTCTTATATTAAGAGGAGGGAATTATGGGAAGAGCTTAAAGACACTTCTAGGAGGATGATGCCAAACTGGGTGGTTATTGGTGATTTCAACACAGTTATGAAGCCCGAGGAGAAAACTGGGTCAAAATTCAATAGGGTTGTTGCTCCTGATTTTTCGGAATGCATTGACTATTGTAATCTGGAACAAGTTACCATAGCTGGTGCAGATTTTACATGGTGTAGGTACACGTGGGAGGGGAAACAAGCAAGAAATATTGATAGATGCTTCGTCTGTATTGGTGATCATGATATAGATCATGGGGTTTCTGGTTTCACGCTCCCTAAGAATCATTCTGACCACAATTCGATGGTTATTGAGGTTAATAACCAGCTCATAAGGTCGGTCCCTATTCCATTCAAATTCAACAATGGATGGCTTGTGACTCCAGGTTTAAGGGATATTATCTTGGAGGAATGGAATTCGGAAGTCATTGGGAGTCCTCTTCACCTACTTTCCATGAAGCTAAAGCACCTTAAGGGGCTCCTAAGAGAAGGGAGTAAAAAATCTTTTTCGAAAATTAATGAGGACATCAAGAAGGCAGAGGAGGAGCTGGCCAGGATTCAGGTTTTTCATGATCAGTGGCCCACTATATCCAGAGAGGAAATAATTGCCCATAATAGGATGGATGACCTCCTAATGTTAAAGGAAAGGCTGGTTAGAAATCAACTGAATGTGAAATGGTTAACGAATGGGGATAGAAATTCCAAGCTTTTCAATAGGTTACATAAGGAAAAGAGGGTGCGGGCAGGAAACAGGGTGATCAGTATTGATGGGCACTTGTACAGTGAAGAAAATGAGATTTCACAGGCTGTTTCTGAATACTTCAAAGGTATATATTCTGATAATGGGTAGTCCAACATCCATCGCATGGTTGATAACATTAGTCCCTGCATTGGTGATCACATGAATAAGATTTTACTTTCTACCCCATGAAAAGAGAAGATCAGATATGCTCTCCTATCCCTTAATCTGGAGAGTGCCCCAAGTCCTGATGGGTTCACAAATAAATTTTTTATGTTCTATTGGGATATATTGTAGAATGACACTGTGAATGGAATTAAGGACTTCTTTGTGCACTCATATATGCCCCATGGAATGAATTCCTGTTTCATTGCACTTATCCCCAAGAAAGAGAATTCCCTTGACATCAAGGACTTCAGACCAATTGCTCTTGGGAACACGATACCCAAAATCATTAGCAAGGTTTTGGTGAACAGGATGGGTGGGTTGGTTAATGGCATTGTCACTTCAAATCAATTTGGTTTTGTCCCTGGGAGGAACATTCAAAAGTGACTTTTTATGGCATCGGAGAGTGTCAATCTTATTAGAAGGAAGAAAAAGGAGGGAAATTTTGCCATTAAAATTGATATTTCCAAGGCCTTCGACACTCTTAATTGGAGCTTTCTTCTTGATTTCCTTAGAAGATATTGCTTCTCAAATGACTTTGTGAATCTGATCCGTACCATTCTGGAGTCTTCTAGGTTATCAGTTCTTGTCAACGGTGCTCCGAGGGGCTTCTTTCCTTACACCAGGGGGGTGCGGCAAGGTGATCCACTCTCTGGAATACTTTTTTCCATGGAAGAGGACTACCTGAGTAGGTGTATCAATGACCTTTATCAAATGGGTCTTTTTAAAAGGATTAGGGCTGGCATGAGTGAGTATGACCCGTCTCATTTATTGTATACCGATGATATCTTGCTCCTTGGTCAGGCGTCAAGGAAAACTATCTCCTCTATTAAAGCCCTCTTCAGTCATTATGAGGAGGTGTCTGGACAAGCCATTAGTTGGGACAAATCTTCCATTGTTTTTGGAAATGGAATTCTAGCTGGGAAACAGAACAGAATTGTCAGAATTCTTGGGGTGAGGAGGGGCTCCTTACCCTTCCAATATCTTGGGGTCCCACTGTTTTGGGGAAAAGTGAAAAGACATCACCTTGAAGGAATCTCTGCTGGAATTGTTCATCAGATGGCCAGCTGGAAGGGGAAAGCTATGTCCCTTTCCGGGAGGGTTTGTCTTGTGAATTCAGTTATCACATCGAAATTTGTCTACTCCTCCATTTATCGATGGCCGAGGGGTCTTCTCAAGGAACTTTAGAGTATGGTATGGAATTTCATATGGATGGGGTCCCCACATGAGAGGAAGCTGGTTACAGTGGCATGAAAGGAATGCATCAAACCGGTTGAGCTGGGGGGGCCTAGGAATCAAGGATATCTGGACGTTTAATGATGGTTTGATTGGGAAGTTCACTTGGAACTTGATTACTCATGAAGCTGACAATGACTTTCTCTCAAACAGGATCACAAGGAGGCTCTTAAATGGACACAAATGGCACCTTGCCTCGTCGGTTTGGACCTCTATCAAGCAGGCTTATGTCAGAATCATGGACGATACCCGCTGGTTGGTTTGCATGGATTCTACACTTAATTGCTGGAGCACAAGGTGGCTCACACAACCTCTTTGTGATTCTAATCTGCTACCTGAGGAATCCAATTTGACAATTTCCAGTTTTCTCTCACAGCTACAATCTACTTCTATTAGTGTTCCTGTACAGGTGGAGCATGAAGTAACTGGTTACACCTTCATGGAGCAGGATACTCTCATCTGGATGCATAGAAAAACTGGGAAATTCAATTGTAGAGACTTTTATAGGACCCTCTGTGGGGACCGTTCCCCTACACCTTCATGGTTGCTGAATTACAGAGCACGCTTCATCAGACCTGCTCGGTTTTCTCTGATCTGGAGGATCTGGAAAAATCGTCTACCCACATCGGATGCTCTCAAGAAGGCTGGGCTTCACATGGCCTCCATGTGTTCCATGTGTAAAGTTGATGAGGAATCATTTCATCATGTTTTTGTGGGCTGATCTCATGCAAAGCAACTGTGGGATTAAATAGTTTCTATGTTTGGGGTGACTGTTGACACCTGCGGGCCGGTTTGTCAAGTGCTGTCTGCTGCTTCCCATGGCAGGTTCAGCGAACAGATTTTTAATCTGTTTTTGACTGCCATTGCGGCGGTTGTTGCTGTCCTTTGGGAAGCCCGTAATGATGCTACTTTCACTGATTTGTTCCCCATTATTCAGCAAGGTGTAAGGTCGATTCATGGGGATGTTTATGCGGCATGTTGTGTGCAGGATGGGACAATGTCTAACACAGTTGAAGATCTTCAAATTCTGCGTACTCTTGGTGTCTTGGGGCGGCCTCACTTTCCTCGGATGCTGAAGTATATTCTATAGATCCCACCCATCGGACCCTACCTAAAGGTTAATGTTGATGGGTCTACGTTGGGTGATCCTGGACCATCGGGTTGCGGCGGCGTGTTTCGAACCTACCGTGGGTTCGTTAAAGGATGCTATCATCACGCCATTGGAACTGGTACCACATTGGAAGCGGAGCTCTGGGCCATGGTATATGCCATCAGGTATGCTGTCCGCTTTAACTGGGAACATATATGGATTGAATCTGATTCTCAGGTCACGGTCCATGCCTTGAGCACCAAGACGCGCCAGGTTCCTTGGCGTGTACTACCGCAATGGGTGGGCTGCCTTAATGAGATTGCGCAGATGCGGGTGGAGGTCTCACATGTCTACCAAGAGGCGAATCAGGTGGCGGATGCACTGGCCAAGCAGGAGCTCACTGATACAGGAGAGATGTGGTCTTTTACGACCCTGGACTATTGTGCCCCACTGGTGGAGGCAGATAGGTGCGGGGTGGTGCACACTCGTTTTTGTAATATTCCCCTGTATGCTTGACACTTTTTACTTTCTTTATTTACTTAATTTTATTAGGACCGGCTTACACCGGATCTTGGATTTTCTGGTATTTATCATCAATAATTTTCATCTATTCTCCTATTTTAACACTACGCATCCTTAATGTGCTAGTGAATGGTCCTAACCTTTTCCACCATTTCTTTAACCATTTTAGGACCCATCAGTTATCATTCCCCAATATCATCCCAACATGTAGGTGTTATACACCTCTTCCTACTTATGGATTCATAGGGATCCATTTGGATACTCAAGTGGAATCTGCTATTTTGTGATAACTTGACCAGAGGCAGATGTTGATCGCATACACCTCTGAAGTCAATTGAGAATTATCTCAACATGTCCTTATGTGTATGGATAGTTTACTTTTATTGGACATTATTTTGGAGGTGACATGTTGTGATGATGTTCAACTCAAAATATTGATCATGTTGGAGAATCTTTCAGAACCTGTTGGTAAATATTGGATATCAATCAGATACAATCAACAGTGGTGTTCCATCCTACCTAACCACTTATTAAATTTTTATCTGTGTAAGTTGATTCAGTGAGAAGTCCTCTCAAATTGTGATAAATTGATCTGCCTTTGTAAGAAGATCCACTACAACTGATATAACATTGTTTTCTATAGATTTATTAAGAAGTCCAATGAAAAATCCAATGGTGATGTTTTCCTAATTCCATGTGGGAATTGGTAATGGTCTCATCACCCCTTAGTCTTTTTTCTTTTAGAATTAACTTAGTGACATACTACATTGATATATATTCTACAATATCATTATTTATATTTTTTCACCTATAGTGCTCTTGGATATCTTGATATGTCTTTGTACTTCTTAGATTGACAGAGAACGTCAAAAAATATGCATTATCCAACCACTCTTTCTTTAACTAATGATTTGATAGTACACATAGTCATTAACCAAATCATACAACTCTTTCATCATTAACATTTTACTATATAGATTTATATATTCTAATAGTTTCCACATTCTTCAGAATTTCCATATCATTTCTCTGAGAATTCTTTAGATTCTCTATAATGGATGGTTGGGAAATAATTTGTGAAATTATTGATAATGTTCTTTAATTTATGATTCCTATTTCAATCCTTTTCAAATATGAGAAGATCGTATACTTCTCTATTATTATCAATGATAGAATTTCTAGATCGTTTCTACTTATAACATCTTCCACTTTATCATATTTTCTAGGATGATAGTGGATTGACAATTCATCATCCTTGATCAACTGTAACTATCATCATTAGAGAACATTGGTCTCTTCATATGTGAATACACACATAAGGATTTTTTTGATTCGTATATATTTCATAGTTCTCCTCAAACATATAATTCCACCATATTTTCAACATAAATTCTAGTGTATCTAAATACATATTATATATTGGCTAGTTCTTTTCATGTACATTCCATTTCCTTGAAAGTTTTTTATCACTTTTTCATTTCTCATTAACACAAATACCAAGCCCTTGTTCAAAGCATTTTTAGATACCCCAAAAATATCTCCACTTATGGGTATTATGATATCCGGTGATATAATAAGAATACTTTTCAACTCCATGAGTCTCTCTTAATATTCATAATTCAAATAAAACATGACTCTCTTCTTAGTTATATTGGTCAGAGGGCCCACCAATCTTGATAAATTTCTTAGAAATCAACAATAGTACTGATCTAATCCAAGGAAACAATGGATATTTATCATCGATGTTGGACTCATCCATCCTTCAATTTATTCTGTCTATGAAGGGTCCATAGATATCCCATTTCTTGTGATGACATTCATTATCAATGAGACTTCCGTAAATCAAAACACATATTTTTTTTACTTAGAATAAATATTCTCTTTTCGTAACGTCTTTTGTATAGTGACCAGATTATCCTCATGCACGTCCATGGTTTTGGAAAATATTAGAATCTCAGCAATAAAGACTACAAAAAATTGGTCATGGTAATCTCTAAATACTATATTCCTAATGTCCTTAAAAATTCATGTTGAATTAATGAGTATGAATTTCATTACTATGAACTCATAGTTCCCATACATTATAAGAAAAACATTCTTGGGGATATCCTCATTTTTCACCCTAACATGGTAACATACCAACTACAGATCTATCATAGAGAATTATTTAGCTCCACATAGTTGATCAAACAAGTCATCTATACCCGTCAAAGGAAAATTTTCCTTTATCCCGATCTTCTTGTGCTCTCTATAATCAATAAAAAGGCACATTTACCCATCCATATTCTTGAAGAATATGGTTGTTTCCCCCCTTGTTGAAGAACTTGGGCATATGAACCCCTTATCCAGATTCTTTTATATTAGTTTCTTAAGATCCTCATATTCCAAAATATACATTATATATAGATTCTTGGATAATGTAAATTCCCCATTTAATCTTGATTGAAAATTCAACCTCTCAGCTAGGAGGAAGACTAAGGAATTCCTCAAGAAACACATCAGTATATTCCCTCAAAATGGGAATGTCTTCAATGATTAATATTATCTCAGCCTAAATCATATGACCAACATTTTATTTCTCATCGGGAAATTATATCTATGTTTTTTATGTAGGGGATAAAGAAGATTCATCCTAGTCCTTAAACTTGTACAAAACCAGGGGTCGATTCGTGATATAGAGCGCGATTTTCATCTCATGGAAATTTATGTTTATCTATGCACAGAAATTTGATCAATGCTCGGAAATGTCTAAACATCAACCAAAGGGAGTGTGATAAGTTTTTATGCAATTTCCGGCTAGTAAATTTTGATATGGGAGGAGTTATATACATTGCATGAAAATATTTCAACATTTTTTGTTTTCACCAGAATCTTTAATTCTATATTTTGTGGTGGTGTTTTAATATTTCAAATAAAACCTTGTGATATGAAGGAATACATTAAATAATAATAAAAAAAATACACTATCTATTGTTTAATTAATAAATATTGTTCTTATCACCATTTTGTTATCAGGATCTTCTTTAGCAGTTGTGATGGAAACACCTCACCCTTAATTCATTGTAGGTTTGGGGATGTCTTTGAAAACCCCTAACATAGTGAATTTGTGTTATGAGTTTCCTAGTCACTTTTATTTGAATCAATGAACAATGTACTGAGGGTTTACTGGAGCATTATTCTCCTCTAATACATATGTGGTTTCCTCCTATCAACAATTTCTAGCTAGGTTCCCTTACTTCCTGCACCTAAAGAACTTCCTTTCCCTCCTTAGACAATTTTTGGGGTTCCTATTTCAATACCATTGACAAGTCATATGTTGAAATTTCTTGGAACTATTAGATTTATCCCTTAGACCAAAACAATTAATCTTCAATTTACCTTTATTATCCCAATTATACCCTTGTGATTCACTGACTGTCATCTTGACTTTGAGAGAACATCAAACAACTTCCTTATAATTATCAAAGTATCGTATCACTAGGGGTTTTCAAATAATATGTTATAGCCCAAAAATTAAGTGTTCAACCTTTAATTTGAGGGTAACTACAAAGATACAAATGTATGATGCATGTATTTTTAATTTTACCTCATATGACCCGATGGATTTTTCTTATTTTTACTCGAGGGAAAGGATATCCCTTTCTATTATAATACAGAGAGTGCGAGGAAAATATTTGTCAAAAAAAATTATAAAATTCCTTCTACCCAACCACTTTGATCTCCTCCCTATGATTCATATTCTTGATCAATGTTATCCACTGATTATCTTATCCCTCCATATGATAAACATCAAAAAGAGACTTATAGTCCATAGAAAATTAAAGGATGGAGAATATATTATCAATAGAGTTGATCAATTATTCCATGATTAAGAGATCAGATGATCCATTGAAACTTGGGAGTCTTTCAATAGAAATCTCTCAGTTAAATATTTTTCTATATTAGGGAGATTAGATCACTATTCATGATCTAGGGTTTTATTTAGATCCTATGCCAATTGAGAGAGTATCATCATATAATTTGTGATTCTTTCTCTCATTGAGTTGGGCATCTCGTTGGGGTAGTCATCTCATTTCCCTTTTCATTTGTTCTTTACTTGATTCCTCATATTTTTTACCATTTCCTATACTTACCAAAATTTTAGAATTTTTTATTATACATAGCCTTATCCCTAAAGATTTTACTATAGTTTTCTATTATTAATCCCAAAATTAAATACACTTTTCCTTTGATATCATCTATAAAATCCCTTATATTTATTTCACATTAATTACTGATTTATTATATAAATGTAGACATAATAGACTAGGAAGATCAAGAATTTTACATTATTTTTATATTTGGTAAAATACATAACAACATAAAATAAGAAAAACACCATCGGTATTGAAAACATTTTTAAAATTAATGCACTTAAAACTGTATGAGATAACCTAGGGACATACATAAGAAATGGGTGAGCTATAAAGCCCAGTTACAGAATAAACAAGGAAAAACCTGAAGAATAAAATACATATTATATAATAGGAATATAAATGGGGAATGAAAGGAATATGAATCATAATCATGAATAATGAGACATGATATAGCATGATAATCATAAATCCCACATGGGAAATGTGGAAACAATGCATCCTAAATAAGGGGAAAGGCTAACAACCAAGAAATCATGAAGGAAAAAGTAACATAATGGAATTAGGCTCACTCATAGTCCTAATAAGATGTCTCATGAGACAAAAAATTACCATATTTAATGGATCTCTATATAATTATAGGTGCACCAGTCGCTTTTATTTCATTCCCATGCTTAGGTTTTCCACATAGATCATACAATATAGATTCATTTATCGTCAAATTTTATTCCATAATAAAAGAGTGTGAAATAAATATATGTATATATTATTTCATTGAATTATAATTTTATAATGTTGGACACTCATTATAGGAAATGGGTATGATATTTAGTACAATATTTGTTTTCATGTAAACAATTGCGGTGAAATTTTTGCAGCATAACGGTGTAACATAAAAAATCATAAAATGGGTTGATGAGAGTGAAAGTGGATACAACATTTTGAAATAAAATGGGATGTAATAGGTACATTTATTGAAATATACTAACCTTGGGAATTTGAAATAGAAGGTATTAGTTAATAAAGAATCATGAACAGAGAAGAGAAGTTGAGGATCCCGCACCTTTAGAGTGTGATTGTAAATGACTTGGAGGGATATCGTGAGAGATTGGGGACACCATTAAAGGACTCTATGGAAGGGTGGTCAAAGTAAGGTCATAATCCAAATATTTTTTTAGTGAATATAAATGGGACCCAGGAGGTTTATATATGATAATTTTGGTGAATTCATTAACATTTCTCAAAATTATGTTTTGGTATCTATATAATAAAATAATAATACCCACAAACCATAATTTTTTTTACAATGTTTTCCACTAAAGAGATATTGTTTTCATTATTTTATAATTCCAAGGGCCTAAATTATTAATATATTTCCCTTGGTGATGTAGAGGTGGGTCATATTCTGAATGAAATGATTTTCAAAACATAAAATATACTATATGTTTTGAAGGATTTACCGAGGCTTTATAAAATTAATAAAATAATATTAAAATCAAATTATTTTAAATGGAAAAATATATTTTTTCATTTATACCATTTATTGTATTTATTACATCACTTATGGGTCATTATAATGTCATAATACACACCATATATTTAAATGGTATTTAGTTTTCACCTATAAATTCGACTCTCATAAAATTATGAAAAAATCACTGTTGGATAATTTTATCTATTTGATCCAAACAATAATATCCATTTTATAAAAAAATATAAATATTTTAATTCTAAATTTTACAATATTATTCAATATTTATTCATAAATATTTTGTTTTTGAGAATAAAATTTTCTCAACACTTATTAAAATTAGATTTTTCTTAATTAAAATTAAGTGATAATTTATATTTGATAAAAATTTTATAGTATTTTTTAAAAATATATTTTAGAAATCCATTATTTCTTAAAATTTAAATTCTTAATTTAAATTAAATACTAATTAAAAATATCATTTCTATTTTATTGTATACGTTTAAAAATCATTTATAAAGTAACGATACGAAAAAATATGGAAAATTTTATATTGAAAATATAAATAAAATTACTATAATTGTCTTGATAAATATCTATTTTAAACAATATGAAACACCCTAAGAGTAAGGTCAATAATGGTGAGACCTTCATGGGGTGGTTTGGCACACATGGTTTGGGTCATGATCTTGATGAGCTGGAACTTCTACTATAAATAGTTTTTCTCACGATTCAATTGTTGGATCCCTTATTGGGATTTTTTAGGGAAAAATACTAGAGTTTATATCTCCCTCATAAGCTCTGATAAAAGGGTATAATAGGGTATGATCCTACTGGTTGAGACCATCAATTCCTTTGTCTATTTTGGTTGTATTTCTTAAAATCCCTTATTTATATTAATCATATTACTACTATTAAATGGTTATATTATCAATGTTATTGATCTTAAATGGTCAATTGAATAAAATATGACATAATAAAACCAATTAAATACTTGTTTTTCTATAACCTTATTATATGATATGAAATTTAATTATATCACAAGGATGAATTTAATTTATAATAGTTTTGGTCATTACAAGGAAAAAACACCTTCCCACATCAATCCATAATTAGAGTATCCTTGTATGGTATTATTCAAGGAATCACTCAATCCAATTTTGGTGGAAATACACAAGAAGGTTCATAGAACTTCCTCTATTCATCATGCTTATTAGCAGTTTCGTCTATCAAAATCTAGAATGGTCGGTCAGAAAGTACCATAAATGAATAAGTGGGTGACCCATACCTCTACCCTCACACCTTAGCACTACTAGTATCCACTGGTAGAAAATAGAGGATAGAAGTAGGCACATATCCCTACTCCAACCTCAGAATGGATATATATCCTTGTTCAATATACTAAGATCACCTACCACATCCAATCATTAGTGAAATGATAGTTCAATATTCTTTCCATCATCTGATATATATTCAAGGATATTATAGAAATGAAATATTGTATGAGGGGTAGATCGAGAACTCCATCACCATAGATTGGGTGACTCATCAACAAGTCAACCAAGAGTAGAAAGATGCATCTTCTCCAATCCTAGAGGGTAGTGGGGAAAACATCCCCATGATATATGGGAAAATAGACCAGGTCCACTCTCTCATTTAAACTATATATAATCAAAATATTTTATTTGACACTCTAAGGAAATCAAAAATGCATGAAACAATTCAAGAATCCTATTAGTAAATTCTAATAGTAATACAGGATCTAGTAAAGCGAGTTTTCATAACTGAAAACTACTTCCAATGAAAGTGGCCTCATCCACTCATAATAAGGAATTTTAAAATAAGCCTCACTAGAGACATCTGTAAAGTGATGATATAATTTATGATCATCCTCTTCTTGATAGTGGAGTTCTTGAATCCCTCATAAGTATATCTATGGCAGCTCAGGATCTCCCTCTCCCATTACCCAATAAGAAGGATAGTAGAAGTAATTCTGATGGTCTTAAATATATGATTAATAATGAAGGGTTTATTTATTCTCATAATCTCATCGACACTGAGAAACCATGTCTTGATGACAGTCACGACATCCCACCTCATGGATCAAAGATAAAATAGTGAGAGGGTCTCTCATTGTTGTCATCCAACCTGAAGGTCCTACCCATAATATATACTATAGGGATTCTCCTTGTATTCAGACATCGAGACACAATTTTAGTCCTCCCTCTTATATAATTATCTATTAAAATTCTCTCCATGGTAGTGTTTCACTTCATTAGGACGTTTTCATACGTAGTGATGTAGTGAAGAGAAATCAGTCATATCACAAGGCACTTCGGGAAATGAGGCTAGCCAGGTCACATGCCTTATCAATGAAAAATGAAATATTTTCTCAACTAGAAGACATCCAAAGGTGAAATTTTCTCTCTTAACCACCCTTGGATCATCTATCCTCCAACATAATAGAGGAAGTCCCCACCAATATGAAAAACTTTGACAAAGTGGTAGGAATGTTTCAACTTTTTTCAGACAAAATTGAAGAACCTATGGAAAAAATGAAGAAGGTAAATTGTAATTGGGAAGACAATTGGCTTAAGATGACAATTCAAGTCATGTTCTTCCCTTAATCTAATTCTTAGTACATTATTCAAGAAAATTTTTCAGATGATTGCGTGCATGAAATATGCCTCTATTTATAGATCACAAATCATTAATGGAAAGCAACAGTATTGCCTAATGATGGGTATCAATGTCATGTCATGTTAATAGAAGGGGAACACCTCAAAATTGACTTAAGTCTCTCTTATATTCTTGAAAAAAATGTGGAGGTAATAAGTTTCCCTCTAGTGAGCATGCATCAACATGCTAAAATAATTACATCAGCGGATCATAGATACACCCATAAAAAATTTATACTAAGGGATGAGATGAATAGAGGGAGCTACATTCCACTGCTCTCCCTAATCAACAAACCCAGATAATGAAATCATCTTTAAATGTAATAGATTTAGGTAATCTTCAACTGATAGACTCTTTTCACAACCAATGATATGCTCAACAAACCAAAAAACCGAATGACTATTACTGATGTTGGGATAATATTTATAAAACAATTTAAAGACAGTTTCATTGGGTTTTTGAATATATTTAGTTAGCTTATCACTTATGAGAAGTCAGTCAGTGGATTGTATTAATGTCTTAGATAGCACAAATGTCTTCAGAATGAGGGGATTCAAGTTGAAACTGAAGGATTCAACCAACAAATGTTCGAACATGGCTCCGTAAAAGTAGGATGGTAGTCACGATAGTATAATCTATGGAAATTAAATAAAAACCCCATCATAGAAGGGTGAAATGATATTTTTTTTAGAATAATCATGTTTAGTAAACCAATCTTGAATATTCATAAAAATGGAGAAAGAATAGCCCCATTTGACATGGCTGGGGTATTTTTCACCCCAACAACCTCCTCCTCTAGAAAAGATAGTCTTCTCCCGATTAAGTGGAATGAAAAATAATAAATCCTCCCAGGTGGTCCCACACCATGATTCAATGTTCTCATTAGGGGAATACACACTTGAATTTTCCATATATTCCCTTTTGATCATCGTCCATCATATATATCCAAGAGAATCTATGAAGGATATAATAAGGCCACGTGGAGGGTTAAAAAAATGTCGTCTCACAAAAATACTGATAAAGGCCCTATAACATGATATTGTTTGGTTAATGTACATAACACAACCTCTAAATATTCGATAGAACTTGAGTCCAAAACATATGAGTTGGAGTGGGATTTTTTTATTCATATTGTAGTATACAGTAAAATGATTGAAGGAGGTTTGTGTACCAAAGGCTTGTACTGAATTTGTTCTTTACCCCCATCACTCCACCATTACTCCTAAAAGATAACACCTTAAAATAAAGGGGAAAGGTAATATTATTCATCACCTAGTAACTAAAAATGTTTTACCCCTCCCACATGAGGAAATTTTATCATAGAAATGTGAGGATAAAAATAAATTCATAAGACTCAATGTATAATTACACTGAGGAAACATTCCTCCTGAATATGTTCTTAAAAAACATCATCAACATTCACTCATAACTAGAATACCCCAACAAAAAGGTTTTGTCATAGTGACTCAAATATATCCATAACATCATCTTGATATGGGGTACCAATAACCAATATACTTTGATAAAAAAGTAGAATATTTGGATTTCCCTTCATTAGGTTCACAATCAGAACAAGGACAACCGCATCCTTAATGTACTTCCACTATAGATCACCCACGGAAGATACCAGTAGGACCGCCAAAGTTAGATATTCTTATTTGTCCCCTATCCATGATTGTTCTCAACCATACATTCCTCAAGGGATAAGGTATACTATGGAGTTGTTAATTGTTCGATTGGGATCCATGGAAGAACAGTGTATGTAGGTATAACAGAAAACACTTCTTGCCCCAAATGGGTATATTCGACTCTTCCCCCTCTAAATTTATTGAACCCCACATTTCTAATTTTTAATGGCATTGGGGACACAGAACAACATTTTACAAATTTCATATCTCATTTTCACACCATCATGGGGAACCATGAATAAAAGAAGGCAGTGAAGCTCAGGGTCTTTGTGAAATCACTATAGGGACAATACTTTGAATGGTAGATCAACCTATAGGCTTAGTCAATTACATGGTGGGAGTAATAATCTTATTAGTTTCTAGTCCAATTAGATTATATTATACAAAATAAAACAGTCATTTATCTCTAAAACTGCAAAAAATGGAATAATGAGAGGGTCCAGAATTTCATTGTCCAATGGAAGGGACGAAAAAAATCTTTAAATCTATAGCATCCTCAGGATGACTTGTCTTCCATATGTATAGAGAGTATTAATTAAGAAATATGAATTACACTAATCCCTATGAAATATAAACGATATTTTAGGACCTTTATTCAATTTCTCAAAAGGGTGGAAGACTATATCACACAAACCAATGATAAGTCTCAAGTAATTACACCATCTCATGGAAGGAGAATAGGAAAAGAAGAGGGTGTCATTTTTACACTCAAGTATGATCCTTCACCCTCTCTATCCCCAAATCCTTCAACATATCATGTTTTTTCCATCCCTGGAGTCAGTAACAGTGAACACCTCATCAGGAAGAGAAAAGGGATTAGAGGCGGAAACAATTTGAGGAGATTATGAAAAAGGGATATTCATTCTGAAATGATCATGTCTCTAGCTACTTTATCACAACATTGGAAAAATATTTTTTCCAATTAACAATGTCCTAGTTTCCCCACCACAATGTTGAAAATGATCTACCAAACTATTGACCCTTTAATCGAGCATTGGGAAACAACATCCAAGAATGATTTATTACAAAATACATCCTTGTGGACTCATTGAAAGTGAATCTGCGTAGTCCAATTACTCAAGTAGCATGTGTTTTGTCCACTGATTCGGAGGAGGAGAGTGAATGGTAGGAGGATTACATCATGAGTTAATAAAATTCAATGATTGGATATTTAGAAATGAAATAAACCTACCCATTCTATCCTATTATAATAATTAAAACAAAAGATTGTGACCTTGGTTGCTTCCTCTATGACATAGCCAACTCAATCGAAATCTCATCCCTCTAATGGCCAGTCTTCAAAAAAATGAAATGTCCTTATGGGAAATAATCAATAATAACATGATTAAATTACACCAAAATAAAAAATTGGATTTAAATCATGATAGATTTATTCCTTATTTCCCGAAATCAGGAGTGTCACCCCATTAATCTATACAATGGGAACCACTCCACCAAAAAGTACCACAAGAACCGACCCGCACATAGGAGTCTTTTTCAGATGAGGAGTTGATATTTGGTTCCATTCATATAATCAACTTTATTCATCCCTTTTCAAATGATTATTGGTAATATGAACCTGAATTCCCTACACCCAATTGGGGAATTAAGGAAATAATATACTATAGTCGAGTATACATAAGAAAATATAAGATCATGGTAGGAGTTTATACTCTGGTCACATCCCTTCTCAGGCCATCTATCCTACTAAAACACATGGAAGAGACCTCCATCAAGCTCAGTGGGAGCCATAAAATTCTCCAACATAATAAAGAGTTTTCCCTAACTAAAAAATTCTAGAAGATTTACTATAAGAGACCCCACCACCCAATCAACCTAAGCGCGTAGGTAGACCTAGTCAAAATAATCCACCAAGGAAAAAATCACTCTTAACTCTTGATGTAAGAGACGACATACCTACATCAAGTAACATGGTTAATAATTTTCTTAGTAAATATTGACTTTATACATGGAATCCCTTTCCTTTAGTACAAAATTATTCCATTTTAAAATAGTTATCCTTAGGATCATCCATCTTTTCAATACTCAGTGTGTTGGGTCAATCAAAATACATTCATGAATAACTTAGAGGTTATTTTTATATCCCTCAATAATTTGAGGCTAATGTTATAATTTCCTAAGTATATCATATAGAGATAGAACCTATGGAATTCCACACAGTTATATATTTCATGGAATAGGACAAGGAAATCATTATATAAGGGCACATCATACCCCTACATGTATTTAAAAGGATTAATTATATTGATATATGATGAGTCTTCATTGTCAATGGGTTAGGTTTCAAACTCATTTGGGCTAAAAACATCTTAAACTAGGTTACAATGAGTTCCACTTTTCCTCCTCTTCTATAATTCTATAATGTTTTGATAAGAGTGGGTATAGAACTCTTGATGAAATCAAGAATATGAAACAGTTTGGGCATCTCGTATCTGACTCAGAATTCCTAGATTTTCAGAGAGATAAAACTGTCAACTTTCTACTGGGAAGGCCTTGGTTACATAATCACACAACTATTCTCTCATCAAACTACCAATGACTCAAATATTTCATTAATGACGATGTTGTGACATTTCACGGTGAAACCTCCCCATTTAAATCTTGTAAATCACCATACATTGATTTGAGATTTCATATAAGGGGAGGGAAATAGCCCGTAGTCAAAAATTTTCCTTGAATAAATTTCCTAAATGATTTATACATGACCCTCACTAATCCCTTCAAGAAACAAAATTCATATTACATTTTTCCATTTAATCGTTTTAAAGGAATGGGTATATGTTAATGTGCATGTTCTATAAAAATTATGGTATCAGTCATGGAAACTGAACTCAGTGGTGGTGTTTAAGTTATTGAATCCTTTTATGGTGATAGAATTATGAGTGATAATTCTCTCATTCAACCCCATGATCTCCCTCTTCTAATCCATAATTAGTTGTTTTTCACAAAATTTAAAAATATTGACTCTTTCATATGCCCTGATAAATCTTCACCATCATCTACTTCCACTAATAGAAATGAGAAAGTGGAGGAGGAAAAGCATGATGAAGAGGAAGAGGAGGGTGTCCTCAAGGATTCCCCTTCATCATTTTAGGAAGGTGTATCTACCATTGTTGGTGACCTTGTAGAAGTGAATATAGTTACAAAAAAAGATCCAAAACCCACCTTGATCAGTGCAAACATGAATTCCAAAGTACAAGAGGTATACTCAACCTTTTTGAAGAAAATTCATGATGTGTTTTCCTTTAATTGAAAAATAAAATCCACGCCTTGGTCTCTATATGGCCACTCATCACATGGGAATTTAATAATACCAACGAGGATACAAATAGGTATCCCAAAGGACAACTAAACACATGACTTCAAAATAGAGGTTTAACTGGTAAGGAAATTCAAGGCCAACTTCGTCCTAGAAGTTCAGTATATGAAAATGTTGTCCAAAGTTGTCCAATTCAAGAAGAAGAGCAGGAAAATCCGGGACTATATCAACATCAAAGACCTCAAATGGAACTGTTTGAAAAATATTTTTCTAGTATAAATCATGGAACTAATAATTTTTGTAACGACTGGTTATAAAAAATTCTCCTTCATAGATGTGTATTCAGGGAAGAAAAGAAATTTGAATATCTACATAAGATGAGGAATCCACTGCCTTAATAACTCCCTGGGATTATTTTTTATCCGGTTGTTCCATTTGGCTTGTTAAATTTCAGCACCACATTCCAATGCACCATGCATCGCATCATCAAAACATTCCTAGGGAAATTTTATTAATTATATATTTATGATTTATTGGTTATGTCCCAACATCGTTCTAACCACCTATAGAAACATAGGACTATCTTCAACATACTATGATAACATATCTTGTAGATGAGAACATTGAAATGCGCCTTCGAGGTAACCACATGAATGCTTAGTAGATTCTTTGTATTCTATCGTCCATCCAACATTATGATTTTTATTCCAGAAAAAACCTAACTACAAACAACCAACAAGAGCCCCCCTAAGGTGGAAGAAAATAATGCAACCCAAGGGCATCTCCCCTAATCAAATTGACCCCCTCGGGTCTAACAGGGGACACATTATCCACCCAGACCAGAGTATCCCCAGGAATGACAAGAGATGCAAAGTAATCCGCTACATTATTCCCTTCTTGCCAAGTGTGAGTTACCCTGGCGTTATTCCCCATAATGGCCTTGCATTGCCTAATAGTGTAGGAAATCATCCATGACGTTGTACCTCTCCCATGCAACGCATTGTGATCAATTTTTGAGTCTGTTTCAATCAGCTCCACAACAAGCCCTCTATCAATACACAGTGACACCCCTGAGAGAACAGCCAAGGCCTCTTCCTGTACCGAGCACCCCCTCCCGTAATGGGTAGTGAAGGCCATCATCACACTACTTCTACCATCGCGTAGAACCCCCCCTCCTCGCATGATGTCCCTAGTGCATGCTCCATCAACGTTCATCTTATTACCCTCCACTGGAGGGATCCAGCAGACCCAACTCCCCCACTCCCTGGAGCTCCTCTGCCTAACCACCAACCCAGGGGACTTCAACACCCGTATGGACGGAACATTGGCAAGTCACCCCATTGAAACCTCAAGGATTTGATAGGATAGCATGGACACTTGGCCTAAATCTATCACATCATAGATAACATCATGGGAGAGTCCTTTCCATTCACTATTTTGATGAATAATGGAGTCACGTATCAGTGGACCAATAACTTTCATGAATAATTTGACAACCTCAAGAAATATCTCTTGATCCCACTAGTGATAATCTTTCGTGTTGCGGGAAAGACACTCATTCTATATGTGAAATCCTAGGAGTGATCACTAGTTACTTTCCTTGCATAGAAGAATGGCACTAGTAATGAAATCATCCTTTATTAACTCTATTGAACTCTACATGAAATATAGACATGTTATTTGGATATCGAGAGGAGTTTTCTGAATTTAATCTTTGTGGTCTAGAAAATTATGCATCACCTGCAGCACCATGAGTTCCATTTTTTCACTATAAATTACCCTATAAAATATACCCTTAGTATCCATATGTTTCTAAGACATTTGTCATAGTGGGTGGTTCTCCTATAGTAGTATGATATACATTTTGTTCCTTAGAATGAAGTTAAAGGCCAAAAATGGAATATTTTCTTGAAGAAAACTAATCTATAGAAACAACATATTTAAATATTTATTTGATTGATAAGGAGATATTTTCTATTCATGAAGGCCCCAAAATGTGGGAAATTTATTTCAATAAGTCATCCAGGTTCCCAATGGGGAAGAGAACGGGGGATCCCAATCTCAACGATTTCAGTTTGGGGGTCATATACATCTCTCTAACAAAGGTAGTTTTAACTTAAACCTTCCTATTGTTGCACATATGTACTAAAACTGAGCTAGAATATCATTCCATCATTGATGACCTGGATCTGGCCCTCTTATACTAGTTGACCACATACAGCTGAAAGGTAATTCATAATTGGTAATCAGACATATTAATGAAGATTATGCCATCCAAAAAGAGTAGTTAATACCCATTATTGACTACGTATGGGTGTTAATGAAAGAGTTAACTTCATAAACAACATTGAATCATGTCCTATGACTGCAAAATTCCCAATTAAATTCAATAAAAAAATATATCTATAGCTTTGGTAGATCCAAACCTAGATGAAACAGTCACCAGAATTTCACATTATCGAATAGTATTTCCGGTTTCTCATGTAATCATAGAAGAGATTGATGAAATCAATTAAATTATAGAACCATATAGTCCTAACATGGGTTGGATGATACCTATCATATATTAACTTTAAATTTTTTTACTCCCATTAGATAGATCTGGAAATGAGAAATTATGATGACAGGAAACAAAATTCACACATTATGACAGCCCAAATCTCAACAGATTTTTCTATAAGAGAGGATTTGAGGGTGTCCTTATCATATGTATTGATAGAGAATAGACTACTAATAACAAGAAATAATAACATTTGGGAGAAAATAGTACCCACCATTCAGGGTGTTGACATTCCAATTAAATATGGTTGTTGGGGTATTACTATCCTACTAAGATGCGGGATTGTACCAACTTCACAATGAAGTTCCATTCCTTCCAGGTGCATTCCAACCTAATACATCATCCTCTGTAGTTTATGTATATATAAAAATACTCTTTTCTATTCACTATATGGGGAATAGATGTCATGAGACCATATCCTCTTTCCACGTCCAAGCTACAGATGTACATTCTTATTGTGACTGATTTATTCTCCAAGTGGGATAAGGAAATACCACTGAAAGAGTTTGGGGGAAAATCTTCATTTTCATGAAGGATAAGATCATTACCAGATTTGGTTTCCCTTATAAAATATTTATGGGAAACAAAAAAAAAATCTATTTAGTTGGAGAATTTTTACTATGAGTATAATATCAAATACAACCATTTTTATTGTTATCATGTAGCGGCTAATGGATTGATAGAGGCCTTCAAAAAGACCCTATAAACAGAACTAAATTGACATTGGATAAGAATAAAAATTATTATCATGGTAAGATCTTAAATTCCTTATGTTCCTACTAGAGAAAAACTCATACCACCATAGGGGCATCCACATATTCAATTTTGAACAGAATAATATAGTCATGTCAATTGATGTCCAATTCCCTTCACTCTGCATTTCCATATATTAATGGATATCCATGGATAAAAAATCCCATAAATGGATGGATGAATTGGATATACTCGATGAGAGAATATTTCACTCCTTGAAACATTTATAAGTCCATTAATATCATATTAAAATAGATTTAAAAAAGAAGGTCCTCCTTTGGTCATTCCTCTAAGGTAAACTGGTACCGATCTTTAGGAATCCAGTGGTACCATGAAAGAAACCTCTAATTATCAATCCAAAGTGGGAAGGACCATATTCCATGCACAAGGTCAACTCTAATAGATTTTATTCATTGATCTCAATGGATGGAGTGATCCTTACGGCCCCAACTGATGAATGTTTCCTAAAAAATCACTTCATGTGAAAAAAGAAAGGTTCACGTCTCAACAACACAATGTCAAACTGGGTAGTCATTATTTTTTACGTGACGTTTAATAGCATGGAATATATTCCATGTAGCAAGGTAACAAAATGTATGACAATGATATCTTTTCTATTTTAAATTAAACTATATATCATCATGGTTCTCTATGTACGGGCTTAAAAGGAACACTATATGATGGTAATTGTATTACTAAAAACTAAAAGGCAACATAGTATGATGTATTAGAGTATAAACTACCTAGTAAAACATCCAAGTCACAGGATGTTAAATTGTATTACAAAAACCATACATAAGGGTGTAAAACTCCACAATGGTCATCCTTGACACAAGATGTAAAAATGTTTATCATTTTGATATATGTTTTAAGAATAACACAATATTTAATGATAGTTCCCATTCACCACACACATCTTTATTCAAGAACTACATGTTCTTATATTCTAGTTAAAATGAGATATATAGTGACACAAAAATCTCATCCTCAGGGCCCATCTGTAGTAATAAAAATCCCCCTTCCTGGTGTAAGGTTCATACCTGCACAGGGAACCCTCTATAATAATGTGTGGCTTGATTCTTAATCCAAATGAGATATGTTTTGATGGCCAGACCACATGTCTTGGACCCAACCATCATTATGGAAAATAAAAAAAAGTCACCATTACCTATAACAAAACTATATTTGACATGGGGGATACCTTTTATGAAATATGTGTGGTTTGATCCATTCCGTTGTAGGATTCTTAGGGACACCCATATATCCATTATTGGACCGAACGGCGGTAGTATCCATATTTCACACCTTGTCACCTTCATCCTCACTTCATTATGTAAAAATAAATGGGTTTCTATAACTACGTATGGATGTATTATCATTTAATAAGACAAACATGGATACCTTTATCCTATATCTTGTTCCATCCAACACATGATAAAAAATAACCTTGTCCACTCCATGATTGCCTCTGTATGGTAAGGGGCACATTTTTCATTAATTTTTTATCACAATGATCACAGAACATGTAATATTAGGAGTTTCATTATGTTATTTTATAACACCCGTCCCTAGTTACCCAGAGTTGGTTCATTATTACATAATATTGGCATGATCACAAGCGATAAAATCCCGAAAGACCGATTAGTTTAGTAGCCTTGGAAACACTAGATATATTCATAAGTCATACATTACATCATAAATTAAAAAAAACTACAACAACATATTTTCTTCATATCCCCTCATACTATCCTTGCAGGTTATTCATAAAATACTTCTTTACATCCTAGGAAAAATAAAACATTGAAAGGGGTGAGCTCAGATGCTCAGTAAGAATAACAATATAGTAGAAACTTTCATAAATAAATATAAACATTTAAGGCAATGTATCACTAAAACAAAAGCCTTTTAAACTTGAACATCATCATAATATGGAAAAGATAAAATGAAATAATTCCATTTAATTATACACATGGATATTCTACTAATCGAATAATCACATAAAATATCAATAACCACTTTAATAACAAGGGAATGCATAATGCCAAACTTTAATTTCTGTGTCAAGGCCTCGTGCCAAGACCTAAGGGATAACTGTAACCAGAACCTAACCCGAAGAGCCTCTATAATCAGACTCCATCATGGAGAGCCTCTGTATCCAGACTCCAACCTAGAGTGCCTCTAATAACCGGACACCAACCCGGAGTGCCTCTAATAACCGGACACCAACCCGGAGGGTCTTCTGTAACTAGAACCCAACCCTAAGGGCTTACTTTTACCGGTCCCCAACCCAGAACATGCTAGTCCAACACATTCATCTTAATAAGAGGATGAAATATAACATAAACATTCGTATTAAAACTAGCATACGAAATTCCAAAACATTAATCATAAACCATTAATGGAATAAAAATAACTCATCCATAGTCAAAAATATCACAAAACCTTAAATACAATATGGAATATTTTTATCATAATAAATCAACTTCAAACAAGTGTAAAATTTATCAAAGGATGTTGACATAGATGAAATCAAAACTATTTGAGAGAAATATCTCTTTTTTTGAAATCATTTAAAAGTAACATAATTATAAAAGAAAACATTTCCTTTGAAAATAATATTATAAGCTTGTAAAGGAAGCTTCAAAGATTTTATAATGGCAGAAAATAGCTGTACCTGCCATATAAGTTAAGAAAAGGACATTCTTACCTTAATTCTTCCAAAAAGGTTAAAAAGGACATTGTTTGGAAAATGACAGAAAGATTCCTTTATAAACTTCTTATAAAATGTAAAACAAGGGTGTAAATGAATTTAACCCATATTCTATAAAATAGTAAGAATGTTTTTGAAATACATTTTTAAGAAACATGGATGTGGATGATAAAGAGGTCCCAATAGACAATTACTTATAAACAACCTCGGATAATGAAGAAATTGTGAAATAAACCCTTACCAATTTGGTAACGTACGAAACATACACCCCATGAAAGAGGTATCATACAATGAATATGTAAATATACATAAATTAAAGTGTATTACACAAAGAATAAAATTATGGGCAATGCATACACCACACAAAAGGTAATAGTGGCAATATAGTACGAATCTCACGGGAATAAGGAGTGAGATGAAAACCCCCTACCAATTTGGTAACATACTAAACAAACACCCCATGAAAGAGGTATCATACAATGAATATGTAAATAAACATAAGTTAAAGGTTATTACACAAAGAATAAAATTATGGGAAGTACATACACCACACAAAAGGTAATAGTGGCAATATGGTACGAATCTCACGGGAATAAAGAGTGAGATGAAAACCCCTTACCTTGTAATGTTTCTTGATTGAGGGTAGGTTAAAATCATGTATAATGGTGAAATAATTGTTATTAAATTATACAAGAATCATATACATTAATATGATATCATATATTATCTTTTAACATTTCTTTGTTAATAATATTTTAGTATTATCGTCATTTCGGGTGTTAACTTACTCGTTTTCTTTTATATGTTTTGTTACATAAGCCGTGTTTGTTATGGATAGGTTATACCTTATTCATATAGATAATGATATCAAGTACTTAAAAATTATTTTTAATCATCAAATGAGAATGATAATTGAATGGATATGATGGGGAATGAATCTCATCGCGTTCGTGGAGACGGTAGTCTGTACGTACGCACGAGTGACAATATCATTAATTTGATATTAAAATAATATATAATTGTATGGTGTATCATATGTAAAGAATAATTATCATGTTATATTTATTATTTACATGAAATAAAAATCATTATTATACCCATCCAAATAATAATGTATTGAATAACAATTACACCATGATGTGGAGACGGTAAGCTGTACGTACACACGTATGGTGACATGTCATTCAAGGGATGGATGGAATACTGAATATGGTTGTACCATATTTATAATAACATCAAATTGTATAGGAGATAATGATTTTAATTTTTTAGAATGGAAATAACAAAGAAAGAAGAAGTCGAAGAAGAAAGGAGCTTGAAAGAGGTTGGTGAAAACATTACCTCTTCTTCGGGCTCTTCCTTCTGATTTGATCAAAAGGGCTCCTTAGGTTGTCTTTCTGATCAAACTAAGGCCTCTAGGTTTAAGTGAGGTAAGTTGAGAGAATAGTTGGGCAGGGGTTGGCCGAGCCAAATGGCTTTGAAGGTGTGAATTAGTGAGAAGGGGTAGTGCCCTTTTATAAGAGGGGTGAGGGGATCCTTTAGAAAATCTAGAAATATTATTTTATAATCAATTCATATTCATTTTCTAATGGCTCAAAAGTGGATTATTTAAACGTTAAGGTGGTTATAGGTCGAAAAAAACTCAACCAATATATTTTAGATAGGTTTGGGTCATTATATTATCCTTATCTTTTAGTTTTAACTCTTAGTTAATTAGATTGACATTTACCATGTCACTTTGTATTTTTATATTATATAGTTAATAAAATTACTAAATACAACCAAGAGACCCCCAAGTGGTCCATTAATGGAACAAAAATAATTATATAATTCCTTTGGCCGAAACTTAGATTTTTAGGAATAGAATATGAATTAATAATATAATATTTGTTTTAAAAACTCTTTTATGTCAATTTTGACATTATTTGGAATTTGAATTTTGTGAAAATCACAACAGCATTATTATTTCGAAAAAAGTTAATTAAATCAATACTAACATGTCCTATTATCCTATACATTAGTGTAATTCATAAAAAGTCTCAAATTACATTTATTGGGATATTTATAATATCAATTATTTTAATATTCCATTAATTTGGTAATTACTGCATCACCATGTTTTCATAAATAAATTAAATTATTTACTGTCTAAAAATTATAAATAAAATACCATTAGGTAAGAAATATTTTTATCTTTATAATTAATATTTAAAATCTAATTTATCTTATGTATAACCCTATATTAAAAATGTTTTAGTAATTAAACATTGATTTTAACTCTTTTAACTCTTCTTTGAATTAAATACTAATAAATGTACTAATCTAATCCAAGTGGACCTAAATGATAATATTTTATTCCTAAGGTTGTTTTTGGTCGAGATACACTTGTCCAATAGAATTAGGATATGTGTTAGGGTAATATTAATATCATTTTTACCCTTAATTACCCTATTTACTTTTAGCCGTGGTAAATAAATGTAAAATGTTACTATTCACCAAAAATTATTTTTATCTTATTTAACCACATTTTACTCTTTGATATTAACCATGTCTCTTGGATTTTCGAAATTCCACTCATAGAAGCGATACAATTATGTTTTAAGTGAATTTCCAAATTCTCTTAGGAGGTGGGTAAAAGACAGTGAAAAGTTCCATATAATTTTTATATATCTAAAATTATTCTAAAATAACTGCAATTAATTACATTTAACTTATATAGGTATTATGTATCTTTTTTTTAACATAATTAAATTTAATGAAAATAAATAATTATATAAAAAAAATTCGTTTTTAAACCATAACTCAGTGTTTTTTCACTATTCATAAAAAATTGAAATTTTCAGAAAAATACCAAAAATTCACCCTAGGCTAATTTCGATATTCCGAATCCAAATATGAAGTCCATTTTGAAAGATAACATTTATATAATTGAAAAAGCGGTTTTTACTATTCATAACGGCTGCTTTGATTAGTCACAGTGTGTTAGAGTCTCGAAGTTGCATACAATGCAAGCTTTTGCATTATTCAAAGGGAAACGTACCGTGGAAGCTTGGGGTGTTACATTCTCCCCTCCTTCAAATAATTTCATCCTCGCAATTGGAAATTGTTCTTTGATATTAAAAAGATGAAAATAGAGAATAACTTTTTGGAAAACCCATATCGGAAATAGGGTTAATAAAATTTAGTTTCAATAAGAGGGAAGGGGAAATGAGAATGTCACCACCAGATTAGGGTTTTGAATAGGAGAAAATTGGTGGAAATTATAGACACGTAATTAGAGGAAAATGGAAATATTTATAGGGAGTGATTGAGGTCATCAATCACAAAAAAGTATCGAATTTAGGGCCTCAAAGCCATCAATCTATGATGATTTAAAATATCATCAGTTCAACATAACATAATGTATTAGGATAACACATTTTTGGTCGTAATATCCCTTCCCTAAAGTTCAAGAATTAATTTCTTCATATTATAAGATAAATATATATATATACATCTTGAAAAGTAGAGTTTTCATCATTCAACTAATTTCTACCACAAACTCATCTTTCACTCCAAAAGATAATAGAACTCAAAAATATTATATTTATCTTAATAGTATAAGGTTACAATCATTAAAGCATACCATTATAATGAATAAAATATTTTGTAATAACCAGGGACTTCCTGTAGGATAGTGGTAGGTAATAATGGCCTATTGCACTAGGGTTGTCGGTTCGATTCTGGCAGCTTTGTTCGATGCGATGGGTTATCACCCGACCCGCAGGTTGTCCTTTTCCTAAAACTATAGTATCATAATATTCCAAAAATAATCATAAGAAATGTTTTAACCTTGAACAATACTATCCAAAGTTCAACTTAATCCATTCCAAAACATTATACTTATCCAAAGTACCTCTGTCCAGACTCTCTGTAAAAGGTATCTAAATTCCCAAATCAATCACAACGTCAGATTCTCAAAATATAGAAAAGTTTCTCTTATTTTCAAATAATGAAAGTATGATTACCTTAGTCATATTAAAACCTTAATGATAACAACAAGTATTGCAGTACAATACTTATATATATCATGTTATTCTCATAACTATAATATAATCCTTGAGTCCAAAAACACAAATACATTAATTATTCCTCTTCAACTGTAGTAATAGCATAAGCTTGGCCTTGATCCCTTGACCTTTTATGAGGTAAGTTTCCCTGACGCTTAGGACATTCATTCACATAATTCCACATTTCTTTACACTTGTAGCATTCAACATTGATAGCCTCCTTATTTCCTTTGCAACAACGAGTCTGGTGACCTTTTTCTCTACATTTGTAACAAACTACCATTCCTTTTAGGCAAGTACCGGTGTGTTTCTTCAAACAGTTTTCACATAAGGGAAAATCCTTCTTTCCCTTTTTCCCATTATCTATCTCTTTCTCCATTGTTCTCTTCTTTTCTTACTTTACTTTATTGTCATAAGATTTAGAGAATTTTTTTTCTGTCTTGATAGCACATGAGACTGTATCTTCGTACATTGAGAAATATTCTGAGACTAATGCCTGATGAAGAAATGGATTTAACCCATCAAAGAAATGATCAATCTTACTTCATGAGTTACGTATATAATCTATAGCATGCCTCGCTAACCTTGTAAAGTTAGCCTCATACTTTGCGACATTTTCATCCTCCTTTTGTTTGAGACTCAGAAATTGAATTTCCATATCTTCTCAATGGTCACGAGGAATGCATTTTTCTAATAAAAGCTCTTTGAACTCCCTCAATTCCATATTTGATATTTAATCATCTTCCTTCATGTTTTGAATTAATGACCACCATTCATCAGCATCTTCAGTGAGGCGATAAACTTCCATGACAACTTTTTCCCTTTCGCTACTCCACAAGGCGTGGAATATTTTCTCAAAGGAATTTATCCATTGCTCAGCTACTAAGGGATTTGTACTCCCATTGAATGTTGGTGGTTGTTGCCTCATGAAGAGATCTAACATTGACCCTCCAAGATGCGGATCAGGGTGTTCCATACGGGTAAGGTTATTATGCATAACCTGAGTGAGTTGTCCCAGTATGGTGATTAGCTGATCAACACCAGTTGCATCACCAGCTCCACTATAATTATATTGAGCAGGAGGGAAATCCCTACATGGAGTGAGTGCATTGATACAGTTTCCATTTCTTCCACTAGGCACCATTTCTAAACAATGGCATAAACTAGATCAGTTTATGAATCAAAATACATAATTCCATACTTCTAAAACACTTTACATAAATTGAACTATTTATGGATATAATCCATAATCATAAAAAGATGTTTTCTTCAAGGAACTGTATACTCATAAACCTTTCATAATGATTTGTAAAGAAAATGAAAATTATCCTAAGCATATCCCTCAGGCGTATCGAAACCAAGAGTGCGGCATGACCCATTGTCGTGCACCAGTTCCGGTTCGAGTCTAGCTCAAAGTGGTGTTTTCAGGTTTTACCCTTAGGTACAGCTGTGCCAGGGCCGTCTCTACCTAATCATATCTAGACAAGAATGTATTGCTCTAAAAACTCACAAAATCTCTATAATACCAATATTCTAGGAAGTTCTTCTATACTAATCCTAAAAGTCTATCTTAGGGCTATGTGCTCTAATTAGAGTTTATCTAATTCTAGTTTCCAAGGTTTCTAATAAAACTTCCTCTGATACCAACTGTAACACCCTGACCCCAGTTACCCAGAGTTGGTGCATTATTACATAATATTGGAATGATCACAAGGGATCAAATCCTAAAAGACTGATCAGTTTAGTAGCCATGGAAACACTAGATATATTAATAATTTATACATTACATCACAAATTTAAAAAAACTACCACAAAATATTTTCTTCATATCCCCTCACACTATCCTTCTAGGTCATTCAGAAAATACTTTTTCACAGCCTGGGAAAAATAAAATATTGAAAGGGGTGAGCCCAGATGCTCAGTAAGGATAACAATATAGCAGAAACTTGCATAAATAAACATATACAATTAAGGCTATGTATAATGAAAACAAAATCCTTTTAAACTTGAACTTTATCATAATAAGGAAAAGATAAAATGAAATAATACCATTTAATTATTCACATGGATATTCTACTAATCGAATAATCACATGAAATATCAATAACCACTTTTATAACAAGGGAATTCAAAATGCCGAACATTAATTTCTATGTCAAGGCCTCGTGCCAAGACCTAGGAGATAACTATAATCGGAACCCAACCCAGAGAGCCTCTGTAACCAGACTCCATCCCAGAAAGCCTCTATAACCGGACTCTAACCCAGAGTGCCTCTAATAATCGGACACCAACCCGGAGTGCCTTTAATAACCGGACACCAACCCGGAGGGTCTGATGTAACTGGACCCCAACCTAGGGGCTTACTTTTACCGGTCCCCAACCCGAAACATACTAGTCCAACACATTCATCTTAAGAAGAGGATGAAATATAACATAAAAATTAATATTAAAACTAGCATAAGAAATGCCAAAACATTAATCATAAACCATTAATGGTATAAAAATAACTCATCATCTGTCAAACATATAACAAAACCTTGAATACGATATGGAAGATTTGTATCATAATAAATGAACTTCAAACAAGTGTAAAATTTATCAATGGATGTTGACATAGATGAAATCAATACTATTTGAGAGAAATATCTCTTTTTTTGAAATCATTTAAAAGTCACATAATTATAAAAGAAAACATTTACTTTGAAAATATTCTTATAATATTGTATGGAAAGCTTAAAAGATTTTATAACGGCGGAAAATATCCGCACCCACCGTATAAGATAAAAAAGGACATTCTTACCTTAATTCTGTCGAAAAGTTTAAAAAGGACTTTGTTTGGAAAACGACAAAAAGATTCTTTATAAAATTATTATAAAAAGTCAAAATAGGGTATAAATGACTTTAACCCATGTTCTGTAAAATATTAATAATGTTTTGAAATAAATTTTACAAAACATGGATGTGGATGATAAAGAGGTCCCAGTAGATAATTACGTATAAACAACCTCAGATAATGAAGAGATTGTGAAATAAACCCATACAAATTTGGTAACTTATGAAACATACACCCCATGAAAGAGGTATCATAAAATGAATATGTAAATACACATAAATTAATGTTTATTACACAAAAATACAATTATGGGTAGTACATACACCACACAAAAGATAATAGTGGCAATATGGTACGAATCTCATGGGAATAAGGAGTGAGATTAAAACCCCTTACCAATTTGGTAACATATGAAACATACACCCCATGAAAGAGGTATTATTCAATGAATATGTACATACAAATAAATTAAAGTGTATTACACAAATAATACAATTATGGGCAGTAATTACACCACAAAAAAGGTAATATTGGCAATATGGTACGAATCTCATGGGAATAAGGAGTGAGATGAACACCCATTATCTTGTACTTTTCCTTGGTTGAGGGTTGGTTAAACTCCTTTATAATGGTGAAATAATTGTTATTAAATTATAAAATAATCATATACATTAATATGATATCATATATGATCTTTTAACATTTCTTTGTTAATAATATTTTAGTACTATCGTTGTTTTCAGTGTTAACTTACTCGTTTTCTTTTATATGTTTTGTTACATAAGTCGTGTTTGTTATGGATAGGATGTATATTATTCATATACAGAATGATATCAAGTCCTTAAAAATTATTTTTAATCATCAAATGAGAATTAGACTTGAATGGATATGATGGGGAATGAATCTCATCTCTTTCGTGGAGACGGTAGTCCGTACGTACGCACGAGCGACAATATCATTCCTTTGATATTAAAATAATATATAATTTTATGGTGTATCATATATACAAAATTATTGTATTGTTATATTTATTATTAAATGAAATACAAATCATTATTATACCCGTCCAAATAATAATGTATTGAATAACAATTACACCACGACGTGGAGATAGTAATTCATACATACACACGTATGGTGACATGTCATTCAAGGGATGGATAGAATACTGAACATTGTTGTACCAAATTTATAATAACATCAAAGTATATATTAAATACTAGAGTTATTATTTTAGACAGGAAAAAACAAATAAGGAAGAAGTTGAATAAGAAAGGAACTTCAAAGAGGGTGGTGAAAACATTACCTCTTCTTCGGGTTCTTCCTTTTGATTTGATAAAAAGGGCTTTGTAGGTTGGCTTTCTGATCCAAATAAGGACTCTTTGTTGAAGTTAGGGATGTTGAGAGAATATTTGAGCAGGGGTTGGCCAAGGTAAATGGCTCTGAAGGTGTGAATTAGTGAGAAGGGGGAGTGCCCTTTTATAAGATGGGTGAGGGGATCCTTTGGAAAAGCTAGAAATATTATTTTATAATAAATTTATATTCGGTTTATAATGGCTCCAATGTGGATTATGTAAAGGTTAAGGTGGTTATAGGTCGAAAAAAACTCAAAAAATAGATTTTACATAGTTTTGGGTCATTATATTAACCTTATCTTTTAGTTTTAACTCTTAGTTAATTAGATCGACATTTACCAGGTCACTTTGTATTTTTAGATTATATAGTTAATAAACGTACTATATACATGCAAGAAACCCCCCAAGTGGTAAATTAATGATACAACTATCATGATATAAGTACTTAGACCAAAACTTAGATTTTTATGAATATAATATGAATTAATAATATAATATTTATTTTAAAAACTCTTTTATGTCAATTTTGACACTATTTGGAATTTGATTTTTGTGAAATTCACAACAACATGATTACTTCGAAAAAGTTAATTAAATAAATCCTTACATTTACTATTATCTTATAAAATTAGTTTAATTCATAAAAAGTCTCAAATTACATTTATTGAGATATTTATATTATCAATTATTTTAATATTTCATTAATTTGGTAATTACTGCATCACTATTGTGTCATAAATAAATTAAATTATTTAATGTCTAAAAATTATAAATAAAATAACATTATGTAGGAAATATTTTTATATTTCTAATTAATATTTACAATCAAAGTTATCTTATGTATAACCCTATATTAAAAATGTTTTAGTAATTAAACATGGATTTTAACTCTTTTAACTCTTCTTTGAATTAAATAATGATAAATGTCCTAATCTAATCCATGTGTACCTAAATGATAATATTTTATTTCTAAGGTTGTTTTTGGTCGAGATAGACTTGTCCAATAGAATTAGGGCATGTGTTAGGGTAATATTAATATCATTTTTACCCTTAATTACCCTATTTACTTTTAACCGTGGTAAATAAAAGTAAAAAGTTACTATTCACCAAAAATTAGTTTTATCTTATTGAACCACATTTTACTCCTTGATATAAACCATGTCCCTCAAATTTTCAAAATTCCACTCACAGAAGCAGTAAAATTATGTTTTACATGAATTTCCAAATTCTCCTAGGAGGTGGGTAAAAGACGGTGAAAAGTTCAATAAAATTTTTATATATCTAAAATTATTCTAAACTAACTTCAATGAATTAGATTGAACTTATATAGGTATTATGTATCTATTTTTAAATTAATTAAATTTAAATAAAATAAAAAATTATTTAAATAAAAATTCGTTTTTAAACCATAACTCAGTGTTTTTTCACTAATCATCAAAATTTAATGTTTTCAGAAAAATACAAAAAATTCCCCCTAGGCTAATTTCGATATTCCGAATCCAAATATGAAGTACATTTTGAAAGATAATATTTATAAAATTTCAAAAATTGGGTATTACTATTCATAATGGCTTTTTTGATTAGTCGCGGTGTGTTAGAGTCTCGAAGTTGCGTACAATGCAAGCTATTGCAATATTCAAAGGGAAACGTACCGTGGAAGATTGGGGTGTTACATATTTACCCACAGAAAGTCATATCGATGCATGGTAGAGTTATCATTTTCCTTGATGCACGACTGTAAAAGGCACACAATATCTTCCTCTTCAGGTGACATTAAACAAAACTCTAAAACATGGTGTGTCTTGTTTTTCATTTCAATGGGATACATAGAGATGTATGGGATTTATTTCTTAGGCCATGTCATTGGGTAATGAAAAATTCCCCCTTATTCTATGTATCTAATTTGGGTTCCCTCAATCAAGATTCAATTAAGGGGAAAAAATTTCCTTCTAAAAATAATCCAAATCTATACGAGGAACTCTACACTTCCTAGCCAACATTGTTCCAAATGCGTCATTCATGTTTAGAAATATTCCTCCTAAACATCGTAATCTTAATATTATAGAATTTTATGTCTCCAGGAGTGTTTTTGGATATTAGAAATATAATTTCTGATACCCAAGGACACATCAATTTGACTATGTAGAAACATTCCCCCTTTGTATTTTCCAAAGTCACCCACAAAATTTTAGGTCCAGTCATCTAGAAGATGTCGTTGGATTGATATTTCACAACATGCCACAAATGGTTTTCATAATTTCTCTCACAAAGTGTGTTTTAAAACTAGTGTCACATTTTTTTTCAAAAGAAGCCTCTTCTATCTCTATAATCACCAAAAACATCATCATCCTATATCACCTCTCCAAGCTTGTTAAACCCCATGATCTTGGTTTATAATCTTATCACTCCTCCATCATGTATGAATTTTTCTATAACATCCTTGGTTGACTAGGTATCATACTACTCATCATTTCAATAAAATTTTGGACCTAGATGTAAGACCCAAAACTACCAGAAATTGTATAATCTGTATCACATGATGTTGAATTTTATGATTTTTCCTTTCTCAATAATGTTAACATATTTGATCTCCAAATTACAATACACAGATTGATTCTCATTCAATTGAGATATGTAATGATTATCATGTCCTACATTTTGGGCCCATCTGTATGAAAAAAATCTCAATTCCCTATGTTTGGGATAATCCTACATAAGGAAAAATTTCCCACCATTACTATGAGATTTTGGTATGGAATGATGTTACCATATTTCAGAACATTATATGAATTAACTAAACATTGTGTCTAGGGAAAACTGAATCTCTGTATGCTTTCATTGTTTATTAGTAATAGAATGTCTCATAACCTAGGAAATATTTGTCTTCACTATGCTATAACATGCCCTAGTTGACTTTGCATAAATTCTTTCAAGAAACATGCCTGAAAAACAATGTATGTTATTGTTTTTCTTTATTGTAACCTTCCAAAATTGTATTTGTATAATTTTACCCATAATATGGGTTTTATATGTAGTGTAACTTTGGTATTTAGGTGAATCCTTTTATATTACCCTAATCCCAAAGACATTATGATTTCTTTCATATTTCTTGCATATAATTTACCATATTTGGTAGCCCCCATATTATGGCCAACAACCTTTCCCTCCTTCATACCCAGAGATGTTAGAACAATCTTAATGCAATCACCTTGGATTGTAAAAATACTAATCTTTTGGTAAAAGTTTAAAGGAACTTAATTGGTATCATCTAATGTCCTTGATGTATGCATTTAAACTGTATGATATAACATCCTAAGAAAAATGTTAAACAATACAACAAATTCATCACCGTGCATTGTCAAATGACATAGTCCTTTTCCTAGTCGCATGAAATAAATATGCACTATGTCTAAATCCATGGATGTAAGGGCCATTTATCCCACAACATTGGTCATTTAACAAAATTTTACCCACCTTTATACATGAAAAACATGTATAATATCATCATTCTATTCAAGGCCAATTCCAATATAGACATTCTCTTCATTTTTAGACATTATCCCTTTATAAACCACCCTTCATTATATTGGGATATCCATATCCTCACAAACTTCCTTGCCATTGGGAATAGAATTTCCAAATTATTATGAATACCTTAATTTTACTATATAGTAATACTCCTTAGTTGTAATTTCATAATCCTCCCACAACAATTTCAGGCCTATTATCTAGAGGATTCCATTGCTTGACTTTGTAGTGACACACCATAATTGGAGTTTCATAACATTTCCCACAAAATGGTTTTTTCAATCAGTTTCATATTCATCCTCCGTAGTGACATCCTCCATTCCAATAAGCCTCAACAATTTCAGGCTACAAACTTTATTATAAACATGATATATGGAAATTTATAAAAAAAAAATTTCACCATTTTTTGGATCTCATAGTCAAACAATTGTTCCATGAAATTCCCCATAGAGAATCTTAAAAATGTCTACATGTTCAAGGATAAAACATTGTTTTTAGGCCATCTTTCCAAAAAAATAAAGTTAATATCTATTTGAACTAAAACAAAAGTATTTATAGTTTAGGCTACAATAATTTGAACTATCCACAAAACGAGATAGAGTATTCACCAAGTTAAAACACCACAAAGGGAACCAAGGGTAAAAGATTCATCTCAGCTCCCTAGGAACATGGTTCACATAGTTTAGGAAATAATAGATTAAAGAAAAGATAAATCTCACAAAACATGTTATTCTAAAACATAGAAAAGGGAGGCCTGTGAAAAATCCATGTCCCACACTCTATGTATTCTTCATTAGACATAGGAAAAATTTGGGTGATGGAAAAAATATTGACTGTTCGTAGGGTTATCCATATGAACCTAGAAGCAGTTGAAATACAATCGTTGGTCCACATTATTTAAACAAATATTATAGCATTATTACACTACTAATATTTCCCAAAATCCCCCAAACTAATGTTTGAAATAATCAACGGTTACCTTAAATCCATATTCTTTTTGTTCTGAATGAATCTAATTCAAATGGTGGAATTTTTTTGACACCGGGAAATGTGTTACCTGCACTTTTCCATTGATTTCATGTAGTGTTACTCAATTAGACACCAAATTTTGAGTTTGATTATAACTTTTTTGTTACGTTGGAAGAAGTATCATATTGTATTTTCTATGTGCTACAAAAATTCACATAAACTGACTGATAGAGATTCCTCAAAAACGTTTCCCTATATAATGGCACAATAGTGAGAACCACAATATGATAGTAGGTCCAAGAATGGGAATGAAGTGTCGGGTTGTTTGTCTCATGAACTAAAGACTCATCAGCAAGAGCCAAAAATATTCCAGTGAGAACCTCTATTTTTCATGCATGTCAGTGATGGTAGTGAAGGCACAACTTGGAAGGCTCAGGATTGCATCCCAACACTGATCCCAAGCATGGGTGTTGGGGAATATCCCCCATGGTATGGAGTATCATGTTCACCTAGTTGGTCTTTCATTCCAATAAGCTATTATTTTTACTACATGCATAGCATACAAGGCTCATTCCCCCTATATGCAGACCCTTTTTGCATCATAATGCTCACACAACCCCCAGCACAGCAATGAAAACATGGCCACCCCTGCATGGGGTACCCGCACCTAGTACCTACACCATGGACCTATAAATACACCCCCTTTGACAAAGGTTCCATATTTACCTATAAATAAGACCTTATGATCCCTTAGTTTTACAACTGGAAAATCAGAAGAAGCTCTAAATCTTTAGTCGCACAACCCCTTTTCCCGGGTCCTCTGAAACTCCTCAAGATGATATCTAAAACATGAGTGTAGAGGCAATTAAATGAGATAGATAGATCAAATTATCTCTAGGGTATGGAACACAAATACTCATGTGTAAGGAAATCTTCCCACCTAGTTGAAAACCACTATCACCAAGTCCCCTTCATTAATTTGGAACCAAAATGAGACTCTTCAAGGGACACCTGAGGAGACCTACAATGCCTAGGCTGAGCCCTCTCCCATGTGTTGTCTCCTAGGTTATCCATTTCCCAAGGAATATTCTTCTCACATAGGCCTATCCCCTACATGAATAACCTCCATCTCCCCCATGCCTTTCTTGAAGCATCTTTTCTTTCCATGACAAGACTTGTGCAAGCCTCCATTTAAGCCATCTTACAAGACACCAATTTCAAGGCTCCTCTCCATTTGAATCCCTCATCTGAAGGGGGCGATTAAAGAATACAACAAATCCTCCATACATGAAAACAAATGTAAATTGGAACACTAGTTTGTATCCCATTTGGATTTTCATTCCATTGGTAAGAGGTGTCCCATTGTTGTCCTACCAAATGGTTTGGGTCTCCATGGAGCATGTGAATATGCATCACATCAATTATGAGGACCACAATGTTGGGGGAAGTGTCAAGAAACTCTTGGTATTATAAACTATGTTTAAAATCATGCCCATAACTAATATTATCTATGACTAGGGACCTCTGGATCTATGCTGAGAGAGAGAGGATCACCCTTGATTTTTCCTTTGACGGTTAATGTCATATAATCCTCTCTTATTTGGAACCAATACTAGGGAATCCATTCGATAGTAGGCCCTTAGTCTTTCTTGTAGGACCCCTAATGCATCATTACTTTAAACTTCACCATATCCATGGGTTGTTTCCATATATATCATAAAATATGACTATAATGGTAATTAATAATAGAGTGAGGGTAGGAACTTCAAAGCCCTTTCTCTCTCCCTTTGGGTCCATGGTACAATGATGGGAGGGAACAGATATGAGATCCCACTATCTTTCACTATCCCTTTGTATTTTATCTTTATCCACCAGTGGACAGAGATGATTTTGTTGTTTCCTATATCTTCCACTTCCACTATTTACTCGTGATAAGAATTACTTACATGGAATTTGAGGTTGGTGGTGATAATTATTCCGTCATGCTCCAAAACCTCTAAGGAATCCAACTATATTTTATAATCCCCAAAACCCCGCATCATTGGTACAGTTTCAAGTGTAATACCCAACCAAAAAAATGGGCCTCCTACTCAGTATAATCCCCAATCATCTTATCACACAACTTAATGGTATCCTATCATATGGTGTAAGACCAAATGTAAACCTCTCAAAGGGATATTTTCCACTATGAGACTTACCATCATAGGGCCTTCATAGGCATTTTTCCTCACAACCAAACTTTGTGGACATTGATTGGAAACCCGAAAACCGACTATTTGAAAATGGAAAAAAATGATTAGCAGCTGCAACATTCTTGGATTGGAACCTTTTGTCTAGATATCTTTGCAACATGAAAATAAACTCTACTGTTCAGTATATCCATCATGAACATAAATTTTATAATATGTCTCATTAAGAGGAACTGAACAATGTGGGTTCTGATTCCATTCAAGAGGATATAAAGGAATCCTATCATGTGGGTCTGATCCCAACATCAAAAAAATATGCCTCCTTGGATGATGATAAACTTTTGAGTTCCCTCTACATTGATTTAAATTACAATCATGACAATACTGAAAAAGAATCTCTAATCATTTCATATAAGATATCATTGATATAGAATCTTATATACATACAGATATCTCTATTCATGAAGATCCTTTTAAAAATACAGATGATTCTAAACTCCACACATACTAATAATTGATTGTTAATTCAAGGATGGACTACATTATATATGGGAAGTAATAATGGATTTTCCGATATGTCTTAAGTCTATCATAGAGTCCGACATTATGAAAGCACTCCCCCTAAAATGGTGTGATGAGCCCAAACTCCCATCCTCTCTCCCAATGTGAGTTCATAATTATCATTTTCCAAACAACCCAATGAGAACCTACATTAGGAAAACTAGTACTTGAGTCATCACTGATACAAGAACCATTGGATATTTCTAGTTCTATAAATAGAACCCTTTGGAAACAACCTGAAAGGGATGTGGGTGTATGTGTCTGATCTGATGGTTGTTCCACCAACACCATAAAATTCCATTTCTTCCCCCATGTCGAATCTTGTGATGGAACATAGAGCCATGTTAAGTTTCTTTTTTAAATATTATATGATCTAATATTATTAATTTTTGGGATTTAAACATGTTTAGGTATATTTGGAAGAATGTTAAGAATAATAATTTATAAAATGATCTATGTTGAACCTTTGGTATTATTTTTGAATATTCAATATTATTTCATAAAATAGTTTGGATATTATATTATATTATGCTAACAATTTTTTAGAATAATTTATAAATATGGGATAAATATAATTTTGTCATTTAATGTATCATTTGATCTGTTAAAAGTTGATTTTAGTGCTTCGAGAATGAAAAATTCATCTTGAATACTCATCGTTTGGAGAAAATTATTAGATCTTAGAAGAAATTTATTAAAGGATTAAATTATACTCATCATGTAAGTTTATTTTCTTATGTTAATTGTGTACATGGTAAAGTAATTACTCAAGCCTAGGAAAAGGATCCCTAAACAAATTTTATACTATTTCAAATGAATCGATGATATTTTTCACACCTCATGGGTTTATGGTGTTTTAGTTATTGACTTTCTCATGATTATTAAATTTCATGAGATCAATGTTCTCTATCACTCTCTATAATTATTTAGTCAATAATTTTCCTCCATGTCCATTTTTTTAATCAAAACTTATTTTATCATATATTTAAACCTAGTTATGTGTTATTCAACCTAACCTTCATATTTCCCTTTCTCTCTTTTAATGATGATGTTGTATTACACTTTCTACGATATGGAATTTCAAAAATGGTATTTTCAAATACCATTCCATTGATTATATAGCTCAAATTATAATTATGAGAATGGAATTTATTAAATGGGGTAGAATGTAACATCTCAAAATATAAATATATTTATTTCCTTTTAAATTTTTTTATTATTAAACAATATTAATATAATTAAAATAATATAAAATAAATCATAATGTAAACTTGATGAAAATATGTTTAGATATTCACTAAATATTTAAAAATATTTTATTATTATGTAAATTATATATCATTACTATTAAATTTAAATAATAAGATATTTTGAGATTATTTTATAAATTATAACTAATTTATAATAAAATTCATTTTCAAGGGTAATTAATTATTAATCATTTAAAAGTGATTTTACTTTTGTGCGAAATTTATAATTCTTATTAAAATGAAAAACATTGAGTTTTTAATGCTATAAATTTTTATTATATTCATACTATTCAAGAAATGAGATGTTAATAGAATTATATTAAAACATATTCATTATGAAATTTATAATTTAATCAAAAAGATGTTTGGGATTTATTTGGGTAATATTATAATAAAATTAAGTTGTGAATTACAATTTTTTATCTTGGTGAAGAAATTATTTGTTTCCATTGAAAATAATAAAATTGGAATTAAATTAAAGATGAAATTTATTTCAGGATTATTTGAGTTTCAGAATTTTATCATTAAAATTAATAGTTACAATATTTTTCTACAAAAAAATTTAAAAGGATAATCGGTAGTTTTTTAAAGGACATAATGTACACAAATAAGGTTAAGAAGAATCTTATGTAATCCTATACCCATGATCTCTATAGTTTGTTGAAGTATTTTTTAGCTTAGATAAGGGTAAGGAAATGGTTTGTGGAAATGTAATGGTTATATACTACTCACAAAAGGGATGTTCTTCAGATTTAAATTTTCATAAGGGTAGTACTCTAGATATATAATGGTAGAATCCAATTTATAAGGCTTATGTGAGGTAAATTACATGTTTTACAAGGCTCCATAATGGTTTCCTAAAATTTTTGTAAACGTAATATATAATTACAATTAGTGATGTAAGTTTAAATTTGTTGTTTTTGGAGGGTAACATGAGGTTTATTATACCAATGTAAGGGTATGAATGGCTCATATAATGGTAAATTGGGTTTTCCAATACCTATGTAAGGGTATTCCCTTCTCTCACAAATGTAATGTCCTACCTGTATAAGGGTTCCCCCTCCTTGCATTGACGTAAAGTATTAACTATGCAATGGTACTCCAGCACTAGCATAAGGGTAATATAGTCTATCAAAGGGTTACATAAGGGTGTAATACTCCTCATCTAAAGGTAATTCAACCTCATCTAAGAGTAACAAAACATTTTGTAAAGGTATTTCATAACCACATAAGTGTATTCGTTCTAAATAAAAAGGCATATATAAGGTTAAACTTGGGATCCAATGTCCAATATAAGGATATCCAAATCTCAATTAAGGGTAAAAATTGTTTTAAAACTTCACATTAAGGTAATATCAATCCACTCGAGAGTAAGTAAATCTCATGTATTGTTAATATCACACAAAGTTAATAACGTACTCTTAAATTTACACCCACTACATCACGTCATTGTATTCATTAAATGAAACCTTCATATAAAATAGAATAATAAATATATGAAATATGAAATTATTTTATCAATATAAATGAAATTTCTATAGGGAATTTTTTTTCAAGATAACAGAAACACATCCCATATAAGAACATCCACCTTTATAAAATCCTTTTTTATTCATCATCATGTTTAGTAATACATAAGAGCCTAACCCCCATCAAAGCATCACGTTGGGATTCTTATATATTCTTAAATGATTTGAAAAATATAGAGTGCCGATTTTTGTTAATTTATTCAAGTAGGATAGTAATAGAAATTATATTTTATATAAGTATTGCTATAAATGATATTTTATCAACTATATTGCATTAATATGATATTTAACTAGTCTTTAATGTACCAAATATTTAAAAATGAATATACATTAAAGGATAGAAATTTAAAGAACTTATTTCTTTAGGAAAAATACCTAATATTATCTATACTACTTTGATCATTATATGGAAAGTGAGAAAGGAAGAACATGCAATATTTCAAGTATACCTTTGATAAAATAAGTTCTATATAATATGAGTTCAATTTTTTAAAATGGGTATGGTAACTGTTTAACATCAATTTCCCTTAATTAAATAATATTATAATATTATTCACCTAATTTCATTTATAAGGTGCATATACTACCCTTTTCATGTTATATCATGATTACTTTATATTGTATGGTATGTTATGTTTTGATTCTTGTTATTTCATTCATGGTTTTTTATTCAGAAGTTATCAATGTAGTAAAAAGTTGTTAACATAATTTTAATTTATTATATTATATTACTTATTCATTGATTATAATTTTTCAATATTATGTGTGAAATGTAATTTTTGAAATTATATTGTATTTATACTTATTTTTTTTAGATGTAAATTTGTTACGTATAATCACTCCATTAATTATTTCTCAATTAAATTATAAGGTCTTTGTAAGGTTTATTAGTCTCAAATTCACTTTATTTAGCACATAAATTTATGTTTTTCACCATTCATATATTATGTGTTTTATATAATTCCCCTAGACATGTTATATCATGAATATCTACGTTCCCATGATATATAAATATTCATTTTAATTTATTCATTCCCGACACATATGATTAAAAAGGTATCCAACCTATAAGGGGTTTATATTTAAATTATTTATTCTTAAATTTACATTTTAGAAATTATATGATCCTTATCTGATAAATTCCATTATATTTTATTATCTATTGGTTTTTTCTATAATCTTGTTATTTGAGTACCATTTTCTTCTATTCAATTCTTAAAATGGTTTAGAAAATTTTTTAAATAAAATTTGTCCTTATTTAACCTATTATTATTAGAAAATCATATTCTTATGTATATATGTTTTCTGAAAGGTAAATAATGTTTTAGAATATTCATCAATGATTTTTTAAATACATTTTTACCAATATTTATTTTTTAATATAAATTTTAAAAATAATATTCTTGGAAATTTTTGAACATGCTAATTTACCAACGATATGAAAAAATCAGTATTTAAATAGTTACAAAATAAACATAATTTCCCATCATCATTACCTACCATTTATTTCAATATTCCTTTAATATTTTCCTTGGTTTATTTCATGTAAAATTTCTTCCCTAATATTATAAAGACTTGTTTTTTAAAGTGAATTTCAAAGTTAAAAGATTATTGTTTCCTCCAAACTGTTTGTAATGATATTTTAATAATATTTATGTACATCATTGATAAAAACATTTTATTTTAGTTATTCTCCACTGAGGATATAATGTAATGATAAAATACTTATTTTTTATTTGGATGGATTATGATTGTTTCCAATAGATTTTAGAACATCCCATTTTTTCCATATGTAAAATATTTTATGAAAGAACACTAGTTTTTTTGTTTAAAAATTCTAGCATTCATGTATTAGGGTTATATTATAATTGTTGGAAATGGTTTATGGATGGATTACCCTGGTATAGATCTCTAATATTTTAGTAATGATTATGTTCATGAGAGAATGAAGATTGATGTTTATGATGTTGATTATTCCACATGTAATGGTTTTTGTAAGGTTCCTTATAAGTATTATATGATGATATTTTTTCCTGATATGAACACATTTTATCTATGATTGTAATGAGATAAAATGGTTACTTTTTCATTAATGAAACCACATGCCTCTTGATTATGGATTCTTATATTGATTCTGTCTTCTATTAAAGATTTATGCAATGTACCATGTTTTATGATCTAGGTTTTTATGGGTATGAATTATCTTAAGGTATGATAATTAACATTGAGAACATCATCTTACCTGTATTCTCATTTTATGATCACTTTGAAAATTAATTTTTAATTATTATGTTTACCCTTACTGAGCTTTTGAGGTTAATCTTATTTTTTTCATTTTCCCCAAGTTATCAAGAATGATGGTAAAAGAATAATTTAAATAACAGATTATTTAGTCAATAATTTTATGGAGATGTTTAATAATTAATATGGAATATAAAAATTTTTACTGTAAGTTGGAAAAATTATCTCTTTGTGTCATTGGTATTTTTATATAATTGTTTACCCTCATTATCTAATACTATAAACCTAAAATGTCCTTGGGTATGTAAATAAACATAATTTTCCTTTTAATTTTGTAAACATTAGACGGCCAAAATATACTCTCTTTTATCATTATAATATAAATAAATATAAATATTATGTTTTGTCATTGGATCCGTAAGTACGAATTTGGGGTTGTTATAATCTTTTCGATATGTGATTTGTGTCCCATGCACCAAAATGAGTTTCATATATAATTCAAAGGTTTTATATTATTTTAATGTACCTAATAAATACCCCATAAAATCATTATTTTTATACAAACCTATATGAATTTGGGACATCATAAATAATGAAATTTATTGTTCACTTATAGATTTTTTCTTTCTTAGCCTGGTTTGGTGGGACAATCCCATTTCAAATTTATGATTTTGGTTCTTTGTTAAGTTATGAATCATTTTATTTTTTTATAATCATATTTCTTACGTTAATAGATGTTTATAAAGGGGAAATATAGGTTTTTGTAGCATTATATCTTATTTTGGGGCCCATTGTTCCAGTTTTTGGAGAAATAGGCTGAGGCACAAGGTTAGCACATGGTTTACAATAATCGTGCACCTCAATCGTGTGGGCCAAAAATGTTGGATAATGGTTTTTTTAATTGTGAAAAAGGGTCTAGGATGCTGTGTTCCCCATTATAATTCTATAAATTGCCTTTCTACCTCTATTTACCATAAGGTGAATTATCCTCCTCCATTCAAATTTGCACAGTAGCACTATAGTGATATCCCTTCTTCCCTCATCTAGGATTTATTATATCTCTTAAATTTGAAATTTGATTCAATCGTTGTCAGCCATGTTGAATTTCCATAGAATTTCTTTCACTTTTCCTTCTTATTTTACCTCTTTATCTTCCTTTCTTTGGTGTGATCTTCATGTAAGGTGATATGGACTATTTTTAGTGTTTTTTTTCTTCTATTTTTTATTTTCCCCTCATTCCAGACCAAATATAATTTGGGTACAAGATGATAAGTATTAAATGAGGTTAAAGTTGGTGTTCTAGTACATTAACAAAAATTATTTCTGATTATAATAAGTTTCATTGTTCTGCATGTCGGACCTTCCATGAGTCTCTCTTAAAAGGTTTATCCCATGAAATTAATTGTCCAAAATTGACATATATATTCTATAAGACCCTTTGACACTATAAGAGGTTGAAAACATCACCTTAAAACACCCCTTAGGGTGTGATAGTTTTAATTTACTTGAAAACATTTATTAATTTTATTAATATCACTCCTCAAGTTAGTTTGGATTTATGATTATAAAATGGAATGGCCAAATAGAATTAAACAAATTTTAATATGACATTTATACTTCACGTGATTCTTTTTATCACTTTTAAGTGAAATAAACAAAAACATGAATTGAATTATTAATTGTTTTGGATATTTTATCTTATCCCATGTTAAATTATTAAATAAAAATATATATTAGTATTATATACCTAGGTGACACTATTAATGTTTTGACATGCCTTGAGTCAGACCTTGATTCCAAACCTGGAATGTCTTGGCAAACCACATATTATTCTAGCCAATTTATTGGTGTGACTACCAAGTGGGACACAATACTATGTTTTGGTCAATATAGTATCGTGTTAATACCTTGTATTGAAACCAATGATTCAACTTTATTTCTGATAATTAGATATCCATGGATTATCTCATTGGATTCAACATTATGTACTTGGGCAAAGACATCGATAGATTATCTCCTTATACTCCAATCAAGTATATCACTACATTACCTAACACTCATTCATGTGTATTTATTAGAAACTTTTAGGGTATAATTCAAACGTTTTTTCCTGTGTATTAGACTTATAACCTCATAGATTAATATCTTGGTTGATTACTATGAGTGGGATCCTTTTTTTAAGTTGCGGATTACATGCAACCCCCCCCCCCCGAAGGTTCCCTTATGGTTATTATACTTCAATTTAATTTCTATGATCTTTATTTATTTGACCAATAGTTGTTAATATGATCAGAGATAACCAAATTAGGAGGAAGTGTGTTGAATCCAATAGGTATACCCTGAGGATCCTAATCTTGGTAAATTTTATATCTACATAATAGATTTATATATATTATACCTACACCCCTACTACCTTTTATATTCACAAAAAAAAAATTCCATTTATAAAAAGTTGGTGGTGTATGACTAAGTTTTACTCACACCCTATATAGGATGTTATTTCGTACCTTGGAGGATTACATGAATATAAGTACAGATAATTGAATGTACCTGACTCTTGACACTTGATTTCCTTTTAGCATGAGTGTTTTGGAGTAGAGTACTGAGCCATAGCATTGGGTCCTCATTTAGAATGTTTTTATAGGTGTTATTTTCTCTAGTGTATATGTTATACTATATTTTATGTTGGTTACCAAGACTTATTGTTTTTACATTTTTACTAACATGGTATCACCTATATGTGATTCTGATACTGATTATGTGTATTTATTGTTATTTAGATATATTATTTTCACTTCACTAATATTATAGTTCATTTGTTTAACATTTATACTAATACATATTTGTTATTTAAAATAATGAAGAATGTTAATAAAGAAGTTATATCCTCCCCATTCTACCACCATAGACCATATCTCATAGTCATAAGACACTGGCATTCGACGGGTCATTCTTGAGGCCATGTACCCTCATGTTCAGTTACATATGAGTGAACATGGATCAGTACATAAAAAATTAGTATCATAGGATTATTTCCTTTGGATTAATATTTTGAATTATTATAAAGGATACTAGGATGTCTCAGAAGTTGTTAGTAATTCATGATTTTGAGTATCTAACCCACATTTTGGGGAATAACCAAGTTGTCAGTGATAGAATGTGTGGTTCCACATTTCTCTGATTAGAGATTTATTATTTTTCACTATGGGGTTACACATATGCTTTACAATATTATATTCATGGATACTACCCTTCGTAAATTATTGAATGTGAACATTTACTCATGACTCATTCTGATTTGTTGGTCTATATGTATCATTCATATGCCTTGTTGTGCATTTTTCACTACTAGTATTGATTTTTACATTATTTTGTGTGCCTTTGTTGAAATACTAGTAATTTTTGAAACATTTATTATAGAAAACATGAAGAAAATAATATATTAACTATTATCTCTACAAATACAAAATGTTTTTTCTTAAACATCTTAATGGTGGTTCCTTAACTAACCAGATATGACATGTTTAATCTATAGAAATTTAGTAACAAGGAACAAAATATTAGTTAGTTGCGATTAAATTGATTCTATTTTTTATTAATGATTTTATCTATATAAATTGTGAATGGTGATATAAATAATTGATCTATAGTATATGGACATGTCACATCCAAAGACTGGTTGTAAAAGGCCATATGTAGTTTTATAGAATGCCAATTTAATCTTATAAATCTTAGTTCTTTTTAACTTTGGAATGGAAATATATATTACTTAACAATTATTAATAAACATATAATTTTTTTTATCATAATGGAAATGGTTTTCATTAAATGGGGAAGAAAATTACATCCAAAATATGTTTTTCATCTCTTACATTAAATTTTCACTCCATATAACAGAACTTTTATGATTGAAGCATGAAATTTCACCTTATAACTTTACTATAGAAACTGGTAATTTTCAAGAATATCTCTTATCATCATCCCTTGAGACAAAAATATTTTTCCAATATATAATATGTTATGCATTTTAACTTTTTACGAGGTGTTTTCTTTTTATTGTAGAAATATACCTCTTTGAATGTCTCAGGTCGAGTTCAAGGAAGGTAGAGACAAACATGATTCAGAGGTGGTCTGACCTGACTCGCTAGCAGTTCCACCTATGGAACTTCCTATAAAAAAACCTATTACACCTAGGCCAGGAATTGATGATCATATTAGAAGATGTTTCCTATAGTTCATGTAATCCATTAAGGGATCTCTAGGACCTACACTAACTATGTTGGAGTTTATTAGGGACTTCCAAAATTATCACCCACTTAATTATTCTAGGGAAGGAGTTCTTAAATCTGTTGAATCATGGATAGAGGATATTCTTATAATCATTGATAATTTGGAGACACCTATAGAATGGAGGGTGAATCTCCCATAATATATGCTTCAGGGACCTTCAATGATATGGTAGGATGTTCTTGCATAGGAAGATAAGTAGTGGGTCATGATTTGATTGGGATTTCCAGAATACCTTATTTAAAAAAAATTCAAAAGACCCAGAGAGCTGATAATGATAGAGATTCCATGAACCTAGAGAAAGGTACTATATCGTTCATTGAATATAAAACTCACTTAATTGATCTTTACTACTTTACAATAGCTCTTAATGGTGATGAGTTATCTGGAGAGAGACCCTTTGAGTATGGGCTTAGGTATTCCAACTGATCTCAGTTAATTTTTTTATTAAATACCATCTCTAAAATTGTAAACCATGACCTTATCTATATGATAAATATGTGGGAATATGGAGGTATAGGTTATGGAAGTTCAGCACCTTGGGAGGGAAATCATTTTTCTAGTGGTTTCCATCATTGCTTTGAGACTTCTCATGAGGGTAGTGGTAGTCAGAGTGTTCCCACTGAGAGATATAAGGTATTTCATAATTGAGGATTACCAATTCACATTAACCCTACTATAGAAGAGTCCCAGTAGTGGGTCAACACCACTATAGAATGTTCTATCATCAGAGATTCTACCGGACATTTCTATTGGTACCCAATGGTAGTGGATCTGCCCCAGTAGTAGGATCAGCGGTGCCATGTATGACCCCAAATTTTTATAGAGATGTATCTCGCTCATTTATAAGTACTATTTTCCATTATGTTTGGTATATTTCACTTGGGTTTTACCTTGGGGTTTGTTTGGAAAAAAATTAGAAATTTTGGAAGGAAGTTGGAAAGTGCATTGTTGGTGCATAGTTTTCCCAACCCGTGCGCCACAACCTAGTAAAGTGTTTGAACCTAGGAAAAGGGGATTCACATGGCTGGGCCATGGTTTTCAAAACACGCACCCTAAAAAAAGAAATCATGCACTCCCTACAAGAGGACCATGGTTAAGGTGAATGGTTTGGAAAACTATTTTCCCCTATCCAGCGAACCTTTCATAAGATTTTAATTAATCCAAAATTTAGCTTCAAAAATACCTAAAACACCATTTTAACCCCAAATTAAAACTAACTCCAAAATAATAGATTCCTATCATTTATGGAGGATCTGAAATGGGAAAAAATCCCTCCGGAATTCTATTCATTGAAAATCAAAGAGAATATTTTAGATATGCACTGTCCCGGGTATGTGGTTTCTTCCCAATTAGATCTCTCTATCTCCCTCTCTTCATCCCAAATAAGAGAGGGATGTTATCCACTTTTTGTTTAGATCTAGATATAGGTTTGGTAGATCTTGTCCCATTAAATTTTTAATCAATGTTTTGGATCTAGATTATGTTCTTCATCGTGTCCTTTATTGGTAAATTTCAAATTGGGGATTCTCTTGGCGAGTGTTCATCATCAATTTTGGTGTCTGTGGTTTATAATTCAATTCCTAAAGTCTTCAGTTCAATTACATGTATTTAATGGTTGAATTTAAATTAGGTGATTAGAAATTCCATTTTTAAAATTAATTAATAAATTTGGTGAATTAATTATGTAAGGGAAATAAAAAATTGGGAATATTGGTTTTGCGAATTTTAATAATTTATTATTGAATTAATTATAGGGTTTTTGAGATTATGGATGTGATTAATTATTTTTTGAATTAATTAATGTGAATATATGTGATTATGAAATTGATTTGTTTAGAATAGTAAATTGATGAATTAATTATTGTGAGATTTATGTTATTGAAAATCATTAATTAATTATTGAATTAATTATTTCTATATTGAAATGATTGAATTACAATAATTAATTGTTGAATTAATTATTAAATATTGTTTAGGATTATTAAACTGATTGAAAAGATTAATTAATATTTTTTAGATGAGAAATTGATTATTTAATTAATTAATGGAATTGAAATGGATAAATTAATTATTTAATTAATTAATGGAATATTGTGATTGTGAAATTGGGATAATTAATTTTTGAATTATTTATTGAGATATTGGTATTGTTAAATTGGAATAATTAATTATTGAGTTAATTATTTTAATATTTTGATTGTCGAATTTGTTTAATTAAATGGTGAATTAATTAGAGGGGATTGTTGTGTTGAAAAAAGTGAATGAATTGGATTAATTATATTTTTTAATTATTTAATAGGGATTGTTGTGATTATAAAATCGATAAAATCGAATTAATTAATTACTATATTAATTAATGTGATTGAAATTGAATTAATTAATTTTTGAATTAATTAATTTATTTTAGGTTATTAGTTAATTGTTGAATTAACTAATGGAATTTATTAAATTAACTAGTTGTTGAATTAACTGATGTAATTTTTGTGATTAATTAATTATAGAATTAATTAATTTTATTGATGTGATTGATTCATTATTAAATTAACTATTGGAATAGTAACTATTTAATTAGTTAATGCTAATGATTTGATTAGTTAATTGTTGAATTAATTTGTCACGACCCATCCTCGGGGCCCGTGCCGTGACTACCCCAAGCCCGTCTTCCATAGGCCAGGGGCTGGTGACTAGCACTAAGGCATAAATCCCGGAAAAAGGGAAGGCATTGCCTTTGAAAAGTAAACAAGCACCACAGAGTAAGCAAGCAGAAAGGTAAACACAAAGAAAAAACTATAAAAAGCCGTGCTAAAAGTAAAAGGGGCTGGAAATACAAGCCCAACTATAAAGTACAACTGAAAGGGGAAAACAACAACTGAAAAGAAAAGCCGCAGCGTCGAGCCGCCCACTGGAAGTCCCACCTGAGGGGTGGGTACAGATAGCCACCACTACTCCTCGGGTCCACCTGACCGCTCCGAGTATGTCCCGCCCAGTGGTCCACCTCCAGGTACCGTCCTGCTCCGCAAGCCTCCACCACGATCAGCGATGTCCGTCGTCTGCATCCAACACAACGAAGTGCGGGCATAGCCCGTGCAGGGGTGAGTATAATGATACTCAGTGGGGACCCCGAGACCCTCAAGGTCTCACTAAAACCAACAAGGATAACCACAAAGAAGATCTCAACAGATTACCTCTACTTAGGTATATTCCCAAAAATATACCTAAGTTACCAAGTAACCCATATCAATCATGAGGAAACACAAAGATCAAAGACTCAGCTCAAACCAGGATTTTCATTATCGAAACTGCAACTGCCGAAGAACCTCATCTCTAGAGTGTACAGTGGTCCTGTCACGACTTCGAGGTACTACTCACTGACCTAAGACTGCTGTAGTACTCCACCTATCGAGTACTGCGGGCCAACTGCTACAACCAAGCGCTCCCCCGTGCCGCTACAACCAAGCGCTCTCCCGTGCCGCTACAACCAAGCGCTCCTCCGTTGTGGGTCTGCCGCTACAACCAAGCGCTCCCATGTGCCGCTACAACCAAGCGCACCTCCGTTGTGGGTCTGCCGCTACAACCAAGTGCTTCCCTGTGCCGCTACAAACAAGCGCACCTCTGTCGTGGGTTTGCCGCTACAACCAAGCGCTCCCCTGTGCCGCTACAACCAAGGGCACCTCTGTCGTGGGTTTTCCTCTACAACCAAGCGCTCCCCTGTGCCGCTACAACCAAGCACACCTCTGTCGTGGGTCTGCCACTACAACCAACCGCTCCCCACTGGGCTTTCTTTAACACACCGAGTCGTTCGATCAGCAGTCGTCAGGTCTCAGTCGGCTACATGGTCTCCGTATTCCGCACGCTCGTCTCCGGGAGGGTCCGCTCCATGAGCTGCTGGTCCTTTATAAAAGTATCTAAAAGCACCACGAAGAAGTATCTCAAAGGACTGACTCGTCATAGGGGTCTCAACGCAACAGATGGTGCGTCAATCGGACGCCCTGTCTGTGAGTTACTAGCCCTTTCGTCCCCGGGGCCCGGTTGGTTTCGTGAGCGAACCAACCCGGCCGTATCTAAACTGTACCCCAAACTCTCATAGGGTATACTCATAGGGACCTTTTCTCAACGTGATCAACAACACCGCTGACGGTTCGTCAAACGGACGTCCTGTCTGAAAGATATCAGCTTTTCCGTTCTAGGGGCCCGGTTGGATTTCAGGTACAATCCAATCCGGCCGTATCTCAACTGCATCCAAAACTCGGGCGAAGTATGGCAAAAGTTCTGTCTCATCAAGAGGAATTCAACGAAACAGATGGCGCGTCAATCGGACGCCCGGTCTGTGAGTTATTGGCCTTTTCGTTCCAGGGGCCTGGTTGATTTCGTGAGCGAACCAACCCGACTGCACTCCGACGACATCCAAACCTCGAGCAGAGTAATCCAAAAGATCCGTCTCACTTAGAGGAAAATCAAAAAAGTCTACGGCATGTCATTCGGACGTCCGGAACTCAAGTTACGAGTGTTTTCGCTTCGAGGGCCCGGTTGGTTTCGTGTACGAACCAACCCGGCCGAACCCAAAGTTCTCCGAAACCTTGAGTGTAATATTCCGAAACGACCGTCTCGATCCAAGGATCGCATTGCAGCTGACGGTGAGTCGTTTGGAGGCCCGTATCTCATGTTACATGCTTTTGACCGAAAGTGGTCTGAAAACGGGGGTCTGGGCCCGGGGCGACCCGGCCCGGCCCGGCCTGGCTCAGTCCGGCACGGTCCGGCCCGACCGGCCGGCCACGGCTCGGCCAGCGTGGCTGAGCCGAATCGTGGTCGGGGTGCGCGGCTCCCCCGCCCTTCGCCGCTAATTGAGGCCGGCGGTTCGCCGACCGCCTCCATTCCGGCGGCGCGCCGCCGCCGCCGGTCGCCGGTGCCGCCGCGCCGGTGAGGCGCGCCGCCGCCACCTTCCGCGGACCACCGGACGCGCTTTGGTGGTCCGTTCCTTCTTCCGTCTTCGCCTATGGTCCCACTGGGACCCCACCTTCACTGCGAAGGGACTCAAACGCCCAAATGGCCTGCTTCGTCGTCGCCCGTCAATCCGCATGTCAAAACGAAACGCGCCGTCTTCGTGGTTCTCCGGCGCGGCATGCTGGTGCCGCACCCCTTCGCCGTGGCTCCGCTCCGGCCACGGTGCCTTCGACTTCCTTCGACGCGGCGCGACGACGTCGCGTTCTTGTTCGAATTCTCGGCGTGGCGCGTCGGCGTCGCGTAATACTTGCCGAGCAATTCTCGCGTGGTGCGACAGCACCACACCATCCCGTTCCATTCACAAGAGACAATCATGAACATAGGAGGGGGTTAGGCCGTGTTTGTGCAGTCTGACCCCCCTCTCGTTAAATGATAACAAATAGTCGATTAACCACGAAATTCGACAGGCTAGAATCAAGAACGGAAATAATTTAATAAAATAACAATAATCCCCTACCTCGGTTCAGAAACAGAGTTCGTCAACGACCCGCGGAAGACGAGCTTCGCGGAGGTCGGGCATCGCGGGGAAAGAACGTCGACGTCGCGAAGTGAGGATTCGAAGTTCTTTGACGGCGATTTCGTCACGGAAATCCATTGCGGAAGAGACGACGCGGAAGAAGAACGTCGCATCGCAGATACGGCGTCGCGGAAGAACCGTGTTTTTCGGAGGAGAAGTTCTTCGTTGAAGGACAGTGTTCTTCACGTTCTTCGTCGAGGTTGAAGAAGATGAAGAAGAAGAAGAAGATGCTTCCCAACTCTCTCAAGGTGACAAAACGCTAACCAAAAATAAAATAAGACTCTTTCTTATTTTATTAACACATCAACACATTTGAATTTCAAGAGTTTGAAATTCAATAACCACACACAACTCACCTCATTAAACTCATTACATTTAAGTTATAGGTTATAACTTAAGTTAACATAATTTAAGTGGGAGTAGAGGGGTGTTTTAGAGGATATGAAGAGGTGGGGTTCGTGTGGGCCCCACCACCCTCATAACCTCCCAAGGGAGGTTGGGTGGTTACCCAACTTCCATCAAGAGCTAACACTTAGAGTAAAATAATAAAAATTGTAGTGTAATTATAAAATAAACTTCCACAATTTTTTTATTATCAACACTTGTGTAAAAGCAACTCCAGAACATGAGTTCCTAAGCAATTATTGGCGCTGCGGTTCCATCGGTGCCCTCGGAATTCGATTCCAGGCACCGATTCAAAAGTTAGAAAAACCCGCTCGTTCGTTCACTGAACGTACCCGAACCAAACTTCAGAAATTGATTCGGGGCACACCGGGACTCGGAATCAGGCGCCGTCAGAAACTACGTTCTTGTAAAATTCCAAAGAAAATTAAGAAAAAAATTTTCCTTGAAATTTCCGGGTCTTTACATTACTCCCACCTCAGGGATTTACGTCCCCGTAAATCTTCAACACAAACTAGGGTCAGAAAAGAGGTACAAAGCATGCATCTTGAGCCTTCCACTCCCATGTGCTCACCTGGAAGTTCCCGTAATGTCAAAGAAAGTGAACTCGAGGAATTGATCGTCCTCGTAGGATCTGCTCCTGTCGATCCTCGATCCCCACTGGACCTCCGTGCATGTCGCCCTATCATCGACGTCAAGATCCCCATGGTCAAAGATGTGCATCGGGTCGTGCACGTATCTCCTCAGCTAAGATACGTGGAAGACGTCGTGCACCCAGTGCAACTGAGGTGGTAGAGCAAGGCGATAAGCCACCTCGCCAATCCTGCTGAGGACCTGGAAGGGTCCGATGAAGCACAGAGATAACTTGCCGCCTTGGCCAAATCTCTGTATACCACATCGAGGTGAGACCCGCAAGAAGACGTGGTCGCCATCCTCGAACTCTAGTGGCCTCCGCCTCCTGTCAGTGTATGACTTCTGCCGGCTCTGAGCTGTCCTCATCCAATCCTGAATGACCTGGACCTTCTCTATCGTGGCCTAGACCACTTCTGGTCCCACAAGAGCTGCTATGATTTCTTCCTTGCCGATAAGAGAAATCTGGTCTCAACCCCTGGATGAACCATGTTCTTTTGCCTAATACAGTCAATTCCGACATGGATGATACTAATCCATACCAAGGATGATGTCGTAAGGCCTCGACGCTACTACCAATAGATCCAACCGTTACTCTCACCTCCAAGGGTTGAGTCACACTGTCGGCATCAGTGTGTGGTGACTCGGTCTCCTCTAGTAGATGTCTCACAAGTGAGGGTCAAGTCAACAGTCTAAACTGGAACCTCTTAGTAACAATACAAGAGAGGACAGGGAAGTAAATGCCACAAGAAAAGGTGTCTTTTACTACTACAGCTCACGTACAAAGACACAAAGCATCCACAAACATATATCAACAAAACTAGAAGCAACATGAACAAAAGTCTCCAGGTCTGGAGCTAGTCCCACTCCTGTCCATCTGCTCCCGGAGCTCCATGATTGTAGGCCTCAGCTGCCTGAAGCTGAGCTCTCCCATGTCCTCCTGTCCCCTACGGTCGGGGTGGACCTCCTGGTGGTGGTGGTGGCAACACCCCGAAGCGTCATCCACCTCCAGCTGCATGGACAACTCCCCTACCATGGCCACCTGCTCCTTGAGGCCCGCCCTGATCGAACCTCTGCCTCTGCCTGAGGGGCCCTTCGTCCATCTGATGGACATCCGTATGGCGGGTCAGACAGTCACAAGCCATGTGACCAATCCCGCCGCAGGAGTAACACTACCCTCTCATGGCAAGTCGTTGTCCACCCCGAGTGCCTCGCACAAACGATCCAGAGTCATGCTGTCGAACACCTGTAGGTCTAGTACTCTTGGACCCCTGCGTCACCTGTCTACTGCCTACTGCAGAAGACTCTGCCGCATGCCGGCAAGTGGTGGGTCCTGCTGCTGGAGACTGCTCAGCAAGGAAACTCTCCACTAAGAGGGCTCGCTCCAACACCCCTGCCTGAGTTGGAATGTTGAGGGAGATCATCGAAGCTCTGATCACGTGCCTCAGTCCCTGCTCAAAGGTCCGGGCCCAGAAGAATGGGTCTCATACCATATCTGTGGAGTAGCGCGAGAGATCCGTAAATCTTGCCGAGTACTGGGCCACTATCATGCTGCCCTGCCGCAGCTGTAGTAGCTCCTGGATGCGTACCGCTCGGAGGGTGGCTGGGACAAACTCTGAGCGGAAGAGGATCTCGAAGTCTGTCCAGAGAAGAGATGCCTCATCGTGCACCTGGAGCATCAAGCTCCACCATCGGCCCGCTGCTGCGTGCAGTAGGCTCGCCGTGAGGATCACCATGAGGTCTGATGGTGTCCTCACTAGCCTGAAAACTCGTACGACCGCCTCCAGCCAGTCCTCGGCTGCCTGGGGGTCCGTCTCCCCGCGGAACCTGGGCGGTCGCTGGCGCTGGAACTCATGCAGTGCACTAAGGCGACGTGCATCGTCACCGGCTGGGGCTGGTAGCATCGGTGGCTCGGCGGGTGTGGGTACCGCCGGTGCCTCAGATGTCAAAGGGCCCCGTACCGAGTCCTCAGCGCTCGGTGGGCTCTCTCCAAGCACATCGCTCGGAAGCCTAGCGGGATGCCGTCATGGGGCCATCCTGAAAAGGAAACAGGTGCGTCACGGTCAAAACAGTATACTTGGTGAGATGACATAAAGTAATCACAAAGAAAACTTGAAACACACATACAATCAATGTTTTCATTCATTAAGTCGGAAATCAGAAGTCAGGGTCCTGGTGTACGGATACGTCGGCCGCCGCACCAACACTGGACTCCCTGGACTGATAACCACACTCAATACGCTAAACACTATTGCTTCACATAGAAAAGATCAGAGTTCACGGTAGAACCGAACTCCTCTGATACCAATTTGTCACGACCCGTCCTCGGGGCCCGTGCCGTGACTACCCCAAGCCCGTCTTCCATAGGCCAGGGGCTAGCGACTAGCACCAAGGCGTAAATCCCGGAAAAAGGGAAGGCATTGCCTTTGAAAAGTAAACAAGCACCACAGAGTAAGCAAGCAGAAAGGTAAACACTACGAAAAAACTGTAACAAGCAGTGCTAAAAGTAAAAGGGGCCGGAAATACAAGCCCAACTGTAAAGTACAACTGAAAGGGGAAAACAGCAACTGAAAAGAAAATCCACAGCGTCGAGCCGTCCTCTAGAAGTCCTACCTGAGGGGTGGGTACAGATAGCCACCACTGCTCCTCGGGTCCACCTGACCGCTCCGAGTATGTCCCTCCTAGTGGTCCACCTCCAGGTACCGTCCTGCTCCGCAAGTCTCCACCATGATCAGCGCTGTTCGTCGTCTTCATCCAACACAACGAAGTGCGGGCATAGCCCGTGCAGGGGTGAGTATAACGATACTCAGTGGGGACCCCAAGACCCTCAAGGTATCACTAAAACCAACAAGGATAACCAAAAAGAAGATCTCAACAGATAACCTATACTTAGGTATATGCCCATACATATACCTAAGTTACCAAGTAACCCATCTCAATCATGAAGAAACACAAAGATCAAAGACTCAGCTCAAACCAGGATTTTCATTATTGAAACCGCAACTGCCAAAGAACCTCGTCTCTAGAGTGTACAGTGGTCCTGTCATGACTCCGAGGTACTGCTCACTGACCTAAGACTGCTGTAGCACTCCACCTATCGAGTACTGCGGGCCAGCTGCTATAACCAAGCGCTCCCCCGTGCCGCTACAACCAAGCGCTCTCCCATGCCGCTACAACCAAGCGCTCCTCCGTTGTGGGTCTGCCGCTACAACCAAGTGCTCCCATGTGCCACTACAACCAAGCGCACCTCTGTCGTGGGTCTTCCGCTACAACCAAGCGCTTCCCTGTGCCGCTACAACCAAGCGCACCTCTGTCGTGGGTTTGCCGCTACAACCAAGCGCTCCCCTGTGCCGCTACAACCAAGCGCACCTCTGTCATGGGTTTGCCTCTACAACCAAGCGCTCCCCTGTACCGCTACAACCAAGAGCACCTCTGTCGTGGGTCTGCCGCTACAACCAAGTGATCCCCACTGGACTTTCTGTAACACACCGAGTCGTTCGATCAGCAGTCTTCAGGTCTCAGTCGGCTACATGGTCTCCGTATTCCGCACGCTCGTCTCCGGGAGGGTCCGCTCCACGAGCTGCTGGTCGTTTCTACAAGTATCTCAAAGTCCCACGAAGAAGTATCTCAAAGGACCGACTCGTCATAGGGGTATCAACGCAACAGACGGCGCGTCAATCGTACGCCCGGTCTGTGAGTTACTAGCCCTTTCGTCCCAGGGGCCCGGTTGGTTTTGTGAGCGAACCAAGCCGGCCGTATCTCAACTGTACCCCGAACTCTCATAGGGTATACTCATAGGGACCGTTTCTCACTGTGATCAACAACGCCGCTGATAGTTCGTCAAACGGACGTCCTGTCTGAAAGATATCAGCTTTTCCATTCCAAGGGCCCAGTTGGATTTCTGGTACAATCCAACCCGGCCGTATCTCAACTGCATCCAAAACTCGGGCTAAGTACACCAAAAGTTCCGTCTCATCAAGAGGAATTCAATGAAACAGACGGCGCGTCAATCAGACGCCCAGTCTGTGAGTTATTGGCTTTTTCGTTCCAGGGGCCCAGTTGATTTCGTGAGCGAACCAACCCGACTGCACTCCAACGGCATCCAAACCTCGAGCGGAGTAAGCCAAAAGATCCGTCTCACTTAGAGGAAAATCAAAAAAGTCGACGGCACGTCATTCGGATGTCCGGAACTCAAGTTACGAGCGTTTCCGCTCCGAGGGCCCGGTTGGTTTCGTGTACGAACCAACCCGGACGAACCCAAAGTTCTCCGAAACCTTGAGTGTAATATAGCGAAACGTCTGTCTCGATCCAAGGATCACGTTTCCGCTGACAGTGAGTCGTTTGGAGGCCCGTAGCTCAAGTTACAGGCTTTTGACCGAAAGTGGTCCGAAAACGGGGGTCTGGGCCCGGGGCGACCCGACCCGGCTGGGCCCGACCTGGCCCGTGAAGGCCCGGCCCGGCCTGGCCCGGCTCGGTCCAGCCCAACCGGCCGGCTGCGGCTCGGCCAGCGTGGCCGAGCCGAATCGCGGGCGGGGTGCGCGGCTCCCCCGCCCTTCGCCGCTAATTGAGGCTGGCGGTTCGCCGGCCGCCTCCGTTCCAGCGGCGCGCCGCCGCCGCCTTCCGCGGACCACCGGACGCGCTCCGGTGGTCCGTTCCTTCTGCCGTCTTCGCCTATGGTCCCCCCGAGAACCAACCTTCACTGCGAAGGGAATGAAAGTCCCAAACGGCCTGCTTCGTCGTCGCTCGTCAATCCGCATGTCAAAACGAAACGCGCCGTCTTCGTGGTTCTCTGGTGCGGCGTTCTGGCGCCGCGCCCCTTCGCCGTGGCTCCGCTCTGGCCGCGGTGCCTTCGACTTCCTTCGACGCGGCGCGACGGCGTCGCGTTCTTGTTCGACTTCTCGGCGTGGCGTGACGGCGTCGCGTAATACTTGCCGAGCGATTCTCGCATGGTGCGACAGCACCACGCCATCCCGTTCCATTCACAAGAGACAATCATGAACATAAGAGGGGGTTAGGCTGTGTTTGTGCGGTCCGGCCCCCCTCTCGTTAAACGATAACAAATAGTTGATTAACCATGAAATTCGACAGGCTAGAATCAAGAACGGAAATAATTTAATAAAATAACAATAATCTCATACCTCGGTTCAGGAACGGAGTTCGTCAACGACCCGCGGAAGATGAGCGTCGCGGAGGTCGGGCGTCGCGGGGAAAGAACATCGACGTCGCGAAGCGAGGATTCAAAGTTCTTTTATGGCAATTTCGCCGCAGAAATCTGTCGCGGAAGAGACGACGTGGATGAAGAATGTCGCGTCGCAGATACAGCGTCGCAAAAGAATCGTGTTCTTTGGCGGAGAAGTTCTTTGTTGAAGGACGGTGTTCTTCGTGTTCTTCGTCGAGGTTGAAGAAGATGAAGAAGAAGAAGAAGATGCTTCCCAACTCTCTCAAGGTGACAAAACTCTAACCAAAAATAAAATAAGACTCTTTCTTATTTTATTAACACATCAACACATTTGAATTTCAAGAGTTTTAAATTCAATAACCACACACAACTCACCTCATTAAACTCATTACATTTTAGTCATAGGTTGTAACTTAAGTTAACATAATTTAAGTGGGAGTTGAGGGGGGTTTTAGAGGATATGAAGTGGTGGGGTTTGTGTGGGCCCCACCACCCTCATAACCTCCCAAGGGAGGTTGGGTGGTTACCCAACTTCCATCAAGAGCTAACACTTAGTGTAAAATAATAAAAATTGTAGTGTAATTATAAAATAAGCTTCCACAATTTTTTATTATCAACACTTGTGTAAACGCAACTCCGGAACAGGAGTTCCTAAGCAATTACCGGCGCTGCGGTTCCATCGGTGCCCTCAGAATTCGATTCCAGGCACCTGTTCAAAAGTTAGAAAAACCCGTTCGTTCGTTCACTGAACGTACCCCAGCCAAACTTCGGAAATTGATTCCGGGCACACCGGGCCTCAGAATCAGGCGCCGTCAGAAACTGCGTTCTTGTAAAATTCCAAAGAAAATTAAGAAAAAAAATTTCCTTGAAATTTCCAGGTCTTTACATAATTAATGAAATTGACGTGATTAATCAATTTTGGAATTAATTAATGTTATTGATGTGATTGTTTAATTTTAAAATTATCTAATGTATTTGAAGTTATTAGTTAATTGTTGAAATAATTAATTTCATTGATGTGACTAGTTAATTTTTCAATTAACTATTTGATGTAATGGGATTAATTAATTATTGAATTATTTAACGTTAATGATGTGATTGGTTAATTATTGAATTAATTGATGGAATTAATGTGATTAATTATTTGTTCAATTAATTAATGGAATTTATGTGATTAATAATTTTTTGTATTAATTAATATTATTTATGTGACTTGTTAATTTTTTAATTAACTAGTAGAATTGATGAGATTAATTTATAGTTAAATTAATTAATGTTATTGATGTGATAAGTTAATTGTTGAAGTGACTATTAGAATTGATGTGATTAATCAATTATTCAATTAATTAGTTTTAATGATGTGATAAGTTATTTTTTGAATTTACTAATGGAATTGATGTGATCAATTAATTTTTTAATTAATTAATGTAATTGAGGTGATTAATTAATTATGGAATTAGTTAATGTTATTAAGGTAATTTTTTAATTTTTCATTTAACTAATGAAATTTATGTGATTAATTATTTCTGAATTAATTATTTTTCTTAATATGATTGGTTAATTGTTAAATTGACTAATGAAATTGATGTGATTAATTAATTTTTGAATTAATTAATTTTATTTATGTGACTTGTTAATTGTTGAATTAACTAATGGAATTGATGTAATTAATTAATTTTTTAGTTAATTAATGTTATTGATGTGATTAGTTAATTGTTTAACTAACAAATGGAAGTGATGTAATTATTTAATTGTTCGATTAATTAATTTTAATGATGAGATTAATTAATTTTTGAATAATATAATGGAATTGATTTGGTTAATTAATTATTGAATTAATTAATGAAATAATGGAAATATGCAATTATTTAATTTGATTAAATAACTGGTGAATTAATTAATGGTTCTATTATGATATATATGGTACTATGTTATTGTAGTATATGTGAAATGAGACTATAAATGATAATAATGGAATTCATATGTGAATCAAAATGATGAATGGTAATAATGTAATTCATGTGTGAAAAAAAATATGGGCGGTAACAATGGAATTAACGTGTGAAAATGAAATGATGAATTATAATAATGGAATTGATATCTAAATAGAAATGATGAATGATGATAACCGAATTAATGTGTGAAAAAAATGATAAATCATAACAGTGTAATTCATGTGTGAATAAGAATGATAAATGGTAAATATGTCATTCATATATGGAAAGAAATGATTAATGTTAGTAGTGGAATTCATGTGTGAATTGAAATTATGAATGGTAATGACATTAGTCATGTGTAAACTAAAATGATGAATGGTAAAAAATGTAATTCATGTGTGAATTAAGATGATAAATGGTAATAATGTCATTCAAATATATGTTATCCTTAGGATATAGTTCACAATCTAACATGAGCCGAAAGATGTATTGAGAGTTCAAGAATCCTTAGGAACTCAACTGTTATGTGGTTAAATAAACAGTAATTGGATAAGTGTATATTTTTTACTTTATAGATATTATTTATTAGTTATACAACTGCATAAACTAGATTGAATATATATTGTTTTATAAATTGTTTTTGGTGGCCTACTAAGTCGTACTCAAACCTTATGCAAGCTACCTGACTGGTAACTGAATAGATTTCATAGTTGTAGTATATGTTAAGGGAATATTCCTTGTATTAGATTATTCATATGGGGTTTGAACATGGATGTGGGAACCCGACTTGGTTTAAGACCCACAAGGGTGTTTTGTGTGTCTTTATTTGTTTTTAGTTATTCATATTGACACTTGGGATGTTCATATAATGGAATATCTATGGATTTAGTTTTGTTATTTTATTTCTATTTTAGTCATTATTTACAACTAGTTATTTGTATATATTTGTTATATCATTTGAATTTTTTTATTTGTTTCTGCTATTGTGATACTTTCTCAATAAGGGTATAGTCTCCCCATGATCGATATTAGACCCTCTCTACTAGTCAGTAGCCAATGGAATATGGGGATGCCTGTCTGAGGTCATGTGACCGACTAGCTCAGGGCACCTGTGTGTAGAACCCGGGATGCGATGTTATAAAGTGGTATCAAAGGTGGTTTCTTTTATCTTCTTGTGTCTTGATATTTTGGATATTTATTAAATATAATAGGAAGTGTTAGGACTTAATCATGATATCATGCATGGGAGTATCTAACTAATGTATGGGGAAATCAAATGCCCAGGATGGGATGATTATTATAGGTATTTCCAGTTATAGTTGGGTATTATTCCACCTTTGGCGATGAACTTGTTAAGGGATGTGATTTTTTTTTTCTAATATTTTTTTAGATTTGAGTGGTGTCCTAGTATGGCATGAGAGATGAGTATTCATGCCTCAATCTCGACAATAGAAAATATTTTCTGACATTCATAATTTTTGGAATTCATAAGAAAAATTATTTTTCTTGAACATGAACTGTTTTTCCATACATGTGATATTTAAATGAAAAGGTTCCTAATATGAAAATTCAATATTTGAAAGTGTTAATAGATTTAAATAAATGGGTTTCTAATGAGAAACTTGAATATAAGATTTATTTTACCCTTTATTGATAATGAACTAGATGTATAATGTTTAACGGTAGTGATGGTGCCATAATTTTAGAACATGGTTATTAGTTTTGTGAGGGTATATATTGTTTTTGATTGTGTGGTGAGATGATGGTGGGTTGTTAGGATGATACATTCTATAGGTAAAGGTGTACCCATAATGGGAGGTAATGTCAATGATGGAAGAATTTTTGTGATGTTCCCTGATGAATTCATAGCATACTTTTAATTAGTATTGTTTATGTCCACTACCTTGACATCATCTTGGTATGCTAATAAATCACTAGATTTATTCCTAGGAACATGAATATGTTTTTTAAGATATGGGTCCTCGTAGATGTTTCACTTATGAAGAAGTATATTTAGAGTTGGATGGTGGAAGTTAAACCATCGGTAGTTTACAGATGAGGTTCCCATGATGGACTGGAGGTTGATGAATACCTCGAGTTCCACACATGGAAGCTAGGAACATGTATTAGTTGTTATAATTTTATTATCCTCTGAATTTATAAAAGGTCACATCCATGTTTTAGAGTTTAACCTCTAATTGACACATGGATTTTGGTAGTTGAGTCTATTTACAATGTGGTATTAATGATACTCTAAATTTGGGGAATGACGTGTCATTAGTAGGTGTGTGGATAAATACCATGGGTTGTAGTTGGTGGCATCGGGTTTCCAATGGGGAAATTGTAAGTTTGATGTTTAAATTCATCATGAAAATTTTTTGAGGGCCTTAGAGGTGGAGGATGTAGGTCCCTTATATGTGGTTTTCATGTCATAGCTGAGTTCCAAATATTGGACTATGTTATTATGGTTGTTGGGAATAGTGAATTTGGAAACTCATTAGGTATATTGTGGAAGTTGAGGTTGACACTTATGTGTCCTTTGAGAAGAATACTCTATGTGTGTTGGATCGTAGTGACAATGAGTTATAGGGAAACACTATGCTGATAGTTCATGTATTTTGGCACATGTGTGGGTCAAGGAGGAAAAATTGGAGGGTTAAATAGATATGAGGGCTATGTGACGTTGTAACATTCCAAGCTTCCACAGTACTTTTCCCTTTCAATAATGGAGTAGCTTGCATTATATGCAACATGCAGTTTTAACACACCACTACCAATCAAACAAGCCATTATGATTTATAATACCAAATTTTTAAAATTTAATAAATTTTATTTTTTAAAATGGACTTCATTCTTGAATTCGGAATATCGAAATTAGCTTACAGTGATTTTTTTGGTATTTTTCTGAAAACTTTCAATTTTTGATGAATAGTGAAACACACTACGTTATTGTTTCATACCAACTTTTTGATTAAGTAATTAGTTATTTTATTTTAATTTATTTTAGGTCAAAATAGATACATAATACTTATATATGTTCAATATAATCCATTGGAGTCATTTTATAGTAAGTTTAGATATATAAAATTTTATTGAACTTTTTACCTTCTTTTACCCACCTTCTAGGGGCATTTAAAAATTTGCATAAAACATAATTATACCACTTCTGTGAGTTGAATTTAAAAAAATGAGAGACACCATTTACAATAGTAAGAAAAATGTGGTTTAATAAGATTAAAATAATTTGGGGTGAATAGTAATGTTTGACTTTTATTTACAACGCTTGAAAGTAAATAGGGTAATTTGGGGTAAAAATGTTATTATAATTACCCAAACACATGTCATAATTCTATTGGAAAAGTGTAATTAGATAAAAAACAACCTTATTCATAAAATATTATCCTTTTTGGTTCACATGGAGTAGATTAGGATATTTATTAATAATTAATTTAAAGAAGAGTTAAAAGAGTTAAATTCAATGTTTAATAACTAAACCATTTTTAATATAGGGTTACACACTATATAAATATGACTATAAATATTCATCAGAAAAATAAAAATATTTCCAACATAATGGTATTTTATTTATAGTTTTTTGACATTAAATAATTTAATTTATTTATGACACAATGATGATGCAGTAATTACCTTAATAATGAAATTTTAAAATAATTGATATATTAAATGTCGAAATAAATATAAATTTAGACTTATGATGAATTAAACTAATTTACATGGTTAATATGAAATTTTAGGGTTTATTAAATAAATTTTATTATAAGTGATAATGTTTTTATGGATTTCAAAAAAACCAAAAACTAAATATTGTCAAAATTGACATAATTGAGTTTTTAAAACAAGTATTATATTATTAATTGATATAATATTAATAAAAATCTATGGTTCTTCCAAAGTACATAAATAAGGTTATATATATTAATACGGAACCACTTGGGGTTCTCTTAGCATGTTATAGTATGTTTATTAACCATATAATATAAGAATTCAAAGAGACATGTTAAATGTCAAAATATTTAACTAAGAGTTAAATCTAAATGATAAGGTTAATATGGTAACATAAACCTATGTAAAACCTATTGGTTGATAGGTTTTCGACCCATACTCACTATATCCTATAAATAAATAATATTTGAGCCATTAGAAATCGAAAATGATTTTATTATTAAATAATATTTCAAGCTTTTCATAAAGTGACCCTCATCTCTCTTATAAAAAGGTACATTCCCTTATCTTAATTTCAAACCTCAAAAGTAATTTGGATCTATCAAAACCTGCCAAAATATCCTATAAAATATCCTAAATTCAACTTAGAGGCCTTACATTGATTAGAAAGCTAACCTAATTAGCCATTTTGATCAACTCAAAATGAAACACCCGAAGAAGATGTATTAATTTCACCACCCTCTTTCAAGTTCTTTTCTTCTTAAACTTCATCTTTCATTGTTTTTTCCATACCAAAATAATAACTCCAGTACCTTTTACATAATTTTATGTTATTATAAATATGTTACAACCATATTTGTTATTTTAACCATCTTATAAATGACAAAGTCACCATACGTGTGTATGTATGACTTACCGTCTCCACATCGTGGTGTAGTTTGTTATTCAAACACTTCATTATTTGAATGGGTATAATAATGAGTATATCTAATTTAAATAATAAATAAAAAATTTTAATTATTCTTTATATATGATATACTATCTAATTACATACCATCTCAACATCAATATAATGATATTGTCGCTCTTGCATACGTATGGATTACAATCTCCACGAACACGATGAGATTCATTCCCCATCGTAATCATTCAAGAATAATTTTCATTTTATGATTAAAAATAATGTTTATGAATATAATATAAATATGTATATGAATAAAATACAACATATCCATAAAAAAAATCCTTATGTAACCAATAATATAATGGAAAATTAATTAGGTAACACCTGAAATGATGATACTACTGAAATATTATTAACAAAGAAATACTATAAGATCATATATGATATCATATTTATGTATATATTTATTTTATAATTTAATAAAAAAATTTTAACTATTATACAGGAGGTTAACATACCATCGAATAAGGAAAAGTACAAGTTAAGGGTTAATTCCACAATATCTTTATTTATCTATGGTTGTTAATACGTAAGTATCTACTAGGAACTCTTTATCATCCACATCAATGTTTTCTTAAAAATGTAATTCAAAACATTTTTACTATTTACTAGACTATGGGTTAAAGTCATTTATACCCTTATTTTACATCATATGTTTTTAAAGGAATATTTCCATCATTTTCCAAACCAGTTACTTTATGACCTTCTCGACAAAATTAAGGTAAGAATTTTTTTTACTTATACGGCGTGTGCGGATATTTTCCGCCATTAAAACATCGTCAAAACTTCCCATACAAGATTATAAGAATATCTTCAAAATAAATGTTTTCTTTTATAATTATATGACTTTTAAATGATTTCAAAACATAAAGACATATTTTTCTAGAAAAAGTTTTGATTTCAACTATGTCAACATCCTTTAATGGATTTTAAGATTATTTGATGTTGGTTATTATGATACAAATCTTTCATAATGTATTGAAATTTTTGTGATATGTTTGACTATGGATGTGTTATTTTTACACCATTAATGGTTTATTGATAAAGTATTTACATTTCATATGCTATTTTTAATATGAATTATTATTTTATGTTTAAACCTTTTCATATGAGGATTGAATTGGACTTAGTAAGTGAAAGATGAGCCCGCTATAGCTCCTCGATGCATCAGTAGGTCACATTAGACAAACTAGTGTCTTGGAACAAGGCCTTGAAAAAATATAATTTTAATCTTGGAACAAGGCCTTTAATATATGGGTATGAAGTATGGAATTATGAATTATAAAATTATGAAATTGGATATTGATATTACATGTGATAATACAACTAGTATAATATCCATGTGAATAAGTAAATTGACTTATTAGATTTATATTTTCCACATTATAATGAATTTTAAGTTTATAAGGCATGTGTTTAAGTCTTATACATTTCCTTAAATTTTTATGCTTATTTCTCAACATTTTCACTATAATTTTATACTTACTGAACATGAGAGCTCACCACTTTCAATGTTTTATTTTTTCCAGGATGTGAAGAAGTATAATGTAAGAGGTGAATGTGGTCAATGGAGACAATGTTGTTGTTGATTTTCATTTTATAATGTAATTTAAAACTTATGAATGAATCTAGTACTTCCAAAGATACTAAACTGATAAGTATTTCAGGATTTTGATCCCTTGTCATCATTCAAATGTTATGAAATAATCCATCGACCCTGGGTAACTAGGGTTGTGGTGTTACAGGCCTAATCTTTTTACATGTAATCTTAATGATTCTAGGGTATATATCTCAAGGACAAGATGTTATAAGGTGGAGAGATTATATGATATTGAACATTTCTAGATATATCTTGATATATTTTAAACGTTCTATTTTTCCTTTTGTGGAGTACTTTTCATTTTTTTAACTTGGGGTTTGTTTGGGAGAAAATGCGTAAATTAGGAAGGAAGAAGGAATGTTCATAGTTGGCGGACGAATTTCCCAAATTGTGTGCCACTACCCATCAAATCTTGTGAACACAAAGATAGGGAATTTTCATGGCTGACATATAGTTTATCAATTCTTGTTCCTTAAAAGTAGAAACTGTGCACCCGCTAGATGAAGCCTAGGGTAATGTCTTATGGTTTTCAAACCAAGCACCATAACCCAGCTAATCATGTATGTGTGTTTAATTACTCATAAATTTATGTCCAAAAATAATTAAACCCCCAATTTATGTTAAAATCAACCCTAACTCATAAATAATAGATTACTCTACTTTTAGAGGCTCCTAAACAGATTATAAGCCCTCCCAACCTCCATTCGTGGGAAACTGAAGAGAATATTCAAGATCTACAGCTCCCTGAGTATTTGGTTTCTTTATGGTTAGATATCCCTCTCTCTCTCTCTCACTCCTTCCCCTATTCCCTAATAAAAGAGGGATGCAATCCATTGTTGGTTCTAGATCTAGATCTAGATTTGTTTTATCTTGGTTTTTTTAATTGTAAATTTGTGTTTTGTATCTATATTTTGTTCTTCATTTCATTCTTGATTGATCTATTTCAAATTGGTGATTCCATTGGCAAGTGTTCTTCATCAATTTTGAGGTCTGTGGTCTATAATTTAAATCCAAAAATATATATTTTAATGATCTATATGTGATTTTTAAATTTCTATTAGATGATTTGAAATTGAGTTATTAATTGATTTAATTAATTTTTTGAATTAATTAATTGAGGGAAATGTTAAATTTGTATTATAGGGATTGTGAATTAGGATAATTAGTTGTTGAATTAATTATGGAGTTATTATTATTACAGAACTTGATTAAATATTTTTTCAATTAATTAATGGGAATGGATGTGATTATGAAATTGATTTATTTGGAAAAATTAATTGTCGAATTAATTATTGATAGGTTGATATTATTGAAATTTACTAATTAATTAATTAATTAATTATTTTTATATTAAATTTTTTGAGTTGGAATAATTAATTATTGAAATAATTATTGGAAATTTTGGTGATAATTAAATATATTTAGATTATTAATTAATTGTTGAATTAATCAATAGGGTTGAAAGGATTATTTAATTGTTTCATTGTTTAACATAATTTAAGTGGATTAATTAATTTTGAATTAATTAATGGAATATATTGATTAAAAAAATTATGATAATAAATTTTTTAATTGTTTTTATAGATATTGGGATTGTGAAATTGAAATAATTAATTGTTGAATTAAATATTATAATATTGTGATTGTGGAGTTGGATTAATTAATTGGTGAATTAATTAACAATTATTGTAGTGTTGATTCAAATTGAAGAATTGGATTACTTGATTGGTGAATTAATTACATTATAGTGATTATGAAATTGATTGAATTGGATCAATTAATTTTTGAGTTAACTAATGGGATGAAAATTGAATTACTTAATTTTTGATTTAATTAATTTTATTGATGTGATTAGTAAAGTGTATAATTAACCAATGGTAATTATTTTATTAATTAATTATTCATTTAAAAAATGGAATTAAATTGATTATTTAATTATGTTATTAATTAATTATATTGATGTGTTTATTTTATTATTGAATTAACTACTATAAGTGATGTGATTAATTATTTTTTGAATTAGTTAATGTTAATGATGTGATTAGTTAATTGTTGAATTAATTATTTAAATTGATGTGATTAATCAATTGTAAAATTAATTAATTTTTTTCATGTCATTACTTACTTTTTGAATTATCAAAAAAATTAAGGTTATTAATTACTTGTTTGATTAATTAATGTTATTGAAGTGATTAGTTAATTTTTTAATTTACTATTAGATGTGATTTTATTCATTAGTCATTTAATTAACTAATTTGAATGATTTGATTAGTTAATATTTGAATTAACTAATAGATTTGATGTGATTAATTACTTTTTAAATTATATAGTGGAATTGTTGTGATAAATTAATTATTGAATTAATTTGTGTTATTGATCTGATTAGTTAATTTATGGATTAACTAATGGAAATGACTTGATTAATTTATTTCTGAATTAATTAATTTTATTGATTTAATTAGTAAATTGTTTAATTAACTAATGGAATTTATATGATTTATTATTTTTTTCGTAATTTATGGAATTGATGTGACTAATTAATTTTTAATTAATTAATTTTATTGATGTGATTAGTTAATTTTTTAATTAACTAATGAAAATGAGGTAGTTATTTTGTTGTTTAATTAATTAATATTAATGATGTTATTTGTTAATTGTTTTATTAACTAATAGATTTGAAGTGATCAATTATTTTTTGAATTAATTAATGATATTGATGTTATTAGTAAATTGTTGAATTAACTAATGGAATTTTTGTGATTAATTATTTATTGAACTAATTTATGGAATTGATTTTATAAGTTAATAGTTTATTTAATTAGTGTTCTTAATGGTATTAGTTAATTTTTAAATTAACTAATGGAAGTGAGGTAGTTATTTAGTTTCCGAATTAGTTAATGTTAATGATGTGATTTGTTAATTTTTGAATTAACTAATTTAAATGATGTGTTTATTTAATTATTGAATTAATTAATGGAATGATGTGTAGATGGAAATGTTGAATTTGATTAATTAGTTAGGGAATTAATTAATGGTGCAATTATGATATATATGATATTGTAAAATTGTGAAATATGTGAAATACAACAATGAATAGTAAAAATGGCATCTATATGTGAATTGAAATGATGAATGGTAATATTGGAACTCATATGTGAATTAAAATGATGAATGGTAAAAATGGTATTTATGTGTGTAAAGAAATTTGGAATTGTAATAATGGAATTAATGTGCGAATAGAAATGATGAATGGTAATAGTGGTATTCTTATGTGAATTGAAATAATTAATGGTAACAATGTAATTCATGTGTGAATATAAATTATAAATTAGAACAATTTAATTCATGAGTGAATAAAAATATTGAATGGTAACAATGTAATTCATATATGATATGAAATGATGAATGGTAATAACAGAATTCATGTATAAATTGAAATGATGAATGATAACAATGGAACTCAGGTGTAAACTTATATTATGAATAGTAAAATTAATGTTAATTCATGAATTGAGATGATGAATGATATTAAATAAATTCATATATATGATATCCTTAGGTGATCGTTCAAACTATGTCATGGGCTGAACTAACTTTTCAGAGTTTAGGTCTCCTAAGGAACCTATGTGTTGTGTGGTTGAATAAATAGTAATTCATTATTTGTAACTATTTACATTGTTTTTTTATGTATTCCTTATACATATGAATACACTAGTCTTACCAGATATTGTTTTAGAAACCTTTTATGGTGGCCTATAGAGTTAGAATCACACCATACCTGGGCTTCCTGATTAGTACCCGAATGGATTTCATTGTTATAGGTAAAGATGAGGGAATAATACCTATGTCATATGGATTATTTTGGGATGGATAATGGATAATGGAATTAGGCATTGTTTGGGACCCTCTTGAGATATTTCTGGGACATTATTTATTTTCGTTTTTTTATATTAACACTTGGAACATATATCGAATAGAATTTACATGCTTTTATTTTTGTTATCAGGTTCTTGTTTAATTCATTATCGGATACAGGTTATTTCTATTTATTGTAATATAATTTGGATTTTTTTGTTTTTTTATTGTGATACTTTTAAAAATAGATTATAGTCTCCCTATTCTTGATATTAGACCATCGCTATTAGTTGGCAGTCTCTGGCATATGGGGAGGCGTGCCTGAGGTCATATTACTTACCGGCTTGGGGAATCAATGTCTAGAACCTGGTTTAGGACGTTATAGACCAAGAAAGGTTATATTCTGATGTACCATCATTCGTAATTTCTAAGGATGTGGATGATGTGAGAGAAATGATACTTATGATGTACAACACTATTAGTGTCGAACTACGCAGGCAGGTTAGGTTATAGCTCAAAACCATAGATCTAGTCGGTTATATAATTTTTATCTTGAACATGACGATAAATGTTTTTGGACATCTATAGTATGATGTACAATATTAGTATCATGTAATATATTATCTAATTTGTTCAACACATTCCCTTCACAATCATTCATATTTTTGGGTTGAATCAAACTTCTTGGGATCATTATTGATTTATTTTGGGGTAATTTAAACCTTAATTAATTTTGATTATGGTTAGAATGTTTTTATTGATACACATATTATCACCTTGATATCATTATTTACCATTTGATATGGAAACTTTTCATCCTTGAGAATATTTTTTTCTACATAATTCTCTGGATGGACTGGTTAATTCCCTGTAAATCCGTTATTTATTTTTATAACTAGATGGTGTATTTAATATCACCTCATTGATATAGATATGTTCATTATGTAGAATGGTATTTCAATGAATTTTTAGTTGGATCTGAGCATCATAGTATGGTTGGAGTGTTATCCCATATTTCCAATCATTTTTTCATTATTGAGGTGGATGATGGGATGGTTTTCCTAGAGTGGTGGACTAATTTAGAGATGATTTTCGTGATAATATTTTTAGGAAATATCTTGATATAACTGTTTAGTTCGCCAAAATTTTTCATATTGTATAATTGTTGTATATAACTCCATATAGGATGGCCCCAAATGACCTTCTATAACACAATAGGTGTTGGAGGACCTAGAATCCAAGAGATTTATATGACCCAGTACTTTCCCTTGGGATCACCAATGATTATTTATAATATGGAAGACTTTACCCTATGGTAATTTGTTGATTACAGGAAATTGAATCAGCTTATATTAGAGAATAGGTACCCACTTCCTTGAATTGATAATCTCCTTGATCAGCCCCATTTAGCTAAGTTCTTGTAAAAAATATTGATTTGTGATTGGGCTATCATCATGTGTGGGTCAAACCCACTGATATACCACTCACAAAATTCTGATGTAGGTGCTTCCTATATGAATATATTTTTATGTTAATTGGTCTAAAGAATTCACATATTGTATGTATGGACTTTTTGGATCAGGTTTTCCACTTATACCTGGATTCCATTGTGTTCATTTTCATTGAGGATGTCTTAGTTTGTTTTCAAAAAGAACATGATCATCTCAAAGACATTTAAATCATAATAAGTGAAATAATATTGAATAATTTATATTCCAAGCACAAAACATTACACTTTGGGATCTATACAGTTCAATTTATGGGTCACAATATATCAGAATAAGAGGTATCTATATATCCAGAGGTGGTAAGAGCCATTTTCCAAAAGATCATACCGAGTACATATTTGATTTATAGAGTGTCTTTGGGATAGTTGGTTACTATATTAATTTCATCTAAATATTACATGCCTCGTATTACTGATTACAATATTGACCAACAAATGTGTAAATTTTACATGGTTGGACACAAATGATAATTCCTTTCAGGAGTTGAAAGGAAGGTTGAACTCAGCACTGATCATGGTTTTACCTGATCCTTGTAGGGGACATATAATTTATTTTTATTAAATAGGAATTGATATTGGATATTTTTAGATTCAAGTGGAAGGATTCATAACATGTGGGCCTTTATAGTTATAGAATCATGAGCATAATTACCTGACGTGTGACCACAATTTGGTATCTATTGTTCATGATTTATGTATTTGGAAACATTAATTTTCAGTAGAGAATGTGTTGGTATACAATGAACATTAAATCCTTAAATAAGTATTATATAAATTTTCATTATCCTCTGATGTTGAATATGGCTCAAATTTCATCAATTTTTTTACATTGATTTTGCTTACAAGCTGGGTAAGGTCACTACAGTCATTGAAGCTCTAGGTTAAAATACTCAGAATGAAGTTGTTTATGAATCTTATAGTGAATCATAGTTGATATCTATTATTTCTAAAATGAATCAAGAAGTTATGCATTTTCATGAACAAACTTATATTGTGTCTTTAAAAGTGGACTCAACAAATTTGTGTTTATTAAAGAGGATGAAACATTCCAATATCTAAGGATTAGTCTTGAGTGAAATTATTTTAGGTGAGATCTCAATGCCTGGTAAGGCTGTCAATGGGGATGATATCCCATAGATCCATGGGCATGTGTGGGAACCTATAGACAAAAAGGGTATTTAATGTGTGAATCTCATGTATCTATGTTGGAATTATATAATAGACTCACTTTGACATAACATGAATTAGGCCACCAATAGTGGTTGTATTGGATGAAAATGGAGATCACCTATTATATTATTTAGTGATCTTCTTATAGTAAAGTGAAATTATAAAACTAATGACCTATAGGTCACTTATAGTAATTTATCTTCAAGGAGTGTAAATGAGATGACATCCCTATAGATTTCATGATGGGGCTACCAAAGTCATATAAAGGTAGTGACAATGTATGATTAATCATGGACTTGATGGAAAAGATTTCCCACATCTTCCCTATCCAAGAAATGTTCCTAGTGGACAAATTTGGGAGAAATTAAAACTAAGAGATTATAAAAAATATATATAGGGTTATATATATCATAGTATCATAGATGGAAATTTGGCTCACATATTTATAATGGTTTGGATTGGATAGGTAACTTGGATTAAAGGTATTTCTAAGTATATCATACCACACTCTGACTGATGATCTGTCTGTGTGAACTATACTCATACTGGAGGATATTTTTGAGTGTGTGTACATAAGTTTTGAGGCATTTTTAGGATATAATTTTCTGATGAGGATTTTTCTTATAATTATAGTTTCCATGTGACTATCAGAATTTATCAATACAAGGATCTCAATGGTATTATTTTGACTATCTTTATGTTGGTTAGAAGAAGAGGGGTAGTGCTACGGGGACCATATTGTCTCATCAATGGATGTTGATGTAAAGAAATATATATTTTATATTTATAAAGAGTTTATATATTTTAGAGGGGGACATGATAGTATAATATTATACAAATCATACTTAATGGGACAGATCTATAAACTATATATTCAAAGGTTCTCAGTTCCACCATTATTACATTAACCCATATAAGGTTTTTGAACTAGAAGAAGATTATTTATCGATTTATGATTCTATTGATGAGTGTCCTATTTGTATCGTCGATAATACAATTAAATATTTTTGAGGCTGGATAATTTATCTATTTTAGGTTCTATGGTCGAGGGGTCATGTACAAGATGACACTTGGGAATGAGAGTTTGATATGCACTCTTAGTGTCTAGATTTATTCTCAGATGAAGCTCAACCAACCTCATAAGAGATACTCATGGATGATTCTTTTTAAGAAATGTAGGTTTTAATATCCTTATTCTTAATTAAGGTATATAAAATTTTAATTCCTATCTACTCCTCTAGTTTTACCTTAATGGAAGTTCCAAAAGGGTTCACAGAGGTTTCGAGATAGTTCATGCTTGGTTCAGGCGAGGAGTTCGGGTTTTTGGTAAAACATGATGATGATTATGGTTTGAGCATAGTTTTCAATAACTTTTCCAAAAATCCAAACATCCCAATATGGGTTGATCGTTGTTTTTTTATAATGAAAAAGGTGGTAGAATACTATATACACCATTAAAATTATGGAAATTACATTTCTTCCCCTCTTTCCCTTAAAGTAAATTCTCATTCTCCTCCCCTTAATTCACACATAAGAACTATAGAGCTCTCCATTCTTCCCTCTTCTATGATTTGCTGTGTCCATTCCATCTAGACTCCAATTTGATCATTTACTATCATGTTGGATCCCCAAGATAATTCTATACCACTCCTCTTAATTCATTTCTCACTTTATGTTCTCATCATTGGTAAGATCTTCATGTGGAAAAATATTCCCTATTTTCCATTTGTTTGTCTAAATAGTCATTTTATCTCATTTTAACCCAAATAATATGCCGATAATAGATGAGTAGTATAATATGGAGATAAGTTAGTTGTTATAAAGCTTTTACAAATAAGTATTACTGATTATAACATGTGCCATTGTTCCCTACATAAGACATTCTGTGTGTCCCCCCTAAAATTTATAACACAATGAACTAATTACCTAAACCGTAACCTAGATGTGATATGATACACTTTTACACCATTTGGTTTCATAACCTAAACTCTAACCACCCCATAGTTCATGTTAGTTTAAATATCATTAATAACCATTTATTTATTTTTTCCAAAAAACCCTTTGATGAATTTGGTTTGACACCTATAATAATTTAAGGCCAAATTGAATTAAATTAATTATTATATAAAAGATATTCTTCCCTTGTCCCTTTTCATCACTTGTAAGTGAAATTCGTAATGGAATTTATTTAATTTTTAAACATATTGGTTATTTTCAAATGTATTATGTTAAATTATTATATGAAACACTTGATTATTATTATGGACCTTGATGTCACTGTTAAAGTAGTGGCCTACCTTTAGTAAAACATGTTTTACAAAACTAGAATGCCTTGGGTGAATGCATAGGATTCCATTAGATTAATTGATACAACCACTAAGTGAGACACGAAAATTAGGCTTCATAAATTTATTACCTTGTGAATACCTATACTTGACACCATCTATTCCCCTAAATTTCTGTCAACTATAATTCCTTGGAATCAAATTTATGTCCTTGGACGCAAACTACCTTAGATTATCTCTATGGATGATAATAAGCACTATCGTAATATTACCTTGGACTAATTACTTGGGATTGATTAGAATATTTTGAGGTGGAATTATAAGTCGTTATCCATTATATTATACTCATGACCAAATAGATTAACATCTTTGTTGATCAGTGTGAGGGGGATTAGCCTTATAAGGTCATGAATTCCATTTGTCTCCCATGGATCCCTTTTTGTTATTATAGTTGGATTCATTTACTATGTTCCATGTTTCCTAGACCAATTAATGTTCTTATTATTATGGACATCTTGCTTAGACCAAATCATACATGGTCATCTAGGCATCCTATTATAATTCTGATCATGGTATTGTTTATACTTACTTACTTTATGTCTATTATTCATGTACACTGTTTAATTTTATACTCCCTGACTGTATTTATTATAAGACAACATTGGTGGTGTTCATTTTAGTTATTCTCATGCCCTATTTGGGATGGCCTTTAGTACTTGAGGATATTACATGGTCTCTAGTAAGGATAAAGGGTTGCTCCCAACTATGGATAATTGATTTATTTTAGGCATGGGAGTATGGTAGTAGATGAATGATCAAGTTCATAAGATGATCATGGAGATAATTATTTTTTGTATCTTTTGTATATACTAGTGAAATATTGTATTCTTATTACCATGTGTACCTATTTTTACTTTTGGACTATCATGACATCATCTATATATGATATGATTGTTTTTTATTTCTTTTTATTATTATTTGGATGGATTATTTTCATTTCCTTATTATTATATTTGTATTCCTTTTCATTTTTTCATTTTTATTTACAAATGTTATGCACTCTGATAAAGATTGTATAGTCTCCCTGTAATATCACCATGGACCATAACTGCTAGTTAGGATCCTCTGGAATATAGAGAGTAATTCTAGAGGCAATGGGGACCTCAGGTTCAGTTATTATGGGGGAATTGAGACCAAGACATTAAACTGTGTCTCCCTATGGTTCGGTCACGATGTGGCCTTAGTGGTATATTTTCCTTTTTCTTATTTTTTTAGTTGATATACAGGAGACTCAAAAAAGTCAAAACCATGTAATAAGTGTTTCCATGGAGAATCTTACCCATGTTTGGTGGAAAATACACATTACCGGGTATGTGATTTGTTATTCTCGGTTCCACCTATTATAATCATATTATTTTTCACTGGGGGTGACAAACATGCATTAAGATGTCATTCTTATGGATTTTACCCTTGGGTTATTATTTCAAGGTGTTATTTTATATTGAATCATTATAGGCAGGTATGTATATATATTTCCTTCATATTACATTCCATGCATGTTTCATCACATGTGTATCATGTTTCTTATTATGTGTCCCTTGATTAATATAATTGTAATTTTTATAGTGTATTTTGTAGATAAAATTATGGAAAATAATTTTTTAGTAAATTAATTTTCATCATCATAAATGTTTTTTCACCTTATTCCATGATGTTGTCACATTAACTAGCCAATTGGACATGTTTTAGCCAGAGAAAATTAGTTACATGGATTGGAATGTTGTTTTTTGGTGATTAAAGAGATACCAATTTTAATATATATAGTCTGTGTCTCTATAAATTATTAATAGAGATCCATATAATTTAACCATTGTATATAATCATGACACAACCTTGGATCAAATGTAAAAGGCTAGATTTGGTTTCATGGAATGATAATTGTAATGTATATAGATTAGGTCTTTATTAAATTGGAATATAAATATATGTAAATAAATAATTATGTATATGTAGAATAAATTTTAACTCTTAAAAAAATTTAATCAATGGAAATTCCAACAAAAAATTAAATATCATTTTTTCTAAAACATTGAATTCAAATCCCCTACTACATAACCGTTATTATTAAAAAATAAAATTTATGCTTATAAATTTACCCTTGGAATGGGTAGTTTTCTAGAGTATGTCTTATAGTCAGGACATAGGTATTCCCTTGTTTTTCAATCTAAAATATTTTTTTATGTTTATCTTATTATAATGGATGTGCCCAGAATAATAGATATATGCCTCCATGATGGCCTCAACTCAACTACAAAGAAGGTGTAAAAAAGCATTCTCTTAGGGTGGTGGGACTTGAACAATAGGTAGTTCCACTATTACCTACTCTAGTAGTTCAACAATTATACATGTACTTGTTTCTGATTCCTATAAAACATATATTTTTCTACATATAGTGCAGTCCATAGAGGGACCTCCGTGACCTGCACCGCCTATGAAAGGGTTGACAAGTGAGTTGAAACTGCTTCAGCCACCTACTTTATCAGAGAATGGTTTTCCCCATGATGTTGTGTCACGACTATAGACTATAAAACTTATCTTTGTAACTTTGGAGATACATTTGGAAAGGATGGTGAAGCTCAGACCATATATACTTCATAGACATGCCAAGAGATTGAGGGATGTTCTTACAAATGTGGACTAGCATCCGGTAACGTTCTAAAGGGATTTATAAACAATCTTGGTTGAAAAATTTATCTCAAATACCCTTAGAGTTAATAGATAAATGTAATTAAAGTACCTATAATAGGGTAATATATTTTTCATTGAATACTTATCTCGATTTCCTAATCTTTAGTGATTTTCACTCACTCTTTCTAGTGATTAGTTTTTTTATGGAAAGATGCATTAAGGATGGGCTCATGTATGACATCCAATCTTAGTTGAATATATTTTTACTGTCTCATATCTCTTAAATTGTCATGTAGTACCTTATCACTGAGTGAAATGTGAGGGGAAATAAATGTATAGGTCATGGTGGGTCAACACCAAGTTAAGTAAGTGGATTGTCTAGTTTCAGAAATTATAGCTTTGAGAATTCCCACGAGGTTAGTGTTAGTAAGAATGTGCATGGTATAAAATATATGGTATTCCCATGGTATGGAAGACCATATTATGTGAAGTCTTGGTGTAGTAGAGACCCAATAGGTTGTTGACATTGTGGAAGAATGTTCCATCTCTAGAGATTATACATGACCATTCCAATAGTACTAAGTGTGAGTTGATCAACACCAACTAGAAATTCTGAAGGGGGATCATTAACACCCTACTTGGCTAGAAGATAGTGTACAAGCATCTGTATAGGACAAAGAGATGGAAAATGTTTACGAATTCAAACTTCTGATGTGTTTTCCTAGTAGAGTGGACCTTATTAAGAAAGTTATGTTGTAGCTCAGGTCCATGGATCTAGAATGTTATTTTTAGTGAATCCTACACCTAAGAAGATTTTTTTGGATATATATAGTATTTGGTACAATATTAGTTTCCTTAACTCTAGTATCTTCTTTTTTTGACATTTGTTTTACACACTCATTCGTTGGGTTAATATAAATTCATGGTCTTATGATTGAATAATTTTATGTGGTAATGTCTCTTGATACTTTTTTGGGAGTATTATGAGATATTTTCATCAATATAAGGATTTCCCCTTGATATTAGTAGTTATCATTTCTTATGGATCCTTTCAATCCTTAAAATGATGGGTTTTGAAATAATTCATGGGATTGAGTATATACTGTCTTATTGAGAGCATAAAGATTTTTATCATCAAAGGTTGTCTTTTATATCACACGACGGTTGTTTTTATGTTAATAAAGGATAATGGGATGTCCAGAAATTTCTATCTATACATAATAATTATTATCTATGAAGACTGTGAGCCCAAATTTATAGTTGTTTTCTTAATGATTCAGGAGTATGATAAGTTATTTTTCCTTTAGTGTTGGATCAATTTAGAGATTTTTTCCCCAAAAACATTTCTAGATACGTCCTAGGAGAGAGGTGGATTTAACCATAAAACATTTTCCATGAGAGAAAATTATTCTATACCTCTAATGAAAATGGATATTACTGAGGATCAGGGACATAGGGGGTCGTTTAATGACCATGAATCTAAAGGGTTTATACAACCCAACACATCTACTTTGGGTTCACCTTTATTTTTTACTATGAAGGTGAATGGTACCATAATTCGATGTATGGATTAATAGTCATTGAATAAATTTATGGTAATGAAATGGTGTCCAATTATTCAAATATATGATCTTATTGATTATTTATAGGGAGATAAAGTCTTCTTAAAAATAAATTTGAGATTAGGGTATCATAAGGTAAGGGTTAGACCCACGAACATACCATGTATAGAATTATAATATAGGTATAGAAAACATGAATATGTACTTATTAATTTTGGTCTAAATAGAACACTAAATGTCTATATGTCATTGATGTATCAGTTTGTCCACCTATACATGGACTCCTTTGTGGTCATTTCCATAAACGATATCTTAGTGTATTCTCAAAATCAAAATGATCATTCCAAATACCATGAAATCAAAATGAGTACACTATGAAGGCATATGTTCTATAACAGTATCACAAAATTCCACTTTTGGATTGATATATCACACTTAATTGGTCAAAGTATATCAGAAGTATGGGTATTTGTTGATCTACAGAAGGTTATAGCCATTATTTCCTAGGAGAATCCCAAGAACACATTTGATATATGGATATTCTTATATCCAGAGAGTTATTATTGGAATTTCATCCAAAAAATTATCATTCCTTTTAGTACCACTTATTTGATTGACCAACAATGTGTAAAGTTTACATGGACTAATTATTGTGAGAATTCCTTTTGGGAGTTGAAAGTAAGGAATGCCTCATCACTAGTCATGATTTTATGTGATCCAGGAAGGGGCTAAACCATTAATTGTGATGCATTCGGAATCGGTTTGGGAGTTTTTGTTTAAATTGGAATAAATCATGGCATATTATTCTCTCTAGTTGAGGATCCATGAGAATAATTACCCGAAACATGACCATAATTTGGATGTTATTGTCCATTTTATATGTTCATACAAAAATTTGTTATTGGGGGAGTGTTTCATTGTATACAAAAACTATGTAATCCATAAATACATATTATATCTATGTAAACTAAGAATATAACAATGAATTATGTTTTAATACCATCTGTATTTTAAATATGATCTTTCTTACATATCGGTAAGGTCAATACTGTTACTGACACTATGATTTGAAATACTCTAATTAAAATTCTACAGAAATCGTGAAATGAATGGTAGTTGATATAACTTCTTTATAAAATGCATCTAAAAGTTCAAGATTATCATGAAAAACATTATTAAATGATTTAATATACATTCGTCACTTTTTGGCTGGGTGGAGAGGAGGAAACATTTAGATCCTTTGGTATTAGTCCTGAGCGAAAGTGTTTTAGGTGGGGACAAACAACTTGGTTCAGTTATCTAAGGGGATGACATACTATATATCTATTGGAATTTCTAGGTACCTAATGACATATGAGTGGATTTGATGCAAGAATATCATATTTCCTAGTTGATAGTACGTCCCAAAATTACTAGGATGTACTGTGACCTACTCTACTAGTATTAGTGTCCTAAGATAAACATGGAGATTATGGGTTTTGTTACTAACTGTTCCACCTATCAGAAAGTTAAAGAGGGAAACCAATGACCTATAGGTTTCTTACATCAATAACCCATCCTAGTGTGTAAATTTTATTATGTGACCATAGATTTCATGATGGGTTTACTGAAGTCCCGTCAATGTAGTGTAATTGTATGAGTGATCATAAAAAAGATGATGAAGATCACTCACTTCTAGATTATCTGGGATACCATATTAGTGTATGATCTTTGGAGACTTTATTTATGAGATATTATAAAAATTCATGGTGATCCATGTGCTTTATTCTTGGATCACTTCTATGTTATTGTAGGGATAGTAGAGGGGTATTGATTAATATGTAATTTTGAGTATATCATTCTGCACTTAGACTAGAAGGTAATTCAGGAGAACTATATATGTACTAGAATACATGATTTGATCGTGTCTCCCTGATTTTAGATGATATTATGAAAATAACTATATCTTTATTAGTTTTATTATAGAAATATTTTCCATGTTATTGTCCAAATGGATCCATACAAGGTACCCTATAGTAGGCCATGTCGTTCACATTTGTGATTGTTAGAGGAATGGGAGGAAATGTTTCTGAGACTAAAAATCATTTAAGAGACATCTTAATAGGTAAAAATAATCATAAAAAATATGGATATGGTTTAGTCTAAGTAGAAGTAAACTGTTAGTCAACAATACTAACCACTAAATTTTGCTGTGGGAGATAGGGTCTTCTTGCGAGTCCTACCTATATTGGTTTATTGACAGATTCTAAGGCATAGGATGTTGTCACCAAGATTCAAAGGGCCTTTTCAGATCTTAGATAGGTTCAGTTTGGTAATGTATCTGATGGTGATTCCCTTTTGATACATGAATAAGCATGATCTCTTTCATATTTCGCATCTCCACTATTATTTCTCTGACCCATCTCATGTTTTTTATCTTGTGGAATTTGATTTAGAATATAATTATTATATTGATTAGTTTCTAGTTAAAATCTATGATTATAGAAGGATTTATATTTAATGTAATAATGTTGGTCTAGTTTGAATACTATAGAAGCAAAACCGTATATAGAAAAAAACATAGGAATGATATTCTAATATACATGCTCATTGTCCAGATTAATTCTTGGATGTCGCTCAACAACCCTCAAAATGGAAACTCATGGAGTATCTTTTTATGGTGTGGAGGTTATGAGTTATCAGTTCTTCATTGAGATAAAAGTCTATTTAATTTCAATATAAACCACTTTTTTAAATTAAGGGAACTGCTTAATGGGGTCACGAGGGTTTTAGGTGTATCTGGGATAGGTTTGTCACCAAGTATTATAATTCTTTTAGAAACATGTTCGGAATCATGGTAAGCACATGTTTCTCATTAATCATTCACCTCACCCATGATACCAAAAAGGGTGGATAACCATGTGTTTGACCATGAAATAAGGTCTATAAAACCATTCCCCTATTAAAATTTTAGAAATTAACTTTCTACTCCTCTTTCACTTAAGGTTAATTGTCATACTCCTCCCATATTCTCAAATGTGCACCATATTCCTCTCTCTTATTCCTTATTATAATATTTGGTCTAAATCATCAATCAAAACACTAACTTGACTATAATAGTTTATTTTGGATCCCCCTAAATATATAGAGAACTTTTATTTCTTATTTTATTTTTTCTTCCCGTATTTAGTTTGATATTCATGAAAGATAATATTCCATATTTTTAGGTAATTTTTTAGTTTTTTATTTTATCTCAATCCATCCCAATCCTGTGGTACATATCGGACATAAAGTTTTCTATGAAGTTAAGGTATGTTTTTTTGTAATTTTCCCCAAATTTCATATTGATTGTAACATGATCCATTGTTCTTCATGACATACCATCCATGTGTCACTCCTAAAATGGGTAACCCATATAATTAATTTCCTAAACATTATCCATAATGATATGAGACCCTTTGAAACCATTGGTGGTTGATGACCACATCTTGAACTAATCCTTATATTATGCTAGTTTAAATTTACATGACAACAATTTATTTCCTTTATCCAAAATACCCATTAGTTTTTTGAGGTTTGAATCTAATAAAAAGGAATGGCCAAATTAAATTAAATGAAATATAATTTTGCTTGTATACATAAATTGGAGCGTTTTTGTTTATATATAAAAGATACAAAATTAATGATTTGAATTGTGAAATGGATTGAATATTTTCACTTAACCTTTGTAACATTATTAAATGGAATTCTTGGTTGTTATTATGGACCCTGATGACAAAGTTGAAGGTGTGGCCTTCCCTGATTAAGACATGGATCTATGACCTAGAATACCCCAGGAAAACTCATATGATTCTAAATTATTCGTTGATGTGGCCACTATGTGAGACAAAAAACTTGTCCTCGGTCAATGTATTAGGTTTTGTGTACCTCATATTGACATTAGTGATTCACCTATATTTATAAATTAGAATTCCTTGGATTATTTCCTAGTAATTTTCTTTATTTCCTCATACAAGGAATATATATAATTATCCCCTATGAATACAATCAAACATGGACTCGTTCCATGAGCTTAATTAGAATTTCATAGGTTGTAACGACATGGATTCCTCAATTGGAGTACACTCATACCCCAATAGTCTAACATCTAAGTTGATCACTGTGTGTGGTATTGGCCTTCTATGGGCATGGAAGTCATGGGTATATCATGGATACCTTATGAATATTACACTTGGATTCCACAGATATGTTCCTTGGGACCTTGATATATTAATGTTAATATAATCAAAGACATCTGGCTTAAGACAAAGCTGGTAAGGTCGGTCGGGTGTCCCTTGAGGAGCCTGATCTCAAAATGGTTTATACATACATTTCTACATTATATCTATTATAAAAAAACACTCTTACCTTTTATATTCATAGAATACACATTCATTGGTCACCATTGGTGGTGGCCTTTTGACTTTTACTTTCACCATGTTCGGTCCATCATTTGATACCCAGACAAATCAGTTGGATGCAAGGAATGATAAAGGGAAGCACCTGTCTATGGTTGCTTGAATTATTTTTTTGGTTTGGTATCTTGGTATTTTGTGACTAATCCAATGCCCATGATTCTCATAGAGATAGTTATTTTTTATCTTTTTATCTATTTTTTATATACTGGTACTATATTGAATGTTTGTTACCATGTTATCCTATTTTCAATTTTTTACTATCTTGATATTAATTGTATATGATTCTATAGTGGTTTTTCCCTATTTATTATTATTTGGATGGTTTATTTCCACTGATATGTTATTATTTTAAGTTACCATACCATTTCTACTAATATATAATGATTATTTAATGTTTTTCTACACTTTTATAAGTGGGTTTAGTATCCTCAACACACCACCATAGACCCTCATTACAAGTCGACAACCACTAGTATATGCAGAGGCATGCTTATGGTTATATGGCTCAAGATATAATTCAATGATGGGGGGTAAAATTTCACCTCATTATTAGTACGACCCTACCAAATGGTGGAAATAATAGAGCTGAACTACCTTTTTTAGGGAAACAAATACATCCCTCAAGCTGATTTGTTGGGTATCGATTTTTCCATCTGTATCCCAATGAGACATTAAGAATAAATTTTGAAGTACATTTTTAATGTTTTATAATTATAATTGATATAAAAAAATTCATCATGGATTTATATGAAAAATGGTATCTCTTATGGGTTTAGGTATATCGTGAGTAAGTCAATAAGTTCTCGAACCATAATCCACTTATGGAATACAAATAAAATTTCAATCTATTATAGGATAACAAATAACTTCAGTAATCATACCATCAATATTGGGTGAATTAGTATGTATTTTAGTGGGTCTAAACAAGAAACTATGTGGTATTCATGATTTTATAGGTAATTATGAAGTTTCTACACTAAAAAAATGAAAGTAAATTCTTCTAAATATCAACGTATCTAGTCTCATCCTCCATCATTATTCTACAGAGGTAATAAATATTTTTATTCCTATCAATATTATTATTTTGTATAAAGAAGGTATCAAAAAACATCCCCATTATAACCACATAGTTGATGAGTTGATTACCTTTTACAAGAGTAAATAACATTATAGGATATAGATTGTACAACTTTAGGTTTTCAAAGGACTTCTATTAGTAATTATCCTACAGGTAATTCATCCTTACTTTAGCAGATTCATGAAGGTTGATAATTTAAAAAAGTGATTTCAAATTAAACACCTATTGCGGCTATGACAACCTTATATTCTACTTAATTACCAATGTTTTTGAGGAATTGTTATGTCATGTATTTTCATTGTATTCTAATGGGCAATGTGATATTGTGTTGGAATACAATAAAGTAGAGTAATTTCCAAAATGTCATCCTGATGGAAAATTTTAGCATGCTTATTTTCAAAGCTATGATGATTAATCTTCTAGAACAATTCCTCAAATTCATCCAAGTGACTATGACACTGATTAGATATGACTATGACATCATCAATATATAATCCATTTTTCCCTATAATGTACTTTAAAATTTCATTCATGGAAAGTTAGTATGTATCTTTATCATTATTCAGTCTAGAGGGTACTACACAGTAGTAATATACCCCTAAAGGTCCCTAAAATGTTGTTCTTGCATCATCTATATGGGACATTAAGATCGGATTTTGACTAGAACACCCATCCATGAATGAGAGGGATTTAAAACTAGATTTTTTACAAATAAATTATTCTATAATTGGGGCATTATACTATGAATAGTGGAAGCTCAAAATAAATTAAATTAGTGAAAATATAATTTTTTTATTCTTATTATTCATGGGGACAATACCATAAATCCATTTTTAGTATTGAACTACCTGGGTGAAATTGGAATTAGTTAGATTATAAATTTTAGCCTGAAACTTCATGGATTTAGTCTAATTAATTCTCATTGTAGCCTATTTATAACCACAATGGTTATCTAGTAAACTAAATTAATGAGTGGAATCTCTGGGTTATAAAATAATAATATATTTATAAATATATGAAAACACTTCTAAATTTAACTCCATGAAAGAGATGAATTCTTTATGTTCTTTGGGGTTTTAGATTCTTTGTTTAGTATTGGTCATGGTTCCTCTTCATTTACAATATTATGTTATCGAAGCTCATTGAATGTTGTTGATACACCCTCTTCAATAGTTGTTAGAGTATCCTTGATAAATTTCTATTATTTATTATTAGTGAAAAATAAGGTTTGATCTCTTGGGTTATTTTAGAATATGTTTTATTTTTAATATTTTCATTGAGTTTATAAACATATGAGAAATGTGAGGGTTTTTATACACAATTTCTCCCATATAAAGGGAGAAATAGCTTCCTAAAACCCATGTCCTTATTTTTGGGTACATAAATTACTTGTCAACGATCCTTGGATTTATTGATCATATACCAGTCAAGTCCTTTTTCAACTATAGGTTTCTTAGGGGAGAAATTTTTTTTATATACTACATGAGGTTTTAATCATCAATTGACTATGGTTTCTTTATGGAAACATCTTCTTGACCATCATTGGGGAGAAATTTGATTAAATGTTTTGTTTTATTTAAAAAAATGAACCAATGACTCAGATCTAGATTTTTTACCTCATTATTTTTGCTGGGAAACATGAATTCTTCACCTAGTGTTCTCCATGGATTAGAGGCACTAGATTCCCAACCTTTACGGGTAGCAATATATATAGATTTATTAACCTATAGTTTCTTTCCATGTCTCTTATATTATCCTACATCAATGTATTGGCATTTATAAGATACAGAAGGAGAGTTTTCATAATAATTGACATGGATCTGATTGTTGACTGAGTATTTTAAACATTGGTGGTATTATAAGGGAACTACAACATTCATATGAAGCTACAGAATCCTGAGTAATGTATTTAAATAATTATACTAGATTAAATCCATGAATTTAGAGTAAAATATGATATCTCAAAATTTGGGTTTCAAATTGACCCAACTGAGTAACCAATTATTACATGTATCATATCCCCAGGTTATCATATTCAATAGATCCAATTTAGATTCATTATAGCCAAAAAGACAATTGTTTTAAGCTTGTATAAGTTTGATTCAAGATCCATATTCAAATAAGTCTTAGTGAATGTTGATATCATCAAGAATTCTAGAAATATATAAAGTTATGAGGTTTTCCTATATGTAATTTTCTTAGCCTTATTCAATTTACTAAGTGATCATACAACACTCATTAAAACCCATTACTACTCAATATATTTCAAGTATAGAAACATCAATATCAAACTCTTAATGGTTTCAAAAAATAAATTCAATAGGTATTTATTGTGTTCTTGAGAGGTTTTTGGGGTGTCTAGTTTTTAAATTTATTCAAAGATGATTGTGATATTAATTAACACCTAATACTTATGATCTAGAGTCTTTTTCATCCTTCCATATGGTTGTTCTATGTCTTGTGGAATGTATGATTGAGTTACTGCTACTGGTGACTCTTTATCATTTCCTAACATGACGTGAGACCATATAATATTCATATTTGGGTTGATTTGGAATTCACACATCCCGAGGTTGAATGGTTGATTATTTATATACTAATTTTTACACAAATATGTGTATATAAAAAAAACTTAAATTTATTAGGATTAAATTTATTTTTATGTAGATATCATTGTAAAATGGTATTTATGATTTAGTTTCATGTTTGATATTAGTGATAATGACAGTTGAATGCTAGGTTCCACCATAGCCTCACCTTCTTGGGCCTTTGTGACCCCCTATATGATTTTCAATGTAGAATTACAATTCATATGAGTCTCTTTAATAAAAAAAATGATCAAAAAAATGAATTATATTCATAGAGTCATATTATGATTCATCATTAAATTAAAATTCCTTTTGATGGGCCAGTTCTCATCCTCTCAGTGATGGAGGAAAAGAAGTCCAGTGGGGTATGAACATGCTTTGTAATAATGCGGATATTATTGATATGATTTATTCCATCAACTATAGTTTATTTATATTTTTGGACGATTTTGATGACGAATTTAACACCCTAATATTGTAGAATTATATCTCTTTAATAAAATTAATCATTTGAGACATCATAATGCATGCCACACTAAACATATGAGAACAATGAACTATTCAAAAAATGAAATATATAAATATATAGTTAAATAAAATTGATAAAATTAAAATAATAAAATCATGTATTGGAATTCATGAAATATTTTATAAATGTTAAGGAATATGTGTCTAGTAATTCTTGTTAGAATAATAATGATTTTCTTATAAGCATTGTTTTTATATATTTTTATTAATTGATATTTTATTTTATTTTGATTATTAAACTTATATAAATTTATTTTATATATATTTATAGATATAGGTTATCATATATACAATTATTATCACATTTTTATAAATTAAGATAAATTCAATTAAATATAAGACTTATTTTCTAGGAAACTATCATTATTTATTAAATGTGTTTTTATGTTAATAAATTAAATTAATCAAAATTTATAAATTATTTTGATTTATTTTTTAGATAATATATTCAATAAAATATATTAATATTCATATAATGGTTGTAACAAGGAAAGTAATTGAATAAATCCATCTTTGTGCTTAAAAATACATTTGATATAAAAATGTTTTTTATGTGTTTTGCACACGAATATTAGAATTAATTTCTTCCACCATTTGTAATTGATTCCTGAAAAATATATTAAATATATTAATTGTCACGACCCGTCCTCGGGGCCCGTGCCGTGACTACCCCAAGCCCGCCTTCCATAGGCCAGGGGTTGGCGACTAGCACCAAAGGCGTAAAATCCCGATAACTGGGAAGGCATTGCCTTTATAAAGAAAACAAGCACCACAGAGTACAAGCGGAAGTAAAACACTAAGTACAAAAAGAAGAGCTGAAAAGTAAAAAGGGGCCGGAAATACAAGCCCAACTGTAAAGTACAACTCGAAAGGGAAAAAAAGCGACTGAAAAGTAAAGCTGCTACGCTGAGATGTCCACTGGAAATCCCACCTGAAGGGTGGGTACAGATAGCTCCTCTGCTCCTCGGGTCCCGCCGTCTGCTCCGAGTATGTTCCGTCCATTGGTCCACCTCCGGGTACCGCCTCGTCGTATAGTCCACCTCCAGGTACCGTCCAGTCCTCGAACACTCGGCCTCTGCCAGCACTGTCCGTCATCTGCAACCAACACAACGAGGTGCGGGCATAGCCCGTGCAGGGGTGAGTATAACGATACTCAGTAGGGACCCCGAGACCCTCAAGGTCTCTCTAAAACCAACCAAGGATAAACACAAGAAGATCACAACAGATAAACTCTACTTAGGTATATGCCCATACATATACCTAAGTTATCAAGTAACCCATCTCAATCATGAGGAAACACAAGAATCATGAGATCAACGAATAACCACTACCCAGGTATATGCCCATACATATACCTAAGTTATCAAGTGACCCATCTCAATCATGAGGTTAACACAAGGTCAAAAGTCTCAGCTCAAACCAGGATTTTCATTATCGAAACCGTAACTGCTGAAGAGCTCCGTCTCTGGAGTGTACAGTGGTCCTGTCACGACTCCGAGGCTGCCGCTCACTAACCTAGGACTGCTGAAGTACTCCTCCTGTCGAGTACTGCGGGTCTGCTGCCAACTACCAGGCGCTCCGTCCGCTGAGGGTCTGCTGCCAAATACCGGGCACTACCCAGATAGCCTACTGAGGTACTCCTCCTGTCGAGTACCGCGGGTCTGCTGCCAACTACCAGGCGCTCCGTCCGCCGTGGGTCTGCCGCCAAATACCGGGCGCTCCGTCCACTGGGCTAGTCGACTCACTCCAAGTCGAGTCGGTCAAGCAGTCGTCAGGTCTCAGCCGGCTACACGGTCTCCGTACTCTGCACGCTCGTCTCCGGGAGGGTCCGCTCCACGAGCTACTGGTCGATACTCCAAGTATCACAAAGTCCCGCAAAGAAGTATCTCAAAAGTCCGTCTCGTCACAGGAGTCTCAACGCAACAGACGGCGCGTCGATCGGACGCTCGGTCTGTGAGTTATTAGCCTTTTCGTCCCAGGGGCCCGGTTGGTTTCGAGTGCGAACCAAATCCCGGCCGTATCTCAACTGTACCCCGAACTCCCATAGGGTAAACTCAGAGGGACCGTTACTCAACGTAACCACCAACGCCGCTGACGGCTCGTCAAGCGGACGTCCTGTCTGAAGATATCAGCTATCCCGTTCCAGGGGCCCGGTTGGATTTCGGGAACAATCCAACCCGGCCATACTCCGACTGCATCCAAAACTCGGGCGGAGTATGTCAAAAGTTCCGTCTCATCAAGAGGAAGTCAACGAAACAGACGGCGCGTCAATCGGACGCCCGGTCTGTGAGTTATTGGCATTTTCGTCTCCGGGGCCCGGTTGGTTTTTAAGGAAAAACCAACCCGACCGTACTCCACCTGCGTCCAAACCTCGGGCGGAGTATGCCAAAAGATCCGATTCACTAAGAGGAACACAACGCGACTGACGGCGCGTCAATCGGACGTTCGTGGCTCAAGATATGAGCGTTTCCGCTCCGAAGGCCCGGTTGGTTTCGTGAACGAACCAACCCGGCCGAACTCAAAGTAACCCGAAACCTTGAGTGCGATATATCGAAATGACCGTCTCGATCCAAGGATCGCGTTGCCGCAGACGGTTCGTCATTCGGAGGTCCGAGGCTCAAGTTATGAGCCAAAAACTAAGTCTGGTTCGAAAGAGGGGGGTCCGGGTCCGGGCCGACCCGGCCCGACCCCCCCCCCCCCCTGGGTGGCGCGGTGGCCGGCGGCGGCGGCCGGCGGCGGCGCGCGGCGGCGGTGCGGCGGCCGGCGGCGGCGCGCGGCGGCGCGCGGAGGCGGCGCGGCGGAGACGGCGGCGGGCCGCGGTGGCGGCGGGCCTCGGCGGCGGTGGGCTGGGGCGGCACGGCGGGGCGCTGGGCGGCGCGGCGGTGCGCTGGGCGGCGCGGCGGTTCGCTGGCGCCGCTTAAGGAGGCCGCACGGGGGATTTTTTCCCCCTTTGAAGAACTGGCGGCGCGGCATATAGCCGCGCCTGACTTGCAAAACCGCCCCCACGTGGGGGCCGGTTTATTTTAAGGGAACCAGGGGGGCCGGCTGCCCCCCCTCCTTCAAGAGCCGCCCCTCATTAAGAGGGGGGTTTCTGCGGAACGGACCGGGGGATTTATTCCCCCGGTTTTCAGTCATCCGGCCGGCCAGCTGGCCGGCCGGTTTTTACCAACGGGACCGGAAATTCCGGTCCCGCCTTCGACTTCCGACGCCGGCGGCCCGGCCGCCGGCCTTCTCTTCCGCCGCGGCCCGGAACCGGCCGCGGTCTCCTCATCCCGCCGCGGCCCGGAACCGGCCGCGGTCTTCTCGTCCCGCCGCGGCCCGGAACCGGCCGCGGCGTTCGTCATCCGGCGCGGTGCGACGGCACCGCGCCCCTTTGCCGTGCCATGATTTCTTCCAACGCGGCGCGACGGCGTCGCGTTCTTGGAGTTTCTACCTCGGCGTGGCGCGACGGCGCCGCGTAAAATTAAACGCACAATCATCCGCGTGGTGCGACGGCACCACGCCACTTGTTTCCACCCTCAAGAACAACAAGAATGTTGGAGGGGTTCGGCCGTGTTCGTACGGACCGGCCCCCCTCACGTTAAATTAATAACGCATCTTAAAATAATCAACATCCCGTGTTAGTTATACGAACCACGAGAAGAATGAAATAATTAAATATTAAATCAACCACCCCTACCTCAATTAACAACTCGGCGTTCTTCAACGGCCGCGGGAGATGTGTGTCGCGGAAGTCGGACGTCACGGAGGAAGACGTCGTCGGCATCGCGGTTATGGCGTCGCGGTAGACGGACGTGGGTTCGCCGCGAGAGGCACGTCGCGGAAAGGATGCGTTGCGGCGTCGTGGAGGAAATCCAACGCGTTGCAGTCCGTCGTCGTGGAAGAAGGTCGCCGCGTTCTTCGTCGTGGAGGAAGAACTCACAAGAAGTCTCCCTCCTTTCCTCTCCGCACAGCATAACCCAAAAACCCAAACATAGGAAACTAAACCATGAATTAAATAGAAGGGTTTGGAATTTCAAAGGTTTGAAATTCAAACCACTTCATTTAATTCTCCTCATTTAAATTTTAAGTTATAACTTAAGTTTATTAAGTTTCCAACCTTAACTCCACATGACTCTTGAATTCCAAGAGTTTGAAAATAAAACTAACTCATGTAATAAATTACACAAGTTGTCAAATTAATAAAGTGGAGTTTAATGAGGAGTTAGGAAATTTGAAAAGGTGGGGGCTCGTGTGGGCCCCACCTTCCTCATAACCACACATGGGAAGTTGGGTGGTTGTGGGCCCCACCAACAACTTCCCATGAGAGAGTCTAACAACCAAGAATAAAATAAAATTCACACACAAAATTTTATTTTACTTATCTTTTAATCCCCAAAACTAACTTTCAACCCGCAACAAACGCAACTTCCGAAAAGGTCTCTTTAAGCGAATATCGGCGCTACGAGTTCATCGGTGCCCTCGGATTTCAATTCCGAGCACCGGATCAAAAGTTAGGAATTCCCACTCATTCGTTCACTGAACGTACCCGAGCCAAACATCGGAAATTAATTCCGGGCACTCCGGGCCTCGGAATCAGGTGCCGTCTGAAACCGCGCTCTTGTAAAATTCTAAAGAAAATTAAGAAAAAAATTTCCCTTGAATTTTACGGGTCTTTACATTACTCCCACCTCAGGGCTTTACGTCCCCGTAAAGCTTCAACTCACACTTAAGGGAAACAAAGTAGTACTGAGCACGCAACTGAGCTTTACGCTCCCATATGCTCACCTGAAGATCTTGTGCTACCCGAGAAGCACCCCAGAGGAAGCAACCGTTCACGTAGAACCTACTCTTGTCGATCCTCAATCTCTACTAGAATCTCTATGCTTATCGCCCTGTCATCGACGTCCAACTCCCCGGGGTCGATGACGTGTGAAGAAACATACACGTATCTCCACAGCTGAGACACGTGGTGGTCACTAAGCACCCGGTGCGACTGAGGTGGTAGGGTTAAGCGGTAAACCTCCTCGCCTACCCTGCTGAAGATCAAAAGGGTCCATCGAACTTCGGAGATAACATGCCGCCTCGGCCACATCTCCGAAACCTCATCGGGTTGAGACCGTATAAGAACGTGTTCGTCACCCTCGAACTCAAGAGGTTTCCCTTTTTAGGTTAGAACTGAACTCAAACTCCTGCTGCCACAGGGGTAGGGTTGACCAACTCAAGAGTGATCGGTCACACCCTCTTATGTCTGAGTTTAACATGAGCTGCCCAGGGTTTCCTTTTCGCCGACCAAGGAAAACCCATTCCGACGTTTGCCTAAAACAGTCAACCGGGGTATGATTTGTGAATCAAAACCATACCCAGATCAACGTCGTAAGGCCTCTACGCTGCCACCAAGAGATTCCAACCGAAACTCTCGCCTCGAGGTCAAATCACACCGTCGGCGTAAGCGTGATTATCGAGTCTCCTCCCAAAGGTATCTCCAGACGTGAGGGTCAAGTCTACGGCTTACCCGGAACCTCTAGGTATGGGACATGATTCGTGGAAGGGTAGAATGATTGGTTCCTATGTCTATAGATATGGCAGCTCGTAGTAGACATAAATCGTACCCCGAATCATTCTTAGAGCTCCTGGGTCACACTCCTTGACCGCAATGCAGCTATTCTCCTCCCCAGCCTTCCTGCTCCCTGAGCCTGGCGGGGACTACTAGGTCAGGTGGTCGTAACATGTCGAAATGTACACCACCACATGCTGCTCTCCAAGCTCTGCTTCCACGTCTGCTACCCTGCAGATTCATCTGTCCTTAGCACTTCCTCCTCCTGAAACATTTTACACGCCCGAGTCTCTGCTACCGGTACCGCCGGTAGTGTCTGCTGACCAACAGGTAGTGACATAGCTGGCGCTCTACCCGTAGGTACTAATCCAGGTATCGGTTCGCGTACCGAAGCCTCGTTACTATAAGGACCAACCTCATGGTCACTCTCTGGAAACACCTGGAGCTAAGATCATCATCCGCTCTACTAGTATCCAATCTAGGCTTATAACTCTAGCATTCGTCTCCATCCAGTCCACTGCTGCCTGGGAAATCTGTCTCGCCTCGTATCCTCAGAGGCCTCTACTGCTGGAACTCGTGCATCGCGCTCTGCTAGCGTGCACCGTCAGCTAGTGGCATCTGCTGCCTAACGGGTGGTGGTGCTGCTGGTACACCACCCGAAGGTGCCAACACTGAAAAAGGGCCCTGCACTGGAGTCTCGCTGCTCGGTGGGCCATCATGAAAGAAACAACGTAACACGATCAAACGATTATACCTGGTGAGCTGACCTGGTTTGAGCTGTTTTAAGGGGAAAAACCTTTGAAAACACACACGCAATCAGTGTTTTCGTGCACAAAGTCGGAAATCAGTTGTCAGGGTCCTGGTGTATGGATACGTCGGCCGCCCGCACCAACACTGGACTCCCTGAACTGAAAACCACACTCGGTACTCTCAACACTATTGCTTCACAGAAAGAGACATCAGAGTTATAAGTTCTGCGGTAGAACCGAACTCCTCTGATACCAATTTGTCACGACCCGTCCTCGGGGCCCGTGCCGTGACTACCCCAAGCCCGCCTTCCATAGGCCAGGGGTTGGCGACTAGCACCAAAGGCGTAAAATCCCGATAACTGGGAAGGCATTGCCTTTATAAAGAAAACAAGCACCACAGAGTACAAGCGGAAGTAAAACACTAAGTACAAAAAGAAGAGCTGAAAAGTAAAAAGGGGCCGGAATTACAAGCCCAACTGTAAAGTACAACTCGAAAGGGAAAAAAAGCGACTGAAAAGTAAAGCTGCTACGCTGAGATGTCCACTGGAAATCCCACCTGAAGGGTGGGTACAGATAGCTCCTCTGCTCCTCGGGTCCCGCCGTCTGCTCCGAGTATGTTCCGTCCATTGGTCCACCTCCGGGTACCGCCTCGTCGTATAGTCCACCTCCAGGTACCGTCCAGTCCTCGAACACTCGGCCTCTGCCAGCACTGTCCGTCGTCTGCAACCAACACAACGAGGTGCGGGCATAGCCCGTGCAGGGGTGAGTATAACGATACTCAGTAGGGACCCCGAGACCCTCAAGGTCTCTCTAAAACCAACCAAGGATAAACACAAGAAGATCACAACAGATAAACTCTACTTAGGTATATGCCCATACATATACCTAAGTTATCAAGTAACCCATCTCAATCATGAGGAAACACAAGAATCATGAGATCAACGAATAACCACTACCCAGGTATATGCCCATACATATACCTAAGTTATCAAGTGACCCATCTCAATCATGAGGTTAACACAAGGTCAAAAGTCTCAGCTCAAACCAGGATTTTCATTATCGAAACCGTAACTGCTGAAGAGCTCCGTCTCTGGAGTGTACAGTGGTCCTGTCACGACTCCGAGGCTGCCGCTCACTAACCTAGGACTGCTGAAGTACTCCTCCTGTCGAGTACTGCGGGTCTGCTGCCAACTACCAGGCGCTCCGTCCGCTGAGGGTCTGCTGCCAAATACCGGGCGCTACCCAGATAGCCTACTGAGGTACTCCTCCTGTCGAGTACCGCGGGTCTGCTGCCAACTACCAGGCGCTCCGTCCGCCGTGGGTCTGCCGCCAAATACCGGGCGCTCCGTCCACTGGGCTAGTCGACTCACTCCAAGTCGAGTCGGTCAAGCAGTCGTCAGGTCTCAGCCGGCTACACGGTCTCCGTACTCTGCACGCTCGTCTCCGGGAGGGTCCGCTCCACGAGCTACTGGTCGATACTCCAAGTATCACAAAGTCCCGCAAAGAAGTATCTCAAAAGTCCGTCTCGTCACAGGAGTCTCAACGCAACAGACGGCGCGTCGATCGGACGCTCGGTCTGTGAGTTATTAGCCTTTTCGTCCCAGGGGCCCGGTTGGTTTCGAGTGCGAACCAAATCCCGGCCGTATCTCAACTGTACCCCGAACTCCCATAGGGTAAACTCAGAGGGACCGTTACTCAACGTAACCACCAACGCCGCTGACGGCTCGTCAAGCGGACGTCCTGTCTGAAGATATCAGCTATCCCGTTCCAGGGGCCCGGTTGGATTTCGGGAACAATCCAACCCGGCCATACTCCGACTGCATCCAAAACTCGGGCGGAGTATGTCAAAAGTTCCGTCTCATCAAGAGGAAGTCAACGAAACAGACGGCGCGTCAATCGGACGCCCGGTCTGTGAGTTATTGGCATTTTCGTCTCCGGGGCCCGGTTGGTTTTTAAGGAAAAACCAACCCGACCGTACTCCACCTGCGTCCAAACCTCGGGCGGAGTATGCCAAAAGATCCGATTCACTAAGAGGAACACAACGCGACTGACGGCGCGTCAATCGGACGTTCGTGGCTCAAGATATGAGCGTTTCCGCTCCGAAGGCCCGGTTGGTTTCGTGAACGAACCAACCCGGCCGAACTCAAAGTAACCCGAAACCTTGAGTGCGATATATCGAAATGACCGCCTCGATCCAAGGATCGCGTTGCCGCAGACGGTTCGTCATTCGGAGGTCCGAGGCTCAAGTTATGAGCCAAAAACTAAGTCTGGTTCGAAAGAGGGGGGTCCGGGTCCGGGCCGACCCGGCCCGACCCCCCCCCCCCCTGGGTGGCGCGGTGGCCGGCGGCGGCGGCCGGCGGCGGCGCGCGGCGGCGGTGCGGCGGCCGGCGGCGGCGCGCGGCGGCGCGCGGAGGCGGCGCGGCGGAGACGGCGGCGGGCCGCGGTGGCGGCGGGCCTCGGCGGCGGCGGGCTGGGGCGGCACGGCGGCGCGCTGGGCGGCGCGGCGGTGCGCTGGGCGGCGCGGCGGTTCGCTGGCGCCGCTTAAGGAGGCCGCACGGGGGATTTTTTCCCCCTTTGAAGAACTGGCGGCGCGGCATATAGCCGCGCCTGACTTGCAAAACCGCCCCCACGTGGGGGCCGGTTTATTTTAAGGGAACCAGGGGGGCCGGCTGCCCCCCCTCCTTCAAGAGCCGCCCCTCATTAAGAGGGGGGTTTCTGCGGAACGGACCGGGGGATTTATTCCCCCGGTTTTCAGTCATCCGGCCGGCCAGCTGGCCGGCCGGTTTTTACCAACGGGACCGGAAATTCCGGTCCCGCCTTCGACTTCCGACGCCGGCGGCCCGGCCGCCGGCCTTCTCTTCCGCCGCGGCCCGGAACCGGCCGCGGTCTCCTCATCCCGCCGCGGCCCGGAACCGGCCGCGGTCTTCTCGTCCCGCCGCGGCCCGGAACCGGCCGCGGCGTTCGTCATCCGGCGCGGTGCGACGGCACCGCGCCCCTTTGCCGTGCCATGATTTCTTCCAACGCGGCGCGACGGCGTCGCGTTCTTGGAGTTTCTACCTCGGCGTGGCGCGACGGCGCCGCGTAAAATTAAACGTACAATCATCCGCGTGGTGCGACGGCACCACGCCACTTGTTTCCACCCTCAAGAACAACAAGAATGTTGGAGGGGTTCGGCCGTGTTCGTACGGACCGGCCCCCCTCACGTTAAATTAATAACGCATCTTAAAATAATCAACATCCCGTGTTAGTTATACGAACCACGAGAAGAATGAAATAATTAAATATTAAATCAACCACCCCTACCTCAATTAACAACTCGGCGTTCGTCAACGGCCGCGGGAGATGTGTGTCGCGGAAGTCGGACGTCACGGAGGAAGACGTCGTCGGCATCGCGGTTATGGCGTCGCGGTAGACGGACGTGGGTTCGCCGCGAGAGGCACGTCGCGGAAAGGATGCGTTGCGGCGTCGTGGAGGAAATCCAACGCGTTGCAGTCCGTCGTCGTGGAAGAAGGTCGCCGCGTTCTTCGTCGTGGAGGAAGAACTCACAAGAAGTCTCCCTCCTTTCCTCTCCGCACAGCATAACCCAAAAACCCAAACATAGGAAACTAAACCATGAATTAAATAGAAGGGTTTGGAATTTCAAAGGTTTGAAATTCAAACCACTTCATTTAATTCTCCTCATTTAAATTTTAAGTTATAACTTAAGTTTATTAAGTTTCCAACCTTAACTCCACATGACTCTTGAATTCCAAGAGTTTGAAAATAAAACTAACTCATGTAATAAATTACACAAGTTGTCAAATTAATAAAGTGGAGTTTAATGAGGAGTTAGGAAATTTGAAAAGGTGGGGGCTCGTGTGGGCCCCACCTTCCTCATAACCACACATGGGAAGTTGGGTGGTTGTGGGCCCCACCAACAACTTCCCATGAGAGAGTCTAACAACCAAGAATAAAATAAAATTCACACACAAAATTTTATTTTACTTATCTTTTAATCCCCAAAACTAACTTTCAACCCGCAACAAACGCAACTTCCGAAAAGGTCTCTTTAAGCGAATATCGGCGCTACGAGTTCATCGGTGCCCTCGGATTTCAATTCCGAGCACCGGATCAAAAGTTAGGAATTCCCACTCATTCGTTCACTGAACGTACCCGAGCCAAACATCGGAAATTAATTCCGGGCACTCCGGGCCTCGGAATCAGGTGCCGTCTGAAACCGCGCTCTTGTAAAATTCTAAAGAAAATTAAGAAAAAAATTTCCCTTGAATTTTACGGGTCTTTACATTAATTCATTATAATCAATATTAGGTAATAATTTCAACTACATTTCCACCATAATGAATAGTTACCATGGTAAAAAAATTCACCATGGTAAGGGTTAGTAGGGTTAAAGACGAGGTTAAACTAAGAGATAACGCTTCAAATATAACTAAAACATCAATATATTTAATGTAATGCGTGATTTTAGATATTATTTTATCCTATCTATTAAAAACTATCCATTTTATGATAATTCACCATTAAAATGATATTACATAACTTTTAAAACCACAAATATTTACAAGGGTTCCACTCCCTTCAAATATTAAAGGGAAACTAATATTATTAATTATTTTCATTGTTTTTTAACTCTGTCATGTAAAATAATTTCAAAAATATATTCCAAAAATTTCACCCCTCACCTAAGATATCATGGTCCAACAAAAATTCCATCGTAATAATTCTTAAGGTGCGATCCATAGGAATATACTAAAAGAACATGTAATTTTTTTAACAAATTTCTTTCACATTTATTTCATATACCACCTCCAAAAAATATTATATGAAAAACAAAATAAAATAAAATTAGTATATTTTCTATACTTAATGGTCTTTATTTTGAATGTTAAACCATTTTATATCTCATTTCCATCAAATGAAAAACTAAAGTGTTACATATGTGTATATATATATTTTTATCTCCCGGAATCGACATGTTTTAGTTTTCATTAAAACCTCACATGGATGATTATGTTAATATATTTGATGTATATATATATGATATTTGTTATAAAATTTTGATTTTATAAATATAAATTTTTATTTAACCTCCTTTCCCTCCATCCATTGAAAAATGAAAACATCACTTTTTTGTATGTGTGGATACCACCTCCACGAAGTGTTGTAATTTATTTTTTATCATCTCCTTAAAATATTATTTATAAAATTACAAATAATTAGTAAATATTATCTTTATGAAATGAATAAAATTATATATATTATTAATCTATAACCAAGGATCAAGGACTAGAATTTCCAAAATGAAACTTGCATGAAAAATGAAATAGTAAACACCCAGAATATTTGTATTTGTGGAGAATTAATATGAAATAGGATATTATAAACTATAAATGAATCATAAATGGTAATATAATTGTTAATATATTTCTTATATGTAATTATAATAAATATAAACTTATTATATAGTATGTTATAATGTGTATAAGGTAATTCATGACTTGAGGTAAGTGTTTTTGTTGGGGACTCATTTTAAATCGAGATTGATCGTGATTAAATATCCTTTGGGAAATTTGTATAATATCTATCTCATAAACACAATATATTTTTTTTCATATAATAATTATTTTTTTTCAATAATTCTTTATTTTCTTTAACCCCTTTTGTACTGATAAACTCTAAAATAATGTTTTTAAGAGAAAATAACATTATTTTACATTTTTGGCCGGGAACTTTTTTCTTCTGTGTCAATATTCATTAAAATATTTCAATAATGTTCATATATATTCTATAATTATTTGGTGAATTCATTTTCAAACATATTTTAATTTCTTTTAATCGTTTTAAAAAGTAAATTTTTTCAATATTTTTTAATAGTTTATATTTTTCTTTTCATAAAAGTGTGAAAACAATATGTGTTTAACATTTACAAAATAAACCTATTTTATGACCACATTGACTAATATTTATTTTTAAACCTAAATTATAAGTTTATAATATATGAAAAAAAAAAATATTATACATATTTTTCTTGAAATTTTTATTTTTTTAGTCACCATTAGAAGAGGTTGTTTCCTCTTGTTTTTCAAAGCATATTTCAAATGCAATTATAAAATTATTTTTCATCTAGGAAAACATCATTTATGGAAATTGATTATTTTCTATAAATATTATATAATTATTCAATCAAATGTATTTCTAAAAATTTATTATTTTGATAATTTTTTAAATAAGTTTTCATGAAACCCATTTCATTACCATGGGTTAATCATGAAATGATGAAAAATTGAAATTTTTATGATATTATGTCATGAATATGTATGGTTTTCATTCTGTGAAGGGTGGTACCATAGTTATATATCCCCCAATGAATTTTCAAAATATTTATATCTCATGATATAATAATAAAATTAATGTTTAGTAAATCCAATCTAATATGTGACTCTATCCACAATATATGAAAAGGGAATGGGCAGTAAACCCAATCCATTATGGGAATTTTTTCAACTATATTATGATGGTCTTGGTAGTGATCCCTGACTAATGAAATTACTTTTTATGCCTATTTTTGTTTCATATTTATATGAAATTTTCTTATTATTATGATATGCTTTCATGGATCATGATTAATTATTGATGATTCCGTACTCTTATGACTCTCATATTTTACTATGAAAAAATCATCATTCCATAACTATTGATTTAAAATATATTAATGAATGGGAATGAATTTTTTATGTTATAATCATAATATCATATCATTATGCTTATAATATGATCACTTATTTTATTTTATTAATGGCTCCCATCATTACCCATATTGAGAATCTGAACTCACCCATTCTTAGGTTTCCATTTTCCCTAGGTTGTGAGGAAAGGAATTAAGTTTGACAGGTATAAGAATAGAACAATGTGTGAGGAAATTTAGAGATATATAAAATATGATAAATGTAATAATTGGATTATTTATATAATCTATAAATAAATTGAACAGTAATAGTTTTATTGCAAAAAAATATTTTGATATATATTATGTATTAATATAAAATTAAGTAATATTTATGTATGTTATACTTGAGTCACCCCAATTAACAATAGATAAGGGTTTAGTTGTTATAAGATATTAGTTTATAAATAATACAGACAAATAACTTAAGAATATATATGATAAATGGAAAGTGATATAAGATAAACCTAAACGGTCATAACTTGTTTAAAAGGTTTCATAATTTTGGAAACCAAATAAATTATTTTCATGATTATATGATTGGTCACCCTAATTAATGATGATTTATTAACAGAACATACTATTTTTTTTGGTTAATGGATGAAACTAGAGTGAATTTTGTTAAAAGTGTTGGTCAATGTAATGACTATCCATATGAGAAATTGAAAAACATGGGGGCTGGAATAAAAAAAAATTATTTTTTATACTAACGCAATTTTATCAAGATATAAATCATGTTGAGTTCAAAATAATCAATTTATGAAGATTTACACCATTGATTCATTCATGAGAAAACATCCACTTTCTAGAAGTGGGTTTTTTTATCCTGTGATTTCGTAGAATTTTATTTTTACCACTAAAAATATATTGTCCATTCACCATTGCTCAGAGAATGAAAAAATTGAATTTATTGTTATCATTTGAGAGGCGAACTAAATAAATGTTGGAAATATAATAATATTATAAAGAAATATTATGTAATTGACTTCATGTGTTGGGAGGAGAATTACAATTTTTTTTGAGAAATTACTTTCCTAGAAAATATTTAATCGAAAAAGGATATGGAATTACTTAATCTTAATAAGAAGGATAATGAATCCATTAGAATATACAAGGAAACTTTGATAAGACATTTGATGTATATTATGGGATTTATCATCAAACCTAAAATAAAAATTGATCTGTTATTTAATTTCATAAAAAAAACTGTGGCTAAAGGAATTATGGTACTTTAATAGCTATGAAAAAGTAATTTGATGTGATATTGATGATAAAATAGGGGATGGAGACTCTAATTATTCTAAGGATTTTGGGGAAAATAAGAAATAGAGGGATATTTTAAGAAATTCTAATAATAAAACCCATGTATGAAAAAAATTATTCCCTCTTCAAATAAAAAATAATTAATTAAGTATGAACAAAATTACCTTATGGGAATAGGTAAATTCTTCAATGTGTGTAAAAGTGTACATCTATAAAATGTATGTTAAAGATACATAAAGAATTTGATCAATGATGAGAATAAAGATCAACCAAATTCACCACCCACACTCCAATTATTCATTTTCAATGATAATGGGAACTATGCAAACCAATGCATGAATAAAAGTGATAATTACAAAAATCATTGTCAACAACCTCTTAAGAAAAGTGAAAAAGGGAAATCTCTTGGGATCATAACCATTTATTTGGGTCATGAGAAAATTGTTTTGAAATTTACTATTATCATCATCCCAATGATCATATGTTTATTTATTATAGAAAACAATAATGTTATTATGATCAGATATAATGTATATAGTTAATATCTGATATATATTTATGGTAATGTGCTTCATGTAAATTGTTTTTTCATTAACATGTTGATTTTTTTTTGATTTTGGTAATGGATTAGATCTATATATATCCCATATCAATTTTCATGTGAGATAAGACACATTTGGTATTTTGAATCAACCAATGATATTCTATTAGTGTAAGTATGATCATAATCTTCCACTAGAAACTACTTCCATTATATGGGTCGTACTACCTATTAATGGGGGTTATTTATCTCAAATGGTTTTGGAGAAACTCAACATTTAATATATTATTATTGTTCAATAATATGTTTATATTTTTTAATGAGATTCGCAATATACCCCCAAAATTTTTATGTTGAGTTTTCAATAGAATTAATAATTGGTTTTATTCCTATTTCCAAAACACTTTATAGAATAGACTCGATTAAATTTTGGGAATTAAATAATCAAATCTTGGTGGACATGGATAAGAAATTAATTAATCTAAGTGTTTCACCATGGGGTGAATCTATTTTTTTAATATGTGTCAATGTGTCTCTACTTTGATTATCATTGACATATTTTTATTGTGATCATGAATATGTATCATTTACATATTATTTATAAATTTTTTAGTCAACAACATAGACATTAAAATTGTTCCTATATTGATCATTAATCTAGATATATCCAGTTAACGGTTAGAATTAGGACATGCCTAATACCTACTCCATTACAATATATGAACACTATAAATTTACAATTATTCCATTTGGACTTACCATTTCCCCATATATATTCATAGATCTCATTAATAGTCATCGAATATTGCCATGATCATTTTTTAGTATTAATAGTTGAAAAACTTAAACATTCCATGAAAAATGAACAAATGGAAGTGTCATAGATTAAAATAATTCACCTTGATGATTCAGCTCCGATTCCGTGATAGTGTCAGATTATGAGCCAGTTCCTCCCCCTACAGGGGAGGGACCTCCGACGTCCTTCATGGGAGCATAATCCTTCTCACCCATCTCTATACCGAATCTTCTCCCCTATTTCCCTGAAGTTATTTGTTCCCAAAGGAACCTGATCTGTATGAGGGATTCTCTAATCTCCTGATTTAGGTTTTGGAGTTCAATGAGGCTTCTTCCCTCCTTATCCAAACTTTTATTTCTTGCTTCTCACAAAGAAGGAATTCAGTCGACTCCTTTTATAGAATATTATTCGGTTCTTAGGAATTGAAGGAGAGGGAATCAATGGGTTTTATCAACTCCAAAAACCTTATGATTCGATTCATCTCTAAGGAATACATAATTAAATCATAGTCTATTTCTCCCCACGAATGAAACAAATACCATTTCTACTTATTCAGATGGACATATGACTTTCATATAAAGCAAGACTCACCTTCAGTAGAGATTTGGGTAATCTTCCATAATCTCCCTCTTCCATTTCAAAATACTTAAATTAACAATATGTTCAGAAACCTAGAGGGAATATACCAATGTTATGATAGCCAAACCAAAGTCTTCTATCATCCATATAATCCTCTCACTTGTGTAGAGGATGATAATTCAAAAGTGCCTACTAATTTCATTTGGTTAACAGTTGGATAAGAATTATGATGTAGATTGGAAGTCATTTATGAATCATGGTTTTAATAGTGTTATTCCTGTAACCAAATGGGTCACTCGATGGAGGTATGTATGTATGGTTCTAGAAAAACTGATAAATCTAAGGGCATGAGCATGGGTGGTAGTAGAAATCTAGAGAAGAGATTTGTGGATGGCTCGTCTAGTCATAGGAATGTTGGTGTGGATTTTAATTTGAACTCAACCAAGGTTTTGCAATATGGTTCGTGAAAAGGAAATCCACAAGTTGTAGATATATTCAGTCGATTGAGAATGGATCTGGGTAACGCTTGGATTCCTGTGCATTCTTTACCAGTGAAAATGGGGTCAGAGGTTGAGATAAATGAGAGCAGTTTGCACCCACCTCTTGAGGCCTCCCATGGGGTTAATGGGAATAACCCTGATGGGGAACTATTAAAGGTGGATGAGGGAGGTCGTAAAACTCCCTCAGGTCCTTAATATTCTAAGGCGGTGTGCTTAAAAAGTGATATCAATTATATTATCCAGGAAGAGACTCATAAGGACCCCACTACAGGTTTCAAGGACCTGGAACAAGTTTCAACAGGTAAGACCTTGTTCAAGATAATCTAGGTGGATGTTCTTATGATGGGTAACTGTTTTGAGCTTCTATTGTATAATGATCTGGTCATGGTTTCTAAAAATCTAGTTTGAATCTACTTGGATGAGCATGAGGTGAACGGGTCCAGTGATGAATGTTATAGCCCATATGTAGGTGACATAGAGGATGAGGCTTAAGGAAGTAGGAATCCAAGCCCGTGGAGATGTAAAAGTATGAGGGGGTGACCGTAAAGTAAGGATAAACTACTCACATTTATCTTTACCTATGTAGACCAGATATTCGAAGAAGATAAAGGCCAAGAAATTAGACATTTCCCTCGACCCCACCAAGTCGGATTTCCATCATCGGAGGTCTGATGCTATGATTTAACACTCTTTGGAACTTCTTATGAGCTCGAAAGAGGTTGTTGATGAATCTTTTATGAAAATTAATGCTACTACAAAAGAGTCTAAAAGAATGATGGAAAGGGTTATAAGGGATCTTGTTAATAAGGAGGAGTGCAACTGGATTGATAAATAGGACCATATTCAAATACGATGATTCAACAATAGGAAAATCAACATAGAGGACTACATGCAGTCTTGGGACAAGCTGGATTTTTAGTTCAAATATCTTTTGTTGATGGAAATATACACTCATGTAAATACTATCTATTGGAAACTATCTAGGGAGTCTAAAACTGGTAGGTTTCACTTTTACATTAATGGATTCGTATCTTCCTTTTGTGCTTGAACTTATGGATTCTAACTCTTTCCTTAAAAGTGTTTTATAATAATAAAAAAGTTAATTCTCGCTCATTAAAAAAGAAGAGCATGAATATTATTATAGATTTTTTTTGATAAAGGAAAAGTTATATTCCAAATTTAACATGTCTAATTTTTGGAAAAATTAAGTATAATTATTTGTTTGTGTAATTAAAAGTGTGGGAATATTGGTGGATCATTTAAAGATGTAAGGTATAAAACTTTGTCTATTATTAACAATAGTTACTAAAATTTGAAATTTTCTTATATATGATGGATACTATAGATGTTATGTGAGAATTTTTTCACAACTAAAAAATCCAGTAACTTGGATGAAACATAAGGGATGAATGATCATTTGAATTAATTAATGTGAAAAGAATTTCAAGGAACTAAATGGATGTATAATCAGTGAACAAATGTTCAAGAAACCCTATAATGTACAACATTTTTTGATCTATTGTGAAATATAAATTAAGGGATTGGGTGTGAAAAATGATATGGTGGTACCTTATTCCTTGCATCAATTGAGGGTTAATGTCAAAAATTATTCAACTCATGATTTAGACCATGTAGTGGTAAAATTTCCTTTGATGATATAGAGGAATTATCTTTTTTTATTAAAGGTGCGATATATATGTTTATTATAAAATATTAATGTATATATCCACAATCACAAAAAAAATATGTAACAAAGGAGATGATGTGATTTTATTAAAGATAATTATCACTCAATACAATACCACCTTGGAATGGAGATCAAGGTAGATAATGCTTTGAGTTGTGAAGACAATGATGGATTTTCCATTATGGGGATTAAAAGAGACCCAATATATATGGAGAAATATAGGATAGATCTAGAGATCAATATGTATAGAGATAAATCCATTATTTAGCAGATAAATATTCAGCCATACATTTATTTGAATATTAAAGAGTGATATATGTAAGATGTGTATCTACACTTAAAGGTAAGAAATGTCACCAAATTAAACTATTATAGTGATGGAGTAATCATGTTTAGGAACTGATTATATGTCCCATCGTTAAAATAATTTAAGAAAGAGATATTGGATAATGCACATTGCTAATAATTTTCAATTCTAATAGTATAAATATATATTGATATCACAGATATTCTTCCTAGTTTTATAACATGAATAGGGATATTACATTGTATGTATCTCATTGCTTTGTATGTTAGTAAGTTAAGGTTTAATTTAATAAGTCTTATGGGACGATACAACAATTACCCACAACAATATGAAAATAGAAAAAAAATTACTATTTATTTCTTTATAAGACTCCCCAAGACATATAAAGGTAATTCTTCCCTTTTGGTTGTAGTTGATCACCTTACAAAGTCAGTTCAATTTATTAATATCAGAGAATATTTATCAGTTGACCATTTTTAGGCTATATATTAAGGAATTTGTAAGGTTTCATAGAGTAAAACTCGTAATCGTATCTGTAAAACACTGACAATTTAAAATATTTCATTTTTAGTGTAAATTTATTTTTTATTTCTAGTTTTCTTTATACACAACATAATGTTGTCTTACGTTACACACAATAATGAGTTTCGTTGATTTCTTATATGACACACAAGACAAAGATTAAAAGTTTATATAACATTGTAAGACTTTATGATATATTATTTCTTATGTTATATATTCAATAAATTTTCTTCTCATTGATCAAATTGATTTTATAGACATATGATAAGGACAAACCATGTTTTGAAAATAAAAAGTTGTTTTTTCTAAAGGTATTTTTAGCGTCTTTTAATGGTGTAGATTTTTTAAAAATTCATTTTTACCTTTTTTTAAATTATATTTATCAAAATAGACATTATTTTCTAATTTATCATGTTAGAATTATATTATTATTATTCTTTGGTATTTTTCTGAGAAGTTTCCTTTTTTAATGAATAGTGTAAAATACAACATTTTAGTTGAAAATAGTTTCTTTGTTTAAATAATTATTGATCTTAAATTATATTTTTAATTGTTTTTAAACTCACAATAGATATATTATATACATATTATCCTAATTTAGGTAATTATATTCATTTTTATGCCTAATTTAATTATAAAAAACATAATGAACATTAGAACATTTTCAAATTGAAAACCCTTTTTCTTGCTATGTCTGTGAGATTAGTTTTAAATTTTATTTTTCTACTTTTACGAATAGAATTTTCAAAAAAAAAAATATAAATCGTTTAAATAAATATTATATTTATAGTCTAATAAGTTGAAATTATTTTTGTACGAAAAATATTAGTAAAAGTGATTAAAATTAATTATATTGATAAGGTAAAAATTAGTTTACTTGGTAGTTTAATTTTAATATAATAGCTAAGATGGCCTATACACTTGTCAGAAATCTATTTTTTGTGAATATATATAAAATATCCCCACTTGGTTCGAATTTTATGAGTTATTGAGATACTATTCCATGAAATTGACCAATATTATACATTAAGTAATGAAAAATACAAAAAAGGAACTTTCTTTACCATTGACAATTATAAAGCCTTGAGATATGGACTAAACATATTATTATTAGTTATAAATATACATTTTAAATATGAATTATTAGTTTTTATCATAAAAATTACTCATTAATTTTTATACATGAATTATTTTCTTAAAATGCTTGAGAAAGGAAACCATAATGATTATTTAGTTAATTATTAAATAAAATAAATGATACATAAATATTAAAATATAATAAAGTATAATTGATTAGTGTGTTACCATATTTTTTAGATTAATATGTAACATTAAAAAGCTTTAAACTTAATATATTTTAATTAAATATGTTCTTTATATTTATAAATTAATATTAATAAAATAATGTCAAATTTTCTTTTAATATTATTTTATAATAAAAGATATTTTATATAATGATTTAAAATATAATAAAAAATATATAATATTTTATTTTATTTTTACATGTTAATAAATGTAAAATATGGTCTATTAATAGGCCAAATTTTCTCTTATGATAAACATATTGACTCTAGGATAGTAAAAACATTGTTATCAGGGTTCGGGTTAAAGTTGTGTTTTTGCGCGTTACATGCGCTTGTTTTAAAAATTAATTTCTAAAACACATGTGAATTTTTATTTTTTAAAATAAATACCATATTTAAAATTAAGTGGGACTATATTTTCTAATAAATATAATTTTAATTTATAATTAATGGATAAATTAAATAATTTAGTAAATGAGTGACATTAATATAAACCAAAATGGAAAAAGTGGGGAATCATAGATGTTAAGGAACAAAATTGTTAAAATGCACTTATTTTTTTTAGGAAGTTTTTATAAACCATAATTTATTTTAACCTATTATTTTTCTATTTTTGGAATAACATGAGGTAAGTGAGACCTTTCAATAGTGCTTACCTTCTTATATTTACAAGATTATGACACCCCCCACTGTAAAAAGGCATTACCTCTTACCCTTCATCACACATATCAACCTAATTTTTCTCATCCATAACATTCCCAAATAAGATCCCAAAATCCCTCCCCTAATCCTAGAATCCTATATATTTTTTAGAATGTAATCCAAGGAAGTACTTCGGTGAAAACCAAAAGGAGTTACCTGAAAATGAGGTACCATTCTTCAACGATCAGTTTTGTTTTATTTCTTTCTCAAACCATTAAATTATTATTATTTTTTTCTTATATAGAAACATAATCATCATAAATATATTTATATTGTTTTGATATTTTTATTCAACTTACAACTAAACACACATCCATCAATTGGGTAAAGAAATTACTGTTCTTGAGTGCATCGAACAACGGCCTCATGAAGAGATGTCGTTCGTTTTTCCGTGACCACCTCTCATGGTTGGAAATTAGGATGGAAAAAAGATTTTATATAATATATATTATATTAATGTTGTCTTTATACTAATTAATTTTTATATAAAATATACCTTCATTATTTACATTTTGTGGAAATATGATAACATCGTTTAGGGGTGTGTGGACTACCGCCACCTCAAACTGAAGTGATACATTCACACATTACATGGAATCTATTAAATATGGGTTTAATTAAACATAAGTTAAATAAAATAAAAAAATATTATATTCATGGTATATTTAGTTTTATATAATATAATATATTTTTTTATTTATTACCCTTCTCACAAAATAAAAAAAGTGATAATGTGGGTCGAGGACATGTGGACCACCGGCTCGTCAACCTAATGTGATTCATTTTACATCGTAATAATTCTATATATAATTAAATATCATTAAATAGAACATAATTTATTATATAATTATCATTATATAATTATATAATGCTACATTCCTTCTTTCCATAATGATCATTGAAAAATGGGAACGTTACTCATTCATATGTATGACCTACTGTCTCCATGATTGTAACTTTGGTTCATTTTTCAAAACCATCTTCATGGTTGGCTTAAAAAGTATAATTAATGTAAAAATATGTTAATTAATTAATTATTATTATTCTAGATATTTTTATATAATGACCCGTTAGACCATGGTTGACCTACAAATTTATTTTTAACAAATTAACTGAATTTTGTCAAAAAACCTCACATAAATTTAATTGATTAAGTATTTGTATAAAAAATTGTTAAAAGTTAATTTAAATTCATAATAAACTTCATAAATTATATTTTCAATGCAAATAATTAACATATGGTTATTATTTAAGAATATAATGAATCGACTGAAATGTCAGACTCAAGGTAAGTGATTTTTGTCTCACTTTTTCTTCAGTGAGGCATCAACCCTCTTCACCACTTATTTCTTTTGTAAGGTGTATATTATAACAAATTGTTATTTAATATCATTATTAACTCATATTTCTTGGTATTATAATTTTAAATTTTAGTTATCTCATTCAAGGGGTATGATTTGACAATTTCCAATTGGTAAAATTTATCATTGAAATTTCAATTCATTTTGTGATTGTTGAATTTCTCTTGATACAATCACTTTATTGTAAGAATTTTTCTTTGAAATTATATTTATTTTAATATCCATATTATTTTATGATTTATATGATTGTTTCTTATACCTTATTCCATATTTACATGCAGTTTTCACTTTAAATGTTATTTTATTTATTAGGGAAATGTTGATAAATTTGAATCCTTCACTAAATACAAATATTTGATAGGGAATATTATTATTATTTAAATTGATTTATAAATATATGAGAGATGTTTTAGACCTAAATAATATAGGTTGGTGACTGATTAATGCAAGACCCTCGATGGATCTGTAGTCTCATGGGATGAAATAAGTTGGAGAAAACTCTTCGTATTTGTTTCCAAGAAGTTTTAAATTGTATGGTGGTTAGACCGTGAAAAAAACAAGAAGGATCTATACGCAAATACTTATATTGTATTGAGGATATATATTGATAGTAATTATCTTGAGTACAAATCTTTGTAGTGCATATTTGTAAAATTATTCATTCTTTCATTATTTTTATTCCATGTGATTAGTTGATTAGTTATAATATACATGGAAAAGTTTTCAGATCACAAGATTATTTATATTAAATTAATATATAATATTTTTTAGTCCATATTGATTATTAATTATTAATTGATGATATATTCTGATATACATTAACCTTATTAATCATTTGAGATCACCCTTATTTATTTCCTTTCCCCAGGGTTTGAAGATAAATTCTTCGAATGAGTTTCAAGGATTATAACCATTTTATTTTATAATGTATTATGTTTTTTATTCCCAATGTATAATGGGTTCCACATATAAAATCTATTTTTACAAAACATTTTAAATGATCAGTCATTCAGGATTTCATTTCTTTTAATTGTGCTAATGTAATAATGTAATGAGCTAGCTTCGGGCTTCTGGGGTTGGCATGATATAATATCTGATCAATATATAATATTTACCAAGATTTTTTTTGGGAATGTATTAAATAAAAATTTAATATGAAGTTAAACATTAGCATTGTATATCATCATCATCATTTTATTTATTTTATAAAAAAATTAATAATACAAACAAAAAAATACCATTTGGTTTTGTGAATTATGGAGATATAAAATAGTGTAGACCAAGTGTATCCCCTCTTAGTAGGTTTTCCACCACCAAAGTAAGGGTGTTCATGCATGGTAGTAAAATTATATCTATTCTGAGACCTCTATAGAGGTAAGATAATCATTAACCCTGTTACTCTCTCGCCAGGAATATAGGACATTAATGTGATTTCCAATATGGCATGTGAACCTTCTAATGATAAAATAAATTTAATAAAGAGTGGTACCAGCACTGTGAAATGAATCATAGGTAGTTGAGGAGTCTATTTCTACTAATGTCAGGTTAATTCTCCATTAGATGGAAAGTATGAGACTGGTCTGCATCGCCATAAATACATCTAGATGGGAGTTACCATAGCCAAAGTATATACTAATTTCTAAGATAAAAGAACCCTAGGAAACATGAACCACACCACCTCTATACATGTCTCCCATGATACATGGTACATCATTGTTATGTTTGTGACCCAAGGGGTGGGGGTTCCAAAAAAACCATGATTTTGAGTGCCTAGAAGATTAAATCTTTTGGGAGAGTTTCTAATTAGGAGTGATATGAGGGTGGAGGATTCCTCCCAGTTCTAAAAGAGCTTACTAACATCAAACAAGAGGTTTTTGGTAAATATAGATAGAGTTATTTCTAATAAAACACCCCCTTTAAATAATGTTGAGTTCCATGCCCTCCATATTCACTAGAACCCTGCTAACATAAAAATATCTCTACCTTTATTATCAAGTCTAGAAATTGTCACACCCTATAACTGATACTAGATAAAAGGAAGTTCCATTAACTCTTATGAGAATAATGCAATGAAATAACCAAAGGAGGACTAAACCAAAAAATCCTACCACCATCAAAGATAATGTGGTCCAAGGACTCCTCCTGGTGATCTCTGAAACATGAGCATATTGAGACCAAGTTGATGTCTACTCTTTTATTATTCTCATCAATAGATAATTCCAATTTATTTATTGTCCATACATGGAAGTTATATTTCATAGGTACCTCCTATCAACATAGAACCTCCCCCGGTTATCAAAAATCCCCGATGAGTTCTTCACCCTTTGGAAATTATTTATAGAAAAGGAACCCAATGTAGATTCAGGGAAAACACATTTTTTGAATATTTTTTAATTCAATAAGATAAAACTCATATATCTCATTATTTTCATTAATGGATTTGATAAATCTCGCATGAATGCTTGCATTTCTGAAGGTAATATATAGAATAGTGAACCCCAAGAGTCTAATATTGGATCTAACCCAATTTTGATTTCAAAAAGATATTTAACCCCTCCCCACAAACCTAGGGAGGTGTTTTCCTAAGTACATGTACACACGAACAGAGAAAACACAATAAAAAAGTGAAAAGTGGGAATAAGTAAAAGATTCAACACTATTATATATATATATACCAAAAACATGCATCAACCACTGAATAGTACAAGCACAATAGAGTAAACTAATAGGGAAAGGGGAAAAATACACGCTCAACAAAAAACTATGTCACAAACTGAAAATAAATGGAAAATTAAAATAAGGCTAAGAGATCCCCACTATTTTATCCCAAGATACAGCCACTATACATGGTCTAGGAACATGTATCAATAAGATCTTATGAATTCACAATCAACCTGTCTGCCATCTACATAATTCATGACACATGCGGGAAATTTCCACAACGATTTAAGTATAAAATACTCAGTTGGATTCCCTAAAAAGTATAAGGTGGATCATTAAGAGATACACTAAATAGGAAAACAACATATTAAACAATGTACTATAAAATATTTTAACTCAACCTGATAAGAGAGTGATATAGAATCATCCAAACAAAAGGATCTAGAATTGATGATAAGATGATCTTCTCATTTAGTATTCTCTACTTATAGTAGGAGAGTAGACTCATCCAACCACAAGAATCAAGATATGGAAGTCATGTGGTGTAACCCACACATCTTTAACTCTCCTAGAAGGAGAGTAACAAAAACCCAAGGAGTGTGTACTAAAATAGAATATATATATATATATATATGATCAAAGAAGACCGAAAGATAGAGTAATGGGATCTTAATCTCACATCTCATCCCTAGAAGATGAATCACCATCAGTTCCAATGTAAAGTCTATCTATGATTCCTGGAATCCCACAAGTCTTCCCTAAACATGTGAGTAAAAGGGCTCAACCAACACACCTTGATATTATCTTCTTTGGGTGGAACTGAATCACCCACATGGGTTTACATCACATCACAAGGATAAATGTTGGTGGGGAAAGCATCCCTCTTTTTCATGAGTCCAAAGTTATGTCAATCAATGAATCATAACTAATCTAGATAGTCTAGAGGTAATTTCTCAATGTTGAGGAACCATAGCCAACCCAGTAGGAGGGTGCCACTCTAGTGTCATTGAGGACCCTTCCCATCATGGACAGAGGGTACCACTCATAATAGGTTGAGGAACCATTCCCAAAATGTCCAGGGAGTTCCACTCTAGTGTCATCAAGGACCCATGCCTAGCTTAATTATAGGGGACAACTCAAAATAGGTTGGGGACCCATTCCCATCCTAGTTGGAGGGTTCCACTCTAGTCATCAGGGATCCGAACCCTAGTACATTAGGGGGTGAACCCCCAGAATCCAACATGGACCCAAATCATAGCCCTGTTGAATGGTATATATTGGATGGTTCTTCTCACCATGTAGTAACAGAGGACTTGAAATTGTGCTGATGGGGGTCAATATTCTATTCATCGCGGTTTTGCACCCATGTACGTTAGGGGGGTCATCACCTGGAAAGAATCCTATGGTGATTCTTCCTGGTGATAGTCTTCATCGAGCATCACCTCAGATTGGCATCATTCCTAGAAATATAGAAATATTCTAAAGTCATACGTGGAAAAAACTAGATCCCTACATCATTCCCTCCTTCATTATTATCAACCCTGAAATGCAAAATGGGGAAACTATTCGGGATACCGAATCCACACCCGGATCTCCCTCTCCCATCGAAATTCATGAAAGTTTCCATGCTACCAAAAAATTAAATCAAATGGATGATACATAAACATATAGTCCACTCCTATTTGTGGCATGTGTATGATCATGAAAAAAATTTACCAACTGTGACATGTAGGAAATGTCGTGCACCCGCTCCCGCTATGTGGGTTGTCCCAGGTGGTAGGAAACCACACCAACCCTCTTCATAATCTTGAATGGATTGAAGAACTTTTAGGATAGAATTCCTCTCCAACCAAAAAACAACATGAAGTCCCTTAACATATCCACCAACACATGGATAGTGTGCTCGATCTGCACATCGAACTGGGAGTGAAAGGTTATACACATTCACAGCTAGTTTCCAAATGTCTCCAGTAGTCCTCTCCACAATCAGTACCTAAACTGCATGTCACGACCAGATATAATCATCGAGGGTACATCATGAAGGATGATGATATCCCGTAGATACAAATTCCAAAAACTCTCCACCAATTTCTAGTCCATGATTGCATGGAAGTAGGCTTACTTTGTGAGTATGTCTAATATTACCCAGATGGTGTCACGTCCCTTCTGTTTTCATGGAAGACATGTGACTAAGACCATGGATATGTCATCCCATTTCAACCCTGGGATCTCAGTAGAATGCAACAAACCCACCGGAACCTGGTACTCTGTTTTCACCTACTTACAGTTGAGGAATCATGATAATAACTCAACTATGCTTTGCCTCATGTCGGATCACCAAAACCACCACTGAATATCCTAATACATCTTCCTCACACTGGGATTTATAGCTAATGGAGTAGTGTGGAACTCATCCATAACCAACTCCCACATAACGAATGAAACCATTTTCCCCATGGAACTAGATATTGTGATTCACTCATTCATAAAAACTATCCGATGTGTCACCAGTGGATATATGATAATAAAAGATCTCATAATCGATGTCTCTTTACCATAACTCTCTCTCATGCTCGAGATGAAAAGGAGTTCACACCATCGGATGAAGAAAAACAATACCCTCCTACTCCACCAGGATTAGTTGTAAGGAAGCTAACTACTCTAAATCTTCTCACACTAGGAGAGCCTAAGATTTAATGATAAGGGAATCTGATACAATGTTCCCTTTTACGAAAGTATTGACTATCTTGATCCATAGTCCTATAGTAACTTCAACCAGTGTTTCACCCTCATGTTCAAGTCTCTCTATGTGGATACATACCTGAAACTCTAGTGGTCTAAGTAAACCACAAAGCGCTCTCCCATAAATTAGTGTCTCCACATTCGTATGGAGAAGACTACTACTGTCAACACCAAGTTGTGAGTTGTGTAGTTCTTTTAATGGGGTCTCAATCACCTCAACCTGTATTGGAATATAGATCACCCAAAGGTAACCACAAGTAAGGTAGTTGAGTAAACTCATTCAACTACAAAAAGATAGACAAGGAAAACATGTGTCATACCCTAAGTGTCTTGGGCTCTCTTATAAGGAGATTAAACCCAAACCAAACACTTCGCCACACCCACTAGTGGAATCCCATGAAAAATGAGGTATAGTGGGAAAAATACATTGGCAATGCTAGGACCTACTCTAACATTCCACTACACAACCCTTCTATGAATTCAAAAGTCAGTGGGACTCATACAGAACACCTCCACACTATCCTCTTAAGTCGGAACTGATTCTCCCTCATAGTTTTTTCTCACATCACAAATACATGTCTTGTTGGGAGAATGACCCCTCTTCCTCGTTTATTCAAAGATACATCGAACAACACCAATATAGGGTTACACAAATACACTTTTTTCCCTGGTAAAACTTCATTAAAGAAGAAGGGAGGGAAGATTACCTCACATAATTCCTAACATGTTCTATTTCAAAACGTAGCAATGAAAAATGGTTTACCTCTTATCATCTCAAGCACTACAGGATTGTAGACATCCAAAAAGGGCAGTTATCAGTGGCCCCATCTGCCAACTCCCCAAGCTTGACGTGGGACGCTTGATGGTAGTGGTGGAAGAACCACATAACATCTTCCATCACCTATATCTCTTCTTTCTCCTCTACCAAGAAAGCATCCCCTAAGACCACAAGGTACCCTACTGGGGGATCCATGTCCACAGTTCTATCTCTACCATAGAGTTCCATCTGCTACATTCATGGGATGTTAAGTATGTCTAGTCAATAATTATCATTCCATGTGACCTCTCCCATAACAAGCATAGTACTGGACCTCCACAGTCTAACATGGTGATTTTCACTATCCCATATTATGTGCCTGAGCCTGATCATTGGTTGACCTCCTAAATTGAGCTCGTGCCAACTGAAACCTTCTATATACCACTGATGTGTCAGTTCTATTTATCCCACTACCAAAACTAGATATCTTGAATCCTCTAATATAAAGGTCACTATCACTAGTTCTCGCACCATCACCCCAACGTAGGTGTGGATGCACATGGGTGCTTGCTGGTACAGAGCTTCCTGCAAATTCCCTACTCTATCTTTTGTGATCGAATGTAGCCATTGTGGATCATGTCTAGAGTGTACCAAGTATTTAATTCAAACCTATCCACGTACAATTCCACCATAATCCCTCTATAATAATGCTCCATAATCTCTTTAATTCAAAAAAAAAAGCGTAAGAATGAGGGGTATTACTCCTCACAGAACATCTATTGGAAGTCTTATGATGGGAGTTCTAACTCATTGTGCATCAGAGTAACCCAATTCCACAAATATCTAGGCATTATACAGAAAATATTGGTTTCCAAAACCATCATATTTATCATTGGTTTCTGAACAAGATTGAATAGGTGGCCAACTGACTACATCTAATCATCTGTTGCCTGAGGATCTGGCTCACCATGGAACCTCAACAGTCCCTAGTGCAACAACTCATAGAGTGCGCTCAGCCTGCGTACATCACCAGACTACTCGGATAGTATTAAATAATACTTAAAAGGTTATGTTGTTTCTACATTTCCACCTAGTGGAAGGTGATCACATGATGGGCCCTGAACTAAGTTTAATTGATCACATGGTTTTCGTCATAAACCAGATCCAGTATCATGGCTGGCTTTCATCAAAGAGGTATGTTGAATTTTATCAATGAGTATTGTTGTCAAATGAGAATATATATATATATATATATATTGATAACCATAATGGATATATTACTCAAGAAATAAATTCAAAGAATCAATCCTATATGATTCATGTACCCTTGATCCTTGAAAAAAAATGTCTCTGCATGCAGAGTCGACATGTAGTTAATCTGTGCCCTAGTGAATGGTTATGTTGGACACTAAAACATCATTGGAATCCCTATCCTGATAACTAAATTCTATATACTTGACATTATTTCCCTAAATCCCATCCAATACCTTTTTATGGAATGATCAAACAACATACCAAGGAACGAACCACCTCTAATACCAATCTGGCATGACCTGACCCAAGTCAGGGCTCGATCCGCAACTACTCCAAGCCCACCTCCATAGTCCAAGGGGTGGAAAAAAGATATAAAGGTAAAAAAATTCAAGGATTTAATTTTTTAAGTACATACACACACACACACACACACAACCAAAACGATGAAAAAGATAAAATGGGGAAGATGTAAAAGATACAACATGGATATATATATACCACATACATGAATAAGCCTATAAACAGTAAAATAGCATTAGTGTAAATTGTGTGGTAAAGGAAAAAAATAAAAGCCTAACCAGAAAAGTGTATGAGCCTGATAGAAAAAGAGAAAAGGTAAAATAAAGCTAAGAGATCCCCACTCCTAGATCCCAAGCTATGATAGCCATTTGTGGTCCAAGTATTTGTATCCCTATGTTCCTATAGAGTCATGTTCAACCTTTCTATCATCTTCATAAGAAATTAAACATCTGAGAGATGCCCATGCAGGGGTGAGTATAATAATACTCAGTAGCCCCCCCAAAAAGGTGAAGGGGGTATTAAGAGATACACTAAAGAGGATAAGAACAGATTGAACAAGGTATAGTAAAAGAGTTCAGATCAACCCAACATGATAGTAAAGTAGACTCATCCAAACAAAATGAGATATAAATGGCGAGAAGATTAAATTATCATCGAGTCTTCACTACACATAGTAGGATTGTAGACTTGTCCAACCACGAGAATCTTGACACAGAAAGCATATGGCATACCCCATGCAACATATCCTCTCCTAGAAGGAGGGAAACTAAAACCCAAGGAGTGGGTACTAAAATAATATATATATATATATACTCAGAAAAATAATCCCAAAAAAGAGAGTAAGGGGGTCTTCATCTCACATATGAATGGTATAAAATGTGTCGCCAACATTTCCAAGGTAAATTTTATCTATGATTCCCTAAATCCCACACATCTTCTATGAACATGAATGTAAATGGGGCTAAATTACGACACATTGATAATTTATTCTTTGGGTGGAACTGACTGACCCACATGGTTTTAGGTGTTGTTTCAAGGATGCATCATGGTGGGGAAAGCGTCCCTCATTCTCATGAGTCCAAAGGTATGTAAAACCATGTCTCTTCAATGATCCTCATAGTTGAGAGGTCGTGTCTCAAGGTTGAGGACCCAAGCCCAGTTCACTTGGAGGGTGTCACTCTAGTGTTGTAGAGGACCCATTCTGGGATCAACTGGAGGGTTCTACTCTGAATAGGTTGAGGACCCATTCCAATCCTGGCAAGAGGGAACCACTCGGAATAAGTTAAGGACCCATGCCCGACCTGGAAGAAGGGTGACAAGCTAGTCATCAGGGATCTAAAACCTAGTTCATCAGGGGGATCAACACTCAGAAGTCTAGGTGGGACACACAACCCATACCTACTGAAGGGTATATGAAACATGGTACTTCTCATTATGTAGCTATAGAGTACCTACACCCATGCTGATGGGGGTCAACACTCTAGTCATCATGGATCCACACCCTTGTATGTTAGGGGGATCATAACTCAGAAATAAGCCTCTGGTGATTCCTCCTAGTCACTGCTGTCATTGATCATCACCTATGAAAGGAGTTACACCCATAACATCTCCCAATGTATATCAAAATCCACTTTGGAGGCACCATCAGGTTCTACATGGAAAACCCCTCCGGAAATGCTACTCACGGGAAAAAATCCTAGTCCAAAAGGATATATGGGAGATAGAATATTTATTAAGTGGTACACAGTGTGTATGGGGACCACATGATGTGTGACCCCACCTCATATCCTATTTTTGTTCCTATCCATTATGAAGTACTAAAGTGAAAACATGTACCCCTAGGCATGACAATGTATAATAAGAGTACATGGAACCTCTATCTAAATGGATGATGATCACACGAGGCTCGCAATTTTTCTAACGGTCCAAAAACATATTTTAACTCACATTCATCCTTAATTGGACCTGGATAATGAAATGGATCACACCACAATGATTCAGGTAGAAGCTTTCCCATGATCGACTATTCATTCACCAGAATCGGACACCCAATGAAAAAACTGCATCTCTCAGCATAATACATGAAAGGTGCTTCATGGGTCCCATGCCTCATTCCCAAAATAAGTAATACAGATCACACCATTGCAATCCTCATGAAAAAAGAACATGATTAACTATTTATTAATAAAAATAAGTCACCAAGTGAAAAAAACTACATCTCATTACAACATTCCCCATTTGGGCTTTGTGGGGCTCGTACTGCAATAACTTTTTCTATAAAATACATACGATGAAAAAATTTATGTCTCATATAGTGAAAACACCACAATATAGAACCAAATATGGCCTCATATTTATGATATGGCCAACCATTTGAGATTTATCACATTTCCTTCACTTGCGTATTATAAAATATACTTCATATTTTTAGAAAAATAATTCCAAGCACACCAGGCCCTGTAATCCCACACCTTTTCAACACCTAACACTATAAATATATATAAATATTACAAAGTATTTCATGTAAAAAAGGGTATCTACACTCAAGGAACCCACATAATCCTTTGTAAATCTCCTTCGATGCATTCCCAAGAAGTTGGTTCAAGAACACTCTTGCCTATCCGAGCAACTACTTGATATATATAAGTTTGTATCCCCTTGGTTAATTATTTGACCAATCCGGTTATATTAATAATCAATAACATTATTAATACCACATATATATATATATATATATATCTTTTTGGAATTTATATTTATAATAGTATCATTTTAAAACATAATATGGGAGATACAATGAGACTATAATATACACCATAATAGAAGGATATTACCCATCACAATGCTCCTGTTGATAAGCCATCTAAATACATATTGGGTGAGAATGAAGATACTTTATGATAATGGGTCTCCCAATCTTAATCATTGAGATTATTTGAAGAATACATGATTCATACCCACGAAAAATATTGAAAACCATAAGGAACTAACACACCAAAATATGACATCCAAGGCCAAGTAGGAGAAACCCCTAATTGATAACACCATGATGATGAAATTACACTCAACTCTATCATAATTAATTTCTATATCTATATCTATTTCTATGTTAGATCCACAAGAATTAAGATTATTACCACTAAAAATTTTCTAGGTCAATGTTGTCACCCCTTGGATCGACCATTCCTTAATGAACCCATGTTTCTTGTTAGATATACACCATGGGAGATGAATAGGGATCCATCTATAAATAACACTATACAACACATTATATGGATAATTTTTCATGCTTATAGGTCTTTAATGATGGATAGATGAAGGAAAATTTCTATTCGGAATGAGGACTAGGGTACTGGCACAATCTAACTAAGGGATACATCAACCCTAGAAGAAGTCATGCACATACTTCATAAAGTTACTCTTAACTAAATTCTATGATTCCTTATAGAAAGATATTGGTAATCCTTTCATGTCAGATTTTCTACTAGGGTTATGAAAGTTTATAACCTCCTAAATATCCTTCTCACACATCATGGCTTAATATAAGTCTATATTAAGACTATATACAGTGTGAGGGTTCACATTAAGTATTTGATTAAGCCCCCTTGTATACCCATTAGGCATGCATGTATTATGACCTTCTCTAAGTGTATAGAAGTGGGATTCAGCCAGGTCATCCAACATGCGTCAATTGTAAATGTTGGATCTATCCAACAGAATTATTTTTGGGATTACTATATGAACTTTATCCTTAATACATGCAAGGAAGAATTCTATATTATGGTCTCCTTGATGAAGCCATTTTATTATAGAGTGTTCTCATTCCAACCATTCATGTATAAGGAACATTTCTTCTAGGAAAACCTTTTGGTTGTCAAGTTCACCACAAAAGATACCATTCCATTCCAAATCAAGACTGGATTCCAGGCTCTTGATGTCTAACTTCACCACAACCATGTCCCTAAATCATGAAGGATGGTTAATTATCAATAATATAATATTATATTTGATGCATATTAACTTATTATGAAGGAAAGATCATGAAATCTCCTATATATTCTTGTTCAACTAGTCATTCACCACTTGATATCGTAGAACCTCAGTCTGCAGGTTAGAGAAAGGGAATCACCCACCTCGCTCAGACCTATGAGGTAAGGAAACTAGAAAAGGAGAGCGGATATAGAGAATAATAATGAGATGATTCACCTTAGAATTTTGGTAGGTGGATATAGTGTTTTCATTACAATCACATCAATCTAATAGGTTCCAAGAGAGGGGGACCCCTTTTTGTTATTGCACCAATTAATGAAGACCTGAGAGAATCACATGTCCCTTATTCCACTACAGACCATTAGCTGAATGAAATCCCCATTGTCCATACGAGGGATGTACCCTCTTGCTTTCTTTTGAATAAGATTTTTGAAAGTGTTAAAATAAATTTCCACGAACCATTTAATCTCCCTTGAATCAAATTATCCAAGCCCTTTCATTAGGGATTTCCTTTTTTTAAAATCCCTAGCTACCATTAATAAATGAGATGAAAGAGTAGTGTACGCCTGAAGTAACCTTCATGGTAATGAACTAGTAAATCATATTAATCAATTAAAAAAAGGTATTATAATGCTAAAAGATCGAAATTCATTTGTTTTAAGTGTTTTAATTCATAGGATAATGAATTTTAATTCTTATGAAAACTAAAATATTTTGGAGGAAAATTCATTGGGATCTAGTAATACAACTAGGGAGTCATTATTCTTACAGATTTTTTTAGCAAATAAATAATTTTAAAATAAATCCCCTAGGCCTCAAGCATTCCAAAAAATTAATGAAGAAATTTGATAGCTCAACATCTAGATTTAGTCCAAGACAGATTGGAACCTTTCAACTGAGAAGGAGAAGGAAAACACTCACATAGTATTTTGTATTTAGATCTTGTACATAATTTTTTTTATCATAAGTGATGATATCATTATAGAAGGTGATAGAGGATCATAGATATAGTATTTAAAACTACCCCAAACCCTTGATGAACGAAAGATATTAGGACCTGGTCAGGTAGAGGAAATGGTAGAAAAATTTAGAGCCATTAAATAGTACATTAATGCTACTCGGATCAGTCGATACTTTTTTCCTTCTAGATTATTTATCGAGTAGGTATATTTGAAAATTTCATATGGATTCCACTGAACATATAACATGTTCATGATGTGTTTCATGAATCTATTTTAAGAATTACATACATGATGGTCCACATGTACTTAACTCAAAGGTTATACAACTAGTGAATGGTCTTTTTTATGGAATAACTTTTATAAATCTTTGAATATATGTACATAGTTTCATGGACAAATACCACTCACCAGGTTAAGGATCTCTAGATAAATCCTAAATTCAAGGAATCTGCATGGGAAACCAATAAGGTAATAGGGAGAATATATATTCATTTTTATCTTCATAGTAATAAAATTTTGAGGCCAAAATACTTATAAGGGGTTATAGTGTTACACCTTTAGATTTTATAATATATTTTACATTAATAAATTCAATGTTCTTGATGGATTATGATGCACTAAAAATTGAAAATAAGTGAATATTTCCTTTATAAAATAATCATATTAAATAAAATAATATATATTTAAGAAAAAATGATAAGATTCACATAATAAAATTCAATAAATAATTCATAAATAGAATGTAATGTTATTATAGTAATTCATGGTGGAATTGAAATTTTTTTTGCAAACATTATTTTATAAATTTTATTTAATATGTATTTTCTTTTATTTTTAGTATTAAAATAATGAAAAATTATTTTTACACAAGGTTAAAAATAAGTGGTTATTAATAAATTGTTTATCTAATGTATAAAAATGAAAAAAATTATAGGTAAAAATAGTTATTTTAAAAAAACAAATTTATGTGCGTAATTTATTTATGTATTAATAAATTAAATTAATAAATATTTATGAATTACATTAATAAAATTTCAAGATAAAATATTAAATAAAATTAATTTTAATATAATGTTTATTACTCAGTGATGAATCAATATAAAATCAATTTTCGTCATAAAAATACATTAAAAAAATGGTATTCATGTGTTCACTGTATGGATTTTAGGTTAATTTAAAAATCCTATAGGAATTGAGTATTTAAAAACGGATTATATATTTGGAATTTGAATAATAAATATTATTTAATAATATTAACTTAATATATATCTTTAATCGATAGTTATTGTGGTGAAGATGTTGTCACCACAGTAAAAGTTAAACAGGTTAACAATGGGGAAAACAAAGATATATTTCTTTAATTATCACTAAAAACTCAAAATATATGTTTTTAGTGTATTTAAACTTTTAATTTTCATAAATTAAAAATTATTTCTATTTTTTCCAATTTCATGAGAAAATAAATTTATATAATTTTTAAAACTCTGAATATTTATAAGGGTACTATTACCCTCACTTATAAAATAGAACATCATCTTATCACCTCCTCACAAGTGTTGTGTAATCTATACCACACAATAATAGACAAAATATAGTATTAATTTTCCTCCCCATATACTATATTTAATATTCTCACCAAATTATCATCCTAATAAATTTTAAGGTGTAATACAAACTAAGATACTCAAAGAATATGTTATCTTCTTTAACTGAGTTCTTTCATGTTTATTTCTTGTTACACCTCATCCAAATATTCTAGAACCATGTTAATATAATTACATAAGTATAATTATTATAATAATTTTTTATATTAATTTTATAACCACTTCATATGTCATTTCCATCCAAAGTAAAATGAATGTTTTTTGTATGCATACGGATGGAATATCATCTGAATGAAGCGACATGTTTCATTTTACATTGGCACTACACATGGATGATTATTTTAATGTATTAAATAAATATATATAATTTTAATGGAATATTTATTATTACGTTTAGATAAATTATTATTTAAATTTCTCTATTTCCATATATTGATAAATAAAAACATCACTTGTGCATTTGTGTGAACTACCCCTCTGTGAAGCGATGTAATTCATTTTTCATTATCACCTTACCTATATTTTTATAAAATATTATTTGAGAAATAAATATTATATTTATGAAATTATTAATATTTTTTGGATGATTAATACATGACTATGATTGATTGGTCAGAATCTACAAACTAAAACATAATTGAAATATTAAATAGTTAAAAACTAGAATATTGATTTTATTAGAAAATTATTAATAAATAGGAAAACATGAAAAGAGATTGAATAATACCTAGTAAAAAAATTATTAAATGGTTCTTATATAGATTTATAATAAATATAAATTTATTATATAGGAGGTTAGGGCATGTATGAATCAAGCCTGGATTTTAGGTAAGGGTTTACATTTCAATCTTATTTTTAATTGGGATTCATAATGTTTAAATGCCTATTAGGGAAATAGTATTCTATATATCACACTAAAACCATATAAATTTTCTTCTCATATTGTTATTTCTCAATTTTTCATGTATTATTTCTATTTTCAACCTCTTTCGTGGTCAAAATTACCAAAGTAATTTTTTTAAAAAAACCAATATCATTTATCATTTATGGTCAAGAATATTTTTCATTCATATCCATTTTATTTAAATATTTTTATAAATTTTATTTTTTTAATATAAAATTATTGTGTAAATAAAATTTTAACCATATTGTTCATTCATTTTCAGTGTTTTTAATGTTATCATTTATAATGTTTTATGGGTAGGTTATATTTGGATTTTAACAAAACTATAGTATGAATATTTGTTAAAATTTACTGAATAAATAGATTTTTACCCTATAATGAATATTATTTATCTTTATTGTTAATTTACAGGTTTATTTAGTTTTATAAATAAGAAATAATTCAAATTTTGTGGGTAATTTTTAAATTTTTTAAAAAGTTATCATCAAATTAGGATGTTTCCTACGACTTTTCAGATTGTATTTCGAATGATTTCTTAGAATTATTTTTAATTTATGTCAATAAACATTAAGGAATCCTATTATTAACTAGGGATATGATATAATGATCCATTGAATTTATTTCTTTGAATTTATTATGTTTATTATTTTTCAAGGATGTTTTCAAGAAACCCATATCTTTATCAAGGGCTAATACATCTATGATGAAAAGATCAAATTTTTGTGATCTTGTAAAACATATGTAGGTAATTTTTATTATGTGATATTTGGGATAAAAATTATATATCTATCCAATTAATTTGTTTAATAATGATGTCACATGAGATAATATGAAAATAATGTTGAGTGAACTTAATCTAATTTGAGACTCTATCCATGATGAATGAAAAGAGAATTAGGTGAAAAAATACACTATGTAAATATATCAAACAAAACATCATTTTATTGAAAGTGATCCCTAAATAATAAAATTATTATTTTTCTTGTGATTCAGGCAAACTCCTATGATATTTTCTTATTCTTATAATATGTCATGATGTATCATGGTGAATTATTGATTATTTCGAACACTTATAACTCACTTATTTTTTTATGAAAATGTTTTACACAATGAATCATGATATTTGGTCATTAAATTATTGGGTATGAATTCCTAAATTATTATCATGCCCTCATTCCATTTGATTATCACTTATTATACTCTATTTCTTTCTCTCATGTTCACTTGTACTAAGTATCTGAGATCACCATTTCTTATGTTTTCATTTTCACCAAGATTTGAAGAAAGTTATTAAGTATGATATGTATAATAAGGGTAATATATTATAAGAGCTTTGTTTTATATTAAATATTTATCATAAAATAAGCTTATTATGTATTTATTATCCCAAAACACAAAACCATTATAGTTCTATGGCATGCATTGTTAAATTATATATTTAGATATCATCTAAAATTTTGTTATATTTATTTATGTTATACTCTATAAATCTCAATGAATGTATTTATTAAAGTATTTTAAAATGAAAGGGGTCCCTGAATTATTTATTCAATCATTCCCTAAAGATAGTGTTTCTTGAATGACCAATTTTCTATTCATCCAATCATTAAATTTCTATGATTTTTAACATATATCTTCTTATATTTTTCCTTCATCTTTTGGTAGAGAAGAAAAAACTTGAGTGACCTAATTAAGAGGTTGGAAAACTTTTACATTCCAAGTATCAATCATTTTATAGATAAATTCTATGAATAAAAACCATTGTTATATAGTGTTCCCCAAAATTATATGTTATGGTCAATAATAAATGTAATCATTAATACCAGCTATGTTCAACATTTTCAACTCAGGTAATGTAATGAGTTTCTTTCTTAATGTGGAAGAAAATATCACAGGACTTGTTATTTTTATAAGGAATAGAATTTGATCTTCTTGTCTTCTAAATTACACTTAATCTATACTTTCATTCCATCTTGAAAAGTAACTTGTTATTATTTTTTTATTAGAGGATTTATTTCATTTTAATTGGTAGTATTAAGAACTGGAGCTTGGAACGATGTTAGTTGGAGATTAAAAATCTCTATTTATACCTTTCCATATTTCTTCTCATATGCTGAGTGGACTATCCAATACATGGACTAAAAATGTCAAAGATAAACATGAAATCATTATGTCATTTTAAAAAATCCAAAATTCCTCCAGGATACCTAAAAAGACGAGTAATTTTTGTATCCTATAAAATATATTCTCAATGCATATCTCCTGAAACAACTCTTTTGGGAAAGACATGCTAAAGGAATGATCAATAATTTCCTTCAAGATATGATGTATAAAAACCTATTACTTACACAATGATTGTAGTTTTAGAATTTTTTGATAGATTTCCTCATCTAGGTTGAGATAAATTGATAGAGGAACTATCATTAAAAATTTTCCCAACCTATAATATATACATCTAGTAGATTTTTATACTAGAAAAACATTATTCCATCTAAATTTTTGATGAAGCACATGAGCTTCACTACATCCTACAACTTTGTCATCCCTAAAATATGAATGAACCATGAAATGAAATCCATGAAGTGTGGCTCTAGATATCTTGGGTTATTAAATATTTATAATGTTGGATTTATAATGTTTGGTGGAGTGGGTTAAAATTCGTATTTCGTTTGAACTTCATCAATTATTATCATCATTCCACGATTTACATTTAATAAGTAAAAGATTGAATAAATTAATAATGATTTTATGGTATTAATTCTAGAGATGGTATTTCATTTTAAATGGTTAATGGAGACAAATATGGTCAGTCTATCTATGATAGTGGTTAATACATGACTATTTTTAGACCAGGGTAACTCACCTGAACTAGTACATATTGTTTTATTGTTAGAGGATACTGTTGACAATCACATGATGTCAGGGTTAGGTAAACTTGTTGTCTTAACATCTAATTAGTCATATGGATCCGCTCTTATTATAATGGATGAGAAATTTATTTTTTTAAAAGGGTTCAATAGATAGAGGAAAAATGGATTCATCCTTAGAGTCTCACTTAGTAGAAATTTTTCCTCCTAGTCCATCTATATTAAACACCACAACTAATCTTACTCAACTTCAAACTATGATATATATTCCTCTGTGAAAGGAGGCTTGATTTCTTTAGGTAGTTGGTGGGTTGTGGTTGTATGCGTGCATTTTCTTTTTTTTAATAGAATAATTTCAAATATGTAGTAGGGGTATTTGAGGGAGATCTCATATCGTGATCACACCCTTGATGTTAGATCAGGACAACATTTTATCTTACCTTGGTATTGCCCACATTATTAATAGGTGCATTATCATCATGATATTCTATATTGATTTTATGTAATGTATTAACTACAATGTTTTCATGGACAACATTCACTAACATCAATCTTATAGTATGAATCAAATCTACATCTATGTTAGATTACTACAGATCCATATCATTGTTTTTGTATCCGTTTATGGATAGATCATAATCACACCTCAATATTGAATTAATGGAAATTTTATTGGAATTTTCCCTATAAAGGATTAAATTCCCCCTATATAACTCATATTTAAAGGTATCATAAAATATTTAATGAATTTAAATATTGATTGAATATCCCATAACATCCATTGAATGTTATCCTAGTATAGAGGATGAATCACAAAATATCAGTAATGAAAATTCAAGAAGTTGTTCTTCGATAGATGCTACTAGTTTGAAAAAGGATGCATTTATTAGTGAATATGTATATTTCATATCCAATATCATGAGATACCCCCACTATATATTTAACCCTCATAGTGGTGGTAGTAGAGTTAAAAATTCTATCATCTATTTGGGATGGTTTTTCTTCTATGTTTCTATTGGAACGTTTATTGCATCATTTTTTGGCATTGGATCTCACACTATAGAATAGGTTGGGTTTAGTATTCATTATTTTTATTTATTATAAAAGGTAATTTCTAGTGAAAGTTTTCCAACATTCAAAGAACAAAATTTCCTCAAATTTGATGAATGTTTCACCTTTTTGGAATCTTGATACCAGAGCCTATTGAAAGATCATTACCATCAAGTTTTCTTTTTTTGACCTTTATGGATATTGGGATTTCATTACTATGGAAAATTACAATATGCAGAGCCATGGTATGGGACCTGGCATGTGGTAATGATGTTTCAGGCTTTCATGTCTAAAGAACCTCATTGTCTTTCAAGTGGAGTGAAATGAAAAAGTCAATATTTTCCCAAACCATTGATGTGTATCATAAATGAAATACCATCGATTATCAGGTATAGTATCTTCAAACCATTTGTGTTGTATTTTTCAATTATCCCATGACGTTTTCATGGTTTGGGATTCTGAGCCACTAAAAGGGTAGCTAAATCAACATAGAATCATTTCTCATATAATTCCATGAGATGATCAACATACTTCTCATAATAAATGTGTACATATTTTATAATATTGAGAGTCTCCCATATGTTTTGATGGATATGAGGTATATATTTATCTTTCAATGTTTTGGTAACATCATCCCAAGATATAGAAATGGTCACGAACTTGATATATAACTTATATTTTTCTACTTCCTTCCATAGTATATAAAAATTTTCCTCATAATGGCTGATAGGTTCTTTGACCATATCTGACCATAATGATCATATTCCCACAATTTCATCTACATAGAGATAATAATTTATATAATTAATCATGTCCAATGTTCCTTAATCCAGGGAAGGCACAAATAATGATCATTCCATTGAATATACTATTAGATAGGGGAAACCATTAGATGACGGTGGGTCACTTTATCCTACTAATTTGGGGTTTTCCAATGACAGTTGATATGAGTAAATATTTAAAATAACTAAATTACATAGATAAACTTTAACATAGAGAAACAAGATATTTTTAGGATTAAAATTACAATGACTGTCATAAGGAGGACCTCTATGACTATAAATCTCTTTTTTTGTGAGGAGAAGATCCTTGTTGTTCATATATATTGTCATAGGGATAAATACTTCATCATATGCCCTAGGGAGGATTTCTAGAGCTGTTTTCTTGAACACTATAGGGATTAACTCTATAGTTTCATTATTAGATATCTCTAATATGTGAAAGACCACCATTTTAGTTTTCTACTTATTAAATATTACCAGGAAGTCCTTTTGGTTGATGACAATAGCCTAGTCGATAAGGGGTTGACCTAAATTCCTTTTGAGATATGTATTTTTAGGTTGAAATCAATAATTGGCATCATAGATATGAAATTCATGGGTATTGGATGTTATAACTCTCTGGGGAGGGCCATTAAGGATGTTCTCTCAATGATTTTGAGGAACACCTTTGTAATAAGGACTTTGGGGAGGATCTAAAAGGTACCCTTCTTATGTATGACCATGGGGAGGACCACTATGATTAATTATTTTTTGGTATATCACATGGGGAGGATATCTATCAATGTTATTTTTATCTTTGTAAGGAAGGACTTTATAATTATTGCGATGGGGAGGACCATCAGAGATGTTTTTTCTTCTTAATTTCTTCTATAAGGAGGAACATTGTATTTGAAATTTTTACAGACTTTTGTAAGACCATAATGATAAGTTCTTTCTAGAAGAACTCTAATGATATTATTATATTCCTTTACTAGTGATTGGCTCACTAAACTAGCCATTGGTGTCAGCATAAGTATTATTTGATGCTATTTGTAGGTAGTGATTTGAAATATCAACTAATTCATCATCAATATATACCAGTGGATACTAGGACAAATATTTGTGTAACATCCCATTTTTTGTAATTCTTTGAAAATTATAAAGGAATTGTAATTTTAATTTGGTGGATGGGATGAATTTGGAATTGATCTGTGGAATGTAAAATCATGTTTTTGAGAGAATAAAAGTTTTTTATTATATTTTAGTATATAGAGGTGTTCGAAATTGTTCATATGATTTTTAGGAGTGTATGAATTTAAAAATCAGTTTTTTATAAAACTGGGTGAGGCCTATAGTTGGTGCATGGATAATAGTAACTGTGCGGCTCAACCATTTAGTCCATAATTAGGTGGAGCATGGTTTAGTTAACCATAAAAGTTATCTAGTAAGTCGGGCGAGATGGTATATAACCCTATATTAAGTTGAACAATTATCTTATTGTTTTTAACCATATGTTGCATTCCGAAAAGGGGGTTTTCCTTTTGGGTAGTATCACCATATGAAAAGCGCATGATTTTTCTAATCATGCACCTGAATATTCAATGTGGTGTCCCATGGTATGTGGCACCACAGGGATGGAACACAATTTATCAAACTAGAGATCTCTTTAAATGGGATCAAAATTACCATTTTCTCATCCTCCTTTTAAATTTTTATTTCTTATCCTCCTTCATTAAATTCAAAGTAGGGATACATGGGTTCCTCTCCACTTCTTCCTCCATGGATTTCATGGTTCTCCACAATCCAGACTCAGATTCAACCATCTTTCAACACATTTGTTAGCTCTCAGTAATTCAATGATTCCTCTATCTAATTTTATCAATTTCTCTTCCAGTATTGCATTAGATTTCCTTGTGAGATCATAAGCCCCATGCTTATGGAATTTATCAATTCTTATGATTTATCTTATTATAAATTTAATAAAATGTTGATAATGGCTAATTCAATCATCATAGTCATAATTTATAAGGTCTATATGTTTTACCTTAAAGATTAACATGTTCGAAAGATGTTTCATTATTCCACAAACCAAACATTTCATTTGTTTCCTTTAAAATGATTAAATATTTATATTAAATGATAATACCATGCCTTGATGATCCTTAAGTCCCATAACAAGGTATTTGGTTGATGAACCAAAACTAAACTCCCAATTGAGGTGATTTTAACTAGTTAAATAATGTTATCATTGTTAACATTTTTACCAAACCATCCCTTGGGTTTGTTGAGGTTTCTTCTTGCCAATATAATTCCTTAAATTGGTTATAATAATAGTAATGAATATGTATACTCACTTAGAATTTCATCATTTAAAAATTATGAAATTAATGAGATAAATAAAATGAGTTACTAAATGGTTCATCAGCTTACCATGGCCCTAAAATCATCCATGATGGATTTTTTATAAAGATTTATTGTGAAATTTTATGTTTAATTGAATTACAATTCTCCCCTTATAAAATTATTAAATATGATGCTTGACTAATTTCACATATAAGTGATTTTATAATTGAAAGAAATTAATTGAAATTAGGGTTGGGTAGATCAACTTTGTCCTTAATCCATTTTCTATAAATTTTAATATTCTCACACTTCATCCTAATGGAATAATTTAATTATATCAGAATGGATGCTTCCCACTGACTTTTTTCTTGTTCATAAATGTAATGGCCCAATTTTATAAATTTAATTGAAAAACATTTTGGGGTTCTTTCTTGCACTTGAATTGTATTGTGGTATGTTTAATAATCTAGCCCACTTTATTTCTCATAATTGAGTTGAAATATTATCTAAATATTGATAAACAATTATATATCATGTGTAATTTCAAGGCCCCTTTATATCAAATTAATGTGGCTTTATTACATGATGGGTTTCACGATGAGTTATGAGTTGTCATGGATATTCATGTGGAATATATCTAATTATTGAATTAAGTGATCCTAATTATTTTCTTATGCCATGATCAAAAACTATATTCCTAATATACATTTCCTAGGATGGGGTAATAGGTTGAATGATGGTATATTAATCCCTTGGAAAAAATTTGATTCCAGATACATAATTCCCTGGAAGGGCTCTAGGTTTATTGAATTAAGATACACCTCAAGTGATACACATATTCTGGAAATACAATTCCTCATAATAGATCAAAGGTTTCATGATGTACATATTCATTGAGTGATACTTGCACTCCTAATATGGACTTCCCTTTATGGGATCTTAAGTTAAATGATATTTTCATATGACTTGAGAAATAATGGACTCTGGATAAGGATTGAAAAGGATAGGCTCATATGTTTAATGAGATCATATAACTCCTTCAGTTATACCTATATTATAATATGGAATTACTTAGATAAGATCAAATGTTAAATTAAATTACATTATGCATGATTTCTAAATGGATTAATTAGGTGATAAAATATAAATGAGGTATATCATGTAGAAACTTATATGGTCATCTTGGTATACAGGGATCTCTGGTATCCTAGTCATGGGTCTTGGGACTACATTATCACTATTACATTTTAACTTATTTATAATTTTACACTTTCTTATTTTCCTTACATCATACATGTGATCAGATTTAATCTTCCTTTGGCTAAAGAAGGTATCATTAGTTAGGTTTCATTTGATGAAGTCATGTTGACCAGTTATCACTTATTTATTCACTTACTTATTATTACTACACACTATTTTATTTTACATAGAATATATTATTCATAAGAAATATATGTCATGAATGACTCAGGGGATGCGGTGGATGTGGGTATCAGTGATGGTGTCCCCTTCATGATGGTGGGAGTCGATGCATTCCCCCCTGTGGGGATATATCCACTAATACTTGAGGATTATTCCATCTCTTTCACCCTATTATCTAACCCCTATTTCCTCCAGGCATTCCCACAAATCTCATTTATCCATAATGTCTTAGATCAATTCAATGGTTTTACACAACATTCAATTTTGAACATAGATTTTCCCAAGGCCTCAGCTCTTCGGAATCTGACATTGACTATAGGGTTCCAGCAGTGTCATCCTTCAGTGGATACTTTTGATAGGATTATTTTTGGTTCATGGCATTTTCATGATTGATAAAAATTGTGTCTTCATGACAATAGGAATATAATGATACGATTCGCTTCAGAATAAGACCTGGTTTGGGATTCATCTAGTGCCCCTATAGCTACAATGGTTCATGATTCTATCTATTTAGGTGGAAATATTACTTCCATATGAAGTATGACATACCAAAATGGTGATTTGGGATAGTTTCCCCAAGTTGGCTTTGCCATTTATAAACTCTACTATTATGATAATACTGGGGAAACTAGTTGGTATATATTTGTGCTCCGATAGTATAAATTGGTCAGTTTTCCACCCTTTTTATCCTCAAATTTGTGTGGAAGTTGATGTCTTCAGATCTCCAATGGAGTCTATTTGGAGTTTAGTGTGCGTAGATCATATTCAAGTAGCCTATAATTTTAAAATCATGGTTATAGTTCTTATCTTCTTATGATAAAATGGGTTATGCGTTGACTTACTATATGCATGGATGTAAGAATATGGTTCAAAAGAAGTTGGAAAATATAGGAGGAAGTGGTAAGGAATTGGTGCCTATTGTTGGTGAATGTTTGATAGGGAAAAGTCAGTTGGGTTTTCCCCCATCCCATGTAAGGTGATGGTCTTGTAGCAAAAGATACAAAAGGGAAACCCTTTAGTTTTAGATATCTTTAGTCATTTTACGGTCATACCTGGGAGTCCCATTCCTTCAATGCATGTACCTTTAGGACCAGTGTGTAGTTAGGTGGTATGCATTATTGGTGTTCTTGATTCGTTCAACCTAATTGAGGGATCTCATGATGGGGATATTGAAGGTGGCGGTATAAACTAAGATGTGGAGTCTCAAGTGGATGATGGGGGAGGTGAAAGGACTCACAAGGTAGCCTATTATGCAAACATAGTGATTTTACGGTATAACACCACTAGAATATGGGGTCCTAATATATTGATATTGTTCATGTAGTTGTTTATAATATGTTAAAGTAGGGTGTTCCATCGAGTGGAAAGTGTTAGAGGAAATATATATGGGTGGAAATTTTATCAAGTAACTCCCATGGAAGGAGTTTGCAGCCATTAATCATGGAAACCTATTTGAGGGATGGATGAATAAAGGGTTGGACCAAGAGATTAAAGCAGGCTAGATAGAGAATTACAAGCATGAGAAATGTGTTCTTGAGGAGGATTATAGTGATGAATCTTATGATAATCTCTTAGGAGATAGTGCAGATGTTCTTAAAGGCTGAGGTCATCTTATCCTAAGGTGGATGAAGGTTCATAAAGGGAATAAGAATAGTGCAATGGAATATTCCTATTTACTCCTAACAATGGACACTAGATCCAATAAAAAGTAAAAATACATCTCACTGGAATGTTATACCATGGTTTTTTGATGTTCTTATTAGGCAGATGTTGAAGCTGACCATGTAGTTCCCCTCAAGGGAGTGATTTTTGGGCTTAAATAGAAGGATGTCACAGATTCTGAGTTTTCTTTGGAGTCTCTCATGAATTGTGATGAATAAATAACTATGGAAGCTCTTGAAATTAATTCCACACAATTGGAAAATCATAAAATTATGAGAATACTGATACTTGTCGACATTAACTATAATTCCCCATCATTATATATTACATATTCTTGTGTTAAGTCAGGAATTCACATTGGGGATATTTTTAGGATTATAGTTTTAGATAATTAGTCCATAACTATTGCATAATAGACCCATATATTACATGCATATAGTTACACTTAGTATCCAGTTTTTTACGAAATTAAATCCTTTAAACAAAACATGATATATTTTTCTTGATAAAATTAGTCCTGAATTCTTCCTTTTACTTACCCATCCTAATACCATGTGGAAAAATTTCAAGACTTATGATGAGTATAAAAATCTTAGTAAGGAATAAAAAATAAGGAATATAACTATTTGTCTATGAATCTTTAAAACCCATGAAAACATTTTCACAAAATCATACTATTCAGCCATAAAACTTAAACTACCTATCGTACATCATGTAATCATAATATTCTTAAAAAATCATATAAATCCTAAAACATAAAGGTAACTTATGGAAAACATATCATACATTCATTGTATATTTCCCAGCTGCACAGGGAGTAACCTTCATAGTTACATTTGGAATACCTCTCACAATATATTTCCTAAATCCCTTAGGATAAAGCTTAATGTTTACCTCTGTCACGTTACCCAATACATTGGAGAGCTGTCACAGCCCCCCCCCCCCCCGCAGTTGGTTTATCACATAACCACCTGTAAAATTAAGAAATTACCAATAACGGTAACATAATCATAACACATAAACCATGAATAAATGATAAATAACATTTCCACATTGTAATCATAATATATCATTTAAATATAATGATATAATCAATTCACACTAAAAACACATTTCAAACATTTAAAAAGAATATATTTGAATATATGTGTCCCATAAAACATAGAAAATTGTAAGGGAATTATCATGTTAACACATTAATAACCATATAAATAAATCCGTAAAACAATTTTTAAAACATGGACATTAATGTGAAATATTTCAACGAATAAATATTTATATCATTTAAAACCATTTTTTAGTTAAAGAGTCCCTTAACACTTGAGAAATAACTGAAAATAATAATTAAAGAATGAAATTAAAAAAAACATAGAACATTGTAATAATAAATATATTATTGATATAATATGTCAAAGGGTGTTATATACACCATATAAAATTTAATTGGTGTATAAAAACAAATACGTCTCAATGGAATATAAATTGAGATGAAATACCTTACAAAGATCATATCCTTAGATTAAGGATAAAGAAATTTCATAATTATGTGGGACAGATATAAATACACCCAATATAAATGGATATCTAGTGTAAATAAATCAGAGGTCATTTACAAATATTCTTGTAAATAACAAAACCAATGAAAAGGATATTTAACATAATGAAATAAGATTGAGTTAAGACTTCCCTTACAAAGTTCATATTAATGACTTAAAAATTTATTAATGGGGTTATTATGTGTAGAAATAGTATATCCACACAAAGGTAAGTGCAAATTACAATATAAATAAATATATAGTTATTCCAGACATAATAAAGGCATAATATAATCAACAATGTATGCATAAAACCGAATGAGTGGAAATTGAGTTTAGGAATTCCCTTACATTAAGTCTGACTTGTCTCATTAGTTTAATAAATAAATAAATCCTAAAAATAGGTAAATTTATACTTAATTTGTATCCTTTTTAAATTTTATTATTCTTTTTATATAACTTATTTCTATGTTATATAAATTAGTTAATTATTTGAGTTCATATGAGATGTTTTGTCGATGTTTGGTACATGAGTCAAAAATGAACTTGTTTGGATGCAAATTATCCATGTTTTCATAATTACATAGTATTAATATTGATATTAATGATTTAAATATCATATATATCCATTATATATGTATTTATTATAGACCAAGATATTTGGAGATACAAAATTAAATTTACCATTCATGGAGACGGTAGGTCGTACGTACGCATGAACGCTACTTTCACTTCATTGTCATATTCAAACAATGAAAAATAAACGATACATCGATATATTATAATTATAGTATAATATATCTTTTATATATGTTACAAATCATCATTAACTCTATCCTTTATATGTTCCATGTATGGCATGAATGAGTCGTATCAGTTTGTGGGAGCGGTAGTCCACAGTTCCTCAAATGAAATTATCATATTTAAATATTATGGAAGGAATAAAGGTATGTAAATATAAAAAATAACTAAATAATAGAGAAAATATAAATATAATATAAATAATTTATAAATATATTTCCATCATAATGGCCACTATGATAGGAGGTAGGAGAAAATTGATCAAACACCGTTTCGTGAGGTAGTAGTTCACCATACACCGAAACAGTATGTTCTATATCCATTAGAAGGAGGTGTGTGAATGTGTAGCTATAAAAATTAGAATAAAAAAATCATGATATATTTATTATAATTTTTTTATAAAAAAAGTGAATGAATTTTTTTATGGGTTTGGATAAGGAAAATAAATGAAATGAGCTTAAGAGAAGATGCTACCTCTAAATCGGGTAACTCCTTTTGATTTGATCTAAAAGGATTTATTTAATTCCCTTATTCCCATTGTATGACTTATAAGAGTAATTTAGGATTGTTGGAAGATTAGTTTAGTATAATTTGGGTGAGAAAAGGGGATTGAGAGTTGCGAATAAGTTGGTAGAGGTTGTGGCCTTCTATAAGTGGGAGGAGGGGCATTTTAGAAATGTCTTGAAAAAATATTTTATTCTAAATTTATTTTAGAATTATAATAGCTCCAAAGTGATATATTTCAAGTATAATATGATTATGTGTTGATATCTTCTCAATAAATAGGTTTTATAAATGATTAGGTCATTGAATTAACCATTTCTTTTAGCTTTAACCCTTAGTTAAAAACATTAACTCTTGCCATGTCTTGTTGTATTTTCAAAATATATGGTTACTAAAGATACAATAAAATGCCAATATAATACAAAATGGACCAATAATGACATTCTTAACATTATATAAGTTTTTTTTCGAATATTTTATTTTAGGACTATTATATCATTTGATAAAATATGATTTGATTCAAAAACTCATTTATATCAATTTTGTCACTATTTAGAAATTGATTTTTTTTAAACATATAACAACATGATTGATTAAAAAAAAGAAATTAAATAAATTATAACATGTAATAATCATCCATGAAATTATTTTATGGCATAAAATTTTCAAATTAAATTTATTTTAATATTTATAATATCATTTATTTGAATCACTCATTAATAGGGAAATCATTGCATCATCATTGAATCATAAATAAATTTATTTATTTAATTTCTGAAAATTATAAATAAAAAATTGATGTATTAAATATTTTTAAATTTATATTGAATATATATATTCAAAGAAATCAATTATATTACCCTACATTTAAATTGTTTTAGTAAAAAGATAAATGTTTATGTTATATTCCCCTTTAATTTAAATTAATTATTATAACATGTCATTATCACACCCAAGTGACTCCATGGGATCCCAAAATCGAAACACGGTTTCTCATGGTAATCCATATCTAAACCAATAGGGTTAAGACACATGTTAGGGTAGTTTTATATTATTATAATATTATTTTGACCCTTATTTTCGTTATTTACTCTTAATCCATGGTAAATAAAAATAATTACTGAAGTTAATATTCATAATTTCCAAAAAAATAAAAGGGACATACTTAAATAATATGTAGCTTAATATTAAAAATATTCAATCTATTTTCAAAAATTCAAAACATAGATGTTGCAGTAATTGATTTTAAATTAATTCATGTTCTCAAAATGATAAAACTAGTTTTAAAAAAATCATAACCACCAAAATATTAACATGCATGTATATCTAATTTCAATTTGAAATTACTTAAAATAACAAAAATTGGATTAAATGATAAAAAATAATAAAATTATACATTAAAATAAATTAAAAAAATAATCAAATTATATAAATAAATTAGACAAAAATGCAGTTTTGATTTAAATTACAGTATTTTTCACTAATCATTAAAAAATTATTTTCATCAGAAAAATAACAAAATATAAACTTAGTTAAATTTTCGATGTCCTTATTCCAAATAAGAAGTTTTTTATTCCAAATAGTTCTTATAAAATTGTCAAAAATTCTATTTAGAAAGGGTTCTCTATTAAAAGGCGGTAAAACTATATTTTTTTTTGAAAAAATACATTATTTATCAAGAAAATTGAATTTATTCTTATATCGTATATAGAAAACATATAAGATGAATTCAAAACACTAAATTGAATATGTAACATATATTTCTCATTAAATAAAAAATCCATAAATGGTAATATTATTTTTTAATCACAATTATTCTCTTTTAAATGGGTTCTCATTAAAACACATCCTTTATTTTCAAATGGAATTTATTTCAAATTATAATAATGTTGGTAACCAGTGAATAATTATTAAAACATGTGTAATCTATATTTTTATAATTCACTTGATTCTATTAATTCCCTCTATTCCAATGGATATGTTATAACTGTAACATCTAAATAATAATATTTATTTCTTTTAGGATCGATGTAGCGTATCATGTACACTATTAAACATAGTGTTTCTTTCATAATACTCAGGTTTTTACATTAACCATGAAAATTTTGTCTGGATTATCAATAAAGATAATATAATTATAATAGGATTTAATGAAGAGAATATCACCCAATATGAGTACATGAAATCCTGGGACAAAATCAGATTCCACATTGAAGACCTCATAAAGGATGATCCTGAATTACAGGTAACCACTATTTGTTGGATGTTATTTAGGGTGAACGTATCTAATAGGCTTATGTTATCCACTAATGATTATGTAGTCACTGTTAATGGTTATTTTGGTTAAACCTCATGGTTTGTCACTTTCCCCATAAAATGTGTTTTTATAATAAAAATGTTAATATTTAGTAATTATATACAAATGTACGAGTTTCAATTATGAAAAATTGGTGGTGACCTATTGAGTTTGTCTCACACCTTGTGTTAGGTCCACAAGGCTGAATACCCTGAGAGGGGGGGTGAATCAGGGTATGACAAATTTAAAATTAACACCGGTTCTGATCTTTTTTTGCTGTTAAGCAAAGAAATCTTATCTCTCTTTCCTATTGCACAAAGTAAATAGAAAGTAAAGCATGAACAGGGCACAACAATTTTACTTGGTTCACTGCAAAGGGATACGTCCAAGGAGCATACACCGACAAGTTTTCAGTCATACCAAATTCCACTAAACTTCACTAGCTGTGGATTAAAAGATTTGGGCTAGATCACTTCTATGCCCAGGCTCACTACCTTTACAAAGTTTAGGGTCAGCTCACTGCTTTCCCAAGGGTCACTCCCTATTTCTCTCTCTCTAGCTCACTGCTGGTGGAGAGGATCAACTTCTTCCTCTTTCTTTCACTCACTGCTCTGAAAAGGATCTGCTCACAGTTTATTGACTTGTAGGTCTCTTCATTTGCATGAAGGAATGCATCTTTATCTATAAGTAGATGCTTTGTTGAAGCCCAATTTTCACCCGTAGATGAATCTCTCTTTGCACCGAAGGTATTGGGAAAACTTCCAGCTTCCACGCAGCCCGAAAATCACTTCTGGAAATAAACATTACTTGGCGCGCAAGTCTATATCGGCGCGCATGTATCAGCACACAAGTCACAACGGGCGCGCAAGTCCTCCTCAGACACTTGCGTAACACAATATTCCCCAACTCCAAACTTTCACGACTCTCTTCCTTTTATGCCCAAACCAATATTGGCACGCAAGTGCCAACCGGCGTGCAACTTATCACACTGGCGCGCAACTCCTCACACCGGCGCACAACTCCACCAGCGCGACCACACACCATTTGCACGACCACCACACCTACGCGACGTGAGATCTGATTTCTCAAAGTGTTGAACTCCGATAAAGAATGAAGAGGGGTGGTACTGTATTTATAGGAAAATTGACCACCCTACACGACGGCGCGGAAGTCACCTGTGCGACCCAGTCTTGGCGCGCAAGTCTTCTGTCCTCCTAGACACTTGCGCGACCAACTCCCAAACTTGCATGAACCTATTTCCTTTGCCATATTTTGATCTTCTGATCTTGAAAAACATATGGAACGCAAGTTTCTTATACTCAAAGTCCTCGGTGCGCAAGTCCCTTCACCAAAAACACATTTCTTCATTTGTCGATTTTCAGGCCCAAAAATTTGGCAAACACTGGAAAATGGCGCCAGCTTGTATATGTTCTTTTTGTACCGCCTCCAGATCGTCCATTCCATTTTTGACGTTCTTGAATCAAACATGGATCGTTGAACATAGCTCTTTTACTAGACATTCCACCATGAAACCCCCTTTGTAAAAAAATTTGAATGTCATGGTTTGCATTGTCAATAATCACAACACAGATGTTCACTTTGTCAACAAACACAGTCACCTCAAAAATACTTCAATGATGCCTTGAGGGATTTTTGCCCAACAGTCTCCCCTTTGGGTTTGTTGACAAATCTTCCATAAAAATATGCATCATTAATTATTCAACCACCATTCACCTTTTGCGATTCTAATAGCGATCAAGGATTTACTCAACACATACCCTAAGCCCACATGAGCAATGATCGGCGTGAGAAACAAGAGTAAATGAAAAGTTCATCAATGAATCAACTCATCTCTGACTCCCACTATTGACACAAAACTGATACCAATTTGTACTAAACTGATACCAATTGTTGAAGGACTTGTTGGAAGACCAATGTTTGGTTTGGAAATATTCTTACAACTCTCCAACACCACTCTTCTTCTTTTATCACGAACCTCAGCTATCGTGATATCTATTCTTTGATCGATCACTTCTAGCATCGTCAGATTTAAAACGCTCCCATATTCTCATTTCTCCCCCTATCTGGCTGCTCCACCGGTCAGCTTCTCCCCGTATCTGTCATGATTTCTCAAATAGACACACTTTCTCCCCCTTGATCAAACACTATTTTCTCCCCCTTGGTCAACGAACCCAAAGGTCACTCCTTTGCAGTCTGTAACATAGTAGAGAACACATATCAGCACATTAAGGAAAAACACATCATACCTCGGGGGGGGGGGGGGGGTCCATATCCACACTATTTCAAGTGCGGGGAATCAACTGAACTCCTAGAGCCTGTCGATGCCTCTCAAAAGCTTCCTTGGGTAAGGCCTTTGTCAGAATGTCTGCAACCTGTAGCTCTGTAGGCACATAATCCAACTTCACGATTCCCTGATCAACCTTCTCATTTATAAAATGATACTTTATCTCAATGTGCTTTGTCCTTGAGTGATGAATGGGATTTTTTCTAAGATTGATATCACTTGAGTTATCACACTGGATTCTGATCAGAGACTTCACTTCAACTCCTATATCTTCAAGCCACTCCTTCATCCACAATAGTTGTGTGCATGCTTGAGTGGCTGAAATATACTCCTCTTCCCCAGTGCTCGATGAAATTCAATCTTGCTTCTTGCTTAGCCAAGAAATACACAATCCAACAAGATAGAATGCACCACCTGAAGTTGATTTTCTATCATCTTCTGAACCGGCCCAGTCTGCATTAGTATATCCCAATAACTCTATCTGAGATTTGTCAGTATATGTCCAGCCGAAATCCAATGTGCCCTGGATATACCGAAGTATTCTTTTCACTGCAAGCATGTGGATTTCCTTAGGATTTCTCTGATATCTCGCTGCTTGGCATGTGGCGAAAACAATATCAGGCCCTTTTGCTGTCAAGTACAACAAACTTCCAATAATTTGCCTATATTCTGTGATATTAACTGCCTTTCCATCCTCATCTTTTGATCATCCGGGTAGCAACCGGAGTCTTCATATCCTTGGAATTATTCATTCCAAACCTTATCTAGACATCCTTGGAATATTTAGATTGAGAAATGAATGTTCCATTCCTTCCTTGTGTCACCTGTAGACCAAGGAAAAACGTTAGCTCTCCAATCATTGAAATTTCAAACTCATTTTTCATGAATTCAGAAAACTGTCTGTACTGAGCTTCATCTGATCCACCAAATATTATGTCATCGACATAGACCAGCACCACCATCCTTTTATTGCTATGTTGTTGAAATAGAGATTGTAATCAACTCCACCACGCTGGAAACAAAGCTTCTTCAAGTACTAATCAAGCCTTGAGTACCATGCTCTTGGTACTTGTTTTAGCCCATACAATGCCTTCTTCAGCCTAAAACTTTGTTCTCATCCTCATGAATAATAAAACCATCTTGCTGCTCAATGTACACCACTTCTTCCAGAACCCCATTTATAAATGCAGATTTGACGTCCATCTGGAACACTTTGAACTTTCTTTTCACTACTATGGAAAAAAATAATCTGATTGTCTCCAGCCTTGAAACTGGTGCAAATGTCTCATCTACATCTATTCCCTCTATCTGGGAGTATCCCTTGCACACTAGCCGTGCTTTGTTTCGAATCACATTTCCTTCTTCATTCATCTTCTTGCGATAGACCCATTTATTCCCAATGAAATTCTTGTCTGCTGGCCTAGAAACAATCTCCCATTTTTGGTTTTTCTCTATCTGATCAAGCTCTTCATTCATAGCCTGAACCTAGTTTTCATTATCAGCTGCATCGGAAAAACATTTCGGTTCCACCTGGGACAAAAATGATGTTTTTTTCAATGATTTCATTCTTCGAGTCTGAACTGGAGATGTCTGATCACCAATGATATTTTGCCTATCAATTTCAGCTCGACTCTTTGTCTTCCTTGCAGACACAGACTGGAAACTTTCTTTTTCATCATCAGTATCTTCTTCTGAGTCATCTTCTGCCACTTCTGCTCCCCCTGTGTTGCTTACCTCATCATCACTTTCATCCAGGAAATGTTCACTCGATCATTGAGTATTCTATTCATTTTCAACTATAGTGACATCATTGCTCTCAACAATTTTTCCCAGCCTCTTGTTGAAGCATTTATATTCTTTAATTTTCCCTTAGTAGCCAAGGAATATCCCCTCATCTCCTCGTGCCTCAAACTTCCTGTGATTTTATTTGTTTAGAATGAAACACTTACTTCCAAAGATTATAAATTATTTCAACATTGGATTATTTCCATACCACAATTCATACAGAGTCTTCCCTTTCTTCGGACACAACATAGACCTGTTTGAAACACAGACCGATGTAAAAAATACTTCCTTCCAAAATTTCTCTGGTAGGTCTTTATCAATAAGCATCGTTCTGGCCATGTTGTTGATGATCCGATTTCTCATTTCAACCACTCCATTCTGTTGGGTAGTTCTCACTGATGAAACTTGATGCCTTATCCCATGTTTCTCGTGATAGTTTTCAACTTGAGTGTTTGTGAATTATGTACCGTTATCAGTACAGAACTTCTGAATTCTCTGCCCAAGCATCTTTTTTGATTCCCTCCTATACTGCTTTATGCAACTGAACACCTCTGTCTTATGGGTAATAACAAATACCAAATCCATTCTACTATAATCATCAATGAAAAGAACATAGCAACTTTTACCATTTATATCTCGTGGTGAGATAGGTCCACATACATCAACATGAACCAATTCAAGCACTCTAGTTGATTTCTGTTCCTTTGGCCTGTATGTCTTTCTGACGATCTTCCCTTGTTGGAAAGCATCACACGTATGAGTGCGATCACGTGATAGTTTGGAAAGGTCTCTATCAGCATCACACTTTACCAGATCTTCCATAGATGGTTGGCATAGATGACCAAGTCGCTTATGCCACAACTGGTTTTCTTCCTCTCTGGATAAGAGGCTCATATCTTCTTCTCCACTTACAAGGTAGAGATTCCCTTTTGTCCTTTTTCCCTGCAGAAAAACTGCCCCATCTTTTCCTGTGACAGTACATGTCTTCTTGGTGAACCGTATAGAATGTCATGAGTCACACAATTGACTGACACTGAGCAAATTATGAATGAGGCCTTCTACAACAAAGACATCAGAACGTCTGATTTCTTTGCCCCCAAAACTAGCCTTTCCTGATCCAATTATCTTCAGAACTTCATCATTTCCAAACTTGAAAACTCCTTCTTTGTCATATTTTTTTCCTATAACCAGATCCTTGTTGCCTGTCATGTGAGACATACAAACACTATCAAGAATCCACACAACAGAACGATCTGATTCTTTAAGGGAAATTTCAGCAACTACGGGCTTCTCTGTTCTCTTCTTCTTGGTCCATATTTTTGTATCCATACTTGGTATAGATTGAGACTCATGATCATTATCAGAGTATGACGGGCCAGCTTCATCTTGCAGAGATGCAAATCTGTTCTGAACTTTTAACTCTCTTGTCGGTTTATTGATCTGCTGCTTGCGAACATTTTGATTCTACTTTGGCACATTTCTCTGAATGGTCGAAGTGCAATACCTAGCCATGTGTTCAAATCCTCCGCACCAAAAACAGTGTCCTTCAAAATATGTTCTGCAAAACTGTTCTCTGTTTGGATTCCATCTCTGTTCCTATTCCCTTATATATCTCTTGGTTATGGAACACACATACTGTGAATGTCCCATTTTACCACAGCAATAACATCTGATATAGGATACATTCCTCCATGATACTTCAGCACTACGATTTTCCCTTTGGGATCTCTGAATATTCTGATTCTGTTTTGTGCCCAAATCAACCTTCAATTTCGGGACAGTTTCTTGCGGTCTGACTGCAATTGTCATAGACTTTTGTTCCTGATTAAGCCCTGAAACGACCTTAACATCGGAGCTCAATTGCTTCTTCTTCCCTGCTGAACTACTAGGCTCTTCTTCCATCTTCTCTGTATTTTGAATGGCCTGATTTTCTGATATCACATTGGGGGTCAAGAGTTTTTCTTGATCCTTAATTTTTTGTCGCAGACTGACCACTTCTTCTTCAAGATCTTTAATACGTCTGGCCTGCTTTTTTCCTGTGTTATTCAAACAATCAATTTCCTTCTTTTGTTCCTCAATTTTAAGCTTATACTCAACAATATTTTCTGATCTCTCTAGTGTCGAGGATTTTAGTCTTTCAATTTCTTCTAATAGCTCATACTTTTCTTCATCTTGTTGTTGCATATAGAGTTTGGCATCACAAACATCTTTATTGTATTTCTTCATTTTGGCTCTCCAAACATCTATCTCCTCAAGAGCTGCTTCCAATTCGGCTCCCATATCAACTCTCCCTTCAATTTCTTCTTCTTCTTCAGGGTCATCTTCTTCCTTTTTCTGAGAACTACCAACAATCGCCACCAAGGAATTTACCCCATGATCTCTAAAATTTTCTATTTCCTCAACCTATTCATCCTCAGACTCATCTGAACTTTCTAATTCTTGTGAAAGAAGATTCTTTTTCTTGAAGAAATTTCTCTTGAATTGCTTCTTACCTTTCACAAATGCTGAAGTCTTCTTCTTGAGAATTTCAACTTCATCATCATCATCATCATTATCTTGAAATTTCTTGGGGAATCTTCCCGCAAGATGACCAACCCTTCCACATCGAAAGCATGCTAGTGGATGTTTACCTCTAAACTTTCCTCTTCATCTTTATAGATTTGAAGAAAGGAATGACATCACCTCATCTGTCTCTTCTTCTTCATTAGAATCTTCAATGGTGAGATTATTCATGGACTTGAATGCCACCTCTTTGGATTTCCCCTTTTCCACAGTCTCGTTATCATCGTTTCTCATTTCATATGCAACAAGATTGTTGTGCAGGTTATCCAATGTTAGTTCTTTTGGGTCTTTATCTTCCAAAACAGAAACTTTCGGATTGAACCAAGGTGTAAGTTTTCTCAATATGCGCTTCACAATTTTTATATCTTCGATAATTTCTCCAAGACTCCACATGTCTTCTACCACAACATTTACCCTATCAAAGAATGCATCAACAGACTCATTCGGGTTCATTCTCAGATCTTCATACTTGTTCCACAACACTTGTAGCTTTGCCTCTCTCACCTTTGTATCCCCTTCATATATATTCAAAAGCTTTTCCCACATGGAATGTGACGTTTTTCATGACATCAACTTTGTATAGATGGGATTATAGAGGGGTCCCCCTAAGGCATTGATCGCTTTGGAATCAGCATCCAACTCTCTATGTTCAGCTTCTGATAACGCACCACTATTAATATCAGTTGTGATACCATGCATAGATGCTGAAAACACATCCATTCCCAAAGATCAGAAATAGTGTTGCATTCGATTCTTCCATATCTTAAAATTACATCCGTCGAATATCGGAATCCCTTTATGATTAGTGACCTCTATAGAGAGAAGAACAACTGTCAACCTTTCCCTATGATACCAATTGTTAGGTCCACAAGGCTAAATACCCTGAGAGGGGGGGTGAATCAGGGTATGAAAAATTTAAAATTAATGCTTGTTCTGATCTTGTTTTGCTGTTAAGAAAAACACTCTTCTCTCTCTTTCCTGTTGCAAAAAGTAAATAGAAAGTAATGCATGCACAAGACACGGAAATTTTACTTGCTTCACTGCAAAGGGCTACATCCAAGGAGAATACGCCAAAAAGTTGTCGGTCGTACCAAATTCCACTAAACTTAACTAGTTGTGGATTACAAGATTTGGGCTAGATCACTTCTATGCCCTGGCTCACTGCCTTTACAAAGTTTAGGGTCAGCTCACTGCTTTCCCAAGGGTCACTCTCTATTTCTCTCTCTCTAGCCCACTGCCGGTGGAGAGGATCACCTTCTTCCTCTTCCTTCGCTCACTGCTCTAGAAAGGATCCACTCACAGTTTATAGACTTGTAGGTCTCTTCATTTGCATGAAGGAATGCATCTTCCTCTATAAGTAGATTCTCTGTTGAAGCCCAATTTTCACCCATAGATGAATCTCTCTTTGCACCGAAGGTATCGGGCAAACTTCCAGCTTCCATGCAGCCCGAAAATCACTAGTGGAAATAAACCCTACATGGTGCGCAAGTCTATCTCGGCGCGCAAGTATCGACACACAAGTCACAACGGGCGCGCAATTCCTCCTCAGACACTTGAGCAACACAATCTTCCCCAACTCCAAAATTGCGAAAATCTCTTCCTTTTACGCCCAAACCAATACTGGCATGCGACTGCCAATCGGCGCGCAACTTATCACCCTGGCGCGCAACTCCTCACACCGGCACGCAACTCCACCTGCATGACCACACACCACCTGCGCGACCACCACACCTACTCGACGGGAGCTCTGATTTCACAAAGTGTTGAACTCCTGTAAAGAATGAAGAGGGGTGGTCCAGTATTTATAAGAAAATTGACCACCCTACACGACGGCGTGCAAGTCACCTGTGTGACCCAGTCTTGGCGCGCAAGTCTTCTGTCCTCCTAGACACTTGCGCGACTAACTCCCAAACTTGCGCGAACCTATTTCCTTTTCCATATTTTGATCTTCTGATCTTGAAAAACATATTTCATGCAAGTTTCCTATACTATAAGTCCTCGGCGCGCAAGTCCCTTCACTAAAAACACATTTCTTCATTTGTCGATTTTCAGGCCCAAAAATTTGGCAAACACTTAGAAACGTCGCCACATTGTATTTGTTCTATTTGTACCGCCTCCAGATCGTCCATTCCATTTTTGACATTCTTGAATCAAACATGGATCGTTGACCATAGCTCTTGAACTCGACATTCCACCATGAAACCCCCGTTTAAAAAAAATTTGAATGTCATGGTTTGCATTGTTAATAATCACAACAGAAATGTTCACTTTGTCAACAAACCCAATCACCTCAAAAATATGTCAATGATGCCTTCAGGGATTTTTCCCAACAATCTCCCCTTTGGGTTTGTTGACAACTCTTTCATATGAATATGAATCATTAATTATTCAACCACCATTCTCCTTTTTCAATTCTGATAGCGATCAAGGATTTACTCAACACATACCCTAATCCCACATGAGCATTGCTTGGGGTGAGAAACATAAGTAAATGAAAAGTTCATCAATGAATCAATTCATCTATGACTCCCACTGTTGACACCAAACTGATACAAATTTGTACTAAACTAATACCAATTGTTGAAGGACTTGTTGGAAGACCAATGTTTGGTATGGAAATATTCTTACCACTCTCCAACACCACTCTTCTGCTTTTATCACGATCCTCCACTGTCGTGATATCTATTCTTTGATTGATCACTTCTAGCATCGTCAGAATTAAAATGCTCCACCTTTCTCATTTCTCCCCCTATCTGGCTTCTCCACTGGTCAGCTTCTCCCCATATCTGTCATGATTTCTCAAATAGCCACACTATCTCCCCCTTGATCAAACACTATTTTCTCCCCCTTGGTCAACGAACCAAAAGGTCACTCCTTTTCAGTCTGTAACATAGTAGAGAACACATATCAGTACATTAAGGAAAAACACATCATACCTCGGGGAGAGGGGGGGGGGGGGGGGGTTCCACATCCACACTATTTCAAGTGGGGGAATCAACTGAACTCCCAGAGCCAGTCGATGCCTCTCAAAATCTTCCTTGGGTAAGGCCTTTTTCAGAATGTTTGCAACCTGTAGCTCTGTAGGCACATACTCCAACTTCACGATTCCCTGCTCAACCTTCTCCTTTATAAAATGATACTTTATCTCAATATGCTTTTTCCTTGAGTGATGAATGGTATTTTTTCTAAGATTGATAGCACTTGAGTTATCACACTGGATTCCGATCAGAGACATCACTTCAACTCCCATATCTTCAAGCTGGTGCTTCATCCACAATAGTTGTGTGCATGCTTGAGTGGCCGCAATATACTCAGCATCCGTGGTGCTCAACGAAATGAAAAATTGCTTCCTGCTTAGCCAAAAAATACACAATCCACCAAGATAGAATGCATCACCTGACGTTGATTTTCTATCATCTGCTGAACCGGCCTAGTCTGCATCAGTATATCCCAATAACTCTGTTTGATATTTTTCAGTATATGTCAAGCCGAAATCCACTGTGCCCTGGATATACCGAAGTATTCTTTTCACTGAAAGCATGTGGATTTCCTTGGAATTTCTTTGATATCTCACTGCTTGGCATGTGGTGAAAACAATATCAGGCCTTGTTGTAGTCAAGTACAACAAACTTCCAATAATTTTCCTGTATTATGTGATATTAATTGCCTTGTCATCCCCATATTTGGATAATTTCATCCGGGTAGCAACCAGAGTCTTCATCTCCTTGGAATTATTGATTCCAAACCTTCTCAAGACCTCCTTGGCATATTTAGATTGAGAAATGAATGTTCCATTCATTCCTTGTGTCACCTGTAGAATAAGGAAAAACGTTAACTCTCTAATCATTGACATTTCAAACTCATTTTTCATGAATTCGGAAAACTGTATGCACTAAGATTCATCTGATCCACCAAATATTATGTCATCAACATAGACCAGCACCATCATCCTTTGATTACTATTGTTTTTGAAATAGAGATTGTAATCAACTCCACCACACTGGAAACCAAGCTTCTTCAAGTACTGATCAAGCCTTGAGTGCCATGCTCTTGGTGCTTGTTTCATCCCACACAATTCCTTCTTCAGCCTAAAAACTTTTTTCTCATCCTCATGAATAAGAAAACCATTTGGCTGCTCTATGTACACCTCTTCTTCCAGAACCCCATTTAGAAATGCAGATTTGACATCCATCTAGAACACTTTGAACTTTCTTTGCACTGCTATGGCCAAAAATAATCTGATTACCTCCAGCCTTGCAACCGGTGAAAATGTCTCATCTACATCTATTCCCTATATCTGGGAATATCCCTTGCACACTAGCTGTGCTTTGTTTTGAATCACATTTCCTTCTTCATTTATCTTGTTGCGATAGACCGATTTAGTCCCAATGACATTCTTGTCTGCTGGCCTAGAAACAATCCCCCATGTTTGGTTTTTCTCTATCTGATCTAGCTATTCATTCATATCCTGAACCCAGTTTTCATTATCAGCTGCATCGGAAAAACATTTCAGCTCCACCTGGGACAAAAACGATGTTTTCTGCAGTGATTTAATTCATTGAGTCTGAACTGGAGCTGTCTGATCACCAATGATATTTTTCCTATCAATTTCAGATCGACTCTTTGGCTTCCTTGCAGACACAGACTTGACACTTTCTTGTTTATCATCAGTATCTTCTTCTGAGTCAGCTTCTGCCACTTCTGCTCCGCCTGTGTTGCTTACCTCATCATCACTTTCATCTAGGAGCTTTTCACTGTATCGTTGAGTATTCTATTCATTTTCAACTATAGTGACATCATTTCTCTCAACAATTTTTCCCAGCCTCTTGTTGAAGCATTTATATGCTTTGCTTTTCCCTTAGTAGCCAAGGAATATCCCCTCATCTCCTCGTGCCTAAAACTTCCTGTGATTTTCTTTGTTGAAAATTAAACACTTACTTCCAAAGATTTGAAAGTATTTCAACGTTGGATTTTTTCCGTACCACAGTTCATACGGAGTCTTCCCTTGCTTCGGACACAACAGAGACCCGTTTGAAACATAGACTGATGTCAAAACTACTTCCTTCCATAATTTATCTGGTAGGTCTTTATCAATAAGCATCGTTCTGGCCATGTTTTTGATGATCCGATTTCTCCTTTCAACCACTCCATTGTGTCGGGGAGTTCTCACTGATGAAACTTGATGCCTTATCCCATGTTTCTCGAGATAGTTTTTAACTTGAGTGTTTGTGAATTCTGTACCGTTATCAGTACGGAACTTCTGAATTTTCTACCCAAGCATCTTTTCTGATTCCCTCCTTTACTGCTTTATGCAACTGAACACCTCTGTCATATGGGTAATAACAAATACCCAAGCCATTCTGCTATAATCATCAATGAAAAGAACATAGTAACTTTGCCCATTTATAGATCGTGGTGAGATAGGTCCACATACATCAGCATGCACCAATTCAAGCACTCTAGTTGATTTCTATTCCTTTGGCATGTATGTCTTTATGATGATCTTCCCTTGTTGGAAAGCATCACACCGATGAGTGCGATCACATGATAGTTTGGGAAGGTCACTAGCAGCATCACACTTTACCAGATCTTCCATAGATGGTTGGCATAGATGACCAAGTCGCTTATGCCACAACTGGTTTTCTTCCTCTTTGGATAAGAGGCACATATCTTCTTCACCACTTACAAGGTAGAGATTCCCTTTTGTCCGTTTTCCCTGCAGAAAAACTGCCCCATCTTTTCCTGTGATAGTACAGGTCTTCTTGGTGAACCGTATAGAGTGTCCTGAGTCACACAATTGACTGACAGTGAGCAAATTATGACTGAGACCTTCTACAACCAAGACATCAGCACGTCTAATTTCTTTGCCCCCAAACCTAGCCTTTCCTAATCAAATTATCTTCAGGCCTTCATCATTTCAAAACTTGAAAACTCCTTCTTTGTCATATTTTATGCCTGTAACCAGATCCTTGTTACCTGTCATGTGAGACGTAAAACCACTATCAAGAATACACACACTAGAACGATTTGATGCTTTAAGGGAAATTTCAGCAACTACTGCCTTCTCTGTTCTCTTCCTCTTGGTCCATATTTTTGTCTCCACACTTGGTATAGATTGAGACTCATGATCATTCTCAGAGTATGACAGACCAGCTTCATCTTGAAGAGCTGCAAATCTGTTGTGAACTTTTAACTCTCTTTTCGGTTTATTGATCTGCTGCTTACGAACATTTTGATTCTGCTTTGGCACATTTCTCTGAATGGTTAAAGTGCAATACCTAGATATGTGTCCAAATCCTCCGCACCAAAAACAATGTCCTTCAAAATATGTTCTGGAAACCTGTTCTCTGTTTGGCTGCCATGTCTGTTCCTGTTCCCTTCTATATCTCTTGGCTATAGAACACACATACTGTGAATGTCTCATTTTCCCACAACAATAACATCTGATATAGGATACATTCCTTCGTGATACTTCATCACTACGATTTTCACTTTGGGATCTATGAATATTTTGATTCTGTTTTGTGCTCAAATAAACCTTCATGTTCGTAATGGTACTTGCGGTCTGACTGCAATTGTCACAGACTTTTGTTCCTGATTAAGCCTTGAAACACCTTAACATCTGAGCTCAATTGCTGCTTCTTCCCTGCTGAACTACTAGGCTCCTCTTTCATCTTTTCTGTCTTTTGAATGGCCTACTTTTCTGATATCACATTGGGGGTCAAGAGTTTTTCTTCATCCTTAATTTTTTGGCGCAGAATGACCACTTCTTCTTCAAGCTCTTTAATACGTCTGGCCTGCTCATTTCCTGTGTTAGTCAAACAATCAATTTCCTTCTTTTGTTCCTCAATTTTAATCTTATACTCAACAATATTTTCTGAGCTCTCTGGTGTTGAGGATTTTAGTCTTTCAATTTTTTCTAATAGATCATAATTTTCATCATCCTTTTGTTTCATATAGTGTTTGGAATCATGAAAAACTTTATTGGATTTCTTCGTTTTGGATCTACAAACGTCTATCTCCTCAAGAGCTGCTTCCAATTCGGCTTCCATATCAACTCTCTCTTCAATTTATTATTCTTCTTCAGCATCATCTTCTTTCTTTTTTTGAGAACTACCAACAATCGCCACCAAGGCATTTACCCCACGATTACTGCAATTTTCTATTTCCTCAACCTCTTCACCCTTAGACTCATCTGAACTTTCAAATTCTTGTGAAAGAAGATTCTTTTTCTTGAAGAAATTTATCTTGAATTGATTCTTCCCTTTCACAAACGATGAAGTCTTATTCTTGGGAATTTCAACTTCATCATCATCATCATCATCGTTATCTTGAAATTTATTGGGGCATCTTGCCGCAAGCTGACCAACCTTTCCACATTAAAAGCATACTAGTGGAAGTTTACCTTTAAACTTTCCTCTTCCTCTTTGTAGATTTGAAAAAAGGAATGACATCACCTCATCTGTCTCTTCTTATTCATTAGAATCTTAAATGGTGAGTTTCTTCATGGCCATGAATGCCACCTCTTTGGATTTCCCCTTTTCCACAGTCTCGTTATCATTGTTTCTCATTTCATATGCAACAAGAGTGCTGTGCAGGTTATCCAATGTCAGTTCTTTTGGGTCTTTATCTTCCAAAACAGAAAATTTCGGATTGAACCGAAGTGGAAGTTTTCTCAATATGCGCTTCACAATTTTTATATCTTCTATGATTTCTCCAAGACCCCACATGTCTTCTACCACAGAATTTACCCTGTCAAAGAATGCATCAGTAGACTCATTCGAGTTCATTCTCAGATATTCATACTTGTTCCAAAAAACTTGCAACGTTGCCTCTCTCACCTTTGTATCCCCTTCATATATATTCAAAAGCTTTTACCACATGGAATGTGACGTTTTTCATGACATCACCTTTGTATAGATGGGATTAGAGAGGGCTCCCCCTAAGGCATTGATCTCTTTGGAATCAGCATCCAACTCTCTATGTCAGCTTCTGATAACGCACCACTATTAATATCAGTTGTGATACCATGCATAACTGCTGAAAACACATCCATTCCCAAAGATCGGAAATAGGGTTGCATTGGATTCTTCCATATATGAAAATTAAATCCGTTGAAGATCAGAATCCCTTTTATTATTAGTGACCTCGATTGAGAGAAGAAAAACTATCAACCATTCCCTCTAATACCAATTGTTAGGTCCACAAGGCTGAATACCCTGAGAGGGGGGGTGAATCAAGGTATGAAAAATTTAAAATTAACGCCTGTTATGATCTTGTTTTTCTATTAAGAAAAACACTCTTCTCTCTCTTTCCTATTGCACAAAGTAAATAGAAAGTAAAGCATGCACATGACACAACAATTTTACTTGGTTCACCGCAAAGGGCTACGTCCAAGGAGCATACACTGACAAGTTGTCGGTCGTACCAAATTCCACTAAACTTCACTAGTTGCGGATTACAATATTTGGGATAGATCACTTCTATGCCCAGGCTCACTGCCTTTACAATGTTTAGGTTCAGCTCACTGCTTTCCCAAGGGTCACTCCCTGTTTCTCTCTCTCTAGCTCACTGCCGGTGGAGAGGATCACCTTCTTCCTCTTCCTTTGCTCACTGCTTTGGAAATGATCCAATAATAGTTTATAGACTTGTAGGTATCTTCATTTGCATGAAGGAATGCATCTTCCTCTATAAGTAGATACTCTGTTGAAGCCCAATTTTCACCAATAGATGAATCTCTCTTTGCACCGAAGGTATCGGGCAAACTTCCAACTTCCACGCAGCCCGAAAATCACTACTGGAAATAAACCTTACTTGGCGCGCAAGTCTATCTCGGCGCGCAAGTATCGGCGCGCAAGTCATAACGGGCACACAAGGTCCCCTCAGACACTTGCACAAAACAAGCTTCCCCAACTCCAAAATTGCGCGACTCTCTTACTTTTACGCCCAAACCAATATTGGCGCACAACTGCCAACCGACGCGCAACTTATCACACTGGCATGAAACTCCTCACACTGGCGTGCAACTCCACCTGCGCGACCACACACCACTTGCGCAACCACCACACCTGCATGAGGGGAAATCTGATTTCTCAAAGTTTTGAACTCTGAAAAAGAATGAAGAGGGGTGGTCTAGTATTTATAAGCAAATTTACCACCCTACGCGACGGAGTGCAAGTCACCTGCGCGACCTTGTCTTGGCGCGCAAGTCTTCTGTCCTCCTAGACACTTGCGCGACCAACTCCCAAACTTGCGCGGACCTATTTACTTTTCCATATTTTGATCTTATGATCTTGAAAAACATATGGCGCGCAAGTTTCCTATACTCCAAGTCCTCGGCGCGCAAGTCCCTTCACCAAAAACACATTTCTTCATTTGTCGATTTTCAGGCCCAAAAATTTGGCAAACACTGGAAAACGGTGCCACCTTGTATCTGTTATTTTTTTACCGCCTCTAGATCTTCCATTCCATTATCGACGTTCTTGAATCAAACATGGATCGTTGACCATAGCTCTTGAACTCGACATTCCACCATGAAACCCCCTTTGTCCACAAATTTGAATGTCATGGTTTGCATTGTCAATAATCACAACACAAATGTTCACTTTGTCAACAAACAAAATCACCTCAAAAATAATTCAATGATTCCTTGAGGGATTTTTTCACAACACCTTGTTTAGGCTGCTATTGAATGCACGAACATATTACTTGTTTGCAAGTTTGGGTTTGGAAAAGCACCCAAATTCGGACTATAAATCTATATAGTATAATAGCTTGGTAGTAGATGACTAATCCAATTCTCAAGATTCCCATTCAATAATATTGGCTCTTGTGCCTTTTATATATATATATATATTATGTCTATCTACTAGAATAAATTCCTATTACTTTTTTTGTATAGATAGTATATCATTAGTATATGACACTAGTTTTATTTTTATGTTTGATTATTATCATCTATATGATTTTCTTCCACCATTTTTTATTATCATTTTCCATTATTCCATAATGATCATGATGGTCTAATCTCCCCACCATACAGTCATTAAATCCATGTTTAATTTCAGCTTCCTCTATTGTATGGGGAGGTATGCTTTAGGCCATGTGGAAAACTGGCTTAGGGAACTGTTTAGTGGATCCCAATTTTAAATTTTATACGTGAAAATAATAGAAGGTCCTTTTATTGGGTATTCTTCTAGGCCTTTAAAAAGATTATCCTTAATATCCATTCCTCCCCAACAACTTGGTACATATGAAAAAACTTGTAACAATGGTAACAACATCCTTTGTGTCTTCTTGAGGAGTCGAGTCGGATTGGAAACTTTAGTGTCCAAACTTTGTGTGATACCTTCTAGTTGGATCAATTGTGGCCATTAGGACACTCTAAAAATTTTTATATTCCTATTTAAGATAATAAATATTGTTATTGTTTCACTTTGGTGAGAGACTACTGATGTGGTTTGACAGGGTGACAGGGGCAACTTGTCTTCTTCTTGACTATCATTTATGGGATGGCCTGCAAGGCTTTAGCTTCAAAGTATTTTGTATTTATCCAGTAGGGTTTTTATATAACCATTCATGGTTTACTCCCAAAACAAGGTTTAGGATCCGTAGTAGTAATTATGATTGATGTGTACATCTATGAATCCAGTTTCAAGAGATTCAATGCAACCTAGGATATCCTTACATTACAAAAAATAGAGATTGGGTGTTTTTTCATGAGTATATATTAATATATGACTCCATTTTGTATTCTATGGGATAATTTTGATTGAATAAACCATAAACAATAATCTTTCATGTGAAACATTACATCTCAGAACGTATAATTGAATTGTATTATTTTTTAGTAAACTATTTCAGAGAAAATTCACTATTTTTTATTCCACCAAATTTTTTTGTTTATAATTTATGTATTTATATGGTCCCACTTTATAAATATGAGTGTTTATTAGGAGGAACTAACATTTCTTTGAATTTTGCATCGAGGTTGAGATTATTGTAGGTCACCCCTTCCAATTAATGGTCTTACATCTTATTCTTCGAATTTCTTATATATTTATTATGTATTCATTGAATAAATCCCAATAATAATAGTAGATAACCTTGTTTCTAAATTAATCAATTGACATAATTCATTTATGTAAACATATATTTATATTATAGGTTCTCTTTCAATATGTAAGGGAGGTTATCTATCCCCCCCCCTCACTAGTTGGTGACACTATAATTTAAATCTATGTAACTGGGTACCTGTAATTTAATGTTATCTAGGGACGTAGTAGTTTTGGTGGAGTATGGACTGTGCATTTGAAAATAGATACCTATATATCCATCTTAAAGTAATCAAATATTTCATAGTTTGGTTCATTTTACTTAGAAACATCATAACTTTTAATACTATTATATAAGGACCATTGTGGTTCATTTTAAGGTTTTATATCCATGAAAAATGAAGTTCCTTTTATGTTCATTAATATTAGTCTAATTTGTTCCTTTTAAGGTTTTACAATGATGACCAATGGTTCTATTTTTAAGGTAATTTATTTTTAGTATAATTATAGGAATTTTAATGGCATGAAACCAAGGATAAAGTGTCTTATAGTTTAAGGTCAAATTCATAGGACCTATTAATAGAATTATAAATTCATGTTGAATATAATAATATGTAAAATATAGCTATAAATGGTTTTTGTAGGACTTGCACATGGTCATCCCTTTCTGAATTAACTTTCCATCTAATTAAAGTGAATGTAATTTGGGACTTACTCTAGATTTGAGGCCCTTTTATATTTTCATCTCATTACGTGTACATAATGGAGGATGATTATATAATCCATTGGTTGGCTAGTATAAATTTTGGTAATCTAAAATTGATAAGGAAGAGAAGTTTGGTAAGTAATCAAAAAATGGGAATTCTTATGGATCATTGATTAGAAAAAGGAAGTCATTTGGATTCTCAAAATCTATAGAATATAGTACACATAATTTATGATAATTTTCATGGTATTTTAAAAATTACACTATTTACCCACAAATAGAGGTCCATTTTATCAAGAAAATATATTCTTTTTAGATCTTTGAGGACCCTATAAGTTAGAGGAAACCCCAGTGGGAAATCTTTTGAAATTTTCCCAAATCTCATTATCAATGTAATGAATAATTGAAGGGATTCACATAGGTGTTCATGGATACCTAATTATGTATCTTTAGTATATTTGTAAGATACCTTGATAGAGTATGATTTTCAGGTTTTGTACTATGGTGAAAGGATGTGGGGAGGATCTTCCAGGAGTTCAATTTAGCCCACGTAGGTGACCAAGGTGAATGAGGGGACATTGAGGAGGCTTCGATGACTATAAAATGTAAATTTCATAAAGTGAATAACTATAAATAAAATATGTCACAATGATAGACCATTCAAAATATTTCAACACATACTTTAGAGGCCATGTATTTTCATAAGATTAGGTTTTTTTGTGACAAAATGTATATGTGTGTGTGGTGGCCACTAAATAATATATACATGTGGAAATCCCTCTAAGAAGAAACATGTGGGTGTCCTTCAAAAAAGACCTTATATGGTTAGAACCATACTAATTTTTCATAGAGGTGGTATCTTCCTGAAGAACTAACACATTATGATCCCCCTACCCCTAGATTATATTAGAAATCTACTTAAGGGATTCTTATAAACCTTCTGAAAAGGATGAGTTCAAAAATGTCATAATTATTCTCAAATGGTTTTCCATAAAATTGTAGGATTTATCATTAATTTTTTTTCCATGGACTGTATTTATATAAAAAAAGTAACCACTCATCCTATAATGGGAGGAACTTATAAAACCTAAAAGGTATGTGGTTGGATAATATCTTTTCCATACCATAACAAATTAGGACATCCATACTTGATATTCACAAAACCACACTAGAGTTCTTTAATACCATAATAAAGGATGCCTCTATCATATTGTTTTCACATGTCTATAAGGGGTTTCTATTATCCCACCAAAAAATGAGCATCTTTGATAATTTTTTAGGTGGCTTAAAGAATTTCTTTATTCCCTCTAGGTATAGTTTAATTTTTTATACTGAATCTTTTTTCCATTTCTATGTGATGGTATTCCACTCCCTGACTCCAAATAATCATCATAGTGTTGTTTATCTCTTTCGAGCAGTAATAATTTTATTGACCATGCCTCAATTGAGACATTTAAAACTACCCCATTGTTAATCACGTCATTATAGCTCTTTAACCACTTTGTGCTCTTCAATATACAACATTGTATTTGTTGTAAACATGAAAAAATCTATTTTGATCTCTAGTACAAGATTCAACTACTAATACCATGTGTATCACTTAATAATGAAAATGATATTATTTTATCACCCTTCCCAAATTCCCCATGTAAAAATAAACTTACCCGTTAAAATCATACCTCTCAAAATTATTCATTTTCATAATTAATAAATGAAATAAAATAAAATTAGAAAACTATATAAGTGAACACAAACGGATTTTGGGAGATAATTCACTCCCAAAAACACTTTTTTGTGCTAGAAGTAATCCTTTCATATAAGTTTTTTTAAGATGTATACTACATTATCCTTTATTAAAAAATATTTCAATATAATATCTTCATATTATTAAATACCCTTTATGAATTAGTATTTTATATCAATATACTTAAACCATGAATGATGCACCAGCTTCTTTGAAAAACTAATCACACTTTTTTTATCATATCCAATCATCAATTGGTATGAATATTATACCATTTTATCATTACTTTGTGACTTTATACACATCATTGGAGTTGTTTCATATAATTTTATAACAAAAATAACTTCAATTGTGCTAATGTGAGGGATTTTTTCTTCATGGAGTTCCAAAAAACACATATTCCTTTAAAACATATTGCACCTCAAGAAGATAACATTAAATTTCAAAATCCACCAACCCCATCACTATTATAAAATCTATAAAGGCGTAATGATGTACCTTTCATAAACCTTAGATCATTTTTGATAGTTCCCTTGATAAAATTCAAGTCTTATTTTAGTATGAAAAGAAACAATTCCTTCATGTTTCATTTGAATTGAGAAAAAAGTGTAGTAGTAATGATTATTTATAGTATCCATGTTGTATTAAAGATTAATCTTCTAATAAAAAATAAAAAATCCTTCATATAAAAGATCTTTTTAACCACATCCAAGGATAAAATTAGTCCCAAATTCCATATTTTTTGAATTATATCTCAATTATTTTATATTAAAACTCATTAACAACTCACATGATTTTTTTTGAGAAATAAATATGCACCTGGTTGTATTCATGAATTGAAATTTTGAAATTAATGTGAGTTTACCGATTATTTACAATTTAAAATTCATTTTCATTTTGTAATAGAGGTCCTAAAAAGTATTAAATTTAAAAAAATTATGTCAACATATAAAATTACAATTAATTAGTTTATTTAATCTCGTTTGATATGGAGATTCTGATCCACAATTTCTATATTGAAATTTATTTTTTCAAATTGTTTTCCATCATGTAATGACATACATAAAATGATTCTATAATGTCATAAAGCCATTACTTAATCTTTCAAACTGAAGATCTATCATTATTAAAAATAAATAATTTTAGTATTTCAATATAAATGACTTTTTTTAGATATCCATTTTGAAAAAAATGACTTTTCATTAATGTGAAAAACTTTTTATTCAATCTTAGAACATGTGACAATAATAATTTTAATTATTTCAAACGTTGTCAATGGAGGAAAAGTATCATAAAATTTGATATCCTCAATTTGAGGGTTCTTTTATGAATGAAAACGTTTTTTTAAATGTTACTTCTTTATCCCCCATGTGATTATTCCAATAACTCATTTTCCCTAAAAAAATTATTATCTTTAGGATGTGATACTAACTCATAAATGTAATTATTTTTAATTTGATTTATCTTTTCCCCCATAATTGTAATATAATACTCATGTTGTAATCCTTAGTCAATACTCTTTGATTAGGAATCTGAACAGAAGATATTATGATTAAAATTCATTAAACTTATTTTGGTTTAAACACCCTTATTTTAATATCCTTGATCACTGGTGAATAAAATCTACAAGGCTGAATCCAATTGATTAGGGGATATCAATTATAATTGAGTTGTACACATAAGCATGGTATGAAATTCCACTAATTATCCTTTCACCTAATATCATGTATACCCATTCACCATTATATGGATGAAATAATAAACTAAACAATGTAATAAATTAATATATATATATATATGTATGTATATACATTCGTGATATATTATGAGATAATATAAATTAAACCGCTAGAAAAATCTCAAAAATCCTTAACATTTTTTATTATCAATACATAAAACATGTAAGTGGCCACCATCATGGAATATTCTCTATACCAACTATCCATATATGTCATCTATATCTCAGATCAATGACCATACTTCATCTATATCTACTAATTTTTAGGTATATAGGGAGAACAATTCCCTAGTACACTTTTACGGGTGAGTATTAAAAACCCCAATATGGTAAACCCGAAAAATGATCTAACTCAATAATATCTAGAGTCTATGTGCATAAATATTAGTAAAATTTATTCAATCTTCTGTCACTTGACAACTCTTTCAACATATCTATGATATATAAACCCATATCTCACTTTTATCACAATCACCAAATAAAAATATTTATCATCATATAAACAAAAATTTTATATCACAATCCATAATAGATTTCTCACCATTAAATTCAAAAAATATATACTAGTCATGAGATTCTGGTGGAAATACAATTATCCACCTATCTCGATAGCAGTAAAAGAAATATAAATTTATACCTATCTCTTAGTAATGTGATGAAATATTTGTATCCATTGGGGGAAATAAAAAATTATCATACATATCATTATATGCATGTCTCGACACTATAAAAAATACACATCTTCAAGGATAAAGATGCATACTAGTATATTGGATTAAATTTACATCTCTAAGGATTACTCTAAATATATGAAACTCAAAATTCTATACTAGTGGGTAAGGAGTAGAGATATTATATGGTGAAACACTCTCTAGATAAATACTTGTATTAGGGAAAATAAAATGGGTCATCACTTGGGTGAATTATAATTTTCTAACTCAAAGAATCATTATGTTGTAGAAACTATGCATTACCACTCATCTGATCTGTAGTGTCTTCAAATCATGGATCCTATAGGAACTACACATCCTCATCAATATGATCATCAAACCCCATAGATCTATATGATATATTCTATCTTAGACTAGTGGGTGAGGGAGGTATATAAATGAATATTCCATCAATAGTCTTCACTATAATTCTTGGGTGAAATATGGTAATACTACTTTCATCTTACTATAACCATGGATATTGGGTGATTTCTATGACGATCCCTTACTTTTCCAATCTTCATTGATGTTCATAAGCTACAAGCTACAATAGATATCATTGAAAATAGAACACACATTGATCTCCTAAAATATAGTAAAACAATTTCTATTAGTTTTTCAATACATTACATGTATCAAACTAGATACTATATTATCCTCAATAAAATTAAAAATTACAAACCAAATGAAAGTGAATGAAAACTAAAAAATAGATCCATTTTTTATTGAATAATCCATTAATCCATGTTACAATATATTCAATGGATCTTCTTAATTTATAAAGCTAGATTGTTTTCATTGGAACTAACTTATAGTGCTATTAATAGATCCAAAAGTTAATTCTAAACTCTTCTGAATCATTACTGGAAATATTAAATTACCATTAATGTTAAAAATCATGACAAAATCCCTAAATATATTCTCATAAATTTAAGAATATTTGTTCTATTTTTATAATTTATTCATGATTCTGTCACACCACAGAAGGGATTAACCATCCTTTATGTTATGTCATTACATGATTTCCTTTATTAACATTATCATATGTTGTGATTAACACCATTTTTTCAACCACTAATTAAATAGAATATTAATTTTATTTAAAGAGTTTGAATTAATTTATGAATATTTATTACATATTTCATTAGCTTTCATTTATCTAAACTAATTCAATATATTTTTTTACATCATTACTTTATCCAAATACATTCTGGTCACACATTATAGTCATCTAAACAAATTTATAATTGAATTATACATACATACATATATATATATATATATATATATATGTTTTTTCACAATATTATATAAGTATTCATCATAGATTTAATGAAACTGTTTAATTTTATAACATAATCTAATCATGGAATTCATACTACCAATTCCACTAGATCCCAACCTTCCATTGTTATGTTACTCACATTTTGGATAAATCAAGATTATCACTTTCTTTTAAAAACCACTCATTAAACATTAGTATTGTAAATTAAAATTAATATTTTACATTATTGAAATAAGTAACACAGTTTATTTAGTATCACATTCTTTCTTCACACGAAACTCATTGGATAAGTCTCTAAAAACATCATTAACTTCATTGACCATCCCATAGGTGAATGACTCAGGATTAACTGTTTGCATTACATCATCAAAACTAAGAGTCATCAGTCTGAACCCACAAACCACCATGTCTAAATTCATAAAATCATGTTTTTAGGATATTTTATTATAAATCAACAAATCAATTATTTCTTCATGATAAACTAGTGAACATAGTCTTGGGGTATCCTTATAATATTTCTTAAGTCCTGTAAACATCCATCCGGATAGAAGACATTTTATAATGCCTAAGATTCCCTTTTGATGGTCTAATCTTCACTCAAAAAGATTTCCATTATGATCCTCATTGAAAACAAAGATAAATATTCTATTAATTTTCCCAATATGAGTAATAGAATAAAAAATTAAATTTATAATAATAATAATAATATGATATTATAATTATTATTTATATAATATAATGGAGGAGGGTTGGAACCCTCTCCCTTACTCACCATGATGGAGGTAACAACCCTTGACATGAGATATTATAATTATTATTTTATTGTCTTTTCATAAATCATTTTTACTTCTCCATTATTCACCATCATTTCAATTCTACAGTATGAATTTCCTATCTCCCTTTAAATCATTGGAAAAACCATCATTATTTCTATAATATATTACCACCCAAACAGTTAACCACCTCTATGAATGTTTTTGGGTGCAATGAAAGAAATCGGTGGGTGACCAGTTTTAGTATTTCATCTTTTTTAATGGATAATTAAGAATAATTGAATAGATGGAACCTAAAATAACATAGACATTATCTTTCAAATTTAATTTATAATTAATTTAAAATGATAAGTACTTCTAATGTGATAATTATTCTTGATAAATTTTTTAATATCACCCTTATGTCATTGTTGTTGTTATCAATAATACAAATGTGTAATAATCTAATTGTATCCACTCATGCTAAAAAATATCTAATTAATATTATGAAAAATTCGATAGCTAATAAGGAGGAACTTTGATCTTTATGTCATTCTCCATTGATAACAACATCGTATTCTCTTATTCTCTATTATTTCATAAGAGGTAGGAAGGATGATTGTTTCTCCTAATATTTATATCATCCAATATATTTTCTCTATTATTCAAAAAAATTCTTATAATCCAAAAATATATAAGATGGAATATATACTTAGTGTTAATATTTATTAATTTCTCGATGTACCTTTATTAAATATATATTCTATATAATTCTATATTTATAAAAATAAAAATAATATTATAATTATTATATTTCATAACATGTAATAAAATCACAAATAAATATATCATTTCCATTGTTCTATTATCTCCACTAGTCAATACTTCTTTTATTAAACCATTGAGTAATAAAATATTTAATAAAATAAATAGTATTATTTCAATAAATAAATTAATAGTATATTCACTAAACTCATAAATAAATTTTTCATTATAATACTCATGTAAATATATATATATTTATATCAATCTATACATAAATTGGTGAATAAATATTTATTTTTTTATTAATTTTTGAACAATCAAAATTAGGTAAAATTCAACTCTCATTTTTTAAAATCAAATATATCATGATTAAATTTTTGCAATAAAAATTCAAATAATTATTATTCCATAAGGTGTGAATGATATTTATTCTTAATACTAATTTCAACAAAATTTAATGATCAACTTGATACACTTAATTTGTGGCCCTATGGGCCTCTTTCTTAGTTGCATTAGGAAAAAGTACCTACCATCCAAGATCAATATCTTGAAACACATCAGAAAACCCATATATAATGAAGATAATGTTTAAATGAAAAAACCTCTATGAATTATACTATGTAATATAATATCATTTTATTAATATGTCATCAATAAGTATGTATACAAGTTTATCACAATATATGATTGATTAATATTTATATTACTTTCAAAAATTATCTTTTTGATGAGAAACCATGGCCATAGATTTAATCTGACACTTCTATTTCAATCAACGGTCCATAGATATCTTCATCCACTAACATTCAAGGTATAAATAATTTTTTGAATTATACAGTTACTATCATATCACTTATAAATCACCCATTGTATGTTACCTCAATGTGAACAGATGTCATCATGGATTCTATCCATACATAAAATTATGCGATTCATGAAATATATTAATGATAATCACAAGTCAAAGAAGAAATAAACAAGTTCATAAATTATAATATCTAATGTGGAATAAAAATTATTGAATTCTTATTAGTGAGTCAAACCTTATAACCTCCATTCATAGAGATTACATAGTGAAATATTCATGACATGAAGTCTCAATGTCATATTATCCCAAATACCAAATAGTCAATCACCATCTATACCCCATCATACAGATGTTATCTATACCATATATTTAATATTTAATAATATTATTATAACATTACAAGGTTATCATCACAAATAGGATATTCTAGGAGTATTAAATTTTCCAAATACTATAAATACATTATCACATTATTATTACATAGAATATGTGATACAATTTGATACTATTTTCATCAATATTATAGTAATGGAAAATGAAAAATTAAATTGGTTTTATGGAACCAACTCTGATAACATTCCACATGCACTATATCAATATACTATTAACATTCAGTTTTCTAACTGTCAAAAAAATAAAACTTTCATATATATGAGGCTTTAGTCAACGGTTATACAACATTCACCTCTACAGATACTCTATGTACTACAACTTCTCTATCTTGAAAAAAACTACTCAATATGTTACATTTCCAAAGTATATTCTTTGTCTATTAATGTGATCTGGTCTCTTATTCTAGAATAACTACTGCATAGTTATAACAATACAGAGTTATAGTATCGTTACTTTTAAATACATCATCAGTTTACTAGACATATTTGAGTACCCTAAATACTTTTTTTCATCAAAATCATCAATATATTTGGATTATACTATAAAATTAGTGAACATTTAATACATAGAGTTGTTTTAGATCACAAATCATTCATTAAGGAAAAACACATATCATGAATATGCTTTTAGAACATTCTGATATTCTTGGAAACTAACATGTGTGTATATCCTCACAAATAGTTCCCATATCCTCTAAAACTAGGAACATATATTTTCTGCATTTCAGGTACATTAGTATTGTCTTGATAGGTAACCAATGTAAATCTCTTTGATTTTCATGATATCAAACTTCAATGTTATATGAATATGATACATCAAAATAATTAAAAAGTACGGAGTACATTATAAATTCAATCATTGATATGTAGTTTATTCTTCTTATTCATTCTCTCTTATCATGGGTATGATGATTTTTTTTTTAGATTGATTTATACCTTGTAATTATGAAAACAATCATCTCTTGGACTACTCAATATTGAATATCTTCAATACATTATCAACATATATACCTTCACTTAGTCTAAGTAGCCTCTTGGATCTATCATGATGGTTCTTGTTCCCAAAAAATATAGGTTGTCCCACTAAGTAATTTTATAGGGAAATATTTTTTTGAACAATTTTTCAACATACTATAAGAATGGTTTATCATTTCCAATTAGTAATATATTAACAAAAATTTATTACCAGGAAAACTAATTAACTTCCAAAAAATCACTTATAGACACTAGTCTCACATCCATTCATTATGAAACAAAATTCTCAATTTAATTATAAAAAAATGAATGTTCCATTTTCATGATGATTACTTTAACCCAGAAATAGATCCTCGTGGATTTTAGACTATATTAGCATTCTTTGGGGTCATGAACCCTTATCATTTTTCCACATTGACATCTTCCAAAATATTTCCATTAATAAATATAGTCTTAGAAACCATTTATAAAATCTCATAATTATGGAAACCATCTTTGGAAATTCTAATTTCAATAGATTTTAGTACATAAATTTTTTAAAATATTTCCTCATTTTCTATTCATTAATGTTTCATTATCCCTTTTGAAACCAATCATTCCTTATTGATAATAATTTTTCATCCATGTGAATTTTTTTATTGAATACCCATTTACACCACACTATCATTAAATTAACTATAGGATCTACCAAACCACATTTTTTTTAAATCATATAATCTATTTCAAATTTCATAGAATATTTCCACTTTATAATTCATATCTTCCTCGTTTCAATATTATGTCGCCTTATTTAGTAACTAGATTATCATATATCTCTAGTTCTATAAATTATATAGTGATCCAATATTTCTCTAGTGTCTTTGGAATGGATTTATACACTAGACCTTGTTCAATTTGTTCTTGTACCAACTATTGCACATGCTAAGCTTCAACTTCATCAATGTGTACCTTTCTATCATTGTCCATTTTAAATATGTGTCCATTTTTTAAGAATGGTTACACATCTGTCGATTAAAACCTTTTTATCTGAGGGATTTTATAGTTAATTTCTTTTGGTTTTTTAGGATATCCTATAAAAATACACTTTGTTCTTAATGATTCTATATTTTTACTAGGAGTATCCTAAAATCCCCCCCCCAACATGAATATGTGATAAAATGAATTTATTCATATACCATAAATCCTATGGTATTTATCTTTCTACTTTAGTTGGAACTCAATTTAGTGTGTATATTGTTTCTATAATATATATCCTCAAAAGGATAATATAATACTTTCTTGACTAGATATCAAATCTCAACATGTCTAACAAAGTGGGGTTCCCCCATTCACCAATTCCATCCCACTATAGTCTATAAAGGGGGGTGATTTGAGATAATGTCCTAAACACTTCTAGATAATTGTTGAATTAATTGTTCATATACTCCACCCATTAATCATAATAGAGCTTATTTATCATTTTCCAAAGTTGATTTTATACATCAATAATATATTCCTTATATTTTTTTAAAGAAAACTGAATTATACCTCACTATGTAGATATTTCCATATCTTCTAAAGTCATTGGTATGTGATATGAAATAAGAGTATCCACCTATACACTCAACTATAAATGGTCTACAATCATCTCTATAAACTAATTCTAGAATATTTGTAATTATTTTAAATTTTTTACTAAGTATATCCCAAATAGGTTTTACTTGTAAAGAAAGAATAATGCCTATCCAAGGGCTTCATATAAAAAGAATATAAATTTCCTTAAGGATTTAATTTTATCAGATACCTGTATTTTTCTGGATCATGTTAGTGATTCCACAAATTAGGGTGAGATGAGTCATATGAAATTCATTTATTATCAATTACCAGGGATTTATTTTTATATTCTAGAATATAATGTTTGTTATTTAAATTTTCTGTCCAATAACATATTTTATATTAAAAAAAGTGTCATTATTTTTTTCTAAATGTATAAAAGATCCACCCATTCCTAAATAGTATGTGGAAATTATGTTCATGGTAACACTAGTCACATTATATTAGTACTTTTAAAAAATTAACCAATCCAAATGGTTATTTGAGATGAAAATCTCCAATAGCTATCATGGCTAGTATTGGTCAATAAGTAACTCAAAAATCCACCTCACCTCTGGTAATTTTACCTAATATATTTTGTTCCTATATTTTGAAAACAATTATGAGTACAAAAAATTATATCTAATACCCAATTTTTTGTTATAGATTGATTATACTCTATAATAGACATATGATAAGATTACCCTCTCTTTGTTACTAAGGTGAAGTTCTTCTTCCAATGTCCTTTATTTCCTTAATAAAAAATCATTTGATCCATCTCTTTAACCTCTATCTATATCTTTTTCCATTTGGATGACTATTATAAAGGTACCATATACATTAAATTTGTCTTATAACTTTTTTTCTTACCACTTATTTGTATATGGTTAAAAAAATTCATCCTTTTTGTCTTTATCTTATTAAATAATAATCAAGAGATATATGAGTGTATTCTCTGTATTTTTCAGTATTAAATTCACAATAAAACATGAGAATCATGAAGTAATTTGAGTGATAATGAGGACTAAACAAAATTTCTTGGAATGTTGTATCAAAAACTATCTAATCGATTAATTCTACCAAGAATATTAAAAACATTCGGTCTATATGAAACCCCATTTCATAGATTTCAACTAAATATTTCATTTAATATTTCACAGCTCTCTTGTATTTATTTTTTCTAATAGCGATCACATATATTTGATAGAATGGTGTATGTATACATGTATTTGTGAAGCTTTTGGATCTCACTATTCTTGTATGATAACATGAGGCATTAGAAATCCAATTTGTTGACTATGTGTTTCTGGAATATGTTTTTCCCCTCCTCATTTTCCTCTTGAAAAGGCTTGTTATGAACTTTAGACTTCAATACATATAACATCCACTGTTAATATAATACAATGATAAAGAACCTACTCCATTTACAGAAGTTAACACCATCTAGGAAATTATCTTTCTATAATATGGATAACATGGATAGTGAAATTGTTGAATGTAATTACATTTTCTAAAAAAATAAAAGTTCATTTTTAGTAATTTATCTTAATTCTATTTTATGATGTAATATATTATTTTTATTAGTTCCACACTAATTTATCAAAACATAGTATGTCTCTCAATGAGATTAGGAATATATTTTCACTTAGATATTTACCTAATCATATCTCAAATTATGTCCCTAAAAATTATTCAACGGAATTTATGTAGGTTTTACTTTCCAACAACATTAACTTGTACTTCCTTGATCTTTTTAGTGGACTCTCCAATCCAAAAATTCTATACTCATATTTTTTCAATTTTTTGCCTCAAATTTTTATTAAGTAAACAATGGTTGTTACCATTAATATTAATTTTGGTTAAGTCATCCCATTATCTTTGTTAAGAGTCCTTAAAAATTGAAAAGTTCTCCTTATTGTGGATTGACTGACATTTTAAAAATGATTTTCTATTAAATAAAACAATGGTAGGATTTTTATGATTTAATAATTTTTGTGATGGATTTTTATTAAACGTTACATAAATATTATGTATTTTATTCTTCATATACTTGTTAAATTTTATGGATTTTTCAAAATTATTTAACTATTTTCAATAAAATAATTTATACTCAATAGTATCAATTTATTTCATTATAAAATGTTTTTTTGATTTATTTAATTGATGTGATAATGTTCAATCATTCAAATAAACTATTCATTATATAATTAAATTAGTAATCATGGATTTACTATGTCAAAAAAATAAATATATGATATTATCATCATCTTTATGATACTTGTTAGATTATCGAATGGAGATAAACCAACCTTGGCCCTATGGGGAATTACTCATTAAATATTTGTCTTGCTCAACCTATAGCATTAATTTATAATCCTGGGTATCTCTTTGGTATGCTTCACCTAATCTCAGGTCTAAAACTGTCTTCTCTCACTAATAGATCTATCCTTTACAAAATTTTCCACACTCACAGTTGATGGGTACTAGAGTTTTTATGGTTACATAAAAATAATACATGGAAATGCATTCCCATACAAAATAAAGGAGGAAATGATGACTCAAAGATTATAATAATTAATTTAATAATAAATTATCATATAAAACCATATATTAAATAACTATTTCAAAAACCATAAACATATACATATGTTTTCCAATCCCATGAGCAGTCACAACATTCAAGGAATGCATATTTAAACTTGTTATTATTTATGTGAATTTATTATAATTATGATAAATTTTCGTGATTTAGTGAAATAATATAGTATTTTTTTATTTAATTATTTATGTTAATATTATATATTAACATTCCCCATGATATGATAGGAATCACATCATGTATTATTTTAAAAAATTAATTAAATAAAATTTTATCCTTAAAAAATAAGTAAACAACATATAATAAAAAGGCCTCATGACATGTATCATTCTTAATAAGATAAAATTAATTAGAAGAATTTAATACATACATGGTGTCTATACTAAAGGTGACATAGTGTGCATATTCTACATTAGATTATGTTCTTCTCTAGAATTTGGTTTAAACACTGCATGTTCTATTACGTGAAAAATAATGTAAATTAAATTGTGAATAATTCTTATTGTGTATTATTAACATACATGACATATATTTTTATATATTATTTTTCTATATATATGATTTTTGGTTTAATATTTCAATTTATATAGTTTTTATGATGTGTATGACAACACAACATGTTATTAATTTATGGGATATGTTTCGATGGAAATTTTCATGAAGGAAAAAACATGTAAGAAAACCATTAGAAATTATGTAGTTACCTAATGTGTAAAGATATTAATTTTTATGATTTTTTTGGGAAATGAAAAATATATTAATAATAAATTGAAACAAAATTAAGAATCCAATCAGGAAAATGATCGATCCAAAAATGGTCACTTGAATTTTTCCCAAAGCAAGTCAAATAGTGGGTTTCTTGATTTCATACTCATTTAATGAAAGAGATCCTACTTGAGGAGAATTTTTCCAATAATGAATGGATATTTCAAAAAATATTTTCATTAGGCTATAAATCATTTCCATGTTTTAGAAGTATAATTAACCATCAAAAGGAAATCATATTCCACTAACACTTTATCTCACCCATTAGAATGATCAAATAGAAGGACCTAATGAATAGCAAATTTATTAGCCATATAGGGATCCCAAAAGAACTGAATAGATAAACAATATGATGCCACAATTTTTCTAGTACATTGGAAAAAAATTATCTAAATACCCACCCTAGATCTAAATTAACAATGGCATCTGTATAAACCATTAGGAAACCATTTGGAGGAGGATTCTGAACAAATATTCCCTACTGGGTACACACATCAGAGTAAAATATTTGGTTTGATGTGCAAGGATTAATCCACCTAATGCCTTGTCATAACATATGTGACCAAAAGTAGACTGCTCTTCTAAAACCCATTCATTATTCTTTGTACAAACAAACCATAAAATTTCATAAATTATTCCCACCACCTATGGTTCAAATGAGGAAAGATGGATATGAAAATTGTGAGAATGATCAATAGAGGAATATAAGAATTATTGTCAATTTTACCTCTGCTCCTTCCAAAACCCTTCCACTTTTGGGAAAATAAGAACAACATGAAACTGTGAATTAACATCACAAATACATATAGGACAAGTATAATCCATAGAGAGGTGTTAAGAAGCATGAAACCAAGGTATCTGAAAAATACCATACCAGGCCTACCACTAATAAAAAAATCACATTGGATGGCTCCTTCAAAGGCTAAATTGCATTCTAGAAACCAGAAGGTAAAACATGGGGTGAGTCCCCAAAAATTTTATATCAATAATGAACAAAATAAAGAATTGAAATTTCAAATTTCTTATTAAATTTTACCTTACTCTTATATTCACTAAGAGGAATACCAATAATGTGGTCACAATATCTTGCATTAAATCAAATTAAAAGATTATCCATATCCCAAAAATCCAATGAATCATCAAATAAATATCACATTTGAGAATTCACTAACCTCGAAACAGCATGAGAGGAAACTATCATGTTAACATTTTCCAAAATCCATGGATCCCTCAAAACCAATACATAATTTCCATTTTAAATCTTATAATAAAGAACTTTCCCAAGAAATTACATGCATCCCCAAATACACTTCCATATATAGCTTGTCCGAGGCCCCAATAAAGAATAAAAAAATCTTGGAAGTGAAATTTTTATCTCAAATTACATTGAAAAGATGGATTCTAGGAAGGAATGAGATACCAACCGTGCATAGCCATACGATCTTCATTTAACATCTTCAAATTCATGAAACCATGATCCCTAGAAAACTATTTCAAACGAATCTTATCACATTCCACCTAATGAGTTTTATTATTTACATCATGTGTCCCCCACAAAAAGATTTCCCAAATAATTATTAATCTGGTTAATAACAAGGTCTATAAATCTGAATAAAGTCATTACATTTGAAGTAATAACATGAGAATTAGTCCTCAAAAAATCTTCTTCCCACATTTTAAACTTTCATTCTTAACCACAAAAGAAATATTTCAATAAACTCTATCAACAATAGAAGATAATAATTGGTTCATTGATCTTCTAATAATTTATATAAGTACAAGATAATTTTGGCATTTATCAACCACTAGAATACATATAACTACTTTAAATCCCCTTTATGTTATGGAGAAACTCCCTTACTAATATATATTTATGAATTTTCAGTATTAACCTATTTATAAAATAAACATTCATATATATGGATAGTATTAATAACTAAGAAACATTTTTCAGGGGTGGCGTGTACACAAATTAGGAGAAGAGTGATTTCTCATGTAGTCACAATTGTCAATTCACAATTTCATGTTGATCAAAACCAAATCACGGTGATAAAATCATGATATAATTCTTTACATCATGAACTAAGTCCTTACATCATGATTTGTTCAACATGATTTGGATTTCAGATGTATGGTATTAGATTAGAACTTCCATGGAAGATCGAATAACCTCTTGAAATCTATTTTTTTGAATCCATAAACTTCTAAATTAGATTTCTATCTTAGATATCTCCATATACCCTTCAAACCCCATAGAAATAAGTATTGGGAAGTGAATAAAAAAATTGTCATGATATGACAGATCGGTTATGATTAAAAAATGGATTTCCAATCTTATGATCCCCTGCATATATCCAGGTATTCATTGATGCGGACAGCTACTGAGCTACCTCTAAACATGCTAAATGGGATCCTAGAGAAACCAATATCGTGAAGAGAATTCACAATGAGTGAGTTATGGAAGGATTCCATGGTATCTTAGCTTCTACTACTTCTATATTATGTATTATAGTAGAAAAGAACATCCTTTAAATCTAACCCAATAAGGATAGGACCTATTAGGAATTTCTATAGAAGACTCAAGAGGCTACATGTATTTATCTTGTCATTAAGGATATGTTGGCCATAGAGCCCTACAAAAGTCCACAGTGGGGACCCTGGTACTAAAATTGAAGCTATAATATGATTATTAGATAAATTATAAATCATTAAAGCTTGGTCTACATTCCAAAAGGAGAAAAGACCTCTAGAAATACCTTATCTTTTAATAGGAATTATATTCTTAAAACCAAAATTTGAACCTAAAGTGAAATTATCCTTATTTTCCAACATATTTTTATAAATAATAACAATGTGATGATGATGGATTATGATCCAATTATAAATAATGTGATCTATTCGGGGATTTACAATCCCACAAAAGTAAAAACATAGGTTTCTCATGGACCTTAGTGAGGAAGGTATATACCTTCCTCCACCTCAATGGAAGTATACATCACATTAAAATTGACCCTAAAATTATTCTAGGAAGTCGGATCATCCTCCTAAAACATATTCTCATTGGACTATTTTCTTTCACAGATATTTTCATTAAAATATTTAATATTGTTGGATAAATGGTTATTTTTTTCTATCCCCAACGAGCTTTAACAAGAGGATATGGATCCTTTAGATGAACATCATAGACCCCAATAATAGTCCCCATGGAAAAAAAACTTGGTGTTGCATCTTCCTCTTTACATCCATGTTATAATTTCATACCTCTTTTATTTTATCCCTATTAAAACATTCACAATTTCCTAGATATTTAAGGACAACATCAATATAAATCTAAAAATCTGCACAAACATCCCTAGAAAGGGACTCAGATCTTCTGGTCATCATATAAAAGAGTTATCAAGAAAACCATGGAAAATTTATAATTTTGATATACCTCTTCTATAAAGCCTTGGAACACAATGGGATAACCAATATCCATATAGGCAAATAAATTGTGTAATTATATGTGGTAATGCCTAGGTGTACCAAACAAGATACTTCTATTTACAATTTATGAGACACCAATCCAACCTTATTTATTTCTCTAAATTCTCATGATCCTTCCACTACACCATCATTGAAGTTAAAATATCTTCCTAATACTTTTTTCACAATGCCAACAAATGTACTACAAAATATTTTTTCCTTATTGGTTTTATCATTTTCTCTTATAGATTTTTTTAGACTGACAATGAATTCAATAGAAGATTAGAAAAATATAGAGCCTCTCATATTCAAAATAATCCCATGAACAAGAATCATTTTCTATATATATTTTTCCTCACAGTGGGATTAATCGGCATAGATCAATGTTTTATTCATACTTTTAGATTGTTAGACAATCAGATCTGAGGAATCCCAATCTACATATTTTTTTATGACATTGTCATCCACTTCAAACACTTTTGTAGTCCTTTATGTAAATGGAATACCCCTAATATGTATCCGTTAAATATTCCATGAAAAAAACATTAGAGACATGTGAGTCTTTATTTAAATTAAATATCTCAGTTAAATGGTAATCAAAATACAATGGTATACCATCCAAAATCATGTTTTTGTCAAATAAGAAAAATAATTCGAGAATCAGTATCTGTCATTCAATTCTTCAATAAAAATTCTACTCTCTATTTTCCACACCGTCAAAAATACATCTCAAGGACAAAATATTAAATATTTTATTTTTCAAAAAAATCCAACATGGATAAGGGAAAATCATCACATAATATATTCATTAACCTTATCACGTGTTTTGTCTTAGAGGAGCTATATTTCCACCAAAATAGAATTCTTGAAATTTTTGATCAGGTCATCTCCTATGATAAGAGAACAAAAAAATTTAGTAAGTGGAAAGCATCCAAAAAACGACTAACATTTATTAGTGAAGAGGGATAAAGCACATACAATCCCTAACAACAATCCCAAAATACAAAACCTAGGGTAAAACCCTTCAAAGGGACCCTTGGATGGATTTTAGGGAGAATATATTATTTGAAGGAGACTATATAAATATAAGGAATTTATATCAAAATAAAACACTAAAAATCATACAAAATGTACCTAGTGTAGAATGAAACCTATCACGTGGAATTTAGAATCATCTACACATTATGTATATAACAACCCTGCTCTGTATTTCATATTTAGACATAATTTGTTACATAAACATTCAGATAATACAACCCATAAGATCGATACGTCTAAAGTATTTTGGGACTAGGAATAATACATGACAACTTAAAACATAAATTACAACATCTTTATTGAAAACATCTTTTACATGACCACAAAATTCCTTCATACTTAGCATTGCACGGGATAACCAGAGGATATACCAAAGAAAAGTGTGATCTATAAAAACTAATAAGAGAGTAATTAAGGCAAATACTGGTGAATAAAATACATGTTAGGAAATAGAAAAATCAATGGATCATAAAAGAAACATGAACATAATGTCATGATATAGCATGATCATCATTACATGGAAATGTGGTAACAACATAAAACACTGCATCATTAACCTAAAGGAATAAGTTAAACCCCTATCACAACATGATGGAAATTCATATAAAGAAAATATTTAAACCCATGTCCCATCATGATATATCATGATACTATTCATTACCCAATGCATTGGAGTGCTTTCAGGGAGCACCCTTCGTGAATATTTTAATCTCATGCTTATGTGTCCCACATAGACCATATAACATGGATTCATTCAACCGCATAATTTATTCCATAATAAAATAATGTGGAATAAATATTTTGAATTATGTAATCAATAAGTTTATGTGAATAAATTTGAATACCCTTGATTGAGAAATAGGCATGGTACTCACTACATGATGATTTTGGTATTGAAAATCACGGTACAGTTTCTAAATCATAACGACATCACATAGGGATTCATAATAAGGGTTTATTAGAGAGAAAGGGGTGTATCATAATTCATAAATTAAATGGTAAGTAATGGGATCATATAAATATTTTTTACATAATGATTAATTTTTAAATTGAAGGCGTAACATGATAATGAAACTTGAAAAGGAGGAATCAAATAACTCTTACGAAATTTTGGCATTGTAACATGTGTAAATGGGAGGGTTTAATGAGAGATAAAGGGATATCTCATCATTCAAACATAATAAGGGAAATCTGGGGGAGATTTTAAAACATATCCCATCAATTTTAATTGAAAATAAAAGTGTGTAACAATATAAGGAAACTTGGATAAAAATTAGAGTGGAAGGAAATCCTTAATGGAGTGTGTTACTACAAAATTTTGAAGAGGGGATTATTGAGAGTTTGGGTGCCTTTGGGTGATTCTAGAGAGGGGAGGGTAGATTAGGGATGTTATCCATTTATTTTTAGTGTAGATAAGTAGTGGCTTGGGTGGGTTTATATAGGAAATGAGAGGGGAATTCTTTAATATTTCAGAAACTTTGGTTTTGGAATCTATATAATTAAATATTCAAAACCAAAAATCATACCATATTTATTTCCCAAGGTTTTTTCCAAATAAGAGTGTAAAATATTATTTTATAAGTCCATGGGATAAAGATAATAAAATATTGTCCTTTCTTATGTGGAGGTGATTTACATTATTAAAGAAATGAACTTAAAATCATAAAATATATTATAGATTTGGGAGGATTCACTAAGGCATTATAAAATAAGAAAAATAAAACTCAAATCACATTATTTATAATTTAAAACATTTATCTAATCGAATATTCCTTTTTATGGTATTTATTACATCACTATTGGGTCATTATGATTTCATAAAACACACTATATAGTTATATATTATTTAATTTTTACCCTAAAAATAGATTGCCATAGAAAATTATTAAAAATTATCCACTGGATAATTTAGAAATCCTTATTTCAAAAATAATATTCATTTAGTCTAAATTATTTTCTAAATATTTTAATTTTTATTCAAAATTATAATCAACATTTGTTGAATATTTGAAGGGTTTTCAATTTTTTTTAAACCTTAATAAAAAATACATTTGACCTCATAAAAATTATACACTCATTTATTGATAATAAAAGTAATTTGATAATAATATTTTATTAAAATATTAATTATTCCCAAAATTCATTAATTCCTTGAAATAAATCCTTAAAAAATACACTTTCTGTTTATCCTATAAAAATGTAACTCTAATCAAACTAATTACTGAATCATTTACAGATAATGAACTGATATAATAATAATATATAAGATTTTTTTTATAATATTATTAATATAAACATAATAACGCATTTTTTTTTTCAAAAGTACCATTTTTACAAAAAAAATAGATTTATCAAATTCATCTTTCTTTTATGAAAGACTATTCCCACAAAGGGATTAAAGTAATAAGAGATTTATTTATCCAAACTGATTACACAATAAGTAACTAATACCTTGTTATATAACCCCTTATAACACCCACAAATGACCTAAGGGTAAGGTGTGATATTGTGACATATTGTCACACCAGGACCTATGAGTTTATTTTATTTTATTATTTCTTTGGCCATAAATAATTTTTATTGGGGTTCAGGTTGAGTCCTGCACAAAATTTTTCAGTTTATGTTAAAAATTGTTTGTTTTGGGTTCGACATCATTGGGTGCATGGGTGGAGCGCGATGCCATGCGACATAGCTCCGGAAACTATGTGGCATTTTCATCTAAAAATAATTAAAATGAATAAATAAATGTTTAAATATTGTGTCATTAAAAAAATTGGGTTATTAAGAATTTTATTTTATTTTTTATGTTATTATTATTATTATTACAATTTTTTGTGTTATTATTGTTGATTATTATTTGTATTATTATTAATTGATTAAAAAAATTTAACTAGTTTTTTTGGGTTGGTCTTATTTTTTAGGGTTTCTAGAGAACCATTTATCACTCCAATTATCACTACCCCCACCTTTCTATGTTTTTTGTGGCGCGAGTAGCCCTCTGGGTGCTACCTCCTCACCTTCGCAGTCTCTACCTTCCCTCAGGTGCAGTAAGCGACCCAACATCTCCCCCTCCACCTCCTTGAAGTGCGCCCCAGCACCCCGGCCCTCGGCCTCCTTACAGCGTGCCCCAGCACCCTGGCCCTCGACCTCCTTACAGCGTGACCTAAACCACAACAGCCTCCTTCCCCGTATAACTACCTTGGCCTCCCGCTTGCACCAGCCCTACCATATCCCGGAAACCTCGGTTTTTCCCTCTGTAGTGACGACCCCGCCCTCCTGGTCATGCTTCTTCTAGTGCACTGGTTCCCTCGTCTTACTGCGTGCGAGCACATCGCCCACCCCGAACCTCGACATCCCTTCCTCTCAGTGCACCCAAACCTTCCTCCCTATTCAGAAGCATGATGCTTTTTCTATCTTTGACCTCCTTTAACCTGACTTTAATCAAGATCCCTGACTCCCCTGCCCTCCAGCCATCAATCCCCTTTAGCGCGACCTCCCCCTTTTCTGGTATGGTCCCTTCTGATACCGCCTCCTCCTACTAGTGACCCCCTAGTAACTGAACCTACCGATGCGGCCAATCTAGTGCACTACCATCTGGGAACTTTCCTCCTCTGGTAACGACATCCCCTTCCGGGCATGTTGATATTCTCTCGGGACTCACTTCGGGTGGGTTTCGATTTTTCTGCCGAACGAAAGGGTTTTAGACCGTCTCGGGATGGCATAAAAATGTGAGGTGAATATCTTATTCATGTCTCTTGGTTTCACACTATTTTATTTAGTTCCCTTATGGGTTTTTGAGTTCATATTATTTATTTTTTTAGTACATTGGACCTTACCACATGGTTTCAAATGTTTGTCGTTCCATTTCATATTGGTTCTAAAGTAGTTCCCCCTTACCCACACCTTTATGATTAATGAAATTTCGATTTCATGTTTTTCAAACCTTAGTTATATTCAAAATATATGTCATACAATCCTTGTATGAGTTTATTAGTTTTCAATGGTGATTTATTCATTGTCTTGTAATATCATTGTTATTTAGTCATAAATGTGTACACAAAATGTTTGGAAAACAAAAAAAAATTGATGGAATACACACATAATTTATCACAATTAAAATAAGGTTTAGAAATTTAAATCAATTTAAGGCATTAGATTTGTGTTTTTCACTTTTTTGAGTGTTAGTTAGAAATTGTTTTAGTAAATGTTGCATGTTCTACCGATAAATATCCCGTTTGGAATTTTTGTTAGATGATTTTATTTAGGTTGTAATGAACAATGTTTTGGGGAGTTTTTGTGAACTGTTTGAAATGATGTGTTTTGTTTAGTTGTGGATTATACGTGTTTATGCTTTGTTTTGTATTAAAAAGAAATTTATTTGGAAAATTATCATGTCCTGTGTCTTTTTATTTTATATATAAAATGTTTTCATGGCTTTTACGGGTTAACTGTGATAAAAAAAAATGGTTTCCATGGATTTATAAATGTGGAGACAACATGAAAAATGAGGTTTTGGGTTCCATATATGGTTTCTGGAATGGGTTGGGAATTATAAAGGAATGAGTTTCATTTTTCAAAGTGTTTTGGTGAGATTCTGCCGCTTTGTAAAAAGTGCTTGTGTGTGTTGGTAAACGTGGGTTTTGTGAAAAATGATTTAAATGATTTTAAATTAAAAAGAGTAGTTATGGATTTTAAATCGGTTTGATGGGAAATATTTTGACGAATGGTTATAAATGTTTTTGAGTTGAAATGGTGTGCCTAACACCACTTTTGAAATACTATTTCCATTTTGAGATAAGATTTTTTTGTGAAGGTCTAAGGGTCTATTTGGCCATTTCGTGAAAATTTTGAAAAGTGTTTATAATGAAAACCCTCGTTGGATGTTTCAAATGACTTAGTTTAATGCAACAAATGGGAGGTCCTTATTAGGGGATTCTTGAAATCTAATGTTAGGGTTCTTTGGTTGGAACCTGTTATAATTTTTTTAATTTTAAGGAATGAGAATGCTCCTTGGGGAGACTAGGGGTGAGACATATTGTGCATTATTATTAATATATATATTGTGATTTTATTCTTGGAAACAATCGGTTGGATCACCCCATTTTTAAATACTTGAGACATTGGAATCTAGAATATTGAGAGAATATTCTAAAAATGATTATCGTACTGGTACCTTATGGTACTAACCAGTGGCCCATAGTGGGTGGATGTACTGGGTTTATTGCTATGCAATTTTCCCTTAGGATTCCTAAAAAAGTATGGATGATCATTTGAGATTTTTGATTTCATCATGTATGAAATGTTAACAAGGATGAAGTCTCATGTCTTGGTGTCTTCAGGATTATTTTTGATCTCCAATGTGCACCCATGTCTATTTGTATTTTTTTTCTTGTAGTAGTGATTACGATGCTTGTATGTATACCTCTATTTACCTTGCTGTGTGATTCCTATTGTATCTTCTTGAATTTGGGTTTTCATGGAAAGTGGTGATCTAGTTTTGATTAGGATTCTAGAAATGGTTTTCAAATAAAAGTGTTTTATCCTCTTTGTATAAATATGAAAATGTAAACAACAATTTCCCATTGAAAATTTCATTGACCCTAATGAAAAAAATGACTTGGTTTTTTGAGAAACTAATGAGTTCAATGACTCGAACTTTATTTGAGTAACATGTAGAAAACCTTACCTTTATACATTGAAGTTAAAACTTGAAAATGAATGTTTCTTTTTTTTATAAAGGATGTTCATTAGGAATATATATCGGGTTAGCATACTATGTTTTAATACTCATGCATATAGTTCTTTTCTATTTTTAGTCCCTGTGTAGGTTCCATCTTGGGTGTTCTCTCCTTGGATGATGATTTATCATTAATTCGGGGAGTGACCTGGGGGGTCACCCAGAGATAGTGTTTTCCCTTACCGTTATTTTTATTTCCTTCAGTTCATGTTTATTCATTTTATATGGTTTATTTATTCTAATAAATTCTTTATTATTTCTTCTACTTTAATTTATTTTTTTTGGGAGAAATCATTCCCATCATCTTTGTGGATGCCATGGCACTTGTCGATATCCCAGGAGCATTGGTAACACCTCTCGGGCCTTGCCGCGAATCGGATCAGGTGACCAGTTTAGGGTTAACCCAAGTTGGTTCATCACAAAATGGTATCAAAGTAGCTCGTCTCTTAGTGGACCTCACTTTTCAGAGTGCCCTTTGTTATTTGGGATGTCAAGGTAGATGGATTAGGTTTTTCAGGACATGATGGGTAGGTGTGGAAAGAGTTTTGTGAACTCTTACTCATTTTGATCCTCCAGTTTCCATGGAAAGTCTGGTCTGATTAGTTTCTTTGGGTTTCTAGGATGTGTTTTGCGGTTGGGATATGAAAATTGGAGAAGGGATAATTTTCCTCATTAGCTGCACATCCTAGAAATCCATGTGGAGCTAGCGGAATCGTCTAAGAAGGCTCTCTATGTTGGTAGAGTGTTTGACATATGGTCGTTAACCATATGGTCAAGCCACCAACCGACACCAGTTCCTTGTTTGAGTTTTTTGGGTCTCCTATGACTTCTTAAAATTGTTTGAATCATAAATAGTTAGTTTTAATAAATGGTTGTTTGAAATGACATATTTAATTTGTGGATTGTTTTTAAAAGAGAATCGGATGAATGATTTGTTGTTTGGGAAATTAAGTTGTTTTTTAGGCCATAGGGATTCTATGGGTTCTCACATGCATAGTAGAATGTGGGAATATGAATGGATATCTGGTATGGTGGATAGATTCCTAGTGTGGCACAAAAACATGCATGTGATTGAGACTTTAAAGAATACCAATGGTGAGGGTTTAACCCACTAATCTTGTTTTAAATTAATTTTATTTAAGATGAATGTTTTGTTGTTATGATGGCATGTTTTATTATGTTTTGAACTTGTCACCTATGCGGTGTTTTATCTTGAGAATTTTATTTATTAAGTTGGCCTTGATTGGGTTCTTTAATTTTCTTGTCCATTGGTTTTCCCCTTGATCCTTCGATGGGTGATCGTATTGCGGTTGATCAACCTAAGGATTTTATGCTTGAGTTTCGGAAGCTAGATCCACCTCTCTTTTATGGTAAAGAAGATCCTTCTATAGAGGAAGTGTGTATGTGAAAGATCAAAAGGGACTTTAACCTCGTTGAGTTTCCTGAGTCATTGAAGGTTCAGTTTGCAGCCTTCATGCTTGAAGGTTCACCATGGGTGTGGTGGAGGTCAGTGTCTCGGAACAAGCCTCATCAATATTTTACGTGTGAGTTTTTCAAGGCTTTGTTCATTCGTCAGTATTTTCCTGAGAAATAAAGGGAGGGAAATTGGATGGATATGTGTTATGTGTAGCATGGTGAAAGATCCGTATTTGTGTATTTCCAATGCTTTTTAGAGCTATTCCCTCGTGATTCTGGGTATTCCACAGATTACTCTATGAAGGCTCGAGGGTTTGAGGCAGGACTCCACCTCGATCTGCAGTCAAAGGTTTCAGCATCCAACCTAACATCATTTGCTGATGTGGTGAGACAATATTTTCATGTCAAAGTCATGATGGAGGGAGTTTTCTAAGTAGTCCTACCTCCTTCAATTAATAGGAGTAGCGGTAAAGATTATGGAAAGGATATGAGGAAGCAATTAAAAGTTCATGGATCAAGTCATGTAATCAAAAGGCCTCGGGAACATTCATAAAACTTTTCACAGAAAGAGATCCAAGTGTGTTATTAGTGTGGAAGGTTGGTTCAAAATAGGTCTTTGTTCCCATGTACTCCTAAGCCATGTCATGCTTGTGGAAATTTGGGTCACATACAATGATTCTGTCGGGGCGTTTCTAGAAAGAATCTTAGAGGAAGTTATCATAAGTGATGTGTTGTTGGGTATTATTTAAAGTTTCCTATGTATCTTTCCTTCTAGTGTAAGGGATATCTTATCATTTTAGGTGAATAGATGTTGTTTTGGGTTTTGAAATGCATGATGATGTCTAGGGTCTTTTGATGAACTCTGGTTTTCAATCCCTACATGGTTTTTATTGAAAATATTGTCATATCATTTGTCAAATCAAAAGATGTATGTTTCTTATTGGGATTATCAGAACCTGAATGCGAGGAAGGAGGCACTTCACCAATCATAGATCAAATCAAAATGACTTAGAGTGATGTCGGCATGTATTCAGGAACCCTCGGGAAATTATGAAGAGTTTGGTTAAGGTTTTACCTCAATCGTTGTGATGAGACAGTTGTAACATTTCTATTGTGGTTTCCCTATTGTTTTAAATTTCCTCTTATCAAAAAGAGAGCGATGGAATTACCCCTCACACAATGTCCGTAATTGTGCCTTTTTGGATGTGAGTTTCTGATTAGTGTTTTTGCATGGACCACCCATGTGAATCAGTTGCGACTTTGGTTTGTGTCCATCCTAATGTGATGAGTCGTGATTATTTTTTTGTCTTAGTTTCATTAATCCAATCCTTGGGACCTCCCTCCCTACCCATGGGGTGAGGGTTTTTGGTTCGTGTAGAGTTTTTGGTTCCTCTCTTATCCCTTTTGAATGGTAGTGAGTGGTTTAAATGTTCTTGATGTTCTTCTTTTAGCTTTAGTAATTCCATGCTCACGTCTAAGATGTATTTTTATTTTGATGTGTATATGGTGGTTCATTGTGGTGGGGAGACCCGCTGTATCTTTTGGTTTTCTCTTAAGTAATTATCAGATGCTAGTTGAATTGTGATGGCGAGTAGTTTGACTAGACCTCCCCTCTGCTGGTGATTTGTTTCCGACAATGTGGTCGAGTCCCGTTGGTGTTCTATAGAATTTCCTTGGGTTAAGAAGTTGGATTGTGTCTGTGTGGAATCCTTAGGCATTGATCGATCAGATGGATGGTGTTATGTTTTTCTCGGGGCAGAAATTATTATGGTTGGGAGAATTGTCGCACCACGACCTATGTATTTATTTAATTTTATTATTTATTCGGACTTAAATAATTTTTGTTGGGGTTCAGGTTGACTACCAGATGAAATTTTTGAGTTTATTTTAAAAAGTGTGCATTTTGGGTTCAATGTCATTGGGCACACGGGCGGAGCTTGTTGCCACGTGTCTTCTCCTAAGAAAGTGCATGGCCTCTTCATCTTATAAGAATTAAAATGAATAAATAAATGTTAATTTATTGTGTCATTTAAATTTTTATGTTTATTAAGAATTTTTTTATGCTTTTATTATTATTACAATTATTAGTGTCATTATTGTATATATTTATTTTTATTATAATTATTATTATTCATTTTATTAATATTATTATTTTTATTTTTATTATTATGTTATTACAAATTTTTAATTTTTTTGGTCTTATTTTTTTAGTGTTTTTAGAGAACCCTTTATCCCTCCAATTTCTGCCCCCCCATGCATTCTGTGTTTGTGCGGCACGAGCAGCCCTCTGGGTGCTACCTCCTAACCTTCATGGTCTCCCCCTCTCCTTGGGTGCATAATGCGACCTAGCTTCTCCCACTCAGCCTCTTTGTAGTGTTCCCCAGTACCCTGACCCCAAGCCTCCTTGCAGCGCACCCCAACACCCCATCCCCCAGCCTCCTTACAACACAACCTAGACCCGAGCCGCCTCTTTCCCCATAGTGTCACATAAACCTCCCACTTGTTGTCCCTGCCACTTCCCAAACTTCACCTTGGTTTCCTCCTCTTCTTCGAAGATCCCCCCCCCCTCTCGGTCCTGCTACTTCCAGCTCACCAGTTCCCTCTTCTTATTGTGCCGGAGTAGGTCACCCGCCCCAGACCTCGACCTCCCTCTATCTCAATGCTCCCCAGCCTTCCTCTATGTTTAGCGGTGCAATGCTTTCCCCCTGTCCAACTTCCACCTTCTAGACAGCCATCAAGATCCCAAACTCCCATGCCCTCCATCCGACAATCTCTTTTGGCGTGACCTACCTCTTTTCTAGAATGATCCCTTCTAATGTTTCCTCCTCCGGTCAGCGAACCCCCCCCCCTTTTGGTGACCGAACCTAGAAGTGCGACCTGTTAGGTGCACTCCCATGCCAGTTTAGCCCTCCTCCGGCAACAAAATCCTCTTATGGGCATGTAACTATTCTCTCGGGACACCTTTTGGGTGGTTTTAAGTGTTTTCCACTGAAGTTGAGGTTTTAGACCGTCTTGGGTTCGCGTTTCAATGAGTGGTGAACATCTTATTCCCACCGCCTGGTTTCACATAGATTTATTTAGATCCCTTATATATTTTTGAGTCCTTAGTATTTATTTTGAAGTATGTTGGACCTTACCTAGTGTTTTATTAGACACATCATTCCATTTCATCTTGGTTTGGATGTATATCCCTCTTGCACTCACCTTTATTATTTAAGAAATTTTGATTTTATGTTTTTCGCACTGTAGTTATATTCTAAATATATGTTGTATAATCATTGGATGAGTTTTTTAGTGTTCAATGGTGATTTATTAATTGTCCTATAATATTTGTGTTATTTCGTCGTAAATGTGTACACCTAATGTTTGGAAAACAAAAAAACATTGGTGGCATTCACACATAGTTTATGACAATTAAAATTGGGTTTAGAACGTTAAATCAATTTAAGGCATTAAATTTGTGTTTTTCACTTTGTTAAGTGTTATTTAGAAATTGTTATAGTAAATGTTTCTTGTATTGCTGATAAATAGCCCATTTGGAATTTTTGTGAAACAAATTTCTTTAGGGTGAAATGAAAAATGTTTTGGTGTGTTTTTGTGAATAGTTTGAAATGGTGTGTTTTGTTGGGTTGTGGATACTATGTTTTTATGATTTGTTTTGTATTAAATAGAAATTAATTTGGAAAATTATCATGTCTTGTGTCTTTTTCATTTATATATATAATTCTCGGTTGGATTTTTTTAGGTTAAGTGTGATTTAAAAAAAATGGCTGCCTTGAATTTATAATTGTGGAAAAAACATTCCAAATGAGGTTTTGGGTTCCTTATATGGTTTTTATAATGGTTTGGGATTTATAAAGGGACAAGTTTCATTTTTCAAAGTGTTTTTGTGAGCTTCCACCCCTTTGTGAAAGGTTCTTGTGTGTGTTGGTAAACATGGGTTTTGTGAAAAATGTATTAAATGATTTTAAATTAAAAATATTAGTTTTGTATTTTAAATCTGTTTGATGGGAAATTTTTTGAAGAACAATTATAAAATTTTTTATAGTGGAAATGGTGTGCCTAACACCACCTTTGAAAAATTGTTTTCATTTTGAGATAAGATTTTGTTTGCGAATGTCTAAGGGCATGTTTGACCATTTCATAAAATTTTTGAAAAGTGTTTATTATGAAAACCCCAATTGGATGTTCCTCAGGTCTCAGTTGCATGCAATGGGTGGGAAATCCTTGTTAAGGTATTCTCAGAATCTAATATTAGGGTTCTTAGGTTGGAACCTGTTATAATTTTTTTTTATTTTAAGGCCTGAGAATGGTCCTAGGCAATACTTTAGGTGACACCTATTGTGAATTATTACTATTATTACGATATATATTCTTATTGGAAGCTCGACTGTCATCGGTTGGCTCACCCACTTTCTAAATAATTGAGATAAGGGAATCTAGCATATTGAGAGAATATTCTGAGAATGATTTCCGTACTGGTAGGTTTTGGTACTGACCAATGGCTCGTAGTAGGTGGATGTAATGGGTTTATTGAAATTGGATTTTCCCTCGGCCTACATGAGAAAGGATGGTCTATAATTTGATCATTTGGATTTCATCATGTGTGACATGTCAATGAGGATGAATTCTCATGTATTGCAGTCTTCTTGATTATTATCGATCTATTATGTTCACCCATGTCAATTTGGCTTTTCTTGTTTGTATTAGTGATTGTGATGATTGTATGTATGCCTACATTTCCCATGCTATATGATTCGTATTATACCTTCTTGTATTTGGTTTTTCTTGGAAATTTGTGCGCTAGTTTTGATTAGGTTTCTAGAAATTGTTTTCAGATGAAAGTTTTTTATCCTCTTTGTATAAATATGAAAATGTAGACATAAAAATCCCTTTTAAAATTTCATTAACACTGATGAAAATAATGACTTGTGATTTTGATAAATTAATGAGGTAAATGACACATACTTTGTTTTTTAGTGACATGTAGAAAACTATACTTTTAAAAATTGTAGTTAAAACTTGAAAATGGATGTTTCTTTTATTTTAAAAGGAAGTGTATTAGGAATAGATATCGGGCTAGCCTATAGAGTGTTAATAATCATGCCTATATTTCATTTCTATTTTTAGTCCTTGTGCAGGTTACATCATGGGTTCACTCGCCTTGGGTGATGCTTGATCGTTGAGTCGGGGAGTGACCCATGGGGTCACACAGAGATAATGTTTTCTCATCTGGTTAGTTTTATTTCATTCAGTTTCAATTTTTTTGTTTTATTTGGTTTATTTATTCTGATCTTATATTTATTATTTTTTCTTCTTTTATTTATTTTTATTCAGAGAAATCATTCCCATCATCTATGTCGATTCCCTAGCACTTATCATCGACCCAGGAGGATCGGGAAGCCTTTCAAGCCTTGTTGTGGATCAGTTCAGGTGACGGGTTTAGGTTCATCCCAGGTTGGTTCATGATAAAGAATCTTTGGGTGGCTCAGATAACATCGCCTTGGTGGTAATATCTATTAACTTGAAATTTTATAATATGAGATTTCATTCAATCTTAACGTGTTGAAGCTCTACTTGGGCTTGGTTAAGAACGAAACCTAGTGACGCTACCTCCTTTCTGAGTTCCGACAAATGAGCTTCGTATGGCATGAGTCTACTTGATGAGGTATTCATATCCTTTTTGTGTCAAAAGGATTTGGTAAAGCCTTATATTTATATTAGTTGTTCCATCAGAATTCAACGGCTATACTATCAATGGTAATGATACATAATGTTCATTTAAACCCACTAATAATAATAATAAAGACTGCACATGTTTTCAATATCAATAAGAAATTAAATTAAAGGGAATTTTATTCCTAAATGATCTTATTGTTATAGTGTAGTTTATGTATTAATTTAATTATACACATATTGACCCACAAAATAATTTTCAAGGAATATAACTAATATGAGTTGTCTTGTGTAACATACTGTGAATATCAAACTACACATCTTGTAATGTTTCTATCTCACTACCACTCGGTTAATGTATTATTCATGGTTTGTAATGATGTTGTATAGTTGAACACACGATATACTAAAATTTACATGGGATACCACCATGTGGGGTTACATGATTTGTATTCTAACTACATTTCATGTAATCCCTATTAAAGCACATGTAGTTCAAGATATCAATAGATGTAATGTAAAAAATATCATGCATGAATATACATGGTATTCCATGGTTATCGCATCTATCACTTTGTGTAGTTGGCCATGGGTACATCTCGAATGGCCTGAAGGACTTCTTTTTTATTTTTATTATGGTTAATCCCCATTTTAAGGGTTGAGGGGGAACCCATACATGACCCTTAGGCCCAAGGCACAAAGCCCGACATGACTTTCAATACATGACCCGGAGGCCTAGATGCATACCTTTCCCAATAAATGACCCATAGGCCCAACCCACTAGAACTTGCCCTCCCAAGCTTGTGCGTCATTGATCGCCTAGCTCGCAACCTTGAATTATTGATTGGATAACATTTCCCTCTACAAAGTTGCACGGTGCCTGGTCCCGATGGAGGTTTCCATACCCTCTCATTCTTCCAATCCGGTTAGCTCTACTTCTGGTGACTGCTATTCTTGTTGATCTAATCCTCTTTTGGGGCCTACTCTATGCGAATTGGGATACTCCATGGTCTCAATGGCCTGATGGCCCTATGGACCGAAGGCCTTTGAGACCCGTAGGCCCAAAGTGGTGGCCCGAAGGCCCAAATCGGGTGAACAGTTTCGACTGCTACAGTACCGAATAGTAACTGTTATAGTACCTACTGCAGTAACTAATATAGTACTAATACAGAAATGCTACAATAACCCATAAATTATGCTCCACCTGGTTTTGAACCTGGGTCTCTTGGACGCTAAGAAGGATCCCTTACCACTTGGGTATGGTCTCGTTGGCTTGGCCATGGGTACACTATGGGTAATTTACATCTACACATCATGTACATGTGTTAGGAAACCATTATCCTCGGAACATATAGATCAGATATTTGAGAATTCATCATGTGTTCTTAACAACTTTGTGACCACTCAATCCTGGATAAACATGTTATCTCAGTTATTGAATATAAATTAAATTCTAGAAATGAAAACATATTACCAATATGTGAAAATTATTCAAAAAGTTATAAATAATTATAAGTTATAATACTTCTATTTTTATACCACTTGAAAGATTCATGGTGAAAAAACGTAGTGGGTGGGAGCTCAATTATAGTATTTCATTTATTTCCATGGATAAATTCAAAGAACATGATGAATAGAACTCTGAAATCTCCTTGATAATATCTTTCACATTTCATTTATAATTAATATAAAATAAGAATTTCCTAGAACTTGATAATTATTCTCAATCAATTAACCAATGCTGCTCCTATGTCATTATCGTTGCCATAGAGAATTGAAACAAGTGAGCCTTTATTTGTATCCAAACATTATTAATAAATCTCTAAACCATTTTCTTTGATTTATGAGTTATATCATTGAGGAACCAAGCAATTTATGTCATTCATCATTGAATGCAACAAAAAATTCTCTTTCATGTTTTAGTTCTTAAGGGGAGGGATGAGGATTTTATCTCATAAGATAATTCTCTACAGTTTTTCAATGATTCATAACCACTATATCACTATAAAATTGTATAATTTTGAATGTATACATAGAGATTATATTTGATAATTTTTCAATGGACCTTCATTAAATATTGATTCCATGAAATTTTACACATCTAATATTATTATTATTATTAGAATCCACGGTAATTTCTAAAATCCTGGATAAATATATCAATTCTATAAGGTTGTTATCTTTACCCATCAAACCTCCATTTACCAAACCCTTTAATAATAAAATTTTTAATATAATAAATATTTTTCAATTAATAAATTAATATCATATTCAATAAACTCAAGAATAAATATTTATTTTAATATTCACATAACTAAATAAATATTTTTATTAATATATTCACTAATCTAGAGAATAAATATTTAATTAATTATTACCTAATGAATAATAAAAAAGATATATAATTCAACCCACACATAATGATCTCTAATATATAATGACTAAATTTATGATATAAAAAACATGAATAAATAATTTTCCACAAGTAGGAAAAATATTTATTCTTAATATTAAATTCAATAGTATTTAGTGTGATTCTTGATTAAATATTTTTTGACTCTTTAGGACTCTTTAAAACTTGAATTATGATGACTTATATAAATTACAATATCATCATCTTAAAACTTTTCACGGCACCAGAAGATAATGATTTTATTGTAGCAATGATAACATCCACCCTATGAATGCTATTGTGCAATGTAATCATTTTATCTTGATATCTCATCAAGTGGGATACATTCTTTTGTAATCACATAAATGATTGATTTATCTTACTTTGACTTTATGAAATGAACTAATTATAGGAATACTAAATACGTGGATTTAATTCAATAGTTTCAGTTGAATTCAAGATCCAAAGGCATCTTTTTCCATTACTTTGGATTGGAAAAACCCTTTCTTGAAGTATTCAATTAATGTCATATCATTTATCATGTATCCCACATATGATACCTTATTGGGATCATATGTCATCATAGAATTTATTTATATATAAAAATGTGTTATTCATGATATACTTTAATAATAGTATAATCTCAATGGATTAATAGAAACATTCATATAAAGGAATATCCAATGACACCTAAAACACGTAGAATTCATATTGGAGTATTTTTTTCATAACCTCAATTATAGGATAATTCTATGTTAAAATTAATAAAAAATAGTCTAAAAGTATTATAAGCCCCTAATATGTAATAGTAAACATCATTTTTATCCTATCAGATAGATATTATTTAGACCATGTGACACATTTTTAAGTATAGTTTCAAAGAATTTAATAGTTATCGTTATAGTGGGGAACTAATGTAACATTTCTATTCAAAAAATAATCTATTTATATTATCACATTAATGGCGTACTTAAGAAAAATCATCATGTGATAAGATAATTATTAATATTCTAGTAATTGAATTTAAAAATAGTCGGTTAGTTATATAGAACCAAATCTAACACTTTAATCCTTATAAAACCCCCTATCCTGACTGTTTCCATCAAATTGATTTTAAAAATGGACTTTATTTCCCAAAAATTGGTCATTAAGATCTCTAAATTATATAAATAATTTATTTATTCCAATTTTTTTTTATATTATATAATATTTTTTCCTTTTTGATCATCATGGATTTATACTGATAGAAACATATCAATGAGGTGCTCAAATTAATATATATATATATATATCATGCACTAAACAAGATTAGATAGTCATAGATCTAAAAACTAAATTAAAATTATCAAAATTATTAAATAAATAGGTGATTAAAGTCCAGGTCAAATAACCTTACCTCAAATAGAACTTCATAAGGCATTCCACACACTATCTCCTTCCTTTATAGATTTTGAATCACTAGGTTTCAAAAGAAAGGGTGTGATATAGGAGATATATGAGAGTGAATTATGTGTCGGAATTGTCACCCCCACTCATTAAATACATATTAACATGCTTAAGGCATCATGGAAATCCAATAATCCCTAAAAAATATCTAATTATAATACAAAAAACACCCCATTTTAAAACCATCTATATTGTCTATTTCATAATATAATGAATCATTTAAAAGATATTACCATTTTTCTATCCATAAATGGGTATAAATATCAATGTCTTGAAACCTACCTTGACATTTATCATTGTAAATACAAAATAACACGGGACCCAACCAAATAAATATGGGTATTAAAATCACAACAAAATAAAAATTGGTATCATATGATAAATAGAAGATATTTTATAAATAATTAGATTTTTGGATATGCTTTACAAGAATTCATAAATACTAATAATTCAAAAATAATTATTTTGTATCATTACATGATGGGTTAAAAATCCAAAAATAATTAAGAAGCTGATACTAGATTAAGGTATTCATTACATAATTAAAGATGTAATACATTTCTCAATTTAATACTTCATTAAATATGAATTCCCTATTTATCATTTTTAAAGAAACACTTATAATTTTATCTATGAAAATACCTTATATATTCATATATCCACCCAAGAACCTTATTTAAATTCAAATGGTTACTCGTCAACCCAAAAAAACTGAAATGAGAATCATGTTCTATGAATTGGAAAACTTATCATTAGAAGAATACCCATACCATTAAATATATTCCTATATATGAGGTTGTTTTAAAGCTACAAATGTTTCCTAATTTTAAAAAGCATTGATCCCCATTGACCTAATACATCTTCATGTGTGGAAAATTTATAATAAACTTGATAAAATTTTAATCTGTATATTGAAACAAAATTTATACCTTATTTTCTATCATAATCATAATGATCTTATTTAATGTAATAGTAAACTAAAAATAATATTCTTGATACACTATGGAACATCTTTCATGTAACATAAAATCTATTAATTATTTTCTTTATATTTTTAGCATAACATTGATAACTAATTCCAGTAAGTGTATATCCATAAAACAATCTCACATTATCTCTCCTATCAAAATTTTCCAATGGCCTTAATTTTATATTATTATGACAAGGAATAATAAAAGAATTTAAAATCATCAAGTTATGATTCCATAAAAAAATAATTTCAGAAGATGTATTCACTAAAATTCAAATATCATTAATTGAGAATATAGACTGATGTCATAGTGACTAGTATCCAAAACTATTTTAATGTTTCATGCTCTACTAAGATAGTTCATAAAATTTCAAAAAAAAAACTTTTTTTCATCCACCCTAATGGTCCATTTTTTAAGAGATTATACAGAACTATATTCAAGCCTTATTCTATGGATCACAATATATTCCTTAATTTATTTATTTTTGTACTCATATCCATTATTATATAAAAACTTTTTTATAAAACACCCCATTTAATTTTCATAAAATATTTTAAACTATTAAACCTCTTAAAAACTATTGAATTACATAGAATAAAATATAAATTATTTATTCAAGTAATGTAACAAATGAAATTAATGAATTATTTATCTCTACTTGTTGTATTCAATATCATTAGACTACATACATATAAGTGTATCAAACAATGTAGCCTCTTCGTTTTGATCTCCACTATATTATGGATCTTGACCACCATATTTATTTGTTAAACACGCCATAGGAATTGATTAATTTATGAATCAACATTAATATATTTTTCTTATTTATTTTGTACAAAATGTTAAGTCTTATATTCCAAATATCATTCCCTTCCTTCATACACATTCACTGAGTGGATTAATATTAATAAACCTAAAATAATTATTTTATTTTAATTTTACCATCATGATGAATATGTTATCATTCATACTTCTACTGAATAATTAATTCTTGTATAAAATCAACTCCTTCCCATTATCATAAATATGAGAAATAATCGTGAGATTATTCACCAAGAAAATGAAAAAAAGAACATAATTTTATTTCAACTCCTCACCAATGTTGGTCATTCCAAAACCATTAAAATATAAAATCCATAATTTTAGAAATTTAATGATCCTCTATCATATGTATATCCTTAAAGGGATTTTTATTCAATCTAGTGTGGTAAGTAACCATTATCTAAGATCCATAGTTTTTATTCTTTCATAAAAATCTAATTCACCTTAACTGCAATATGTTACACTTAATCACTACTAAACTTATTATATTTATGGTTTAAATTATTTTTTATCTACATTGGTAAAAAAATTGATACAATTATTAGTGGTATGTGTCGTTTAATACCACCTACAACAAGTTTAATAATGATTATCAAAATAGTTTTATATATTCACATTTTTCTATTGGATTCTATCTCACTTGATATCTCTTTTATTTAGCATATTTTCCCCTAAAATCGTAAATATATTTTAATAATGTTAAGGATATATTATACCAGCACAAATATTCTTGGTTTTTTACACTTGGAAGCACCAATATCTTCTATAAAAATGAAATTTCCGAGATTAAGAATATTTTTTCTAAGAATATTATTGTGTGTTTCTATTTTTATATGAAACTCAATGATTTTATGAAACTTCATACTACAAAGTAATAATTTTATTTACCTTTAATTTTATCTTAGTATTATCCTTAGTATCCTTCTTCTTCTAAAACTCATTATTTTTTATATTTTTCATCACAAATACTAAAGGTAACTATTGGTGATTCATTTTTTGTTAGTGAAGTGTTAACATTATTTCCTTTATTTTTTTATTTCTCACTTGTTTGGTTGAATTTTTTAGTCAATGATAAACATTAATGGTATCATATGAAAATATATATTCATATATTTATCCTAAATAGACTTCTTTATCAAATTTTTAAAATTATCCATCTCCTTGACTGAATTGTTGAACTCATTATTAAATTGTTTCAATGAATTTTTTGATTCCTATAATTTTTCATCAAGATATTTTACCACATTATTGTTGGAATGAAAATTTTATATTCTTATTTGAAGAATATTATTACTTTATTAATGAATATTTATTCCACTAAATGAATTGAGTCAATAAGGACCAACATTCTAAATGCAGCTGACCATTGGGACATACTAATGATGCAATTAATGATGTGCTGGGTGAGAGGATGAGAGGTCAAATCATCCCTTAAGTGGTCTTATTTTCTATTTTGATACTCTACTATATATTTAAGACATATTCTTGAAATCCTATCAAATAAAAATAATTGTTACATTGGTCATGAAAATGATAGATCATTATCACTCATCGATGTGAACATATATATGTATCAAAGGTTCCACATCATTACCTACATTGGTTGATTGTACTCTGGTTTAAATCCAAATTACTAGGAACTCTAAAATTTTTCATCATTGATGGAGTAGGTAGTTGTTTTGATGTCGAAATTGGTCCCATGATATTGGGTAGCTATTTGTCCCTATAAAGGGAACTAGAACCGACATAGTTTAATTCCGCATATTGAGACACTTCATAACATTTAATGTTATATGAAAATGATAATTTTCATTCATTTTATGGTCATGAATCCATGGAAAAATATTACTTTTATCACCATGAAACAAGGACCAATTAGGTTCCTTTTAAGTCCATGAAACTATGACCAATGATGTATTACATTTTCAAGTTGTACAACAAAGACAAATTATGAGTAGTTTAAAATAATGAGAAATGGATAATATTTTCTACTTTTTAATTTCATGAATATATGAATACAAAGTGAAAGGTTACTAGAAATTGTTTTTATCGTATTTATGAAATGAATCTATTTTGCCTTCTAATGATTCTAAATATTTCAAGGAATTTTTTTAAATCCAGGCACTGAACCAGCATGGAATTTCATGCACTGAGGAGGTTCGGTATGGTTATAATAAAAATAAAAAATGTATTATATCAAAAATATGTAGTTTTAAAAAAATAATGGAATAAAATCCAAATGGTTTCTTGGATGGGAAATCTAAGACTATCATTAAATCTGAAATATGGGTTTTACCCTAGGCATGATATAATATTTTTCAACGATGTGTTTCTCTTTAAAGATTAATACTAGGTAAATAGAGAATAAATTAATTAATTAAATATTTTATTTTTCCATTTAATATTCATGAACTAGTATCCCAATATAAAATATCAATTATAGAAAATTTATAAGGGTAGCCACATAACCCAATAATTCTTGACATGGGTGTGGAAGAGGTTTTTTTGAAAAATATAGGTGTTAGAGTTCCAAGACTGATTTTTCATGGATTGTCTATAACAATGAAGTTCTTGGATCTCACCAATAATGATGTTAAATGTTCTTCATTAGAAATTGATCCAAACTCAATGTAGTGAATTTTTTTATGTTTTCTTATCCTCTATTTTTTTATTCCATGATGAATCAGAATCAATTCCACTAACATGTGATTCATGGGTCAATCGTGTTTTTCTAGAATGGATTTATCTTTTTAGAAATTGGAAATAATGATATTTTGATTATTTCTATTTGTTCTTGATTATCACAACAAAATATTGAGTCTTATTCAAACAAGGCCAAAGGTTTTACCCTCACATTTTTATTTTTGTATTTCTTCCCCCATTCTTCACATGTTCATCATCATTGTAACCTTTTTAGTCAATGGATCAAAAATACCCAATGAAAAATGATTATACAATCATTCCTTAGCAAAAAAAATTTCAACATGAATTTTTGTTTGATATCAAAGTTTTGATTGAGGTATGTTGATGAGGATGGAATATTTGGAGACAGATCAGCAGAGCCTGGTTAATGGGATTCATGTTTTGATGATTCAGATAAATGATAAATGATTCCCGAGAAGATTAGTTGGTTGAAATATTACCACCAATGGATATTGGGCTCATCCAATCAATGATCTATGTTTATCATTGTATTTTTATAGTTGGAGTAGAGGTAGTGGTATCATTAGAGGATCAATGAAAAGATCAATGTTTTTTTTGAAAATCCAACATGAGACAACATGTAGTTTAAAGAACACATGCCATGTAGTTCCCTTGATATAATGGATAGGGTTTTTGGGAATATTTAAAATGACATGCAATGTGGGACCTCCCACAGACCATGTGAAACATGACTGGTACATCAGCATTTTCCCAAGGGGTACATTGGTATGCACATGGATATGTATATAAGAATGGCTAGAGTACATGAGAATGTAATTATACTCTGACTTACCCAGCTACGAGCACATCACTTGATACACAAGTAGGCCAGTGTACATAGGCATAACCAATTTACATAGGCATGATATCAGAGTATACGGCCATGGAACCGATATACTGATCCAACCAAGATACATTATGTTCTCCAAGTACATTCCATATACTTCTCCCAGGGAGAGTTAAGCCCCAAATTATCTCTAGTATAGATAATTATCAGTAGTCTTTGTCCCCTTGTTACATCCCTATGAGGTTTTAGTGATCAAATGAATCTTGAGATTGAAATGTGATTCCATATACAGAATTAGTCTTAGATAGAGTTATGTAATCCATCCCTGAGGCCCAAAGTGTGATCTTCTATCATTCGACATTCACCCTATGTGTGGATTTAGGAATCATTGTGACCAACATACCCTGGGGTATGATCCCATACCTAAAAGGTCAATCCATTTATGTATTTTGGTATACCTTAAAAGGCTTGAATGATATCCCCTATATGTTTATCATGTTTTTCTATGTTCCAGTGTGCACTTTCCTCATAGAGAAAATAGATGATCATGATCTCTCAGATGATCATTATCAATTTTATCAAAGTCAAGCAGTGAGTTATCCCAAATGAGAAAGACCATGGATCCTGAAGAAGTATTTTAGTATGGTTGTATGGTTGTGACCTTGCCTTTATATTGAGTTACTATATTGAGTATACATGGGTTTATTGTAATTATAATGTCTCATATTCTCATTAACGTATCATTATAATGATGAGATAACATATCACTCTCTTGAACATTTGTGTTCCTTGATTTTCGGGAATCCTAATGGGTATTTTTATACTCACCCATCCATGGGAACTACCCACACATGTCATGCCTTATGATGGTTTCCTATGTAATCCAAGAGAGGGTGGAGCATAGTTCAGCAAAGAATACCATGGTTAGTTCAGGTTGTTGAATTTGATATAAGTTACATCCATCTATAAAGGTTAGACTCTTATATAGTTTTAGGGAGTTTATATTTGTCCAATAATTCTTTCCTATACATTTTTAACTCATATTATGGGTTATAGATGTATTTATGCATTTTGGTATCGATTGTATTTCATCTTTTAGCTTTGAGTTGTTGGTTTGAGATGTGCGCATGTGTACAGGTACCATAGGCTATGTGATCTCATGTTTTTTATATTACTATATAGATATTTCTCTTTCCCCAAGATTATTAAAGGTGGAATTGGGGTGTTACACATGGATTATCACTGTCTAGGTGGGCCCTACTGGGTTGGGGCCTAAATGAGTGGTATCAAAGGAAGGTTATCTACAGACTAGATCTTTGAGAGTATTTGGATATGAGGACTCATTTGGAAGTAGTGAAATGGGGTTAAGGTGTCTCAAGTCCAGATCTCAGACTATGGAATCTAGTGTTGGTTTAGGGGATGGAATAACAATTCAATAGGACATTAATATCTTTCATTTTAACTCGGTACATGTTGGCACTGGTTTTTGGGGGAAAATTTGTACTTTTATTTTAAAATAATTGGTTTTGGCTTCCATATCCTTCTCAATTCAACTCACAATATATGATCTAGTGATTTTGGTGTGTATTATATTTTTAGGATACCTCTACGATGATATCCAGATAATATTTTTTAGTATTATTTCAAGAATGATCAACCTAGTGATGAGGATTTGGTATAGGGACATGTCCATGGGGTCGTGCCTATTAGTGGCTTTTTATTCATACCTATACTCGTTGAGATATAGGTTTCACTTGTAACACTAGAAAAGAATGTACATAGGATATGTACACTCTATCATTTACATATATAGTGATGCCATGGTTTTCAGGGTCATATAGACCCCCAAGCAGGTGAATACTGGATTAAGGCAATTATGTGAGATTTTCACCTTGGGATAGAACCTCCAGATCAAATGGTGGTCCTAGAAGTGATCCTTCTCAATAGATATATAGGGAAATGGTGGAGTCTATTGACTCAAAAACATAATGAGATAGATATTTCCTGCATATATTGTGAGCTTATCATTATATATGTTTTCAATCCAAATACATTGAGAGTTTAATGCATCTAGGAGAATCTTAAGCTTTAGAAGGGATGCATGATCGTAGCACAATATGATTTAATGTATACTATCCTCACATGGAAATATAAGGGTATGGTTCAAGATGTGTTCTTCTAAGAGTATACCTTCAAGAAAGGTCATTATAGAGATATCAAGGCTAGAGTGATATCTCATTTCATTACTACTTATTTTGGAGTGCTTGAGTGGGATTTGGTAGTAGAGATCTTATAGTTGGAGCAGTCCCTGAATGTTGGTACCCATAGTAGGTACCCTATAGCTGATACTTTGGATGATAGAATCAAAATCCATACATTGTGATCTTTGTGATATGGAAATTTCTAATAAAAATATCAACATAGATGGTATGTATTTAAGGGCTCTCGATATGGGTCTAGTAAATCTATGGAGACGTTGTGTTTCTCTTGCAATATATAGGGATATATTTCATGGGATTCTTCAAACCAGTATGAATCTAATAGTGAGATAGTGAATGGAATTCCTAGATAGAAGTAATAGTTATATTAGGGATATATTATAGGCAGATCATGTGGCAGAGTATCTAAAAAGGTAGGAGGAGGTGGCCAATGATTTGATATGTTTCCACCATGACCCCTAATTGGTCCACCCTAGGCTCAAGGAGCTAGTGTCTATGAATAAATAAAGATGCGTGAAGTGGATTCATGTGACCCAGAGAATATAGGGATTATTAGATGCATGATCTATATCTTATTAACATTTTTATAGTGTTGATAGGCATACAATGTAGCCACTTTTTTCTTTCTACATCCTCAGTTAAAGATCTAGATAATCATGTTTAGCCATTAGCTCAACCCTTGAGATTCAAGAGTCCTACCATAAGAGATTCAATGACCATGAACTTATTCTAATAGTGTTTATTGGATATTGGAGGAGAGATCTTACTTTGGGATATTTTTGTGATATTAATGTGGAATTATGATTTTATACTAGGTATGGATTGGATAGCCATATTTCATTCAAAGATTGACTATTTTAGGAAGAATATGTACTGTGTATGCATTTATGGGTCAATTTTTTTCTTCATGGTTAAGAATTAAATTTATAATGAGAAGGATAAGTACATACACAGGAGAATATAGATGAATACTCATCAATTATCTAATACTAATCAAGTAGTAGTGGATGATTTAGGCTTTCAATAATCTATTATAGTTGCAGATTGTGAGAATGTATTTATTAAAGATATTTTCAGATTTCCTCCCAACCGAGAGAAAGACATAAACATTGAATTTCACTTAGTTAATACCCTAAATGACTATTCTATCTTATCAGATAGCTCCCACATTATTTTGAGAGTAGAAGGTGTAGTTAGAGGATTTTTAGAGGAAGGGATTTGTCATGCCCAATGTGTCACCCTGAGCATCACCAGTGTTGTTGTCCTATACATTTGATGAGTTATTGAGGTTATTGTGGAATATTATCCCATGAACTAAGTGAAAAAACAATATTAACTATCCAATACCAAGAATTAATGACCACTCCAACTAGTTTAAAGGGGTTAGATAGTTCTTGGAGATTTAACTCGGATCAATCTATCACCAGCTCCCAGTTCGGGGTGAGGATGCACTGAATACATCATTCTGATGTTGTTAGAGCCACTTTTAGTACATAGTTATTCCCATATACATGAATAATTACCCATCAGTGTTTAGGGGACTTACGAACTAGACCATTCATTGTTTCTTAGACAATTTCATGGAAGTCTTCCTCATTGAAATCTTATTGCACACGACATCATAGGAGGGGCACACGAGACATTTTAAGATGGTTCTGAACACACTCTAAGGGAACCATCATTGTTGGATTATTTAAAAATTGTAGTTCTAAATTCAGTAGTTCCACTTTCTATAATATGTAATCTCAAAAGTATAAGTATTAATGGACTTGTCCAAGGTAGAGGTCGTGTTGCCTTGGGATCCACCCAATATCTTGTATGGGGTGTAGATCTTCCTTGGGTTTTCAAGGTACTATAATAGAATATTTCTTTTATTTCTCTAGGATATTGGAACGCATAAATATTTTGAGCATTAATGGGTAGTATTTTGCCTATATATTGGGGTGGAAGTATGATTTTTAGGAGTTACAATAGAGGATGAAAAATAACCTCATCATGTGGATACCATAGGAGGGTGTTGAAAACATAGTGTTCTGTAATTCTTCTAGAATGGAGAATTGAGGCGTTTTAAAGTATATGTAGGCGGTGATAGCCTATGGGTATCTGAATCTAATACCCCGTGAGTAGAATAATGTGACACATGATCTTGAGATGACCACAACGGTCTTCATCCTAAAAATGTGTCAACACAACCATATGGTTGAGCGGTTTATAATCTATTTTGTCCATAACAGTGTCAAGTATATTTTTTCATAGAAAGATATCATATTAAGGTAGAGGTGGTGGGAATATTTCCCCAAATATTATGAAAATTATATAGTATATAATCCATGATAGGGGAGAATGGTGGAATATGATATTTTCAAGATATATTATTCAATGTTTTTAGTGAGGAATCAGAGTAGTTGGCCATGTTGTTGTTATCCTTAGTGAAAGGGGATGGTGAAGCATACCTCTATTTTATGGTTGTTACCTCTCTTCTTCAAAATCATATTGTGAAAGCCCAATTTAGAGATACAGACTATGATATATAGTTTTTTTAAATCCACTAGACACTCTCTTGATGGATTTTCTGAAGGTGGGAGCACTTCATTCTTGTAAGAGTGTAGGCGATGGTACTAGTGATATTATGAAAAGAGGTATTGAAGCAGTTTCATGCATCCCACATATCGTTGATTCAATAGTAGAAAAGATATACCATAACCTTCTAAATATATTCTAGTGGATGGGAATGATGATGTGTGTGGCTGATTTTATCTCTCAATGCCTAAATCATTAAATATGTTTATGTTACTATCTGTGATTCTATTTCAATGGTCATGAAGCTAAAATGGTGTAATGGATTAAAAGTTATTGATGTTGGAAGTTGATCATCTATATGAGAAGTCTTAAACAAGTCCAAATTTTATATGAAATAACTTTTAATACGTTACTATGTTTTAGCTCCACGACCTGTCAAATCAAAGCTTCAAAATTTTCTAGAACATTCTAAAAAATATAATTATTCATATTAATTTTTATATAAACCAATTCTAAATAAATATTTTAAAATTTTTGGAATCAGTTTTTAAAAAAACTGACACCTAATATTTAAAAAAAACATTGTTTTCAAAAAACCAACACCAAAAATAAATTTTTTTCCCCTATGTTATAGATTATTTCCAAAAGTTATATTAAAATGGTAATGGAGCTGAAATAGAGTTACAGATTATATTTTTTGGATGTTTTAAGTTGATATTATCTAAGAGAAGTCTTAAATAAGTTCAACTTTCAAAATCCATTTTATAAATCAGTTTTACCTCCACGACCTGTCAAATAGAAACTTAATAAATTTTTTAAAACATTATAAAAATATCTTTAATTTTAAATATTAATTATTAATAAAACCAACACCAAAAATATTTAGGTTTTACTTTTCAGTGTCATCTTTTCAAAAAATGATTTGAAAAATATTTTTTTGACTTTTTGGTGTCATTTTATATGAAAACCAATGACAATTTTTTTGCATCTATTTTTTAAAAAATAGGTGTGAAAAATAGTTTATTTTATCTTTTAAGCATAATTTTATTTATAAAATGATGCAAAAAATATATTTATTGGAATTTTGGTGTCTGTTTTTTAAAAAACCCAATGCCAAAAAACCAACGTAAAGCCTATTTTTCATCGGTTTTAAACAAAACCGACGCCAAATACTATTCAAAAAATATGTTGGATTGGTATTTAAGTTTTTTACAATGTGTATTTAATTTTTAAACTCCCACATAAATTTTCATACAAAACTATTTAAAATATTATTATTTCCTATATATAAATCCATATTCTCTTTTGTTCATCATTTTCGACATTTTTGACATCTTCGATTCAATCAAGTTTTCAACGTGGCTTCATTCAAAGATTTGAACATGGTATCTATTCTAAAAATTTATTTCATTATTATTATTTACCTTAATTTATAAAAAACTTGATATACATTCTTAAAATGAAGATTTATTCTTATGATCGAGTTAAAAATATAAAACAACCAGATTAGATTTACCAAACAAGGTGTAAAATTGATTATCAGTCATCGTTTTCAATACCACATGAGTTCTACCCTAAATCTAAATTTTAAAATGATAATAAACATATCATATTGATGGATACTCCTAAAACAATTGTAATTTGTTTAAAATATTATGTTTTTTATTTAATTTTAGGTATTGGATTTTCATTCATGTTTCTTATGTTTTCTTTGAAATGAGTTTTATCAATCGAAACATTGATATGTTCAACTTAATAAATCCCTAACATTTGATCTGTATATTTTTCTTGGAACTATGACCAGTCAAATTGAATAACAAGAAATTATCTAAAACATAAAAGAAAAAAAGTAATTATTGACATAGGTTTTTGTAAAAACCGACTCCAAAAATATTTTTTCAAATTTTTGGCGTTAGTTTTAATGAAAATAGACCCCAAAATTGATATTGATTTGTATTTTTAGTTTCTATTTTATTCAAAACCAATGTAATGAAACAAGTTTATTTATTTTTTGGTGTCGGTTTATAAAAACCGACGTTAAAACTCATATTTTTTACATCAGTGGCTTAAATTCCAGCTAAAAACCTACATCAAAATAAAAAAACCAATGTTAAAACCCATTTTTCTACTAGTGAAATGATGTTATATGGGTGATCATAGACCAACTTACCATTTTTATCCACTTCCCATCCATCTAATATCATAGTTTAGTGTGAATATTGAGATGATTTTATGTGCATGATATAGTTTGGATTTATAGAGTTACCTTGAAAATCATTTCATACTGTGATGCTTGATTCACGTCATAATTATGGAAATTATTATAGGAGGACTTTTGGATTCAATTGATTTTTATAATGGAATTTCACTTACATACTGATGGCCAGACTGAGCATAATATTTAGATCTTGGATGATATACTTTGGGCTTGCGTGTTGGACTTTTTCCATGGTTGGGAGGATCAATTACATTTGTTGGAGTTTGTGTACAACAAAATTTACCACTCCAACATCAATATAGAACCTTTTTAGGCCTTGAAATAGAGTCCCTTCTAGTCACCACTATTCTGGAATAATCCATGGGAGTATCAAATTATTGGAACTTAGTCATTGTGAGTGAAAAAGATAAAGTTCATACCATTTAAGAGTTTATTAGGACTATCTAGATACATCCCAATTCTTACACAGATTGACAAATGTGGACCCTGTATTTTAGTGAGGGAGATAATATATTCATGAAGGACTCGCCTAGATATTTATTATAGAGATTTGGTCAGGGTGGGAAGTTATCTTCATGGTTTATTGGCTATTTCCAGATACTGTGTGAGGCTGAAATGGTGGAAAAACACTTAGACCTACCATTCTAGTTAGAACAGGTACATGAAGTCATCCATGTGTCATAAATGAGAAGGTTTGTAAATAACCCATCACATGGTATTAACTAGGGTGAGATGGAAATCATGGATGGAGATACCTTAATAGAGTACTCTGTAGGGATTGAGGATTGATCAGAAAGATCCTTTGTGGGAGAGATATTTCATTAGTGTGTGTCTAGTGGGAGCATTGGAATCTTTAGAAGAGCACCCAGGAGTGGGAGAACCATATGTGATCTCAGTAACCTCATATTTTTTAATATGTTTTCTACTTTTTTATATTAAAATATCTATGTTGGGGAGAATTTAATAACTTTTTCTTACTCATAAGATATTAAAACATTTTAAAGAATAGTTTTGAAGACATTAATTATTGGATTCTTGGGCGTTTAGAGGATTAATATTAATGTAATTAAAATAGAAAATATATTATATTTTCAATTAATAGTTTTAATTAAATAATAAAATAACTTCTAAACTGATAATCAAATTGGAAATTGGAGGCCAATGAAATGTATGGAATACGAGTATTATCATAGGCACGAAAAAATATTTTTCAGCATTGTTTTTTTCATTAAATAACATTCATTGGAGGACAATGAATAAAATAATTAAATAAATAAATAATTTTTCCATTTAATTTTTTTACCTAATATCTGTCTATAAAAGACTAATTATAGTCAGGACCTTGGGTTAGTTGCAATAGCGTAGAAATTTTGAGAGGGTTGTGGAGGATATTTTGGAGGATTGCTATAAGATCAAGGATAATAAATTGATTTTATAATGATATTATACACCAATGGAGTTAGTGGATTTTACCAAAAATTACATCAACCATTCTTCATCATTAATTGATCCAGAATCAAGTTAGGGAATTTTTTTGTTGTTTATTTAATATTTTATCATTTATTCCTTAAAAATGTGAATAAATTCCACTAATATATTGATTCAATGGTCTATCATATTTTGTGGGTATGGATTTATCTTTCTATAAATTGGAATTAATGCTATTTGGATTATTCCAATTCGTTTTTAATTCTCAAATAAATGGATTTTGGCCACCCCAAAAAATTATTGAGGTTATTTAATCACTTTTATCTTTTGTGGATTTCTTCCACCATTATTCACCCATTCATCATTGACACCCCCTTTTTGGTCAACTGTTTGAAAAATAATTGGTGAAGGATCATTGTGTAATTGTTCATTTGAACAATGGATCATCACTGAAGGCTTAGGTTTGGTATTAATGGTTTCATCGACGTACAAAAAACAATGATTGGTGATTTGGTGATGGATTGGGGGATGTAGATTCGTGGGATTGTAATTTTGATCAATGGTGATGGGTGATGGATGATGAATGATTCTCGAGTGGATTGTGTGGACAGAACCTGATGACCCATGATGAGTAAGACTGGTCAGGTCTAGATCCATATTTATCAGTATATTTGGCATTTGGAGAAGAAGAAGTAGTGGTGAACTAGTCCATGTGAAGAAAAGTGGTTTCTAGAAAATCAGTAATTACAAGGCTTGTAGTTTGATGAACAAGTGTAATTTCATCCACTAGCTTCGGTTTCTAGGGTTTCAAGGAAAGATAAATATCACACATCATGTGGGACATACCACATGTTATGTGAACCATTATTGGTGGATCATCTTGTACCCTAGGGGTAAATGAGAACATACATGACTAGGTACATAGGCATAGACAGATTACACAGGAAAAGCTCAGTACTTGGACACATCGAGGTACATAGGCATTGCAAATGTACATGGGAATGTCCCTAGTACACATGCGGTGGCATGGAGTACATGATAATGGGATAGAGGACATGGGTATACCATGTCTAGCCATGATATGTCATGTGACCCTAGTACAACTCATATAATTCTACAAATGAAATTTGAGGCCTTAATTATATTTGGTCTATAGAATTGTGTCTATGGATTTCTGCCTTATTCCATATCTATGAGGATTTTGTGATGAATTATTTCTTACGAAAAATATGTGATCCCTTTTATGGTATCAGTCTTTGATAGAATAATATAATCCCTCCCTAAGGCTTGAGTTTGATCCTCTGTTATTATCCCTTCTTCATTAGGTGGTGTTTTAGGAATATTAATGACCAATATTCAGAGGAATGAAATCCCTTACATAGAAGGTTATTCAGGTTAGGTTTTTAGGAATCCCCTAGAGGTCTTGTGTTATATACCATGTATATGTAATGAGATCTTATGTGTTCTAGTGTGAACCTTCCGGATAAAGATACTCATTGATCATGATCTATCTGATTAGTTCTAGGAGTGTTATATAACTCAAGGAGTTATTTCTTCTGAAGTAAGGTACCCTTGATTACAAAATCAGGGTCTTAAGATGGTTTTTTGGTATTGACCTTCCCTTGAGACTATGTGTATATCATGAGTCTATATGGGTTTATTATTATTAGGATGTCTCATATTTTGATTGATATATGTTCATGATGATGATATGAACTCACTCTCTATTGATTCCTTATGTTAGGTAAATTTGGGGTGTTCTGATGGGTATTTTTATACTCACCTCTTCATGTTCTCTACATATATATTTCATTTATTATGTATTTGATAAGGGCCTTTTGATTAACTTTTCAATATAATAGCGGTAGGTAGAGAAAATTTGAGTGAGAATGACTATGGTTAGTTACAAGAATTTTGTTTGAAATTTGTCTTATCCTTCTTAGAAGGTTGAACTCTTTAATAGTTTTTTGGGGATAGTATTTGACCCTTTATGTTTTCCTATAATTTTTCGAACTCTAATTATAGGATATATGTGTGTGTGTGTGTGTGTGAATGGATTTTGGTATTAGTTATACTTTATCATTTAGTATTTTTTTGGTGATTGAAAATGTGTATGGGTGTACAGTTTCCTTATGATAATGCCTCACATGTTTTTTATATGTGTACTTGACACTTTTCACTTGTCCATAGCCTATTGGAAATGGAATCTGTGTGTCTCCTATATCTTATTTCTGGACAAGCATGCCTTGGTGCGTCATTTTGTGACCATTTATTCATGAGGGTCCCATATGGTTTATCTTTTTAATTGGTGACTATATATGAGGGGTTATGATCGAGGATTACGCCTAGAGGGAGACAAAATATATTTTTGGCTTATTAATAGGTCATGAAGATGATGTAATCAATAAGGAAATGGTTGTTTATTACACAATCTAGGACATCCAAATATGCATTCCAACATTGTGTATCTTGATAAATAAATGAGGAAGGAAGACTGGATTCACAGGTAATGCATATTAATGGGTAAGGGATGATACTTAAACCAAATTATAAGAATATATGTATTCTTAACTCATATATAATATGATAATATTATTATAATCTATTAAAATACTCAGAAGGTATGGGAATCAGTTTTGGGGAAGTTGGGAAGGGAATCTTGAGCTATGAGAGGTTTTACCAAAAACCTAATGATAGGGAACCTCATTATCATCAAATTAAAGGACCATTAATACCCTAAGGTTCCTATCATTTATTGAGAAACCCAAAGGGAGATTATCTCATGTGGTTCTCTATTAGAATACTAATGTTTCACCAACATATCTCATGGGACTTTCTTGATGATCTCAACACCCTTCAAATGTTTCTAATAAAAAAAATCAATTATTCTCAACAATATTTTATTTTATTTAAGTCATTATGCTATAATTATGCATTTTGGATGTTTTGGATGAAATATTACAAATTCTATAAAACGGTATAGGTAAGGAATTTGGTTGTCTAAAAATTTATATGCATATATTAATCAACTATATTAATTGTCTATGTGAAGGAATCTCCTATATAAATCGGCTACATTTCTAAAATCGCTATGTAAAAAACACGTATGTTAAACAATCGATTACATGAGAAATATCTACGTAAGTGAAATTCCTATATTAATTTTGGATATGTGAGGATATGGCTATGTATTTTTTCTAAATGAATAATTTTATTACATAAATAATGGCTAGGTGGTTTAATTTAGCTATGTGAATTCAAATACATGTAAATTGACTACATGGTGATCCAAACATGGATATGCGGTTCTATATGTTCGGTATTTGTTAACGTTGAATATCTTTGGGTGAAACATAAAAATCTTTTTAAAGCATAAAAATATTAGACTATCTCTTTATGGTGAAACTAATTTTCAATGTGTGAAATTACGAAGATATAAAATATTAGAGGCTATTTTTTAACCTGGGGATTTTTACCAAAGTAATTTATCACAAACATAAAACTGAATTTTCTACCTCGATCATTTATTGAGTATCATGTAGTGTAATACATAGTAAATGTCATACAAGTGTATTCTTTTAGGAAAAGAAGTACCTAAAATTACTATTATTTTCTATCTCCTAGATTTCTCTATTTTTTGTTCGTGTAAAAAAAGGAGAATAAGAATAAGCTTCATATTTTCTATATATTTGCACTTAAGGTTAGCGTTGAAGTATTTTTCAAAGACTATACTTTATCTCTGCTCCACTATCATTATCTCTCGTGGATATTTCTTCCCTTTTGTTAGTTGAAACTTTAAATGTTGTTCTTTTACTAGGGAGTCTTCATATTATTTCCTAATTTGGGAACTGAGAACTCCTTAAACTATGTTACAAAGGATTATATTTTTAATAAATCATTATACAATCCTACTAAAAGATCCTATGTTTTTACCAAGTGTTAACATCTTTCACTAATTCATGTAGTCTCTTCGAAAAGGACTACTTATAGTGAAATCACTATACATAATGATTTTATCATTGGTACAGTGGACTAAGGGATTTTTATTCCACAAACCTCTGTAAATATCATGTGTTCCATATTTTTCTTATTAATTTTATCTCTACCACTTTAATTATATTATAAAATATTATATAATTTTATACCTTCTGATAGGGTAGTTTTAAAAGAATAAATTTTCAATAAAACAATTCAACCCACCCCCCCCAGAGACTTTGTGAAATTATTCTCATACCAATAATTTGTTTCAAAGGATGTGCCTCTTGAGTTCTCAACTCTAACTAGTTGATGTTTTAAGGGTGTTTTAAAAATGGCTACTAAATATGAGAACATAGAAGGAAAGTCTATGGTCTGAGTTCCTTCCTTTAATATAGAAAAATATTAATATTGGAAATAACATATGATCATCTATCTAAAAATCTTAGTCTAAAGTATTACATTAAAATCATTAATATGTACACAATTATATAATAGGAACTTGAAAAGTGATAGGTCACTACTGGAGTGGAATATTATCTGAACTCCATTGTAATAAAGGCTATTATATCAAGGATAGGACCAAATGAGTTCAACCAAGTTTCACAATGTTCTATAACTACTTATATATGGAAAACTTGATTAGATTCCTATAAAGGTATCAATAATGATAGAAAACTAAAAAACAACACTTCAAATTTTTTGTTAGACACTTTTATAATGGTTGATAGAGAAATTGAAACTCAAATGATTATAATGTCAATATACATTATTAATAAATTTGAATCTATAGAAGAGAAAATTTTTATACGGGGTCATGCTTGGAATGTTATAAGAGTTATTCCATCGAATTGGATTTTAATTTCTCCTAAAATCATGAAGTAAACTAATTTGAAAGATTTCAATATAAAAAATAGTGTTGTAATACTCATTTTGTATGAGGCTAAAATGGAATCAGAAGTTGGTTAGAATAAAATTATTAAAAATGAAAATTCTACCCTAAAAGTTTCTACTTCAAAAGATGATAATAGATGAAAATGAATAAATATTATTGAATCATCAGATGAACATTGTTCAAAAAATTCTTCTTTTTCTAATTAACTTACTCATTTTACAATAATTTTAATGAATTTATATAGTCTGAGAAGAGGATTCAAGAAATAATTTTACAATAAAAAAGGTATAATGGAATCTCTAAGGATTTTGGGGGTTTTTAATATAAGAATCATGCGAATATCAAACTAGATTGTCTACAACATCAAGATAAAAAGAAATTAGAAAAGAAACACAAGAGAAATCCATAAAGAAGATAAAATCCATGAAGCTCACATGGAGTATTTCTAAGGAATCTAATGGTGAAACAACCCTAGAATTAGAAGCTAAAATTTACAATCAAAAGGATAATGTGTTCTTAATGTAAAACTCTAATTAGGTACATTAATTTCATCCTTATGAATAAGAATATAATTATGAAAATTATAATTTTTCTTCTTAAGAATTTAATTTATATTATACTATATTAGAATCCAAATATAAACCCTTGAAAAATAATAGTAATTTCCTCAAAAAGTATTATAATAATGTTGTAATTGAAAATTATGAATAAAATAAAAGAATTTATATTTTAAATTAAACACGAATTTTTTTTATGTTTCTTTTGTTGAACATGATAGAAAAATGAAAATCTTTTAGATATAAGTTCAAAACATCCTAATTCTTTTAGTGTTTTCACAAAAGGGTAAAACTACCTAAATCAAAAAATTGGTAATAATAAAATCCAAAAAAGAAAAATTTGGAATATGAAGTAATGGTGAGAGATCAAATTTGTATAAGAATTATTTTTTACCAAGTTTAAATAACAAAAACTTGTTTGAGGTTGTTTATTTTCATTATGGTGAACCTGGAAAGTATATTAATGTTCATATTTTAATTAACCCCAAATAATTTTTGTTAAAAATGATTTCTTTCAAGAAATTTATCTAAATATAGATGTAGAAATTCCAAACAGAACATGAAAAATTGTGTTCCCAAATCTTTAGTTTCTAACATATCTAGACCCATGAAAATATCGGTACAAAAACAATTCCATTTATGATTTATTTTTTTTAGAAAAATATGATTGTAAATCCATGAAATATGGTATATGTATAGTGGATCCACAAGGAATACAAGTTTAGAATTCACAAATTTTTATTCCTTGTCCAAAATAGATAGAGGTTATTTCATCACCGATTACAATAGTAAAGGTAAAATTATGGTACTAAGATAAGTTGGAAATCTAGGTGCAGTCCTCATGAAAATAAATTATTTATATGTAAGGAATATAACATAACTTGATTTTTAATTCTCATATTGTTTATATAGATTATTTTATATAATTATATAAAATTTTGGTTATATTTCCAATGATAAAATCCAAAATTTTAAGGACCCTATACCTAAAAATGTTTATACATTAGATATTAGTTCTTTGTGTAGAAAAAAATGAAATGTTTAAATTCTGAAACAAATGAATATTTGATTTCACATATAATACGTAAATATTGTAATTTCAATTATTTGAGAAAATCATATAAAGGAAATGTAATTTTAGATTTACCTCAAATCAAATCGAATAAAGAGAAACTATGTGATTCATTACAAATGGGAAAGAAAAAAAGCCATCTTTTAAATCAATTATAAATTTTCTATATCTAGGCCACTAGAACTTATTGACAATGATTTTTTTAAACTATACATAATAAGAAGCCTAAGAAGAAAATATTTTGACATTTTTATTTGATTATTTTTCTAGATTCACTAGGATTTTATTATTGAGTTTCAAAAGTTCATATTTTTTTATTTCCAAATGTTTCTTAAAATTGATTAAAAAAGAAAAGACTGTAAAAATTAATAATTTAATAAGTTACCATGGGGGGATTTTTAAAACCATGAGATCAATTATTATTTTTCCAAACATGGTATCGAATATATTTATTCATCCCCTAGGAAACCTTAACAGAATAGTGTTATTGAAAGGTGGTATAGGGCCTTGCAAAAAAACAATACTATGTTATGTAAATATAAATTTACCACAAATTTTGGGGATGAATTTGGAAATATAGCAAGTCATGTCATTAACAGAGCTCTAATTATCCCTATTTTGATGAAAAAAACCTGGGAATTATGGAAAAATAAAAATACAAAAGTTTGATATATTAAATTGGATGGTTGAAAAGTTTAGATTCTAACTAAAAAGGATAATATTTTCAATTTTATCCAATGGATAACGAATGAATCTTTAATGGTCATTCTTCTAATTCTTAGTCTTCTACAGTTTTTGACAAAATGTAAAAGATTATTGAATGGTCAACTCATGTGTAATTTAATGAAATTGATAATTTTGATCAAAAAATGGATCATGTTGATGAGTTAATATATTCTTTGGAAAACGTGATACCTAAACCTCTTTTTAATAGTAAAATGGATGATTTTTTTGGAACATTCATTTGGTGAAAAAAATCTCAAAAGGATGGATACTAGTGAAGTATAATGTGTTCTTTCTAGAAAACCTAGAAAATTGAAAAATAATCACTTCTAAATATTTATAGGAATATTATATTAATTTATTTTGACTTGAAGATGTTTAGGAAACCTTGTATAATTTTTATTCCCTTTTATCTCAACTAGAACCCAAAACCTTAAAAGAAACCTTAGATGTTGAGAGTTGGGTCATATCATTGAATGAAGAGTTAAACTAGTTCAATAGAAACAATGTATGTTAATTAATTGGTAGCCCCTTTAATTTACCTATTTTAGGAAAAAATGTGTGTTTAGAAAAACAAATAGGATGATCATTGTGTGATCCCTAAGAATATAGCCATATTAGTAGCTAAAGGGTACAACCATGATGAATTAGTAGTTTATGAAGACACCTTTACACTTATAGCCTGATTAGAGGCTAATAATGTTATCCAGGCCTATAAAACACAAATGGATTGAAAATTATAGTAGATGGATGTAAAATATTTATTTAAATGGTTTTGTTATGGAGAATGTTTATGTCGAAGAACCTCTTGGTTTTGAAAATCCTCACTCACCAAGTTTAATTTTTTAAACATAAGAAAGCTCCTTATGGACTTATTCAAGAACCTCTATCTTTATATAAGAATTTATGTTTTTTTATTGAATCTAATGAACTTTCACCAACTGTGGAAGATCCTAAAATTTTCATGAAAACATAATCAGAAGATATTTTTTTAGTTAAAATATATATTTATGATTTTATTCATGGAAATAAAAATAAAAAATTGTGGAATCAATTTCAAAAACTCATGAAAATAAAATTTGAAAGTAGAAAAATGGGTGAGTTATATTTCATTCATGATTTTAAAATTTACTAAAAAGAATTTAGGAATGTTCTAAATCAACGAAAATACATATTGTCTTACATAAAAGTTTTTTATTTGAAAAAGGTAAATTATATGAAACTCTGATGAAATCTAATGAAAACCGTGATTTGGATGAAGATAGGGAATGAGTTTAAAATACATTATATAGTGTAATTATTATGAATCTATGGTATCTTTCTGAAATTAATCCAAACATATGTTTGCAATATACTCATGTGCCATGCCCCATCCTTGTGGGGCCCCTGTCGCGAATCCCCATGCCCCCCTCTAATAGGCTAGAGGCTGGTGACTATCACTATGTATCCATATCACTAACATGGGAGGAATTTCCTAATTACCTATACACACACCCACATATCCAATTCCAAAAATGATGAAATGAAAAAAAACTAAGGAACAAAATTCAAGCATACAACTAAACCCAACCAACAGAGTACCGTGGAAAGTAAAGTACAGAAATTAAACTAGTCAGAATACAAGCCCACCAAAAGAAATAGTCTAAAAACAACAAAGTCAAAACTATACAAAAGAAATAGGTATTGGGATTTCTACTTGTATCTATAGAAAGACCTCATCCTATAAGGAAGCACACATAGTTCGGTATAATTCTGGTCCACCCTAGACTCCATCAAAAAGATTCTCATCTTCACAAGACATGACACATGTGGGAATATCCGATGCACGGTTCAGTATAACAATAATCATTAGAGGATCCCAAAAACCACAACGAAATACACAATGTAAAGGTATATTCAGATCTACATAGTATATTTCTAATGAACACATAACAATATAAACATGTCCAGATATACTCGAAACCCAGACCTGTAGACTATAGGTAAGTCACAACAACCACATACCCATGCTAGAGATTTAGTTTGAAGATTCCACAAAGAAATCATCTAGGAGAACTCAATATAGGAGTCTGATAGCTCTGATGACATCTGTTCGAGAAGTGCGTTCATTTGGAAGTGTCACGAGATATATAGACAAACTAATAGATCTAAAGAGAGAATGTATACACTCATTCTAGGTTAACTCACTCCTGGGTGAGGAAAGATCATGATATATAGATGAGGATCCCTGTTAGGGCCTTGGCATATACCATGACTCATCCACATTCCCTACTAAGTATATGATCATTGTCTTGTAGGATTGGTCACATCGATACCTAACTCTACATAGGGCCAAGAATGGGTAGAGGATCTTTCTCTACACCTCTCATTGGGATTCTGACCCTATCCAGAAAGTCCTCCTAAAGGGATCATAATCCTTTGGATGGAAACAATACCTGGCAATAAAGGGAATGTTGAAATTGGTAAGTAAACCAAACAAAACTTTTCCAAGGAATGGTGGATGAGTAGACAAATCCATGTAGAAAAGAGTACATGGCGTGTAGTAAGGTCACGCACTGTGTCCCTTGACTTCGGGCACTACCCATGTGAAATGGCCCGAGTCAGCATACATGTCATTTAAAAAGCTCAAACATGACATGTATTGATAATCACACACCATTTTTTATTATCTGAGGTCCACTTCATGTATGGTGGCCAAGTGTCTGTACACAGCTTTGACCCGTGTATGCCAACCCATGTACCAGTACATGGGGTATCCTGTATAATTAGCCTGGTCTAACCATGTGGTGGAGTACATTCTATGTTCTATTCCCTATTTCAATGTATCATCTGATATACATGCTGAGTCCCACGTAAGGACCCACATACCATGTCATAGTTTTCACAAGTCTTTTCATTTCTTCCTTCATCACAAAACCCTATCTGCCACAGAGTCGGCCCCACACGTCATGTTCTTCAGAGAACACGTTGTGTTCCTCCTAATTTTCTAGACTCACTATTCTTCCTCTACATGCTTATAGTTATCATAGATCCATCGATTCGACCGTTCGATATCCTTAAAACACGTGATCTTGGGTTTTTCTATCATGGAAATGCCAATTTGAAAATATTGGGGTGTTCGATCAGCTCCAAAGACAAATTTTGATCATCTGTGCGAAGAAAGGTGAAATAATGATTTCTTATGATTCGTGTACATTCATCATCCACTGTCATCATCGCACCTCCACTGGGTTGCCCCGATTTTAGATCTCTAATTTGTGATTTCTTTCATTAAGAAACGGATGTGCAATGATCTGTTGTTCATAACCCCCCAAAGAAAGCGAAGAACACATGGTCAAAAGGGGGGAAGAATATTCAAAGAGAAAATCGAGGAACAAACCTCTACCATCATTTTTCAAGGAGTTGAGACTCACCCATTAGAGGTATCAAACATTGAAAATTAAAATACGAACAACAATAAGCATGGATTGATTCCCTAAAATAATACAAAAAAACCCTCATGTAAGAACAAACGATCTGCGGGTCAACCTATTTTGTGTATTGATCCACATTCATCATTAAATCAATGAATTGGGAAAAAAATAAATCCAAACAATAACCCCTACCTCATTATTTTATGAATAGTGAGTGAGTTTGTTGGTTGGGATTCGATATTGATGTGAAACGATCCACACATTGTCACTTTTTGTCTTTCGTCGAGGTTCCTCCAAGGATGGCTCCTCTCCAAAACTCTAGAGCATCCAAGGAATGTTTTAGGGTTATGAGCCTAACCCCAGTCTCCTGGTTATTCAAAACCAATATATATTTCATTTAATTAATTAAAATTTTTAAAATAAAGAAATATTAATTTATTTTATTTCTTTTAAAACGTCTAGAAATTAACGTTTGTAGTTGACTGGTTGCATTCGACGTCAGGCCCCACCTAAGGTAAAGTCACTGATCTGAATGCAACGGTTCCCTCATATTTCTAATCCCTTCACCCTTTTAAATGTTATTCCAATTTTTCAAGAAAATTGCTCATGTGTGCTATTTAAAAGTTTAATTTATTTCAACCATTTATTTTGAGCACCCTATGACTCAGAATCTCATGTTGTCACAAATCCTTATCTCAAAATAATTCCATATAATATTTGAAAAAATACATGGAAAATCTAAGACATGCGTCCCTAGGGTATTTACATCCCCGAAAAGCCAAAACAAAAATCTACTCAAATAGATGTGGGTACTACACATGAATCTAACCCTCCCTCTCCAATGTGCTTTCTAGAAGGTTCTTGTGCTGACAAAGAACACGCATCAAGGGAATTGCTCACCCATGAAAGATCGTCTCCTATCGATCCTCATTCTCCATTGGGTACTATGTGAAGGCATCACCATTATAAATGTCTAGATAACCCCAGTTGATGAAATTTGATGGTTCATGCAAGTATCTCGTCAGCTGCAACACATGGAAGAGATAATGTACCTGGTGTAACTACGATGGTAGAGCCAGGTAGTACACCACCTCTCCAAATCGGCCCAGTATCTAAAAATGGCTGGTGAACTTTAGAGACAAATTTCCACCCCATCCAAATATCGATAACCTTCATCAAGGTGAAACCAAAAGTAAGACATGGTCTCCCTCTTCTAACTCTGGAGGTCTCAATCGTGTGTCCGCATAAGACATCTTCTGTCTCTACGCAGTATTTATCTACTCTTGGATGATATACACCTTCTCTTAGTTATCTCACACCAACTTCAGACCAATGATTTCTAACTCTATGGGGTCGGTCCAACAAAGCGGTGACCAGTAGGGTCCCCCATATAAAGCATCAAACAGTGACGTACCAATGGTGGAGTGGTGTCGGTTATTGCACAAAAACTCCACCAGTGGTGGGTGTTCCTCCCAACTACAAACAAAGTCCATTATATAGGCCCACAACATATCCTCTAGAACATGAACCGTTCTCTCTGTCTGACTATCTATCTGGGGATGGAACATTATGCTAAAATGTAGCTGAGTCTCAAATTCCTCCTGCAATACCTTCCACAACTAGGATGAGAAATGAGAATCACAATCTAAGACTATCGTCGAATGGATGCCATGATGTCGAACTATCTTCTGTACATAGGGGAGTCACAATCTCTCTAAGGAACTTTATTCCCTGATATATAAGAATTGGGGCAACTTGGTGAATCAGTCAATGATCACCTAGATGGAATCATTTCCCCTGGATGTTTGTCTTAAACTCATCACAAAGTCCAACAATATTTCATCCCACCTCCACTCTAGTAATTTCAGGGGTGAGATATCCTCGCTAGAACCTAGTTCTCATCCTTCATCTGATGGCATGTAAGGAATTGATAAATGAACTCTGTTACTACCTTCTTCATAATTTTTCACCAGAAATGAGGTCGGAGGTCCCAGTACATTTCTTTCCACTCTAGGATGTACCTCTAAAGGGGTGTATGAAACTCCCTCGGAACCTCCGCCCACAACCCCACTGGCACAACTATGCATCCTCCGAAAAGGATGATGTGCTCCCCACCTTGAAAATATCCATTAGGAATATGTCATGTGGATAACTGATCTTGTAAAGCCTCGCAGTTGATATCCTATAATTATTCCCCCCTGACTTGCTGCCAAAGTTTATGGGTAACAACCATCAACTGGAGATAAGCATCAACCTCCCTAACGATGAATGATAACTATAGCGAGGGTAACTGCACTAAAGCCTCACTCAGTAGCTGTGAACTCGATCTCCAACTGAGGGCATCAACAACTAAATTCCCCTTCCCAATAGTATAGGAAATCTAAAATTCATAATCCGGGAGGAACTCCAGCCATCGCCTTTGCCTAAGATTCCTACCCATTTGTGAGAAGATGTACATGAGGATCTTGTTGTCACAGTAGATGATAGATCATTTTTCCATCAATTATTGTCGCCACATCTTCAATCGAAGGACTAATGCTGCAAACTAAAGATCATGGGTCATGTAGTATTGCTCAAGCATCCTTAGCAGGTGAAAACCATAATAAATCACTACATGTCTCTACATCAAGACACGTCCATGCCTAGTCCCGAATGCATCATAGAAAACTACATACTTGACACCCTCTTCTAAAAATCTCAAGATCGGTTCTCTCGTCAAACTCTGCCTCAACTGCTGGAAAGCCTACTAAAACTTATTTGTCCATACGAAAGGCTTCCCCTTCTAGTTCAAGGCTATTACTGGTGCTAATATCAGTGATAAATCACAGATAAATATCTATTAGTATACTTCTAACCCAAGTAATATTTTCACCTCTATCACACTCCGGAATGGCTCCCAATCTAACACCACCTTTACCTTGTCTAGATCCACTACTAATCCATCTTCTGAGATAACATGTCCCCAAAAGTGGACCTCTTGTATCTAGAAAATTCACTTCAAGAGATTATCATAAAGATGGTTCTCTCAGAGTTCATCTAGAACCATCATTATGTGTCTCATGTACTCCTCCTCTGATGGGGAGTACACAAGGATTTCATCGATGAAGACCACTATAAACCAGTCTAAGTATGGCGGGAAGATCAAGTTTATAAGTCCTATGAACACTGCATGGGTGTTGGTTAGGCTGAAAGGCATCACTAAGTAATCCTAGTGACCATAGTAGAATCCAAAAGACATCATTGATATATCTTAATCTCGTACTTGTAACTGGTTGTAACCGAATTGAAGGTCAACCTTTGAAAACCATAATTCCCCTTTCAGTTGATCGAAGAGGTAATAAATCCTTGAAAGTGGCTATTTGTTCTTCACCATTAGCTAATTCAGGATCCAGTAATCCACTGACAACCTCAAACTCATGTCTGACTTCTTGGTAAACAAAACTGGGGCCAGTTAGAGTGAAAAACCGTGTCGTACGAAGCCCTTCATTTGCAAATCCTCTAGCTACACCCTCAGCTCACGAAGCTCTACGGGAGCCATCCAGTATTTCAGTAAGGATATTGGTTCTGTCTTAGGGTGTAGGTTGATACAGATGTCAATTTTTCATTGGGGAGGTAATCCTGGAACATATTCTAGAATGATTTATTTGAATTTTATACTATTTTTGGGAACTAAAAGCTGACAAAATTTGTTAATATGAGGGTAATGCTGTCCAACTTACGAGTGATTGGATGCACCCTCCTAATCATCAGCCCAATTTTTTCTTCCTGGGTTTCATTTTCACCAACAAAGAAATACCTCACTTAATCATTACAGACACACCGTACTCTTCGCCTTAAGGAGAAAATCTTGGCATGGATCGAAGATAACCAATCCATACTGAGAATGAAGTTGTAAGGCCTTGAAACAAATTCCAAGAGGTTCCAACAAAAACTCTCACATACAAGGGTAATATCACACTGGGAAAAGATGTGTGATCATCTAGTCTCCTCTCGTAGGTGTCTCTAAGAATAAGTATTGAATAAATGGATCCCCCTAAATATCAAGGTTTCATACAAGATATGTGGCAATGAAAGAATGACTGGAACCTATGTCTATAATTACAACAACTAAGGTAGAAAAGACACAGATCATACCATAGATAATATCTATGGTCTCTTTGTCATATGCCCTGACCACATGTAGCTTCCCCCGTCCCTATCCCCTAGCTCCCTGATCCTGCTACAGACCTTTTAGGGCTGGTGGTTGATGTTGGTAAAATCATCTGCCACCTACTATGACTCTCCCTAATCGTATGCCATGTCTACCGCCTGGAGGTTCTACCTTCTCCACTCTCTTTATCTACCATGGTGGTCTATCCACCACCTCCTTGTCAACAGTTTGATGGTTTGGGAAATCTCTAGTGAGATTTACCATGCCATCACATGAGTAGTGTTGCCTCTCCTTGGGCTGACAAGATACATCCAAAGATCCCTAGACCATAGATCCCCTATATTAGGTCATTTTGTGATATATCCCATGTCCTGATCCATATGCCTGACGTCAGCTCCCTGATGTCGAGGTCTCATCACCTTTCTTCCTATTGTTGACTACCACTGGCGGTCTCTGCTTTGCCCAGGGGCACTCGACCACCAAATATCACTCAAGAACTCCTTTATAAGTAAAAATGAATAGAGGCACAACACTAGCTTGGATGTCCCATCGTAGACCTATCTCAATGGTCGAAGATCTAAAGAACAAATACCTGACCATATCCATCGAGTACCTGGGGAGGTTGGCGAACCTTGATGAATATTCAGCAACTGTTAAACTACCCTAATAGAGCTGAAGTGGCTTCTGGATATGCACTACTCTTAGCATAGCTAGAGAGAACTCCTCCCTAAAGTTTTTATCAAAATCCATCAATGAAAGAGTCTACTCATTGCGAGCCAGCATGGTCACACTCCACCATTGTCCCACCAAACCCAAAAGAAGGCTCACTCCTATGATCATCATATGGTCCACTAGTGTCCTAAATTGATGGAAAACTATGGTCACCAACACAAACTATTCCTAAGTCACCTAAGGGTTTATATCTCCTTGGAACCTGAGGGGTTTCTGTCTCTAAAACTCATAGAGTGTGATCAGTCTATGCTCTTTGTCTGGTGGTACTGCAAGTACCACGCGCTGCTCCACTGGTGGTGTTATAGCATGTGCACAACCTAGAGGTAATTCCTAGGGAAATTTTCCTTGAATTGGATCCTTGTCTCTTAGGGGGTCATCATCATGGTTGAGATACTGAATCATAGATAGTTTGTATCATGGAGGCGTCCTGTATGGAAACAAGTTTCACTACGGTCAAATAGTATATCAGGATAGCTAACACTAAAGGACATAGAAAACAAAACCCATTCCTATATGATGCATATACAAGTTTTTTGTTTCCCTACAACTTCTTTTCTCATGTATCAAGTCTAAAAGAAGGATATCTGAGTCTTGATATATGGTTACATCAACCGCCTATAACGACACTATAGTCCATATCTTAAAACATGTGCTCGAAACACATAACATTGTTCCCCCAAACCAATCTCATATAATTTTGGCCTTATGGTAGAAATAACCAACTCTGATACCACTATATCATGACCTATTCCAGTGGGGCCTGTGTCGTGACTTCCCAAGCCCACCTCTAACAGGACAAGGGCTAGTGACTAGCACTGAGTAGGCATATCACTTACATGGGAGGCATTTACTAAGTACATTTACACACACACACACATCTCCAAGATAATAAATAATGAAATGAAAAAAATAACTAAGGAAAAAAATGCAACAATACAACTAAACCCAACCAACAAAGTAAAACAGATTGTAATGTTCAGAATGTAAAATGGGACAGAATACAATCCCATCAAAAGAATGGGTCTGCAAACTACAATTTCTAACTTTTAAACAAGAAATATGTATTAGGACTACTGCTTGTAGTCGTAGGAACTCCTCGGTCTATATGGATGTTCAAAAAGCTTGGTCCAGTCCTAATCCTTCCTCGACTCCGTCAAAGGGCCGCTCATCTGGACAAGACACAACACGTTTAGGAAAATACGTTGTAGGGGTTACTATAACAATACTCAGTGGAGGACCCCGAAAACTACAAAGAAATACAGAATGTAAAGTAACTTTTGGCTCTACACATTATATGTCTATAGAATGTATAACAAGAGAAATATATCCAGATATTCTCGAAACATAGACTTGTAGTCTAGAGGTTTGTCTAAACTACTACATTCCCGCACTTGGGATTCGGTTAGAAGATTCCACAAAACACTCATATAGGAGAACCAACTCCACACTTCTGGTGTCTATGATGATGTTTGTATGAGAAGTACATTTGTTAGGAATTGTCATAAGAAAGATATATTCACTGATATATTTGAATAGAGAATGTATACACTCATTCTGAGAGAACTCACTCTTGAGTGGGGAAAGATCACAATACACAGATGAGGATCACTACCAGGTCCTTGGCATATGCCACGACTCATCTTGATTAACCATCTAAGTAGAGTATCATCATCTAGAAGGATTGGTCACATCGATACCTTATTCTACCTATGGCCAATAATGACTATAGGATCTCACTTCAGGCCTCTTGGAGGGATTATAGCTCTATCCAAAATGTCCTACTAAAGGGATCTTACTCTTGTGGATAGAAACGATGCGTGAACTTTTGGGGAATGATAAAAGGGGGAACTAACCCAAAATAATATTTTCCAAGGAATGGTAGATAAGGAGGTCAAGCTATGTATAAAAGAATACAATGTGTGTAGAAAGGTCACACACTGTGTCCCTTGACCTCGGGTATTTCTTATGTGCAACAGCTCGGGTTAGAATAAATGTCATGTAAAAAGTTCATACATGACATGTAGTGATGGTCACACACCATGTTCGATAATCCAGGTTCATATAAATGTATGTGGGCCGTGTTCTTATACATCGCTTTGACCCATGTATGTTAACTTGTGTACAGGTACACTGGGTAACCTGTGTAACTGGAACAATTTTTGTGTGTGGTGGAGTTCATGTCGTGTACTCCCCCCCGTGTATATGTATCATCTAGGATACATGTTGAGACTCACATAAAGACCCAAATTACATGTCACAGTTGTCACATTCCATGTCATCACATCCTTCATTGTGAGACCCTATCCGTTGTAGAGATGGACCCACATGTTGTGTTCTTCAGAGAACACACCGTGTTCTCTGTGATTTTTTAGAATCAATGTTATACCTCCTCACTACGTTGATGATATTTAATCCAAAGATCCTATTATATAATCTCTACATAACTCAAGATCCTAGGTCATCCCTTTATGGAAATGCTGATTCAGTAAGTTTTGGACATCTGATCGGCTCCAAATATGTGTTTCAGTCATCCGTATGAAGAACGGTTGAATAATTATTTCTTCTGATTCGTGTGGATTAATCATATTCCATTATCATCTCACCTCCACTAGGTCGTCACGATGTAAAATCACCAATTTTGGATTTTCTCTTTCCAAGATAAATGTGAAATGATCTATTGTTCATAACCCCATGAAGAACACAAAGAACGTTGGGTCAAAGGGGGGGAAGAAAATCCAATTATAAAATTAAGGAACAGACCTCCACCATCATTCGTCACGGTGTTGATCTACTCTAGTTAGAGGGATAAAACAGAGAAAATCAAAATATGAACCAGAATAAGCATGTATTGATTCCCAAAAATAAAACCCCAAAAAGACCATGCTGTAAGAATGAACAATCTGTGGGTCAACCTATTCGTGGGTTGATCTGTATTCATCATTAAATCAAAGAATGGGGAAAACAAAATCAAAACAACAAACCCTACCTCGATCGTTGATGAAGAGGGAGAGTAGTTGTCAGTCAGGATTTGATCTCATTGTGCGATGATACATGCATTGTTGCTCATCGTTGCTAGTCTGGATTCCCCCAATGATGGCTCCTCTCCAAAACTCCAGAGCGTCCAAGGAATTTTTTCCAGAGTTATGATCCTAACCCTGATCTCCTAGTTATTTAAAACCAATAAACATGTCTTTTCAATAATCAAAACTTTTCAAATAAAATAAATTATTAATTTATATTTTTTCCTTTAAAAAATATAGAAATTAACTTGTGTAGTTGACACACATTGTTCTATTTTAGTCCCTGCCTAAGGTAAAGTTGATTCTCTGAACAAAACGGTGACCTATGATTTCTGATCTGGGCACCCATTTATAGTCATCCCACTTCTTCAAGAAAAATTCTTTCATATTCTATTTAAAAGATTAATTTATTTCCAACATTTATTTCGGGTACCCCAGGCCTCGGAATCAAACGCCGTCACAAATCCGAGCCTCCAAATAATTCTGTATAATATTTGAAAAAATACATGGAAAATCTAAGACATTACATTATGTGCTAGATTCCAAGAAAATATCAAAAAATCTCATTTAAAAGATATCGAAAAATTAAGTTATTTGAAAGGAATTATTTCTCATTCTTTATTTTTTTTCAAAAACATCTGATTTTAATTTTACATCATATTTTGAAACCCACTACTACATTCCCCGATCCATCACTCTCTCATGTGTCCAAATCATGTTGGTTATTGGACATCATGTGTCCCTCCTTATATTCTAGAGGATTCTAACTAGAAGTGGGGGTGTAGCGTACATAATTGTGAGACTATACCCCCTAGTACAGAGATGAAATATAGAAAAAATGAAAAAAATATAAGAGTAACAAAAATAGAGGGAACAATACATCATATAACTAATGATAGAGGATGAACCAAATAAATAACACAATTATGAACCATGTAATTTCAATTTGAAATATATTTACATTACATGATGGATTTCATACTGATACAAGAACAAGAAAACAAAAATAAACTCAAAAGAACCATGTCTTGAATCTCAAGTATGTCCCATCTCCATATTCCAACCCATCCATTAAGAAATAATAAACAACAAGATAATTTTCCCAAATCCAAACCAGCATCCATGTAATCTACTCGGGTACCAAACATCAGCCTAAATAAGGTGTGAATAAGACTTAGTAGGTCAACACCACCTCGTATAAACAAACCCAATTTAATAATAAGTGTGTACAATAATGCAATAAACCAATATATTAATTAATCAAATTGATATAATATAAAATCAACCATCCTTGGAAACATTCCAGAATATCTCAAATCATGTGGCATAACCATAACAAATCAAGCAATAAGCCCATGGAATATCACCTAACCAGTTAAAATCCCTTTGAACAAGAAATTCAGCATAACCTGTCCACACCCACTGTATGAAAATTTCAGCATTACCAAACCATGTCCTCTCTATAATAATTACTGGATATCCAGGACAGTACCTATATACATTAAACTACAATTGGGCCACACCATTTATATAAGTATTTCATCATGAAACTGGGAAAAGCCCTATATAAGCATTACAACATAACCGGTCCAATCCTATATATATGAATTACAACATAACCAGTAAAATCTATCTATATATATATATGTATGTATGTACGTATAATAGAATAATTGATCTAAGTCCAATATATAAGAATTTCAGCATGAATCACTACATAAATCTTAATGAAAGGAATAGCACAACATAACCTCATAATACAGAATGGTTAATCCATCAAATTACAATTTGTATTTCAATCACCCTTTCACTCATAAAATTATAACTTAATCCATTATCATTCTAGTATACACACACATCACATATGAAATTATCAAATTTCATTTCCATTAAAAAGGGATCCATTTTCCAAGGTTAATCCATCACAATCAATCACTTGAGTTCTCATGTCATGCTAAAACATATCTTAGTCCAAATCTGTTTCATTATTTTTTAAGGGTGGGCTCACCTTACAAGTAGCCATAGGTTAGGTCTCAACACTATTATATCCAAAGGGATCCACAGATTAGTCCAAACACATCATTAACAATACCAATTATTTGGTTAGTTAACTCACACATTATATCGATGCAATAACATAATACTGCACATAATCAATCAAATAGAAACTCACCAATGGATTTGTTATAAACCACATAATTTTATCTATATATCAAAGAAATGCTTTCAATATGGAATTAAAATTGAAAATAAAGGTAAATGATATCAGAAGGAAAACCTAGATCACACAAACATGAAGATCAAAACTATACTCAATGGTGGTCAAAAGATCACACAAATTTAACCAAGAAAACTGAATAAATGGGAAACCAAAATTGATGGAACTCAATGGATATTAAATGCTTGATGTTGAAATATAGAGTGGACTAAATCACTCTAAAATCTCAAAGATTCACCCTAGGGTATGAGAGAGGAAGTTGCACAGTGCATGAAATAAAATCATATGCACCACCTGGTTTAAAATAATTGATCTGTATATATTCACAACATGAACCACATTCACATTGGGAATTTATTTATTTATAAGATACACTGAAAAACATGTTGACTCAAGTTAAAATAATCCCAATTTATTATTTAACGATGTGAACCAGTTTCACAATGTTTAAACATTTCACACGCTGAACCAATTCATGGTATTTTCCCAGCAAGAAGTTCACATAGTGTAACATGTTCACTATATTAATGTGACTAGAATACAACCTTCAGTCTATCTTCTGCAAATCAAACCTCACTACTACAAAGATGACATTTATCAGCACTAGAAAAGGGCATTAATAGGGCTAAAAACGTACTGTTAATCGAGGCGAAGATAGGGGTCCCCTATAACAACATTAAAAAAAGAGTAGATAAAAATCCATTTTTAGGGCAAAAAAAGTGCTGATAAAAGGGTATTTTAGTAATTCTAAACAAAAGAACTGATAAATGTTAAAAAAATATTTAAAAAAATATTTCTGCAGTTCGGGAAGGGGCTTCAAAAGTGCTTGAAATCCCCTTTAACAGCGCCCCACCACCCCACCCTAGCCCGCATGCCCCAGTGACCCCCCAATGCCTTTAACATCACCCTAACCCCCTTTATCAGTGTTATCCATAATCCCTGACCCGTGCATGCAACATGTTTTCCCCTGGATTCAAACTCGGTACTTGGTGCCTAGGTGGCTAAGCCTTTACCACTCCACTATATTGGTTTACTTTTAATTTATTAATATATCTATTTATTTATTTATATATGTAGTTATATTTACTCATTTATTAATATACATTTATATTAATATATATATATATAGTAATATTAATATATATATACAATTAAATTAATATATATATTTAGTCATATTAATATATATATATCCGCATATTAATATATATATATATATAGTTATATTTATATATTAATATACTTATTCATATATAATATAAATATATTTAGTTATATTAATATATATATTTATCCATATATTAATATATATATATATATTTATTTATTTGTGTATTAATATATATATATATATATATATATATATTTGTGTATTAATATATATATATATAGTTATAATTTCTTATTCTTATATTTATTAGCATATTAATATATTTTTATAAGATTAGTTTTAAATACATTTGTAAAATATGTTTTCTTATGTGTGTTTATAAATAAATAAATACATACATACATACATACATACATACATACAACACACACAAAATATATATATATATATATATTTATTTATTTACGAATAAATACATATATATGTGTATCTAAAAAGCCATAGAATATTAAAACTACAATGAAATCTAATCCATATGTTCGTTTCAACTCCAAAACTAGTCAAACCGAAGAACATGAAACAATATTCGATATGATATGTGGTAAAGGCCTAGTGAACATCTAGATCAGAAGTTATAGCTATTTGAATGTAAAAACTCAGGGTATCCCGAATAAAAACTCGGTTTTGAGGGCCTTATGAGCCTTTCATGGCCTCTGAAAATGTGATACAAGTTTCTTGTGGGTCACTAACACGTAGATATTTTCGCAGACTTTGATTTGATATGTTGTAGAGCTCAAACAGACACCCAGATCAAAGGTTATGGTTGTCTGAACTTTGAGTTGCTTTTCTATCTTATTTTTTATCTTTTATTAATTTTTTTTTATTTTTTGTGTCTTCAAATTGTTAATAAATTATTATTAGTCGATGATAATTATAAAATTATCAATTAGTAACTTTTTACGATATTTTATAATACATTTTCACTTCATATCTTACATATTAAGTGAAAATGTTTATTTATACTGATCTAAAACATATTTAAAAAGATATATTTAATATTTATATCAATATAAATAAATAAATAAATATATATATATCAATATATTATTATTTATGAATGTTTTTTTGAAGTATACACTTTATCAAGTTCTACGAAAAAGTACTAATAATGCCCCCCTTTATCAGCACTGCTAAAAAAAGTGATGATAAAATGGGCCCCATTAACAACCCTAAAAAAAGAATTGTTAAATTGGGTGCATTTATCAGTGCTAAAAAGGTGTTTATAAAGGGTCACTTTTAACAGCGCTTTTTTTTTGCACTGTTAAAAGATCCCAATATCACTGCTTTTTTAAGCCCTATTAAAGGGTGGCACTGTGGAAACCCATTTTTCTGGCAGTGCCTGAACTACCTCTAATACTTTTTATACCCATGTAGAACTCTTAGTAACCCTTTGACACATTTACCAAGACATTGTTAATTCAAACTTATAAACATCCCTATTTTTTTCATTTTCCCTATGAAATCTCTTCACCTCCCAAGAAATTTTCAGCCACAATGGTTTATGAAAAAAAGAAATCAAAACTAAATACGTTCAATCCAAAATCAAGAGGGATGTAATATGAAAAAGAGGGGTTATTAAAACCTCCCCATCATATAATAGTTCATCCCTGAGATTCTCTAAGAATAACTATGGAATATTATAGAACAATTCTAGACACTATGCTCTAATATTTGATTCCCTCTCCATGATATCCTCTCGAACATGCCCATGATTCAATTACACTCAAACTAGAGGAAAAATCCTTCACCAGAGATACTTCTCACTGTGATCCACAATCCATATTGGATGATCCTCAAAGGATTCATCTACCCAAACCTAATCCTCATCAATATATATCAGATTATAAGGGTTAAGATGATAACATCAAAGATGTGAAATATGAAACACATCATGCTTATAATTGTATCACTAGGTAAGGGCCAACTGATATAGCACTAGACTGACCCCCTACTATCTCAAACGGACTGATAATCATATGTGTTATCTTTCCATATTTCCTAATATGACTTTTTCATAACTTAGGAAACAATTGAATTAAAACACAGGGACCCAATTCCAACTCCATAGGTTGTCTCTACTGGTCTGTTTAAGATTTATACCTACAAATATAATCACCATCTGCATTCTTATAAAATGAACATGTTAAGATGTCTCATGCATGATACTATTTCCAAAAAGAACTAAATCACCTATCACTAACCAAAAAAGTGGAATATAACACAGAATTCCATAAAATGCCTCAATAAGTGACATTTCGATTGATTCCTATAATATTTTATTATTAGAAAACTCTATGAGGGATAAATTATTCCCCCATTAACAACTAAAATCAAAATTCCAGGAACATAACATATATTCCAGTATCAGAATCATCATATAAATTATCTATCAGTCTTTGGATGAGAGGTTGTTCATATAATAACCCATACTACAATATCCTTATGAATACGCTTTCAAAACCCATATGTCCAAGGAGGTTATCTATCAAAAATATTACCCCTCAGAACGTCATGCATTTTGACTATCTCCCACATGTAAAGATTACCCGGATCATCAATAGAGAAGGTTTCCCTAATAGGAAGGAAGTTAGATAGATTTTTTATTCAGTCTATGATCTCCCATAATTAACAATTATTATGACTTGTCCTATGTAATCCTTTAAAACAATCCATAAAGGCAACATACCATTCCTATTTTTAAATTGGTATAGGTTGTAATAGCTCAGCCGACCTCTGATGCTCGACATTCACAAATTGATGGTGGAAGCATTTCACTACAAATCACACTACATTCATCTTCATTCCTAGACACCAGTACTATCTACATATATCTCGCTACATATTTTTCATACCTTAGTGTTCTTCCCATCTAAAATCATGAAAATCTATCATCAACTCATCATGCAAGCTTTTAAGAACCCATACTTGACAACAGGTAATAATCACATCACTACTTCTAAGAGATTATCCTGGAATTGTATCCCAACAATATAAGTCATTAATATGAGATATTCTCTTTAGATCATATGAATTATCTCTCTTTATCTGGTTAAGAATAAGATGTATAATAGATGTTGATGCCAAATCTACTCATCCTTCATACTTTGGAACATCAAGATGCCTAAATATATGGAGTATCATCATTTTATACTCATCTCAAGACTCCCTGCACAGCCTATGTACGTGTCTTATAGCAGAAGGAATAAAAAATGATGTTTCCCCTTCGAAGGGTATAATTCATCTAAAAGTAGAAATACTATTGATACTCGACCGACCTCCTCTTACAAAGGTTTAGGTCCTACTAAGAAAATATATACCTATGTCTATTATGGTGTATGAACATCAAAAACTTCTTGATAAAAATATTGTGTATCCATGATCATATGGAATCTACCACCTCCACAAACTCTATAACATGATTAGGATAATTCCTCTCATGATGTCTCAATTATCCGAAACCATATGAACCCAGTCAATCCTCCTACATTACAACTGCTCTAAGTCCATCTCTAGATCATTCATATTACATAGTATATACCTTAATTGTCATAGATAATACGAGGATCGGTAATGAGTTCATCCTTCCCTTCATCTCCTTAAAATTTCAATTATAAGCATCCTACCAAAAAAACTTCACACCTTTCTTGGTCAGTATGAACATTAGTTTCTTATAGATGGGAGAATCCCTAGAAAAATTGCAGATAATAACCATCTACACCAAGAAATCACTGAATATTGATTACATTCTTGGGTATCTCCCAAGATTCCGTGGTTGTAAAAATTTATAGGTCCAATGAAATCTATCTTCTAAGATGACATTAACCAAGAAGTGATCTATATCTGTAAAGAAATTGTATTTGGTTAACATCGTACATAAAAGATACTCTTAACATGTTCATCATTGAAAAGTGCAAAATTGTAAAAATTTATAAACTCATACTTACTGTAGTGTAGTCTAAAGCGGTGTCGAACCCAATGGAATGCTAAAACTGTGGTTGAGTAACCAAATTGTCAAAACAAACTCACTGTGGAATACATTGGGGGACAAATATTTTTTTAAAATATTTTCTTTTGATTTGATGAGAAAATGATGAAGGGGTGACTTTTTTAGAAACATAAAAATGATGATGTGTTGAACAAGTAGAGATAATCAAAAAATATGACCAGGAATCGTGAATAGGGATTGAGAAAATAAAATTAAGAAATATTCTCTGGGAAAAATAATACTAACTAGGTTTAATGGATGACTACATTTACTTAAATCTTATCGAATTATCAAAACATGGGGATGGTTAATCTATATCCCCAATAGATTAACACCCCATTTGATGGTTCTTGAAGTTTACCACTTCAAAAATAATGGAAAAATGAATATAACTTGAATAAATTAATGGGAAACAATCTCATCGATCATTTCCCAAGTTTGGAATCTCAAATTGAAAGGTGCGTATCAGTTTTATTAATTTCAGAATTGATCTTTCCAGTAAATTCTGAAAATTGATAAAGATAAAAGATAATTAATAAAAACATAAAGCCAAACACATTAAAAAAATTTGAACAAAATAATTACCCAACATTCATATTGAAACTAGGACTATAATTCGATTACAGTAAAAATAATAATTTAAAATGAAAGAGAAAAGTAATCTCCCTCGAAAAAAATGGTTAAGTCATGCTTCCTAAATTTGCAGATTCTCTCCCTCTTGAATGTTATTCTCTCCCAACCTATATTCTGAATATCTACTCTTGATGATTGATGATTGAATGAATGTTTAACACTAAGATGCTATTTTCCTAGAATTTTTAATCCTTCGTTCTCTTTCTATTGTTCATAGACTTCTTTCACCAACTTTATTTTCTTCTCTCAGATTCACAGAATAGCTCATACATCATCACTATAAATCATCAACTGAATTTGAATGTAGAAGAAGCCCTATAATTGAATAACAAACTTGTACCTATACATAATTTGGTGTTGATTCTCCAAACTAAATAAAGCACAACTAAATGGATTCATTACTCTAACTATCATTATTATAAAAATATCACTTTTATATATAAATATTTTTTTATTGAATTAATTGTATTTTACATTCTTAGATTAATGTAAAAGATTAAGTTATTATGTTAATTAATATATATATATTTATAATTATTTTTTATTATAATTAATATAAATTCATTGATTTTTATTTTGATTAATTATTTTATTTATTTTATTGAAAACTTTAATTAATTATTATTATAAATTAAATTATCCAATTGACGTTATTATAGTTAATACATTAATAACATAGTTATATATAAACTTTTAAAATACTTTTTTAATTATTAAACTTTATTATCTTATTAATTATTTCATAGTTAAATAATTTAATTTATATTATTATTATAAAAAAGTTATTTATTTATTTTTTTATTTATTACTATAATCAAATTTAAATTAATATTTACTTATTTGTTTGAATTACGTTATTTTATATAATGTATTTTTTTATACTTATTAATAATTTCATTATTATTATGATATTTATTATTATTACTATAAATTTATTTTTATTTTAATTTTTTTTATATTTACTCCCTCTTTCTAAACCATGTCGCGAGTGGGGTGGGTTTCTTCCCCCATGAGGGATTGATTATGGCAGATCCTTCTTTCTTCTCCACCGAAGACACTCCTTCTTCCCACCAGTAGTGATGGAACATCCTCCTTCATCAGGTGCGGTGAGACTCAGACACTAGCTTGGATTTTAGATATGTAACTAGTGGCATGCTTGGTAGTAAGAGGTTACTCCCATCAGCGCTGAAGTGGTTCAGATGGTATGGAGATGACTTTATCTTGTGACAATGTGTATATTTTTTCTGATTTGGTGATTTTTTTTGGTCTATGGAGAAAGGATTAAGTCATGGGATTCAATCTCAAGCGGCATCTTTGGTCTTGTTCTGCAATGGTTAAAAATTAAAAACTAAAAAAAATTAAATCTTAAATTAAAATAACATAGAAATTGAGTAAATTGATACTTGATTTATAAATAGACATAAAACAATAAATTTAAAGAATTAAAATAATATAGAAAATCAAATTAATTGATAAAATTGATTAATTAACATTCTATGTTTTTAAAACCAGACTCAAATTTTATTTAAATATTAATAATTAAATTGATAAATTATTAATTAAAAAAAATAACAACATTTAAATTAAAAACATAAAAGTTAAGTAAAAATATAATTTTAAACCAAAAATAAAAGAAAATATAAATAATAAGAAACCATAATTTGGGTGAAATAAAATAAAAATAAATATTAAAAAATATGGAAAATATATAAACAATTAAATTTTTAATTTTCAACTAATCATCATAAAAAGAAAAATTAATTAAATAAATCATTTAAAGAATAATAACATGATGTGTAAATTCAATATAATTAAATGCCGCATCAAATTCCCCCACACTTAAAGCATCATTTGTCTTCATTCAATTCCATGCGTTTTTCCTTTAGAAATAAAAAAAGGTTGTTTTTTTACTTATAGTTCAAAATGAAGCATATCAGTGAATTTAAAACTAGAGGAAAAAAAATCTGAAATTGGATTTTCAAATGAAAATTTGAAAAGGGTTCTGTGCTAAATTCAAATACAAACTAGGAGATCAAAGAAAAAATTATATTCATCATTAAAGAAGTCATTCCTCTTATATGATTCCACTTAATAAATTACTTCAATTCAACTTCTGGTTCAAAAACTAAGAGTGTTAAAAGGTTACATAAAAGTGGAACTAAAAACATAACAATTGGTGCCTTCAACCCTGAAATTATCCTAGGTTCCAAAAATATAATTTTAAATTATTTTTTTAATTCAACTTAAATGATATTCATTGAAGTCAATTTTTCACTTATTCATCTACTGTTCAAAAATCCACCACATTAATGAACTCATTTTTAAAAACTAGGCACTATTATTATTTTTAAATTTTACCCATCCATGTATATTGTGCAAAGAACTGTGTAGTTTCATTTTTTTGGAAATGTGCAAAGGTCCTAACACACACATTATGCCTAGTGTCTCATATGATCATTTTCGGTTCCTATTTTACCATTTTAATCCTGTTTCAAAATACTTATTAGTCTACCATTTAATTTGGCACCCTACGGTGGCTATTTTTTTATAAGAATTTATTCCCATATTTTCAAGTTTAAATGTACAGTTTCATAAGGTTGTGATCATAAATCCACCAAAATATATTCTATATCAATCTAATTCTTAGTTCTTAAATATAATATTTATAAAATGAGTAATAATCTTCACTCATCTATCATTCATCCTTAAATTTTTCATATTCAACGCAACCGTTAACAAAAAGTGAGTTATTATCCATTATCCAATACTGAATTCCAAAGTATAAAGAAACATAAAGAACTTCATATTAAGAAATAATCTTAAAAAATTTAAACATTTTTTTTACAAAAAAGTTTAGAAAAATTTGATGGGATTTTATAAAATCACATATTAGCCCAGAATAATAAAACACTCTCCCCCACACTCAATACCCAACATTATACCCAAATGTGAATTCAAAATTGGAGTAGACAATTTGAATTTTAATGATCAAAATTGATTTTCAATTTAGCAGTTATCCGACATGCCCAAGGGTCATAGTAAAACTCAAATAATATCTGTTTTCCAAAACAAATATATTTTTGCGAAAGATTCAAAAAAAAAACGCAAGAATAATCATTAATTCCAATGATAAAAAATTTCAATTTTGTTCAAATAACAGCATGTTAAAATTGAGGTACATAGTGAAATGGGTTTCAGTAATTTAACAGATTAGAATCAATCAAAATTTTCAACATCTCATAAAAATTATATGCCAAACACCTAGTAAAGATAGACACATCCATGAATATTCACTTAAAATCAAATATCAATGGGTAATACGCTCACACTTAATTTACAAATAGAATGATTTGAAAATAAAAGGAGAAAAATTTCTAGTAAAAAATCAACATGCAGTAAAGTTTACAACAATAGTAAGACATGAAGATAGTAATAAAGAAGAGAAGATAAAATGATGTAGAAATAAAAATAAGGAACATACCTGATTATATCTTATTCAGTTATGCTTCGTTAAGACAATTCGTATTTTTTGAGAATAAAAGGGAATGTTGCTCTTCTATTGATACCAGCAACAACCTTCTCTAAATACACAGACTAAGAAGATCGATGACTTATGTCAAAGAAATACAGAGTACAAAAGGCAATATAAAAGAATCACTTTATCCTGATCAAAACAAAAATAAAAGTGAATAACAAAGAAATATCATCAGTTGACTCCCATGAAGCAATATATTTTAAGCCTTTATTTTGAATTCGTTGACAAACAATGTTCAAGGATAGCGATGGAATCCAAGCCATTGGGATGCCCTTTAAAATAATGTTTGACTCTTTGGTCATTTGCATGAATTGTCTTATTCCCTTCACAAAAAATTTATACAACTCCATTCTTCTACATTGTAACAATAGCTAAGGGTGAAGACCACTCTGATTTTAGTTTAATAAGAATTATATTACGTACGGGATTAAATATAAGGGCATTCTATCGAGGTTTTAATCCTCTATTTTGAATTAAATAATCATAAAAAAAATAGACCTCCCTTTTTAAATCCTAGAGTTATTATAAGACTCTCTTAATTTCACCGACCTCACTCAGCTCGATAAGTATCCTCCCTCTATCAATCTTAAAATAAAAATTCAAATCCTTAACTGCCCAATATGACTTGTGTTGAAAATCCACAAGAAAATAACAACATTTCCCAAATAAAATTGTGTTTGGAGTCAAACTAATTAGGGGTTTAAAAGCTGTTCTATAGGCCCATAGTTCCTTATCTAAATTAAGAGGCCAATCATTCCAAAAGATTGAGACATTTTTATACAAAATCTATTTCATCTCACTTTTAGAGATTTATACCTGTTCACTAGACTAAGGATGGTAGGATGTTCTGGTCCTATTGGTGCATGCTTATATTCCCATAAAATCCTTAAATTATTCATTTTTAAAATGGATTTCATTATCTGTGATAAAAGATCTCCACACCACAAACCTTGAAATGATTTTATTTTTGAAAAAAGTAATCACGCTATTGGATTTATTATTAGGAAGTGCTACAACCTCAACCCACATAGATGTATAATCAATAGAAACTAACATATACATGTCCCCATGAGATTATGGGAATGGTCCTATAAATTCTAAATCCCAAACATCAAATATTTGTACTTCCAAGACACCATTATGTGGTAACTGTTGCTTCATTCTGTTGGAACAATGGTATTCTATGCATGATTTGGAGTATGGTTTGTGTTTCTTGTCAATCAGCAGTGGAAGTTCAAAATGTGTACCCATAAAGAGATCATACAATTCAAGCAGACAATAGTATTGAAGGTGGCACCATTTCTCAGTGTTTGCCAAATTTTGGGCCTGAAAATCGACAAATGGAGAAAAGTGTTTTTGGAAAAGATACTTGTGCACCGTGTACTGTATGAAGAGGAAAATTGCACGCTATATGTTTTTCAAGATCAGAACAAGGGAAAATGGCAAAGGGATAAGGGCCGCGCAGGTTTTGGGCTGGTCACACAAGGGACCTGCGCGCCGTGAAGAGACATGGACTCTGATGCCAAGGAGGACTGGAAACTTGAGAGCCTTTTGTTTTTCAATATCATAACTTCAAAATATGGTAAAGTAAAGAAGGTTGCACAAGTATTTGTGCAGTTCGCACAAGTTAGTAGTGCGACAGAGGCTAGGAAGGATGACATGCGCGCCGGATCCTGCGCACCGAGGGAAGACTTGAGCACCACCACGCATGGGGTCTAGTTTTCCTATAAATAGAAGACCCCCCTTATCATTTGTAACAAAGTTCAAGAATTAGAGATTTTTTGAGATCTCGTCGCGCAAGTGGTTGAGTCGCGAAAGTGGTTGTTGGGTCGTGCAAGTAGAGGCTGCGAGCCGATTGTTGGTTGTGCGACCAAGGCAGTTGGGGAGTTAAAGGCGCAACGTCGCACAAGTTTAGTGTTGAAGGAGGAAGTGTCGTGCAAGTAGTTTTGGTGTCACCTGCACGCCAAATTTTTACCGCCCAAGTGAATTTCACGCCGGGATTGAAACTTGCACACCAGGATTGGATAAGCGCGCCAGGGTTGTTAAAGTTCATCTGTCCTTCTGAAGTTGCACGAAAGCTGGAAGATCGCTGGGTACCCTCAGCACAAAGTATGATTTGTCTTCTGGTAAGAGTTGGACTTCAACAGAGCATCTACATACGACAGAAGATGAATTCTTATGCAATGATGAAGAGACCTTCACGTCTATAAACTGAGTGGGACTTCACCTAAGGGAAGTGAGTTAGGGGGAGTCAATGAGAGTGACCCGAGAGAAGTAGTGAGCTATCCCTGAACCTTTGTAAAGGCAGTGAGCCTGGGATAGAGTGACTGTGCCCAAATCTTTGTAATCCACATCTAGTAAATATTATTGTAATTAGGTATGACCGAAAACTTGTCGGCGTATGATCCTTGGACATAGCCCTTAGTGGTGAACCAAGTAAAATGTGATGTGTCTTCCCTGTGCATGTGAATGTTTGTTTTCTGATCATATTCATCTTACAGGTTCAACAAGTTCTTACCAAGGTGGGAACACGATCCACTACATTAAAAGAAAAGGTTATCACCCTGATTCACCTCTCCCCTCTCAGGGTGTCCCGGGGTCCTTCAAGTGGTATCATAGGGTAAAGGTTGCTGGTGTTGAATCTGTCCTTTATCATCATGGAGAATGCAGTCAATGTCAGGGGAGTCCCTCACTTCGATGGAAGTAATTTCTAGATCTGGAAGAACAGAATGAGATCTCATCTAAGATCTCTTGTAATGAAAGTTCTCTTTTCTACTGTGCAAGGAATACAAGTCACTGACCCAACAGGCCTGGATATGACTGAAACAGACAGGAAAATTCTTGATGCAGATGCTAAAGCACAAAATGCACTTACTGCAGCCCTTTCTGATCAGATCTACCTAAAGGTGATGAATTTCACCTCAGAAAAATCCATGTGGGATAAACTCGAGAATATTTTTGAAGGAGATAGCAAAGTTAAGAAGGTGAAACTATAAGTGCTGCACAATCTTTTTGATGATCTGAAGATGCATCCAGACGAGAATGCAAACTCTTTCTTCAATTGAATTACTGAAGTGGTCGGAGAAATTCTGGGTCTAGGTGAATAAATCAAAGACATTGATATTGTAAAGAAACTATTAAGAAGACTTCCACTATAAAATGTGAAGGTGTCAGCCCTTGAGGAAAGAGATCTTTCAAAACATTATTTGGATGATCTACTTAGCATCCTGGTAGCATATGAAATGAGAGTCAAACCAGAAGATGCTACGACTCTTGTGGGAAAGGAAATGGCATTCAAGGCCATGGATAAACTGAAAATCTCAAAATATAGTAGTGGTGAAGATGAAGAAGGAAAATAAATTTTCTCTCATTGCAAAGAAGTTCTATAAGGGGAAAGTGAAATTCAAAGGCAAGTTACCTCTCGCATGTTTTCGTTGTGGAAAAGTTGGGCACATTTCCTCTCAGTTCCTAAGAAAGATCAATGATGATGATAGTGAAGATGAAATCTTCAAGAAGCCTCAGATAAGGTTCTTCAAAAAGGGAGACTTCAAATCTGGAAAGAAAATACAAAGGAAGAGTTTTGTCTGTGAAGAGGATGAAGATGATAATGAATTTTGTGATAAAGAAGAACTAGAATTCAAAACTGGGAACCATGCTTCCATGATGGCCACTGTTGAAATGTTAGAAGATACTAGTGGAGAAGAACAACTGAGAACTTGTGTAGATCCTGAGATGCAACTTAAAAATGTCGTTAGTAAGCTTAAGATTAAATGTAAGAGTTTTAATAAGTGGAAATGAATTGTAGAAGAATCAACTGAATACGTTGATAAACTTGAATCTGAAATTGAACGACTGGAAGAATTTTTGAAGGTAAAGTCTAACATAATTGAAAGAAATGATGATGTAGTGGATCTGAAGCTGAGAATTGAAGAGCAGGAAAAGGTCATCAATGACCTCACCTCCAGACTTGATGAAAAATCCAAGACTAATGAGGGTCTTTAAGAGGAAGTTGTTACTCTAGAGAGTAAACTTGAGACTGAATCAATTCCAAAATAATCAAGGCAGAAAATATAGTTTGGAATATTCTCAGATGCAGAATTAATAGAAAGAGCCAAGTATGGTTCAGATGGGGTTGGAAAAATCTTGAGTGATCAAAGAACCGCTTGCATGGGAAAGAGTGGAATTGGTTGTGAAGCTGAGATATCAACTACTGGAAGTGAAAAGATCCAAAAGAAAGATAAGATGAATGTTGAACATGTTGAAACGTTACCTAATGTGCCGAAAAGAGAACCCTCAATCCAAACTAAAAGGAGAACTGAAAATTATCCCCAAAAATTCAAAAATAACAGACAGTCTAAATTTTCTCCCAAGGAAGTAGGTATGAGGAGAAATTCAATTGAGAAAACATTTCCTCTAATGAAGTGTCAGTTCTGTGGCTATCTGGGCCATACCATGTCTTATTGCGAAGAGGCAAGAAGTTATCTGAATGGAGAAGATATAGAAGTTCAATAAAGAAGAACAAATTCTTATCCTAATTCTTATAGAAGAAACAATTTCTATGTATATTGTTATCGTTGTTCTAACTTTGGTCATAAGGCTGCTAATTGTAGGCAGAGAAGGGACATGGACACCTCATACCGAAGTTCAAGACAATTCAAGTCTAGTCAGTAAGATAATGTTTCTCTTTCAAACAGGTTTTCTCCTCTTAAAGAAGATTTTGACTATGAAGAACCTGGGTAAGTGGAAGAGATAATTGAAAGGCCATCAGTACTTTATACTCAATCCAATCTCTCATGGAAAGAAAGGAAGAAGATTGAGAAATCCAACCTTGTAGAGGTGGCCCTCAATGCTACAAAGAACAACAGTACCCGGATTCTGGATAGCGGTTGTTCATCTCATATGATAGGTAATGCGGGCCAGCTAACGGATATCAAAAGGATGGTTGATGGTACAGTACGATTTGGTAATGATGGGGCTCTGAAAATCAAAGGGAGTGGAAGTACCGAATTAGCTAATGGAGAACTAAATAAGATTGAAGTCCTTTACGTAGACGGCCTACATCATAATCTCCTCAGCATGAATCAACTCTGTGACTCAGGACTTATAGCTACTTTTAATCAGAAAGGATGCACTATCAAGGGAATAACAAGCAATTCACTTATGAAGGGATGCAGAACAGAAGGCAACTTGTATCAGGTTGATAGTAAAGAAAATGTATGTTACATGACTGTTGAATAAGAAAACAATTTGTGGCATCAGAGTTCGGGAAACATTAATCAACAAGACATGGAGAAAATATCAAAATTAAGAATTGTCATGGACATTCCCAACCTGAAGCATGAGCGTGAAAAATCTTGTGATGCTTGCATTCGTGGGAAGCTGGTCTGCAGTTCATATCGGCCAAAGAAGAAAAGGGTATCTCACCTTCTTGATCTGATTCATACAGATGTATGTGGGCTGATAAATGTTGCTGGAACTCATGGAGAAATGTACTTTTTCCTTTTCATAGATGATTACAGTAGAATGGCATGTGTGATGGTCATTCACAGGAAACGAAAAGTCCATGACTACATGAAAACATACCTGCGAATCGACGAGAATGATACTGGACGAAAAATCAAAGTGTTGTGATCTGACAATGGAGGAGAATACATGTCCATTGAATTTGAAAATTATCTAGAGAAGCATGGGATACAACATGAGGTAGATGCTGTGAGAACTCCACAACAAAATGGAGTTGTTGAACGTAGGAATCGACAGGTGAACAACATGGCACGAACTATGATGATTGAGAGTCATATTCCACGACATTACTGGAAAGAGGCCGTTCAAGCTGTAGTGTACATTCAAAATCAAACAGGACTTTATATGGGTCAGATGAAGACACAATATGAATTGTGGCATGGACGAAAGGCTTATTTAAAATACTTTAGTTTCTTTGGAAGTAAATTCTTCATCATGAACAAAGATTGAAATAAAGGAAAATATGGTGACAATGCAGATGAAGGAATTTTCCTCGGTTACTCAATGAACAACAAATCCTACAAATGTTTCAACAAGTGTTTAGGAAGGACTATGGAAAGCAGTGATGTTAAGATAATTGAAGAGAAAATCACAAATGCTTCAAGGACGTCATATACTGATGTGATAGAATGTTAGGAAGAAAGTTAATGTGAAGAAAATACAAATGCATAAATAGAGGAAGTTGTTCAAAACAATCAGCAGTCACATCATGATGTTGACTCAGAAGAAGAATCTGAAGAAGAAACTGTGGTTGAAGAGAATGCTACTGAACCTCGTAGGAGAAATCGAAGAGCTGATATTGATCCATCCAACATAATTGGGGATAGGAGTGCACCCACTCAAACAAGAAGGATGAGGAATAACACGCAATCTGAATTTCTATCAGTTGTAGAGCCATCCTCATTCGAAGAAGCTGAAAATGATGAATCTTGGGTGAAAGCCATGAATAATGAATTAGATCAGATTGACAATAATCAGACATGGGATCTTGTCCAGAGACCCAAAGGTCACAATGTGATTGGTACCAAATGGATCTTCAAAAATAAGTTTGATGAGCATGGAAGTGTCATCAGAAATAAGGCACGACTGGTATGTAAAGGTTACTCTCAGATTAAAGGCATTGATGTTGAAGAAACCTTTGCTCCAGTGGCTAGACTGGATTCAATCAAGCTTTTCCTTTCCATGGCACTCCAAAGAGGATATAAAGTATATCAAATGGATGTCAAGACAACATTCTTGAATGGTGTACTCAAAGAAGAAGTCTACATTGAAAAACCAGTGGGCTTTGTTTTGGGTACTGATGAAACAAAGGTCTGCAAACTGAAGAAAGCTCTATATGGCTTGAAGCAGGCACCACAGGCGTGGTACTCACAGCTAGATTCATATCTCAAGAAGCTGGAATTCAAAAGAGGAGGATTCTATGTGATGAATTATCCAAAAGATCAATTCATGGTTCTATTCTACGTTGATGATATCATATTTGGTGGAAGAAGGCAGAAATTAGTGGATGAAATTTCCAACCACATGAAATCAAAATTTGAAATGTATATGATTGGGGAGATCACATATTTCTTAGGGGTATAGGTGATTCAAAAGAAGAAAAACACTTTCATTTCTCAGGAAAAATATGCAAGAGAGCTACTGAAGAAGTTTAATATGCAAGACTCCAAACCAATTTCAACTCCGATTGCAGTTGGAACTAAACTTGGAAATCATGAGGATTGGGACTCTTTTGATCCCACCATGTATAGGAGGATCATTGGGAGACTACTGTACCTGACAGTGACATGGCTAGATATTTTCTTTGCCACATGCCTTGCGGCCCGCTTTCAGAGTAATCCAAAGGAAGAACATATGGCGGCAGTAAAAAGAATCATGAGGTATATTCAAGGTACACATAACTTCTGGTTATTTTTTGCTGCTGGCAGGGACAGTGAATTATCAACATTTCTGATCCTGACTGGGCTAGTGATGTAGTAGACAGAAAGTCCACTAGTGATGGATCTTTCTATATTGGGCAGAAATGTGTTTGCTGGTTGAGCAAGAAACAAGAAAGTACTTCTCTTAGTACTGCTGATGTAACGGCCCGAAATTTTGAATAAATCATGTTTCCTAATTTCATGTGTTATTTTATTTTATTTTTATACTCAACAAAAATGTTTTATTTGATAAACATGATTATAATTAAAATGAGACCATTGGGTTTTGGCTGTTATATGACCATCGGTCAATATGACCGCTGTGAACAAAATGTTTTGATTATTGTCTCTAAAAATAAGTAATTGTGGTTGATTATTATAGAAAGAAAATTCGATGGCCTCACCTAGTAGTCTTGGACCGATCGAAGCCCATCTAACAGAACTTGGGAAGGAGGTAGTACCATTAGGCTTTGCTCTGGACCAAACCCAAGCCGAACTTCATCATGTGAAGCTAGAACGGAATCGCCTTCGCGAGAAGTTCAAACTGATAGAAATTACTACTTGGGCAATGTTGGCCGAGCCTCCCTCGGACTCTCTCACCTTAGCACACCAAACACTTAGGTCCTATGATGGTGTGATAAGGGGCTATGTAAGAAGACCGTAATTGCCTTGTGTAATCCTTTGTTTTAAATAAAAATTGGGATTTCTTCTTATGATGATGTTTATGAATTTTCAAATGACCGGATAAATATAGTATGCATATTTTGATGAATTTTAGAAAAAGGATATTTTAAAAATGTTTATGTAAACCTTAAATAATTAAAAATGTGTAATGATTTTCAGAAAATGGTCTTTTACAATTATGTTCAGTACGAAATTTTGAGTCTAATAAGATCAACTTGAATTTTTGATGAATAGTAAATTATGAATAGTGATTTTATGATTAGGATTAGTAATATGACCAAATGAATTAGTAATCTCACTTAAAAAAAGTTTTAAAATAATATAGGCACCTAGATTAAGTAATGTGATTCAATAAAATGGTTAAATAACGGTTTCATAAATTATTATTCAAGTATTAGTTTTTTCGGGTGAATAGTGTTTTTTTAAATTAAAAATTAAATTAAAAATATTTAGAAAATTATTTTTATAAAATGGATTTCATTTTTGAACTCAGAGCACCGATATTATGTTATGGTATTTTTTGGGGTTTTTTCTGAAAAAATGAATTTTCGGTGAATAGTGTATTTATTTAAATATAAATTTAAAAATATTTAGAAAATTAATTTTATAAAATGGAGTTTATTTTTGAAATCAGAGCATTGATATTTTGTTAGTGTGAAAGTTTGGGATTTTTCTGGGAAAGTTGAATTTTCAGTGAATAGTAAAAATGCAGTTTTAGGGTTTCGGTATGTTTAATGACATCATAGCTGTGTCATGATGATGTCATGAGATATTTTAAGGGTTGGCCGGCCAAGGGTGATGAATTATTGTTTTGGGGGCCCCATGTGGCCTAACTCCATGGTAAATGCCAAGGGAGAGCACATGGGTTTGAGAAAAGCACATGTGAGGTGTCCCTTGGCCATTAATGCCTTGTCCCCTCACTTTCCCTATAAATACCAAGCCCTCCTCTCATCCATTCGACTCCCCACTCTTCCCCAACGAAGTTCTGGTCTCATTACCTCCCAAGGAGTCCTCTCAAGGTGCCCCCAAGCCCTCAAGGTCCCAACCTTTGAGGATTAAGAGTTACATTTTAAGGTAAGGGATCCGACCTCTCTCTTTAATTTCAAGTAATCTCTTTTATGTCATTACTTTTATGCTCCATGTTCTTATGTTGGAGAATGTTCTTTTATACTCCTCTTACTTCCCTTTTCATGTTCACATAATGAGAGATCCCCTCTTACTCTCATTATTTCGTTTTATGAAGTTTTAAGTGGCGCCGTTAGGCTGCCGAAATGTTTGTAACAGATTCTTTCTCCCTTCTCATTTTTCAAGATCTATTTTCATTTAAGTATTTCAAGTTACTTTTTATTTTTTTGGGGTATGATCTCTAAATTTATCATACTGATATTTTATGTACATATGATGAGAGACCCCATTTGAACTCTTCAATTCAGTATTTTGAAGTTTTAAGTGGCGCCGTTAGGCTGCCGAATTTTTAAGTGGTTCTTCACCCTTCTCGTTTTGAAGTTCTACTTTCATGTCAATTCTTTCAAGTTCCTTTTTGTTATGTTTGGGTATGATCTCTATATCTATAATACTGTACTCTTATGTTCATATTATTAGAGACCCCATTTGATCTCTTCAATTCATTATTTTGATGTTTTAAGTGGCACCGTTAGGCTGCCGAATTTTTAAGTGGTTCTTCACCCTTCTTGTTTTGAAGTTCTACTTTCATGCCAATTATTTAAAGTTATTTTTTGTTATGTTGGGGGTATTATCTCTAAATATATCATACTGGAATATTATGTTAATATTATGATAGACCCCATTTGATCTCTTCAATTCAGTATTTTGATGTTTTAAGTGGCGCCGTTGGGCTGCCGAATTTTTAAGTGGTTCTTCACCCTTCTCGTTTTGAAGTTCTACTTTCATGTCAATTATTTCAAGTTCCTTTTTGTTATGTTGGGGTATGATCTCTATATCTATCATACTGGAATCTTATTTTCATATGATGAGAGACCCCATTTTATCTCTTCAATTCAGTATTTTGAAGTTTTAAGTGGCGCCGTTAGGCTGCCGAATTTTTAGGGGATTCTTTCACCCTTCTCATTCTTTTCAAAGTTTCACTTTCATGTCAAGCCTTTCAAGTTCCTATTTATTTTTGTTGGGGAATTATCTCTATATCTATAATACTGAACTCTTATGTTCATATGATGATAGACCCTATTTGATCTGTTCAAATCATTTTGTTTGAAGTTTAAGTAACGCCGTTAGGCTCTCGAACTTTCATAAGAGAAATCTAATTTTTGTCTTCCTTCCATGTTTTTCATTTCAAATGTCATGTCCTTTAAATTTCATTACCATGATCATGTATCCTTCTTATTCTGTCCATCTACTGTTTTATGGGTCATTTATGAATGTTTGACCCATTTTCCCTCTCTTTTTAATGTCTTCTAAAACCTCGTAACATAGTCGTTATGCTGCAGAATTTCCGTCTCAAAATGTCTCTCTCTTTTTCTAAAGTTCTTTTATATTATTAAGTAAATACTCAAAGCTATTTCTTCTAAAGGTGTATTCACATATATACCAAAATGTTCTATTTTAAATTATGGGATTTACATACATGAGACCCACCTTCCATTTCTGTGGGTTTTAAAGTGACGTAAAGATCATGTCTTTAAAACAGTTTTAAAAAACGTTTTGATTATGAAATGAAACCCATTTATTTTATGCTATATGGATTATTTATGAAATGTTTGATGATGATATATGTGTATCACATGATAATAAAGGCAAATTTAAGGCTGCTCCCTGATAGCGCTCCAATGCATTGGGTAATGATGTAACCACTAGAGATTACAATTTTCACGATACCTTGGTGAATAACCTTGGTAATTTTCAAATGACACCTTGGGGATGGACCTTGGTGATATGTTCATGATTGTCAATATTAAATGTTTCATGCACATCTTCAAGTTATGAAAAAGTTTTATTTTTATTATGATATGCCTCATGATTTCATTTTCATGCCTTATAGTTCTTTTCATGAATTTATTGATGTATCTCAAGTTCATATGTAAAATTTTTCACTTGTTTCCCTTGCTGGTCCTTCTGCTCACCCTTTCTTTTGATGTATATCCCCAGGTTATGAGATGCAGTAATGAGCCTAGGGTGAACATGAGGAGAAGCCTTTCAATTGTTTAAGAAGAATGTTTTTTTTGTTTCATGTTTTATGTTCCTTGTTTCCAAGACACTAAACCTTAAAGATCCTCAGTTCCGTGTAATGGAATGAAAGTTATGTTATAAAAAGACGGGATTCTATAGTTGGTATCAAAGGATGGTTTAGTTATTTGTGGAAATTAGGATATGAAAACTCTAGGAAGAACCCTATAGAAAATTTTAAATATAGGAAATCTTCCTGGTATTTTGGTGAGTATTGAGTAAGGGGTTGCCAAGAAAATACATCCCTGTCTGGATACGAGCAGGTAGAGGTGGCTCTGGCACAGATGTACATAGGGGTAAAACCCGAAAACACCACTTTGAGCTAGACTCGAACGGGAACTGGTACACGAAAACGGGCCTTTCTGCACTCTTGGTTACGACACTCCCATGGGATATGCTTTGGTAAATTCATAAGCTTAGTATGAACCATTGTTAAAGGAACAAAGATAAAATAAAGATTCACATAAGAATATATGAACATGGATAACCTAGATGAGAACCCAGGGGATCAAGTGTTTGGGTATACTTTTCTTCTACAAGTTATCCTTATATGGTTTAAGTTCCTTTTCATGATTATTAGCTAAGTATTTAAGCCCATAATTATACTTTCTCTTCTTAGTTAATGGTGGGAAATGGAATAACGTGTCCCAAAAACCAATGTGATAGGAAATGCGACGATTTCCGTATTAATATGACAGAGATTATTAGGGGATTAAAAGATGATTATTATTTTGGAAGACGTTCACTATTTTGGGGACCCTATATGATTGAGGTAAATAGATTACTATAGTATTTTCATTGAGGAGTAAGGTTAACTTATATTTTGAATAATTGATGAATTTAAGGTAGACTTATAGTAATTTAGGGAATGATTAGCCTATCTTGGGTAAAATATGTTTAGGTTAGCTACTTTTGTTATAAGATGTTAGGAGTGGTTGATGTTTTCTGGAGATGAACAATGAAGTTGTTTTGGAAGACTATGTTTTCAAATCCTTCTTGTATTTGGGTTTCAATCTTAGTTGATTAATTTTGAGGAATTTTAAGGACCGTTATTTATGGAATGGTCTATGATGAACTTTGGGTAGTACCATGGAACTTTGAAGATTTAAAAGTAGTTTCCATTCCTATAGGATTCTTTCTTTTTGAAGAGTTGTTTTACCTTAACCTTTCTGTTTTTGGGATAATGTTTAAAGATAGAAGAAATAGATAGTTAATTTTTTGTAGATTATGTGATTCTCTAGAAGATGATTCTTGTGCTTTTATGAGACCAAGTGATTTTGAATTCTAATCATTTGGAGAAAATATTAGTGTTGGTAGGGACTTATTAAAGGATCAAACTCTACATGAAGGTAGGTATATTTTTATGTTTTTGTTCTATGTAGTAAATGAATTCCTCAAAATTATGAAAAGAAACGTAAAACAAAAATGTTGTTGGTTTACGTTTCCTACTACGTAATCAAAGACCGTTTACACACATCATAAGTTTGGGATTTTCTTAAGGTTAACTTTCTCCTAATCATGTTCTCTATCAATCTCCCTCAGAACTTGACCCTTTGTTTTCTCCTCCATGTCCATATTTTCCTACATGGAATCCTAGAGTGGGTGAACTCGGGTGACCTTTGTACTTCCCTTTCTTTCTTTTAAAGTAATAGTTTTACTGACTCCTTTTCTGATGTAGGACTTCAATGAAATTTCAAAACCCAATTTTAAAAATTGCGAGGACGCAATTTCTTAAGGGGGGAAGATTGTAACGGCCCAAAATTTTGAATAAATCTTGTTTCCTAATTTCATGTGTTATTTTATTTTATTTTTATACTCAACAAAAATGTTTTATTTGATAAACATGATTATAATTAAAATGAGACCATTGGGTTTTGACTGTTATATGACCATCAGTCAATATGACCGCTGTGAACAAAATGTTTTGATTATTGTCTCTAAAAATAAGTAATTGTGGTTGATTATTATAGAAAGAAAATTCGATGGCCTCACCTAGTAGTCTTGGACCGATCGAAGCCCATCTAACAGAACTTGGGAAGGAGGTAGCACCATTAGGTTTTGCTCTAGACCAAACCCAATCCGAACTTCATCATGTGAAGCTAGAACGGAATCGCCTTCGCGAGAAGTTCAAACTGATAGAAATTACTACTTGGGCAATGTTGGCCGAGCCTCCCTCAGACTCTCTCACCTTAGCACACCTTACACTTAGGTCCTATGATGGTGTGATAAGGGGCTATGTAAGAAGACCGTAACTACCTTGTGTAATCCTTTGTTTTAAATAAAAATTGGGATTTCTTCTTATGATGATATTTATGAATTTTCAAATGACCGGATAAATATAGTATGCATATTTTGATGAATTTTAGAAAAAGGATATTTTAAAAATGTTTATGTAAACCTTAAATAATTAAAAATGTGTAATGATTTTCAAAAAATGGTCTTCTACAATTATGTTCAGTACGAAAATTGGAGTCTAATAAGATCAAATTGAATTTTTTATGAATAGTAAATTATGAATAGTGATTTTATGATTAGGATTAGTAATATGACCAGATGGATTAGTAATGTCACTTAAAAAAAAGTTTTAATATAATCTAGACACCTTGATTAAGTAATGTGATTCAATAAAATGGTTAAATAACGGTTTCATAAATTATTATTCAAGTATTAGTTTTTTCGGGTGAATAGTGTTTTTTTAATTAAAAATTAAATTAAAAATATTTAGAAAATTATTTTTATAAAATGGATTTCATTTTTAAACTCAGAGCACCGATATTATGTTATGGTAATTTTTGGGGTTTTTTCTGAAAAAATGAATTTTCGGTGAATAGTGTATTTATTTAAATATAAATTTAAAAATATTTAGAAAATTATTTTTATAAAATGGAGTTTATTTTTGAAATCAGAGCATTGATATTTGGTTAGTGTGAAATTTTGGGATTTTTCTGGGAAAGTTGAATTTTCAGTGAATAGTAAAAATGCAGTTTTAGGGTTTCGATATGTTTAATGACATCATAGCTGTGTCATGATGATTTCATGAGATATTTTAGGGGTTGGCCGGCCAAGGGTGATGAATTATTGTTTTGGGGGCCCCATGTGGCCTAACTCCATGGTAAATTCCAAGGGAGAGCACATGGGTTTGAGAAAAGCACATGTGAGGTGTCCCTTGGCCATTAATGCCTTGTCCCCTCACTTTCCCTATAAATACCAAGCCCTCCTCTCATCCATTCGGTTCCCCACTCTTCCCCAACGAATTTCTGGTCCCATTACCTCCCAAGGAGTCCTCCCAAGGTGCCCCAAGCCCTCAAGGTCCCAACCTTTGAGGATTAAGAGTTACATTTTAAGGTAAGGGATCCGACCTCTCTCTTTAATTTCAAGTAATCTCTTTTATGTCATTCCTTTTATGCTCCATTTTCTTATGTTGGAGGATGTTCTTTTATACTCCTATTACTGCCCTTTTCATGTTCACATAATGAGAGATCCCCTCTTACTCTCATTATTTCGTTTTATGAAGTTTTAAGTGGCGCCGTTAGGCTGCCGAAATTTTTGTATCGGATTCTTTCTCCCTTCTCATTTTTCAAGATCTATTTTCATTTAAGTATTTCAAGTTACTTTTTATTATGTTGGGGTATGATCTCTAAATTTATCATACTTATCTTTTATGTTCATATGATGAGAGACCCCATTTTAACTCTTCAATTCAGTATTTTAAAGTTTTAAGTGGCGCCGTTAGGCTGCCGAATTTTTAAGTGGTTCTTCACCCTTCTCGTTTTGAAGTTCTACTTTCATGTCAATTCTTTCAAGTTCCTTTTTGTTATTTTGGGGTATGATCTCTATATCTATCATACTGGACTCTTATGTTCATATGATTAGAGACCCCATTTGATCTCTTCAATTCAGTATTTTGAAGTTTTAAGTGGCACTGTTAGGCTGCCGAATTTTTAAGTGGTTCTTCACCCTTCTCGTTTTGAAGTTCTACTTTCATGCCAATTCTTTCAAGTTATTTTTTGTTATGTTGGGGTATGATCTCTATATCTATCATACTGTACTCTTATGTTAATATGATGAGATACCCCATTTGATCTCTTCAATTCAGTATTTTGATGTTTTAAGTGGCGCCGTTAGGCTGCCGAATTTTTAAGTGGTTCTTCACCCTTCTCGTTTTGAAGTTCTACTTTCATGTCAATTCTTTCAAGTTACTTTTTGTTATGTTGGGGTATGATCTCTATATCTATCATACTTGACTCTTATGTTCATATTATGAGAGACCCCATTTGATCTCTTCAATTCATTATTTTGAATTTTTAAGTGGCGCCGTTAGGCTGCCGAATTTTTAGGGGATTCTTTCACCCTTCTCATTCTTTTCAATGTTTCACTTTCATATCAAGTCTTTCAAGTTCCTTTTTAATTATGATGGGGAATTATCTCTATATCTATCATACTAAACTCTTATGTTCATATGATTAGAGAACCTATTTGATCTTTTCAAATCATTTTGTTTGAAGTTTAAGTAACACCGTTAGGCTATCGAACTTTCATAAGAGAATTCTAATTTTTGTCTTCCTTCCATGTTTTTCATTTCAAATGGAATGTCCTTGAAATTTTATTACCATATCATTTATCCTTCTTATTCTGTCCATCTACTGTTTTATGGGTCATTTATGAATGTTTGACCCATTTCCCTCTCTTTTTAATGTCTTCTAAAACCTCGTAACATAGCCGTTATGCTGCAGAATTTCCGTCTCAAAATGTCTCTATCTTTTTCTAAAGTTCTTTTATATTATTTAGTGAATACTCAAAGATATTTCTTCTAAAGGTGTATTCACATATATACCAAAATTTTCTATTTTAAATTATGGGATTTACATACATGAGACCCACCTTCCTTTTCTGTGGGTTTTAAAGTGACGTAAAGATCATGTCTTTAAAACAGTTTTTAAAAACGTTATGATTATGAAATGAAACCCATTTATTTTATGCTATATGGGTTATTTATGAAATGTTTGATGATGATATATGTGGCTCACATGATAATAAAGGCAAATTTAAGGCTGCGCCCTGATAGCGCTCCAATGCATTGGGTAATGATGTAACCCCTAGAGATTACAATTTTCACGATACCTTGGTTAATAACCTTGGTAATTTTCAAATGACACCTTGGGGATGGACCTTGGTGATATGTTCATGATTGTCAATATTAAATGTTGCAGCCACATCTTCAAGTTATGAAAAAGTTTTATTTTTATTATTATATGCCTCATGATTTCATTTTCATGCCTTAAAGTTATTTTCATGACTTTATTGATGTATCTCAAGTTCATATGTAAAATTTTTCACTTGTTTCCCTTGCTGGTCCTTCTGCTCACCCTTTCTTTTGATGTATATCCCCAGGTTATGAGATGCAGTAATGAGCCTAGGGTGAACATGAGGAGAATCCTTTCAATTGTTTAAGAAGAATGTTTTTTTTGTTTCATGTTTTATGTTCCTTGTTTCCAAGACACTAAACCTTAAAGATCCTCAGTTCCGTGTAATGGAATGAAAGTTATGTTATAAAAAGATGGGATGCTATAGCTGAAGCTGAGTATATCTCTTCCACAAAGGAATGCACTCAACTGCTATGGATGAAGCAACAATTAACAAATATTGGTGATGAGGTAAAGCAACCAATGATGATTTACTGTGATAACAAGAGCGCAATTGATCTTACGAAAAATCCTATTCAGCATTCCCATACGAAACATATTGAAATCATGTATCACTTTATCAAAGAAAAAGTTGAACAAGGGGTGATTAGAATAGATCATGTGAGAATTGATGAGCAATTGGCTGATATCCTGACCAAGCCACTGTCCGCGGCTGTGTTTGAGAAGTATCGGTTGAACCTCGGTGTTCAGCCACCTCCCAGTGCATAAGAAGGATATGCAATACCCCTCTCCCCATTTGTGATAACTGTTTTTATCTGTTTATGGGTATGATGCAGGTTTATGGGGGAGATACTATCCAGGGGGAGTATGTTTTGAGATGAACTTTGAACAAATTACTGGTCTTTGGATTTATTGTCAATGGGGGAGAAAGGAATAAATTCAGGCAAGTAATGCTTCTGTGATGAGAAGAATGAGAAGGAAAACATTGGAAGTAATGCTTTTGTGATGAGAATAATGAGAAGGAAAACATTGTAACCCAATTCAAGCTTCCTCTCTTGTTTTCTACATCAATCCTTGATCACGTAGACTTAGATTGTTGGATGAGTTGATTCTTGCATTTTTGGTTTTCACATGGATGTAGATCTGTTGAATTTATTTTCTGATTTCCAACAAACCCAAAGGGGGAGATTGTTGGAACCATGGTATTCTATGCATGATTTGGAGTATGGTTTGTGTTTCTTGTCAATCAGCAGTGGAAGTTCAGAATGTGTACCCGTAAAGAGATCATATAGTTCAAGCAGACAATAGTATTGAAGGTGGCGCCATTTCCCAGTGTTTTCCAAATTTTTGGGCCTAAAAATCGACAAATGGAGAAAAGTGTTTTTGGAAAAGATACTTGCGCGCCGTGTACTTTATAAAGAGGAAAATTGCGCGCCATATGTTTTTCAAGATCAGAACATGGGAAAATGGAAAAGGGATAAGGGTCGCGCAAGTTTTGGGCTGTTCGTGCAAGGGACCTGCGCGCCGTGAAGAGACATGGGCTCCGATGCCAAGGAGGACTGGAAACTTGAGCGCCTTTTGTTTTTCAATATCATAACTTCAAAATATGGTAATGTAAAGAAGGTCATGCAAGTATTTGTGTAGGTCGCGCAAGTGAGTAGCGCGACAGAGGATACAGAGGATGACCTGCGTGCCGGAACCTGCGCACCGAGGGAAGACTTGCACGCCACCACGCAGGGGGTCCAGTTTTCTTATAAATAGAGGACCCCCCTTATCATTTGTAACGAAGTTCAAGAATTAGAGAATTTTCGAGCTCTCGTCGCGCAAGTGGTTGAGTCACGCAAGTGGTTGTTGGTTCACGCAAGTAGAGGCTGCACACCGATTGTTGGCTGCACAACCAAGGCAGTTGGGGAGTTAAAGGCGCAACATCGCGAACGTTTGGTGTTGAAGGAGGCAGTGTCGTGTAAGTAGTTTTGGTGTCACCTGCGCGCTGAATTTGTACCACCCAAGTGACTTGCGCGCCGAGATTGAAACTTGTGCACCGGGCTTGGATAAGCGCGCCAGGGTTGTTAAAGTTCATCTGTCCTTCTGAAGTTGCACGAAAGATGGAAGATCGCTGGGTACCCTCAGCGCAAAGTAAGATTTAACATCTGGTAAGAGTTGAACTTCAACAGAGCATATACATATGATAGAGGATTCATTCTTATGCAATGATGAAGAGACCTTCATGTCTATAAACTGAGTGGGACTTCACCTAAGGGTAGTGTGCCAGGGGGAGTCAATGGGAGTGACCCAAGGGAAGCAGTGAGCTATCCTTGAACCTTTGTAAAGGCAGTGAGCTTGGGAAAGAGTGACTGTGCCCAAATCTTTGTAATGCACAACTATTAAAGATTAGTGTAATTAGGTACTACTGACAACTTGTCGGCGTATTCTCCTTGGACGTAGCCCTTAGTGGTTAACCAAGTAAAAAGTGTTGTGTCTTCTCTGTGCATGTGAATGTTTGATTTCTGATCATATTCATCTTATAGGTTCAACATGTTACTACCAACGTGGGAACACGATCCATCACATTAAGAGAAAAATTTGTCACTCTGATTCATCCCTCCCCTCTTAGGGTGTCCCGGGGTCCTTCACCTTCCATCATTGTCCAACCTTTTTCATCTATCACAACCAACTACAAATATCCTTTCATTCTTTAATAATGTATGTTAATAAAATCCATCTTGAAGGAATTTCTTTGTTGTCCTCTCTCCACCATGATTTCTTCCTCATGATGAGGAGTGACCACTCTCCCTTATTGAAATAATATATTCCTATGGAACACACCTTATCAGAATTCCATCCACACATATCCTAAATATCAAGGGGTCGCCCAAAAATATAGTACATAAGCACCAAAATGAATTTATTTCTTTTGTTATTTGACATATCCTTAGGCATGAAAATTGATGTTAGAAAATTGGAAAATTATGAAAACCATGAAAACTTCCTAATAGAGATAGTGAGAAGCATATCATCAGAAATGAATAATTTATCTCCATTAGATCTTCACAGTGGGTATTATAACTCCTAGAAAGGTACCGAGTAACTAAATTCTCAACTCCCTTTTTATATCTAATTTTCATAGCAAACTATTATAACTAGAGGATCCACCTAACGTGTCTTGATTTAGCCTCTTTCTTTAATAGAACATATTTAAAGGTAGAATGATTAGCGAAGATAATGAATTTAAATCTTAAAAGGTACTGACTAAATATTTCTAGAGTAAAGACCACACATAACAACTCCTTCTCTGTGGTAGTGTAAATCCATTGTGCCTCATCTAGAATTATTATTGCATAATATTCACAATGAAACCTCTTATCTATCCTCTATCGAAATAAATCTCCAAAATCTATGTCACTTGAATCACACACTAGTTTAAAGTGTAATTTACAATAAAGAGAAGTTATGACAGGTGATCAAGTGGGTTTTTACTAAAGTTAATTAAATGATTTCAAATAGTTTTATTAAAATGGGAAGGGTGAATCCTTAGCAATAAAATAAAAAAGGGCATTCTAATTTTCAAGATGTCATTTATAAACTTCTAGTAAAAACATATATTTCCTTAGAAACTCCTAACACCCTTAACATTTTTAGGAGGTGGTAGTTTATAAATTACATTAACCTTGGTTTTGTCAACCTCTAAACCTCTATTAAATAGCTTATTTCCCATTAGTATCTATTTAGTGACCATGAACTAATATTTTTCCTAGTTAATAAATAGGTTGGTATTAGTATGTAGGGCCAGTAGGATGTCTTATGATTCCTCGTTCATTCTAGGATAGATTATGATGGTTCATATATATTTGGATATAATTGTTTGAAAATTGATCATCATTATTTGGAATCCTAGGACCATTGTTTTAAAATTTCTCATTTTCTTGTGGGGTTGTCATGTCAATGTTAGGGGAAAAAATCACTATTACCAAAAATGCCACATTGATAACACTATTCTCTAAGAGATTGTTTTGGGTTTTTAAATACCAAATGTTTTACATTCTCTTTGTAATTTTGGAACATTAATTATTGGAGTTGTTTTGTTATTTTAGAATTTTTAGATCTCACTTCCATAAGATGACCAATTCCTTAATTTATATTCTCTCATTTACTTGTTGATTTTTTATGTTGACAGTTTAAATCAAGGTCGTTACATATTTTTATTAATCCTTCATAATTTTTGTCAAGGTAGTTACCCCTATTAGATTGGCCAACAAGGTTTTGAACAAAAGATGACAATCCTATATAGAAGGTGTCCATGAGAACATGGGATAGGAGTTGATGATGGGGAAACTAACAAAGAAGGTCCCATAATCTATCCCAAACCTCATTAATGCCTTCACCTTCCTGTTGGTATAAACTAGTGTTTTTGGTTCCCATTTCACCCTTAAGTATTAGGGGGTATAATTTCATTACAAATGAGTTATACACTTGGTACCAGTTCCAAAATATATTTTCATCTAGAATCATTGACCAATTTATAGCATTAAATTAAATAAAAAGGGAAATAATTTCATTCTATATTCATTTTTATTGAGTCCTAGCTGTAAAATTTCTTGCACTATGTTTTAGAAGCCTCTATTGAATGATAGTGAGTCTTAATTAGATATACAATTTTATATAGTAAATAGTGAAATATTTAACTACATGAGTTCATAGTTTCAAGATCTAGGAGATAATATAATATATGTTGGGTTACTTGAAACATAATGGAGTTCAAACTCTCTCATCCTAGGCCTCTTAATTTCTTATAAGAGTTCAAGTTGAATGTTTTGACGGTTATTAATAAAAACTCTCTGTCTTACATTTCCAATTTTAGTTTTGTTTTTCCTTTTTTGGTCACATAAGTGTTTTTCTATTTTATGATATTATGGATCTAATCTATCAGTAAATGAACTTGGGCACATACAGTCAAAAGAAACAATAGAAATTTAGTAAAAATAGTAAACAACAACATAAGATAGTAATAATAGTAAGAATTAATAGATTTTAAAAAAAGAAACATCTACAATAGAAGAAAAAATTATTTATGGTAGAAAAAACACTTAAGAGTTTTCACTTTTCATTTTATTTCTTTAAGAAATTTATTTATATATTATTTTTTAAAACAACATTTTTTCTTTTCAAAAAAAAGTGGTTACCTAATGCCTTCCTGGGAAACGGCGCAAAAAACCTAACATGTTTATCATTCAAACATGCAAATTATTAAAAATTTATAAAATCCTACTAATTATAGTATTTTGAAAAGTAGGCACAAACCCGGGGGAATGAAAAATGTGTTTGAGTGACAAAAATTTCAAAAAAAAACTAATTGTTTAAAATAGTGGGTGATTTTTTTTAATTTTTTTTTGAGTTCCTGAGAAAACAATGAAGCAGTGATTAGTTTTAGAAACTGGGAAAATGTGATGTGTTTAACAAGTATAAACAATTACAAAAGTTAATAGGAAATAGGAATAATGATTCAAGAAATGAAATAGGGATAGTTTCTTAGGGAAAATTAATACTAACAGGGTTGAATGGATATCTATATTCACTTATATCTTATTGAATTGAAGAAACATAAAAATGGGGATGGATAGTCTCTCTCCTTATGAGATTAACATTACATTGGATGGTTCTTGATGATCACCACTTTAAGAATCAACAAAAATTGAAAAAAAATTGAAAACATGGTCATTAGAAACAATCTCGTTGATCATTTCCAATTTTTTGAATCTAAAAATTAATGGTGCGCATAAATTTTATTGATTCTTGAATTGATCTTGCCGATCAATTATGAAATTTTATAATGAATGAAGTGAAGTAATAAACATATAAAACCCAAAAATTTACAAATACACTAAATAATAATATTTCCTAATAAGCATATTGAAACCAGATCTAGAATTCCATTAAACTAAAAGAAAATAATTAAAAATTATGGGAAAAATTAATCCCCCTCCTGAAAAAATGGCTAAGTACTGCTTCCTATTGTTGTTGCTTCTCTATTTCCTATAATTTATTCTTTCTCAGTCAATCTCCTTCTTCATTAATACCAATGGATGATGATCAAATAAATGTATAACCATAAGCTATTATTTTCCTGGAATTTTTAATCCTTCATTCTCTTTCTATTAGTTACAGAATTCTGGCAATGACTTAATTTTCTTCTCTCCATTTCATCGAACAGCTCATACATAATCACTGAAAGTCATCAAATGAATGTTAAAGTAGTAGAACACCTATAATAGAATTATCAACTTGTACTTGGACTTAATTCTTACGTGATTTTGAATACAAAACAAAACAAAATTAAATTAATTTATTATTTTAACTATCATTTTTATAAGAATATAACTCTTATAAATAAATATTTAATTAATTAATTAATTAATTATAATTTCTATAATTAAATTAAAGAAAAAATTTGTTGTTATTTTTATTTATTTATTTTTATTTATATTTATTTGTTTATATATTTTTATTAATTATTATTTTCATCAATTATTTTATTTAATTTTTTTAAAACTTTTTAATTTTTATTATTATTAATTACATTATCTAATTGACATTATTATAGTTAATATTTTAATATCTAAATATAATATAGAAATTTTTATTAATTATTAATTATAAATTATTAAATATTCTTATTTTGTTAATTAATTTATCATTAATTATTTTAGTTTATAATATTATTATTATAATTTATTCATTTATTTTCTATGTTTATTTTTATATTTTTAAATTTATATTTTAATATACTAATTTTATTGAATTACATTATTTTATATAACGTATTTTGTTATTTATTATTAATTTTTTTTTTATAATTTTATATGTTTTTTTTATTATTATTATCTTGTTTTTTATCTTTTACTCCCGGTTTCTTAACCCTACCAAAAGTGGGTGGGGTTTTTCTCCCTGGAGGAATCGATCACTGTGGCTCCTTCTTCTTTTAACCAAGGCTCGGTCAGACCTTCCTTCTCCAAATAAAATTCTCCTTATTCCCACCAACTACGACATCACATTATTTATCACCAGGTGCAGAAGAACAAGGCTAATGGATTGGATTTTAGCTCTATAATAAGAAATATGCTAGGTGGCCAGTGGTGACTCATAGCAGCATCTCAGTGGCTCAATTGGTATTTGTGATGGCTTCACCTGGTGATGATGGGATAATTTGATCAAATCTAGTGATTGTTTTGGTCAATGGATAGAGGATAATGGCTTAGAGGTCAATCACCAAAGAAGGATTTAGTCTGGAAGTACAATGGTGAGTTAGGAGGTTTTATGGCGGTGGGTGAATATTGATGTCGGAGGTTCGATCAACGGTGGGAAGAAAATAGTGATTGAATGGAGTGGTAGTGAGAAATTTTACTTGCAGTGAGTAAAGATTCTATTGAGGATTAACTTGGATGAAGGAGGATCAAAATAAGGTTACTCTTGTTGGTGGTGAGAAGAAATGTAGTAGTATTAACTGTGGAAGAGAGTGAAGGTGGTGAGTGCCTCTTGTAGTAGTGAGTCCCAAACTCAATTGTGAGAAATGAATAAAAGTTTGGTGACTAAAGTGTCATTGGTAGAAGATGGTATTTAGAAAAGGAGAAAATGAGTCATCATTGTAAAAATTTTCAATAGTGAAAGGGGTAAAATTGATAAAGGAAATCCAGTGCTATGAAATTTTTTTCTAATGGAAACTCCCTAGTAGTGTTTCAATACACGTTATAAGAAATATAAAAAATTAACAATTATAATTGATACATTAAAAATATAAAAATATAAATTATTGATAATGGAAAAAATTATTTAAAATAAATTCAAACTAAAGCTTGAATTTATAAAATGTATAAAATTAATGAATAATTAAAAAAATAAAAATAAATCATTTATGATAAAAATCAAAACATAAATTGATGAATGAAATTAAAATAATAGATAAATTAGATAAATTGATACTATATTTAGAAATAATAAAAAAACATTAAATTTGACGAATAAAAATAATTGTTCAAATCACATTAAATATTAAAATTTATTAAATTAAGTTCAATATTATTAAAACCGTAGTCAAATTTAATAAATTTTTAAAACATTAATTGGAAAATTATTAATTAATAAATTAAAAAAAAATTAAATTACAAATGTAAAATTTAGATAAAAATATAATTTTTCATAAAAAATAAAGAACATATAAATAAGAAAAAAAATAATTTAGGTGAAATAATATTGAATTAAACAAAGAAAAATATGCAAAAATTTATTTAAACTATTAAATTATTAAAGTAAAATTAATTAACATAAAAGGAAAAAATAAATGATTAAATGTATAAAACATAATAAAATTATTAGGAAAATCATGTGAATTAATGGCCACATCAACTCTCTAAATATGCTATGGATGATTTGAAGATGGTGGGTATGATTGTTTCCAGATTGGGTGTATACTATGATGTCATTGACAACACCCCCCCTCCCCAAGAAATATATAAAATGATGGAAGATTCAATTCATCTAGAAAATCAATAATGTAATTGAATTTATAAGATTAAGCATCATCATCATGGACTCATAAATTTCATACATACTACTAAAAGTAGTTTGAGGTGTGTTGGATGGTCTCACTCTCGACTGATGATACCGTAATCTCAAGTGAATATTTAAGAAAATTTGAGTACCTCTCAGCTATTCAAGGATATCATTGATACATGAAATGGGGTGTTATTTCTTGTCCATCATCTGGTCTAATATTTTCTAGTCCACACATAATCACAAATAGCCATTGGCCTTCTTTGAGAAAAGCACATGAGAACACTATTGTGAAATACTATGTCTTATGAAACAATTAGCTTCTGTATCTTCCAACTGAAATTTCAATTATTGAATCTGCACTAGTACCATTCTATAAGGTGGGGTATAAATTGGATCTTCTTCCAGCACCAACTTGATAAAGAACTCGGTCTCCTTCTTAAGTTGTAAGCTATATAAATCATCAATAAAAACATGCTGAAAATAGTATACCACTAAGGGAGAAGTATCCTAAAACATTCCTCCATCATCAAGAGAAATATCGTTTATCTATTTCTTGATAAACTCTAATTAGAACTATATTGGTCCTGTATATCCAACCTAAATATCACACTTGACGTGGGGAAAATAGCTACGTCCTTCTGATTATAGAATGGTAACTTTCTTCTGGTAATAGTTGATGTGATCCTCGTGTAGAACTAGCCGATACATACCCAAAATAAAATTTAAACCTACCATTTCAATAACAAACATTTACCAAAACAATGGGTAACCACTGATTTCTAGATAACAATCCTTTCAATGTTAGATATTCTCTGAACACACTCCTAACAAGTGTATGTATGGTTAAGACACCACCCAATTTTTCCAAAATCAAAACAAAACCTAATGAAAAAGAGAAGATTTAAAAGAATGTGATTATGATGTATAAAATAAACAAAATAAAGGGTAGAATATACAAGAATCGTACCTATGATATTTGAAGTTCCACTTTCCAAACTAGCTAGAGTGGACTACATAGCGTGAACCTAACATTCCCCTCTACTCGATGATCTAGTCTGACTCCCCTACACAGTTTTATTTTCTTGGTACTACAACTCTTTCACTTGGGTAACACCTCCACAATCTCAATATTAATGTTTACTAGATCTAAAACAAATAGTCTATTGTGGGGTAGTTGAGTCATTCCCACACTGTGGTACCCATCTTTATCCCATGTCACTGCACTAATATTTCATTCCCCTAAAAACCCATGCAGGTGGCATAGTTTTCCACAAGAACATCATTATAAATTAGTGTGCGTAAACTGAGGCCACTTATGTCCAATATTTATAAATTTATAGGAATGTAATACAACATAGTATTCATATGGCATCCCACTACCATGTTATATCTGCATGCTATTTCATTTGTGATAACTATCGTAACGATCAATCATTATACCAGAAGAAGATCTCCTAGTTATCCTTACTGAAATAGCCTAGTTGCTATTGAAGTCCTCTATTAGATTCCCTATCATTATGAGATCCTAATTTATTTTGTATAAATTTATACTCAAGTGAAAAATGTACATATGTGACCTGGTGTTGTAGAAAATCCCATATTAGAAACACTTCACCCTTTTAATCTCTTCATCTGCTAAAGATGGTTAAAAGCACTACAAGTCAGTGAAATGTCATACATAGTCCATAAAGGACATGCCATCCTACTCTAGGTACATGAACTCTCAAGCCTTCTCACACCTCAATTTATCTTGATAGAATTGTCTTATAAACATTTCATCAATGTTCTTATAGGATAACCCTTCTTAATTCCCATATTTATCTAGAGTGTTCTACCAATACTTGGCCTGTCCATGAAACTTTTATGCATGAATCTTAACCCTCCAATATGAGGGTGTCTCTAGTTTGTTAAAGGTCATTTGGACTAAATCAATCTAGAACTCTACCACATGAGGGCCTCCATCTCTAGTGAATGTAGGTGGGTGTTGTAGTTGGATCTCTCTCTTCATCTCGGACATCAAAGGAACAATGCGAATAGTCACCCTTTACATGGATTTCATGACCCTCAGTAATTTTTTGTGAAACCAAACATACATATAATCCTCATGAGCTATAAAAAAATCTAGTTCATGTGTGTTAGTAGTGTGTTGCTTTCAGCTCTGCTGACACTAAATTCAAAGACATCAATGAGGTATTTTATCTACAATACAAACACACTCCACAGATTACATGATAACATCATGGTAAACCTCAAAAACTGAAAACAATATTGAACCACTAGCTCATAGTATCTCTAAACATGGATTGAGAAGTGAATTTTCATGACACAATAGTTATTTAATTTCATTTAAGTATAAAAGATATCTCATTTCACATTTCATATAGGAAAATATATCATAAGAAAAAAATATGTCTTATCCAGAATAAGAATGTTAATATATATCCCTTTGTGTCTTTCATGATGCATGAATACTCGTCTCATGACATACTAGGCCATGAGTATAAATAAAAATAAACATTAACATCACAAAACATATAAATTACCCAAGGTGAATAACATCGAACAATGATAATCAAACATCATGAACAATAATAACATCCCTTGGATCTCATAAATTCCCCATACATGGGTTAGCTACTCCCATGAACAAGCTCATTACCATGTCCTCACACATCCTAGTCTCATTTCAAGCATTTCTACATTTTAAATAAATAGAAAAGAAAACATTATCCTTTTATACCACTTTGAAACATCCCCTAATCCTTCACTCTCCTATATGGACAAATCTATGTGGTTGTTGAACCTCTAGTTCACCTCCCCATGTGCAAGAGGCTTCCAACTAGTAGTACGGGTTTAGATATCCTCATGGAAATACTATACTCCCTAGTACAATGTTTAACAATAGTGGAGATAAAAAATATCAAAGTAACGGAATTAGTATAAACAATACATCATACAAATAGAAGATAAAGGATAAGCCAAGTAAAAAAAATAGTGATGTACCACGTAATGTCATGATGAAATGTAACTAAATCATATTATGGAATTAATATAGATAAAAGAACAAGATGACACATATAAACTCAAAATACCACTGTCTTGAATCCCTAGTTCTTCCTATATCCAAGTTCCAACCCATCCTACAAGAAATGATAAAAAGAAGGTCAATTAACCTTGTCCAAACCTAAATCCATGTAATATTATCAGGTACCAAATTGTGTAATGGATTGGGCATAACTAAAACATATTAGTTCGACACCACCATGTATAAATAGAAAAAGTATGATAATAATTTCATAAAAACTAGTGATAAATTGGTTTATTAATTATTCAACTAATACAAACCAACATTCAACCTACTTTAACACCTTGATAGAATATCTCTTAGAATGTATCATAACCATTCCAACTATAATCAAAATTCCATGGCATAATCACATAACCATAAAGAATCCCTATGTATAAGTATTTCAACATAGTCGTGCCACACCCTCTATATAATAATTTTAGAATAACTAGAAAATGTCCTCTATAAAAGCATTATAGAATTACCAGGAAAATCCCTATAAGTATTAAAACATAACTAGGCCTCTATCTCTATAAAATTACTTCAGTATAACTAGGTTGATCCCTCTATATAATAATTTTAGTATGAAACTAGGGCAAGCCCTATATAATCTAAATAGAATAACTAAACCAAACACTATATATAAGAATTATAGCATAACTATGACATTCACTATATAAAAGCACTATAGGTAAACTAGTCCAAGCCCTATATATAATAATTTAACAACGAATCACAACAAAAAGTCATATTATAAAGAATAACACAACATAAAATGATAATCCAAAATGTCCAATATGGCCAATTCCCATTTGTCTCTCATTTACCCTTTCACATATCAGAGTCTCCCTAGGTTTTGAGAGAGAAAGATTTATGGTGCATGAAATAAAATTATATGCACAACATGGTATAGAACCACTGATCTCAATATATTCAAAACATGAACCCATTTAATAGTGTGAATTTTTTGATTTATTAGGTATGCTGAAAAATGAATCACCTCATATTCAAGTAACCAATATCAACCATTTCATGATGTGAACCATACTCATGGTGTGTAAACATTTCACACTCCAAAAAATTTCATGACATCTACCTAGAAAATGGTTTATATCATGTGAAATGTCCTTGACGTGAATGTGTCTAGTAGGTAGTATTCAACCTATATTATATAAAAATAACATGAACCAAGTTTTAATACATCCAAAACCCAGGAGAACTCTTGGTATCCCTTTGGAACATTTAACCAGACTTCATCAATTCAAACAAACATACATCCTCCAAAATTAGGTCATTTTAACCAGAAAATTTCTCCACCCCCAAGAAAAGTCTCAACAACCAAGATTTAAGAAGAAAATAGAGAAAAACTAAAAAGGTTTATCCAAAACAAAAGAGGTGTATAACTATAAATATGATGGGATCATACACTAACTCTGGTGGTTATAGACTATATTAGAAGTGAAGCATGGAAACCTTTCACTTTCTAGGTAAATCCCTAGAATCTTGGTCAAGTATGAAACAAAACATTATTTCATTATCTACTAATAAATAATAATATATAGTTGTTGTTAGTTGTTGTGAAAAAGTGTTGTGGATGAAACACACATCGATGTGTTTTGGATTCAATTACAATCAAGTTTCAATCAAATGTGATAACACTAGTGCTATCAAAATTTCTAAAAATTTGATAAATTATTCAAGGAAAAAGAACATAGATCTAAGGAATCATTTTATAATAGAAAGTTCTTAAAAAGGATATATCATTATTGAATTTATCCTTACTAAAAACCAGTTAGAAGATATTTTTACCAAGCCACTTTCTTATGAACATTTAGATTTCATTATGAAATAATTAGGATTATTTGAGACCAAATGATTTTAATTTATTTTTAATTATTTTTGTATTAATTTTGTTTCAATTATTTTATTTACTTTTAATTTATCAAAGGAATAAATTCTATGTAAAATCTATTCCTTATATGAAATTGTTTTAGTTATTTTACTTTAATTTTATTTATTTTATTTTCGTATCGACCTTAATACATAAATAATTTTTTATACTTTTAATAAATCGAATACCTGACCTAAAAGCCAAAATAAATGGTTGAACTCTTTTCCATTGGCCAATGTCCCTTCATTCATATAGTCAATCCATCACCTCATCTCCTTAGATTCTCTCAATCTTACATTGACACGAACCAACCAGTCTATGATGGGTAAAACCATGTTAGGAGATGATATTAGTTTTGGGTCTTCTAATAAATAATGCCAGATGGTGTGCCATACAGATTGTTAGTTGTGAGTGCTATATATATGTCATAGAAAAAATGGATTGAGTTTTTTTTAATAAAATATGTCAAATACTCGGATAATAATTTATTTTTGAAGAAAAGAAACATTGTTTTTATTTGAGGATAAAGTTAAGGAGTCAACGAAAAATTCCATGTTTGATTTTTGTGAAGTAGAGGATGTGATTTCATCAAATATGAATGGAAAAACTCTATTGGTTTCTTCAGTGTAAATGGGTAATGTTCAATATTTTCCATATAAGGGTGAGTTCGAACTAAATTTAATGGGAAAATGAGAATTTGGGCCCAGTAATGTGTTTATGTTTTTGTTTAGATTCTATTCATTCATGAAAAATTTTATGAAGGAAAAATAATCTAAATTGAAGGTTCTATGTAAGTTTATCCAGACTAGGATTTCTCAAATAGTGGGACAGATATAAAAGGTATTGTTTCTGGACATGTAACTATTATATGTCCTAATAAATAATTTGATATTTAATCTTACTCTATATTTCATGTGGTTTTTGAATCATTGTTTCCAAGAGAAAAGAAAGATAAACTATTTCATATATGGATGGCATATCTCCTTAGTGAAGAAGGAGAATGAGGTTGATATCAATGAGGGATAAGTGGTTAAATATCACAAACGTAATACTCCCTCTTTTGTTTTTCATTAAATGTTTCATTATAATTAGTATATTACCTATAGTTCTCTAACTCTTATTAGATATGAAAGAGTATCAAATTTGGTCATACCACCTCCTATATCATCTCGGGGGGATACATCCACTACCACACCACCATGGGATGCAACACCTCTTGAGAGTGTTCCTAGTAGGGAGGTGTAGTAGGCAGTTGATTCCAGACCAATGCCTAAAATTACATAAGTGATACCATTTATGGAAGATGCTACTAAGATTCAAGAAGTACTGGTTTTTAGTGTTTCTATGAAATTATATCATGTTGCGCCTACTTTTGAGATAGATTGTGGGGATCAAGAAGTAATGCTATTTGAAACTGTGTCAAGTGTGACAACTATTAAAGATAGAGTGGAACCTGAATTAGAGAACAATATAGTTGATTAAATCAATCCTGGATCACTTACTATTATAAGAGATAGATATGGTGGTACATGTTTGAGGAATTTTTTTTCACTCACATACCCTATAGGTTATTCCATGTCCTCCTCATGTGCAAGAGGATACACCATATATGAGTAAAAGTTATGAATGATTTAATTTTGAAAACCATGTTTAGAACATTTTATCTACTATGATGATGGATTTTGAAAAAATTAAGAGATATTATGTCGATTTTAATAATGATATAATATATTCTAAGGATGGGATCAAATGGAAAAATGAAAATTAAATATCTTGAGATGTTTTTGACAAGGCTATTGGGATCATGAATGCCAAAATAGTCTTGATCAAAAAACAATCATCCAATGAAACTTTTAATACTTGTTTCCTCTAGTGTGAGTACCCATGATGTTTTGGTTGTGATAGATCAAATTAGTGGACTTAGAGATTTCTATGCTACTATGTCTGAGGTAAATGATCTTGGGGTACTTGTTTCACGTAAAAGGGGCATGAATAACAATATTTTAATGGTTCTATCATATATTCCATATAATTAATTTTATGATATTCAATCATTCATGATAAAATTGAATGAGATATTAAATTATTTTAGATGTGAATATGTAAGCCTACTTGAGTTTTGTAAGAGGATTCAACTATCTACCACAACCACTACAGAACCCTGAGTGGTTCCTAATTTCAAGAGTTTGTTTGAAAAAAAATCATCTTTAACTTTAGTTTATTCATAGATCCATTATTTACAGTGTGATATGTCCACCGATGTTCTCATGTAAGAATATAAATATGAATTTTAGGTAAGTTTCAAGAGACCAAGAAAGATGTCAGAAACCATGGTGTTTGGATTGATGTGTCATGGAATGAGATTTCTAAAAATCATTCGAAATATGTTAGTGATGAGGTATAAAAAACCATGTGAGTAACCAAGAAATTAAGATATATGGTTTAATGTTCCATTTCTTCAAGCCATAGAAACTATTACTATTTTTCAAGTCGATGGGGGAAAAACATACATGATGTTGTTGTATACATTTAGACAAACTCTTTTAATGATATTTTTACCTTCTTATAAAAAATTAATCCTTTTTTATACCTTAAAATGATAAAGTAAAGTATATTACTGTTTACAAACCCCTCATACCTATCCCTATAGTGAAACATACTATTATTGCTCAAGTTTCACCTATAAAAATTATTACCTCTACTATTCTAGTTCAACCTACTACCAATGCCTTGATTGTTCCAGCACCCACTATAAATACACAGTATTTATCTTATGTGATAGTAGAGAAGTTAACTATGGTGTATCTAACCAAGGTACCACTAAAATTTATGTTGAGGTTGATTTTCCACATGGCCTTAACTACATTTTCCCAAAACCCAAAGCCTAGAGACTGGCATAGAGGGCCTAGGGTGTTTCTTTTGGGAGACTATTCCCACATTACTAAAGTGAAACACAATGGATTAATATAATAATATGTAATTAGAGGTATAAGTATAAAATATCGGACAACAGAAGCAGGTATAAGAATAAATAATATGATCAATTGATAATAATATAAAAATAATTGATGATTTTAATGTCTCTATAAAACTAGAAAAAAATAAACAGTGCAGTAGGAAACATATCGTATACAAAATAATAAAAAACAAAAAACTAACCAAAATCTCGAGTTCCTTATTGATCATCTATCACTAAGCTCTATCCAAAGAAATCAAGAAATATAATGTGTCTAAAGTAGGACACTTCTCTTTGTTAACACCTATATACATGTAATATTTCTGGGTACTAATAGTTGCTCTGATAGGCTGTGATATAAATCTATATAGTCCACCACCAAAATAATATATAACATATATTCCATGCAATATAAACTGAGATACTATTTACTATTGCATATATAAAAGTAAATCGGTACAGAAATTTAAATACCAAAGTACCTACTTCAGCCTCAGATATTGTCAAAACATATAATAATTTAATTTGTTAATTAAGTTCCAGTTTATATAGTAATTCCTTTGATGTATAACCATGACTGCAATCCAGACCTCGTAATAAAAATAATAATAAAGGATCCAGGATATATCAAGGAATCCATGATTATGTTAATAAAGAAGTTGATCTAAGGTAATAACAATGGCATCCATGACCATAGGGGTCAAGGCAAATCAATAATAATCTATAGCATAAAAAAGGGATAATATTTTAATCCAAGGGGTATCACCCATGGAATTCTACAATAACATAATTCTAATAAATTCCAAGTATTTAAACCATGGTAAAATAGGATAAGAAATGAATAGGCCCAATAGTGTATTTAAGGAACCTCATGTCCATAGACATCATGCTAGAACCCAGAAGTGTATCTGAAAAATACTATTAAAATAATGGATGGATCCTATAGTGTTAATCAAGGATCTACTAGTAGACAAAGATCATGTTCCATGGTGGGTATCAACCTCGTCAATAGGATTCTGAGAATCAAAATGGCTTCCATAAGTTCCCAAGGTGTTACCCCATGAATCCAAGTATGGATCGAGTCTAACCACTCTTATAAACATGTCATGGTATGTATACAATATGAACCTTATACTTGATTCATTTAATTAATTATTCCATGTAATAATAATTGGATTAAATATGTACAAGTTTTTTATTCCATAACATTCATTAGTGTCACAAGGTTAAAGTGAATGAAACCATTTATTAATTCATATGTGTCATATTCAATTTATTTGGTTCACTATGCTTCCTTGCATTAATCAGGGAATATTTTTATGTAGATGTGCAAGAAGTCATTATATTACATTTAATTTTTCCAATCAATATATATAATATTCTTTCCATTTCCATATAATAATGATTTATCATGTTTAAGATCTTACCTTTTGAGGGTCAAGTGATGTTCATACATTTTCTATCCAATTTCATTTCATTTAATTAGTCACCCATTAACATCAACAAGTCCTAGTAATAACATTCCCTAATGGTGGAACATATAGTATAACAAACCACTAAATTAATAATTAAGGAACAAATCCTACATGGGGTGGTCATCATTAAAGAAGTAAACTCAAACTATATATAACATATTTAAAAAGGGTCTTATAACATTTTTCTAATGACTGTAAGCAAGGCACATGAATTAAATAGGCCATTCCCAATGAAATCGACATGTACACAGGATAAATTATAAATCAATGAAACATAATGGATGAGTTATAGACCAAATAACTTAGGATTATAAAATTATCCTCATCTAGTATGAGCCATTAGTTTGACATAGATTGGATGAGATCTGAAGAATTGATCAATGCCCTAAAAATAGGTCATTTGATCCAACACCTCAATAACTTTGTCAAGGTGAATATAAATGAAGAAAGGCTAAAAACGAAATGAGATCTTACTAATTCACATACAATGAGATGAATTGTGATTTAGTATGACTCTAGACATATGGGATATGGAATATCAAAACATAGTTGACCTTGGAAGCTTCCAATGGGAAGAGAAGATATCCATGAATGGAGTAAATATGAAAACAATAATGAAGTAGGGTTTAGGCATTTAATTAAGTGTAAATATCTCATTTCAACCAAAAAACTAGGTTGAAAATTTTTTCCATATGGTTTTCCAAACTATGTACCCATGATGCAGCTCCCACTGCTTCAGGAGTGTACCCACATGGTTAGGATTCATGGTTAGGGAAATTGTGAACCAACCATTTCAATCAACTATACTAAAAACTATAAATATTTAATATTTTCATGTATCCCATGGGATATGGCTAGGGAAACTATTGTTCCCTTATTCACCCTTCTATCTACCATTTCATAATTAAGAGAGACCATGTGGTATGGTTCTTATAGTTTCTACTAACTGTGAGGCCTAGTGATTTTCTCCACCGGTTAGGGTTCTGAGCTCCAAACAATCCATTTACACCCTTAAAACCTTTATAAACTCATTAAGAATCTATATTAGGACCAGAATAAATAATTATACCAAATTTAAAAAGATCCATATATAAAGCCTCAGCCTTAAACCTTACTTAATATTGAATTAAATGAATAATTCACATTGAGGATCTTTTCAGGTTTAGAGTTTTAGAGAATTAGAACATAACTATTACATCTCAAAAGATTACAAAGTAGACACTTCTACTAAGTTTCCATAGAATAAAAAAACTCTTAAAAAGAAACATGTCTAGTTCCATGTTTTATATAGCATGAAATTCCTATGATCCCATCCTTGACCCTATTCCACATTAAGTCCTGTGAAAAACATTTCAAAGAAACTTGTGGTGAGCATAAAAAGCTCAGTAAGGGATACACAAAGAATAAAAACTATTAGTTTATCAAAACAAAAAGTAAACCATGTATACTTTATCAAAGTAATACTTTTCACCTTTATGAAGTAGTAAAAAACTCTTCACTGAATAAAAGATCATCACTTACCCTTTTGTAACCAAAAGATTACCATAAAACCCATATAAAGAACACATATCATATAAAGGTAACTTGGTACATAAACATACTTAAGTGGAATAACCATACGGTTGACTTCCACACATATCACTTAATGGAATAGCCATACGGCCAAATTCCATACATACATAATGGAATAGCCATATGGTCGACTTCCATACCCAATGCATTGGAGGTTATAATGTAAACACCCGTCCTGGTATTCACGGCACCACCTGTCATATGGTTTATCATGTAACTACCTATCAAATGTCCAAGTACCATTATAAAATTATAACACATAAAACCAATATAAAGGAATGATAAAATTTCCACATTTCAATAAAAATATATCATTTAAATATATTGACATAATAGAATCCTTTATCAAAACCATTTTCAATACCGAAATACATAAAAGAATATATGGTATTTATTTTATTTTAAAAACATTACAGCTTGTTGAGGAAGCCAAAGACCAAATAATACTCGCTGCGGCGGAAAAGGTCGTTGTCACCGCGTACGTTAAAAGAAACATTCCTTTTTGTCGTTTAGTAAAACGCTTCGTAGAAAAAGATTCCTTTTGTATAAAATTAAAAGTCAAAGGGGTTTATACACCGTATAAAAGATAGTTGTGTATAAAACGAAATATGCCTCAATGAAAGGAGATTGAGATGAAGTCCCTTACCTCGGGTCGGACTTGACTCGATCATTCTTTAACGTCCTGAATAATAAACTTGAGTTAATTTCTATTTTATTAAGAACCTTTTCAAGTTCATTATTCCTTTTATATCACTTATTTCCATGTTATAAACATTATGTAACCATTTAAGTTAATAATGTTTGTTTTTCGATATTTGGTTCTTAAGTCGAAAGTGGACTTCTTACAATTACATGTTGTTCGTGTGGTAAAAGGTTATTTATATCCAGAATTAAATTCATGATTTGGATATCATATATATCATATATATCCAGAATATACATGTATTTATAATATTACATAATCATTTAGAGGTAAGAAATGAAATGCACCGTTCATGGAGACGGTAAGCCGTACGTACGCATGAATTCTACTTTCATTTCTTTGTCATATTAATGGAATTAAAACTAAATGGTAGGTATGTATATTTTAATTCCAGAATTATATTCATCATTTAGATGTATCATTCATCATATATATCGATTATATACATGTACTTATAATAGTACATTACATTTGGGGATAAGAAATGAAATGCACCGTTCATGGAGACGGTAAGCCGTACGTACGCATGAACGCTACTTTCATTTCTTTGTCATACTTTAATTGAAATAAATAATAATGATATAGAGGTATGTTATAATTCCAGTATAACATCATATATAATAACTTTAAATACATCCTTTATACATCCCACATATGGCATTAACGAATCACATCACTTTGAGGGGGCGGTAGTCCGCACTTCCTTAAATGAAGATATCGCATTTACCCATAATGGAAACCATAAAGGTATTCCCAAAATGAAAAATAAATAAGTTTAAGGAAAACATAAACATATTATATATCATATATAAATATAGTGACATCTTAATGGACACCTTTGAAGGTGTTAGAAGAATATCAAACAATCATCGTTTCGTGAGGCAGAAATTCGCCATCCACGGAAACAGTATGTTCTTTAACCATTAGATGTAGGTGTGTGTAAGTGTAGCTAGAATCCTTATTATAACAACATCCTAGTATATGGAAGATACTGGATTTGTTACAAAATAAATGAATAAAAAGATTTTAGGGGGTTGGAGAAGAAAAATAAAACAAAAGGACTCAAGTGAAGACATTACCTTATAATCGGGTAACTCCTTTGGTTTGAGCTCAAAGGCTTCTTTGGGAAGACTTCTGCCCAAAGTGAGGCTTCAAGGAGTAAGATATGGATGTGGAGAGACAAAATGATCAGGGGTTGGTCAATCCAAAGGCTTTGGAAGTGTGGGTAATGAGGTAGAGGTGGGGGCCTTTTATAAGAGGAGAGGAGGGGCACTCTTGGAATGTAAGGAAATGTTATTTTATTTTAGAATGATTTTCGGTTATTAATGGTCCCACATTGATGTGTTTCTAGGATAAGGTGATAAGGGTTCTAAATATACCCATCCAATAGGTTTTGTACATGTGTAGGTTTTAGATTTTACATTATCTTTCCATTTTATTTAAATCGTTAAATAATGAGGCAATCGCTGCATCATCATGGTGTCATAAATAATTTAATTTATTTAATGTCTAAAAATTATAAAAAAAATATCATGATGTAGGAAATATTTTTAGTTTTCTAATTAATATTTATAGTAAGAAATATAACTTGTATAACCCCATGTAAAAATTGGTTTAGTAAAACATCTCATGTTTGTGTCGTTTTTACTTTAACTTTAAATAAAAGGCATAAATGTCATTATCATACCCAAGTGGCTCCATGGGGTACCAAAAATCGACCCATGGGTTTTCTTGGTCGGCCATAACTCATCCAATAGGGTTATGACAAGTGTCAAGATATTTTCATTTTATTATAATATCATTTTTACCTTAAATTACACTAATTACCTTTAATCGTGATTAATAAAACATAAAAGTTACTATTCACCAAAATTTATTTTAATCCCATTGAACCACATTTTAATTAATAATGAAAAACATTTAAATTGGATTTTTGAGATTCAAAGCACAGAAGTGGTAAAGTCCCATTTAAACGAAAAATCAAATTTTGTAACCACCACTTTGCAGTTTCACTATTCATCAAAAATTGATGTTTTTCAGAAAAAAACCAAAACATCACCCTAAGATATATTTGATATTCAGAATTCAAAAATGAAGTCAGTTTTATAAAATTAAAAACATATAAGCTGCATTAATTAATTTAATAATTAATTTCCGCTGTCAAAACAAATAGCATGTTTTTATGAAACAATAAGTATCAAAAGATTGACACCAGTTTAAGTCCAATTTCAAAGTGAAATTGATTCCAATGACCACCATTGTATTAAATGGTAAAAATATATTCTAATTTCACTTTAAAACCAATTCAAAATATAATATAATCATCTTAATAAATTAGATTAAAAAGAGGTTTTGAATTAAAATACAACATTTTACACTATTCATTAAAAAATGAACTTTATCGGAAAGATAACAAAAAATTACACAAAGTAATATTTGATGTCCCGATTCTAAAGAAGAGTTTTATTTGGTCTAATAGAATGTATAATAGTTACCAAAACTATATTTAATGAAGGTTCTCCATCAAATGTTGATAAGTGGACCTTTCGTGAAAATTAGAGTATATAAGCCTAAAATTGAATTCTTTTCGTATTTTAAGCCTTTATCCTTTATTAGATAAATGTAAAAACATTTAACAAACATATATAATCATATTTTAGTTATTTCTATCCATTCCCACTAGTACAACGACTACGTGTTAACTAACATTTATTATAATATTATTTTATTACTAGTGTGCACCGTACGATTTCAAAGAAACTCATTGTTGCGTATCGGGTACGCTATCGAATATAGAAACCCCTTTAAAGTAAAATTAATATTTAATTTGCAAATATTAATAAATATGAAAATGTATTATTCTTTATTTACCTGGGATGTTACATCCTTCCCCCCTTTTGGGAATTGTGTCCTCGCAATTTTATTCACTTATCAAAATAAGTGGGGGTATTTATCCCTCATAGCATTTTCAGATTCCCATGCTGCCTCTTCAATCATATGGTTTTTCCACAAAACCTTTACCTGATGAATCACTTTATTTCGTAACACCTGCTCCCTGTGGTCAAGAATCTGGACCGATTGTTCCTCATAAGATAGGTTCTCTTCCAACTGAACTACCTCTGGACTTAAAACATGAGATGGATCTGGCATATACTTTCTCAGAATCGAAACATGAAAAACATTGTGTACCTGAGATAAACTCGGAGGTAATGCCACTCTGTATGCAACTGATCCAACTCTCTCCAGAATTTCATATGGTCCAATGAACCTTGGACTCAGCTTTCCTTTCTTACCGAATCTCATCACACTTTTCCATGGAGAAACCTTGAGAAAAACATGATCACCTACCTTGAAAGATAGATCCTTCCTCTGGGTATCCGCATAACTTTTCTGCCTGCTCTGAGCTGTTCTCATGTGTTTCTGAATCAACTGAACTTTTTCTGCCATCTCTTCTACCAATTCTGGTCCCATCAGCTTCCTTTCACCCACTTCATCCCAAAATGCTGGAGTTCGACACCGCTTCCCATATAATGCCTCAAATGGTGCCATTTGTATACTGGAATGAAAACTGTTATTATATGAAAATTCAACCAAAGAAAGATGTTGGTCCCAACTTCCCTGATAATCCATCAAACAAGATCGTAGCATATCCTCCAAGTTCTAAATTGTTCGTTCTGACTGCCCATTTGATTGAGGATGAAAAGCTGTACTAAAATTTAATTCAGTACCCAACGACTTCTAGAGACCTTTCCAAAAGTTAGAAGTAAACCTGGGATCACGGTCAGATACAATGGAGAGAGGAACTCCATGTAACCTGACTATCTCTTTAATATACATACGGGAAAGTCGATCTAGGGAAAAAGTATCTCGTATAGCAAGGAAATGAGCATATTTAGTCAAGCGATCAACAATAACCCAGATTGCATTATTACCTTGAGATGTCCTCGGTAATCCCACAACAAAGTCCATGGATATATTCTCCCATTCCCACTCTGGCACTGGTAAAGGCTGAAGTATCCCTTTCGGTAACTGCCGCTCTGCTTTAACCTGCTGACAAGTCAAACACTTCACAGTAAAATCAGAAATATCTCTTTTCATTCCATCCCACCAGTAATACTCCCGCAGATCTCTGTACATCTTAGTACTTCCAGGATGAACTGAAAACGGAGAACTATGAGCTTCACATAACAAATCCCTCTTCAACTGTGAATCACAAGGCACATACAATCTCTTCCCAAATCTCAAAACACAATCATTATCAATGTTGAATTCAGGAAACTTACCCTTCTGAACCAGCTCTACCGTTTTATGCAACTCACTATCTTCCCTCTGTGCTTGCTTAATTCTGTCTGATAGGGATGATCTCACTGATACCTAAAACAAAACAGAAGAACTTCCTGCACCAACAACTTCTATGCCAAAGTTCATCAAATCAAAAACCAAAGGATCTCATTCCAAACGTAGCATGGTTAATGAAGAATTACTTTTTCAACTCAAAGCATCAGCCACTTTATTTGCTTTTCCCAGATGGTAGTGAATTGTACAATCATAGTCCTTGATTAATTCCAGCCATCTCCTCTGTCTCATGTTCAATTCTTTCTGAGTTGATATATACTTTAAACTTTTGTGATCAGTATATATTTCACATTTTACTCCATACAAATGATGCCTCCAAATTTTTAAAGCAAAAACAATAGCAGCTAATTCTAAATCCTGTGTAGGGTAATTTACCTCATGAGTTTTCAACTGACGTGAAGCATACGCAATTACCTGATCATTCTGCATAAGGACACATCCAAGTACCTTTAACGAAGCATCACTGTATATAAAAAACTCACCATTCCTGGAAGGAAGTGCCAAAACTGGAGCATTCAACAATCTTCTTTTCAACTCCTGAAAACAATCATCACATTCTTTTGTCCAGATGAACTTAACACCCTTACGAGTTAGCTTAGTCATTGGACTAGATAACCATGAAAAATTTTCAACAAGCCTTTAGTAGTAACCTTCCAAACCAAGAAAACTACGGATCTCGGTTACATTTGTGGGTCTTGTCCATTCTTCAACAACTTTTGTTTTAGCAGGATCAACAGTTATTCCATATTTTGAAACAATGTGACCCAGGAAATAAATTTTTTGTAACCAAAACTCACACTTGATGAATTTCCCATATAGTTTCTTTTCTTTTAAGGTTTGAAAGATAACCCTTAAATGACTTTCATGCTCCTCTTTATTTTTATAAAATACCAAAATATCATCGATGAAAACAACCACAAACTTATCCAAGAACTCATGGAAAATTCTATTCATAAGGTCCATGAATACAGAAGGTGCAGTGGTTAACCCAAAAGGCATAACTCCAAATTCATAATGGCCATATCTAGTACGGAACGCAGTCTTCGGAGCATCTGCTTCTTTTACTTTCAACTAATGGTACCCCGACCTCAAGTCAATCTTCGAAAAATACCGATCTCCCTGGAGCTAATCAAACAAATCATCGATATGAGGCAATGGATACCTGTTCTTAACAGTAATATTATTCAAGGCTCTATAATAAATGCAAAGTCTCATTGAGCCATCTTTCTTTTTAACAAACAAGACAGGAGCACCCCATGGTGATGTGCTAGGTTGAATGAAACCTTTATCTAATAACTCCTGCAATTTCTTCATTAACTATAAAAGTTCAACTTGAGCCATTCGATAAGGGGGTTTTGAAATTGTCTTAGAATCAGGAACAAAGTCAACAGTAAATTCAACTTCCCGATCATGAATAATACCAGCAAACTTGTCATGAAAAACATCAAGATACTCATTTACCACTGGTACATCATTAATATGAACAGTTCCTTTATTTTCAACAATATGTGCAAGGTAACATTAATTTCCATCTTTTACTAGTTGCTCAACTTCCTGATATGTTATCAAAATCAAGGGTTAATTCTTGTACACAAACTAAAAATCCTTCTGAAAAGAAACCATTTTAGCTCTGCAGTCAATCTTAGCATGATAAATAGAAAGTCAATCCATTCCCAAAATAACATCAAACTCTACTAGAGGCAAAACAATAAGGTTTGCTGGTATATTGTTTCCACACACTTGGATAAGAAGGTTCTTATAATTCCTTTTTGTCTCAACGTTCCCTCCGGGTGTTTTTACCATAAGTTCAGGATTCATATTTTGAGATGGAATTTACAATTTACTAGAAAACTTCTCAGAAATGAAAGAGTGTATAGACCCTGAATCAAACAACCCATTGGCATAATCTGAACAAACAAATAGTGTACCTGATACCACTTCATTCGATGGCCCAACATCTGTTGAGGTTGTTGTAAAGGATTTGACCACCCCTTTCTTCTTATAGTCTGGCTGCTTTCCCCCAGTTGAGTTCTTCGTTAGACACTCATTTTCATAATGACCCATTTCATTACACTTAAAACATCTTACCGCTGGCTTTTCATTGCCTGCTTGATCATATTCTTTATAGTTACGAGCAATATGACCAGACTTACCACACCGAAAGCACTTACCAGACTTAGATAAACATTCTCCAGGATGCATTTTACCACACTTCTCACAGGATGGATATTTGGTTTTCTTACCCCCTTGCTTCTTTGATTAATTCTTCCCCTTTGCCTGCCAACCAGACCTCTTATTCCGTTGTTTGTCATAGAACACCTGATCATCGGCAAACTCCATTTCCACCTTCTCCTCACATCGAACAACTTTTTCATAACTTTTGAACTAACGAGAAGCTAAATCCCTTCAATACTTTGGCTTTAACCCTGAGTAAAAATGGTTTATTTTACTATCAAGATCTCGTATGAATTTTGAAGCATACCTTTCCAATCGAGTGAACTTTGCTTCATAGGCAGCCACTGAGTCTTCCTCTTGCCTCAATTCCAAGAATTTCTTTTCCATCCTAAGTCGAACAGCCTTAGGAAAATACTTCTCAAGAAACATACCTTTGAATTTTTCCCAGTGAAGATCCTCAATCTCATCACTATCCCTGATGTTTTTTTACCATCGACCACCACTGATCAGCTTCACCTTCAAAATGGTAAACAACAAGACTAACCTTTTGATGTTTTGAACACCCCATGACCTCAAAAATCTTCTCCAGTGCTTTAATCCAACCTTCAGCTTGCACGAGGTCAGATGATCCTCTGAATGATGGGGGATGTTTCCTCATGAAATGTTCCACCACTGACATGTTCCTCTGCGGTTGATCTGGCTGATCTCGTGCATGGATACCACCACCATTTATAGCCTGAGTCAACTGTGCCATTACTGCAACAAACTATTCAGTTCCGATTCCAACCATCTCAGGTTGCTGATTTCGAAGGTTGTCTTCCTTCTGATGTCATCCCAACATAGCTGCTTTGTTTCCTCTGTGGAAAACCATTCTTAACACAGAAATATCTTAGGCGAAGCAAGATGGTAATCATTAAATGCTATATCATTTCAGTCATACCATAAATTAGCTTATAATTTAACAATTTTCTAACTCCTAAAGTTGTCTAAACCGACCTTTGATACCAACTATAAATCCCCTGCCTTAAACCTTACTTAATATTGAATGAAATGGATACTTCACATTGAGGATATTTTCAGGTTTAGAGTTTTAGATAATTAGAACATAACTATTATATCTCAAAAGATTACAAAGTAGTCACTTCTACTAAGTTTCCATAGAATAAAAAAACTCTTAAAAAGAAACATGTCTAGTTCTATTTTTTATATAGAATGACATTCCCTTGATCCCATACTTGACCCTATTCCACATTAAGTCCTGTGAAAAGCATTTCAAAGAAACTTGTGGTGAGCATAAAAAGCTCAGTAAGGGATACACAAAGAATAAAAACTGTTAGCTTATCAAAACAAAAAGTAAACCATGTATACTTTATCAAAGTAATACTTTTCACCTTTATGAAGTAGTAAAAAACTCTTCACTGAATAAAAGATCATCACTTACCCTTTTGTAACCAAAATATTACCATAAAACCCATATAAATAACACATAACATATAAAGGTAACTTGTGACATAAACATACTTAAGTGGAATAACCATACGGTCGACTTCCACACATATCACTTAATAGAATAGCCATACAACCAACTTCCATACATACTTAATGGAATAGCCATACGGCTGAATTCCATACCCAATGCATTGGAGTTTATAACGTAACCACCCATCCTGATATTCACGGCACCACCCGTCATATGGTTTATCATGTAACCACCCGTCAAATGTCCAAGTACCATTATAAAATTATAACACATAAAACCAGTATAAAGGAATGATAAAATTTCCACATTTCAATCACAATATATCATTTAAATATATTGACATAATAGAATCGTTTATCAAAACCATTTTCAATACCAAAATACATAAAATATTATATGGTATTTATTTTATTTTAAAAACATTACGGCTTGTTGAGGAATCCAAAGATCAAATAATACTCGCGGTGGCGGAAAAGGTCGTTGTCACCACGTACGTTAAAAGAAACATTCCTTTTTGTCGTTTAGTAAAACGCTTCGTAGAAAAGGATTCCTTTTGTATAAAAGTAAAATTCAAATGGGTTTATACACCGTATAAATTATAGTTGTGTATAAATAGAAATATGCCTCAATGAATGGAGATTGAGACGAAGTCCCTTACCCCAGATCTGACTTGACTCGATCGTTCTTTAACGTCCTGAATAATAAACTTGAGTTAATTTCTATTTTCTTAAGAACCTTTTAAAGTTCATTATTCCTTTTATATCACTTATTTCCATGTTATAAACATTATGTAACCATTTAAGTTAATAATGTGTGTTTTGTCGATATTTGGTTCTTAAGTCGAAAGCGGCCTTCTTACAATTACATGTTGTTCATGTGGTAAAAGGTTATTTATATCCATAATGACATTCCTGATTTCTATATCATATATATCATATATATCCAGCATATACATGTATTTATAATATTACATAATCATTTATAGGTAAGAAATGAAATGCACTGTTCATGGAGACGGTAAGCCGTACGTACGCATGAACGCTACTTTCATTTCTTTGTCATATTAATGGAATTAAAACTAAATGGGAGGTATGTATATTTTAATTCCAGAATTATATTCATCATTTATATGTATCATTCATCATATATATCGATTATATACATGTACTTATAATAGTACTTTACATTTGGGGATAAGAAATGAAATGCACCGTTCATGGAGACGGTAAGCCGTACGTACGCATGAATGCTACTTTCATTTCTTTGTCATACTTTAATGGAAAGAAATAATAATGATATAGAGGTATATTATAATTCCAGTATAACATCATATATAATAACTTTAAATACATCCTTTATACATCCCACATATGGCATTAACGAATCACATCACTTTGAGGGGGCGGTAGTCCGCACTTCCTTAAATGAAGATATCGCATTTACCCATAATGGAAACCATAAAGGTATGCCCAAAATGAAAAATACAGAAGCTTAAGGAAAACATAAACATATTATATATCATATATAAATATAGTGACATCTTAATGGCCACCTTTTAAGGTGTTAGAAGAATATCGAACAATCATCGTTTCGTGAGGCAGAAATTCACCATCCACGAAAACAGTATATTCTTTAACCATTAGACGTAGGTGTGTGTAAGTGTAGATAGAATAATTCTTATAACAACATCCTATTATATGGAATATACTGGATTTGTTACAAAAGAAATGAATAAAAAGAGTTTAGGGGGTTGGAGAAGCAAAATAAAACAAAAGGACTCAAGTGAAGACATTACCTTATAATCAGGTAACTCCCTTTGGTTTGAGCTCAAAGGCTTCCTTGGGAAGACTTCTGACCAAAGTTAGGCTTCAAGGAGTAATATAGGGATGTGTAGAGACAAAATGAGAAGGGTTTGATCGAGCCAATGGCTTTGGAAGTGTGGGAAATGAGGTAGAGGTGGGGGCCTTTTATAAGAGGAGAGGAGGGGCACTCTTGGAAAGTAAGGAAATGTTATTTTATTTTAGAATGATTTTTTGTTATTAATGGTCCCAAATTGATGTGTTTCGAGGATAAGGTGATAAGGGTTCGAAATATACCCATACAATAGGTTTTGGACATGTTTAGGTCTTAGATTTTACATTATCTTTCCATTTTATTTAAATCGTTAAATAATGAGGTAATCGCTGCATCGTCATGGTGTCATAAATAATTTAATTTATTTAATGTCTAAAATTATAAAAAAAACTATCATGATGTAGGAAATATTTTTATCTTTCTAATTAATATTTATAGTAAGAAATATGACTTATATAACCCCATGTAAAAATTGGTTTAGTAAAACATATCATGTTTGTGTCATTTTTACTTTAACTTTAAATAAAAGGCATAAATGTCATTATCATACCCAAGTGGCTCCATGGGGTAACAAAAATATACCCATGGGTTGTCTTGGTCGGCCATAACTCATTAAATAGGGTTAGGACAAGTGTCAAGATATTTTCATTTTATTATAATACCATTTTTACATTAAATTACACTAATTACCTTTAATCGTGATTAATAAAACATAAAAGTTACTATTCACCAAAATTTATTTTAATCCCATTGAACCACATTTTACTTAATAATGAAATTAATTTAAATTGGATTTTTGAGATTCAAAACACAGAAGTGGTAAAGTACCATTTAAAAGAAAAATCAAATTTTGTAACCACCACTTCGCGGTTTCACTATTCATCAAAAATTGATGTTTTTCAGAAAAAAACCCAAACATCACCCTAAGATATATTTGATATTACAAATTCAAAAATGAATTCCATTTTAAAAAAATTAAAACATAAAAGTTGCATTAATTAATTTAATAATTAATTCCCGCTGTAAAAACAAATAGCGTGTTTTTATAAAACAATAAGTATCAAAAGATTGACACCAGTTTAAGTCCAATTTCAAAGTGAAAGCTGATTACAATGACCACCATTGGATTAAATGGTAAAAATATATTCTAATTTCACTTTAAAACCAATTCAAAAGATAATCTAATCATCTTAATAAATTAGATTCAAAAGAGGCTTTGAATTAAAATACAACATTTTATACTATTCATTAAAAAATGAACTTTATCGGAAAAATACCAAAAAATTACACAATGTAATATTTGATGTCCCGATTCTAAAGAAGAGTTTTATTTGGTCCAATATAATTTATAAGAGTGACCAAAACTATATTTAATGACGGTTCACCATCAAATGTTGATAAGTGGACCTTTCGTGAAAATTAGAGTATATAAGCCTAAAATTGAATTCTTTTCGTATTTTAAGCCTTTATCCTTTATTAGATAAATTTAAAAACATTTAACAAACATATATAATCATATTTTAGTTATTTCTATCCATTCCCGCCAGTACAACGGCTGCGTGTTAACTAACATTTAAAATAATATCATTTTATTACTAGTGTGCAACGTACGATTTAAAAGAAACTCTTTGTTGCGTATCGGGTGAACTATCGAACATAGAAACCCCTTTAAAGTAAAATTAATATTTAATTCGCAAATATTAATAAATATGAAAATGTATTATTCTTTATTTACCTAGGATGTTACACCAGACTTGATATAAAATTAGGTACATATAGTCTTCCCCCCTTAAATAACTCATCCCTAAGTTCACCTTCTAAGGGTGGAAACACAATATCTGAGAACAACTATAGCCATTGGGCATGTAATTCATCATCCCAATCCCAATTCACATCTTCCAAATGGTTGTGCTACCATAGTACCAATTTTATATGAAAAAACCAGCCACATAGAGCCTTCATCCTTAGGCAAATGATGCTATTAAATACTCTTCAAACAAAGCATTTTCATCTAACTCAACCTCATTGGGGTCAAAAGAATTAGATAGGTCATCATGATAATGAAGAAACTATGAAACATGGAAGACGTCATGAATGGAATGTTACCTCTATGGTAGTAGAACATATAGGATACCGACCTAAATCTCTCTATATTCTCAAATAGTCCAATACAACACAGTAATAAATTTAATTTCATCTTCATCTATATATTCTCTAGAATTGGTGATACCAACATGAAATCTTGATCCCGGACCTAGAACTATACAGTTCTTCAACCAATATCGGCATAATATTCCTATCTAGAATGGATAGCATACACACACTTCATGATCATCTGAACCTACTCTAAAGTCTTTTATATAATAGGATGACCTAGTATCTTTTCCTCACTAGCCTTTGGCCATCACAGACATGACGGGAAAGTTCTACCATATAAGGGCTCAAAATGATAAATCTGAATTGTCTCCCAAAATCTATTATCATAAGGGAAATCAGTGAAAAGGTTATACTTCTCCCAAGAGTTACTGAAATCAAGAGAAAAATCCTGGAGCATTTCCTCTATCTCTTTTATCATCCATTCCGACTAACCATCAGTCTGAGGATGAAAGGTTATACATAGAAGAACCTATATACCAATATCCTTCAACAATCCCTATAAAAACCATGAAGTGAAATGAGATTACCAATATGAAACTATAGTATGAGGGAGCCGTGTAGTCAGATTAACTCTCGGACATACAATCTTTCTAGGTAATCAACTGAGAAATCTCTCGTATAAGAAATAAGTGGTTTACCTTCATCAATCACTCAATGAGTACCCACATAATGTTTCTATCTCTAGGAAAACTCAGTAAGAAAACTACCAAGTCAATGAAAACATATTCCCATTTCTATTACAGGATTTTAATTTTATATAACAAGCATGTAGGTCTCTATTTCTCTACCTTAACCCACATATATGTGGAACACCTGGTAATAAAACCTGTTATTTGATCGTTCATCCTACTTGACCAATACCAGTGTTGCATATCTCAATACATTTTGGAGATGCCTCACTGAACTGACCATTAAGAAGTGTGGGACTCAAACATTAGTTCCTCTATTATATATGTTGGAACCCAAACACGTCCATGTATACATAGGATGTCATATCTATCCATATAACAATCTAGAGTAATGTCATCTCCTGAAATACCCTCTCGGAGATCCAAGAATTTAGGATCTAAAAATTTCCTACTATTGAACCTTCTCAAGGGGTGATGAGGTAACTGTAATGACTAAGATATAATAATGATTGTGACTATATTGAAACTTGATATGGAGCTCAAAAAAGAGGGATATTAATTTCTATTCATCACTGGATTCTCGTATGGAATGTACCTGATTTTTATGACTCAACACGTCTGCTATGGCATTACCCTTTCCATGAATATAGGAAAGCTCAAAATAAGAGGAATGAAAACATTCAACCCATATATGTTTTTTGATATTCATGTCACACGATGTAAATATATATCTAACACTCTAGTGGTCCATATAATCTATAAAGCATTCACCCAATAGATAGCGTCTCCAGCAATATAAGGCATGGAAAACCTATGATAGCTCAATGTTATGAGTTTGTTAATATCTCTCATGACTCCTCAACTTACAAGAACCATATGAAATGACTATATCTTCTTGTATCATTATAGAACCTATCCATATGCTGAATGCATCACAAAACATTGTATTTCCTTTTCCATGATTTGATGGTATCAGAATCTATGTCGAGACAAGCCTTTCTTTCATCTACTGAATGGATTTATTGCAAACTTTTAACTAAAAGATCATAATACCCTTATTTATAGTACTAGTAAGAGGTGTGAAAAGAAATTTGAAATACTATATGGCATACCTGTAATATCCATCCATACCAAAGAAATTTTTTTATATCAAACGTGTTCTTGGGATTCTCAAAGGAAACCACATCACTCTCATTCACTAGGTCAACTAATACTTCTTATTCTTAGATATTTCAAAATGTTAACTGATTTTTTATATATATTAGTGTCACATAAAATTCTTGTCATAAATTCGATGCTCTCTTGGTGTACTAATAATGATCTCAAGGTACGTATCCTGGTTGCTACATGTGTGAGAATATACCAATTTGTCTTCCACAAAGACCTTGACAAAAGAATCTAGATATGTGTAAGAAACCCTATTGATTAGGTCTATAAAAATGGAAGGAATGTTATTAAGACTAAATGGAATATTGAGATACTCATACAGACCATACCTGTTAGGGAAAGTTGTACAAGGTATGTCTGAAGGCCTGAATCACACCCAAATATAGCCTAATCTCAGTTCAGTCTTAGTAAACACCAAGGAACCTTGGATATAGTTAAAGAGACTATCTAATTGTGGTAGTGGATATTATTTCCTGACCAAAATCTTGTTTAACCATTTCTTACCTACACATAAATGAATGTTCGCTTCCTCCTTCTTGGTGAAAAGCATGGGAGAACCCAAAGAGGAAGTGTTAGGTCATATAAAACCTTGGGCCTATAGATCTTATAACTTCATCTTGAGATCTTGAAGCTTAGTAGGTTATATACTATATTGAGTAATGGAAACTATATATACTCCTAGAAAAAGATCAATCTTAAACACTACCTCTCTCTCAAGAGTAAATCCATAAAAATCATTAGAAAATACATACCTAAAATGATCTACTACTGGAATAAAATATTACTTGTTTACTCCCTGCTCCTCTATGAAGAAAATATAAATCTAGGTAGTCACTCCACCTATCCCATGATGATATCTTATAGCTCTTCTAGCCTAGAAACTTCACTCACCCTTTTGTAGAAAATTTCTTCTCTCTTATGATGTAAACGATACCCTATGGATATAGAAGTCTACAATGGTGTGATACGGGGAAAACCAATCCATCATGAGAATGGAATTGAAACCCATTATCTTTAGTATGAAGAGGAACCATGAGAAAGAGTAGATCCCTAGATCAAATGGAGAGTCCCTTCATTGGTGTATACCCTCAAACCATACTCTCAACGGTGCATCCAGGGTCATTACACCATAGTAATAATAAATTCCCAGCCTGAGACTATCCATTATATGTAAGGAGACGATGGATTGTAAATAATATATATCAAATAATAAAGATAATATAGTGGAGTAAACTAGAATTGTACCTCATATTGTAGATGATATAACACTTTGATCCTAAGGTATCAGCTATAAAAAATGTATCTGGCCTAACACATGGCCTTGCCTTGCATCTTGGATACCCTGAGTATAACTGATCTACTATCACTGATGATCTGATGACTAGCTTTTACAACCACAACCTCCACCTCAGTGAGTCCTGCTGGTGCTACTCAACTCCATTTCTGATATGGCATAAATGAACCTTCCCTTGAAGATGGACATACATTGGAGCCTCTTCCATCAGAAGAAGACAGAAATATCTAAAGAATCTCTAAAGATGCATCATACTATAAAAGCTTGAAACTCCATTGGGTATCTATTTCACTAAGACATCAGATTTCCCTATCATTCGCATTGATGGAATACAATATAGATACTAGTTTGGTTACTCAAACCACCATTGCTTTTACTTGAAACCTATAGGGATCACTTCATTCAACTCGAAGAACTAGTGGCCTTCCTTGGCACTCATCCCCTATGACCAATATTTTCTCATTGCCTCAAGATATGCTCTCTGTTAAAATCCTAATTGATGATATCATAGAAATTAGGTATGAATGATACATTCAATAGAGTACCTATGGAATACTAAATCCCATCCTCAAATAATCTAGTATGTTAAATCATATCACTTACTAGAAGCGGTGCAGAGTGTTGTGACTTTGTAACATGCATTAAATACTCCCTTAATAACATAGCACCTTGATATAGATTCTTGAACTATATGTCTCGATCAGAACATATCTTAGGACGAAAGAAGTGATCATTGAAATAAATATTGAAATCATCACATACCATGCCCTGATGGAAACTTTCATGGGTAATTAAGTCCCACTGGTGCTTGACTAAATCAGAGAGAATATAAGTAGAAGACTTGACCCTCCTCTCTAGAGGCACCTCCAAATACATGATGATAGATATGGAGGAATCCATCCATGTCTCAATAGCTTATGGGCCACCATCCCCTAAGAATGTGGGAGGATGCTTCCACTAGAACTCATGAGTCAGATCATTCATTATTGGTGTAGGTCCTAGAGTAATATACATGGAATACATTAGATGTAGGAAACTCTAATAATGTTGAGCGGCATTTCTTAGATCAGTAATAACAGTTGGTGCCTCAAGTGGAACTCCTATTCATAAGACTAGTAGCTCAGGGCCCAACAAATCTGTATCATGGTCATCACCACCCTCCTGGTTCATGAAATGAGGGCGTTAGGGTGGAATAGATCTACAAATACCAAGAACAGACCTCATAACAAGCTCAGAGTGAATATAAAAGCACTAGTTGATGCAACAGGTAAAATTAACGGCTCACTATCCAAGGTATACTACACCATCTACCCACTTATAATTCTAGGTATTGTTAATTGTTCATCTTTAAATTATAGGGGTTCTATTAGATGAAGATTTCAATAGAACCTTTCCTCTTTATTTTCATGATACCATTTCATTTTATACGTTATGTTTTACTTTTTTGGTGTTTTATTTTATTATAAACTTATATCATGATTCAATTCAAATGGATTTTCATTTCTCATGATTCAAGGACCATACACCTTTTCACTGAAATCAATACCTATTAAGTTTCTAATTAACCAAGTATACATTTAATCTCATAATATAATGTGTTATATATTATGGATCAACTAGGTCAACTTCCCATTACAACCCATGAGGGCCCAAACATCTCATGAATTGAAACGGGAAATAACCTCATCATAGCCGAAGACCAACATGGAAATATATATAAAAACATATCTCACTCAAAAATCAAAAGAAATAATAGTAAATGAAATCAGTAAAGTGTACCTATATTTCATGGCATACGAATTCTAGGTGCCTATGATGATGCATGTAATAATTCTCATTTACCTCATATCATTGGCCCAAGGATGAAATAAAATCCTCAATTAGAATAATGATAACAACCATAACATAACATGTGAGTAAAAAAATGGTGAAACGATATCAATGTTAATATGAAAAGGTAGAACAACAAAAATTATTTCATGAAACTCAAGATTTACCCTGGAGATGGGTTAGATACACCCAAGCATGGCTTATATCAAAGTTTCAAAGAATTCCAAATATCCATTATATTATAAAAAGATATTAAAAGAAGTAAATAAATAAATGATTCCACTTTTTGATGTGTCAGATCCAGGTGACACTCAAAGGTTCCCAAGGCGTGGTTGGCCACATGGCCTCAAGAGAATCTTCTTGAAAGCTAAAGGACTCTGAATAGCAGCGAGGTCCTAGGGGTTGTAGGTGGGGAGACTATTACCTCATTAATAGAGTGGAACATACTAAATAAATATTATAATAGCTAAATAGATAATATAGAATAACTGATGGTACAATAGAAGCAAAAGGAGTAATAAACAAAAGGAAAAACTGATAATAATATACAAAATCTAATACATTTCATGCCTCTAAAAAAACTGTAAAACATGGTTTCAATTAATTAAGAAATACATGTTATACAAAAAACCAAAAAAATAATCCAAAAAAATCCAATATCCTGATATCCAACTTGGTCATCTTCCACCATGAATTATCATAAGAAGGAAAACAATATCAAGTTTCCAAAGTAGGATAATTCCATTTTTAAACACATGAATACATGTAATGTGTCTGTGTACCAATGGTGCCCCAGATAGGGTGTGAGATATTTCTCGGTAGGCCATCACTAATGGTATATATAATTTTCAGTCTATGTAATATAAATTAAAATAGTGTGAATGCATCCATATATAAAATTAAATCTGTACAGTAATGTAAATACTCAAGTGCTTACATCAGCCTCATCTGGTGTTTGAATATATAATCATTTTATTTATTAATTATGTTCCAATGTATATAGTAAGTCATAATGGATATAACCAAAACTGAAATCCTGACATGATAATAATAAAAACAATAAAGGATCCAATATATAACAATGCATCTATGATGATGTCAATAACAAAGATGGTATAAAGTAATAACCAAGGAATCCTTGACCGTAGGGGTCAATCCAACTCAATAATATTCTACAGCCTAGATAAAGAGTTAAGAGTCTTTTCCAAGGAGTATTACCCAATGAATTCTACAAAAATTTAATTTAAACTGATTCCATGTATTTCATCCTAGGTAAAATGGGATAAGCAATGACTATGCCCATGGGTGTATCTGAGGTGGCAAATGTCTGTAGACGTCATGTTGGATCTAAGGAGTGTATCCAAGGAATAATGAAATAATTATAGAGGGATCATAAAATGTCATACCATACATCCACTAGTAGAAAAGGATCGAGTTCCTAGTTTACTACAAACATTAAAAACTGGCATCCCAAAATAAGAATGGTGTCGATGAGTACTCAAGGAATTCCCTCAGGAATCCAAGGATGGATAAATTATAACCACTCTTATAAATATGTCATGGTATGTATAAAATAGAAACCTTATACTTGATTCGTTAAATTAATTAGTCCATGTAATACTCATTTCATTTTCATAAGTCAAATGGGTTCATTCCATACCTTTCATTAATTTGATAAGGTTAAAGGACATGAAACCATTTATTAATTTGTATGTTTCATATTCAATTAATTAGTTTCACTCTACTTTCATAAATTAAACATGGAATGGATTTCTACAGATTTTAAACCAAGTCATTCTATTACATTTAATTAGGCTAATATATATATATAATATCTCTACCATTTACGTGTAAGATTTATTTATCATATTGAAGAACTTGACTTAGGAGGGTCAAGTGACGAGAGTACATATGCAAGATATTTACATTTCATTTAATTAATTAAAACTTATCTTCATCAAGGCTAAGTTACAACACACCCCAATAGTGGGAAATATTTTACAACAAAACACTAAAGAGATAATTAAGGAAAAAATACTACTTAGGGTAGTCAATTTTGCGGACGTAACCTATAATGATAGATAAAATATTTAACAAGGGTCTTAGAACATGATTCTAATTACTATAAGAAAGTAACATGAATTAAATAGGACACATCTGATGAAATCAGCATTCACACAGAGATATTTATAAAACAAAAAAAACACAATGGATGTGTTATAGACCACATACTTTAGGCTCGTACAACTCTCCTCATCCAATATCAGCCTTTAGTTAGTCATATAATTGTTGACATATGATTAATATATCAACACCCTAAAATTAGAGCATATGAAATTTCACCTCATTAACTTTTTATCTGATAAGAGAAATGAATAATGAAAAAAAATTGAGATCTTATCGATGCACATATATCTAGATGAACGGTGCTTTGATCAGACTCTGGATGGGAGATATATAGAAGATCCTAGCTTAGGTAGACTTAGGATCTTTTAAGAATAAGAGAATATATCCCCAACTATAAAAAATGAGAATATAAGACCGAGGAGGGGTGTAGAGAATTCATTAAGGGTAAATATATCATTTCAACACAAAAATTGGGCCATAATGTTTACCCACATGGTTGGACAAACCATGCACCAATAATATTCCTCACAATACATAATGAGTTAATTCACATGGTTAGGCCGCATGGTTAAGGAAACCATGTGCCAACCATGTGAATCACCTCAACTACAAATTGTAGACATTTTTCACGGGGGTGTAGCCCCTGGAACATAGTTAGGGAAAATTGTACACCCTAATTCACAACAATACCTATCCTCTCACTATTAGTAGAGACAATGCTAGACGGATTTCATGGTTTCTACTAATCGTGTGGAATAGTTATTTTCCACCAGCCATGGTTCTCAGCTCTGGAAAAACCCTAGACACCCCTGAAACCTTTATTACCTCATTCAACATCTGTATTTAGTCCAAAATAAAGAATTACACCAAATTTAAAAGGACACATACATGATATAAAAACTAGGTTCTTAAATTATCACATGTAGATCACAATCAACATTTTATGATGGAGGAATAATCAGATTTCAAGTATCAATTGTGTGTATTCAAGACAAGACATATTCCAAACCTCTAATTACGTTATCTAGTCCTCAAATTACAATTATTATGGCTCAATATTATCTAATATTCCATACTTTCCAAGTTGAAAATTTTAATTCTCATCTCAATGGTGTTTTATACTCAATTTCCCAGATGCACGAACACGATTTTTTTTTCTATATTGGATTTCTACTAGTCAGATAACATAAAGGTAATTGACATGTGTACTGGTGATACCTTCTCTCTAATAGGTGGGAGACCTCTTAGACTAGAACCTTCATATTTCTATATAGGTTCCAGGCTACAAGTGTATGTTGTTTTTTATCTAGGAAACATTTATAGTAGAGAACAATCCAATGTTGATGCTACCCTTACAATAGAATGGTCTTAGAAAGAAGCTATATTTTCAGCACCTCCAAATAGAATGGAATTTGGCCCAAATGATTCTTAGGATTTAAATATATCTTATGGGGACCTCGAAAGAGTTATCATCATTCATTCTTAGATAATAATTAAACTATAAATATTTAGAGTAGAAGATATTATTTTTCTTTAGGTTTGAAGATTAGTCATACCACCTATAGTTAACCCTCCAACTATATCCTAATCCTATCCAACCATCAAGAATCCACCACCCAAACTGCCTTTTAAATTTTACCCCATCGAAAATCCATAGTCTATTGACTAATGTAATTTTTTTAGGTGGTGATTGATTTTATTTTTATATAAGATATAATAATTAATATACTTACTCTTTCTCTATTTGTGGTGTTTTTCAGCGATTGTTTTTAATTAATATTTTAATTCTTTATTTATTTAAATGTATTTTTCATTCACTTTAATTTCTAAATTTATTCCACCTATAATACACATTCATTTCAATCAATATATCTTAACATATCATATATTTAGGTTCTACATTAATTATGTTTTTTCCTCTCCATTACCATTCATTTTAATGTAATAAAAGGTAGAAAATCAGAATAAGGGCGACAATAAAGGATAAACACAATATTATAAAAGTGTTATATATTATATAATATTTTTCAAAACTGATTAATCCTTTCAAAATATCATGTCTACTATTTAATGAATAATTTGATCATCAGGGGAGTTGGACTAATAATTTTGTGCCAATGCATCCTATGTGATTTATCTATTGATAATCTTGAAATCCAATTAATATGTTTCTAATTATTTTTTCTTTATTCTTGATCATTAAGTTTTTATCTTATTTAAGTCATTCTAATTTAATTAATTATTCTATAAGTTTTTCATAAAATTTTCTTCAGTCTAAAAATTATCTAGGTATGGAATTTGGATTTATGGAAAGTTAGCTACATAGGGAAATCATCTAAATAGAGTAATTGGATATTATTATATACTAAATCTATAAAATGGAAACATTAAAATCACATATATCAAATACTCACCTAATTGATAAATGACTATGTTTAGGAAACACAAATGTGAATTTTTTCTACATGAGCACACAACTACAAAATTTGGCTACGTGAATAATTTTCCTATGTGAATAATAGTAACATGGATTAATTCAGCTATGTGAATTCTAATATGTGGAACTTTTCATTATGGTAATCTATAAAAAGATAATTTGTTAGACTAATTTGGTATTAATTACCATTTAATATTTTTAGGTGAAACTTAATGCTGATTTCAATGTAGTAAAATTTTAGACAGACTCTTTATGGAAAATTTGGTTTTCAATGGATGTAATTTACAAGATTTAATAGAGCATTGGTTATTTTATTACCAAGTTATTTTTTCCCTTATAATTTCCTAGAAACAAACAACAAAAGTTTTACCTCAGTCTTTTAATAAGTATCATGTTGATAAATAAACAGTATGAGACAGAAAATAATGTTCATGAAAAAATATAAGTATCAAATAGAACTATTATCTTATCTCTTGAATATTTAGCTATATGTTGGCTGTGTAAAAAAATGAAGCATTATTTTTCTGATTGATATGTGATTAAGAATAATAATAATATTTTTTCAGAATATTATCCTCATGAAATACTTCACCATCATTCTATATATTTCATATTTCTTCTCTTATGAATATTTCAACTTGAATGAGTTCACTTCATCTTGTAAATATCATTATTCATTAAAAATATTGGATATAATCAATCAGTGTACTAATGGATGCTATTTTTTCAAATCTTTATAGGAGACTAGTTCGTGTTTTAACCAAGTACTGACTACTTTAACATATTCATTATGTCCTCTATGAAAAGGACTAGTTATAGTGAAATCACCAAGTTAAAAAGAGTTGAGCATTGGTAGAGTGGACTAGTGTATTTTTGTTCCTCAATCCACTATAAATCTCTTTTTTTTGAATTTTTTTTATTATTACATGTACTTATTATAGATTAATTTGATAATAAATGATCATAAATTTTTATACATTCAAAGAGGATGGTTTTATGCCAAAAAATTCATGAACTTAATTAACCTCCCTCCTAATTCTTTGTGTAGTTGTTATCTAAAAAACATTATTGATCTCCATTATTAGAGGAATACATGGTTAAATTGGAAAAGTATATAATTTATACCTCTATCATGTCTTTCTGGTGGTTTTAGAGGAGTCATGGGTAGATGGGTACCCTAGTATGTGACCTAGTCTAAAGGGTTTCCTGGGTAGGTTAATTGGGTGAATGTGAATCAACGTCGGTGACTTGGATGAATAGGGTTCCCAAGTAGGTAACCATTGAAAATGGGGCATCTTGGTAGGTAACATGAGTGAATGGGGAACCCAATTTTGGGACTTGGGCATTGATATTCTTAGGAATACTTATCATGTGATCAATTCACAAATCATATTGGATCTTATACATCCAATACATGTTGCCTTATTATACCATCATTTAAAGGATATTAGATAGAGTTTTGTTAATGGTATCTATCTATATGTTCACTGCTTCATAATAGTAAGATGAATTTTAAAAAAGGATATTTTAATCATGATACAAACTATTCAATTTAGAAGCAAAAAATTGTTTCCACTATCCATCAATATTTTATTAAGGATAAAAAATCTTTTATTGATTTTATAAATTAATAAATTGATGATAAATTATATTCCAACTTCCTTAATAGAACCTAATTTGTCCCATTTTGAGAAGAATTCAGTGGAAGTAAGAATTAACTAGAACATTTTATCTGTAGTTGGAGGGTATGGACCCATGAAATCTATCCCTAAAATAGAAAACAACAAAGAACATTTGGTAGTGTGTCATACGTCTTGGGTTTGATGGATGAAATTGTAATGTATCTAACAAACAAGGAATTTCATCATGGATTCCATAGAGTATTGCATTATTTATGGATAAATTTATCCAATTGTTTTTATTTGAAAAAATACATTGGTTCATAACTAGTAGAAACTACAAGTGATAACATTTAATTATTTCATGATAGTGAGGGTCTCTACTCCCTCAATTCACTTGGGGAGGGATCTATTAAGGCATAATTTATAGAATTCCTTCTAGGAATATAGGTCATCATAAAAGGTGAATTTTTTTTCTTGAAAATGTATATGCTCATTTATGGAAAGATTCTATGGGAGAATATATTTTTAAGGCACTCAAATATTGGATTCATCCAGAAAATTATGAAATCAATTGATGATGGTAGTGGTTCACCTTGATTTGTGGTATAATTCACATAATTGATTTCCTTCATATCATTTATGATATATGGAAAGACCATCCTATAATATGATATAATAATTACTATCTCATCATGATTTGGATTTTGAAATGTTTTATTTATATTGTTTAGTGAATCCATTTTTTCTATGAATGATGGATTGGATATAGTATTGGCTCTAATGAGGATTTATTCATCATCCCTTACACATAATCAATCAAGGGATTCAACACTTCCTTCTTGATGTCATATTCACAAGTAATTTTCTTGTACATTAACTCTAAATCACATTAAATATTTAATAAGGCCATTATTTTTTGAAGGGATATTTATAATCTTGTAATGAGGTCATAGTATTCTTTATAGTTGGTGAATCCTTCTAATTATAGTAAATAGTAATGAAAAACCACGTTCTAGAGAGTCGAATACATTCCCTAAAACAACCATATTGAGCATCATGTTTTATATTAATATACCTATTGGGATACAAGAGGTTCTATAAAAATGAAATTACCATGATTTGGAGGATTTATAGATGGATAATACCACCTCATTAGGAAATTCCATGTCTAATTTTTCCATATTTAGGATAACGTTCATTTTAAAGAAATCTTCAAATGGTTTCCATTTAATTTCTTTATGAGACACAAAATAGATATAAAAATATTTCAAAATTAATACAAATATTTACTAGTATCCAATAAAAATCAATCGAATGAGTATGTATTTGAGTATATTGACATGATATATGAAGTGAAGTGTGTGGTGTTGTAAATAGTTTTTTAGTTTGTGCAATGTGTAAATCAATGAAAGGGAGTTATTATTTGTATCACGACACCTAGTCTTAACAAATAACATAGTCCTACTAAGATAATAGAGACAATTGTACTTGTTTGTATAAATATTCTATGTAAGGAGGGTTCATAGTGACCATTATAAGGTTTCCATATAATGTATAAGAGGATTTTCTTCTATGGGAAGCATTATGATTAGTGGGTGAAAAAGGTATTTTTTATGATCGTCGAAGGATTTATGAAAACATTCATTCTACTAATAAGTGAACACCTTTTTCATAAAATATTTTTAGGGGAAAGACATACCTTTGATATTATCTATGAATAAAATTATTAAGTGAGACGTTACATGAGTCCTTTTAATTCAATGAGGTTTTGAGGTAGAGGAATATTTAGTATCACTTTTCCTTTTCATGGTTGACTTCAATTCCATGATGGGATACCGAAAATAGAAGGAATTATCCAAATGTTACCCATAAAATCATGTTTTTAGGGGTAATATTAAATATAGGCTGTATAATTGTGTTCAATACAGCCTTATGGTCTTTAATATGATCACAAAATTGTTTAGATTTTACCAACAAATCTTCCATGTAGAACTCTATAGTTTTCCCCAGAAGTCGAAATAAAAATATAATGTCTGAGATGTTGATAATTAAATCCATAATTTTTCATGTAACACCAAATGAATTTAAGTTAAATTTCATTCTAAATAAATTCAATCTTGTTAATAACTTGTGATGTATTCCGCAATAGGTTTAAATGAAACATAATACTCTATTTAAATATTATTATGTAAACATGACCATTATATCCAAACTTTTTTGTCAGGGGTATGAATTGGAATAACTAAATTATTTAAAACATATGATTTACACATTTATAAAATAAATTCATTGGTTATCAACTTATTATAAAAAAATAACCATTTGAAGGAGAAACAAATTTTTTCTTATAAACTTCTTTTTTCAAAAAGGAGGTTTAGTCTCAATTTGCACACATAATTTAAAATTATTATTTTTTTCCAATTTTAGAAAATGTGTTTTAAAAAATTTACATCAAATTTTAAATCAGAATATTGATATTAAATTGTATTGAAATTTTGGTATTTTTTTGGAAAATATTAATTTTTCAATGAATAGTGAAAACACATTTTTTATAAATTTTCAATTATTTTTATTAAATTAATTCTAATTATTATTTTAATTTGATTTAAACCTAAAATTAGTACTATGTGTTTATATTATTTGTTATCAAAAAGTCCATGTGTGTCCTCTCCCCCACTTTATAAATAACACCCCATATCATATCTTTTAAACACTTCCAAAACCAATTATTTCAGATAAAAACAACGAAACTAAATTCCACAATTCACTCACCTCATCTTATAATCCTTTTTTATATAAATCCAACCTACGACGGCCTTTAGTGGAAACCAAAGGAGTTTGTTTAAAAAACCGGTAACATCCTTAAAAGTGGGATTCATTTTATTTATTCATCCACCTCCATAAAATATTATTAAAACATGATGATATAATAAACCTAGTATCTTAGAAATAGTAGGATTTTTCATGTTATGTTAATTATCACGAACCAGATTTGGATGGATTCAAAACCGGCACCCAACCCGATCCGTGGCAAGACCCAAAGGGAATTCCCTATCCCCACTGGTTGGAAGAAGTGCCCGAGTATCATATATGAGTGTTTAGGAACGATTTACCCAAGTTCAAAAACATAAGATAAACGAATACAATAAATAAAGTGAATCAGAAATTTTACCCAAAACAAGCCTTTAATAAAATTCAGAATTGGGAAATAGAGTTTATACAAATCCCAAATATAACAAAAAAGAATAAATCCAAAATGGATGGCCGAAGAACCACCTCATGTCAAGGGGGAATCACCCAAAATCCATCTCCACAATTCCATACCATGACGGACCGCTAGAAACTCGGACCTCCACTTTTAAGAGCTTTTTCCAAACCTCGAAAAAACATTACCAAGTATACTTACATCCAAAGGTGTAAGTAGGGTGTGATCTGAATCCCATAGGATGACACCATAAAAAGATTTCATGGGATAATCATTATAAGGAAAAAATATTGCAATTTTTGTAAACAATAAATGCTAGTAAAAATATTTCAAAAATGAATCTTTAAATAAAATCAGTTTCCATGTGGGCTATTTTAAATAATAAAAACATTAAATAAAATGAAAATATGACTGATGTTTTTTAGACAAACACACCATATGCCGATGATGTGTGTAAAATGTTTAATGAGCACTAGAAACGGTAACACCCATAGGTAGTAGCTCATTGTGGGTCCTAGGAACCTTGAATCTTGATGAATGTAACCATGAAAATATCTATTCTCATGCACAAGATCCACTAGTAGGGATCATAAATAGAACCTAGTGGTTCCAAAACATCAACATCATCATAGTTTAGTTAGTGTTTTCATCTTCAAACATGCAACATGAAATAGGGGCCAACCCCATGGGATAACTAGCTTACTTGTACATGTCCACCCACCAAGATACCTGGGTTTTCCGTTTTGTGCTCAAAAAAGTTCCACAAGCCCTGAAATACCATTCTCATATTCAAATTACATTTCAAAATCACTCACACACAAAACAACAGACATACATACCACATAATGTTTTTCATTCAAATTCATTTTGAAACCATACCTAAACTAAAACAACCCACAATGCATTTCACATCTCTTTCAAACTTCAATAAATACTTTAAACAATTTTATAAAACATTTCCAAGATAGTACACATCAAATAACAGACCTATCACATTAAAACAGACCATTTAAAAAGTAAACTCCTACCAAAACATTTTTCAAACATAGTTTTACCACTTACATAAATAAATAAACCATTTAAAACCTTGATAAAATAATTCAAGGAGAGTAACCATGATTTGCACATAAAATCCTTCTAAAACCCATTTTTTGAAACCAAATGTATTCCAATATAACATAAAAGAATAATTTTAATCCTTATAACCATTTAATAAAACCATTTCATGTGACTTAAAATATCCACAAGTGGTTAAACCTGGAATACACAATAAAAACACCCATTTTTACACAAAATGCTACTTTAAAATTAACTGCTCAACCAATGCTACCAAAAACAATTTTCCCACCACAAAAACCATTTTAGAAACATGATACATAAATAAATAAATCAAGAAAACTCATCAAGAAATTATTACACATGGAATCACCTACCACAAATGTCAAAACACCAAATCCATGTGCGAAAGTTCAACTCCACCACCCCCACACCACAAGGGAGTTAAATAAAACCTAAAACCACAATATTAGACCAATAAACCCCAGATCAAACTCTAGGTTGGATTCCTTACATTCAAGAAATTTGGAACTTCATGAAAATATGGATTAAACCCTAATAAAAAGGATGAAACTCTAAGAAAAAATGAGAAGGAAGGAAGGAATCCCACTTACTTGAGATACGTAAATAAAAGTCCCGAAATACACCTGTAGCTGCATTTCAAAATAGCCAAAAATGAAGGTGAGTTTTCAATAAGGCTGATTAGGTCAAGGGAGAACTAAAATAGAGGGAAAAGATTAAAAAAATGAAGATTTATAAAAAATAAAACATTCTTTTAAAATATGAAATGGGCTCACAGTTTGGACCAAATCATGAAAACAAACCCTTTCCTCTGAAAATACTTGGGAAACCCCATCAAACAAATCAAGAATTGTAATTAAGTGACAAATATCTTTAAAAGAAGTCATGTATGTTACATTTCTTCCACTATAAAATGTTTCACCCTAGAAAATCCATAACAAGGCCAAAAGAAAAAAACCAAACCCAACTAAAAGACCAAAAAGGACTCCTTTGACAAGATTCACTCACCCCCAAAAGGCCAAAAAACCTCCAATAAATCAATCAAGGAAGTAATACTCTCACCAAATAAATCGTATAACACATAATGAAATGATCAAGAACATTCAAACTGAATCCCAAAAAAAAACACCTCAAACACTATCTGAACTGGACTCAAGAAACTTACGTAGAACGAACAACCAAAACGAATGGGGTTACCATAGTCTTACTTCATCAAAACTATTGGGTGCACTCCAGTACCAACATTTACTCAAGGATGAAGTTTGGGGTTAAATAAAACCCAAAGAGGCTACCTATTTCCATAACAATACTAGGGAAAAAACCAAGTTAAAGATATGGGGAGACACAAACAGACTCCTCGTGACAAGGGGGAACTCATTTTTTTCCGAGATAGAATTGGGACACTAACAAGGGTAGGCCCAAAAAGACTCTTAGCATAATGGTTAAAATTTCATTAAAATTATCCAAAAGAAATTACATGAGACTCATAGTGGTTCTCCCACAATAAGAACAAACCATCTTAACCGACGAGCATGAGCCGACAAAAAAAGACCCCAAAATTTAAAGAGTTGGCACGATCGCATGGTTAGTCCACCCAGTTTGGAATACTGTGTGCTAACCATACGAAGAATTTTTTCTAAAGGGGAATCCATACACAGTATCATGGGTAGAGTTTCACGGTCATGCAGAGACCATGTAGTATCTACTGTCATTTATTTCACAGTTTCCTAGGTTGCTTCATGGTTACTACGAACCATGTGCGAACGGTGTTTTTTAATCTTCCTTGCCCATATTTCATCATTTTCTCTAAAAATTAAAAATAACTGCAAGGGAATAACATTAAATCTAGATATAACATAGACATGAGGTCCTCTAATATCTAACACTAATCAAGAACAAGTGGAATAAGATGACGATGATATAGGTTTAAACTATTACCATCTTTTGTACTGAGGATAAGACTTTGACCATAGGTTTTAATGACCCCATGATTTCTCTTGACTACGTGTCAGCTTCACTCTAGGACCTATGGCTAGATCTCAGATGATTGAAGCATCCCAGGCCTCATAGTTAGGGTTTAGAAACCCCCGAACAGAACTTCTTCTTCCATTTCCACAAACAATGACATCATGATCTCAAATTGGCTCAATAAGAGATGATACACTTCAATTTCACATTACCCTAACCCATCATTTTACCAAAACAATGGCTTATAGGATACACACACGTCACCCCTTCTTTCTTTATATGGGAAATAGTAGAAATAAATGACACATAGAAACACCTTCATATAGAATATAGGATTTTATAATTCCCTGAAGGGAGACACGCATCATAAAAAACTAAGACTCTCATAAGATTGCACAACCTTCACCCTTACAGTCAATTGAATACATGACATCTCAAGGCATCACCGAACATGACCATTGCGACTAGTAACAAAACACAAGGATGGTGACCTTATGCTGAGTCCCAAACAACACACTATTCTATCAAATGGCCATAACAGTCACTCCTAGCATGATTTTCCACACTAGGGGCCTAAAATGAACTCTTTCTTCGATGAGACTATTCAAATACCCAAAGTCCCTTTAAGACATAATTCTATAATAAAAACCTTGAACTGTATTCACCTTTGAAAACTCTTAAAACATAAGAAACTAAGGTCTATTTAAACCTCCCACAACCAATTTCCCTCTACAAGGGGATCCACATAACAGAAAAAGAAGAAGGGTAAACTCAATATCCAAAGCTCAAGAAGAAAGTCCTTATGTTGATAAACTAGATGATCATCCAACATTGAATCACCATGGGCCACACATCAGTCATGATTTAACACATTACGGGGGAATACCCTAGACAATAAGAAAACCCAAATACCCAACCAAGAAGGTCATTTGGTTACAAAATACCACAAACCATAACTGAACACATGAGGGGAGCCACTACATTGGCCTCCCAAACATTTTCACAAAAGAGACCATTGACCAACGCTTCATTCCAACTTAATAATGAAACAAAAACTGAAAACATCATTTAAACAAGAGGGGTTCTTAAACTAAAAATATCCTACAATGAAAATCCTGAAACACATAAGCCACACCTCCTAACCACACATTATCAAAACAAAACACATTTCTTCCAAATAATTCTTTAAAAAATAGTGTTGGGGTTCTGTATTTACCAATGGTATCTCATGAGCCTCACACATGTGTTTTTACATGCCACACGATGCACCCACCTCATATACATCCTGAAACTCATCCAATCATTCCATTAACCATCCATATTCCTATATAAACCCATGCATGTGGTCACCCTGGAGAACACCAAAGACCAAAACCAAACCTTTCCTCTTTTCAAAATCAAAACACTTAACCACACTTTCCCTTTCTCAAAACCACAAACTATAAAATCAAAACCCAATTTACATCTTACAAACCAATTTTGAAAATCACCCCATCATTCCATAAAAACTCACTTTCATGCATTTCACAACTGTTTCAAAACATTTCAACACATTTCAAGACACTTCTAATTTTATGAAAAAACTCCATTTCATAAATCTAAATTTAATTAATAAATCAAGTCTTCTCATTTCAAAACAAGGTTCCAAATTTCATAAAAATTTTCAAATTTTTAGTTGTTAGAAAACAATCCTTCTTCAAACCCCACACATAAATTCTAAAAACCTTTATTCCATTCCAAACAGTTTTCAATAGTTTAGAAAATTCTATTTTAAACAAATTTTCAAAACCCACTTTAAAATAATTTATGTTTTAAAAAGTGGTGAAAAAACACCATTTATCATTTCAAAACAATTATAAAAATGCATTTTCACCCTTTTTCAAATGAACTAAATTCCACTTTATTGGAAAAAAATTTCAAAAAAATTTCACATTTCTTAAAACCAAGTCATTTATATTTTAAAACCAAAATTCCAAGATTCCAAAACAAAAATACACAATACAATACGAGAAGATACTAGTGTCGGTTGGTGACTTGGACATATAGTTGGAGGCCATATGTTGGTCACTTCACTATCACATAGAGTGTTCTAGGTCAATATCCAGTGATCCATATGGCTTTCAAGGCCCTGTGAGCTCATTAGGACCACCAACCCAACTCTCTTTTTTAATTTCCTCCAATCATCAACGAACCATGAGAAACAACGAACTCAGATGAAACCTTCCTTCCAAAGAAACTTGAATCTCATCATGAGGTGTGCAAGCCAAGAACCCTACTTATAATAAAAATGTCTAGTCCAAAAAATCCAAGCCCCGAACTATCTCGAATCTCCCCCAAATAATATGACCCAAGAGTATAAACCTCCATCTGACATGATTTTTGTCACGAACTAGATGTAGTCGCCTTCAAAACTAGCACTTGAACTGGTCCTTAGCAAGACCCAAATGGTGTTCCCAATCCCCATGGGTTGGAAAAAGTTCTTAGGTATCATATATGAGTTTTTTGGAACTGTTTACCCAAGATCATAAACATAAGACAACCGAATACAATAAATAAACTGAATCTAAAATTTTACCCCAAACAAGACTATAATAAAATTTAGAATTGAGAAACTGGGTTTATACAGTGCCCAAAGACTAAAAAAATAAGAACGAAAAAATGGAAATCCCAAGAACCCCCTCAAGGAAAGGGTGAATCACCCTTAATCCATCTCCAAAATACCAGACCACGAAGTACCGTTAGAAAACCATACCACCAGTTCTAAGAGCTTTACCCAAACCTGCAACAAACATTACCAAGTACACTTAATCCCAAAGGTGTGTGTAGGGTGTCATCCAAATCCTAGTGGGATTCCACCACAAAAATATTCCATGTAAAAATAATTATTAGACCAAAATCTTTCATGTTTTCTAAACAATAAATTCATGAAAAATATTTAAGAAATGGAACTTTAAATAAAATCAGTTTTCAGGTGGGTTATTTTAAATAATAAACACATTATATAAAATGCACAAGACACTGAATTTGTACATCCAAACACACCATAATCAGATTATTAGTGTAGAATTTCTAATGATCACTAGCAATGGTAACACCCCTAGGCACTAGCTCATTGTGGGTCCCAGGTACCTCATATCTCGGTGAAAGTAACTATACAAATATCCGTTCTCATGAACCTGACCCACTAGTTGGGATCATACTGATAACCTAGTTGTCCCCAAACACCATAATCATCATTGTTTAGTTAATGATGTAATCTTCAAGCTTACTACGTGATATAGGGGCCAAACCCCATAGGATCACTAACATACTAGTACATGTCCACCCACCTTGATACCCAGGTTTTCCCTCTTGTGCTCAAACAAGTTCCACAAGAAATGATATACCATTTTCACATTCAAATAAAATTCGAAAAGACACACAAAAAAACCCACACACATGTTACATAATTATTTTTTTCATTCAAGTTCATTTTGAAACCACACTCACACCAAAATAGCCCACAATGCGTTTCACATCTCTTTCACACTTCAATAAATACTTTAAACAATTTTATAAAACATTGTAAAGATAGTACACATCCCATAACCAACATTTAGATTTAAAATGGACTATTTAAAAATTAAACTCCTACCAAAATAGTTTTCCAAAATATTTTCTCCTCTTACATAAGTCAAGAAACCATTTAAAACCTTCATAAAACAATTCCAAAGAGTGTAACCAATATTTTCACATAAAATACTTCTAAAAACCCTATATTGAAACCAAATTCAAGAAAATATAATATAAAACCAGAATTTTCAGCCCTAAAACCATTTAATAAAACCATTTCATGTACCATAAAATATCCCCAAGTGGTACAACATGAATTGTAAAACCCCAAGATTTCATAGTGTGTTATTTCTTCAAAATAATTCAATAACTTGCACTACACGCAACACTGAGTTCAATCACACCATGACTTACCAAAAAAAATCCATTCAAAACAGGTTATGAATAGTATTAACTAAATTTTAAACTTTATATAATCCTTATAATTTTAGAATCCATATTATGAGTTTCTTAGACATAATGCAAGAACAGATTCATTTTCAGTATTGCACTTTTATCAACTTTTAATAGTGAAACCTTTTTAAATACAATATTTTAAACTTTTTGACTAAATGGGGACATCAAAAAATTTAAAATGAAACATCCCAAGCTTCCACGGTACGCTTTCCTTTGAATAATACAATAGCGTGTGTTGTACGCAACTTCGAGTTCTAACACACCACAACCAATCAAACTAGCCGTTATGAATAGTAATACATACCTTTTAAAATTTTGTAAATTTTATCTCTCAAAATGGACTTCATTTTTGGATTCGGAGTATCGAATTTATCTAAAGGTGAAATTTTGGTACTTTTCGGATAACTTTCATATTTTGATGAATAGTGAAAATTACTAAATTTTAATTAAAAACAACTTTTTTAATCAAAATAATTAATAGTGATAAATTATGAATTTGAGTGGTTTTAAAGTATATTTAGAATATATTTTTACCATTTAATATAATGTTGATCATTGGACATAATTTTACAATTAAACCGAACATAAACAAGTGTCAATCTTTTGATAGTTATTATCTCTTAAAAACACGCTTTTTGTTTTGACAGCGGGAATTAATTTTAAATTAATTTCTGCCACTTCTGTGTTTTGAATTTAGAAAAATGGATTCCATATTTGGAATCATTATTTTCAAATTGTTTAAATAGGTAACTTTTATTTTTAGACATTTTGAATAATTACTGCAGTAAATATTTTATTTACCATGGTTAAGGGTAAATCGGGTAAATAAGGGTTAAAAAATAATATTATAATAATACTAAATTACCCTAAAACGTGTCCTAGACTTATTGGTTGATACATGTTCGACCATAGGCATCTTTGGGTCGATTTTGGGACCCCATCGTGCCACTTGTAGGTGACAGGGACACTTTATTTTAATTTAGTTAAAATGAATACAAAAATGACACAAGCATATATCTTTTAGAAAAAAAATTTTTACATAAGGTTATATATGTTTGATTTTAGATTATAAATATTAATTAGAAAGTTAAAAAGATTTCCTACATAATTATATTTTATTTATAATTTTTAGACATTAAATAATTTAATTTATTTATGACACATTGATGATGAATTAATTACTATAATAGTAAAAAATTAAAATAATTGATATTATAAATACCCAAATAAATATAATATGAAACTTTTAATGAATTAAAATAATTTTCTAGGATAATATGATATATTAGTATTGATTTAATTTACTTTTTTCGAAGTAATCAATCTGTTATGAGTTTCAAAAAAATCAACTATTGAATAGTGTCAAAATTGACATAAAAGAGTTCTTAAAACAAATATTATATTATTAATTGATATTAAATTCCTAAAAATCTAAGGTTCGGCCAAGATACTTATATCATGATAGGTTCATCATTAATGGACCACTTGGGGGTCTCTTGGATGTATATAGTAAGTTTATTAACCATATTATATAAAAATACAAAGAGACATTGTAAAAGTGAAACTAATTAACTTAGAGTTAATACTTAAAGATAAGGTTAATATAAGTACCCAAACCTGTCTAAATTCGATTAAATGAGTTGTTTTCGACCCATCCCCACCTTAAAATTTAAATAATCAACTTTGGAGCCATTAGAAACCGAATATGAATTTATTATGAACTAATATTTCTAGCTTTTCCAAAGGTGCCCCTCACCCCTCTTATAAAAGGGAACTCCTCCTTCTCATTTCTTCACACCTTCAAAACCTTTTGGTTCGGCAGAACTCTGCCCAAATACTCTCCCAACTTCCCTCACTACAACCTAGAGGCCTTAGTTTGATCAGAAAGCCAACCTAAGGAGCCCTTTTGATCAAATCAAAAGAAAGAACCCGAAGAAGAGGTAATGATTTCACCACCCTTTTCCAAGTTCCTTTCTTCTTCCACTTCTTCTTCCTTTGTTATTACCATTATAAAATAATAAATTCAGTATCATATATATACTGTGATGTTATTATAAATATGGTACAACCATATTCAGTATTCTATCCACCCTTTGAATAACATGTCACCATACGTGCGTACGTACGGCTTACCATCTCCACGTCGTGGTGTAATTGTTATTCAATATATTATTATTTGGATGGGTATAATAATGATATGTAACTCATATAAATAATAAATATAACATGTTAATGATTCTGTATATATGATATAACAACCATTTATATATTATTTCAAAAGAATTATATTTTCGCTCGTGCGTACGTACGGACTACCGTCTCCACAAACGCGATGAGATTCATTCTCCATCGTATCCATTCAAGTATAATTATCATTTTATGATTTAAAAATGATGTTTAAGGACTTGATATCATTATGTATATGAATAATATACAACCTATCCATTACAAACATGGCTTACGTAACAAAACATATAAAAGAAAACAAGTAAGTTAACACCTGAAACAACGATAATACTAAGATATTATTATCAAATCAATATTAAAAGATCATATATGATATCATATTAATGTATATGATTATTGTATAATTTAATAAAAATTATTTCAACATTATACAGGAGGTTAACCTACCCCAACCAAGGAAAAGTACATGGTAAGGGGTTTTCATCTCACTCCTTATTCCCGTGAGATTCATGCCATATTGCCACCATTACCTTTTGTGTGGTGTATGTACTGCCCATAATTATATTCTTTGTGTAATACACTCTAATTTATGTGTATTTATATATTCATTGTATGATACCTCTTTCATGGGTTGTATGTTTCATAATTTACCAAATTGGTAAGGGTTATTTCACAATCTCTTCATTATCCGAGGTTGTTTATACGTAATAATCTACTGGGATCTCTTTATCATCCACATCCATGTTTCTTAATAATGTATTTCAAAACATTTTTACTATTTACAAGAATATGGGTTAAAGTCATTTATACCCTTATGTGTTTTGAAAGGAATCTTTCCGTCGTTTTCCAAACAAGGCACTTTTATCCTTTTCGACAAATTTAAGGTAAGAATGTTTTTTTAACTTATACGGCGGGTGCGGCTATTTATCGCCATTATAAAATCGTCAAAGCTTCCCTTACAAGATTATAAGAATATTTTCAAATTGAATGTATTATAATTATGTTACTTTTAAAATGATTAAAAAAATGAGATATTTCTCTAAAATAGTTTTGATTTCATCTATGTCAACATCCTTTGATGGCTGTTAAGATTAATTGAAGTTGATTTATTATGATACAAAACTTCTATATTGTATTGAAGGTTTTGTGATATTTTTGACTGTGGATAAGCTATTATTATGTCACTCATGGTTTTTTTTAAAGTATTTCAATTTCATAAGTTATTTTTAATCCGAATGTTTATGTTATATTTCAACCTTTCATTTAGATGAATGTGTTAGACAAGTATGTTCCGGGTTGGGGACCGGTAAAAGTAAGCCATCCGGTTTGGTCTCCGGTTATTAGAGGAACTCCAGTTTGGTCTCTGGTTATTAGAGGAACTCCGGGTTGGTGTTCGGTTATTAGAGGCACTTCGGGTTGGTGTCCAGTTATTAGAGGCACTCCTGGTTGGGTTCCGGTTACAAATAGCCCCAAAGTCTTGGGATGAGGCCTTGACAAAGAAATTAAAGTTTAAAATTATGCATTCCAACATTATGAAAGTGGTTATTGATATTGCATGTGATTATTCGATTAGTAGAATATCCATGTGAACAAGTAAATGGAATTATGTCATTTTACTTTTGCCATACTAAGTTGAAGTTCAAGTTTAAAAGGCTTTTGTTTTAGTAATGCATTGCCTTAAATATTTATGCTTAATTTTGAATGTTCTGCTATATTGTTATCCTTACTGGGCATTTGAGCTCACCCCTTTTCTATGTTTTATTTTTCCCAGGATGTGAAGAAGTAAGTTATGAATGACCTGTAGGGATATTATGAGGGGATAATAGTGTGGACTATGGAGACATTATGTTGTCGTAGTAGTTTTTCACTTTATGATGTAATGTAAAACTTATGAATATATCTAGTGTTTCCAAGGCTACTAAACCAATCGGTCTTTCGAGATTTGATCTTTCTTGTGATCATGACAATGTTATGTAATAATGCACCGACTCTGGGTATGTAGGGTCGGGGCGTTACAGTTGGTATCAGAGGAAGTTTAGTAAAAACCTTGGAAGCTAGATTTAGATAAACTCTGATTAGAGCACATAGATTTAAGATGAATTTTGAGGATTAGTATAGAAGAACATCCTAGAATTTTGGTATTGTAGAGATTTTGTGAGTTTTCCGAGCAATACATCCCTGTCTGGATACGAGCAGGTAGAGGCGGCTCTGGCACAGATGTACCTAGGGGTAAAACCCGAAAACACCGCTTTGAGCTAGACTCGAACGGGAACTGGTGCACGACAACGGGACTTGCTGCACTCTTGGATACGACACTCCCGGGGGATATGCTTAGGATAACTCTCATTTTCTTTACAAATCATTATGAAGGGTTTATGAGTATATACTTCCTCAAAGGAGACATTTTTATGATTATGGATTATATCCATAAACTATTTAATTTATGTTATGTGTTTTACAAGTTTGGGATTAGGTATTGTTATTCATAAACTAATCTAATGTATGCCATTGTTTAGAAATGGCACTTAGTAGAAGGAATGAGAACTCTAGAAATGCACATGATACAAAGAGAAAGAAAGATCATATATTTTATGGTCTTAAGCCAGAATTTACAAGAGAAATAGTCTCGCATGTATTATCATCATATGAAGAAATAATATCATGTGTTGATAAGATAAGTAAAGAGTTTACTGAGTCCTATGGATTTGAAGGGAAGCAAGAGAAGAAAATGATGGAAGAGAGAAAGATGGATAAAGGGAAGAGGGAAAAGAAGAATTTTCCTATATGTGATAACTGTGGAAAGAAACACCCTGGAACTTGCCTGAAAGGAATGGGAGTTTGTTATAAGTGTGGAGGAAAAGGGCACAAAGTACGTGACTGCAAGGGTAAGAAAATGGTTTCAAATGTACAATGCTTCATTTGCATGGAGTTTGGACACTACGTGAACCTATGTCCCAATCATCAGACTATGCCGCAAATGATGCTATTGGATAATAATCCTGTTATGATACTACCACAGATTTAGAGTAATGATTAGAGTTCTTATGTTGATTATGTCAATTGAGTGTTGTATCAACAATGTACTTGTTATAATAATTATGGAGTATACAAGGATTGTACTACAGTACTATTTCATTAAGGACATGAGATTGTGTGGAACAAAGAAAAGTGACTCAATAGCAGGATAATTTTTTGGAAAATATATGGTTGAGAGAATGATAAACCATAATATAGTTCTGAAACCGAGGTAGTGATTTTGGAATAATACATGATTGTTTTGGATAAATTATATTGAATATTCTTGACTACCTTGGAACTGATTAATGATTTGTATATTCCATCATTATTTGGGATTAAAACATTTTTGGATTGATGAAGTATATCCAGCATTCTATATGGAATAAGGGAGCATGAATGTAATCAATAAGGAATATGGTAATTCAGGATGTTTCAGTGTATTAAAAGAATACATGATGAAGGTATTCATATGCTATTACTGGGTAAAAAGGATCTACATTATGTTTACCTTCCTTATAAATATTGGACTGTGAGTTTGGACAGAAGTATTTTGGATAGTTCTAGTTTGGATTATTTTGGATTGCCATAAAAGGACAACCCGCAGGTCGGGTGGCAACCCGTCGTGTCCGGCAAGGCTGTGAGACTTGAACCCGCAAACGAAGGGCGACAAGGGTGTATCACCTACCACTGGCCCACGAGATTTCCTGGATTAAATAATGTAGTTTTTTTTAAAAGATCTGGAAGATGAATTATAAATTCATTTATTTTGGAACCCTGTACGAATAGTATAAATAGAAAAAAAATTACGTTCTATTATCTTTTAGAGTGAAAGATGAGTTTGTGTTAAAAATTTATTAATGGATAAAACTCTAATTATAAAGTAAGTATATCTCTTTATGATCTTAGCCAATCACATAAATAAATTCCTCAACATTAATAAAAGGAACTTAGAACAAAAATGTTGTCCTAGATGGTACCTTAAATCATCACTAATTTATGGCTTTGGGATTGTTGGCCTTTTCATAGCCATGTTCTCTACCACTCTCCATCAGATAATTGATGGTTATATTTCTCTCCCATATCCATATTTTCCTACATGGAACCCTAGTATGTGTTATTTTCGGTAATCTTCATAATTTCCACTCTTTATTTTAAATAGAAGCATCATTAATTCATTTTTCGATGTGGGATTTCAACTAAGATATTTTGAAACGTCAAAAATGTGTTATCCCAATACCCTATGTTTTGTTGAACCGATGGTATTTCAAATCATCATAGATTGATGAGTTTAAGGACCTCAATTTTATACTTGTTTGTGATTGATGACCTCAATCACTACCTATAAATATTTACGTTTTTCCTCCAATTATATGTCTCTAATTGCCACCAATGTTCTCCTAATAGAGATCATAATTTGGTGGTGACCCTTTCATTTCTATTTTCCTCATATTAAGACTAAATTTTAGCAACCCAATTTCCGATGTGGGTTTTACCACAAATATATTTTCTATTTTAAACCTTTTATTTTAGAAGAACAATTTCAAATTGCGAGGACACAATTTATTGAAGGAGGGGAGAATGTAACACCCCAAGATTTCATAGTGTGTTATTTCTTCAAAATAATTCAATAACTTGCACTACACGCAACACCGAGTTCAATCACACCATGACTTACCAAAAAAAAATCCATTAAAAATAGGTTAAGAATAGTATTAACTAAATTTTAAACTTTATATAATCCTTATAATTTTAGAATCCATATTATGAGTTTCTTAGACATAATACAAGAACATATTCATTTTCAGTATTGCACTTTTATCAACTTTTAATAGTGAAACCTTTTTAAATACAATATTTTTAAATTTTTGACTAAATGGGGACATCAAAAAATTTAAAATGAAACATCCCAAGCTTCCACAGTACGCTTTCCTTTGAATAATACAATAGCGTGTGTTGTACGCAACTTCGAGTTCTAACACACCACAACCAATCAAACTAGCCGTTATGAATAGTAATACCCACCTTTTAAAATTTTATAAATTTTATCTCTCAAAATGGACTTCATTTTTGGATTCGGAGTATCAAATTTATCGTAAGGTGAAATTTTGGTACTTTTCGGATAACTTTCATTTTTTGATGAATAGTGAAAATTACTAAATTTTAATTAAAAACAACTTTTTTAATCAAAATAATTAATAGTGATAAATTATGAATTTGAGTGGTTCTAAAGTATATTTATAATATATTTTTACCATTTAATATAATGTTGGTCATTGGACATAATTTTACAATTAAACCAAACATAAACAAGTGTCAATCTTTTGATAGTTATTATCTCTTAAAAACACGCTTTTTGTTTTGACAGCGAGAATTAATTTTAAATTAATTTCTTCCACTTCTATGTTTTGAATTTAGAAAAATTTATTCCATATTTTTAATCAGGATGTTCAAATCGTGTAAATAGGTAACTTTTATTTTTAGACATTTTGAATAATTACTGCAGTAAATATTTTATTTACCATGGTTACGGGTAAATCCGGTAAATAAGGGTTAAAAAAATAATATTATAATAATACTAAATTACCCTAAAACGCGTCATAGACTTATTGGTTGATAAATGTTCGACCATAGGCATCTTTGGGTCGATTTTGGGACCCCATGGTGCCACTTGTAGGTGATAGGGACACTTTATTTTAATTAAGTTAAAATGAATACAAAAATGACACAAGCATATATCTTTTAGAAAAACAATTTTTATATAGGGTTATATATGTTGGAATTTAGATTATAAATATTAATTATAAAGTAAAAAGGATTTCCTACATAATTATAATTTATTTATAATTTTTAGACGTTAAATAATTTAATTTATTTATGACACAATGATGATGAATTAATTACTCTAATAGTAAAAAATTAAAATAGTTGATATTATAAATACCCAAATAAATATAATATTAAACTTTTAATGAAATAAAATAATTTTCTAGGATAATATGATATATTATTATTGATTTAATTGACTTTTTTTGAAGTAATAAATCTTTTATGAGTTTCACAAAAATTAACTATTGAATAGTGTCAAAATTGACATAAAAGAGTTCTTAAAACAAATATTATATTATTAATTGATATTAAATTCCTAAAAATCTAAGGTTCGTCCAAGAGACTTATATCATGATAGTGTCATCATTAATGGACCACTTGGGGGTCTCTTGGATGTATATAGTAAGTTTATTAACCATATTATATAAAAATACAAAGAGACATTGTAAAAGTGAAACTAATTAACTTAGAGTTAATACTTAAAGATAAGGTTAATATAACTACCCAAACCTGTCTAAATTATATTGGTTGAGTTGTTTTCGACCCATACCCACCTTAAAATTTAAATAATAAACTTTGGAGCCATTATAAACTGAATATGAATTTATTATAAACTAATATTTCTATCTTTTCCAAAGGTGCCCCTCACCCCTCTTATAAAAGGGAACTCCTCCTTCTCATTTCTTCACACCTTAAAAACCTTTTGGTTCGGCAAAACTCTGAAAAAATACTCTCCCAACTTCCCTCACTATAACCTAGAGGCATTATTTTGATCATAAAGCCAACCTAAGGAGCCCTTTTGATCAAATCAAAAGGAAGAACCCGAAGAAGAGGTAATGATTTCACCACCCTTTTCCAAGTTCCTTTCTTCTTCCACTTCTTCTTCCTTTGTTATTACCATTATAAAATAATAACTCCAGTATCATATATATACTGTGATGTTATTATAAATATGGTACAACCATATTCAGTATTCTATCCACCCTTTGAATAACATGTCACCATACGTGCGTACGTAAGGCTTACCGTCTCCACGTCGTGGTGTAATTATTATTCAATATATTATTATTTTGATGGGTATAATAATGATATGTAACTCATGTAAATAATAAATATAACATGTTAATGATTCTGTATATATGATATAAAAACCATTTATATATTATTTCAAAAGAATGATATTGTCGCTCGTGCGTACGTACGGACTACCGTCTCCACGAACGCGATGAGATTCATTCTCCATCGTATCCATTCAAGTATAATTATCATTTGATGATTTAAAAATGATGTTTAACGACTTGATATCATTATGGATATGAATAATATACATCCTATCCATTACAAACATGGCTTAAGTAACAAAACATATAAAAGAAAACAAGTAAGTTAACACCCGAAACAACGATAATACTAAGATATTATTATCAAATCAATATTAAAAGATCATATCTGATATCATATTAATGTATATGATTCTTGTATAATTTAATAACAATTATTTCACCATTATACAGGAGGTTAACCTACCCCAACCAAGGAAAACTACAAGGTAAGGTGTTTTCATCTCACTCCTTATTCTCGTGAGATTCATGCCATATTGCCACCATTACCTTTTGTGTGGTGTATGTACTGACCATAATTATATTCTTTGTGTAATACACTATAATTTATGTGTATTTACATATTCATTGTATGATATCTCTTTCATGGGTTGTATGTTTCATAAGTTACCAAATTGGTAAGGGTTATTTCACAATCTCTTCATTATCCGAGGTTGTTTATACGTAATAATCTACTGGGATCTCTTTATCATCCACATCCATGTTTCTTAATAATGTATTTCAAAACATTTTTACTATTTACAAGAATATGGGTTAAAGTCATTTATACCCTTATGTGTTTCGAAAGGAATATTTCCGTCGTTTTCCAAACAAGGCACTTTTAACCTTTTCGACAAATTTAAGGTAAGAATGTTTTTTTAACTTATACGGTGGGTGCGGCTATTTACCGTCGTTATAAAATCGTCAAAGCTTCCCTTACAAGTTTATAAGAATATTTTCAAATTGAATGTATTATAATTATGTTACTTTTAAAATGATTTCAAAAAAAGAGATATTTCTCTAAAATAGTTTTGATTTCATCTATGTCAACATCCTTTGATGGCTGTTAAGCTTAATTGAAGTTGATTTATTATGATACAAAACTTCTATATTGTATTGAAGGTTTTGTGATATTTTTGACTGTGGATAAGCTATTATTATGTCACTCATGGTTTTTTTTAAAGTATTGACATTTCATAAGTTATTTTTAATCCTAATGTTTATGTTATATTTCAACCTTTCATTTAGAGGAATGTGTTAGACAAGTATGTTCCGGGTTGGGAACCGGTAAAAGTAAGCCCTCCGGTTTGGTCTCCGGTTATTAGAGGAACTCCGGTTTGGTCTCCGGTTATTATAGGAACTCCGAGTTGGTGTCCGGTTATTAGAGGCACTCCGGGTTGGTGTCCGGTTATTAGAGGCACTCCGGGTTGGGTTCCGGTTACAGATAGCCCCAAGGTCTTGGGATGAGGCCTTGACAAAGAAATTAAAGTTTAGCATTATGCATTCCAACATTATAAAAGTGGTTATTGATATTTCATGTGATTATTCAATTATTAGAATATCCATGTGAACAAGTAAATGGCATTATTTCATTTTACTTTTGCCATACTATGTTGAAGTTCAAGTTTAGAAGGCTTTTGTTTTAGTAATGCATTGCCTTAAATATTTATGCTTATTTTTGAATGTTCCGCTATATTGTTATCCTTACTGGGCATTTGATCTCACCCCTTTTCTATGTTTTATTTTTCCCAGGATGTGAATAAGTAAGTTATGAATGGCCTGTAGGGATATTATGAGGGGATAATAGTGTGGACTATGGAGACATTATGTTGTTGTAGTAGTTTGTCACTTTATGATGTAATGTAAAACTTATGAATATATCTAGTGTTTCCAAGGCTACTAAACCAATCGGTCTTTCGATATTTGATGTTTCTTGTGATCATGCCAATGTTATGTAATAATGCACCGACTCTGGGTAACTAGGGTCGGGGCGTTAAAGGAATACACAAGACAAACACAAAGTTTTACACAAAATGCTACATTAAAATTAACCGCTCAACCAATGATACAAAATAGATTTTTGGATCCACACACAACATATTAGGAACATGGTGAAAAAATAAGTCAATCCATAAAACTCATCAAAAAATGCATACACAAGGAATCACATATCACAATTGTCAAAACACCACATCCTTGCGCGCAAGTTCACCAGCACCACCGCCACATGATAAGGGAGTTAAATAAAACCTAAAACCACAAGAATATACAAATAAACCCAATATAAAACCCTAGATTTGATTAAATACTTTCTAGAAATTAAGAACTTCATGAAAATATGGATGAAACCCTATGAAAATGGAAGAAACCCTAAGAAAATGGGAGAAGGAAGGAAGGAAACCCACTTACATGAGATATCTTGAATAAAACGCCCCAAATACAACAGTAGATGAATTTCCAAAAAACCATAAATGAATTAGAGTTTCATATAAGGCTTATTATGTCATGTGAGAACTGAGATAGAGGGAAAATACTAAAAAATGAAGTAGTTATAATAAAATATCATTTAAAAAAAACATGAAATGGGCTCACAGTTTGGCCCAAATCATGAAAACATACCCTTTCCTCCAATACAACGTAGGAACCCCGCCAAAAAAATCAATAATAGTTACTATATGAAAAAATTACTTTAAAATATGTCATTTTTGTGACATTAATGACCTACATTAATCTCATACTCCATCAAATGGGAATGAAACTGTTGATCTTGTGTATGGTTGACTACCATATTGCGAACTGATGGAATTTGTTTTCTGTAAATACATCTCATGATTGGATATAAAGATTAATATAATTTTTATATATTATATTTATGATATATTTATACTTATGGAATTTTTATTTCATATATAAATTCTTATTTTCCATTCTGTAGAGAATATTGTTACATCGCTCGTGTGTACATCAGACTACCATCTCATGAAGCGAAATAATTCTCTTTTATTACAGCATCACATGAATAGTTTTTTTAAGGGTATTTAAGGATATAATATGATATTTATTATATAATTATTATATTTTAAGGATAAAATAACACTTAAATTTTTTCTATTAGGATCATCAAAAAATATAAACATCGTTCATGTGTACGTATGGCCTACCATCTCCATGAATGTAATGTAGTTCATTTTTCATAACCGTATTTCATGGATGGTTTAAAATGAAATATATATGTATAAAAATGAAACTTAATTTATTTTTACCACTATTTAGAAGATTAATTAATAATCTCTTTCAACTTATTCAGTTTATCAAAGTGATTTTGTACATATGATTTGTTTATCATTAAAATGTCTCACATTAATTAAATTGGATAAGTACTTTAATAAGATATGGTAATGAATAAAAAAGAAATAATTATCATGACCCTTACCTCAAGGCTTGTGCCGTGACTACCCCAAGCCTGCTTTCCCTAGGCCATGGGTTGGCGACTAGCATCAGAAAGGCATATCCCTAGAAGTGGGATGGAATTTCCTTTAAACCTGCAAACACACAGACCTAGAACATGACAAGATGAAAACAAAATAGTAAAACAATAGTAGTAAAAGTGTGTAATGAATGTAAAGGGGTCAAGATAGAAGCCCAACTGAAAAGATACAACTATAATAGAAAAAAACTGCTGGGATCATCCACCTAGGATCGTACCTGAAGGGTAGGTACAACTCGTCTCTGTAGATCTCCACATCAACTAGTCACCTCTATATACCACTTGGTCCTGGCTCCCTAAAGTCTCAGACAAAATACTTTTCATCTGGATAATACACAACAAGGTGCGGGTGAATCCAGTGTAGGGGTGGGTATATATATACACTGTATGGACCCCAAGACCCCTGAAGGTCTATCAGAATTCCATAAAAGAAAAACCATAAGACATGATCTCAATCACAAATCACAAATAAAAAGACTCAGCTAAAACATGGTAAACAACTTAGATATTGGGAATAAATATGATTAGTCTTATGCAACAACATTTTCTTATATTAGGATGTTTCCACAACTGAACCATGAAGAATTTTTTCCATTGTCGATCCACATAGGGTCATATGTAGTTGATCCACGACGGTCCACTCTAAGGCTCGTCCTCATCTATTATCACACTACTGATACACACAGGTTTTCTAGGATGATGATCCACACAGGGTTGTTATGATGCTGATCCACAGAGAGTCTCTATGATACTGATCCACACAGGATCTCTATTATGTTGATCCACAGAAGGTCACTATGATTCTGATCTACATAGTGTCTCTGTGATGCTGATCCACACATGGACACTATGATGCTGATCCACACAGGGCCACTATGATGATGATCCACATAGGGTCTCTCTTCAATTGACAACCAGCCACAGGATTCCCCGCACCCAGTGTGCTTGAGTTCTGTAGGATCGGCTCCTCAAGATATCATTCATGCCTCAACTACCATGAAGTTCTAAAAAGGAGAAACCCAATATACTTCCATGTCACAAGGGTTCCATTGTGATAGACAGCGTGCCAATCAAACGCCCGATCTTCGAGTTATAAGCATTTTTGTACTGAGGGCCCATTTGGATTCGGGTTTGATCAAACCCAGCCATACTCTAACTTTATCCAAAAATCAGGTGGAGTATCTCAAAAGGACTGTCTCCTTCCAAGGATTCCAGCACCATAGACATTTTTTCAAAAGGACGTCTGATTTGTGAGATATGGATTTTTAAGCGTATCTCGGCTGAAAAGTGTTGGGGTCCAGTATGACCTGGTCAGACCGACCCGACCCGCGCCTGAAATATGTTTCCCCACCCCACCTGAGCCAGCCTAACCCAGTTTGGGTCAAACTCAGGTTCGACCCGACATGGACCACACCGGCTGGGCCGACCCAAGTGGGCTGGGGCACGGGCTCGACCCACTGGGCAACGGACTGGCCCGACACGTCATGGCTGGGCACAGACCGCAGAGTGACCCAACCCGGTGGTTAGCTTGGTCTGCTAGCTGGGTGGCCACCCACCTTCCTGAATAAAAAATCCATACGAATTCTTCAACCAGTGGAACCACGTGGCACCACCCCCTTGTCTGCAGGACCCGCGGGTGCCCCTCCACCGGGACTTCAGTGTCACGACCTCCATCCGTGGCGCGTGACGGCACACCACCCTACTACCACTACGGTCAGCTGATGTCGGTGCCCCGTCATTCCACCATGGAACCTTTGAGCACCACCTCTCCTCTATGGCCGACGGGGCTTCCACGGGCAACCAGGTGAGCTCTGGTGGTCCATTTCCCTTACGAATGTGCCTACGAGCCTCCCGGGTTACTTTCATCACTGTGTGGCTCCTAGATTGAAATTTCTATCAATTTCTGACTTCACCCATGAATAACGTGACAAATAAAAATGTAGTAGAGGTCCTGGGCCTTATTTGGTTGACCTGCTCCCTCTGCGTTAGCAATTAAACAATAGTGTGGTAATCAAAAAATCAAAAGATAAATTAAAACCCCATTCAAAGGTTCTTGCATTATCCACCCGTAGTTTCATATGAATCGTAGATTAACTCATTTTTGGTTAATCTATGTTCATCAGGTGTTTCAATAATGATATATTTAATCAAAACAACTTGAATTTAAACAAAACCCCTACCTCTAGTTTATTGGAAGGTGTTGCGGAAGAGTAAGGAGTGTCTACGTCTGAAGGTGTTTGTCAGCATTCATCGTCTCCTGTCGTTTCCCCCAATGACTATCACTCAATCATGTTCTTTGATAGTGTGGAAAGTAATTGGTGTTTCATTAGATCATCCCCTCGTAGCTCTCCTAAAACCCAATCCTGAGCTTAGAATAAATAGAGGAAAAGGTAGGTTCAATGCATTATAAAATTAATGAGGTTAATTAATGAGTTTAATTAATGAACCTATTTTTTTAACAAATGGTGCAGTTATAGACCTATTATAAATTCCCAATGGTGTGGTTACAAAACATAAGGGTCAATGCATTAATGTTTTGACATTGCAATGCATTCCCACCATCGTTTGTCCAATGGTTGCAAAAAGAAAAATAAAATTACCTTTAGTTTTTTTGTAAAGTCCAAAAATTTTCTTTTTCATATGACCCTTGCCGGTCTAAGTTAAGCTTCCCTTAAGTTAATCATGTTTGTAAGAACCCGGTTATTATTTTTTGAGGTACAGGCTTATTATTTTTTCTTTTCCTTAAGTGTTTTTGAGAAAATATGGAAAATGGGAAAAAATCCTGAATTTTGGAACTACACGCCGTGTACTTTTCCACACATCGTGTACTTTTGGCCATGTGGGATGGGTACACGGGGCATGTAGCCATGTCGGTGACGAAGGGTGTAGGAACCGACTACACACCATGTAGTGGTCCTTTACATGTCGTGTAGTCAGTTGGCAAGCCAAAATAGTAAGGCGGTGGAGCAGCCGCCAGTTGGGCGACAGTACGCACCGTGTAGTCGGGAGTACAAGTCGTGTACGCATGTCGACGGATGAACAATGTGGTGGTGCCGCCATAGGAACAGTTAAATGAAGGAAGTACATGCCATGTACTTGGAATTACACACAGTGTACTTTGTTTTTTTTGCATAAAATGGGTAGCAGCCTCCCCTGTTCATAAGGAAGTCTTAGAACGGGAAGAAAGAGCAGGAGGGGATGACCGGAGCTTCAGAGAATCTTCGAGCGCACGTTCGGAATCCGTTTTTGCCTCGGATGATATCGTTGGAACCACGTGGGTATGCCCTCCCTTCTCCTAGCGTGTTTCTTATCAATTATTTTCCTATCGAGAGTTATTTGAGGTTGAATTAAAGTTTTCTTACCTCATATCTACGCCGTTCTTGTGCGTTTTGGGGATCGACGTTCGTAAATAGTTCTCGTTGGCATATAAGGTAGGTGTCTTGGTTTTTGTTTTCCAACTACCATGTGTTTTGTGCATTTTCGTGCCACGAACCCATGTTTGGGTGTCGTGTGGCTATGGACATAGCTATTTTAAATACCTAGATTTGAATAAGTGATTAAATGTGATATTAAAATTCTTGTTGGGATCATTGCTTGGATCCGGAACCACCCCGGGGGTGTGTTCCACTGTTTAGCCGTTTGGCCAGGATACCTGAGGGTATGCCTTGAATGTATTAATTGTATAATTTCCTCAAGAGGAATTTCTTGTTTACGGCATATTTACATGTTGGGAATGGCCCGATTATCTATTTGGCCTGAGGGAATTGTTGAGATTAGCCTGTGGGCACATCACTATTTAGCCTGAGGGAATTAGTTATTTCGGCCTGAGGGAAACTTCTTCCGTACCGGTGGGTAGCAGATTTTGTGCCTGTGGGTGAAACTACCTACGCCTGAGGGCAAAATCCATTATTCCTGAGGGAATATTCTTGTGTTGGATACTCTTTACCCGAGGGTAGGGGTTTACGTGTCTGAGGACATTAGTTTTTTACTTAGAATATTCATTGTGGTGATATTTTAAATTAAATGATTAAAAGGATATTAAAATTTCAATATAATTGGTTAAGTTAGTTACTTTTGGTACTCCCTACTTTTATTGCATTTTACTACTGCACCCTGTTGTTGCATGTTTTACACGCAGTTGGGCACGGGCCTTTGGTGGGCGCCTACTGAGATATATTTTTCTCACACCCTGTTTGGGTCAGGATTTTCATCCCAAACAGATTACGTTGCTGCAGGTGTGGATAGGGGCAAGAGTCCTTACACAGGTACTTGACTGTTTTTGAGAAGTAGGAGGGCATGGGCCGAGCCTAGGCTCGCGATGCCACTACCAGCTATTTTGTTTAGTTTTGTTGTACTCTATATTTTCTTGTATTGTATTGATGTATAACATGTTCTGGCTGTTTTATAGAATAGTGACATGCTGCATCTTCTCATATATATATGAATGCTGGTTCCCTTGTTATCAGTTATACCTTTCAGTTAAATATGAATGGTTATTGCTTCTGCTTTTGTTGTATGTTTAATTTCGTATTCCACTGGGCTACACTTTGAAAAATGAAGCATAGTTTCCACACTATCAGACCTGGGCCCTCACTACTAGTCGGCAGCCTCTGGAATTTGGGGAAATGCGCTTCAGGTCTTGTGGCAAACCGGGTTCGGGGCACCCGTTGAGTGGCACCCGGAACTGGGACATTACAAAGTGGTATCAAAGGGTGTTCTTTTTTTGACTTACTATTTGGAGTCGTAGTTAGGGATAGGATGAACGGTAGTTTGTAATAAATTTTTCCTGGGTCTAGCTAACCCGTGTACATGGAAAAGCCAGTCTACCTCATATATTTTCAATTATACTAATTTTGAAATTTTACAGTTGATATGTTTTCACCATTTGGTGACACACTTGAAATTGTGCTGTTATATTTTATCTATGGGTTCTATTGAGTTTCAACCCAATGAGAAGAGGGTATGCCCTCTCATGCATCATATAGGCACATGCTAGATACCACATGCCATGCATAGTTTCCATGCCATGTAGGTTCATTAGAAATTGCATGTTTTTGTGATAGTTGTTATGCTAAGAAAGCATGTTGTTGTGATAGCTTCTTGATAAAATACCTGCTGTGTGATAGGGTAATTTTATTTGAGACTGTTTATATAATTAATGCCAAACTTTGGTCTCTGTGGAGTATGGGCCCTCATTGACCGGAATTTAGTGTAGCATTGACTGGTTATTTCGTTATAACACAGATAAGATGTCAAACTTCGGTTCGTGGGGAGTATGGGCCCCCATGGGTCAGAATTTGACACTTAGGTGTTGGTTTCCGTATTTTTATGGGTTCCCAAAAAGTTTCTAAGGCATACTATTCGAAAACCCAGTATACACGTCGTGTAGTACTTTATACATGTCGTGTATGCTCTTTTGTTCAGGAAGAAAAAAAGAAAACTTTTTACGTACATGTCCTATAATCTGAGTACAAGCCGTGTAATCTGAGTACACTCAGTATAGTATCTTCTCGTGTCACAAACCGTGTGGGCGGCGACACGGGGTAGGAAGAGGCTTGGGTAAAACACGCCGTGTGCCGAATGTACAAACCGTGTAGTGTCGACCTGGAGTCCGGTCGTGTAACTAACAACACAGGTCGGAGAACTCCTTTACAGAACACGCTGTGTCAATAATGAACATGTCGTGTAGTGTGACATGGGGACTCGGCCATGTAACTAACAACACAGGCCGGTTTCACCACTCCTTGAACACGCCGTGTACCTGAGGGACACGCCGTGTAGTCTTGTCCGAGGGAAGACCGTGTGGACTAAGCCGGGTGGTGGGGAAATAGGGTGGTGTACACGCCGTGTGCGGGTATAACAAGTCGTTTAGTTGCAAGCCGAGTAGTCGGCCGTGTCACAAATGACACGGGCAGTTGGGAAATAACACCATACACACCGTGTAGATATTATACACCCCATGTAGTTTTGTTCAACGGGAGTCATGTGTCTTAGCCATGTAGAAGGACCTGGGCAGGGGAAGGGAAATCAAGTACATGCCATATAGTCTTGTTTTTCAAGTCTTGAAATTCCTTCTTCCTCTTATTCCCTTTATGGTTCCTTCTCTTTCAGTCTTGATAAATATTGAATCTAAGGCGTGCTTTTGACCTTATAGTGTCAATCCACCTAGACTACCATGCGTTGTTCGCTAGGAGAGCGGCAACGACTATACTCCAGAGATGGTGGGCCATGGGCTACCAGTGGATCCTCCAATAGAGCCAGATGTGGCACCAACTGTTATACCAGACACAGGCACAGAGGCGTAGTTCCATGAAGGCTTTATGCAGTTCATGCAGACCTTTCAGGGAGCACCGCATGCTGCCAAATCTATGGCTGAGCTGACGCGTATATTCCAGCAGCAGCATCCACCTACGTTTTCAGGGGATGGCGGACCAGAGGCTGTGGAGTCTTGGTTGGGGTCGATGAAGACTATTTTCGAGCATCTTGAGATGCCTCCAGGGAGGAGGGTCAAGCTCGCGACTTACATGCTACGTGATTCCCCCAAGAGGTGGTGGGATGTTACCACCCAGTCAGAGAATCACAGGGACATGGTGTGGGAAGACTTTCAGGCAGTCTTCTATGACTTCTTCTTTCCAGAGATGCTGAGGGCAGATAGAGCTCGAGATTTCATTAATCTGCAGTATGTCACTATGTCGGTGATGGACTATTCTGCTCGTTTCACTGAGCTTCAGCATTTTTCACCCTTGCTAGTGGTTGTTGAGACGTTGAGAGCCAGAAATTTTGAGGATGGTCTTCGTTATGACATCCGAGCGCTGGTGAATGTTTTCAGGTTTCCTTCAGTACACACTATTGTGAACCAGGCACTGATTGCTGAGAGGAACCTACGGTAATCGAGTGGTGTAGTCCAGGGCGGTTTAGCACCAGTTACTGAAACTATTTCTGTTGGAAAGAGGAAGAGACAGATGGAATTCTCTCAGGGCGAGTACCAGTCATAAGAATGCTTCCGGTGGCCAGGTCATGTGCTACCAGTGTGGTAGAGAGGGGAACAGGAGACCATAGTGTTCATGAGACCCATTGGAGTACCGATCTTGTGGAAATATGGTTCATCTGTAGTGCTTTTGCAGGGCATTTCCACCAATGGCTAGTGAGAGGGGTTCTGTGCAAACTCCGCGTGTGGGAGCAGGACCAGTGGCTTCTTACCCTTCGGGGAAATGGAATATGTCAGGGCATGCTGGCAGAGATGGTGGTCGTGACCATGGTAGCCAAACACCAGGATCTCAGAGGCAGCAGGGTGAGACAACTCAGGGTATCCAGGCTGTTTCGCAGGGACGCAGCATTGGGTATGCTATGCAGTGCACCAGACCCAGCAGGAGAAGTATCCTGGACCTTCTATAGTCAAAGGTACTATTATAGTAGTTTCTGTTTTATCTTAAGTACTTTTTGATATGGGTGCTACACATAGTTTCATATCTGTACCCGTTGTGGAGAGCCTTGGTCTCGGTGTTTCTTCTTCTTTTGATATCATGACACTAGACACTCTGTTGGGAACTAGAACGGATGGTGTGCGTCAGTGCAAGGAGTGCCCCCTTGAGGTTGGTGGGTGTCACTTTCTTTGGGACCTCTATGTCTTAGAGATGACGAGCTATGACGTCATTCTCAGGATGGACTGGTTGGTTCCCTATAGAGCCTTTGTAGACTGCTATCGTCACAGGGTGTGTTTCACATCACCAGAGGGTGGAGAGTTTCTATACAAGGGAGAATTGGATGCTCAGGCGAGTCGAGCTAGACCAGAGCATCATGGAAGAGGTGGAGTCACAACCCAGATTGCGATTTTGTATCTGGATGATCAGGGGACTTGTCAGATGGATTTCCATCTAGTTGTTGATTGTTTTAGAGATGTCTTCTCGGACGACTTTTCAGGTCTACCTCTCGAGTGAGAGGTGGATTTCTCTTTTGATCTCATGCCAGGAGTAGAACCGGTGTCCATTCCTCCTTATAGGATGTCTACACCCGAGCTGAAGGAGCATAAGAGGCAGTTAGAGGAGTTACAGGTGAAGGGTTTTATCTGACCCAGTACTTCTTCGTGGGGTTCTCTGGTCCTTTTTGCGAAGAAGGGGGACGGTACCCTCAAACTTTGCGTGGATTATCGGAAGCTGAACCAGTTGATGGTCAAGAACCGATATCCTTTGCTGAGGATAGATGATCTTTTTGATCAGCTTCGTGGAGCATGAGTGTTCTCGAAGATTTACTTGAGATACGGATATCATCACCTGTGTGTGAGACCATCGGGTATACCGCTTACAGCTTTTCGGAGAAGATATAGTCTTTACGAGTATTTTGTTACGCTGTTCGGACTCACGAACGCACCATCAGTTTTCATGGCTCTAGTGAATCGTGTGTTCCATCCGTATCTTGATTCTTTTGTGGTAGTATTCATGGATGACATCTTAGTGTACTCTCACACTCTACACGACCATGCCACCCATCTTGATATCGTATTGAGTACACTGAGAGACCATCGACTATATTAAAATCTCTCAAAGTGAAACTTTTGGATTGACCAGATTCACTTCCTGGGTCATATCATCTCATAGGTAGGAGTTGCAGTAGACCCCGAGAAGGTGAGAGCAGTAGTTTCCTGGGAGCATCCTAAGAACTTGTTTGAGATATGGAGTTTCTTGGGGCTAGCTGGTTACTACAGACGCTTCATCCAGGACTTCTCCCACTTAGCAGCACCATTGATGGGTCTAACTAATAAGGGTGTGAAGTTCGTTTGGTAGGGTGCTTGTGTGACAGCCTTTCAGGACCTGAAAGGAAGGTTGATCTCAGCACCGATCCTAATACTCTCAAAGCAGGGGAAGAGATATATAGTTTACTGTGATGCATTATTTATTGGGATGGGAACAGTGTTGATGCAATGTGATGGAGTCGTTGTGTACAGGTCTCGACAGTTGAGGCCACATGAGAGGAATTACCCGACGCATGATCTCGAGTTGGCGGAAGTTGTGCATGAGTTGCGTTTTTGGAGACATTATCTATTGGGATATCATTTTTTGGTTTTCACCGACCAAAAAATCCTAATGTATATCTTTACTAAGTGTGACCAGAATTTGAGGCAGAGGAGGTGGGTCGAGTACCTATAGTCCTTTGATTTTGATCTTTCCTATACACCAGGTAAAGGTAATGCAGTAGCTGATGCACTGAGTAGGAAGACTCAAATACAGGCTGTGCAGGAGGCTAGTGGTGAGTGGAAGCTTATGGACTTGTTATCTGAGATGCATCTGGAGGTGCATGGCAGTTAGGGGCAGACTTATCTATCTTCGTTAGCTGTGACTTCTATGCTCCTTGATAGAGTGAGGATGATACAACTATCTGATTCAGAAGGCCTAGTTATACGGGAGTCGGTGGCAAGTGAGGACCCTCCTCCCGGTTGGACGATAGGCGGTGATGAGTTTTTGCGTTTCCAGGTAAAAGTATGGGTTCCAGGGGATATACGTGAGGAGCTGATGTGGGAGTTTCATGCTTCAACTTGGGAATTCCGTCCTAGGGTTACGAAGATGTACCGTGACTAGAGATGTCAATACTGGTGGCCGAGTATGAAGAGAGATGTAGCTGGTTTTTTTACGAGGTGTTCCACCTGACAGCAGGTGAAGGGGGATCACCAGAGACCAGCTGGGCTGTTACAGCAGTTACCCATTACGGATTGGAAATGGGGTGATGTTGCGAAGGATTTCGTGACTGGTTTGCTGAGGTCACCTCAAGGCAATGATGTTGTATGGGTCTTTGTGGATAGACTCATGAAGGTAGATCACTTTTTTCCAATCAAGGAGACCTTCAGGGTTGACGAGCTCGGAATGTTGTATATTAGAGAGATCGTAGGTCTTCATGGGGTCCCTCTTTCTATCATTTCAGATAGGGATGCCTGCTTTACATCTTGTTTATGGCAGAGTTTTCAGAGGGAACTGGGTACTTAGGTGTTTCTAAGCACAGCTTACCACCCTCAGACTGATGGCCAGTTAGAGCGTATGATTCAGGTGCTAGAGGACATGTTGCGTGCATGCGTCCTTGACTTTGGGGGATCTTGGGAGAAGCATATAACCTTAGTTGAGTTTGCCTATAACAATAGTTTTCAGGAAACAATCGAGATGGAACCGTATGAGGCTTTATATGGTAGGCCATACTGATCACCATTGTGCTTGTTAGAGGCAGGTGAGGCAGCTTTACTGGGACCACAGCTCATGCAAGAGACTTCTGGGCAAGTCCAGTTGATTCAGAAGCGGATGGCTGCTGCATAGTCTTGTCAGAAGTCATATACTGATTGCCGCAGATGACCTTTGGAGTTCGTGGTTTGGGATCATGTGTTCTTGCGTGTTTTTCCGAGGCTGGGACACAAACGGATCAAGAGACAGGGTAATCTTTCATCGAGGTATGTGGGGCCATTTGAGATTCTGGAGAGAGTCGGACTGGTTTCCGGTCGGTTGTAGTTACCACAGCGGTACCAACCCATGCACGACATCTTCCATGTGTCTCAGTTGCATCGCTATCATTCAGTCCCATCCCACGTCTTTCATCCTGAGGAGGTTGAGCTGGATGTAGATTCGTCCTTTGTGGAGTATCCGATCCGTATCGTTGACAGGAGCATGAAGGTTCTCCGAGGCCGGTCAATTCCTCTCGTACTAGTGCTATGGCAGCATGGCCGACTGCAGGACGAGACCTCGGAGCTGGACACTGATGTACATGCTCAGTGGCCGGAGTTGTTCACGGTTATATCTTCACCACCCTTGGAGGGCCAATTCGGGGATGAATTGCTATAAGGGGGGAAGTTTGTAAGAACCAAGTTCTTATTTTTTGAGGTACGAGCTTCTTCTTTTCCCTTTTCCGTAAGTTTTTTTGAGAAAATATGGAAAATGGGGGAAAATCCTAAATTTTGGAACTACATATCATGTACTTTTCCACATGACATGTACTTTTGGCCGTGTGGGATGGGTACACGGGGCGTGTATCCATGTCGGCGACGAAGGGTGTATGAACTGACTACACACCGTGTAGTGGTCCTTTACACGTCGTGTAGTCAGTCGGTAGGCCAAAACAGTAAGGCGGTGGAGCAGCCGCCAGTTGGGCGACAGTACACACCGTGTAGTCGGGAGTACATGCCGTGTACGCATGTCGATGGATGAACAGTGTGGAGGTGCCGCCAGAGGAACAGTTAAATGATGGAAGTACACGCCATGTACTTGGAAGTACACACCGTGTACTTTTTTTGGATTAAAATGGGTAGTATCCTCCCTTGTTCACAGGGAAGGCTTATAACGAGAAGAAGGAGCGGTAGGGGACAACTGGAGCTTCGGAGATCCGCTGAGCGCACGTCCGGAATCCATTTCCGCCTCGGACGATCTCGTTGGAACTACGCGGGTAAGCCCTCTCTTCTCCTAGCATGTTTTTACTAATTATTTCCCTATCGAAAGTTATTTGAGGTTGAATGAATGTTTTATTACCTCAGATCTACTCCATTCTTGGTCATTTTGGGGATCGACGTTTGTAAATAGCGCTCGTTGGCACATAAGGTAGGTGGCTTGGTGTTTTTTTTCAACTGCCATGTGTTTTGTGTGTTTTCATGCCATGAACCCATGTTGGGGTGTCATGTGGCTAAGGCCATAGCACTTTTAAATACCTAGATTTGAATAAGTGATTAAATGTGATATTAAAAAGCTGGTTGGGATAGTTGCTTGGATCCGGAACCACCCTGGCGGTGTGTTCCACTGTTTAGCCATTTGGCCCGGATACCCGAGGGTATTCCTTGAATGTAGTAATTGTCGAATTGACTCGAGGGTAATTTCTTATTTACTACATATTTACATGTTGGGCATGGCCCAGTTATCTATTTAGCCTGAGGGAATTGTTGAGATTAGCATGTGGGCACTGCACTATTTAGCATGAGGGAAGTAGTTATTTCGGCCTGAGGGAAACTTCTTCCGTGCCTGTGGGCAGCTGATTCTGTGCCTGTGGGCGACACTACCTATGCCTGAAGGAAAAATCCATTATGCATGAGGGAATATTCTTGTATTGGATACTTTTTACCTGAGGGTAGGGGTTTACGTGTCTGAGGACATTAGCTGTTTACTTAGAATATTCACTTTGGTGATATTTTAAATTAAATTATTAAAAGGATATTAAAATAGAAATATAATTGGTTAAGTTAGTTACTTTTGGTAGTGCTTATTTTTATTGAATTCTACTACTACACCCTGTTGTCGCATGTTTTACACGTAGTTGGGCACGAGCCTTTAGTGGGTCCCTACTGAGATATATTTTTCACACCCTATTTGGGTCATGCTTTTCGGCCCAAATAGATTACGTTGTTGCAGGTGTGAATAGGGGAAAGATTCCCTATACAGGTACTTGATTGTTGCCGAGGAGTATGAGGGCATGGGCCGAGCCTAGGCTCGCGATGCCACTACCAGCTGTTTTGTTTAGTTTTGTTTTACTCTGTATTTTGTTGTACTGTATTGATGTATAACATGTTCTGGCTGTTTTATAAAATAGTGACATGCTGCATCTTCTCATATATATATATGACATATGGTTCCCTTGTTATCAGTTATCTCTTTCAGTTATATATGAATGGTTATTTCTTCAGCAGTTTTCGTTTGTTTAATTTTGTATTCCCCTGCGCTACACTTTGACAAATGAGGGCATAGTTTCCCCACTATCAGACATGTGCCTTCGCTGCTAGTCAGCATCCTCTGGTATTTGGGGAAATGCGCTTGAGGTATTGTGGCGTACCGGGTTCGGGGCACCCATTGAGTGGAACCCAGAACCAGGATGTTACACTTGCACTGTGAATTAAACGCTGCCCTTGGTTTTTTAATCCATGCACCAGTTCAAAAGATAGATATCACCGCCCAATAATTTACTACATGTACCTTAAAAAATTTCAAAAATTATTAATAGTCACCCTCAACCCACGCCAGTCAAGGTTAGGATTTTCCTAAGGGAAACACGCCCTCAAAAACTCAACGGTACTCTCAGATTTCCAATCTAAGTTACCATTTAGTAGTTAGAGAATTTAACAACAAAATAATTGTTACCTAATTATTTTATTTTTGGCCAAAAACTAACATCCATTGTTGGCCCGTGTTGGGAAATTTTATGATCTACCTAATAAAATCATACCCTCACGAGTTTAGTGATGGTCTTCGATTTTTAATATGAGTCACATTTCACAAGTTATAATCATTTGAAAAATAAAATAATTTTATTTAATAATTTTATTTACCGTTATACATTTTTGGGGTTTTCTCACGGGAGGCATGCACTGACTAAACATAAGTCTTGCCTAGGGTAAACCTACCATACTGAATTTAACGGTGCCCTTGGATTTCTAAACTAGGAAACCGTTTAATATTTATTCAAATTTTTCAATAAAACTACTCACACACACTATTTTAAGCTTTAAACATTTTTGATGGATCCTTCCGGGCACTCCGGGCATGGGAATCCCGTGCCGTCATTTTTAGTAGACTCGTAATAAATCCATTTAATAAAACAATTACATGGAATTTCTAGGTATTTACATTATACCCACCATATAGATTTTCATCCCCAAAAGCTACAACAAAACTAGGGAAACAAATGGTAGTACTGAGCACATATCTGAGCCTCTCACTCCCATGTGCTATCCTAGAGATTCTCATGATGCCAACAAACTTGCACCAGATGAATTGAATTTCCATGAAGGACTCACTTGTCTCGAACCTCTATCTCCTCCAAAAACCCCAAAAATGTTTCCCTTTCATTGATGTTTAGTTCTCCCCAGTTGATAATGTTTGATGTACCATGCACGTACCTCCTCAGTTGCGACACAAGGAAAAAATTATGCACCCAGTGCATCTATTGGATAAGATCTTGATTGTATGTCACCACACACACTGTACTGAGAATCTGAAAAGGTATGATGAACCTTTGACATAGCTTTCCACCTAGCCAAATCCTTGTAACACATGTCAGAGTGAAAGCCGAAGGAAGACATGGTATCCCTCCTCAAACTCCAAGGGTCTTCGTCTCCTGTGGACACAAGTCTTCTGCCAGCTCTGTGTAGTCTTCATCTGCTTCTGGATGATTTTCACCTTCTCCATGGTAGTATGTACCAACTCTGGAACCATAAGTGCTGACTCCCCTAGGTTTTTTCAACATAGATGTGATTTGCAAGGTCGCCTGTACAGGGACAAAAACGGTGGAATTACAATGGTGGAGTGATTGATATTGTTGAATACGAACTCCATCAAGGGAAAGTGGTTCTCCCCATTATAGCCAAAATCAAGGACACAAGAACGAAGCATGTCCTCAAGCATCTGAATTGTTTGATCCATCTGACTATCTGTTTGAGGATGAAAGGTGGTGCTCAAGAGTAGATGAGTCTCGAACTCCTCCTGCAATCCCATCTAAAACCTATATGTACAATGAGTGTCACTATCTAAAACTATTTTCGATGGAACACTGTGAAGCCGTAAAATCACCTGTACGTAGAGGAGTCCCAAGCCATCTACTATTCCCTACTCTCGGATGGGTAGGAAGTGGGCTGACATGGTGAGTCATTCAATGGTCACTGAGATGGAATAGTGGATCATGGATGTACGTGGTAACCCAATCACAAAGCCAATGGAAATGTCATCCCACTTCCAATCGGGTACCTCAAGTGGCTGAGTCAAGCATGCTGGAACCTGGTGCTCAGCCTTTACTTGACGACAAGAGAGGCATTTTGAAACGGACTCTGTCACTTATTTCTTCATCAGTAGCCACCAGTACTGACACTGGACGTCTTGGTACATCTTCACCACACCAGGATGTACCACCCAAGGGGATGTGTGGAACTACCTCAACACCTCCCCTCATGGCATCACTGGCACCATGGTACATCCTCTAAAGAGGATGACATGCTCCCCACCTTCAGAAAATCCTTCAGGATCATGTCCTGAGAATTTGTGAGCATGCTTTGTCTCGTAGTCAATGTCCCCAAGTTGTGCCTCCCTAACACGCTGAAGAAGTGGGGGAGTGACTATCATATACTGGAGGTAGGTTGGTCCGTCATTATCCATGAAGGATAACTACAATGTGGATAATTTCTCTATCACCTCGCTAAGCATGTGTAGTCCCGACCTCTTTATAAGGGCATCTGCTACTACGTTTCCCCTTCCAAGGAGTGTAGACCATCTCAGAGACATAGTCCTGGAGGAACCCTAGACATCACCACTATCTCAAGTTCAGGGCCTTCTATAAGAAGATATACCTAAGACTCTTGTGATCAGGACAGACATTAAACCATTTCCCAAAAATACTCTCAAATCCTGGAGCTCCGCGGGATCCATCTAATATGAAGTTGTAGATTTTGGTGTCATCCTTGAGTACAAGCTAGTGTAGAAGTCCCTCCCACTATGGGGAGGTAATACTGGGAACATATTTTGAAAAGTTGTTCCCAGACTCTACCACTACTGTTGAGAACTAAAAACTCAAAAACCTACTACCACAAGGGTAAGGTTGGCCGACTCAAGAGTGATCATCTACACCACCCTATGCATGAGTTTATCCCATGCTGCCTGGGATTCCTTTTTTTCAAACCATAGAAAACACCATTCCAATATTGTAGATACAACACAACCTTTTTTCTTTAAACATTCAATCTAAGCATGATCTATGGATGAACATTACATACCCAAACTGATGTCGTAAGGCCTCAATGCTGCCACCAAGAGATTCCAACCAAAAATCTCACCTAAAGGGTCAGATAACACCATCTACATAACTTTTATTATCGATTATCCTCCCATAGGTATATTTAGATGCATTGGTAAATTTAGTGGTTTAATTAGAAACACTTGGTTTTGAACAATATTCATGACAATGAATGATTAACACCTATGTCTAATAATATGGAAACTAGTATTAGACACAGACCGTACCTCGAATCATTCCTAGAGCACTTTGTGCACACACCTTGACCGCATGAAGATACTCCCTTTCCATATCCTATAACTCCCTAATCCTGGTGGGCACCACATTTGGGTGGTGGTTGTAACATGTTTAAAAATATACCACCTCCTACTGCTCTCATAGCTCTTCTTTCATGTCTGTTGCCAGAAAGATTCACATGTCTCTATAACTTCATCTTCTAGAAATATTTTACACATCCATTTTTATGAAACAGATTTTGGTTTCTTGATTTCCCACTGTTGACATTCACTGGATGCATCTACTCGGCCAAAGAATTTTCAACCACAATGGTTCTCTCTAGCACACTATCATAAGTAGAAATTAACAGAGGAATAATGCTGGATCGAACCTCTGAGAGACCTGGAATGGTCAGTACACCTCAACGAATACTCAATTAATGACATGTCGTCCTGTAGAAACTATAAAAGCTATTGGGAATACAAACCCCTTAGCTTTTCATGACCCCATTCTCTGAATAAGGTTATCAAGCTCTGTTCACAAAAAAATTCAACTCATTGTAAGAAAGGGGTAATCTAAACCCTACCATCGCCCTGCTGATCCACGTAGAATACTCACATCTAGGACCACCATCTGATCTAATAGTTCCCTAGCTAGATGGGAACTTGGTCCCGACCTCATGCTAGTCCTTAGCTACCTATGAGTTGGGTTCTCCTCAGAACCTAATGGGTATATGTCACTGAAACTAGTGTAAGGCACTAAGACTACATGTGTCCTTTACTGGTAGCACCGGTAGTAATTTCTGACCAATGGGCAATGGAATCACTGGGACACTGCCTGAAGGTACCATACTGGGCAATAGTCCATGTATTGAATCTTCATCACACTATGGACCATCCTCATGGTCACATATTGGAATCCGGGAGGGCTGTCTGTGTGGAGGAATCTTGAAAGAGAATCAAGATGAACCACGTTCAATAAGTTATACCTGGTGATATGACTCAAAGAGATAAAAATGAAAAGAACATTTTCAAAAAACATACAACTAGTGTTTTTGTGTATCGAGTTGGAAATCAGAATTCAGGGTCCTGGTGTATGAATACATTGGATACCACACCAACATAGGACTCCCCAATCTAAAAGCCGAACTCCAGAAACATAACAATATTGATCTATTGAAAACATAGACTCTTAGTTATTCTATTATAACCAACCCCCTCTGATACAAATATCTCACGACCCATCGCTTGGGGCCCATGTCGTGACTAACCCAAGCTCACCTTCCATAGGCCAGGGGTTTCTGACTATCACTTGAAATACATTTACCTTAATGTGGGAAGGAATTTCCATTAAACCTACAAACACAAAAACTAAGAACATGAAAAGATATAAACCACGTAGTAAAACTAAAATTGTAAAAGTATTTACTGAATGTAAAGAGGCCGAAATACAAGCCCATCTGAAAAGATACAACTACAATAGAAAACATCTCCTGATATCGTCCACCAGGGATCCTACCTGAAGGGTAGGGACATCTCGTCTTTGCTACTCTCCATGTAAACTAGTCACCTCTATGTACCACCAGGTCCTAGATCCCAAAAGTCTCAGCCCAACTACTCATCATCTACACAAGACACAACAAGTTATGGGAGAAGCCCATGTAGGGGTGAGTATAACAATACCCAATATGGATAACAAGACCCTTGAAGGTTTCTCAGAATTCCAAAAAGGAAAAACCATAAGACATGATCGCAATAAAAAATCACAAAAAAAAAATCAAATCAAACCAGGTATATAACTCATAGATCAACAATAAATATGATTTGTCTTATGCTACATCATTTTATTCCATTAGGATGTTTCCACAACTCAACCATGACGAAGTTGTTCAATTGTCGATCCACACAGGTTTGCATGTCATTGATCCACGATGGGCCACTCTAAGTTTGTTCCTCATTGGGTCACACACTTCTGATCCACACATGGTCTCTAGTATGATGATCCACATAGGGTCACTATCATGATGATCCACACAGGGTCACTCTTCAATTGACAGCCAACCAAAGGATTTCCCGCACCAGGTGCGCTTGAGTTTCGTAGGATCTGTTCCTCAAGATATCATTCATTCCTGAACTACCACTATGTTCTACAAAGGAGTAACCCAATGGACTACCATGTCATATGGGTTCCAACGTGAAGACAACACATCAATTGGACGCCTGATCTATGAGTTATAAGCATTTTACTACTAAGGGCCTGGTTGGATTGGTGTTTGATCCAACCCGTCCTTACTCCAACATTATCTAAAACTTGGTTTAGTATCTTAGAAGGAGTTCCACGTTCCAAGGATTCCAATGCCATAGACAGTTCATCAAACATACATCTGGTTGGTGATATATGGTATTTTAATCGTATTTGGGCTGAAAAGGGTCTCGGTCCTGTCTGACCCAGTCGGACTGACCCGACCTGCCCTGACCGGGACTGACCTGACCCACCCCGACCTGGGATAACCTGACCCAGTCTGGGTCCCCCCCGGGACCGACCCAGGTCTGACCCAGCAAGTGGGGGCTGGGCTGTAGATTGGCCAGGCCCGCCTCAGCCAGGTGCGGCCCAACAGGTGACTCGACCTGGTGGTTGGCACGGTCCACCAGCCGGGTGGCCTCCCTCCTTCCGAAAAAGAAAATCCATTTGGGTTCTTCAACTAGTGGTTCCATGTGGAGCCACCACTGTCTGTGGGACCACCTCTGTCGTGGATTTGAAGACATGGCCTCCATCCGTGGTGCGTGACTGCATGCCGCCCTACTACCAACGTGGCCAGCTAATGCCGATCGCCCCGTCAGTCCCCTACAACACCTCTAGGCGCCGCCTCTCCTATGTGGTTGTCACCCGCCGGTGTCGGTCGCCAGTGGGGCTTCCACGGGCCACCGGGTGAGCATCGGTGGTCCGTTTTCCCTTATGAATGCGCCTACGAGCCTCAGGGGCTGCTTCCTCTAATACGTGGTTCTCAGATTTAAATTGTCATCAAGTTTAAACTTTTCCCATTAAGAACGTGCCAAATCCAAACATGGAGGAGGGTTCGGGCCTTATTCGGCTGGTCCACACACTCCACGTTAGCAATTAAAGAAGTGTATTGTAATCAAATCATCAAAAGATAAATTAAAACCCCATTTAAATGTTCCTGCATTATCCACCCATATTTTTGTACGAATCATGCATTAACTCATATTTGGTTAATCTGGGTTCGTCATATTTTTCAAGAATGATATATTGAAATAAAATCACTTCATTTTAAACAAAAACCCATACCTCAAGTTCTTTGGAAGGAATTGCATAAGAGGATAAAGTTTCCACGTTTGATGGTGTTCATCTCCATTTGTTGTTGCCCATCATTTCCCCCAATGACCATCTCCTGGTCATGTTCTTCATCGAAGTAGAATTCATCGGCGCTTCGTCCGAGCTTCCTCTTGTAGTTCTCCCAAAACCCAAGCATGAGCTCAGATTAAATAGAGAAAGATAGAGGATCAATGCACTGATAAATTAATGAGGTTCATTAATGATTTTAATTAATAAACCTATTAATTTTTCCCAGTGGTGCGGTTATACAACCTATTAAAAAATCCCAATGCTATGGTTACAGAACATAAGGGTCAATCCATTAAGGTTGTAATGAATCACTGTGGACCCACCACCGTTTTTCCATTGGTTTCAAAAAGAAAAATAAAATAACGTTTTGTTATTTTTTTTATAAAGTCCAAAAATTAACTTTTTCGTCCAACCCTTACTGGTCGAAGCTATTCATCCTTAAAAGAATCTTGGCACTGCGAATTGAACGGTTCCCTGATATTTTTAATCCGATCATTGGTTCAATAGGTATAAATCCCCACCCCAACGTTTACTCAACATACCATTAAAAAGTTCAAAAATTATTAGCAGTCACCCTCGACCCGCACCAGTCGAGGTTAGGCACTGACTTAGGGAAACACGCCCTCACAAGCTCAATGGTACTATTGGATTTATAATCTGAGTTACTGTTTAGGATTTATAGTATTTAACAATACAATAATTGTTAGTAAATTATTTTATTTGCGGCCTAAAAATAACTACCACTGTTGGCCCGCGCCAGCCAATGTTAGGATCTACATGAGGAAATCATACCCTCACGAGTTCAGGGGTGGTATCATATTTTTAATCGAAGTCACTGTTCCAGATATATAAGCATTAGAAAAATAAAATAATTTTATTTAATAATTTTATTTACGGTTATGCCATTTCTGGGTTTTCTCACTAGAGGCATGTGCTGACTAAACATAAGTCACTCCAAAGGTAAACCCACTATCTTGAACGCAACGATGCCCTCGTATTTCTGATCCGGGCACCCATTTAAGAGTTATTCCACTTTTTCTATAAAACTAATCATGTGTGCTATTTTAATCTTACCACATTTTTGACAGATCATTCCGGGCATTCCGGGCATCAGAATCATGTTCCGTGAATTTTCGCAGACTCATAATAATTCTATTTAATAAAAAAATTGCATGGAATTTTCGAGTCATTACAATGATAAGTTCTAAAATGGTTATTATGAAAATAAATAATTAACATAATTTTATTATTCAAGTAAATAAAGAACACATGTGAAGAATTTAACATAAGGTAAGTTAACATTATAACTCACTATTCTCGTCAGGTTATGACCATTCTCTCTCTTGATCAAATCCTCTCTCTTTAAAGTTATGGAATGGATAAAAATTCAATATCTATGTCTCCCAAATGTATACATAGATTATTATCCCTTCCTTTTATAAGGTAATACATGGGTTATTTCCAACTCTCAAATTCCATCCTTAGGGAATCTATTTTAATTATGTTATGAGACAAGATTATGAAACCCATTTCGTTCCATGGGTAATACATATGTTTGTGCATTATGATTAATATAATTAAATGGAATTAATATAAATTTAGATGAAATTAATGTTAATTGTGGGCAAAAAATTATATATCCCTCTAATTCATTGGGTAATTTTTTAGTCTCATGAGACATCATGAATGGAATTAGGGATTGAATCTAATCCATTATGGGACTCTGTCAACCATGTGATGCTATCTTAGTATTTATCCTTGAATTAATATTTTTCTATCATCACTTTACCATGATTCCATGTTCTTATGATACCATTTACATTATTTGATTCTTCCACTTAATTTCTCAAGTACCTACTCTTTTAGGATATCATGTTATACCTTTGGCTCATATGTTATGCATTCTTATTATATTTATTCCCTTGCAGGACTTCTTATTTCTTTAATTTCATTCATTTATTCCCCTATTTATTCCATGATTCTTTAGGAGATAAAATGGATTTATGATCTCATAATTGAATATAAAATAAGGATATTAGGTTTCAGTATCCTTTAATATATTATAATCCTAGTCTTCTAAAGAAATTATCCCTTTACGATCCTTGTTCTGTAATTATTTGTTATTAATGTATAGGAATCATAAAATAACACATTTAAAAGTATTGGATCACTATATTTGGTATCATTGGAAAATAGGATGACAAAAATTTAGTCAAAACCAAGGGATAATTCCAAGGATAAGTTAAAGGACAAGAGTCAGTATAGGAAAATATACTCCAATTTTGGTAAAGTATAAAAAAAGTGTTTTCTCAGAAATTACATCTCTTTCAGAATATTACAAGTGGACATGATTATGGTAGAGATTTACCAATATATAATGACTCTAAAAAAGGTGTTTTGAGCTTTACTCTAGCATTACCAAGTACATGTTAACTAGACTAACTATGCACCTTGTGTTATAATTCATAATATAAATGTTTTGGAAATTCAAAAACACTTTTTGAACAACTGTGAAGGGAAAAAAATCGAATAAGATTTTATATTAGGAAATAGATCATGAATAAATTTGGTTGAAACATATAAATTCATAATTAAGTGATATATGTCATTTATGACTTATCCATTTAATGTTCATGTTTCTCATATTCATCCGTATTTATCTTTTTATTTCAGTGAAATTCCTATATCAACATCCATTTTTAGTGGAAATGTGATGACTTTACAAATGTGATAGATGTAGGAGTTGAGAAATTCCTGAAAATACTTTCACAGCTAACTCAATATTTTAATTGAAACATGAATCATGAGGAATTACTTAATCCTCCTAAGAAATATCAATCTAAAATTGAAACCTTTATGTACAATAAGTCTTATATAATTCAATGTATCCTATAATCCTTTAATTTATGAACAATGGAGAAAATCCATTGAAAATATCTTATATATCATTCAATGCTTTGAGAAATAGATGGTTTTTTGGGTTATTTATCATATTGATGGAGAAATTGGTCAATTGAATACATTGATCAAAAATACAAATCTTGATGAAGATATTGAAGAGATAGAGTGGATTGAATTTTGGAAAACAAATTTAGAAAATATTTTTTGTGCACTATTTGAATTAAAATAAAGATGGGTTTCCATAGCCTCATGAAAAACGATTATGAATCTATTGGGTGTATGAATAAAACTTCACGAGCCTAGAATGATACCCCTCAAGGTTTTTTATCTTCTTGAAATGTAATGTTGACTAGTTACTTATTGGGATAAATCCAGGTGTTCGAAAATTTTAGGAAATTCCATATTTTTAAATCTATGAGGAAAGTTTCCAATGTACAATAAAAATTGAGACAGAGAAAAATGAATATCAAGTATATTATTGGGATAAGAAGTGGAAAATGACTTTAAACTATGCTGGTACAATTTAGAAATATAATAGTAGAAAGAAATTTCAACATCTCACTTTTAAAATGTTTGGGAATAAGTATCCTGGAAATTTTCATAATGGGACCAAGAAGTTATTTTGGTGAGGGAAGGAAGGGAACCTGGCTAGTGATAACTGATGAGATAAACCCACCAATCCGATGTAAGAAAGGAATAATCCAACTAAACATTAGACTCTATTCCAATGTTACAACTATAAATAACAAGGAATCTATGTGAACAAATGTACTACACTAAGAGTTTTTAATGAAAACCATTGACAGCAACCTCTAAGGCCTAGAGATCATGGATGAGCTTATTCCATCAATACTGAAATGGTGGATCCTGAAAAAGAAGTAGTGACAGGTACTCTAGTTATCCATTAAAGAATAGTGAAAATAATATTTTCATTGGTTTCTACATTTTATTTCATACCTTGAAGGATTAGTATAATTATTCAATAACCGCCTCAAACCATGAAAGTTGAGTTTTCATTGAGAAACAAATGGGTCAATTATTTCATCCCAAGAATATAAATCATCACTTATCTATATTTGTAGGTTTAACATACCAGAAAACCTTATGGTACTTCTTTTTGTTGAATTTGGTGAATTTTTTTATTCATTGTATATCCTTATATGGATCCAATAGACAATGATGAGATAAGTAAATCGCCCCATGAACCATGAATTACCCATTGATTAGATATAAGTACATGGAGAATGATGAATTTCCTTTGGTATCATCATCTAAATAATGTATAATTTTTTCTTCTAAGAAATCTTATCATTATCAAATTAATAAGTCTACAGAAAGGATCATGAGGGATGAAATCTCATTGGGAGGGAATTTATATATATGTATTTATTAAAGAGTTTCCATTTCTTTGTCCAAGACGTGTTGTTGAATATTCATTTTAGAATATACCTAAATCTTTTCCAATCTCTAATACACCATATAAAATGTCCATTTTTGAACTTGAGGATATAAAGAATAAACTATAGTAGAATATGGATATTTAATTTATGAGTGATTCAGTATGGGGTACACTAATTTTCTTCATGAAGAATAAGGATGGGTCAATGCCCCTTTATATTGATTATAGTGAGCTCAAAATAAAATCATGATAAATAAAAAGTGTCTTCTACCATAAATAGTTGAATTTTTTGATCAACTAAAAAGAGATGATTATTAATCTAAAGATGAACCTAGGTTATGATATCAACAATTAATGGTGAATAAGAAAGATATTCCCAAAAAATCCAATCTAACTAGGTATGGGCTCTGTGATTTTATAGTTATGCCATTCAGACATAGTAATTATCCATAAATCTATATCAAATTAATGAATATAATATGTAACTATCACTTCAAAAAGAAATTGGTAGTATTTATAGATGATATTTCAATATAATCTAAGAGAAAGGAAGAGAATATTAGTATTTGAATACTTTTATAAATACATTGATAAGGGAGAATATATATGATAATTATAGTAAATGTGAGGCCTAGATAAAGGAAGCGTCATTCTTGGGGAATATTATCACCATAAAAGAGAATTACATAAACCCTTATAAGATAAAGGAAATTTTTGAGTAGCCTAGACCATTATATATAATATAGATCCATCGTTTCCATATAATACTAGGGTATTACTGCCGATTTGTGGAAAACATTTCATGGTTTTAAAAACCACTAATAAATATAACACATAAGGTTGTAATGTTTTTATAGACTAGTGAATATGAAGAGAGATTTAAATATTTTAAAAAGAGTCTTATCACTATGCTAATACTTACGCTTCCCTCAATTGGGGAACTTTTTATGGTATACAATAATGCTTTAATGAAGGTTTTGGGATGTCTAATAATTCATGATAATAAGATTATATCCTTCTCCTCAAGGTAGTTGAAATTTCATGATTATAATAGTCCAAAACATGATTTGGAGTTAGCTGTAGTGATCTTTTAATTAAAGATCTAATTAAATTATCTCTATGGTGAAAACAATGAAATATATATGGATCAAAAGATCCTAAAATATATATTAACATAAAAGATGCTTAACAAGTTCAAGGAAGATAGATAAAACTAATCAAGGACTATGTCGACTCAATCCATTACCATCCTAGGAACGAAATCAATGTTGTAGATGCTTTATGTAGAAAGGATATATTGATTTTATTAATGATGACAATTGAGAAGGGTCCAACATACATAGATTTGTAAAGGATGGATATTGGAATTGTAAAAGGTTTATCATCCTAACTTTCTCAAATAACTTCTCAACCATATATTCTTGAGAGGATCCTGGAGGCCCATAAAAATAATGAGGTGCTGGAGGAAAGGTAGTGAATCTTCAAGAGTTAAACATTGTGGAAAATGGGTTTATATGTTTTGTAACATGAATATATGTCTCATAACAACCATAGATAAAGATGGTGATTCTAGATTATTTTATAATCTCATCCTTATCTATTCATCCAATAATAAATAAGATGTATTGAGATCTAATGAAAAATTTTAGATAGAATAACAAGAAGAGGGAGATTATGAAATGTGTATCACAATTATTGGTTTGAAAAAAAAAGTTAAGGATGAAATATATAAGTATAAGGCTATGTTTAAACTATTTCTCATACCAGTGTGGAAATAGAAAAATGTAACCCTAGATTTCGTCATAGGGATCTCCAAGATAGAAGAAGGTAATAACACTATATAGGTGGTAGTCAATCACCATAAAAAGTTGGAATGTTTCATTGTTATAATAGAATATTTATCTCTTAATAAAATATCTAAGATATAAATAAGGTAAGTAGTAATATTACATAGATTTACATTCTATATTATATCTGATAGGGATCTATGATTTAGCTCTTATTTATGAAGAAACCTTTAGAAAAAATAGGATACAGAACTCAGTTTCATTTCTACATATCACCCATAGATGAATGGTTAGTTGAGATTACTATATAATATTTAGTTAATTTGATGATTTACTTTTAAATGGATTTACTAGGATTTTAGGATCATAACATTACCATATTATAGTTATCAGATAACAACAGTTTCTATTCTAGTATTCGAATGGCACCTTATGTGGCTCTATATGGGAAGCGGTGTCAGACTCCAATATATTGGGATGAAGTGGGAGAGAGGAATATTATGGGACCTAATATTTACCAGGATATTATAGAAAGGGTACAAACCATTTAGAATCACATAAAATATGTGAAAATTCAGATGAAATGCTATGAAGACAACCATCGATGAGACCTGGAGTTTGAGGTCGGAGAAAAGGTGGTCCTCAGAATTTCACCATGGAATTATTTCATGAGTATTGGGAATAAGGTAAATCTTATTCCTAGATAAATTGTACCCTTATGGATCCTTTAACTCATTATAGTGGTGTCTTTCAAACTGGTACTCCCACTTAACCTATCTCAAATACATAATGTATTCCTTATATCTCTCTTAAGGAAGTACATAGCAGACCCCTCACTTGTAATGAACCCATAGGTGGTACCATTAGATAAATACCTTAAATATGAGGATAAGATGATTAATATATTGGATCATAGACGAAATTTTCTATGAAACAAGAAAACTTACCAGGTCAAAGTGTTTTGGCTAAACCACAATTTTGACGAAACAACATGGGAATTGGAATAGGCAATAAATCAAAGGTACCCTCACCTATTTTAACATTATTATGTAATATGAAAATTCAACAGAGAAATTAGTTAAGGTTAGAGATATTTAACACTTTGAGACCTTAATATATATCTATTTTAAGAAAATTCAATCTTTTTGATATCTTTCAATGCACACAACACTAGGTTTAATCAAAATGTGATAATATATTAAATTACTATTATTTAAATATGACTATTTTAACCTAGAAAATATGTTGGTGGGAATGATAAGAACAAAATAAATTAATAAAATTCTATTATTTACACATGTATATGATAAATTAAAAATGTAATCAACTTATTATAAATAAATAAGATACATTGGGAAGAAACAAATTGTTTTCTAAAAACTATTTTTTTTAATTATAGTTTAGTCATGGTTTGGGAACATAATTTAAAATTAATTTTTAATAATTTTAGTAATTTTATTTTCCAAAATTAAAACAATTTTTTAAATCATCATATATATATATTATCTTATGGTGAAATTTTGGTATTTTTTAGAAAAAATTAATTTTTCTTTAAATAACAAAAAATATCAATTTTTATAAAATTAACATTTATTTTTTATAAATTATGTATCATAATTATTTTAATTAAATTTAAAATTAAAATAAGTATTATTTAGTTATATAAAATAAATTTAATGATATTTAGAACATCTTCATACATAATTTTTTGTATAAGTTTATTTTTAGGATTTAAAACACTTTCTGAAATCTGTTTTAAAGTGTATAATGGTTATCAATTATAAATAATTTCAATAAAACATAATAAATAATGATTAAAAATAAATTTATATATTATATATCTATAAATGTGAATTTTAAATTATCTAATTAAGGTTTCTTTTCAAATAGTTAATATGATTTCTTTTCTTTAGAAAATTCCCTTCTTGAAAAAATGTTTTTTCAACATCTTTGTGGGTCTAAATTTAAAATTAATTATGAAATTTTTTAATTTAAATTAGAAAATTGGATTATATATTTGGGATAATCATAATATATATTATCTAATAAGATCAAATTATTTTTTTACTCTAACGGATTGTGATTAAAGTAAGAATTATTTATCACGGTTAAAATAAAAACAGGATTACCAGGGATTAAACTAAAAAGATAAGGGTTAAAAATGACCCAAATAATTATAATACCAATTTTATTGAAATATATATACCATATATCTTCAAGTTTTATAAAATGGTCCATTTTTTATAAGAAAAACATAAGTGTAATTCTTTCATTTTAAAAAAGTCCAATTGTGTCCTCTCCCATATTTATAAATTACCACACCATATCCTCTCCTTTAAACACTTCCAAAACCAATTGTTTCATCCAATAACTACCCCAATAAATTCCATAATTCCATCAAATAATCCTATAATCTTGGGTTATTTTATAAATATATCATTTGAAAGATTTTTGTGAAAACCAAAATAAGTTTTCTGAAGAATAAGTAACATCCTTAAACGTTCATTTTATTTTATTTATTCGTCCACCTCATTAAAATATTATTAAAACGTGATTATATAATAAACTAAGTATATTAAATATATTGAGATTTTTTTTCTATTTTAATGACTTAATACCATCTCTTCCTCCTTAAAATTGGAAATAAAACATTTTATTATGTGTATGGAGGACTACCGCCTCACAAACCAACTTAATTGGTTTTCCATCACCGCTTCCCACAAATAGATATAATGGTGTATCTAATGATTATATATGATATTACTGAAATATTTATCCTTATTAAATTATAATATCATATTTGCTTTCATAATTTTCATTCCATAAAGAATATAATAACATCATTTTGTGTATGGTAGACTACCGACTCGCGAAGAAATGTGATTAATTTTTATTAATGCATCAAATGAATAGTATGTGTTAGGGTATTAAAAAAAAATGAAATTATATTTTTATCAAATTATCATATTTTAAAGATAATATAAAACTTACATTCTTTCAATCATGATCTTTGAAAAATGTAAATGTTACTCATGCGTACGTATGATCTACCATTTATATGATTGTAACGTAGTTAATATAAGGCTCTGACCTTAAACCTTACTTAATATTGAATTAAATGAATACTTCACATTGAGGATCTTTTCAGGTTTAGTGTTTTAGAGAATTAGGACATAACTGTTACATCTCAAATGATTACAAAGTAGACACTTCTACTGAGTTTCCATAGAATAAAAAAACTCTTAAAAAGAAACATGTCTAGTTCCATGTTTTATATAGCATGACTTTCCCTTGATCCCATCCTTGACCCTATTCCACATTAAGTCCTGTGAAAAACATTTCAAAAAAACTTAGGGTGAGCATAAAAAGCTCAGTAAGGTATAAACAAAGAATGAAAACTGTTAGTTTTTCAAAACAACAAGTAAACAATGTATACTTTATCAAAGTAATACTTTTCACCTTTTCGAAGTTGTAAAAACTCTTCCCTGAATAAAAGTTCATTACTTACCCTTCTGTAACCAAAAGATTACCATAACACCCATATAAAGATCACATAACATAAAAAGGTAACTTGGGACATAAACATACTTAAGTGGAATAACCATAAGGTTGACTTCCACACATATCACTTAATGGAATAGACATTCCACCAACTTCCATACATACTTAATGGAATATCCATACGGCCAACTTCCATACCCAATGCATTGGAGGTTATAACGTAACCACCCGTCCTGGTATTCACGGAACCACCCGTCATATGTTTTATCACGTAACCACCCATAAAATGTCCAAGTAACATCATTACACATAAAATATAGAAAATATAAACATTTCAATAACAACATTTCATTTTGAATCACAATAAGTAATTCCAAGATATTTAATTAATCAATCTACTTTCAAAAACCATTTAAAAGAGATTTTTGAATCAAAGTGTCCCATACCACTTTGAATCTTTTAATGGAATTATAATTTTAAAACATTAATGTCCATATAAATAAATACTGAAAACCATTTTGAAAACATGGACATTAAAGATAAATATTTAGAATAATGAATCTTTAAAACATTTAAAACGATATTTTTGTTAAAGAGTTTTTAACAAAATGAGAGACTCTTGAATACAAATAATCACTGAATAACATTTAATATGAGCTTTATAATATCATGAGAATAAAGGGATTCATGATATAATATGTCAAAGGACAGTATACACACCAAATAAGAGTGAATTGGTGCATAACAACAATGAAGTCTCAATGGAAATGTAAATTGAGATGAAATCCATTTTAAATAGGGTATCCTTAAACTAAGGATAAATCTATCACATAATTATGTGTGATAAATAAAAATAAACCCAATATAAGTGTATATTAAGTGTGAAAAAATCTAAGTTCATTCACACATATTCATAGGATTACATGTTAAAGAAGTACAAGTTGAACCCAAAGAAATCGAAGTTGGGTTAAGATGTTCCCTTGTAAAAATTCGACAGCCTAACGGCGTCACTTCAAAATTCAGAAAATTAGTTGATGAGAGAGTGAATGATATCTCATCACTTGGACATAAACTTTACATAAAAAAGGATATATATGAACATATCCCAACATAATGAGATGTAAATTAAAAGACTTAACAAAAGAAGTCTTTTAAAAAGAGGAGGGTGAAAGGTTCCCTTACCGACATGGGTATCTTTCGAGACATACACCCCGTGAAAGAAGGAAAATACAACATTGATGTAAATACTCATAAATGAAAGTATATTACACAATTAGTAAAATAATGGGAAGTACATACACCACTCAAAGGAATTTGTGGCAAATGTAGCATAAATCTCACGAGAATAAAAGTGAGGTGAAAAATCCCTTACAAAAACTTGGCAGCCTAACGGCGCCGCATAAAACTTACAAAAACGTATTGATGAGATCGAATAGGGTCTCTCATCATATTAAAATAATGTTTACAGAAAGAGGAATGTAAAATAACATCCCCCAACATAATAAATAGGAGCTTAAAAGAAGTGACATAAAGGAGAGTACTTTAAAAGAAACAGAGAGGTTAGATCTCTTACGAAAATTCGACAGCCTAACGGTGCCACTCAAAACTTCCAAAATGGATTGATGAGAGAGAATAGGGTCTCTCATCTTATGAAAATAATAATAACAGTAAGAGTAATATAAAATAACATCCCAATAACAAGAATGATGAGCTTTAGAAGGAATGACATAAAAGAGTGTACTTAAAAAGAAAGAGAGGAGTAAGATCCCTTACCTCGGGTCCGACTTGACTCGATCGTTCTTTAACGTCCTGAATAATAAACTTGAGTTAATTTATATTTTCTTAAGAACATTTTCAAGTTCATTATTCCTTTTATATCACTTATTTACATTTTATAAACATTATGTAATCATTTAAGTAAATAATGTTTGTTTTGTCGATATTTGGTTCTTAAGTCGAAAGTGAACTTCTTACAATTACATGTTGTTCGTGTGGTAAGTGGTTCATTATATCCAGAATGATATTAATGATTTGGATATCATATATATCATATATATTAAGCATATACATGTATTTATAATATTACATAATCATTTAGAAGTAAGAAATGAAATGCACCGTTCATGGAGACGGTAAGCCGTACGTACGCATGAACGCTACATTCATTTCTTTGTCATATTAATGGAATTAAAACTAAATGAGATGTATGTATATTTAAATTCCAGAATTATATTAATCATTTATATGTAACATACATTATATATATTCATTATAAATATGTACTTATAATAGTACATTACATTTTGGGATAAGAAATGAAATGCACCGTTCATGGAGACGGTAAGCCGTGCGTACGCATGAACGCTGCTTTCATTTCTGTCTCATATATTAATGGAATGAAATAATAATGATATAGAGGTATATTATAATTCCATTATAACATCATATATAATAACTTTAAATCCATCCTTTATACGTCCCACATATGGCATTAACGAATCACATCACTTTGAGGGGGCGGTAGTCCACACTTCCTAAAATGAAATTATCGTGTTTACCCACAATGGAGACCATAAAGGTATGCCACAAAAGAAAAATACAGAAGCTTAAGTAAAACATAAACATATTATATATCATATATAAATATAGTTACATCTTAATGGCCACCTTTTAAGGTGTTATATGAGTGTTGAAAAATCATCGTTTCGTGAGGCAAAAATTCGCCATCCACAGAAACAGTATGTTCTTTAACCATTAGATTTAGGTTTGTGTAAGTGTAGCTCGAATCCTTCTTATAACAACACCCTGGTATATTTATGATACTGGATTTGTTACAAAAGAAATGAATAAAAAGAGTTCAGGGGGTTGGAGAGGCAAAATAAAACAAAAGGACTCAAGTGAAGACATTACCTTAAAATCGGGTAACTTCCTTTGATTTGAGCTCAAAGGCTTCATTGGAAAGGATTATGCCCAAAGTGAGGCTTCAAGGAGTTATAGAGGGATGTGGAGAGATGAAATGGGCAGGGGTTGGCTGAGCCAAAGGCTTTTGAAGTGTGGGTAAAGATGTAGAGGTGGGGGCCTTTTATAAGAGGAGAGGAGGGGCACTCTTGTAAAGTTACAAAATGTTACTTTATTTTCAAAAGAGTTTCGGATTTTAAAGGTCCCACATTGATGTATTTCGAGGATAAGGTGATAAGGGTTCTAAATACACTCATCCAATAGGTTTTGAACATGTTTAGGTCTTAGATATTATATTATCTTTCCATTTTATTTAAATCGTTAAATAATGAGGTCATCGCTGCATCATCATGATGTCATAAATAATTTAATTTATTTAATGTCTAAAAATTATAAAAAAATACTATGATGTAGGAAATCTTTTTAGATTTCCAATTACTATTTATAGTCAGAAATATGACTTGTATAACCCCATGTAAAAATTGTTTTAGTAAAACATCTCATGTTTGTGTCATTTTTACATTAACATTAAATAAAAAGGTATTTATGTCATTTTCCAACCAAAGTGGCTCCATGGGGTCCCCAAGTTGACCCATGGATTTTCATGGTCAGCCATGACACATCCAATGAGGGTCGGACATGTTTCTAGGTCATTTTATTTTATTAAAACATTATTCTTACCTTAAACTACACTAATTACCTCTAGTCGCGATTAAAAACTTAATAAGTTACTATTCACCAAAAAATTATTTTTATCCCATTGAACCATGTTTTACTTCTTAATGACAACCATGTATGTCAGATTTTTGAAATTCAAAACACAAAGATGGAAAAAATATATTCTAATTTAACTTTAAAACCAATTCAAAAGATAATATAATCATATAAATAAATTAGATTAAAAAGAGGTTTTGAATTAAAATACAACATTTTTCACTATTCATTAAAAATTGAACTTTTTTGGAAAAATACCAAAAATTTACACAAAGTAAATTTTGATGTCCCGATTCTAAAGTAGAATTTTATTTTGTCAAATATAAAACATACCATTTTCAAAATGTTGATTTAAAAGTTGTTCTCCATTAAAAGGCGGTTAATCGACCTTTTAAAGAACACTAGAATGTTTACGCTTAAAATTGGATTCATTCGCATTTTTAATCTTCTAACATTTATTGTAAAAAGTAAAAATATTTGAAAAACATATATAATCATTTTGTAGTTAGTTCTATTCATTCCCGCCATCACAACAGCTAGGTGTTAACTAGCGTTTAAAATAATATTATTTTATTATTAGAGTGCAACGTAAGATTTCCAAGAAACTCATTGTTGTGTGTTGGGTATGCCATCGATCATAACATCCCCTTTAAAGTAATATTAATATTTTATTCACAAATATGGATAAATATGAAATTTTCATATTATTTATTTACCTGGGGTGTTACATCCTTCCCCCCTTTTTGGAATTGCGTCCTCGCAATTTTAAAATTGGCTTGGAAACATCCTTGAAAGTCCTACATCGAAACAAGAGTCGGTAAAACAATCACTTTAAAATAAATAAATATAAGTACAAAGGTCACCCGATTTAACCCATACTAGTATTCCATGTATGAAAATATGGACATGGAGGAGAAAACATAGGGTCATGTTCTGATAGAGAGTGATAGAGAACATGTTTAGGAGAAAGTTAACCACAAGAAAATCACAAACTTGTGATGGGTTAAACGGTATTCGATTCCCCAGTAGGAAAAGTTAATAGACAACATTTTTGTTTTAAGTTACTTTTTATTGAGGAATTTATTCATAAGGAAACATAATCACTTATCATGTTGACTTTCAACTTTTATTAGATTCCTTACACAAACTTATATTTTCTCCAAAAGACGAGTATTTAGGAAGACTTGTTCACATTAAGAGTACTATAATCAACTTCTAGAGAATCACCTAATCAACAAAAGAGAACTATATACTTCCCATGTATTTAGACTTTAACCAAAACCAAAACCAAAAAGGTTAGTACAAGATCAGATAATCCAAAAAAGGATAACCCTTTATAAAAAAAAATCTATTCTTAATCTCCAAAATTTGTCCAAGAAAACCCAAAGTTCAACGAGGACCATTCGATAACCAATTTGTACATAAAATTATTCAATGTAAACCAATCTAAGATTGAAACCCAAATATTTGAAGGATTTAGTCACATAGTCTTCCAAGTTAAATCGTAACATTTATCTCCAAACAACATCAGTTGCTCTTAATGTCTCGTATTGAAAAGTAATTAACCTAATCACATATCCTCTATGATAGGTTAATAAATATCCATAGATAACCCAAAATCAACTTACTCTTAATTCATAAAATCATCTAACTAAAAAGAATTAGTCAAAATAACCAGGGACTTCACGTAGTCCAGTGGTTGGCGATAAATACCAGTCGCACTTTGGTTGTGGGTTTGATTCCCGCAGCTTTGTCCGACGCGACGAGTTGTCACACGGTCTGCGTGTTGTCCTTTTTACAAAACTATATAATTTTAAAACTTTCCCCAAAATGAGATAAAATATTCAAAAATGATCATAACATAATTTAACCTCATGTTTATCTCATGCCTTTCATTTTCCATCATATCATATAATAACCCATAATTACCTCAAAAGTATGGATCATATAAACTCTAATGGTTACCTTTATAATTATTACCTAAACTTACACATCGATTGGTCATCTCGTACATGATGCATTACAGAACATACCAAGGTTCAAGTGGTTGATCATGACTCCTTGATAGTTGGTTTAGAACAACCACAAGTTTCCTCATTGAATCCCCCATTTTATCTAGTATCTTAATCAGAGAACCACCACAGTTTCCTTCAAACCTGTTGTCTCTTTGGTGACTGCTAGATCCATCCATTCACTAAAAACAGAAATGTCAGTGTGAGTATATCAACAAAACCATCATGTACTAATGAGGAAGATAAACACTAATATATACTTACTCATTCACTTTATCTAAAACTAGGACTCTTTCTGAAATCCTAACCATTATGGTAATGTCACTTATGCTTATAGAATACCCTAACCTCTAAAGTTATCTAAACCGACCTTTGATACCAACTATAAGGCCCCGGCCTTAAACCTTACTTAATATTGAATTAAATGAATAATTCACATTGAGGATCTTTACAGGTTTAGAGTTTTAGAGAATTAGGACATTACTGTTACATCTCAAAAGATTACAAAGTAGACACTTCTACTGAGTTTCCATAGAATAAAAAAAACTCTTAAAAAGAAACATGTCTAGTTCCATGTTTTATATAGCATGAATTTCCCTTGATCCCATCCTTGACCATATTCCACATTAAGTCCTGTGAAAAACATTTCAAAAAAACTTGGGGTGAGCATAAAAAACTCATTAAGGGACACACAAAGAATGAAAACTGTTAGTTTTTCAAAACAACAAGTAAACCATGTAAACTTTATCAAAGTAATAATTTTCACCTTTTCAAAGTAGTAAAAACTCTTCACTGAATAAAAGTTCATTACTTACCCTTATATAACCAAAATATTACCATAAAACCCATATAAAGATCACATAACATATAAAGGTAACTTGGGACATAAACATACTTAAGTGGAATAACCATAAGGTTGACTTCCACACATATCCCTTAATGGAATATACATTCCACCAACTTCCATACATACTTAATGGAATAGACATATGACCGACTTCCATACCCAATGCATTGGAGGTTATAATGTAACCACCCGTCCTGGTATTCACGGCACCACCCGTCATATGGTTTACCACGTAACCACCCGTAAAATTTCCAAGTACCATCATTACACATAAAATATTGAAAATATAAACATTTCAATAATAACATTTCATTTTCAATCTCAATAAGTAATTCCAAGATATTTAATTAATCAATCTACTTTCAAAAACCATTTAAAAGAGATTTTTTAATCAAAGTGTCCCATACCACTTTGAAGCTTTTAATGGAATTATAATTTTAAAAAATTAATGTCCATATAAATAAATATTGAAAACCATTTTGAAAACATGGACATTAAAGATAATTATTTAGAATAATGAATCTTTAAAACATTTAAAATGATATTTTTGTTAAAGAGTTTTTAACAAAATGAGAGACTCTTGAAAACAAATAATCACGGAATAACATTTAATCCAAGCTTTATAATATCATGAGAATAAAGGGATTCATGATATAATATGTCAAATGATAGTATACACACCAAATAAGAGTGAATTGGGTCATAACAACAATGAAGTCTCAATGGAAATGTAAATTGAGATGAAATCCATTATAAATAGGGTATCCTTAAACTAAGGATAAATCTATCACATAATTATGTGTGATAAATAAAAATACACCCAATATAAGTGTATATTATGTGTGAAACAATCTAAGGTCATTCACACATATTCCTAGGATTACATGTTCAAGAAGTAAAAGTTGAACCCAAAGAAATCGAAGTTGGGTTAAGATGTTCCCTTGTAAAAATTCGACAGCCTAAGGACGTCACTTCAAAATTCAGAAAATTAGTCGATGAGAGAGTGAATGGTATCTAATCACTTGGACATAAAATATACATCAATAAGGATATATAAGAACATATCACAACATAATAATATGTAAATTAAAATACTTAACAAAAGAAGTCTTTTAAAAAGAGGAGGGTGAAAGGTTCCCTTACCGACATGGGTATCTTTCGAGACATGCACCCCGTGAAAGAAGGAAAATAAAACATTGATGTAAATACTCATAAATGAAAGTATATTACACAATTAGTAAAATAATGGGAAGTACATACACCACTCAAAGGAATTTGTGGCAAATGTAGCATAAATCTCACGGGAATAAAAGTGAGGTGAAAAATCCCTTACGAAAACTTGGCAGCCTAACGGCGCCACATAAAACTTACAAAAAAGGATTGATGAGATCAAATAGGGTCTCTCATCATATTAACATAAAGTTTACAGAATGAGAAATATAAAAGAACATCCCCCAACATAACAAATATTAGCTTAAAAGAAGTGACATAAAGGAGAGTACTTTAAAAGAAAGAGAGAGGTCAGATCTCTTTCGAAAATTCGGCAGCCTAACGGCGCCACTCAAAACTTCCAAAATGGATTGATGAGAGAGAATAGGGTCTCTCATCATATGAACATAAGAATTACAGTAAGATTAATATAAAAGAACATCCCAATAACAATAATGATGAGCTTTAGAAGGAATGACATAAAAGATTGTACTTAAAAAGAAATAGAGGAGTAAGATCCCTTAACTCGGGTCCGACTTGACTCGATCGTTCTTTAACGTACTGAATAATAAACTTGAGTTAATTTCTATTTTCTTAGGAACCTTTTAAATTTCATTATTCCTTTTATATCACTTATTTAAATTTTATAAACATTATGTAATCATTTAAGTAAATAATGTTTGTTTTGTCGATATTTGGTTCTTAAGTCGAAAGTGAACTTCTTACAATTACATGTAGTTTGTGTGGTCAATGGTTCATTATATCTAGAATGATATTCATGATTTGGATATCATATATATCATATATATCCAGCATATAAATGTATTTATAATATTACATAATCATTTTGAAGTAAGAAATGAAATTCACCGTTCAAGGAGATGGTAAGCCGTACGTATGCATGAACGCTACATTCATTTCTTTGTCATATTAATGGAATTAAAACTAAATGAGAGGTATGTATATTTTAATTCAAGAATTATATTAATAATTTATATGTAACATACATTATATATATCCATTATAAATATGTACTTATAATAGTACATTACATTTGGGGATTAGAAATGAAATGCACCGTTCATGGAGACGGTAAGTCGTGCGTATGCATGAACGCTACTTTCATTTCTGTCTCATATATTAATGGAAAGAAATAATAATGATATAGAGGTATATTATAATTACAGTATAAAATCATATATTATAACTTTAAATCCATCCTTTATACGTCCCACATATGGCATTAACGAATCACATCACTTTGAGGGGGCGGTAGTCCGCACTTCCTAAAATGAAATTATCGTGTTTACCCACAATGGAGACCATAAAGGTATGACACAAAAGAAAAATAGAGAATCTTATGTAAAACATAAACATATTATATATCATATATAAATATAGTGACATCTTAATGGCTACCTTTTAAGGTGTTATATGAGTGTTGAACAATCATCGTTTCGTGAGGCAGAAATTCTCCATCCATGGAAACAGTATGTTCTTTAACCATTAGATGTAGGTGCGTGTAAGTGTAGATATAATACTTCTTATAACAACATACTAGTATATTTAAGATACTGGAGTTGTTTAAAAAGAAATGAATAAAAAGAGTTTCAGGGGTTGGAGAGGCAAAATAAAACAAAAGGACTCAAGTGAAGACATTACCTTAAAATCGGGTAACTTCCTTTGATTTGAGCTCAAAAGCTTCATTGGAAAAGATTATGCCCAAAGTGAGGCTTCAAGGAGTTATAGAGGGATGTGGAGAGATGAAATGGGCAGGGGTTGGCCGAGACAAAGGCTCTGGAAGTTTGGGTAAAGAGGTAGAGGTGGGGGCCTTTTATAAGAGGAGAGGAGGGGCACTCTTGTAATGTTACAACATGTTACTTTATTTTCAAAAGAGTTTCGGATTTTAAAGGTCCCAAATTGATGTATTTCTAGGATAAGGTGATTAGGGTTCGAAATCAACTCATCCAATAGGTTTTGGACATGTGTAGGTCTTAGATATTACATTATCATTCCATTTTATTTAAATCGTTAAATAATGAGGTCATCGCTGCATCATCATGATGTCATAAATAATTTAATTTATTTAATGTCTAAAAATTATAAAAATAATACTATGATGTAGGAAATATTTTTATATTTCCAATGACTATTTATAGTCAAAAATATGACCTGTATAACCCCATGTAAAAATTTTTTGAGTAAAACATCTCATGTTTGTGTCATTTTTACTTTAACATTAAATAAAAAGGTATTTATGTCATTTTCCAACCAAAGTGGCTCCATGGGGTCCCCAAGTTGACTCATGGATTGTCATGGTCGGCCATGACACATCCAATGAGGGTAGGACATGTGTCTAGGTCATTTTATTTTATTAAAACATTATTCTTACCTTAAACTACACTAATTACCTCTAATCGCGATTAAAAACTTAATAAGTTACTATTCACCAAAAAATTATTTTTATCCCATTGAACCACATTTTACTTCTTAATGACAACCATGTATGTCGGATTTTTGAAATTCAAAACCCAAATATGGAAAAAATATATTCTAATTTAACTTTAAAACCAATTCAAAATATAATATAATCATATAAATAAATTAGATTAAAAAGAGGTTTTGAATTAAAATACAACATTTTTCACTATTCATTAAAAATTGAACTTTTTTGGAAAAATACCAAAAATTTACACAAAGTAAATTTTGATGTCCTGATTCTAAATAAGAATTTTATTTTTTCAAATATAACACATACCATTGTCAAAATGTTGATTTAAAAGAGGTTCGCCCTCAAAAGGCGGTTAATCGACCTTTTAAAGAATATTAGAATGTTTATGCTTAAAATTGGATTCATTCGCATTTTTAATCCTCTAACATTTATTGTAAAAAGTAAAAATATTTGACAAACATATATAATCATTTTGTAGTTAGTTCTATTCATTCCCGCCATCACAACAGCTAGTCGTTAACTACCATTTAAAATAATATTATTTTATTATTAGAGTGCAACGTAAGATTCCCAAGAAACTCATTGTTGCGTGTTGGGTACGCCATCGATCATAGCATCCCCTTTAATGTCATATTAATATTTTATTCACAAATATGGATAAATATGAAATTGTCATATTCTTTATTTACCTGGGGTGTTACAATTAATTTTTCATAACCATATTTCATGCATGGTTAAAAAAGTATAATTTATGTATATAATTTATGATTATTTCATGGATACCATTATGATAATTATTATTTATTTATTTTACCTTACTCAACTTACCAAAGTGATTTTGGACATATGACCCATTTATCATTAAAACACCCAACATGATATTAATTAGCTAAGTAATTAAATATGGTATAATAATTAGTAAAATAAAGGGAATAATAATATATAAAAAGGATTCTAATAAATTGAATAATTGAATTATATTATTATTCATGTAAATAAAGAACTCATGTAATGAATGTGGAAATGGTAAGTGATCTTTCTAACCCACCATTTTCTTTAGGTTGTGATCATTCCCTCTCTAACTCACTTTCTCTCTATTTAAAGTTATTGAATGCTTCTAAATTCTGTATATATTTCTACCACATGTATACCAAGATTTTTTATTGATGTGGTAATTAATTCCTTTTTATCGTCTATCAAATTACTTCCGTAAGAAAGATTTTTTGATTTTGTTATAAGACGGGATTATGAAACACATTACTTTTCATGGGTGATACTTAGGTTTATGGCTTATGATTGGTATAATTAGGTTACACATATATTAATATAAATTAAATTAATATGATATGTGGGACCATAATTATATATCCCTTCCATGAAATGGGTAATGTTTTATTCTCACGAGATGTCATTTATGGGATTAGGGAGTCAACAAAATCCATTATTGGACTATGTCAACCATGTGATGTAGTATTCGAAGTTAGTTGTGACTTATGTTTATATCATGTTTTAAGGTCATTTAAAAATTCCCATGTTTTTATGATCTTATGATACCATTCTTGTTATGTTATGATTCTACTTTATTTCTCATGTACCTTCTATTTTATGATATCATGTTATACCATTGACTTAAAAGTTATGACTCTATAACATGTTTATTCCCTTACTAGGATTCTTAGCTCACCTTATTCCTTCATGTATTCCCCAGGTAATCCAATAAAATTTTAGGAACTTTAATGGATATTCAATATAAAAATGTAAAACAAAATAATTATTTCTTATTTTAGTTACCTTCCTCATATTATGAACCTATTCATCAAAATATACCAGGACTTTATGATCCAAGGGTGATAATTATTGGTTATTTATGTTTAAGATTCAAGTAATAATATGTGTATAGGTTTTGGTAATCCTTACCTCAATACAATGGTAATAACATAGTAATATTATACCCCTTGGGGTTTTATAAATACAGTGGCCTCCTAATCATTGGGTTCCATCTGGATCTAGTTATAGCTAGAATACCCAACCATAAAGGTGGGGGATTAGAAGATAGTTGTTGCATTGATCAATAATTACATTATCAGTATTAGGAAATCATACTTTGTATAATTATGGTTGAGATCAATAAAATAAATGAAAAAAATTTATTTTCCAATTATTTATCTTGATGTGGATGATTTTGGTGAGCTGCATTGGGTATTGAACTTCCATTATGATGTTGTATTCAATTAGTTTATCAACATAGGGTTAAAATTTGGAAGCATGGGTGATATATATTATCTATTCTACCTATTTATATCAATTTTCATCACCCAACATACCCAAGTGATGACTAGATACATCATACTCAAATCCAAGAATTTATCTATGATTCAATGACATTAGACCTCAGTGTGGTTTAAGGAAATTGATATATTTCACTTGTTCATTTTGAGTCATGGTGGAACTGATCAACATAAGTCATAGATCTCACTTTGAACCTATATTCATATGTATGATTTTATTAGTGGTATTCATGGATCCTTCTTAAAATACTAGGGGAGCATCTTTGATTTCTTCCTCCTCCTCTTCTTTGATATTGGGATTAATATATGGATTAGCACCTTGTTTTGTGGGATATATTACATGGGAATTATTAATTCCGTCAGAATATTATCCTTATTTTTAACGGTTGGGTTTGTCTGATGCAACAGACACTTTACTTTTAGGACTCATGTCTAGTAAATAAATTATCCTTACATGTATCATCTGAATATCTAGCACACCAACACTTGAGTAAGAAAACTCAAGGGAATGAATAACCTTCATCGAATCTATGAAGGTATTATATTTTATTGGTGGTATATTTTCAATATAAGTATCTATTTGACCTTCATATAAGAGTCAAATAGTTATAGGTTTTGAGTAATTAGATAATGAGAGAAAATTATTTCCCAAACCTGTAGTTTCTTCTTTAATTAAATTGATAAAAATTAAAAATATTCAAAAAGATTTATCCATTAGTTGATAGGAGTGATTTCTGGGTAATTAGGAGAAGAAATAAATATATATTAATTTACCAAAAATATCTTCCCCTACCTTTTTTAGTATTATATATATATGTATTAGTATTAGAAGGAATCAAAATATATGTTATGACCATAAAATACCCCATATTTCTTATCAATGGAGTATTTTAAGCACTAGAGATACAATGATCGAATCTCTAAATGAATATAGAGTCCCATCCTTACCAAACAGACATTTAAAGACATGTCTTGGTGGTCCACCATGAATTTAGAGTCAGGAATGAGGTCCCTAAACTAGGTTCTGAGTTTGATCAACCTAAGGGGCCTTTTTTCCACCCTTGACATAACCCAGAATTATCAGTTTAAAGGGGGAAATCATCATCATTTTGACTTATACATTATAGGTTTTTAAGTAGATTAGGTTATTCCAAGAACCATTTTCTATTATGGATCAATGTAAGTCAATATCATAAGTATTTATAGATATATACAAAGTACTAATTGTTTTTAGAATAGAAGTTCCTGGTCTTATTCTATATAATAGATGGCCATATTGAATTAAGTATTTCTAGTCTCTATAGGTTATGTATCGAATATAGAAATATCAATCTCAAACCCTTATGGACAAAAAAGATCCTCAACAAGGGCTTCAATAAGTTATTTTGAAAACTCAAGAGCATACAAGATTGAGTGAAAGGTCAGATTAAAAGATATCTACTTAAGAATATTATACTTGTGAGCTAAGGGATTATAATTCCTAGTATGTTACTACTCTCTAGCGTACTAAATATGGTATGAAGTTGGATTTGATGGAGGATCCTAACCTTATCTCTAATTGGGGGTGCCTAGGTTTTCCACATGTTGTCTTGCACTAACATAACTATGTCTCTATATTGACAATATGGATGTTTATATTCAAATTGGTCTTCCAATATGATTTGATCATAACAAGATATAAATTATTAAAGATCAAATTTGTGTTCCAATTGATCTTTTTGATTTACATATCTTTATATTTTGGATGCATATATAGCTTCAGTGGAAATGATTATAGGATTTTATAGTACACTATGAATACATCTTCCCTAAACTGTATGGCCTCTTCCACAACTATTGATGGGTAAATCTAGTTCACATGACTATTCCTCATTATAAAAGGGGGTTTTATGTGAATTAAATTAACATAGACATATAATGACTCCTTGTATGATGATAATCCCATTTGGTGGGGTGGAGCTCATCCTTATAATGATGTGGGTATGACGTCTCTATGATTCTAGAACACATTGGGTTCTTGTAATGAATCCTATTATAGTTACTTATTCCACAACAAATTATTTTACTAAATCATGGAAAACTCTTATAATGGTTAATATTTCATCTTAGGTTTCATTTTTATAATTAGGGTTATGAATGGTTGATTCTGTTATGCCAAAATTATTTCATGTTCCTAGTTGACCAATTTCATATTAATTCAGTAATCTCATTTCTTTATAAGAATAATCGAAACATCTAAAAAAATATGCATCTTCTTCTAGTATAGTGATAAAGATACAGGTCACATACATCATGAATTTACCAAACAATAAATTCCCAAATTCAATCATCTTATAGATTATTTATTTGAAGAAGAAGTTTCCTAGAATGTTTTTCTATGGAATGTGTTGAATGGTATAGTACTTAGAGAGATCATTTAAAATTATTTCATTATGTTTACTAATATCTATAATTTTAATGCATTTTTTCTTTAATGTGGTGGTAAAAAATATTTAAAATTGTTTGTTTCATAAGGAATAATGCATATTCTATTGATTTTCAAATTTTTGGTGATTTTCTTCTTATTTCCATCTTAATAAGGTAATTGTTGCCTTTTTTAAAAAAACTAGGAATTGTATGAAATTAATATGGATTAGGGTTAGAGATCACACTAGATATAATTTATGAATTACAATTAAAATTTCTTCATTACCAAAAAAATTATCTTCTATTGATGGTGTTCGATGAGATTTTTGTTTAGATGGCTAAATGGAGTCTTTTATTCGTTGGTCTACCATTGCACGGTCAGAAAATACACCATGATATCTCAAGGGGTTAGGGGTGTATACAAATCAACTAAATTATTTTCTATAAATATCTATAATATATTAGATGGTAAAATTTTCATATTCATAGAATAGTTCAGTCCTTTACTCCTAGAGAAAAAATCCAAAACCCTCTTATTTTTATGTTGCTTTTGATTTTAGAGGTCTAAGATATTCATCTTTCCCATCATTAAGATAAATTAATAAATCAGTTTCTATCAAATATCTTCCACTTGGTGATAAACCTGATTAACAAATTATGATACCAAAGGAATGTGGGTCCTTCTAGGGTTTGTAGAAAACACATAAGGTTTTCGGCTTCCTGTTACTATAATGTGCCCATAATAGATTTTATTGATATGTGAAGTGTATAAGATCCTAATCTAGATCTCCCATAATATAAAATATCAAGAATATAGGATTTCCAATGTTGGGTGGAGGAATAGTCAAGCCCACCCATTCATGATATGGATTCCTCTCTATCTGGAATGGTGTGAATCACTCCTCTATGAATTTTATTCAAAAAATAATGGAATCAATGGAGTCAATGAGATCTGGTGGGACTATCTCCTAGTAAATATCATGAGTGAAGGTAGTGCTTGGAAGCTGATATGGTTGGCTCACCAATGTATTCTATTGAGAATTAATTTTAATCATATTTGTATAGAATTATTAAAATGGTTGTATATTCTATCCCATGAAAGGAAGATTTTAATATTCCATAGACATTGGGGTTAAATAAATTGTCGATTCGAGCCTCTGGATTGTTGGAAAACTAAAATATTCTCTTATTGGTCAAAGAATTCCTTCTTTTAAATAGGGTTTGATTGTGGAGAGAAATTATCCTCATGATTTGTGTTACATTTAGTTGGTATGTTTCCTTTGACCAATTTAGCATTGATTCACTATTGTTTCTCAATATTATTTACATAATAGTAGATCTTATCCTTAGTGAAAATAAGTCCATTTTTTTAGTGGTGGGATAAATTGAGATATAGTTTCACTCTATCTTGAATCATTTATTGAATCTCACTATGTTATTTATATTTAAATGTTTGTGGGACCTCATATGTTGTGAGTCAAACACTAATATCTAGTGATCATATATTATTCATAAATTTTGATATAAATCATTTTTCAAATGTATTATTATTCATCAAAATTTTTCAGCCAATTTGAGGCTATAAGTTATTTATGGGACTGACATTAATGAAATTAATTGATGATAAGTGTTCAAAAAAGAACATATCCAAATCATCATCAGATTAAAAATGGTATTTTCCATCTATGGGATATTTCTTGAGGGAAATGTCATGGTACTTATTTGTATCTACTTTCTTATGGATTTTTTTGACCTACAGACCATGAAAAGTTTACCCAACTCTTCTCAATTCTATATAAAATCAATTTGTGGAAGGTAATCCTAAGGGAGTATCCATTATCTTTCATTGATTTCTCTCTTGATAAAGGAGGTGAATCATGAAATATAAATATAAGGATATTTGGGGTGTTTCTTGGAAATCCAATCCTAGTATAGGAAATAAAAATTACTTAAAGGTGGATGAGGTAAAAGTATATCCGTATTTTGGTATGAGGTTTAATTTTCTCTTCTACCACAATAGTCATGTCCCACTATGTATTTAATGATTCTAGGGTGGTAGTGGTAGTATTAATTCCCCAAAGTCCTATGGGCTACGAATCCTCCCATACTATACATGGGTCTTATATTATGAACTTATTAGCCTTTTACGATTTGATTCAATAATTATTTAGATTAATTTCAATTTATAGTCAAGATGTTCTGATTATTGAGGGTTTCTCTAAGATTTCACATTTTTCTCGCAATTTGGAGGCTTGTTTCACCTTTCTAGAATCATAATGTATGATATTATAAAAAAACAACTCCATCATGTATACCTTTTCTAGGTATTAGTAATAATGAGGTTTTTCTTGTAAAACCAACAAGCATTTATAGATACCAAAACTAAGAATTGTCCCATTGTGATGACATTGTAATTTTCTTTCCCCAAAAAATGTTATGGTTCTATGAGAAAAGTATTATGAGGAGAAATAAATTGACTCCTCCCTATGATATTCACATCATGTGGGGTGTTAGTGATTATCTAGTAGAGTACCTTTATAGTTATAAGGTGGTAATTTTTGAGATAACTTCATATTTTATCGAACATAGGGCCTTAATCCACTAAAAAAGAAGACAAGTCATCATGTAAGTGTAGTTCATCTAGGGACTTTAAATGCGTCATGTTCTCTCTCTGAGATAGGTTTTTAGAATTGAAATGGTGGAGGTACATAAATATGTTATTTATAATATTTATTATAAATTCCTCATGAAGTTTCATAGTAATTTTGTATTGATTTGTGTGCATGGGAAAGAAAATGATCAATATTTTACCCTCAACCATGTCTTTCCACATGACCATGGTGTTATTTTAATCCTATATGAGGGGTTATTCAACATGATGAATCATTAATGTTTATTTATCCAATTCTTTAATATGAGGAATTGGATCATCATAATCTCTTTTATTATATAAAAGGGTCAATGTTCTGGGTGAGTCGTAGATGGAAATCTTCACCCAAAGTTACCCATTGACTAGGACAAAACACTGCTAATTATTGAATGATACTTGGTGTTGTTGAATTTATTTTATTGAGTGACACTCAATAAGTTGGCATATTTAGAGTATATTCAACATGAGGATGGAATTTATATAAAGAATTTGAGTCATTGATAGGATTATCTTTATATCATTTACTATGGGTTGGACCTCCATGGTTAATACTTAATTTTTCATCTTAGGGAGGACCTTTACTTTGGATATTTACCTTTTTATAGGGAGGAAAATTATAAAATATACTCTAGAGAGTACCTATACAGTTATCCACATAATTTTACTAGGGATGGATTTTGTGTTTATTATTCATTGATGAACCAGTGAGGTGGAGACATCCTTTTGGATCAATCTTCGTGAAGTGGGGAGGACCTCTATAACTAAAATCATGAGGAGGGGCATCTGGATTAATCATAAAATCACCAAAGAGAGGAGCTTTATAATTAATACTATAGATAGGACCTCTATGTTTATTATATGGGATATTATGGGGAATGAATTTTTGTTTATAAATTTTAGGATTGAATTCATATATTGGACCTCCATGTAGGTTGTTTAAATCATAATTGAAATAACATCTACAATGCATTCTCTATGGAGGTCGTTCTAGTTTATTAGCTAGGATTCCACACAAAGAACCTACTTTGTTACCAATTATAGATGAGTTGGAAATGGGAGGACCTACTTGTTGGTTGATCTTCATGTTTTGGGGAGGACCTCGACAACCGAATCCATGGGGAACCTTCATAATTTCATGGGGTAACCTCCGTAATAGGTCCTCTTGGGAGGACCCCTAGAGCTATGTTTCATATAATTATAAAGTGGATCTTTATGGTTGGTGATATTCTATCATTTATAATAAGTAATATCATCATGGTTGATATGTTTGGTGTTCTTGGGTTGACCTCCCCAGTGGATACTATAGATTGGACCACTAGATTTATTCATTGTAGAACTATGTGGAGGAAATTTATATTGGATACTTTAGGAAAAGAATTTATAACTATTTATTAGTTTTTTATATAGAGTAATTTCATAGGAGTTAATTTGGGGTAGAGATCTATATTTTGTGAGTATAGAACTACATGGAAGACCTTTACAATGGATTCTATGATTCAGACCACTAAATACACCAGACAAGGTTCTGTATTGAGGATCTTTGTAGCAAATTCCCAAGGTAGTGTCACGTCCATGGTTTATGTTATGCATATTTCACATCCATGAGTATAATTATTTCATGTTTGGGATGTTTTTGAGGATGAACGATGAATTTAAAAGGGGTTTCCATAATTTTATTATGAAAAATGAGCTAAACCACATTTCGGTCCAAGCCATGTTTCTCCTAGAGATCATCTATATAAAATGGTGAGATAAATATTCCATGAATGTGTTTGTTTAGGGAAACAGAGTGAGGAGACTGTCCATGTAAACCATTTTTAATATTTCTTCACCATCAAATGGTCCAAGGGATGGTGGGTCTAAAATATGGCAATTTTTTTCCTTTATAGCATAGTTGGTCTCCTATGAATTGTGAAATCAAAGCCTCTGTGGTCATGATGGATCATTCCACACCATGAATGTGACAATATTGTATTTTTAAAACATCTAAATCATCCACATTGTCTTCTTGGGGATTTATTACAATTGATGAGGGTGTGTTTTATAATCTTGGGATGGTTTTTTAATCATTCGTGACTCATTTGTTTCTCTATTTGACCTCTCTTGTTCCTTCCCTTTCATCGATGTCATATCCAACCAAATATAGGGTTAATATTGGTTAACCATTTTTTTATTTAAGATATATATTATAATGACCTCATACCTCCAATCTTTATTAATTTTGGATCTTTTTGTAATATCCGTCATAAAAAGAGGGAATAGACCCGAAAGGATGGTGAAAGTGTCTCCTAGTAGCATACTTATACCAAACCTTTTCAAAAATTCAGTAATGGGCCTTTGAATTTATATCAATGTGGTAAGGTAGAGAAAACGAGTCATTTTTTCCCATGCTATCTAAAATATTTAACATGTGAGGACACTGAGGTAATTTACAATTCTTTTTTCAGGATCATTCTTATCCACATTATGAAAAATGGTTTTCAAAACCTAATGGGTATAAAGTGAAATAAAATTATTCAAAAACAATAGGGTTTCATTTCTAGGTATTTGGAATGAAAAAGTTACATGAAATTGAAGAGTATTTGATAGAAATTTATATGGGACCTTATAATGTGTGAGGTTTTATATTAATTTATTCATCTTTAGTAAACTCTATATTTGATACCGGTTCATATAATTATTTTAAATACTCATACTTTTTGAACCTAATAAAACATTCAATGAAACTCATTGTCTTTATTATGAATCTAGTGTCACCTCTAGGAAATAAAGTGGAGGGTTTTTTATGTTCCTCTTGTTATATTTTGATATCAGGATTTGAGTTAGTTTTGTATTTTCTGATTCTCAACTTGGATATTGTCTCCCTCCAATGGCATTAAGGCCTTCATTTTTTATTGATTTTAAAAATACACCTTTCAAGGGGTTAGGTGAAACCTTACAGGCCCATAGGTGTAAGTATTACATGGACCATAGTACATAGAAGAATTATTTTCCTGTAGGCTTCAAACATTACATACAACCAAGACTGACTACTCGATACTGCTCATATCCAGCATCTTCATCGTGAAATAAGCTCCCCACCTTCACATGGTTGTTCATCTAGGCTTTACCATGTATGCACAGTCTTGTCCCAATCCAATATTCCATACCCTCTCATTCATGAAATCCATTTAGCTTTTTCTATGGTGAACGCTCCTTGCTCATCTACCTTCTAATGCTTGTTCTATGTAGGTTGTCTGGTTTGAATTTTCACATAAGGTATCTTGAAAGATTTACTAACTTGAAGTCATAGGTGGCATGAATGCCTTAAAGGACTCGGGGACCAAATCGGTGACCGGAAGGCACCAAAAGATGAATAGTCTTGGCTGCTATAGTTCCAAACAGTACCTACTATTGTACTGCTATAGTACCTGATGCAGGACCTGGAAAATATCCATCTGCCTAGATTTGATCTCAAGTTGCATGGATTCCCTTAAGGAGTCCTCACATACGAGGCTAAGGCTTATGTGGAAAACTATTTATTTTTATCATCATTGGTTGGCCATTATTACCTCTAAAAGGAACTCTTGAGTATTTTAATTAAATTGGGATCCAAGGCCTAGTCGAACAGGACCTCCTCTAATTGAACATGGAAAATCAATATCCTCATTGATAGTTAAATTGATAGATGAAATTATGGGTTTTGAACTTCCTTTTTTGTCTGATTATTTTTATTAAGTGTTTCCAATTAATTTCACTAGCCTACATTTGGGGAGGGAATTTTATTTTTTTGATCGATTTGGTGACAATAATTCACCAAATATTTATTCCTTCATACTTTATATCTCTAATATAATTAAAGGAATTTAATCTTTAGTTTGATGATTTAGAGGTTAATGGTTTTATTAAACCAAGTGTGTCACCTTGTTTACTATGATACCCTAACTACGTTACCAAGTCTAGTCATTGTTACACATGACCTCAAGCATGATTCCTCATATGATAGATGCTTCCAACTAGCGAAGAGGAACTAGAATAGATAGTGGATTTACTATGGCATCATATAAAAGTATAAATAAAAAAACTAAGAACTATATAAAACCATATAAACCAGAGAACACAATATCATTATAAAAAAAATGTTGTATCATAAATGTTTTTGTAACATTAAAAATACAATTTATTTCCCACTAGGCCAATCACTGGTAAAAAATACGAAAATAAAAATACAAAAAAATTATCTATAACATCTCCATGTATCAATCCAATATTAGTCTCCACATACCCATTGAGCTAACCAACCTAAACCTCTCCATGTCCTTCTATCTAAGCATAATAGAAACATTAGGTCTACAAGAAAATAAAGAAACTCTTTCAAGGAGTGACCATGAATTCAGTAGGGTTCCACCAAGTTCCCCAAATATCATTTTTCATATGATCGTTTACGAATTTTAAAATTAATACATTAATAAAAAAATAAATCAATAATATATGTACAAACATATATAATATCCTTTGAGACCTTATCTACCTACATTGACACCATGATTGAAGGATTTACAAAAACATTCCTGATGTACTTTGCCAACCAGTCATTATTCCACACCCCTTGAAGGGTTAGTAACACACGCCTTTAAAGTAATAAACATGATCCCCCTCTATATAGTAGTTATCCACATATCAACCCATTATCTGGATCTAGGGAAATCCATTCCATCTCATGTTGACCCAATAAAATTCACATATGACGATTCATCACCTCATTAACACTCCTCCATAAATTTAAGTGATTATCCCATATAGTTGACCTTGTTTCCTCAACTAAATAGATAGTGGACTACAAATATAACACAAAGCTACAGTAAGGTAGTTTATAATAATGCCATGTCAAACAAGAGTCATATATCAAACACATATCTAAATGTGAAACATGTTAATAATAAGTATCATGTATCTACATTTTCAAGCAACATGAGAATCATATCAAGAATAGTTCTCATGGGCCACACATGTACCCCAATCAATGAATCACAAACATGGTCTCATCCCTACACTTGGCTCACCTTATCAACACATATACACCTAGAATACAGCTACCCTCTCATACTGAGTGTATCACATCCCTCCAAATGGGGTATTTAATAATGTCCACTAGACTACCTTGGTATCTACTAACAAAAGGAAACTCATTGTAGTCACCTATGGTGATAGTATAACCTATAGGTTAACTCTAGACCTAGCCTCAATATATGGGGTTATGTTCCAAACAAAAATCTCTTAGAATCCAAATTATAATTCCAAAGGTAAACCCAAAAACCATGATAATTACTCATATCACATCCCTTCCTAGAGAGTCTAAAGAAACCCAACAATGTACCTCAGTTTCCAAGTCATTTCTCCTAAGGGAAACCGATCAATGACCAGCCTTAGAATCCCTCATGGTTTCTTGGAGAGCTCTAGGAAACACCTAGAATAATATTGAGGTCAATAAAACAATACTTATTACTCTCACACATATCTTCAAGGAGACCATTAAACCCATATTTTAAAGTAATTACCTCTTAAATATAATCATTAGATCCTTGGGTACTCATCCCACATTAAGAGCATCACAAGCCTCTCACACTTGCACCACTAGCCCTAGTCAACCCATCTTAGGATAACTGTATGTCACTAATTTTCTTGAGACCTACTATGGTATCCCATAAATCATAGAGTAATCGTCTCCCCTATTGATCGAGTCATCGGTCCTAATCAATTCACTTTAAGTTCTCCAGAACACAAATCCTAGGTTTTATGGATCAATGTCACCCCTTTTGTCTAGTCTAAGGGTCTCTTAGTCCTTGGTAACTCTACTCAAACCCATGCAGCATAAATTAAAACATGAATACTTGTAAATATTCATATTTTTTATTTTTATCATAGGTGAAACCTTACTCAAAGGAGATACTGTCTTCACCAATCCTATAAAAACATCACCAAGTTTTATTAATCGTCATCCAAGCTACTCACATCCTCAACCATATTTTTCTCACCTACCCGGATCTCATCTCACATAAAAATGAACAATTATGTAATTAAAAAAATATTATTAATTAATTAAATCAATTCAATTTGATACCATCGTTAGAAGGATATCAATTCACCACCATCATATCGAGATATTGGTTAGTCACATGTGAGGGGTCTTCGGCACACCTTTGGAAACAATATGGATGGAATATCTAACATACAAAATCCATTTAGTCATTAATTTAATTCAATTACTTCACGTATCTCAATTTTTTTTGTTGAAAAACATACCTTTATCTGATCTTCTTATAACGGTGAGTGATCAACACCATGGAACATCCTCCAGGAAAGCTGAATCAAAGGACCATTTCTCTTTGATGATATCACCAAGCTAAAATGAAATCATAATCAAACATATAATCAAAACATATATTCAATATTTCAGAGGATCAAATAAAATTATAATAATAGGGATCAATTGAATGATCTTAAATGGATTTGACTACAGATTGCACCTATGATCATCCCATGTCAAATGGAACCAAGGGATGAATGATAGGGGAAGAAGACAACCAAATATTCCGCCTAAAATTTTCTATGCTAGGTAGATCCTAATCACTATGATGCTGAAAATATAGAAAGTCCCTTGATTAAAAATTCTTTCAATGTGACGCACCATCTAGTCTATGGCCCTCTATCTAGAATCCTTGGGATCATCAGTTGACTAGTGAGCCTAGCTGGGTACCTGAACAACTGAGCATCCCACTAGATAGCTTTTAGTGGACCACCAGCATGCCATTTTATACTATATCCACTGAGCTAGATTGTACCTCCTCCGAATTACTTCCTAACATGGGGTTATATCCCAATATTCAATCTACATAAAATAACAAATGTTTAGGACATCTATTCATTCGTAATTCCTAGACGATCATCGGTTCTCAAAATAGATTATCCATTACATGGAAAAGAAAAAATTTCATAGGAATTTAAAACCAATAAAAATTTGGGTAATTAAAAACTCCCCACAATATTTCTTATCAACCTTAAGAAGTCATTGAAATTCACAAATCACATCTCCCGGCCTACTTGTTCATAAAATATTTGATAGTTTTCTGCATAATTTCTTAAAAAATCAAAATAACATACATAGAATAACAATAAAAAACATGGAATACAATTAACTAGGATCTATGTCATGTGATATATAATGACACAACCAATTTTACAACACCCACTAACCATTCTCTCCTAGAATTACAAGGCATCAACTACCTACGTGTGCTAATGCTTTTGGTTCTCTTCACTGTAAGGCTTCACCCGTGATATCCACATTTAAGCTATAGTTATCTCCACTATAAGAGTCACCTATGTAAATTAACCACCAATGGTCCATTTTCCATCCAAAAATGTCTAAAAAATGCATTAGGTGTGGGATTTATTCCACTGTGTTTACAAATCATGAAAAAGTACTATGAAAATTTTCTATGTTTGGCCGCATCCAAATGATCAGTTACACATGTTGGTGTTCCATCAAACTACTAAACCCTAATGCATCAAATATCAATGTTATCTCATGATCACCCATCACATATACTAAATTAAAAACTCAACATATAACGTAAAACCATGGTGGGATCAACAATCAGTTAATCCATCCATCATTCTCTCATCTCGATCCCCAAAACACTTTCAATCTGAATCGGTTTAGATGATTCCAAAACAAACCTTTCATTGATGATTATGAACTTTAATCACTAGTAAATGTGTCTAATTTTTTATTCTATTATTTACCAAGGGACCAAATCAAAAAGTATATACAGCACTCTGACACCATGGTGTCAATGTAAACATTTATTGACCAACATTTTTTCACCTCTATGATCCTTTTAATATGATGACTTTTTACCCAACAATAATGTGAGGCTCCCCACTATTGGAGTATTATTATATTTTCCATAATTATCAATTAATTATATTTATATCTTCCTCTCTGCCCAACACTGCACATTGTGACTAGGTATAGTCATCCCGCTCATACCCATGTGCCAAATTCAAAATTGATTGTCCCTTATTTTTAGCATACATGGAATTTAATTCTCAATGTTTCCAAAACTCATGTGGTGCATGGTTAACACCCTAAAACCATAAATTGGAGTTATCCCAACAATATGTATTTCGTAGAACTTCTCCACGATCATTAACCTAAAACGCATCTTGACACCACACGTGTATATCTACTCCTTCGCCACTCTCACCCAACCATGGAACACCATCAATATTTAAACTATATTATTCATTCCAATACAACTAATATTTTAAAATTTTATCCTTTTACAAAAATCAAGTTATAAAATCTCACTAATAAATCATGGGTTATCAGGCTAGCATGTGTCCTACTAATCCTTCAGTGACCTCACACTGTGAGTTTCTTCGAACCAAATACTTCACTTCACTACCATTGTATCATCACTGGTTTTATTACACAACCTAAAAAGTTCTTAATGACCCCCTAAAAAGCCATGTTCACCCATTTCAAACATACCTAGTTACAAAAAGTACCCTATGACCAACTTCTATTTCATATCAATATTTTTTCCAAAAAATTTAACCAATGCCAACTATGTCCCTTGGGACTTGTGATTAACTTAAAACCCTCCCATATGTTCTTTCTCAAGATCATGATCTGCCTCAACAATACCCAATAGTCTCATGCTTTAGTTCCACCCAATTGCACACCTCTAACAATACTCCAATGAGTCGCATCTCAATGAACCTAGACTAACATGTACAAACTGCTAACCATACACCTATGCACATTATTTCCATTTGACGTGGAGCACCCTTGTCACTCCTCTTCAGAAATGGAATCCTCCTAATGAAATTATTTTCCATGTACCACCCATTATATGGGTGTCTATTTATAACCATAGAGCATCTACCTATGCTCTATTACTCCCATGTCCAACCACCTAGGAACCCCATTCGTCATCTAACGAGGCCTTCATCCTAAAACCAATGGACTAGAAATACCCAAATCATCCCTACGAGTCTTGTACTAAATGCCAATAATCATCCACATTCTCTATAACATTATCCTAACACATATCATTCATGCCTTACTCTACAACACATTCAAGTTTTCCATATCCTCATAGAAATCATGAATATACTTGTCTCTTTTATTATAAATCAAATTCCCATGATATACCCATTGAGTTTATATTATGGAGGAATAAATTTCCTCTAATAAACCACCAAGGTTATCCATATTTCCCTAGATGTATTGACTAAAATCCATCATTGTATATTAACCAACACTAGGATTCACATAACCTATCATCATGAGAGTGTTAGAAAAATCACACACATGTAGATAGATGTCTTGTTAGACCTACATGCCTAGTATGATGTATGAACAAAGGCCATATTACAACGGTCTAATATCCAAACCAAAAAATAATCAAAACGATAGAAATATGTAATATTTAATAAACAACTCAATCATAATAGAAAAAATAAAGAATTTAAATCTTATTAATATTGTAAAAAAAGAATTCCCATTGTAAAAGTGTTCATAACTCACCAGTTTGAGGTCCATCACAAGTAAGTACTGACACATTACATGACCATTGGTCTAAAAAATACCAAAATAATAAAAAAACCTACTTCGATACCACATTGTGATACCCTAACCAAATCATTGGGTTCATCAGGTGTTCCAGATGACCTCAAGTATTCATCCCCATACAATAGAGTTCGTCGAGTAGCATTGATGTCCGAAAACAATAGCTGAGAGATAATGCCCTCAAATCAAAGTATAAATATAGTATAAATAATTAAACATTAATCATCACAATAAAAATATTAGTATGCAGTTTCATAGTAAACACATTATTATACCTTAAATTAATCTATAATATAAAATATACAATTGTTCATCCACCAGGATGATCCCAAGTACAAAAAAAGAAAATGAAATATATATAAGAGGATTTACCATATATTCAAGTCTCAAACCATTTTCATTTTCCACATACCTATCCAATTATGCCATCCTGAACCTCAAAACATCCTATGACTTAACATTATAGTAAACATAAGTTTTTTAGGCATACCAGGATTCTAATGTAGGGTATGAGTATAAAATCAGTAGGATCTCGCCAATTACCCCTATTACAGGACATTTTATTGGTGTGTATGTATAGGAAAAGAAATATAGTGAGCAAAAAAACAGGTAATAATATAAGTACACACATATTACATGTCCTTGGACACTGCTTCTACCTTCTCCAATAAAATATTGATGGGTGTGTCACATGATTTCCCAATATACATGGACAATTGTTCATTTATATGCACTCTATTGAATGGTTAGTCACTCCCACTTTTAAAATAAAAACAGGTTCCTCCTTTAGGGATTAGTTCACCACATGTTATCCAAATATCTATCTCTAGGTAAATCCATCACATCATATATCAACCCAATATCATGTATCTTGTTCAATATATCACATCATTAACACCCCCTCTAAAAGGAAGTGGCTAGCTCATATGGCTCAAACTAGTCACTCAATTGTAGAGGTAGAGTAACTACACATGTATCATGTAAAGTTATATTATGTAAGTTCATAATCATGTCATTTGAATAATGATTCATATATCCAAAATTCATCCATATGAAAAAAAATGTCAAGCGTTGGCCTCATGGGGTACCCACACACATCATATGAGAACCACATCAATCATAGGTCTCATGGGCCACACATGCACACTAATGAATGGATCACAAACATGACTATAATCCAAAACACATATTATTGGATCAACTCATCAAGAAATTACCTTTAGATAACCTATCATTATCAATTTATCATATCCCACCCAATAACGAATCCAAAAATTCCACTAGACTATCTCTATCCCTTATAAAAAATATAAACCTCTGTCATCGCTTGTTGTGATACTACAACTTGTAGGCTAACTCTAACCCTAGCCTCAACTTACAAGATTTAATTATAAATATAAATCACTTGTAATCATAAAAAAAAATCCCAATGTAAACTCATGACCCACATTAAGGTATCATATCACATATTCTGAAAAAGTGTCTAAGGAAAACCCACAACCTATCTTTGTTTTCATCTTGTGTCTCCATAGATAGATTGGTCAACACATATCCATAGAATCTATCATGATAGATCAAATAGCTCTAGAAAACACATATAAAAATATTCAGAGATAAAACCTTAGTTAATCACTCTCCCATGTCTTCTAAGGGAATGAGTTCAACCCATATCTTAGAGTAATCACCTATAAAAATTTAAACTTCTGGTCTTTGAGGACTTATCCAGCTTTAAGAACATCATAATTATCTCACACCTTCGTCACTATCCCTAATAAACCCATGCTATGATATATAAATCTCAATACATGCCTCGAGACCTACTAAAGTTTATTTTATGTCATAGTAGTATCGTCTCTCTTAGGTGACCTAGTAACTGATCAATAAAAATTCACTTTATATGCTCCATAGTGATCATCCCAGGTTTAGTGGCTCAATTCCACCGCAGTTGTCTACTCTATGTGTCTTTCATTCATTATTAACTCTACCTAAACCGATGAATCATGAAGAAACACATGAAAACTCATACATAGACACAAAAATATAGTTTTTTATCATAGGAACCACCTACATTAAAGGTTATACCATCATCATTAATCCTTTGAATCCATCTATTAATATTTACCAATATTCATCAAAGCTACGCATATCCTTGTCCAAGTATTTATTACCACTCGTGTTTTTATCTCACATCACAAGGCATAATTAATTAATTTTAACAATAATGATTAATTAATTAAATCATTCCATCCTGATATAATCCCCAAAACCATTACCATTCACTAACAACATATCGATATATTGATCAATTTCACTCAAAGGGTCTTCGTCACACCCTTACAAACATCCCTGATAGAATCCCCAAAATTCAACATCCAATTCATTTTCAATTTCATCAAATTAAATCAAGAATATATAATGGTTTTTTAGAAAATATACCTTCATCAATTATTTTTTCAATAAAAAGTTATCAAAACATCTTAACATCCTCCACAAAACCAGAATCAAATCCCCTTCACTCTTGGCTGATCTCAACAAGATCCACTGAAATTTTCATCAAATATATAATAAAAAATAGATCCATGATTATTATAGATAAAATAAGAGACCAAGAACAGATATAAACTAAATGATATTACCCATATTCAATAACATATCATGCCTAGGATCATCCCATATCAAAAGTAACTAATAGAGGAAGGAGAGAGGAGGAATCATACATATTGGCCCTCCAAAATTTCTCCATTCTAGGTTAATCCTGGGGGGGATGTATAAATGATAAAGAGGACCATAATTAAAATTTCGTCCATTTTATTGCACTAGCTAGCCATCATTTTTTCACCAAATAGCTTTCTTAGGGTCATTGGTAGGCCGGTTAGCCTAGCTAGACAAATGGACTAATGCATATTCTACCTGATTGCAAGTGGTGGATCCCCAATTATCGAGTGGCTACTGTAGCCATTCAGCTATCATATCTCTCCTTTGTATTCCTTATAAATTCCTGATGTCTCCACCAATATTCAAACCATGTCTATAAAATCAGGTTTGATATATAAAAAAATATATAATTTCAACTCGAACCTCATTTCTAAAAATGGATTTTCGACTGAATGGAAAATCCCAAATTTCCTAAGAAATTTACGAACCATAGAAACAAAATTAATTATAGGAATAAATTTTTCATTGAACCAAAATTGATTTTGGTAATCTATATTTATGTATAAATTGTTAGAATCATAAATAAGTGAATATTAAAAATAAATATAATTCACAATATGTCGATAAATTGTTTGATCAGATAATGGGAGAAAGTGGTTCTAAAAACTAAAAAATTGGTCTAGTAATCATCATCATAGAGTTTTGTAATCATATATTATAAATATATCCTTCAATATAACGTATGGAAACTTTGAATATCTTGTGATTCAGTTTGGTTTGACAATTGATACAGTTGTTTTCATGGACCCAAGAAATAATATTTTCAACTGGAACCTTGATTTATTTATTGGGGTTTTCATGGGTGATATTCTGATCAATTTAACATTTGAGGAATTTCATGAGCCTCACTTGAAATTTCTTTGGTAATCTTAAGTTATCACTGAGTTTTCACTAAATTATCAACATATGATATTTTTTGAGAAGTTATGATCTCATGACATGTGTTTCCCAAACGCGGCATCATAGTTGGTCCTAAAAAGGTTAATATAATCTGGTATTAAGAGGATTCATATAATGTATTTGAGATTTTATGATTCCTGGGTTTATCAAGATATTATCATCATTTCATAATGTATTTATCAAAATGAACATTACTATTGACTACTCTTACCCGAAAAGGGGTAAAAAAATTAGAACACAAAGTGTTGAACTTATTTTAATGAATTGAAACTATATATATCTTCAAAACATATATTTAATTTTCTAAAATCCAAATAGGGATATATGGTTTTTTTATGAGCTTCATGATTAGTGTTGGGATGTGTTTTGATGTAATTAGATCATGTTGGGGTATATGGATATCATCAACATCAGCCACATGAGAAGAATTACCCCACTCATGAATTATAACTCACATCTGTTACACACTCTCTTAAGTGTTAGAGTGATTACCTTTTCATAGAATGTTTCACCATATATTATATCCATTATATTTTGAGTTATACAATTTATTAGAAAGAATTAGTCCTTAGAAATTGACAATTGGAGGAGTACCTTTAGAATTTTGACTTTAGTGTTGTTTAAACATCAAGAAAGGGGAATGTTATAGTCATTGATATCAGTGGGAAATATCTCTATTAAGCTATGGTATAATGTAAATATTAATTAATACTCATTTAAATATTCACTCATATTCACTTAGAATAGAGGGAATATGGGACTTGTATTATCGTAGCTGATGCACAGTTGACATCTGTTGGTCCCAGTGTACAACTCAAGAGGGGGTAAATTGAGTTTCCAAAAAAATTCAATTTTTTTAAAAAAAATATATCTTGAAATTTAATAAATACAATTATTTAAAAAAAATATTATTATTATATAATATGTTCTTTAGAAAATCTTCTCAAATTTTGATCATATCACAGTTAAAATATTTTAGATACTATGTTAACTTTTGAAACTAATTTAATCATATAAAACATTGTATATAAAACACTAATTTATGTTTTCTACCAAGGTAATGTTTTTCTTCATAATTAAAAAAAACAGGTTTTATTTAAAAAAAATTAATCACAAAAAATATGGTAAAATAGATTTTTAAACAAGGGGTTAAACCTCAAGGTGATACACAATCCCCTCTACTTATAAATCACCCAATACTAAGTTGTTTATTGTACAATAAACTAATCCACATCTAATATTGGGTTTTATAAACCAAATAACATTAAGTGGTCAAGAAAAAAATATGCTTCTATATTTATTTATGGGATATAATGTTTTAGGTCACATACAACCTCTTACATAGTTGTTTGTGGGAATAAAAAAAATTGAAATAGATTGTCAAACACTCTCTAATTTATTGTATGGGACTATGTTTGAAATATAAACATTATAAAAAAATATAAATTATCATAAATATAGATAGAAGTAGATGAGAGTTCATAAAATTTAATGATTCTCAATCTGAATAGATTTAGTTGTTCATGATTCCTTGAATCTCTCTTTGGAATTATTTCAAACAAGTTACATAGAAAATATAGGAAAATAGATTATTGTGGAAGTATGTAAAAGTCCTTTGTCCTCATTCCAAAATTTTCAAGTTTTCTTACACACTCATGTATATCAATGATAATTATTGTTTTGGTGTATTTGATTTTGTATTTATATATCCATTCATGTGTGTTTGTAAGGTATGAGGGAGATCATCATAATTAATAGTGATTCTGGTGGTCTAATTATCCATTATCAGATAATAAGAGAATAATATGGATCCTCATACTAAGAAAATAATCTTAGATGTCAAATATTGTATTCAAGACATCCATGGAGTTTTTTATGAATATTTATTCTTAAATCTTAATTGTTTTGTCTAGAATTAAATTCAGAAAGTTGTAATTAGAGAATTAATTTTGAAATTAATTCTAGATAGTTGTAGAAAGTCTCTAGTTGTAGGAATCTCCCACAAAGGAAGTTTTAATAGTATATTTTTGAACTAGATTTTGAATCCCTTGGATCTATCTCTGGATTCTAATAGTAGCTCAAAGTGGTATCACATCCTGATGGTAACATCACATCAATGGTATATAATCTTGGGGGTATCATTATCTTTATAAAAAATTATCTATAATTAATGGTAGAAACACCTAACAGTAGAACCATTTTTGTGGAGGTATCACCAAGAGACAATAGAATCGAATGGAAGTACATGTACATGGTAGTGTTGATAGCTCCCCTCAATAGTATCCCAGCATCATGGTATATCCTGGAAGTCACAGATTTGATCTATCATTAGCTTGCTTAAACTAATAGTATATGTAAAACATATATCAAGACTTATCCAAATTTACCATTTTATCAAGAAAATAATTTACAATCATGAGAAAGAGACGGTATCACTATGAATGATAGGTCATATGGTAGATAATCATGGTAGAATACAATGTAAGCACACCAAGTTAGTATCCAAATTGTAGAATGTTATTGAACTATGTCATGGCAGCACTTCACGATACTAATTTTATGGTATCTTCTCATGGTAGTATGTAATGGTTAATCACCACAGTAGCATGACTCATGGTCAATCGTTACCATACCATGAATCACAGTGGATCAACCACAAGAGAACTATTCTTTTAATTTTGTTCTACTAAAAATAAAGTAAATCTATGATTAAGGTTTATCCAAAGTGTATCATTCCAATTCTATGTTTGATATTTATCGTTATCCCAAAATAAAATTTCATTCTAAATTTGTTAGCTAGATGATTTTTCTTTATAGTGAATTCAAGAGTTATATCATGTTTTGTAAAATGCTATCTATAAAAGTGATGTCTTATATCAATATGTTTTTTCCTGGATTAATACACATGTTTAATGGAAATATTAATAGAATATTTATTTTCATAATTTGTAGGTTCATGACTAAATAGATATCCATAGTCTATAAAATTATGTTTCATCCATAAAATTTGTTCACACCAACTACCTATATCTACGTACATAACTTTAATAGAAGATAATGAAATAAAGTTTTCATTCTTATTAAACTATGAAACTAGTGACTAGATGACATGTTTCAAATGATATTTTTCTTTATAACATACATCCAAAGAAGATAGCATCTGAATTACTAACTAAGTCAAATTATTATCTTCTAGTATATAAGTATTGTGGAATTCTAATCATAACTAAGTGGTTTGATCAACTAGTTTTTCAGTTTTATTATGATTCAGTTTATAACTTTTACTCATTGGAGTATCACTACCTTTAATATTATCCAAAACAAAACAAATTATAATATATTTTTTGAATTTTATCTGATTTAAAATAATTCCTTCTTAATTTTGAAAAATATGAAAACCAAGGAAAAATTTTAGAATTCCCATTAAACTTATTTCAAATTCCTTTTGCATAATTTTTGAAAAATAAATACATAGATAATCTCTTGTAGATATTAAAATATATCACCATCATATATTTTTACTATTAAAAAATCCTTGGAAATTATATTAATAAATAAATTAGTGTCATAAATTTCATTAATTAAATGTTTAGAAATTAAAAATGAGATGAAATAATTATTCCAAGCTCTATAACAAAATATTAAACACTATAATGATTTCTTTATTTTAAGAAACGATTTTTAAAATGTTGGTTTTAAATCCATGGTGTTTTTAAACAAAAAACATCTTCCACTATATAACCATTTGAAAATAAAATCATGTCATCCATTTGATAAAAATTATAACCCAAAAGTGCTTTATAATCAAGAAACATTCTGATAGATTCAAGTTTAACTACTATTGAAAAGTTTTCCTCATTAAAAATAACTTCTTTCTCACTATAACCTTGTTAAAGCAACCTGGATTAATTTCTATTTATTTTTCTTCACTCATCAAATTTTTTTATAGACACCCATTTAGTACCAATTCTAAGGTAATGGATTGGTCTATTAAATAGTTCCTAGACTCAATTTGTTTCATCTTATTTTATTTAAATTCCCCATAATTCATCAACAATTAATTCTGTGATGTTCTCAGGATCAAATTGTGGAAACAAAGCTTCATTTTTAACATGAATTCTAAGAGAAGCTCTTTTTTAATATATTATCTAGGACTCATACAACTGAATCTAATAGATTATATTTATGTGTCCTAACATTAATATGGATAAAAATATTTGACACTTCATTTTCATCTATATTTTTGAATTCAATTATCCCCTCAGAACTAATAGGTTTCCCTATGGGTTTCATTGAATTATCACTAGGTTCAGCATTTATATCCATATTTGAAAGGTCATCCTCCAAATTTTATAAAGGGGTCTTAGGTTCATGTGGATATATCTCATAAAACATTAAATTTATATAATCTTCCCAAATCAAATTGATTTTATTAAAAAAAAGTATGATTTACTAGTCCTAGAATATCCAAGGAAAATTCCATTATCACACTTGGATGAAATTTTTTCAAAATTATCCCTTTTATTTATAATTAAGACTTTGCAACCAAAAACTATAAAGTATTTAACTTTTAATTTTCTACCATTCCATAACGGATATGGGGTTTTCTTAAAAATGGGACTAATTAGATCAAAATTAATTACATAGCAAGCTATGATTATAACTTCTACCAAAAAAAAGAGACAGCTAAATAATACTCATTAAGCATAGTACAAGAAATAAATTTATGTATTATATTTCTTCATTCTACTAGGACATTCTATTAGGGGGTCCTAAGACCAGAAATGTTATGACTGTATCCATGTTGTGAGAATAATAATTAAAAAAATTAATTTTCAAACTCAAGTTCATGATCACTTCTTATGTTATTAAATCTAAGTCTACTAAGATTGTCTATTAATCTTGCATATTTGATAGAACAAGAAAGAGATTAACTTTTATGAGTAATTAGAAACACCCATGTATGTATTGAATAATCATACACTATAAAATCGGAATAATGATTTTCTATTAAGATAGAACTTTTATAAGGTCTATAAAATATGTGTGAACTTTCTCTAAAGGTATAGATATGGAAACTTCAACCTTCGTTTTGAAATATATTTTGGTTTCATACCATTTTAATAGTGATTATAGTACTTTTCTATATGGAATTATATATATTGTAGATACTTAACTAATATGTTTATAGTCATCATTCGAAGTGAGATTATATTGAAATGGCCTAACCACATATTCCAAATCAAAGACTCTTTTTGAAAGTAATTTAAAAAAGAAATGCTCAAAGAAATAAGGAATTAAAATCAATACTATAAATAGTACCAATACACAATGAAATGAAAAATAAAGTGTGATTTCCATAAAATAATTTGCATTCATTTTTTTGAAACATAACATGGTAAATATCACCACAAAATTTTCAATTTTTTATCATATTATATTATAATACATGTACAAATGTTACTTTAAAAATTGAAATAATACTACTCTTACCAATTTGACTGAATCAAATTATTCATCCATTAGAATTATAAAAAAAAGTGACATGTGCACCATCAACATTTATTTGGTTATTGAAGCTTGAGTTTTCTCCAGTCACATTTTTGGTACAACCACTTTTCAGATACCATAATCACTGATTAAAACATCTCAAGAAGGTTTCCAATAAAATAGATTTAAAGTGTCAATTATTTTGGTACCCATATTTTTTCTGGTCTATAGATGTTATTAATAGTGATTTCGGAATCCATAATTGTTTAAAGGGTTTCATATAAGCATACCACATGCATTTATAAATAAAAATATCATTTCTACCATAGGAGTAAGAGGTGTTTACAAATTTAGTGGAACTATAATTTGGGACATATTTATTTTTATAAATCCTTCACTACATGGGTTGATAACTAATTACTATAATATTTTTGGGTGTGTTTTAGTATCCAAGAATTAAATTTAGAGTTTCTATTTTATTAGTGAATCTATTTTGATCTTTATTTAGTTTTTCATTAGACAATTTATCTAATTGTTTTCCTTTAAAATTTGATAATTCTTGTCCTTTTCTAAAGTGAAATCAGTTTTCAGGTGAGGAGAAAAGGAATTTTTATTCTTTAATATTCAATACATATCCTTTAGTTCATTAAAGGTCTCTTAAAACATATTAATATATTCAAATAAATCATCATTGGTCATAGTTTTTTCATGTTTTTGATTTTATTAAATTTAGAAATGTTTTTGACAGATGTATGAAAAATGTTTTTTACATCAGATGTGTTTGTTATGAAAAAAATACTGGCATGATTATTTTTATCTTCCCTAAAATATTTTGAATCACTTAATATATCTTTAAAGTAACTCAATGTTGATTTCATATACTTTTTATTGTTTTTACTTTATCCTTAGATGTTTTCTTATATTTGATCTCATGACAGTATTATTTGATATATCCTTTACTTTAAAAATTATAATAGGTTATTTAATTTTTGGAATTGTCCTTTTTAAAATATATTCACTAACTTCCCTTATTATCATACTTTCCTCTGTAATTCAATTTCTTGAAGATTTTATCCTAATTTTATAATGTCTTGAAATGTCTAGCAAGATGAGCCATTTCATCATCAATGTGTGAGGGTGACTTCTCATCACATGATCTTGGAAATTTGATATTATATTTTGGTTTTGACTCATAATCCTTGAAGGACACTAACTTTATTATGGGTTCATCATCTTATTTGATTACTTTACATTCCTCTTTGTACATCTTGATTTTTTTGATGAGTTCCTTAACTAAAAACATAATAATGTCACATGATTCCCATATGAAAACAAAGGTCCCTCTCTATCTGTCCAGAAAGAATATCATAATTTGTATCACATTATCCTTATCAATACTTATATTTCCAAGTGTATATATAATGTACGCGCATTCATTAACCCTAAGATACATATCAAAAATATATTCATCAGTCCTTATATTAAATGTATCATTTTTAATAGTGTAAGCATTGAAATGAATTTCATTAAAATTGAAATTTTATTTATAAGAAACATACATTATATACCATATTTAAAAATTAATACTACATGTATATATTTTGTTAAATTCATCCTCCCCTAAATCAAAATATACAAAAATCATTAATTTATTATTACAATCACAAGTGACCTTTTTGGAATGACTCCAATTATTTCAAATATAAATTTTTATCTCATATTTATCTTCAATAATATTCTATGTATCAAACCTCGTGCTGTATATATGAGCTTTCATTTTAATATTCCATTTATCATCTTTAGTTTAATTAATATAAAGAGGCTTATTAGTGGCAATTCCATCAAGATTAGTTTTATCCATAAATATATAAAATTAGATAATCCATAAATTCTTCATCATTAGGTAAACATATATCATATTTAAAATTATTTTTTAATGTGATATGATGCAAAATGTTATTCCCAGTGGAATACTAAATATGGGTGAATTGCATTTCCAATAAAATTTCTGTTAAAAATAATTTTAAAAATTATATCCATTTATTTAATAAAATAACCATATAAAAAAGAATATTATAATTATATAATTCAACCTTTATAAAAGCTTCTCAAAATATCAATCTTATATTAGTTGAAATTATTCTGAAAATAATTTACTCATGTCAAACAGTATATATAAAACACTATCTTAAGTTTACTATCAATTCAATATTTTGTTTAATAGTTTTGAAAAAAAAATATTTCTATTTAAAATGAAAAAATAGAATAATTAAAGAAATAAAATAAGTTCAAGAATAGTTTTAAATAAGTGGTTTATTCTCAAGTCATGAATTAATCTCCTCTACTTGAAAATAGCCCACCGCTATGTAATTTATTATAAAATAAAATGATCCACAACTTTGATCTGGTTTTACAAATAATAGAATGAAAATCATTTCAGTAATAATTCCTCTTATATAGTTATACACGGGATAAAAGGTTTTTTGTCACATGTGACCTCTTATGAAATTAGATACGGGAAGAAAAATGAAAACAATTGAAAGAGATTGTCGAGAACTCTCCATTTTAGTGTATAATACTATGTTTTAAATATTACAAGAGTAAAAAGAATATAACTCAAAAGAATGATAAAATAAATATATCATGAAATTTAAGATGATAAAATTCAGTATTTCTCAATCCTAATAGCTTCATTTCTTAAGGAGTCGTTGAATATGTCTTTAGAATGATCATGAAATATTTGCATAGAAAATATAGGAAAATAGAGTGTTTTGGAATATTGGAAAATTAATTTGTTCTCATTTAGTAATATCATAGTATTCTTCTATAGACATGTTTATCAATGAATTTTACTCATAACATGTGATTTTTTATTTTTGTATCCATATATGTGTGTGTTTCGCATTCATAGAATCTATTCATAATATATGGCATTATAGGTGGTCTAATTATTTTTTGATGGATAATAATCTTATAATATGGATACTCATACTGAGAAAAAAATATGGGAGGTCTGAATTTGTATTTAATAATTCTGTATAGTTTTCTAAAAATAAAAATTCTTAAATACATGTGTTTTTATCTATCATTAAATTAATAAACAATACATTAGAGAATTAATTTTGAAATTAATTTTGTATAGTTATGGTAATTATATATCATTAAGAAGCTCTTGTGGTCGAATATTTATTATTATCTTCTTGAATAGGTGGCGAATCTATTAAAAGATGCTCTAGATTCTAATGGTGGCTCTTAACAGTGGCATATCTTGGTGGTAGCATCACTTAAATGGTAGATGTTATTGGTGGTAGTGGTATCTTTAATGAGTAGTATCTCTAATGAATGGAAGCAGCATGTGATGGTAGCACTATTGAATTGGTAGTATCATGGAGCTATGATAGTAGATATTAGAGGTATATATACGTAAAAGTGGTGTTATATATACTCGATAGTAGCACAACCTGATCGTAGATCTTGGAATTAATATAATTTAACTTGTTGTAGATTGCTTCTACTAATGGTAGATGGTGCCAGGAGATCAATACTTAAAAAAATTTCACATTTAATCTAAATAATATTAATATCATAAAACATTAAATAAATTATAATCAAAATAAACATGATTTTTGATCATTAAAATAAGGATGTTAATTATTTGACTAACCCAACAACAACATCTCCCCTCAAGTCAATTTTTTTGGACCAATAATGGGATGATCATTTCTAATGTATTTGGAACTCTTTATATGGTAGGGAGACTATCAGTGATTGGTATCTCTCTAAATATGGATTTAATTGCTTAAAGAGTGGGTTTTATGTTCCAGTACATATAAATTAGGTTATTTTTCTGTATTTTTATTGTTTATTGTGGTATATTTAACCAGGCCCTACAAATATGTAGTATGGCACGAAATGTCATCTTTTGTGGCCTAGTATAAAGTATGAAAAAGTTGATTTTACATCTCATTTATATACCTTATAGAAAATTAAGGTGGAAGACAAAGATCCTTTTATTTTACATATGATTACTCCTCTGCCTATTTGGAAATGGGATGAAGTTTCTATGGATTTAATTATTTTACTATCATGGACTACTTGATGAAATAATGTTATACGGGTGGTAATTTGTCAATTAACATAGTCAACTCATTTCATCCAAATTTGGAACAACACTAATGTAAAAAATAGGGTAATTTTGATAATATATCAATTTAAATCTTTATAAATATTCATGAATTATATTTTATGTAGTTATATTCACTATAATAATATTAAGTAATTTTTCAATTAAAAAGTAAATAATTTTATCTAAACTAAATAGGTTTACATGTATTATATAGTTTTATTTAAAAGAAAAATTTCCAAATTTTACAATATTAATTTTGATAAAATAGGATATAATATTTTATAACATCAATTTAAAATTATCTTATAATGAAAGTTTCTAAAAAATTTCTACAAAAGTATTTTTTTAGTGAATAGTGGAAAAAACCGATTTTTTTTTTGAAATTTCACTTTCCTTTTCATGAATTTACAGATTCAAATTATATTTTAGATTTCCTTCAAAATTTAATTATATTATTGAAATTATAAATAATTATTTATTTTTATTAGGATCAGTATTATACTTGAATTTTTAATAAAAATATTTTAATACTAAAAAAGGGTTTTTTTGGAAAACAAGATTTTATCGCATTTTGTGGGTTTGTTTTGAAATTAATTTCATCCAACTATTTAAATTGAATTTTAGAAAATAAATACTATATTTAGAAATAAAACATAAATATTTATAATTAGACCACTTTCATTTTTTTCCTTATGATTAGTAAGTTAGGTAAAAATATCAGTAAGCACATAAACCATTAAAACAGGATATAAGGATTAAAACTAAAATAATAAAGGTTAAAATGGCCTAAAAACTTATCCAAATCCAATTTTATTATTATATTTAGACCCTATATCATCTAATATTCAATGATGGTCTATTCTGTATCTATGTTTATTGATTAATACATTAATATATTTTAATATTTTGAAAAACATTATAAGTGTGTCCTCACACTCACATACAGAAGGACACTTCATATCCTCTATTATCAGAAATTAAATATTATACTATATTTAAAAATACCTATAAATATCCAATAATAAAATCAATCTCCACATCCTAGAGTTCGTGGTTTGATTATAATTCCAGCTGGTAAAGACTATAGGCATAAACTGAATGAATTTTTTCATAGAAGAGGTATAGTTCATAACCGAGTCTTTTTATTTTATTTATTGTATTAAATACTTCAAAACTATCTGAACCATTATCAAATTATAAAATAATTATACCACATATACTGAAATATTATTTTTTTTAGTTTACAACCCTTTTTTCTCTACTAAACTATCAAATGAAAAATAAAAACATCACTCGTGCATACATGCTAACTACAGCTTCATTTGATAGTGTATTTATTTCATTCACCAAATATTAATGATGTTTAAAATAATGGATAAAAATTAAATAATATAATTATGTGATTTTAATTTCATTCCCTAATATTAAATAAATAGTTTACTTGTTTATTTAGCTTCCAATTAAAAACAAAAACATTTCTCATGTGTTCCTACGGACTACCGCCTTATGAACAGATGCATTTTATTTTTCATCAACAGCTCAAATGGATTTTATATGTATGTTTAATTGAAGAAATAATATAATAATTCTGATATAATAATATTTATAGAAATATAGAATAATGAATTCCTACATTCCCTCATATTCATTTAAAAATTGAAACATTACTCATGTGTGAATATAGACTACCATCTTCATGTTATCTTGTAATTCATTTTCCATAATCATCATACATGTTTGGTTATAAAATAATAAATAATGTATTAAAATGAATATTATAACATTAATAATATTATTTAAATTGTATAATCATGACCCATTTGACCTGAGTAAGCATAACTAATCCATTTCATACTTTTAAGTCTAATGTTGGAAAAACCTCTAATGTGAATTTAATTGATTAAGTAATTAAGTATAACATGAAAAAAATTAAAATAAAAGGAATAATAAACCTGAAAAATATTATTGAAAAATTAAAAAAACAAACATAATTTTATTATTAAGAGAGATAAATATTGTACATGTCAATTTGGACTCAATGTAAGGGACTTATTAATTTAAAACCATGTTTTAAGTGTTATAAAGATTTATTTACAAAAAAATCAACCATTACAAAAATTTTGAAATTACTTTATCGACATATTTATATTTTTATAAATAAGTTATTAAGGAAATTTTATGTTCTTTTTGAATTTATTCAATGTATTTAAAAACATATATTTTTACTTATTTTATACGAAATGTTTTGACATTATTTATGAAATGAAAAGAGGATTGTTTTATTTTTACACATATGAGATATACAGCTTTTCTCACCACAAAAAATGTTATTTTATATTTTAATTTATTAATATGATTCCATGTTTTCATAAAAAAAACTTTCTTCCCTTTATTAAGGGTGTTTTAGTGTTGAGAATTAATTTTTTAATAAAAAGGGATATATCAATATCCGAAAATGTTTTACTTATGAGTTTAGAAGTATATTTTTATGATTTTATGATTTAAATTTAAGATTTTATGTATTCCATGTTTTTTATTTTCATTTAATATTTTTTATAATTATGGGGGAGCTTGATATATCTCTAAAATTCACTGAATAATGATTAGGTTCTCCATAGAATTATATTGGAATTAACAAAGTAGGATATTCCATATATAAGGGTTCTTATTACTGTTCTATAAATATGATATACTAAGCTACATAATTTTTCTACATATTTTAATGATTTTTCATGGAAATATTTATATTTCATAAGTGAATATAATGATATTTGTTTTAAGGTAATGATTACTCCCCTTTTAGGATAGAAACGTATATTTTATAGAAAATTTTTTCCATGGGTTCTGGTGTTTTATAAGAAACCCTTGTGTTCTTTTCTAGTAGTTTTTATTATAAATGTTTTTTTATAAAAAGTATGGGTAGTAAAGATAGTTTAATGTGTAACTAAATTATTATCTAAGATAAAAGTTTATTATTTTAAAGGAATTCCCTCTTGTATGATATAATTGTTTTTGAAATGGATGAAAACGTTTCTTTCCTTATTGTTATATGTTCCTTAGTGATATTTTTGTGCTCATACCAGGTTTTAAGATGTTTTTTATATAGTTTAAGGATTAGTATGAACACTGATGAAGTCAAGTTGAAAATCATGAGGATTTTTTATGAAAATAAAACATGTTTTAATTTAAATGTATTGTATTGTGAAAATAATTGTCACTTAGTGGAAGTATTTACTTTGTAATGAATGGGACTTTTGTAATATTTGTGATATAATTCTCTAAAATTTTAAACTTGAAATGTTCTTTAGGAATGAAAGGAATTTAATTCTTGATTTAAAAGAAAATATTTTGTATTATGTAAATATTGGGTCCTTATAAAAAGTGTTAGGTAAATTTTTATAATGTTTTAGAGGATCATATAATCTATGTAAGTACCCTTAATATATTATAATTTATGGTTATTATTATATGTAATTTCAATATTACCAAATTAATTCATTTAAAATATATATATATATATAATTTTTTTCTACAAAGGAAGTGGGAAAGCATAATTAAGATGGCACCAATAGTAAAAGATCCTTCCAAATCAACTACCAAGATTGTACAAATTCAAACATGGTAGTTTTTTTTTATTTTGGATCAGATGACACATGAAATAAATATTGGTGGTATCTATGTGAGAATGAAACTACATTCACCATAGACAAACATGTCTATTATAGGGAATTTTTTAAAACGTCACTCTCCATCATTCAATGTGTCATCTAATACTATGATATATGAAACATGTGTTAAATCCTTATATAATATATTAAAAGTCATGGGTTTTTCAAAAAATTAAACGATAACACTTTCTACTGTACATTTTGAAGTTTAAGTCGAACTATGGTGGTCAATGGTTAAGAATAATGGAGAAAGATAAGATATCAGTGCCTTAGAATGGAATTAATTTAATAATATCATACATGAGAAGTATTTTTCTATATTCATTTGACATATAATAGAAAATAAATTCATGGTATTTTGGTAGGAATATGAATATTTAATAGCCATGTGTGAATAAATCTTCACCTGAATGGAAATGTATGCACAAAATTATATACATGGTTTTGATAGTAATGTTAATTGTTTTTACTTAGTATTGAATCCCATATATCAAATAGAATTGGATTTTCATTAATAAAAAATTCATAATATAACAATTATGTTTCTTGAAGGTAGAAAGAGATTTTTATGGATCATGTATTCTATCAAAACAAGAAAAATGTGTCCTAGGTGGGAAGTAATAGGTAAGAATACATAAATGAAATATGAAGGTAAGAAAATCAAGTTTGCTTCATGGAAGTGTGTTAAAAATCCCCATAGAGAATTTATTTTGAAGACTGTAAATTGTTTTAGTGTGAAAAGATTCAACATGTGGATCAAAACTGTAAAGAAAAGGATCACCGAAGTATCATACACATAATGATATGTTATTAGTAAGACTCTTTAATTATAATGATATGGGTTATTATATGAGTAATTGTTAAAATATAGGAATAAATTATGTATGTCTTCAAGATCACCAGAATAATGGCGTGGAAATATTCATTACAAGTAATTCTACAAAAGTTATACCTTCTAATGATGTGTTTTCAGGTACAATACTTGTTTATTAAGATTATTTTATTATATTGTTTTTCTTAGGTTCAACACATGATTTAATTTCTAAAAAAATTTCTAATAAATTAGAAATTTAAGCTCAATAAATTAAGCCAAACCATTTTTTAAAAACACATTGAGATAATATAAAGGAAATAATAAATTATAAAAATCTCTTTTTTATCATCTCTGGAAGGGTTTTACCTAGAAACCATGTTGTATTTACCCTTATAGTGTTTAATGTTATAATGAGGATGGATTGGATTTCTATTTTTCATGGTAATATAGATTTTGTTTTTTGATTGTGTTTTAGTTTTTATAGAAGAATGAATTCATACCTTTTATAACAAAACAATAATGTGAGAAAATGATTAAAGGTGAAAAGTAAATTTATCTTACACATATTTTTTAGGAGATAAAAAATATTCAAATTGGTCATATTCCTATAGTAAATAAATATTTGGATGTATTTATTGATACACTGACTAATATTATACCTAATTATAATATTGAATTTACTATTATCTTAGTTTTTGATTCTATACTAATTTCAAAGTCTCATTTTCAAATGGCTCAAGTACAACTTTTGGAATTGAAAATGTAGTTACAAGGGTGGATTAGTAAAGTTATTATTCGTCATAGAACATCACCATGAGGGGAATATTTTTTTGTTCAAAATAAATATGGTTACCTAGGGATTTTAATTTAATATATATCTTGGAATAACTTCTTTATTAAGAATAAGTATGTATTTCATTATATAGATAAGTTTTCTTATTATCTTCAAGGAGATCCGAATTTTTCAAAGGTTGATCCCAGGTGTAACACCCCGACCCCTCTAGGATGGATCTAGTGCATTTCGTGTGGTATTGGCATGGTTAAAAGGAATGAAAATACATAAAGAATGATCATTTTAGTAGTCTTGAAGAAACTCGATACATAGATGTTTCTCAAATTACATTGGAAAAGTTTACAAAATTCAATACATAAAAAAAAACTAAAAACAACATCCCCATGAACTCAATAAAATATCTTCTCTTCATCACCTGTTGAATGTTTAAAATGAAAGGGGTGAGATCAAACCCTCAGTAAGGTCTTCAAATAGCCGAAGAAAGAGTACAATAATAAGTGAATCACAATCAATATGACATAATCAATAGGGCATAGTGAATAAATGAATAACTAATGCCATTAATAAAATCAAAATGAAACTGCATCCATAGATTTTTTCATAGTGAAAACCTCATGGATAATAATAATAACTGATAATGAATAAAGAGAATTATTATTAATTGGACGTCATGTATCTGGAACATGAAACCATAATACCGTAAAAACGGTTTAGTTCTATGGGTAAAAACCTGTCTGATTTTTGGAAACAAACTCGAAGGGTTTGTCACCAACTGTTTTGTCTCATGAGACCTACCGATGCATTGAGGGGATATAGCGGGATCCACCCTCCACTACATGTACAAGCATTCTTTATTCATTGATTCAATAAAATATCAATATGCCTTTTAAATATCCGTATAGAGTAGAGTAGACAGACTCATTAATATTTCCATAATAACTTTCCAAATAAACACTGTATGTAACATGGTATACGATTTAGAAAAAAAAACATATCCATGATATGAGTCTATGGATATTTAATAAAAATATAATTTCAAATGAAAAGTGATCTCAAATGGGTAGTAGGTACACCACATAAGGATTATTAGGTGCACAATACAAATTTAGTCACAATGAAAAGGTAGTTGACACAAAGTACCTTACCACAATGTAATCAGTCGAATCATATGACCAGAACAGAATGAAAATCAAATGAATCATTTAATAACATGAATATAAAATGAATCATGTTATTATATATCAAATGTAAGTAGACATATACCACATACAAGAAATAAATGGCGCACAATGAAAATCTCACAGAAATGAAAGTGAGATGAGAAACCCCTTACCTTATGCTCGAGTGTGTTCTTTGTTTTATTTAGTGACATGAATAATCGAATTTAGATTCATTAATTTAAATTTTAAGAACCTCCTATAAATTTAATTTATGTAGTAGAACCTTATTAAGTTCATTAATGGCCCTTTTTATGGGTTTAATTGGTTCAATTTTCATGTTTTCGAAGCATTTTCTTCCTTGGTTTTCATGGTTCGTTTACCTGTTTCTATGAATGGATGTTAATTTGAAATATGGTTAAACATATAGAATTTTTAATACATATTATTAACTAAAATATGGACATATAAATTATCTTATAATTATTTTGGGTTATATACCATGTTGATGATTCATTAGTAAAAACATTAATATTGTTCGTTTAGATCGTTTTAGTGGTTCCTTGATAATAACAACCTCATTTTGTTTTATAAATTATAACCATGAGTAAAAAAGAATTACAGAACCATGTGTGAGTCATAAAACATATATTATAACCTGGTTCAACCATACAAATGGTTTCATGAATAGACTTGAATGAATTAATGAAAATTGAAATCACATCGTCCACGATGTCTGTAATTCGACACATCACGGAGAATGTTTTTAATTCCTTGAACAAGTGGGGAAAAGAAGAATATTGATGATGAATTTATCATGAACATGAGAAAATATAGGATATACAAGATTATGGAGATTTAATTCCTCTTGGGTAAGAATATATGAAGATTGAATAAATAAAGAACTCAAAATAAATAAATAATTTTGAAATCGCTTACAAAAATTCGGTAGCCTAACTGCTACGCAACATGGTTTTAGAGAATATTAAAAAGAGAGGGGACAAGGGTCACCTATCTATAAATGAATCATAATATATATTAGATCAATAATAAGAATAAAAATAAGAACATGGTATGGAAACTTGAAAGATATACCACATAAAAGAGAACTTTAATGGAAAAAGAAAGAAATTGAGAATTTTATGACCTTGTAGAATAACCCTTAGAACATGAAGGTTTGGACCTTGGGTGATTGAGGAAACATAGGAGGACTAATATGGAGGTAAGGAGGCCATAACTTCGTTTAGGGAGAATTGTTAATGAATTCAATAAAGGGAAGAGTCGGTATTTATAGGTAAAGTGAGGGATTATTTTAATAATTTCAATGGGACATCTCATGGGTCATATTTGCAAAACCATGGGCTTGCCCAAGGTATTTACCCATGGTTAAAGCCACTTGGGACACCTCACATCTTATTTTACTATACCCATGTCGACCAGATTTATGACATCATCATTACATCATTAATGATGTCCTTAACACAACGAAACTAAAAACTGTATTTTTTACTATTCATTGAAAAATCAATTGTTTCAGAAAAATTCCCAAAATTCACCCTATCCATTTTTCGACATGTAGATTTAAAAATTGAAATCCATTTTTCAAAAATAATTTTCTAAATATTATTAATTTAATTTTTAAATAAGGTCATAGTTAATTTGAAAAATACAATCTTAAAGTGCAATTAGATTTATTTCTCATTGAAAAACTAATTAAGATCTCATAATCTTATTGCCTTAAGAAAATAAAATAATAATAATATTTACTATTCATAAGAGTTATATTAATATTCATATTACTATTCATATTATTATTCATATGGGTATGTTACTATACACCAAAAATCAAGTTTGTTCTATCAGACTCAAAATGACTTACTGAACACAACTCTAGATGACCATTTTTCGTAATTCAAAACATAGAAGAGGAAAAGTCGTGTTTAATGGATATATTATAAAATTTCATTCTATATTTATTTTCTAAACCTTGGGGTGTTACATTCTCCCCTCCTTACAAACATTGTTTCCTCAAAATTCACAAAATATTACCTAAAAAGATTCAGGTATATGTTTAACATAATCTCCTTAGGCTCCCATGTTGCTTACTCCATCTTAAGGTTCCTCTATAGAACCTTTACTAGACGAGTTGTCGGATTTCTCAATACTTGTTCTCTAGTATCAAGAATCTGGATAGGATCTTCACAATATGATATATCTGGCTCAAGTTCAACTTCTTCATAAGTGAGTACATGTGTTGGGTCTGGCATATACTTTCTTATCATTGACACATGGAACACATTGTGAACCTTCAAGAGACATGGCAACATTGCCAAATGGTAAGCTACAACTCCAATTTGGTCAAGAATTTCAAAAGGTCTGATGTACCTGGGACTTAACATTCCCTTCTTACTGAATCGTATAATAACCTTCCATGGAGATACCTTTAAGAAAACATTATCACCTTCTTGAATCTCCAAATCCTTCCTTCGGTTATCTGTATAGCTCTTTTTACTACTTTGAGCTATTTTGATATGGTTCTGGATAATCTTCCCTTTTTCATTGTTTTCTTCAACAAGTTCTGGGCCCACGAGTTTTCTTTCACCAACTTCATTTCATCAAGTTGGTGTATGGAATCTCCTCACATATAATGCTTCATATGGTGCCATCTGAATACTAGAATGGAAGCTATTGTTGTAGGAAAATTCCACGAGAGGTCAATACTGATCCCACATTCCATGAAAATCAAGTGAAGAAGACCAAAACATGTCTTCTTATGATTGAATAGTCTGTTCTGACTGTCCATCCATTTGTGGGTGGTAGGCAGTACTCATACAAAGATTAGTAGCCAGGTCCATCTAAAGACTTTTCCAGAATCTTGATGTAAAATGTTGATCATGATAAGAAACAATCGATAGGGGTACTCCATGAAGTTTCACAACTTCATAAATATATAGTCTTGCTATACGTTCAAGTGGTAGATCTTCTCTTGTAGTAAGAAAATTTTTTGAATTGGTAAGATGATCAATAATGACCCATATTGAATCGTTCCTTCTAGGAGTCTTTGGTAGTCCCATGACAATGTCCATTGTGATATTATCCCATTTCCACTCAGGTATGGGAAGATGTTGCAATACTCCTCCAGGCTGTTGCCTTCCAGCTTTCACTTGTTGACAAACCATACATCTTGACACAAAATCATAAATCTCCCTCTTCATGTTGTCCCACCAAAAATTTTCCTTCAAATCTCTATACATCTTAGTGCTACGAGGATGTATAGAGAAATTGGAACTATGAGCATCATCCAACAATTCCCTTTTTAGATAATTTTTATTGGGAACACAAAGTCTCTTCCCAAATTTGAAAATTCCATCTTCATATACGAAGTCACTAAATCTCCCATCATTCACAGCTTTAATGTTCTTTTGAAACTCCTCATCATCTGGTTGAGAACTTTTTATCCTTTCTAGTAAAGATGGTTTGGAAACCATTTGAAAATCATTTATGTTTCACCTTCCATGGTTATTCCCATATCCATCTTTACTAGATCGATGAAAATAGGATCCCTTTCAACTCTCATCTTGTTCAAAAATCCATAATCCTTTCTGATCAAAGCATCTGGCACCTTATTTTCATTCCCTGGGTGGTAGTGTATCGTGTAATCATAATCCTTGACTAGTTAAAGCCATATCCTTTTCCTCATTTTGAGTTCTTTCTGTGAGAAAATATACTTCAAACTCTTGTGATCAGTGTAAATCTCACATTTTTCACCATAGAGATAATGTCTCCATATCTTCAAATAAAAGATTATAGCAGCTAACTCAAGATCATGAGTAGAATAGTTTTTCTCATGATCTTTTAGCTGTTGTGATGCATAAGCAATAACCCTATCATTTTGCATAAGGACACAACCAAGTCCTTTCTTTAAAGCATCACTATAAATAACAAACTCGTCATTCCCTGATGGTAGAGTCAATATAGGAGAATTGACTAATATTCTCTTCAGTTATTTGAAATATTCTTCACAATCTTTTTTCCAACCAAATTTAACCCCTTTACGTGTGAGCTTAGTTAGCGGGTTAGCCAGTCGAGTGAAATTTTGCATGAAACGCTGATAATAACATGCTAAGACAATAAAACTACGTACCTCAGTTATGTTTGTTGGAATGGGCCATTCATGTGTTTCCTTTGTCTTTGTAGGATCAACTAGGATTCCATACATAGTGATAATACGTCCTTGAAAAAGAACTGACTGAAGCCAGAATTCGCACTTTCTAAACTTCCCATATAATTGATTTCTTCTAAGAGTTTTCAGAATAGTTCACAAATGATCCTCATGGTCTTCATTGATTTTTGAGTATACCAGGATATCACCGATGAATACCACAACAAATTTATCAAGATATTCCTTGAAAGCTCTATTCATTAAATCCATGAAAATAGAGGGTGCATTTGTCAGTCCAAAAGGCATCACTGTAAACTCATAATGTCCATACCTGGTTCAAAATGTTGTCTTCGAAATATCTTCCTTCCTCACACGCAGTTGATGATATCTGTATTGAAGGTCAATCTTTGAAAAGTATTGAGCTCCATAAAGTTGGTCAAATAAATCATTAATTTGGGGCAGATGATACTTATTCTTTATTATAATAGAATTGATTTCCCTATAATCAATGAAAATCACCATGGATCCATCTTTCTTCTTGAAAAAGAGAACAGGGACTCCCCATATAGAAACACTAGGTCGAATAAATCCCTTTTCACTCAAATCCTCTAGTTTCTTCTTTAGCTGTACTAATTCCATAGAGGCCTTTCTATAGGGAGTCTTTGATATATGTCTTGCATCAAGAATTTAATCAATAGAGAACTCAACTTCCCACTCTGGAGGATGTCCAGGTAAATCCTTTGGAAATACATCAATGTACTCTTTCACTATGTTCACATCTTCAATTTGAATATTTATTTCTACTCCCATTGATATTAGTTTATATTCCTCTCCATGTATTTTATTCAATAGATCTTCTGGGGGTGGTTCTAGATATGAATCTGGTGGCAAAGTTTCTACCCTAAAGATAAGGGATTATACACCATTTTCAAAAATTGTAACTTCCTTTTTCTCGCAATAAATCCGCTAATAATAATTTGATAGCCAATCCATACCAAGAATTATATCAAATTAAGTCATGGGTATGATGATAAGGTGAGAAACTAAAGCACGTTTTGGTGTTTGGAGGGGGACTTGTCGACGTGCCTTTGTTTCAATGATACATCCCAGGGGAGTTTTGACTGAAAACTCCTTTCTTAAATCAAATTTGACATATCTAATTTTCTTGGAAAACTGAGAGGATATAAATGAATGTGATGATCCAGAATCAAATAAAGTGTTGTATAAGTTTGACGAAATAATTAAATTACTTGCCACCACGTCACTAGGAACTTCAGCCTCGACGATTGTAATCGCATAGGCTATCCCTCGCTCTCTTGTATTTTTCTGAGGCATGTTTCCTTGGCTCTTAAGACACTCATTTTAATAGTGTCCCATATCTCTGCAATTGTACAATTGAACATCATTGTATTGTTTCTTCCCCTTTCATTCATCAAATCGATGACCCTTTTCTCCGTAGTTATAGCAGACTCCCTTTACTTTCAAGAATTTCCCGGGATGATTCTTTCCACAGTTCTCACATAATGGGAAACTATTCATTACCTTTCTCTTCTTTGGTGCTTCTCCTTTTCCTTTGTTATCAGAATTCCTTTTCTTATCTTGGTTTCCTTTAAAAAAATTTGATCTAGAAAATTCATTCTCTGTTTTGATGGCACTTGATACAATTTCATCATATGATGAAAATGATCAAGAAGCCAATTCCCTTTGAATACTTTTCTTAAGAACTTTAATGAAATGATCAATCTTGTCCACTGAGTCATGAACGTAATCCATAGCATACCGGGCTAGCCTTGTGAAGGTAGCCTCATACACTGCAACAATGTCTTCTTCCCATTGTTTCAAGCCAAGGAATTTCCCCTTCATTTCGGTTCATTGCTCATGAAGGAAATAGTTTTTGAAAAATATTTCCTTAAAATCCCTCCATTCCATATCCTCTATCTCTTTTTCCTCTGTGGTATTTTGAATCAAGGACCACCATTGATCAACATCGCCCTTGAGACAATATAATTCCAGTACTACCTTTTCATTTTCATTGAATCTTAACGCCTTGAATATCTTTTCAAGGGACTTGATCCATTGCTCCGGAACCATAGGATTAGTAGTCTCACTGAAATATGGGGGATTCTTCCACATGAAATGATCCGACATAGGTGTTGAATGGTTATTCGTTACAACTTGATTAAGTTGTCCCAATATGGTAATGATCAGATCTTCTCCAACATTGACTGTGTTGACTTGCTCAGTAGAGAGATCCCTACCTTGCCCACGAGTATTGATTCCCCTTATTCCATTATATTCCATTTCTGAATAATGGGATTCACTAGATTAGTTTATGAATCTCAAATATAACGGCACTCAACATAGATTAAAATTCTATGCATAACTAATCTTATAAACATGGTTCCTCTATGGAAAAATTTACATTAAATCTTTCATAATGGATTGTAAAGAAAACATGAATTATCCTAAGCATATACCCCAGGAGTGTCGTAACCAAGAGTGCATCGAGTCCCATTGTCGTGCACCAGCTCCTGTTCAAGTCTAGCTCAAAGCGGTGTTTTGGGGTTTTACCCCAAGATACATCTGTGCCAGAGCCGCATCTACCTACTCGTATCTAGACAGGCACGTATTTCTTAAAATATCCACAAAATCTATTCCTTACCAAAATAACAGGACATTATTATATGTTAATCCTCATATACTACCTTTGGGCTTTGTTACCTACTATACATTTCCTAATCCAGTTTCCAAGTTTTCTACTAAACTTCCTATGATACCAACTGTAACACCCTTACCCCTCTAGGATAGAGCCAGTGCATTACTTGTGATATTGGAATGGTTAGAAGGAATGAAAATCATGAAGGAACGATCAGTTTAGTAGTCTTGAAGAAACTACATACAGAGATTTTTCTCAAATTACATTGGAAAAGTTTACAAAATACAATACATAACAAAAACTAAAAACAACATCCCCAGGAACTCAATAAAATATATTCTCTTAATAACCTGTTGAAGGTAGAAAATGAAAGGGGTGAGCTCAAATGCTCAGTAAGGGTTACAAATAGAGGAATAATGAGTACAATAATAAGTGAATCACATTCAATCTGACATAATCAATATGGAATATTGAATAAATGAATAACTAATGACATTAATAAACTGAGAATGAAACTGCATCCATAGATTTTGTCATAGTGAAAAACTCGTGGATAATAATAATAACTGATAAAAAATAAATATAATTCTTATTAATTGGACATCATATATCTATAACATGAAACCATAATACTGTAAAAATAGTTTAGTTCTGTGGGTAGAAAGCCGTCTGATTTTGGGAAACAAACTCGAAGGGTTTGCCGCCAACTGTTTTGTCTCATGAGACCTTACGATGCATCAAGGGGCTATATCGGGTCCCACCCACCATTTAATTCCCAATAATTCTTTATATATTTATTCAATACAAGATCAATATTCCTTTTAAATATCCGTAGAGAGTTGAGTATACAGATTCATCAATATTTCCATAATAACATTCCAAATAAACACTATATGTAAAATGGTATACGGTTTAGACAATAAAAATATCCATGATATGAGTTTATGGATATTTAATATAAACATAACATAAAATGAAAAGTTATCTAAAATGGGCAGTAGGTACACCACATAAGGACTATTAGGTGCACAATACAAATTTAGTCACAACGAAAAGGTAGTTGAGACAAAGTCCCCTACCACAATGTAATCAGTCGAATCATATGACCAGAACTTAATGAACATCAAATGAATCACTGAATGACATGAATATAAATAGAATCATTTCATTATATATCAAATGGAATTACACATATACCACATACAAGAAATAAATGGTGAATAATGAAAATCTCACAGAAATGAAAGTGAGATGAGAAACCCCTTACCTTATGCTCGAGTGTGTTCTTCATTTGTTTTAATGACCTGAATAATCAAATTTATCTTCATTAATTAATATGCACAGAAAATAATATACATGTAATTGATTTATTATAAACCTATTAGTTTCATTCATGGCCCTTTCTATGGGTTCAATTGGTTCAATTATCATGTTTTGGAAGCATTTTCTTCCTTGGTTTTCATGGATAGTTTACTAGTTTCTATGAATGGAAGTTCATTTGAAACATGGTTAAACATCCAGAATTTTTAATAAATATTATTAACGAAATAATGGAGATATAAATGATCTTATAATGACTTTGGGTTATATACCATGATGATGATTCATTAGTAAAAACATTAATGATGTTTGTTTAGATCGTTTTAGTGGTTCTTTGATAATAACAACCGCATTTGGTTTTAAAATTATAACCATGAGTACCAAAGAATTACCTAACCATGGGTGAGTCATAAAACATATATTATAACCTGTTTAAACCATATAAATGGTTTCATGAAGAGACTTTAAAGAATTGATGCAAATTGAAATCACATCGTCCACAATGTCGGTAATTCGACACATCACGAACAATGTTTTAATTCCTTGAATAAGTGGGGAAAATAAGAAGATTGATTGTGAATTTCTCATGAACATGAGAAAATCCAGAATATACATGATTATGGTGATTTCATTCCTATTGGGTAAGAAGCAATGAATAAATCATAAATTAAGAAATCAAAATAAAAGTATAATTTTGAAATCGTATACAAATATTTGGCAGCCTAACGGCTACGCAACATGGTTTTAGAAAAGTTTAAAAAGAGAGGGAACAAAGGGAACCTATCCAGAAATTAATCATAATATATATTATATCACAAATAAGATGAAAAATAATAACGTGGTATGGAAACATGAAAGATATACCACATAAAACAAAACTTGAAAGGAAAAAAGAAAGAAATTGAGAATTTTCTGACCTTGTAGAATAACCCTTAGAACTTGAAGGTTGGGACCTTTGGGGGCTTGGGAAAACCTTGGGAGGACTAATATGAAGGTAAGGAGGCCAGAACACCATTGAGGGATAATTGGGAATGAATTCAATGAAGGGAAGAGTTGGTATTTATAGGAAAAGTGAGAGATTATTTTAATAATTTCCAAGGGACACCTCATGGGTGGTATTTGCAAAACCATGGGATTGCCCATGGTATTTTACCATGGTTAAAGCCACTTGGGATACCTCACATATTATTTAACTATACCCAAGTATACCATATTTATGACATCATTATTACATCATTAATGATGTCATTAACACACCGAAACAAAAAACTGTATTTTTTACTATTCATTGAAAAATCAACTATTTTAGAAAAATTCCCAAAATTCACCCTAACCATTTTTTGACGTGTAGAATTAAAAAGTGAAATCCATTTTTCGAAAATAATTTTCTGAATATTATTAATTTTATTTTTAAATAAGGTCATATTTAATTCGAGAAATAACAATCTTAAAGTGCAATTAGTTTTATTTCTCATTGAAAAACTAATTAAGATCTCAGTATATTATTGCTTTAAGAAAATAAAATAATAATATTATTTACTATTCATAAGGGTCATATTACTATTCATATTACTATAATATTACTATTCATATGGGTATATTACTATCCACCAAAAATCAAGTTTGTTCTATCAGACTCCAAATGACTTACTGAACACAGCTCTAGATGATCATTTTCCGAAATTCAAAACATAGAAGAGGAAAAGTTGTATTTAATGAATGGATTATAAAATTTCATTCTATATTTATTTTTAAAACCTTGGGGGTGTTATATTCTCCCCTCCTTACTAAAATTTCGTCCTCAAAATAAATAAAATATTACCTAAAAGGATTCGGGTATGTCTTTAGCATATGCTCCTCATGCTCCCATGTTGCTTCCCCCATCTTATGGTTCCTTCATATAACCTTTTCTAGACGAGTCGTCCGATTTCTCAATACTTGTTCTCTAGTATCAAGAACCTTGATAGGATCTTCACAATAAGATAGATCTGGCTCACGTTCTACTTCTTCATAAGTGAGTACATGTGTTGGGTCTGGAATGTACTTTCTTAACATTGACACGTGGAACACATTGTGAACCTTGGAGAGACTTGGAGGCATTTCCAAATGGTAAGCTACGGCTCCAATTCAGTCCAGAATTTCAAATGATCTGATGTACTTGGGACTTATGTTTCCCTTATTACCGAATCGTATAATACCATTCCATTGAGATACCTTTAAGAAAACGTGATCACCTCCTTGAAACTCCAAATCCTTCCTTCGGTTATCTACATTTCTCTTTTGCCGGCTTTGAGCTATTTTGATATGGTTCTGGATAATCTTCACCTTTTCCATTTTTTCATCAACATGTTCCGGGCCCATGAGTTTTCTATCACCAACCTAATCCTATAAAGTTGGTGTATGACATCTCTTCCCAAGAGTGCAGCAAGACCAGTTTTCGTGCCCCAGTTCCCGTTTGAGTCTAGCTCAAAGCGGTGTTTTCAGGTTTTACTCGTAGATACATCTATCCCAGAGCTGCCTCTACCTGCTCGTATCCAGACAAGGACGTATTGCTTAAAATATACACATAATATATTCCATACCAAAATACTAGGTTGTTCTTGTATGTTAATCCTCAGATACTACCTTAGGGCTTTGTTCCCTAATATACATTTACTACTCTAGTTTCAAAGTTTTCTACTAAACTTCCACTGATACCAACTATAACACCCTGAACCCTCTAGGCTGGAACCATTGAATTACTTGTGATATTGGCATGGTTATAAGGAATAAAAATTCCAATGGAATGATCATCTTAGTATTCTTGAAGAAACTAGATACATAGATGTTTCTCAAATTACATTGTAAGTGTTTACAAAATACAATACATAACAAAAACTGAAAACATCAACCCCAAGAACTCAATAAAAGATCTTCTATTCATCACCTGTTGAAGGTATACAATTAAATGGGTGAGCTGAAATCCTCAGTAATGGTTACAAATAGTGGAAGCATGAGTATAATAATAAGTGAATCACAATCAATCTGACCTAATCAATATGGCATAGTGAATAAATGAATAACTAATACCATTAATAAACTGATAATGAAACTACATCCATAGATTTTGTCATAGTGAAAACCTCATGGATAAAAATAATATCTGATAATGAATAAATAGAATGCTTATTAATTGGACGTCATGTATCTAGAACATGAAACCATAATACCGTAAAAATGGTTTAGTTCTGTGGGTATAAACTCGTCTGATTATTTGAAACAAACTCGAAGGGTTTGTTGCCAACTTTTTTGTCTCATTAGACCTACTGATGCATCGAAGGGCTATATCTGTCATCGCCCGCCACTTCATGTCCAATAATTCCTTATAAATTTATTCAATACAAGATCAATATTCCTTTTAAATATTCATATAGAGTATAGTATACATATTCATCATTATTTCCATATTAACTTTACAAATAAACACTGTATGTAAAATGGTATACAGTTTAGACAACAAACATATCCATGATATGAGTTTATGGATATTTAATATAAATATAATTTCAATTGAAAAGTGATCTCAAATGGGTAGTAGGTACACCACATATGGAATATTGGGTGCACAAAACAAATTTAGTCACAATGAAAAGGTTGTTGAGACAAAGTCCCTTACCATAATGTAATCAGTCGAATCATATGACCCGAAATTAATGAACATCAAATGAATCATTGAATAAAATGAATATAAATAGAATCATGTTATTATATATCAAATTTAAGTACACATATACCACATAAAATAAATAAGTGGTGAACAATGAAAATCTCACAGAAATGAATGTGAGATGAGAAACCCCTAACCATATGCTAGAGTGTGTTCTTCGTTTGTTTTAATGACCTGAATAATCAAATTTATCTTCATTAATTAATATTTCCAGAACCTCCTATACATTTAATTTATATAGTATAAACTTATTAGGTTTATTCATGGCCCTTTCTATGTGTTCAATTGGTTCAATTTTCATGTTTTGGAAGCATTTTCTTCTTTGGTTTTCATGGTTCGTTTACTTGTTTCTATGAATGGAAGTTCATTTGAAACATGGTTAAACATCCAGAATTGTTAATAAATATTATTAATCAATTTATTAATATATAAATGACCTTATAATTATTTTTTGTTATATACCATGATGATGATTCATTAGTATAAACATTAATGATGTTCGTTTAGATCATTTTAGTGGTTCTTTGATAATGACAACCTCATTTTGTTTTATAAATTAGAACCATGCGTAACAAAGAATTATAAAACCATGGGTGAGTCATATCACATATATTATATCCTGGTTCAAAAATATAAATGGTTTCATGACCAGACTTTAAATAATTAATGCAAATTGAAATCACATCATCCACGATGTCGGTAATTTGACACATCACGTACAATGTTTTTTTAATTCCTTGAACATTTGGGGAAAAGAAGAAGATTGATGATGACTTTCTAATGAAAACTAGAACATATAGAATATTAAAGATTCTTGATATTTCATTCATCTTGGGTAAGAATATATGGGGAAAGAATAAATAAATAACTCAAAATAAAAGAATAATTTTGAAATCACTTACAAAAATTCGGCAGCCTAATGAAAACGCTACATGGTTTTGGAAAATTTTAAAAAGAGAGGGGGAAAGGGTCACCTATCCAAAAATGAATCATAATAAAGATTAAATCATGAATAATAAGAAAAATAAGAACATTTTATGGAAAATTGAATGATATACCACTTAAAAGAGAACTTGAAAGGAAAAAAGAAAGAAAATGAGAATTTTCTTACCTTGTAGAATAACCATTAGAAAATGAAGGTTGGGACCTTAGGGGCTTGAGGAAACTTTTGGAGGACTAATATAGAGGTAATTAGGCAAGAAATTCATCGAGGGAGAATCAGGAATGAATTCAATGAAGGGAAGAGTTGGTATTTATTGGAAAAGTGAGGGATTATTTTAATAATTTCCAAGGGACACCTCATGGGTGGTATTTGCAAAACCGTGGCCTTGCACATGGTATTTTCCCATGGATAAAGCCACTTGGGATAAGTCACATTGTATTTAACTATACCCAAGTCGACCAGATTTATGACATCATTATTACATCATTAATGATGTCATTAACACACCGAAACTAAAAACTATATTTTTTCTATTCATTGAAAAATCAAATGTTTCAGAAAAATTCCTAAAATTCACCCTAACCATTTTTAAACGTGTAGAATTAAAAAGTAAAATCCATTTGTCAAAAATAAGTTTCTATATATTATTAATTTAATTTTAAAATAAGGTCATAGTAAATTCTAAAAATAACAATCTTAAAGTGAAATTAGTTTTATTTCTCATTGAAAAACTAATTAAGATCTCATTATCTTATTTTCTTAAGAAAATAAAATAATAATATTATTTACTATTTAGAAGGGTGATATTACTATTCATATTAATATTTATATGGGTATGTTACTATTCACCAAAAATCAATTTTTTTCTATCATACTCCAAATGACTTACTGAACACAACTCAAGATGACCATTTTTTCAAATTCAAAAAATAGAAGTAGCAATGTTTTGATTAATGGATAGATTAAAAGAATTCATTCTATATTTATATTCCAAACCTTCAGATGTTACACCAGGTCAAGGTACCAACATCTGAAGGTGGAGGTGGATGAAATTATTCACATGATGTTTCATATGAGGTATAGAAATTATGAGTTTTTTATTACCTTTCGGTTTAAAATGATCCATTTATATATATGTACCCCATGAATAGATTTATTCCATGGATTTTATGAATAATTTTTGGTTCTATTCATTGTAATTATTTATCTATATTTGAAATTTTATGATGATAATGAAAAACACCTTTGGATTATTCTAAAAATCGTAAAATAAAATATTGTATGCAGATCATTTAGTAAATGTGTATTTTTGTTGTGACAAATTTCTTTTCTCCAAAATATTTTAAATTAATGTGGAATAATTATTTATTAGACTAAAACTAATTTGGTTGAAGAGTGGAAAAGACCTAAAAATGTTACATATATTTATAGTTTCCTTAGATTAATGGGTTACAACAAAGAGTTTGTTGAAAACATTTCATGGTTATCTTTACCACTTACTAGGATAACTTGTAAATAAGTAAAAGTCATCTAGACAAAATAGTGTAATGAGTTTTTTCAATAATTGAATTTTTTTTATTGAATTCCTCATATTTAACCTTTCCATCTAGAAATAATGAGTTTTTTATATATCGGGATACTTATTTAAAGGTACATGGTTGTGTTATGATGTATAATAATTAGGTAATTTCTTATCTTTTACATCATTTGAAACCTCATTAGTTAAATTATGATACATATAACCATGAAATATTTGTTCTCATTTTGGATTTAAAAATATTGATTCATAATTTATATGTAGTATAGTGTGAAATTTATATTGATCATAAAATTTTGAAGTATATATTCACTCAAAAAGATTAAAATATAAGGAACAAATGGAGGATGTGAATAATTAGCAATTATGACTACCAATTCATAATCACCCAAGAAAAATAATTAGGTAGTTAATACTTTAATATTGATTTATAAATCATTTTTAACTACATTGTTATTGGAACATAATCCTTTGGTAAAGGATTTGATGAATGTCGGTCTAGAAATTTTAAATGAAGAAAATTCCACCATTTATTTTTTGTAACAATGCGGTTGTATTTTTTTATAAGTAATTATAAAAGAACATAAAGAGGGATATATTTTAGACAAATAATGTATAATTGGTTCGGAAATGTAATTTAATTAAATTTAACATTGATTAAGAATGTGTTTTAAGATTAATAAAAAGATTATAAACACCATGTGTTTCCTTATTGAATAATGATTTGTTAAGTGAAACTCAAACCTCTCCTTTTTCATCATAATAGAACTGAGATGTATAGAGACCTTTATCAAAATTTCTAGTGGGTTAAAATAAAAATAGATATTATTAGAATTACCATGACATGATTGAATTATCAATTATATAGTGTGAAATAAAAAGTGTCAAAATTAATTCTTCAACCATTGTCATTGATGGAATGTAAATGAGAGAATATATCCATGTATTATATGGTTATATTACCTAATACATCTCAGGGTAATAATTCAATTTGGGTAATTGTTAATCAATTTTATAAATCCAACATTTTATATTTATTCTAGATAATATGTATTTTGGTAGTATTTCTATAAACTCTATTAAAGAGATAATAATATTACGTGTTTTTCTTGTTTCTATTATATCTTTTCATGATCAATGGGTTGCCACTAATTTTAATAAAATCTATTAGTAATCGTTCGGTATTTAATTAATTTTTAGTACATCTTTCCATCCTCAATCTGAGGGATAATCAAAGATAAAAATTAATAATTTAGAAAAAATGCTTCGAGGTTTCTCAATTTACTACCATGAATGTTTGGGTCAACATATTTTATTAGTTTAATATTCTTATAATAATAGTTTTCTTTTTAGTATACAGATAGAACCATTTGATGAATTACATATGATGCAGTGTTTGACTATATCTTATTTATGTGAATCTAGGGAAAAAAGTTATTAGGACTAGAATTTATAGACTAAATGGTTGATAAGGTAAATGTGATTAAATTATATATGATTGTTTCTCAGTGTGTGTGTGGAAAGGTTATGCAGATTACTAGAGAAAATATCATTCATTCTAGTTAGGCAGTCATTTTTTTCCTAATGTACCTCTACAGAAAAATGTTATTCGTTTTAGTAAAAATGCAAAGGTATGAATTTGAATTTTTAGACCATATAAAATCCCAGAGAAGGTTGGATTAGTTTCCCACTAAGTGGATTTTCTATTATGATTATCTCATGTACATGATGTGTTATATAGTTTACTATTAAGAAAATTTGTATCAAATACATCTCATGTTCTGATCCATGAAGTATCACAATTTTAAGAGAACCTTTCATATGATGAATATCTTGTTAATTTCCTTAACAATGAAGTAAAATTTTTTATAAATAAATTTACTCACCAGGTAACTATTTTTTATAACAATAATTTTTAATAAAAAACATGAGAATCAGAAAATGTTGGGAAGGAAGAATATCCTCGCTTTTTAAAGAAGTAAATAAAATTTTGTGAACATAATATGAAAAAGGGGGAAGAATATAACAACCTAGGTAATATTTATAATAGATAAATTTATGTCCTTATATATATATTTTTGAATTATTTTTCCAGGAGTTATATTCAGTATAAGGATATTAAGAATGTTTTCAATCAAAAAAGAAACTGTTTTTTCCATACTAAATTCATTTAGATGTATTATATGGTTTTATTTAAAAAATTAATTTCCAAATTTTAGAATTTTAAATTGAGAAAAATTATATCAATTTTTATATTAGTAATTCATAATTATCTTAGAGTTAATTTTTTAGAACATTTTTCACAAGTTAATTTTATTGATGAATAGTAGAAAATATTGATTTTTTATAAACATTTTCTTTTCTTTTCATGTATTTACAAAGTCGTGTTATATTTTTAATTGGTTTCAAAATTTCATTAATTAATTTAATATATATATAATTCAATTATTTTCATTGGGATTAACATTATACTTTAATTTGGTATAAAAGTATTTTTAAACTTAAAAATGCATTTTTATAAATACACATTTTCATCATATTTTATGTGGTTGTATTGAAATTGACATCTAATAATTATAGAAATTTATTTTTATAAAATTTAATATATATTTTTAATTATCATTTAATAGTTCTTAAATGAGTTAACATTCATTTTCTTTAATTATGAATGGTAAATTTGGTAAAATATTTCATTATCACAGTAAGAGTTAAAACATGTTAAAAGGGTTAAAATGATATTAATAGGTGTTAAAATGACCCAAAATATGAATAAATCTTATTGGATATTAATATTTAGACGAGTTATAATTTCATATTCAGATATTATTTATTTTGGTGGCATTTGGATTGAGTAAGATATTAATATGTTTTAATTTTTTAATAAATTACAAGTGTGTCATTTCTCTCACATAAAAAAGAACACCCCTATCCTCTCTTGTCCACACTTCAAGATCTTATTATATTGGAAAATACCTACCGAAATACATTAATAACATCTCTATCCATGTCCTAAAGGCCCTGTTTTGATCAAAATACCAACCAAATAAGGATTTAGTTATAAACCTAAGAAGGTTTTCTGAAGAAGATGTATAGTTATTAACTATGTGTTTTCATTTAATTTATTCTTTTACTTATTTAGAAACACTCTCAAATTTGTTATATAATAACTTAATTATCACTCATATACCTAAATTTTATTATGATTATTTTATAACCCTTTTTCATCATCTTAACCATCTAACAAAAAATAAAAACATCGCTCATGGGTACGTATGAACTACCACCTCGAGAGATGATGTATTTCATTATTCATTGCAGAATCTTATGTATGGTCATAATAATGGATATAAATGAAATAATATGGTATATATGATATAAATTTACTTATATAATGGAAAATAAATATTTTAATTCTTTCTTTACTGTCCAAAAAAATAAAAACATCACTCAAATGTTTGTGGGTACTACTGCCTCACGAACCAATGTATTTTATTTTTCATCACCACCTCATGTGGATTGTATATATTGGTGGATTTAAGGAAATAATAATATAATTATTATATAATTATTAATATTTAATTTTAATAAAATATTTACCTTATTTTCCAAATGTTCATTGAAAAACGGAAACGTTAATCATTTGTTTGTAAGGACTACCTTTATGTTTTAACGTAATTCATTTTTCATAACCATAATATATGGTTGGTTGTAAAATTATAAATAATTTTTAAAAATGATATTTATATCATTATTATGATTCAATATATTATATAATCTTAATTCATTTAACTATATTAAAACTACTCAATCCATTTTTTTCTTTTAAGTCGAATGTTCTCAAAAATGTCTGATGTGAACTTAATCGATTAAATAATTAATAATAACATCAATATAAATGAAATAAAAGGAATAATAAACTTGAAATATTTATAAATAAAATTAAATAATTAACATAATTTTATTATTGAGGAATATAAATTATGCTTGTGGAATTTCAAAGTTGATGTAATGGACACTTTACCTTAAAACATGATTTTCAATGTTTTAAAGATTTATTTTCAAAATCTATTTCCGATATGTCCAAAATATTAATATTTATTTATATATGTATTTATATTTTCATAAATAAATTATAAATGACATTTCATGTTTCGTTAGAATTTATTTCAATGTTTTTCAAAAGGAATATTTTTTTAAATTTTATACAGAATGTTTTGACTTTATTTATAAAAGGAAAATAGAATATTTCACTTTTACATATATGATGTATGAAATTTTTACAACATCCATAACCATTATTTTATTTTTATATTCCTTTACAAGATTATATATTTTCATCATATAAAAAACCTTATTCCCTTTCTTATGGGTATTATAGTTTTGAAAATGTGGTTTTTAAAGAAAATAAATATAATAATATGAGAAAATGTTTTACTCATTGTTTCAAAAGTATATTTTTATAAGATTGATTATTTAAATTCAAAATTTTATGTGTTTCATGTATTTTATAGTCATTTCACATTATTTATTATTATATTTGAGCATGATATAGACCTCCAAGTAATTGTTTAATGATTATGTTCTCTGGAGAATTATATTGGAACTAACCAAGTAGGTTATTGCCTTTTTAATGGCTATTATAAGGAATTTATAAAGATAAAATTACAAGGAACCTACATGACTATTATATTGGTTATACAATATTTTTATTGGAATATTTTTTTATATATGGAAATCTAATGATAATTATTTTAAAGGAATGATTATGACCCTTTTAGAGTAAGGATTTATGTTTTTAAGTAAACCTTTTCTTAGGTTCACATGTTTTCTAATAAACCCTCATGACTAGGATTTTTCATTTAATTATTATTTTAGTTTTTTATTAAAAATTTGGTTGTAAAATTAATTTCATGTGTATTTAAAAGATTATTTTATCTCAAGTTTTATTATGTTAAAAGAAAGATCTAATATATGATAACATTGTTTTAAAATGGACTAATAGGTTTATTTCATAATTTTTATATATCTCTTATTGATGTTTTTATGATCATCCTATTTTTTTTAATTTTTTCATAGGTTTTAAGGTTTATTAGGAATAATTATGAATCCAAGTGAAAAATTGAGAGGCTTTTTCATGAAAATAAATCATGTTTCATTTTAAAAGAATTGTATTGTAATAAAATGGACATTTAGTGGAAGTGTATAGTTTGTAATATTGATGTTTTTAACATAATAACTATGTAATAACTCTCTAAAATTGTAAAACTATAAAGGAATTAGATAATTCAAGAAAATTATATATTGATTTAATACTCTATATTATGTGATTTTTAAATGATGATTCCTTATAACTAGGGCTACGGATTTAGGAAAGATGTACATGCAAGAAATATTTAGGTTACATGATGTGTTTTGTGTCATCATTTTGAATAACGGCGCATAAATTACCTCTCATATTTTTAAAGTCCTCCAAAAGGCAATGGAAACTCGGGTTTAGTTGAGCATGGATTACCATCCGCATAAAAATATCCATATGGAGTGGGTAATTTGAATTTTGAATATATGATATGGGCATGTGTTTTAGACGTTGGAAGATCTTGGGATATTCATTTCTAAATGGATGAGTTTTCTTATAAAAATAGTTATCATTCATCATTTAAAATGGCTCCCTTTGAGGCTTTTTAAGATCATCCGTACAAATCATTTCTTTGATTGTTATAGGTGGGTTATATTCCTCTTTTTAGATTGAGTATTATTCAAGAGATGATGATGAAGATTCAATCTATTAATTAACAGTTGGAAATGGACCATAGTCAATATGAGTATTATATGGACCACTGGTATCATCCTTTGGAGTTTTCTATTTTTTACTAGGTTTATTTAAAAGATTCCCCCTAGTAGGGTCACTATTAACTTGGGAAGAAAGGGAAATTGGATCTGATATATGATGGACTTTTTGATATCACAATGGGTTAAAAAGTGGCTTATCCATTAACTTTGTCATATTATTGGACATTTGTTCATAAATGTTTTCCTTGTTCCTCATGTTAATAAGTATCATCCTAACCCCACCCATATTTTTAATTAAAAGGTTCATGATTTGTAATGAGATGTATCAATGGTTGAACAATCGATTCAAACAGTTGATCATCAAGTAAAGACCTTGTATAAGTAATATATTTCATTTGTATGGGTACTATGGTATTAGGATATATATTCTGATGAGACATGAAATCAAGAATCATATATGAGGGATAAATGGCATCATCTCTTATTAGATCAACCAAATTTAATATAAATTTCTAATGATTGAATGTTTTCTTGGGATAATGTCATATACATGGTTTCAGTTATTCATATTTCGAAGCCTTTAGTTGATTTATTTGGCGTTCTGGAAGTATCATTGAAATCATGATGGATTTAAATGGAATTTATGGAATTTTATAGTGCAATATAGGATGGACCACACCATGTTCCAAGTCGTGTTTCACTTAGAGATCGCCTGTCTAAAATGAGGATATCAACACACAATGGATGGGTGTGGTCATGACTGTCAAGTACATGGAGTATCCTTATAGAAAATAAAAAAGTTATCCTCATTATTATGTGGTGTAAGGTTGGGTGAGTCTTATAATGTATAAGGTTTTCCCTCCATTCCATTGTCAATTTCCATGGTTAGACTCTCTATCTTGGTGAGATCAAAGCCACCATATTTATGGTGGATACCTATACATTGTGGTATTGGAATTTCTTAATATATCAAATGGGAAAATAAGCAGCATATCCTTCTAGGAAAGTTCCACCCATTGATAATGGTGTATTTTATCTTCTTGGGAAGGTTTTTAAGTCATTCTTGACTCATTTTTTTCTTCTATTAAAACATTATTCTACCTTATCCTTTATGGATTTCTGATACAATAGATTCTAGGGTGAATATTGGTTGACCCTTTTCACATTAAAGATATATATTAAAGATATATCATACCTCCAATATATATTCTTATCTAATATTACTGGAAGATAATTTATAAGAACCGGAGAATCCTAGATCTAACAAGCTAATTGAGTGTTTCATTTGGAATTATTATTTTTTATGGTAGGTGATTTCATAAAAAGTATTTGTTTTATGAACCATTCTTACATGATTATTTAAAATTGATTTTATAAATTTTTTATGGAATGATTTATGATTCTTGAAATGTGATATTTCAGTATTATTTAGTAAAATGTATTTCTCATTTGGTACTATTAATGAAAATGGATTTCAAATCATGTTTTGTTGTGAATTTGGGTACTTTGATTATTATTATTATGTGATATTTTATTGAAAGGATTTAAACTGTGAAAGGAAAACCACCAAGTGTGGGCTATAACACATGGGAACTTGGGGTACTTAGAAGTGGAAATGGATTTGGGATAATCATGCTAGAATGGTTTGTGGATACCTATATTAGATTTATGATACAACTCTTAACTAAACTGGGTTATTATAGGGGGTTCAATTGTTCGAGTATTATCTTATCTTGAGTCCCATTGTTCTAGGGATTTATTCAAACATTTTAATTTGTTCACCAACATGTGATAATCCTAGATAACTTGGACCTAATGTATCCAAGCATTTATTTTCCTTATTGATACATTTTTAAATGGTTATTTATGTATTCTTTAAAAAACTGGATTTACTTTGTAATGTTTTTTATACTGTTATGAAAGGGTTAATTTCATGTTTTCTCTTAAATGATGGAAAATTAATTTTCATTCCATAATTTTCATTAAATGATAATAATTATTTTATTTTTAAATACTTCTTATATAACACTTGGTGGGATCATATTAGTCTTTTTTATCACACCCAATATATGACATTGGGTTTATACTTACATTTTTTATCTGATGTATGAAAAAAGAAAGGAATTACATGGTAGAGGCATGTATTTATGTTAAATGGGTGTGAGAGTTAATTTGTCACATTGTGGGATGATAACCCTCATATAAATTTAATATGGAGTAAAATAAATATTATTTTCTTTGTTTTACATTACCTTTATGATTGTTACATGTATTTGACTTGTTGTGTCTTTTTCTTCTTTTTGAATCTGTATTGACTATATAATTTATTCATGTCATCTTCTAGTTATTTTTATCTTTTTTAGGATAAATAATTATTAAAGGTAGTAATTAATTCCCATGAACTTTTCCAGCTAGTGGGATTGGTAATTCCTTTTGGACCATGTCATCGGCCAGATTAGTTTCCTAGTTTAAGTATGACCCATGTTGGTTCTTGCTAAAGAGAACATATTTATCTAATAAATATAGAAATGCAATGAGGACCATTATAAAATATTATTTTAGTAAAAACATTATAATTTTAGGATATGGAAATATAGGGAGTACCTACATAGAGAATGATCTAGGGATGACCTCTAAAGGTGTGGGACATAGTACCATAATATGGACCTTCTTAACAATATTTTCCTTCTCTTTTTGATGAAGATATGGAAAATACTTAATTGAATATTATAATTTATTATTAATCATCAAATATTTCACTATACCTTGGGTTATAAACCTATTTCTAGATTATATATTACCATTATTGAGGCATCCTTTTGGGTGTTCTCAATCAGGAGATTCAAGTTTTTAACCACTGTAACAATTGGGGTCGTGTAGTGTGATAAATAACCCGATAAGTGGGAACCCTCCAAGGGGGATCCATGGTTGTCATTAGAATATCTAATGAACATATTATGTAAGAGTTTCTATCATGTTATAAACTTAATCTTATTATTCAATAGCTATAAGACCCTATGGTCTCTTCTTTTGGGTGTCCTTCTTAGTAAAAATGGGTATAGGATCTTTTGGTTGATCTCCTCCACATATTCCTTTGTGGCTAGTATCATGTGGAATTGGAAACAACGATGGTAAAAACTGGAAGGAGACCTTCTGGATAGCTATTTTATAGCAGTGGGGGTGTAGTTGATAGACTTTCCTACCTCCCTTGATAAAGAAAAGTAAGTATTACTCTACTAAAAGGATAGACTCCCAAAGTGATTGGGTATGAAAATAGTGTGCACTTTCTTCTTTAGGAATCTTCATTGGTAATAAAAATTGCGAGGATTCATCTATTATAGAATCTCATTAGGTAAATACATAGTCAAGATGGATCCATTCAGTTGATAATAATACACTACATAATTCATAGCCTAATGTTAGAGGTTCTGATTTAGAAATAACATTAGTCCAAGCACTACGACCATGACCAACATTGTAGCTTGATTATATGTCTATTATTTTAGTTTGTGGTGTGTATTGTGCTGAGATATGATTTGGTTACCATAAAAATTTATAGGGATTTTGATGTGTGATTTTGAATTTTAGGATTTTATTTGGTTATTTTGGGATATTTTTAAGATCCAAGAGGGGAATCAGAAATAAGAAACATGTCATCATAGAATCACAAGAAAATGTGACTAGTTAAAATATCTATTCCATGGGAAAATTATTTCATGTAATTCCCACCATTTCTATTCCCCACATTCTTTAAGTCGATGAGGGTATTATTTCCCAAGGTAGCTTATCATTGGAGAAAATCAGTAACACTTTGGATTGCACATTGGTTTAGAGTATAATAGGTTTAATAATCTCTTAGGGGGCCTTATTTCTTGGTTCAAGACTCACTTACACATTTAATAAGTATTCATGAAATCCCTCTCAATATAAATACTAATTACCTTGGTCCTGATATTTATTAATCCTGGTCATGAATTGATCTGAACATTTCTATGTATCATAGGTTTTACATATTTCCCTTTAGTTTTTTATTTTATTATTGTTTAAATCCACATAATTAGTCAGTTTAGAATTTATCACAATTTAATGTGGTAGTAGGTGTTGTGAATTTGGAATTGGGAACATGATAGGGGATTCCAAAATATCCCAATGAAGGGAATGGTAACTCATTTAGTTTTGTTGGACTTAATGGTTTGGTTCGTACATTTTAATTTATTTTCATGAAGACCATTATCGTTCATTTTAAGGTTGTGCAGTAATGACCAATAATATGCCTTTTAAGGTCGTGTAAAAAGGACTAAGGATGTGGCCTCTAATATAATTTGACCAGGACCAATGATGTATTGTTGTTTAATATCATATGAATATGACTTATTCAAGGAATTTTATCATCATAAATAATGGACTATATGATATGAAATTTAATTTCATGTAGTGGGGACTAGTATGTGAAAGGTTCATGTAATAGAATTTGTGAGACATTTGTATAAGTGACCAAATTTGGTTCATCTTTTCTATTAGTAACTAAATAAGGGAGGATATGGTTTGGGCTTACACCTATTAATATTTCCATGATATTTTTGTCTCATTGATGGGTCATAGGGATGATACCATCAATGATGACATGGTCATGGATTACACCTAGTAAGAGGCCCATATGTGCATTTACACCTCTAATTTATTTGTAACATCATGGGGAAGGAAGACAACAATCATAGGTGATATGATCTAATAAGGATGTTTTGGGAATTACACTAGATCATGGAACCATATACATTTATTTATTATAAAGAATTTAACATTACAATAAAATTTTAACTATATCTAAAAAATATGGGTACCAATTTTGGGATGCTAGCTTGAGAATCATTGGTCATGGGATATTTAACCAATAGAATAATTATAGGTTCCATCATTATTAATGTAATGCATCATCATTAAAACTATAAGGCTCTTATTAGTTTAGTAAAAAATCCTAGGTAGGGTATCTCAAAATATGATTGGTCCCCATTATCAAAGGAGTAAATGATTGAATGTGATCATTATAGCACGCATAAACTAATAATAAATTTTAGGTGGTTTTGGGGGGGGGGGTTTGCGTAGACTAGAGACAAGGTAGGTGACCTAGGAAAAAGTGAAACCTAGGTAGGTGACATAGGTAAAAAAGAACCTAGGATGGTTATCTTGAAGAATGGGAGTTCATATAGGGTCTTTATGTGAATGGGGATCCCCTGTATGTGACCTGGGTGACTCTGATTCCCTAGTAGGTGGCTAAAATATATTAGGAACCTAGTTATCTGACCTAGGTATGAACCCTTTGGGAGCACATGGGAATGGATATTCATGGGATGAATAAGGCACCATGTAATGGAGGGATTAAAGTATGAACAATATTATACATTAGAGTCCAATGTAAATGCATTCTTAGTTGGGTATGCTATGATATAAGGGAATTGTCCTTTTAGAAAATCCTAGGAGCACCGCCTTATAGAAAGATAGGGTACTAATATGGGACACCCTAGTCTCTTAGGTTCACCTATTAAAGAGGTTCCTTCACCCTAGTCTCATAGATTACCTAGAAGAAGTGATCTTTTAATACTAATATTTTTTATAAGACACAAATAACCATTCAACTACATCTATTTATATTTATTTTGGAGTTCAAACTCACCTAAAGGGGTTCTGGGATCATCTTGATGCGTATATCTAGTTCTTAAGTGTTGTTGGGACTTCTCCATTGTGCCAAATTTTCACTCCTCACTTGGTGTTGAAATTGGGACTTTGGGGGTGATTTAAAATGAAATAGAAACTATGATACAATATAATAGTGGTAACCACTCGAGGCACATAGAACCTCTCAACAGAGGGTGGAACGTTGGTTCGATCAATGATGGTCATGCAGTGTTGTATAGATAGGTTGTGTGGAAGCCTTATATAACTATGTGTGTGGATTCCATACTTATCAGTGTGTGATATGATCTTGGCACCCAAATGGTTTCTCCCTCCATTTAATATTTTTTAACATTTCAAATAATAGGTGGAATTCTTCCTCTGATAAAATTTTAGTATCAATAATAACATTCAGATCAACCATATTCCATACAAACTCCATTTTTATCTTAGTAATCTTCTAGAAATTTGATGTATCAAGTGAATTTTTTAAAGATGTTTTCATCTTATTCATGGTAATATTATCATTTAAATTGTTTGGTTCTTCTATTAAATGGACTATGATTTCCATCTTCAGTTGAAACTCTTTTGGATTATATTGATCACTTTCAACATTACCACTACATTTTTTTACTAGAGCATTATTTTGGATATTTTAATTGACCTATAAAGGATTTTCTGGATTAAACCTCTAAGTTAGAATCATCCATTTCATTCTCCTCATTAAAATATATAATATCATGTTTTGAGAGTGAAATCCTTTTCTTTGATTAATTAAATTTTAAAATTACTTTAGGGAATTTTCCTATTTTATGACCACATTACACTTATTTTTTTAGTATTTTGGGTTGATCATATTCTTTATCTTTTCATGATTTTCTAATAAAATAGAAGGATATTTCATATATAATAACTAATATATCAAAATTAAATTCATTAGAATTTTTTTTGAAAAGGAACACATATCCAAAGCTTATATTCGGAGGAAGATAAACATTAATGAAATAATGGAAATATATAAACAAGAGTTATCACATAAAAAAATACCAAAATACCTCATAAAATAAGTTATTCCAAAATAATATGCATTGCATAGAGAAATTATAATTGTCGGATAATTAGAGATATATGGTATTATTTTCATCAAAGAAGGTGTAATGTTATACATTGAGAATAATGAATCCCTATCCAATAATATGGTAGTATGAAATATTAATGTTGAAAAATATAAAGAATTTGGGAATTTATAAATTGAATTCATGTATAAAAATAAAGTTTATAGTTTACTAAAACCATTAATTGAAGTAAATCAAATTTGATAAAAAAAGGTTATTCACCAATAACTAGACACGGATGGTAAAGTTATATTTTTTAAGGAAAGATTGTTAACTATAGGTTTCAATAAACATTAAGGAATTGACTATGAAGAAACCATTTCACTAGTTTTTATGAAAAAATCTATTAATTTATTTTAGTATAAAATTCCATAATTATGATATTTTTCATTTTTATTTCAAAACTACATAATTGAATGGAAAATGAAAGGAAGATTTCAATGAAAAATATCTAGAATGGTTTGTGACACAAAATAATGTTAATAAGGTATGAAAATTTTATAGATGTATTTTTGAGTTGAAGCATGCATTTGGGTCTTGGAATGATCAATTTTGTGAGTCTATAATGAAATTGTTCTTATTAAAAATGAAAGTTATTTTTCATATTTAATAAAGTTAGTTCAAGTTTGGTAGTTTTCTTACCAATATCTAACTATGACACATTAATTATTGAAAAAAAGATATTAGACTTTCATTCTACTGAATTAGTTCAGAGAATGGTTCTTTATGAATAGATTAGAATTAGTACTCTATATTCTAGGGATCAATATCTATATAAATAATTCTCAAAGGTTACTTTTACTAACATAACATAAATTTATTAAAAATGTATTGAAAATATATAAGTTAGAAAATTCCAATATATTATATTTTATCTATGCCCCATGGTATAAATATCATTAAGAATGGGTATCCTCAGACCCAATATGAGAAAAAATAATGAGTAGAATCTCCTATAGTTTAGTGACCATATCTATCATGTATATTATGTTATTTACTATTCTATGAAGGATACGAGGAATGATAATTTAGGGTATATATAGATACTAATTTTCATATAGATTAGTATGATATGAAATCATGGTATAGAAAATTGTGGTTCATTAAGAAGGATAATCATAAAGGAACCTACAGTCACTAATTTAATAATAAAACCCAAATATAACATATATTATGATTTAGATATTGAATAAGTTTCCATATAATTTAGATAGACTATATCTTGAAAATTTTACTTAGATATGTGAATTCATAGTTAGTAGAGTATACATATAAAATTATGTGGTATACCCATTAACTAAATTCATTCCTCCTAATAATCCTAAAAATAATTTCAGGATTAAGTGATTAAGGATTATTAATAGTTGGCTTGAGGGAAAGTGAGAGTGTGTACAGTTGTTTCCCAAGAACCAAATTGTTTATATTATTTTATATTACTATATAATGTATTTATTTTGATATATTTATTATTATTATTATAAAATATTTGTTTTTATTCTTTATGAAATATGTGATAATATCCTTATAATTATTATCGCATCAATAAGTTATATTAGTTCCCCTATAATAATATGAACCTAATGATGTCATTATAATTTTCTATATTGTTTCCCATGGTGTAGACATGTTAGTGATATAAGAAAAATTTTATATTGATATAAATATACACTAAAGATAAACCACTAAGTGTAATTATTAAACATGTCATAGTTACTGCTAGAATAAATTATGATGTTCTGAAAGTCATGACATCTGGGTTCTGTACATGTAAGGGCATGATTTATAAGATAGAATATGTTAATTATTATTTAACTCACTAAATTTATCATGATCGATTCACATTATCATATAATTTTATTCAAAAGGGTATAAAAAATCATGTTAATTTTTTAAATATTAAAAATGCAATGTTTGATTGAACCCTATTTTAGAGATATTTTTAAATTTTTTTAAATCTTGAATAATTTCAAATTTTTTCAAATGGTTTTTATATTTTTATGAGTCTAAGGTGCATCCTTCTAGGCTATGAAATTTGGTTCAATCAGATAGGAATTTTTTTGTGTGAATTTAATTTGAAAACAAGTGAAACTTTTTTATCTTTAACTCTCTTTATCTATTTCATTTAAATATAATATTATTATAGATCATGATGAATATAGAATATTAGCTAGGTGTTAGGTGATTTATAAAACCTATAGAATACCCTATGTTTTAGGATGTAATTAATTAATTATGATGGATCTCTAAAAATATCATATGCAATATCAATGAAAATATGGAATTAAATGAAAAAATAGGGATTCCATTTTTATGATGTATTAAATATAAAAAATGGACGAATATTATAGAAAATCGGTTTTAGTAGTTTTTTCCACTATGTTTATGAATTTTTTTTCTAAACTAAAACACAAAAATGGTATAAAGGACACTTACATATCATTATTATTTATTCTTCAATAGATATATAATCTATGAAAATACTTTTTTCTCTAGAACTATAATATAATTTGTAGAAAATAGTAGTGTTTCAAAAAAATCATCAAACAACACCATGGTTTATTAACCACATCCTGGTTCATATTTAATTATTAAAATTATGTATCAGTTTAATAAAAAAAGCATGGAAAAAATTTCCAAAAAAAAATATGTCATCATAATAATATGATTTTTATATCATAGTTTTATCTAAAAATGGTCATGTTTTATATATAAATGTTCTTTCCATAATAAATACATGATGTTTATAAAAACCCAAAACCTGGTTTCAAAAATATAATTTTTGAAGGCAATATCTGAAATTCCTTCCAAAAATATAAGATATATTGGTTTATTTGATAAGGGTTATCATATGATAAGAACAATAACATAATTTATAGTAAACCATGATATGGTTTTACATTTTATAAAGAAATGTTATATTTATAAATTTCTCAAAAACCATTTTTGGAATGGGTCTGTAAGGCCCACACTAAATATAAGAAGTCCTTTAGACTATAAAAAACTATTTTTATAAATGTGATATAAGTTTAAAGTGGATTTTCATGGATTATAAATTTATATAGTGTTTCAAAATTATAAAATAATTCTAAATATAAAATATTATATGATTTAAAAAAATATATAAATGATAATACAGATTGTTCTTACTAAAAGTCCATACATTGAAATTTATTAAATCTATTCCAAAAGGAGTGTTGGTGGATTTGACCATGGTTGAAATAAAAAAAAATGTGATGTTTAGATTATATAATATATATATATATATAATATTAAATATTCATTTGGAGTATTTATGGTTCATTTTTTCAGAAAATTAATATATTTGAAATATTAAGAAGTTCATATTAAATGCCATGTAAATGATATTTCAAAAGAATTTTTATTCCAATAAATGTGAAATATTCATGTTTATTTTTTTAAAACATCTATAATACCGTGTCTAAATTATAAATTGTTCATAATTTTTTAATTTATGAAATGTTTATAAATGTTTATCAAAAAATTTTAATGTATTATTTTTTTAATTATTTAGCTTATTTATTACTTTAATTATTCACGAATATAAAGTGTTTATATAGGAGAATAATGTATGATTTAGATTAAATTACTTAAACTAATTATAAATTTCTTACCATGCTTATCAAGAGTTATATTCTATAAATGACATCGTATTTAGTTGTATCCATTCAAGACTATGATTTTTTATGGGTTATGAACTCGATAATAATGGTTATGTATGATTTATAAATATTTGGTGTTAGGATTGTATTGTAATTAATGTATTTCATGATTATTTATCTTTGGATTTGGATACATTGGGTTAATTTATTCACTGGCATGGGGGTTTATGCCCTATCTATAAAAGTGTGGGTTCGATACCAATCCTCTCATATTTTCTCTTATGGGTATTTTAGTTTTATATGATTCTAAATATTTACATTAAATTGTTTTATGTATATTATGAATTATATGAATTTGGATATGTGTATGTATAAATGACCTTTTTCTTTCGGTAAGGGTAAAAATCATCAGTTGTATACAATTTTATACCTTGATATATTTTAAAAATTTTAATTTTGTTAAAGTTTTAGGATACAAAAACTAAATTTTTAAAAGCCGGAATACATGATGGGAATATATGAGAAATGATGGTGAGAAGTTTCAAACCCCTTAAAAATATTAAGTATTAGAATCCTTCTAAATTAAACACTTTTCATGACCTAAATTATCCAAATATATGGGTTCTTTACAAAGATAGATGTCTATGGATCATCTTATGTATAAAAAAAATAAAATGGGTGACTCTAATCAGATTAAGTTCATATATATAGCATGAGATTTGGGTTTATTTAGCTATAAAAATCTTAAAATTTAGGATACTGTAGGAATAAATTTGGAATAATCTATTAGATGGATTTTGGAAAATAGTTTTTCACTCAACTATTGAAGAGTCTTATAAGATATTATTGTCATGATTGTTAAACTAAATAGTTCAGCGGCAAGTGAAATGTCAAAAAAGACTCAACTCTTCAATAAAAGATATATATTTTCCTACTAATTTAAATGAAGTAATTTAATGGTTTTTTCTTTTTAGTGGTATAAAATTTAATAAAATATCTTATTAAATGGTTTTAAAGCATGTTATTCTTCAGAAAAAAATATAGATAAAAATGAAATCTACATAAACTTTTACATTGAGATCAATTCTTGAAAGGGGAAATATTAAAGGAATAAAATTTATATACTAGTATATTGACATTGGAATATTCCCAAAATAATATGTGTTTGAGAAAAAATTTAATGAGAAAGAACCTGCTAAAAAATCTAATCAAGAAGAGATTGAAGGTTATAATAGGAATAGTAAATATTATTTTGAAATCTCTATATTAATTTTTATTTCAATGTATCCCACGATTTAAAAATTTTATGAAAATATTGATTATTTTATGATAATATAAAATATAAAAATATTATATCAAGAACATGATTTATATGAGATATATGAATTTTCTGAAGATCGTTTTCATGTACGATTATTTAGGGACCTTTGGTCTCAACTCATGTAATGTATATGATCTAGTATGTAAATGATTTAGGGATATAAGAGTCACCACTCATGCATGATCTAGATATGTATTTCATTTTATATTCACTAATGGAAACATTTTAATTGTTCATTGTGAGTTATAATATGAATTAGTTTAATAAAAGTTTTTGAAAGATATTAAGTATATTATGGATTTTTTAATAGGAAATGAGATATCTAAGACTATATTCTATGATAATTGTATATATAGTAATATTTAAATGTTTTGTTGATAAATAAAACAATGGAGGTTGTGGAGAGTCGGCTTTAGCTTATTTGATACCGAAAATGGTGATTATTGATAAGGGAAATGTTTCCATTACATAAATATCTAAATGGATATCAAAAAAGGATAAAGATTATATTCTAGGGTTTAATGTTATAGAAATAATTTTTTTTTATTTTGAAGTGTATATGATACCAAATACACAGTGTAAAAAAATTTCAAAGATGTATAGGATTTCAAAAATAAGGAAAAATTTATGGAATGTGCTTAAATTTTTTGTTAAAGTGATAAAGAAAATTGTTTATATATATATGTGGTGGATTTAAAACATTATATCAAATTTTGAATAATAAATTATGTGTATTGTATCACATTTTCATTCTTCTCTATGAAGCAATAATTAATATAATCAAAAAGTTATTATAAAAAAATGAGATGATATCATTGATACACATGGTTTATGATTCAAAAAATTTTATAACATTGTATGAAATGAAAGGATAAAAGATTATAATCTAGGATAAAATTAATTTTACTGAGATATTTGTTAAAATATGAGGGAAACTATTTCCACCAACAAAATTTGGAATATTTTAAAAAATAAAATATTTTTTTCAGATTATTTTTTTCAATGTTTTACATTATATATTATATAAGATTGTCAAAATTTAATTTTTATATAATCATGTTAAAGGAAATGAGTGTTACTTTCTTAATAAAAAATATTTTGTTTTTTGGAAATGCAATTTAGAGAAATTATAGTCTATAAAGGGATAGTAGGAATATTTCTAAAATTGATGATTTTTAAGGACTAATAAAAAAAATATATCACATTAATTAAAATTGGGGTTCACTAAATATTATAAATTTGTTTTTGATATATTGGTAAAGTAATATAATAATGTCAAGAGTTACATTAAATTTATTATTAAATTATATTAATAGAATTTTAAAAATGTAAAATTTATTATATGATGATTTTATATGTCATAGAATGAGTTCTATGTATTTGAAACAACATAAGCTAAGAAAAAACTAATATTAAATTCTCTAAAGTAATTTAAAAACAATTTTCAAAGAGTTAAACATGAGGATTATCAATTTTAATCTCACAATTATTAAAAAGATATTTTTTAATACACATTAAATAATTTAAATATTTTAGTGGAGAGATTTATCATATTTTCACATTAAAATGAGTTATAAATTACCTAGTGAAGTAACGTTTTCAAAAAAAACCATAAAATGTATCAATAATAAGATATTATTTGTGATATATCATATAAGATATGATTATATTGATTCTTATGTATGAATTTTTTATTATTATTAAATGATTTTACGATATATGAAATATATCATTTTATACAAAAAAGTATTATTAATTGTATAATTATTTCATGTTTTGTACCTATATTAAGTCAATTTAAATGATAATGAACCTCTTAATATTTGAATTTGAGTTATCCATGATAAATAATCATAATGAATTTTTATAGGTTTTCATGAAATGTGAATATTAGAATGGGATTTGTTTTATATAGAGATATTGAATTAACTTGTGAGGTTTTAAAAGAGTTTTTTAGTTGGATGATCTACTAGGTATACCTTTGTTACAAAAACCGTGAGGTTGATTTCTTCAGGTGGTGGTTTTTCATCATATTTTTTAAAAGGTATAGCCAGAAGAAAACAACCTAACCATTTATTAAATGAAAAAAGAAAAAAGAAAAAAAGAGAACGGATGGGGTCAAGAAAATATGCATTACCTAATCAGAAAAATTAGTTTAATATTCATAAAATGAAATATAATTTTCATATTCATATTCAAAATTATCAAAAATTTCCCACTCCGACTATGAGTTACCTTGATTAAGAATCCTAAGAATATTTTCCTTGGACCATTCTTATCTAGAGTGGGATTGAACTTTAATGTCTTGGAGGATGATTTGGTATAAATATTTCTTGGAAAAGTTGAATAATCTCTCCATGGCCTTGTTTTTGGAGGATCTATAGTTGAACCTTCATTGTCGCTCATCTTTCCCCTGCCATTTGTAACAACATAATTTATTGAAACATATACAACACTACCTTTATGATGAGTGGTTTCCAATAAATTCATCTGATTCTCTTTATCATTCCCATCATCCAACATGTCACACCATTTATCAATTATAGAGGATCTAGAATTTCTTTAGGTGTCTTGGAAAATCTTTTAAAAATACACAACCTCAGGATCATGATGAAAGACCTCACCTTGACTAGAATGCTAAGGAATCAAGGAATCCTTAATATCTATATCAATAGGACAAGCAGCAGTAAAAAAATCCCTAATCCTGACTAATTCCACCCCCACCTATGAATCCTCACCCAGAATGACCAACATAGAAGAATAAGTACCAACCCTTTCAATTGAAATCCCCTCTGTAATAACCTCTAGTATCTTGTGAGAAACTCCACCCCCAAAAACACGACCAGCTACACCTTCAAACATATTGGTTGGAGAACTAATGAAAACCTCAATTTAAGAAACCCTTCCATGAGAAGAAACCACATCTATAGTAGTGAGACACCTAAACTCCAAATTCACTCCCTGTTGAACATTATTGTTAAAAAAATACGAGTATTTCCATTTTCCACTTCAGATCCCAAAAGATTAATCAACATCTCAAATCCATCTTCATCTAATCTTATAGAAGGTATACTATTACCATTATTCAAGGTTTCTTCCATTGCAAGACCTATCCAAGAATTATAGGGTCTAGTTTTAACCCCGGTTGGAGATTGTGCATTCAGAAGTAGCCCCTATCAATTCAAATTTGACATCTAAGAATTGCATTTATCAAGATCCTACACACCAACCCCATTATACATTAGCCTTATAAGAATCTTTCCATCATGATCAAGGGGCTTTGAAATAAAATCATCTTTTATTTTTAACTTCCTGATATATTGAGCACCTTGTTGTCCCTACATCCCAAACCACTCATAGTAGAACTTCAAATGACATTACTCCACTGATTAGACATTATCCATACAAGAATTCAAAAAAAGTGATTTTTTATCATACTAAATATAAATTTGGATTTCATATATGGGAGTGGATAGATTTACCTTGTCAATAATGGTGGATATAAAATCAATCTCCATTAACATCCTGAAAAAATCCCCAAACCTCAATTAATCAGTTTTCTTATCCAGATGGATGAGTGTCTCATTTTTGTTCCTATATTATGGAGAATCATTGGGTGCCAAAAGACCCAATTGATTCCATGAAGATGAACCGACACCTGATATAATGTATTTATTACCTTAATGATATTGAAATCCAAACACCATTTACATAGATGAATCCATCTAGGCTTCAAGAACAAAACACCAATTCTTCATGCATGAATCATAGAATCATACGTAGAGAAGTGGTAGTGAAAAAAGTGACCAAGGGAGATGCACCTTCAGTATTATAATTCCCACAAAAATGATTCTAACATACTTATTCATCTAGCTTCCAATTAATCTCACATTTGGGTAAAATGGGCTACACAATCAGAGATCTTTTCCCTATTTTATGTATCTTGACAAACATTTCAGTATTCTTTTCAATGTGTCCTACAAATCAATTTCAAAGGATTCTTCCAGTGAAAGAATCTTTGAATGATTCCAAAGCTATCCTATCACCATCTGATTTCGTATCCAAACTCTGACACATTTTTTATTTGGAATCAATGGAGAATAAATATTCCTCATATAAATCCTTGAATCCTAGGATGACCATTGAGAAGGCTTCCCTGATAGAAGAGAGGAACCGAGAAAATTTGGGAGAACCATGATCGTATAAAAAACCTAGATTCCATAACCTTCCTGGAGAGCTTCTTAACCTACATCCTCCAACAATACAGATATTTTCTTTTTCATCTTATTGATTATATCATTGATTAATGTTTAACAAAGATCAAATTTTTTATATCATGTGATGAGTATGACATCTACATATAAAATTTATATAGACTTAATAAGTATGTATCCATACCTAAACAAGTGTCTTGTGATTTTTTTATATTTGTATTAGGTAAATTTGATCATATCATCAATTTGGGTGACTATAATGTAATGCGTTCATCTATCGGGTCAGTTTATAGATGTAGAATCGAGTACATATGAGTTTTCTAACTGATATTGGTATACACTATGTATCATGGTAACTTGTTGACTTAAAAATCTATTATATGATTATAAATATTGTAAATGGTACATGTATAAGACATGGGTATAGGGATATATGTGTTTTATGTATATTATTCTAGATACCTTCCTATGTTGAGTATCATCAAGGTTTTTATAGAGGGCTCCCATTTATTTTAATTATATACTAGGGAATTAGTAGTTGTTTTCAACACAACAAAGGATCATGGTGTCACATTTTTTGTGTGAATGAATATAAGTTTATTTAAATATTATTTGTGAAAAACTTTGAGAGTATAATAGGTTCTCCAAAAAAATTGAGGATATAAAGAGAAATTTTTGATATAGTTCCACAAGTTATTTCATTGGATGTGTGACATAAGGTGGAAATTCATTATGTCTATGGGATTTTAGTATAAGTTGGATATTTATCAAAATATAAAATAAATCTAAATAATGATGAAATTTTATATACCATGTCATGGTTTATGATAAATTGAACCATGTCATAGTGAATGTCACTATGTCATGGTATTATGCATTATAGTACATGACTTATACAATAATGCATAACAACTATTGTTTAATCGCTAAAATATATTATTATCATTTAAATATATCATATGAAATTGTTTAATGGATTTTTAATGTCCAAATTTATTTTTAAAATCATCAAAAATTGAAGATCGGTTTAATATCATTTTATATGAATTTATTTAATTTTGAATTTTATGAAATAGTTTAATTATATATGATTTATTTTGAGATATTTTGGAGTCCATGGAGTATCATTAGAGGATATATAAAGTGTGTTTATCCATATATAATTTTTTTATCTTAAGACTATTTGAAAGTGGGTAAAAAACCTTCATTCATGGATCTAATTCTATCCTTCTATTTTATACAAGGTTCTAGAAGACCATTAAGAAGAGAGAATCATTCCTAATCATTTGGTGATTTATATAGTACAAGGAAAATCCTATAAGGATATAATTTTTATTACATATTAGGTATCTCTAAGAATCTCATTTATAATAAATTTTATAGATTGTTGTAATATATAAAATGAGGCTTATTCTTCATATAGGTTATATTTATATAAAATAAATGATTGAACCTTGTTTGAAATGGGTTTTAGTTATATATTTATATTGTGTTTGTATAAGCGTTATCCTTGATAAATTTTAATATTCTATTTACTATCATGTTTTATATTCCCAAAATCCATTGGTACTTTTTCAAATGAGTTTTTCACTAGGTGATCTTGAAAAGAGGGGATCACGATAAAATATTATACAGAAGAAACATGAAATTTTTTCAATTTTATTAGATATTTTTTATTCAAGTGTGTATATTGTTCATTTGCAAAGATATAATTATTTATATATATCGTGAATTATATATTTAAATTTTTAGTGAAAAATAGTTCAATGTTCTCACAACACTCAAATCGTTTATTTATTCTAAACCAAGAATACATATAGGACTTGACCAACATCATATCTATTAAAATGATTTAGTATGTTAACCATTATTTTAATTCACTTATTTATGTTTTTTTATTTATATTGGATGAAGGGAAAGGGTTGGTGGTGGTGTGGGTGGATTCATGAAAATTAAATGAAATCAATAAATAGAAAAACACTATTTGGTAGAAAATGTATTATACTTTTGTTGGGTACTTATGTTCCTTTATTATACATTTATATTGTTTCAATTCCATTTGAAAACTCATCCCACCTTACACAAGTTACCTACAAAATTTTGATTGTGAAACATAGAATACCAAGGATATATCTTTGTCACATCATGTCCAACCTACTCCAATAGTCATTAATGATGAACACGCCTCAATTGACTATGTGACACCATCCAAGACATGACTCCATCATATTTTTTTTCATCCCTCGGCCAACCCAAATCCATCTTATAAATAGTTATCTAATATTAGGGAGGGAAATATGATTTGGAAAGGAATAGAATGGGGTCATGAGTTTTCCCTATAAAGGTATAAAATCATCATTCCAAGAAAATTCGCACTCTCCATCTCATTTAAAATAGAAAAAATAACCATTAAGTAATGAAAATAGGGTTAAAGAACACCATGAAAAGTATCCCCTTGGACCATTCCTCGAGTTACCTACTCAACATCATGAGTATTAAATAGGAATGGTTGTGGAAGAAGAATCAAAATAGAATAATATAGGGAATAATAACAAATAAAACAAGATACTATAAATGGAATTAAACTAAGTTTTGTATCAAAATAGAGAATGAAAATTAAAAAATGGAATCATACACTACTTTATAGCACCAGCCTAGAGTTTAGGAGGGAAAAGTCTTTATAATGGGGGTGAAGGATTTTTTTATATTAGAATTGGGGAGCTTCTTGAATTTTTTGAAGTGTGTGGATAATTTCTACATAGTATTGGATCAATGGGGATATTATTCCACATATGAATTTTTATATACTTCCATGGGTTTTTACTCTCCCTATGATCCTTATGTCCCCTAAAGCATGGATGAAGGACATGTTGATATTTCCAGCAATCCTTTCCCAATTTATCAAGGAAGTATGATACAGAATATGATTTTTTTGAAAGATATATTCCTTATATCATATATAGCGGGAAAAATCATTTAATATTATAGATATAATTTATATAGTATGATTGGTACGAAATCTAGTGAAATTCAAAAACCTTGGTGTTGGGATTATCGAAATAGCACGATATATGATATCTTACTACTAATAATTGAATGTAATGAGTTAATAATTTAATATCACCTATGTAAAATATCCTTAATATGAGTGTTTTAATAAATAAAACTCATGCGATAATTAGATGGATGAGAGTTACAGATGGTATTTAATCACATGAATAATATGTAACACATGAGTAAATTTATGCATACTTAAGAGATATCCCAAGTTATTATATATGTAAATGATTACTATGACATGATGGTCATTAAAGATCCTATATATTCTCCCATTGAATCACTCTTTATCCTTTATCATTTTCTTAAGTGAGGTATTAGAATATTGTAGTTGAGAGAATGATTTCACACAAGCATCAGGTGATTATTTCAAACCCTCAAAACACCATAAATGAGGGATAAATTTGTTTGCGTCATTTTTTATCTTAATAAACCACTGATGTTGAATATGTAGTTTCAACACTATAGTGTCATTTATTTATGTATTTTTTATGATTTTTTAATCATACACAACCACTTTATTACCCAATTCATATTTCAACGTGATAAATTATTTTAAAATGGGCACTAGTAGCACAACATGAAGTGATTGATGTATTCCTACATATAAAATATGTTAATATCACATGGGCTGCTTGGTTAATATGAAACAACAAATGTATTATTATTATGCCAAAGTGATAATAAAAGGTTCTTTTCCTATGTTGGATGTCATGTTCTTGTCAATTCATACATTGGGAGGTATTAATCCTTTGTGGAATGAGGAATCAGTTGATCTATTCCTTCATAATGTATAATTAATGTCACAAAAGGCACTTGCCACATGAAATTAATCTTATACAAGGGATTATCATAATTCATTGATACTTGCTTAAGAGTTAACCAGATCCTCCACTAAGTTAATTGGATAAGGTCATTCACATTATATGACCTTCCCATATCATTAAAAATGATATGTGATGAAAAACAAGTTTTTATAATATTTCAATTAGGAATTCATTTAAATAGTTTATAAATATTTCTATAAATTATAATAAAAGTTATTTTGGACATTTATTGATTTCTAAAGGTATTCCTAAACTCATTAACTATATATTGTTCATAATTTATTAATTAAATTTTCACAAAAAAATTAATCAATAAATATCCATAATATTACTTATTAATATTAAAATAACTATTTAAAAATTTTATTCTTGTAATTTATAAAAAAGTGTTTATTTAGAAATTTTAAAGATAATTTATAAAATGATTATAAATTAAAAAATAAGTATAAATAATTTATATTTAATTATGAATTATTCATAATTATTATATTCAGTTTCCAAATTAATGAGTTATTTGAGAAATTATTTAAACATATCAAAATGAGTTTAAATGAATGATTTGATCACTAATTAAATAACATTAAAGATGCCATATTAATATTATCAAAATAGTTTAAATAATTGAAATTGGAATATACAATGTTTATATTTCATTTAATATCATATATTTAAAGTGAATTTCAAATAGTGAGTAATGTGAATGATTTCATATTGGGAATGAATATAAAGTCTTTATATTAAAATTTAGGAAATTTCTATAAGGTTTTCAAAATTTTGAAACAAAAACATATTTTTAGATATGTTTATGAATTTTTCATAAATGCTTATCTTGTGTATAAATATGTCAATTGTTCATTTATTTAAATGTTATACCTTACATTATTCATAGATATAAATTGTTTATATTATGAATTGTGATATTTAGTTTAGTTCAATTCTGTTAAACTACTTCTATAGATTATCATACAAGAATATAATAAGTTACATGTTGGGTAAGATAATTGATTTAGTTTTCTATTACTTGGATTTTGTATTGTATATAGCTATGTGATTAAATTAATTAGTCAATTATTATTTTTAAATATTTGGTGTCAAAGTTATGATGGAATTGGGATATTTATTGAGTAATGTTCCTTGGGTAGAGAGACTTTGGTCCAAATTTCTCATCGGAATGAAGGATTGTTATTTTTCTAGAAAATTGAGGGTTGTTAGTCTGTGGCTCCAGAATAACTCATATAGGGATTGTTGATTTAAAATAATTATAATCCTTTACATGAAAAGGTTTCATGTACTGAATTATTTAGATGTATATAGATATATGAAAATTTATGTGGATTTTAATTTAAGTCAGTATCACAATATTTGAGTTGTGTAAAGAGTTACAAGTTAATATGGTTTGAACATATTGATTTGATGGAATGAATGGGATTTAAAATATAAATCACTAGAAGAATGTATACATATAAATATAATAAATGATAAATTATGGTGATATTAAATTATTTTCAAAATACTAAGTGTCATATTTATTCTAGAATGGAACTTTCCACGACGTTGATCATCCAACCAGGTATTTCATTCCAAATTCAGGTGCCCCAATAAATTCTTATATAAGGAACATAATTAATGAGATGACCCTAACTGTTAGATGCTTTATTCTTGGAATTTTTTTGGGTTACACTTATCTAGGAAACTCTATCAATAAAGAAACTTGATTAATTGAGTTGTGTAAATCAACATGATAGACTTGGGTAAATATTTATCTACTCGCTATCCAAGAGTTATATATGACATGATTTACAATGTTTTTCTACCACATATATTCATGGATTAATTACATGGTAACTAGTGTAATTTATAATATGTATATCTTTTTTCCAATAATGGGTATGATGAAATCCATAGGGTTGATCATTTAATCAGATCATATTTAATAAAATTCCGAATTAATTTTTTTGTAAAACATGATATTCATCTGAAAATTACTTTTACTGTAGATGATAGAATTATCATCATTAAAAATAACATTGATATTAATAAAAATATATAATATAATTAAATGAAACTCCTATGACTCTTATATTAAGTAAAAATATAAAATGAATATACAATGTGTGGGATTAAACCCTCCCTCAGTATATAACTATTTGAAGTTATTCAACATATGAGTCTAGATACTTATGTGAAGCATATAATGATTAATTTAGAGTTTTAAAGTAATTAGATGAAATATTTCTTAAAGAACATTATTCTTGGCTAATATATTCAATATGATTGGACATGTTAATGACTTTGAGACACTATAGGTTTCTTTAAGGATTATTTTGATAAAGTAATTCATACTATTGTCATAAATGGAATTTTTTTATAACGTGAATATGTTCAAGAAATGTTCACCCTATGTTTTCAAAGGTGTTGTGAATAGAAAATCTATGAATGTGATTTCTATATTTCATTATTGTGTTGATAGTAAAATTTAGTTAAATATAAATCCATAATAATAAAATATTGTTGAAAATTTATACAATATTTCTTTGAGTAGTAATTCAAGGTAATTGAAACATAAAGGCGATTTTAGGAAAAAGGGTTAATGATCCCATAATAAAATATTTTGGAATACCTGAAAGGATTTTTGAGAAACTCCATATAAATTCTATATTAGATACTAGTATTGTAGAAATAAATTCTTTTGTTTTAAAGGGTATATAATAACAATTTTGTACATTAATTTTTTTTAAATATTCAAGATTTTAAAATAAAGAAAAAAAATTGACATAGCATATAGTTTTCATTCAAGTGATAAAGCAAATAGTGTGTGAATAAAATTTTGAATATAAAGGAATATCTCATTATCAGAAGAATTTAAGTAAATGATGTGTATATTTATCTCATTTATCATATATGATTAAAGTAACTATTTTTCAATAATTTTTTATTATGAATAATATGAGATAATAAATTTTATATACACAGTTTATGATTCAAAGAGTTCTATAACATGGTTTTATAAAACGTTATGGATAAAAATGTTTTATCCAAGAAAATTATTTTTTAAAATATTAGGAATTAATATTAAACCACCATCAATGGAATATTTTGTAGAATAATATTCCTTTTAATTGGATTCGAAAATCACATAGAAAATCATGTATTATATGAATATGATAGTTTATTTGTTAAATATTATTAATAAAAAGAAGTAAATGTTATTTCGTAGCACAAACGAGTTTTTGTAACTCATCATGGTTTTATGAAGGGAATATAGTGTCTAAGTGGCTAGTGTGAGTATTTTTAAACTTATAGATGTTCAAATTTAACAAATAAAAAATTATACTAGTCATGGTAAATTTTACTTAAATATCATAAAATGGTTTAGGGTATGTTGGTAAAAAAGAAATGTAAATAGTAAAAGTATTTACCAAAATATTTCAATGGATAAGTTTAATGGAATGGGTTCCAGGAATGATAATAATATACTTAGAATGATCTATAATCAGATAATGGATGTTATTAACATCATAAAATTTGATGTTGTGAAGATAAATATTTTGAATATGTTCATGGATTTAAGAATTAGTAATATTATTCCTAATTTTCTCCATTAATGAAACTATTATAATTCATATATTTTAATCACTATAGATTTTAGTTGGTGGTTTTTATCATATTCCCACATAGTGATGTGGTTGAAATTACATAAAGATGTACTAACTTTATAAAAAACCTAAAAGTGTAGCAAACATATGGCTGGTCTAGTAGACTATCATATATTGTATGTTAGAGAGGTGCTTCTTTTTGTTTTTTATGTATTTTTAAATTAGTTAAAGAATTAAAAATTTACCACGGTATACTAAAAATAAATGTCTATTTTATCATTATTTCACATTAGATTCATATATATATATATATATATATTTATTTATATTTATTTTTATATATATATATCATGAAGTGTAATGATAGTTTGCCTCTCTGAGTATGACATTGATTTATCCCTAACAAACATTTATCATAGAGTATTATTGGTTATAATGAAATGGTAAGGTTAGAATGAGTATGGTTCTTATATCAAGATATGGAGCATGCTCATGGGGAACAAAATGGGTTTTTTACACTAAATAACTCATGATGTATACTATATAGAGTGGGATTCACTATGTATTATGTATACAAGGGATGCATGGATCATATTTAGAATCCTCGCTACCTCATGTTGGGGATACACTGAGCATTAGAACCTCCATAAATTGATACATTTATTACACAACCCTTAGGGAATAGATAATAATGGTTGGTTGGGTATATTTTTGATTATATTGATGTTTGTATCCCAACCAAGATGTAATTTTTCTTCTTGTATGATAGGTATGAAATCTAATCACTCAATTAAGATAGAATAAAAAATTGGTCATAAAAAAATATTATATATGATTTGATTATCTATCCTTGTGAGTGGTATGTGATGTTATTACCAATAAAGGTGAATGACATGTGATGTATTCAAGGACATGGTCAATATATACTCAATAAACCAAGAATTTATGAGTTGGATATATGGTATTTAAATACTCCAAATACCATTATCAAATTAATTAAGAGAAACAATGAATAATATAAAAACAAATTCATGTTTATGATTTATTTTTTGTATATAGGTATATATATAACACCCCAATCTTCCAAAATACACTTCTCTTTGAATAATACAGTAGCGTGTGTTGTACGCAACTTGGAGTTCTAACACACCACAACCAATCAAACTAGCCGTTATGAATAGTGATAACCACTTTTTGAAATTTTTTAAATTCTAACATTCAAAATGGAATTCATTTTTTGATTCAGAATATCGAAATTATATTTGGATGAATTTTTGGTATTTTTACGAAAACTTTCAATTTTTGATGAATAGTAAAAAATACTAAATTTTAATTAAAAACATCATTTTTAATCAAAATAATTTATAGTAATAATTTATAGTATTAAGTGGTTTTTAAGTATAATTATATTATATTTTTATAATTTAATCAAATGTTGTTCATTGGACTTAATTTCACATTTAAACTAGACATAATCAAGTATCAATCTTTGGATAGTTATTATTTCTTAAAAACACGCTTTTTTGTTTTAAAAACTGGAATTAATTTTAAATTAATTTCATCAAATTATGTGTTTTGAATTTAGTAAAATTTATTCCATATTTATAATCATGAGGTCCAAATTGTGTAAATAGATAACTTTTATTTTTAGACATTTTGAATAATTACTTCGGTAAATATTTTATTTACCATGGTTAAAGGGTAAATCCAGTAAATAAGGGTAAAAATAATATTATAATAATATTAAATTACCCTAAAATGTGTTATAACCCTATTTTATGATAAATTTCAGAACATGGGCATCCTTGGGTCTATTTTGGGATCCCATAGTGCCACATGTAAGTGATAATGACACTTTATATTAATTAAGTTAATATAAATACAAAAATGACATAAGCATATATCTTTTAGTAAACCAATTTTTACATAGGGTCATATATGTTATCTATTTGACTATAAATATTAATTAGAAAGAGAAAACAATTTCCTACATATTTATATTTTATTTATAATTTTTAGACATTTATTAATTAAATTTATTTATGACAGAATGATGATGGAGTACTTTCCTTATTAATTAAAGAATCAAATAAATGGTATTATAAATGTTAATGAAAATATAATTTGAAAGTTTTGATGTCATCCAAAAATTTTATTGGTTAATATGAAATGTTAATATTTATTAAATGAGTTTATTTTTATTTAATAATGTTTTTTGGACTTTAACAAAAATCAATTACTAAATAATGTCAAAATTGTCATAAAGAAGTTTTTAAAACAAATATTATATTATTAATTTATATAATATTTCTAAAAATATAAGGTTTGTCCAAATGACTTATATAATTATAGGTATATCATTAATGATCCACTTGGGGTTCTATTATCAGTTTATAGTAATTTCATTAACTATATAATATAAAAATACAAAGAGACATGGTAAATGTCAAACTATTTAACTAAGAGTTAAGTCTAAAAGATAAGGTTAATAAAGTGACCTAGACCTGTATAAAACCAATTTTTTGAGTGGTTTTCGACCAATACCCACCTCATAATTTAAAAAATTCATTTTTAAGCCATTATAAACCGAAAATTATTTTATTATAAAATAGTATTTCTAGCTTTTCCTAAGGTGCCCTTCATCCCTCTTATAAAAGGGCGCTTCCCCTTCTCTCTAATTCACACCTTCAAAGCCATTTGTCTCACCCAAACCCTAACCAAATACCCTATGAACTGTCCTCCCTTCCTCCTAGTGGTCTTTTATTTAGTCATAAAGTCATCTTATGGAGCCTTTTTTATCAAATCAAAAATGAAGAACCCGAAGAATAGGTAAATATTGCAACACCTCTTTCAAGTTCCTTTCTTCTTCCACTTCCTATTTCTTTGTTGTTTCCATTATAAAATAATAAATCTAGTATATTCTATATACTAGGATGTTATTATAAATACGGTACAACCATATTCATTATTCTATCCGTCCTTTGAATGACATGTCACCATACGTGCGTACGTAAGGCTTACCGTCTCCACGTCGTGGTGTAATTGTTATTCACTACATTATTATTTGGATGATATAATAATGTTTTTTAATTGATGAAAATAATAAATATAACATGATAATGATTCTTTGTATATTATATACCATCCAATTATATATTATTTTAATATCAAAAGAATGATATTGTCGATCGTGCGTACGTACGGATTACAGTCTCCAAGAATGCGATAAGATTCATTCCCCATCATATCCATTCAAGAATAATATTCATTTGAGGATTAAAAATATTGTTTGAAGACATAATATCATTATAAATATTAATAAGATACATCCCATCCATAACAAACATGACTTACGTAACCAAGCATATAAAGGAGAACGAATCAGTTAACACCTGAAACGACGATAATACTTAAATATCAATATTAGAAGATCATATATGATATCATATTAATGTTTATGGATATTGTATAACAATTATTTCACCATTATACAGGAGGTTAACCTACACTCGACCAAGGAAATGTAAAAGGTAATGGTCAATTTTAGAATCTCTTCATTATATGAGGTTGTTTATATGTAATTATCTATTTGGACCTCTTTATCATCCACAACCATGTGTCTTAAAAATTTATTCCAAAACATTTTTATGATTTACTAGAATATGGGTTAAGGTAATTAGTACCATTGTTTGACTTTTTATAAAATGGTTTGAAGGGAATCTTTCTGTCTTTTTTCAAAAAAGGTACTTTATGACCTTTTCGACAAAATTAAGGTAAGAATGTTTTCTTAACTTATACGGCGGGTGTGGCTATTTTCTGCCGTTATAACAACATCAACGATTCCTTTACAAGCTTATATGAATATTTCAAAATAAATTTTTTCTATATATTTATGTGACCCTTAAATGATTTCAAAATATAAAGATATATATCCCTAAAAAGGTTTTGATTTCATCTATGTCAACATCCTTTGAATAATTTTAAGCTTATTTGTAGTTGATTTATTATGATACAAAACATTCATTTTATATTGAAGGTTTTGTGATATGTTTCACTGTGGATGTGTTATTTTTACAACATTCATGGTTTATGGATAAAGTATTGACATTTTGTATGCTAGTTTTAATATTAATATTTATTTTATGTTTAAACCTTTTCATATGAGGAATCCATTGGACTTAATAAGTGACGGGTGGAGCCCGCTATAGCTCTTCGATGAATCGGTAGGTATCATGAGACAAACTAGTGTCTTGGCACAAGGCCGTGAAAAAATCTTATTTGTAGTCTTGGCACAAGGCCTTGACTATGTGGTTATGAAGTTTGGAATTATGCATTCCATCATTATGAATGTGGCTATTGATATTGCATGTGACTATTAGACTAGTAGAATATCCATGTGAGTAAGTAAATATAATTCTTTTAATTTATATTTTCTATATTATGATAAAGTTTATGTTGAAAAAGGCTTTTGTTTTAGTTTTATACATTGCCTTAAATGTTTATGCTTATTTATGAAATATTCTGCTATATTGTTATCCTTACTGAGAATTTTAGCTCACCCCTTTCTATGTTTTATTTTATCCAAGATGCGAAGATGTATGTTATGACTGAGCTACAGGGAAAGTATATGGGATCTCATTGTTGTCTATGGAGACAATGTTGTTGTAGTTTTCCATTTTATGATGTAATGTAAACCTTATGAATGTATCTAGTACTTTCAAGGATACTAAACTAATCGGTCTTTCAAGACTTGATCTTTTGTGATCAGGCCAATGATACGTAATAACGCACCGACTCTGGGCTTCTGGAGTCGGGGCGTTACAGTTGGTATAAGAGGAAGTTTAGTACAAACCATGGAAACTAGATTTATATAAACTTTGATTATAGGACATGGCCCTAAGATAGACTTTGAGGATTAGTATAGATGAACTTCATAGAATTTTGGTATTGTAGAGATTTTGTGAGTTTTCCATGAAATACGTCCCATTCTGGATATGAGTAGGTAGTCTCGGCTCTGGAACAAATATACCTAGGGGTAAAACCCGAAAACACTGTTTTGAGATAGACTTTAATGGGAACTGGTGCATTACAATTGGAATTGCTACACTCTTGGTTAAGACACTCTCATGGGACATGCTTAGGATAATTCTAATTTTCTTTAGAGACCATTATGAAGGGTTTTTGAGTATATAATTCCTCAATGAAAACATTTTTATTATGGATTATATCCATAAACTGTTTAATTTTTGTTAAGTGTTTTATAATTTTTGAAGTATGTATTTCGATTCATAAACTAATATAGTTTATGCCATTGTTTAGAAATGGTGCCTAGTGGAAGTAAGGGAAACCATATCAATGAATGCACTCCACGTAGGTATTTCCCTTCTACTCAAGATAATTATAGTGGAGTTGGTGATACAACTCATGCTGATCATCTTATCACTATATTGGGACAACTCACTCGGGTTATGAATAATAACCTTACCCATATAGAGCACCCTGATCCACAACATGGAGGATCAATGTAAGATCGCTTCATGAGGAAACAACCACCAACATTCTATGGGGGTAAAAATCCACTAGTAGGTAAGAAATGGATACATTCCTTAGAGAAAATATTCCATGCCTTGGGGAGTAGTGAAAGGGAGAAAGTTTTCATGGCAGTTTATCGCCTCACTAGAGATGCTGATCAATGGTGGTCATTGATTCAAAACACAATGGAAGATGATGAAGTATAAAATATGGAATGGAGGTAATTTAAAGATATTTTCTTAGAAAAATACTTTCCTCATGAGCATCAAGCGGATATGGAAAGACAATTTCTGAGTCTGAGGAAAAAGGAGGATGAGAATGTCGCAAAGTATGAAGCTAACTTTACAAGGTTATCGAAGCATGCTACATATTATATATGTAACCCAATAAGTAAGATTGATCTATTCTTTGATGGGTTAAAACCATTTCTCCATCAAGAATTAGGCTCACAATATTTCTCATCGTACGAAGATAGTGTCTCATGTGCTATCAAGACAGAAAAAGAATTATCTAAGTCTTACGACTTTAAAGCAAAGAAAGAGAAGAAGATATCTGTTGAACACTCTAGAAATGGAAATAAGGGGATGAATGGAAAAGTTGAATATCCATTCGGAAATAAATGTGGTAAGAAACACCCTGGTACTTTCCTGAAGGGAATGGGAGTCTGTTACAAGTGTGGTGAAAAAGTCCACCAAGCTCGTGATTACAAGGGGAAGAAAGAGGCTGTCAATATTGAATGCTACAATTATAGAGAACGGGGGCATTATGTGAATGAATGTCCTAAGAGTCAGGGGAACTTACCTCAGAAAAGGCCAACAGATCATGGCCAATCTTATGCTATCACTGCTGCTGAGGTTGAAGCTCCGAAAGACATAGTGGCAGGTAATTGAATGGTTTCCTCAAGTTTATCCAATAATTTATTTGATTCTGGATCATCGCATTCTTTCATATCTTCCCAGTTTTCTAAGAAAATAAGATATTTCCAATTTGATTTAACAACGGAGTTGTTAGTAAAAATTCTACAGGGAAGTGTCGTTGCACTAAAGTATTGTGAATCAATTCCCATGAAGGCATATAAACATTCTTTATCTGCTGATCTCATAATCATACCCATGATTGAATTTGATATAATACTTGGTATAGATTGGATTTCGAAATATGATGCGAAAATTTATTGTAAGAATAAGGAGGTTACAATTTTTGATTATGATAAAGAGTACCTTATATTTAGAGTAGAAACATCACCACCTAATTCTTATCTAGATCCACACCCAGTAGCTCAACTAAATTCAATTATTGGGGAGGAAGATAATGAAATAACTGTGGGTGATAAAAGGAATTTTCAAATAGAGGATGTACCTATTCTGCAAGAATATTTTGATGTGTTTCCAAAGGATTTAGCTGTACATCATGCAGAATGAGAAATTGAGTTTTCCATTGATTTAACTCCTGGTTCAAGGTTCATATCAAATACCCCTTATAAAATGGCCATTTTGGAATTAGTGGAACTAAAGAAAAAACTAGAGGAATTGAGTAATAAGGGATTTATTCACCCCTATAGTTTCTCCATGGGGATCCCCTATCCTTTTTATTAAGAGGAAAAACAGATCTCTGAGGTTGTTCATTGATAATAGGGAGATCAATGCTATAACAATAAATAACAAGTATCCCCTAGCTTGCATTGATGATATATTTGACCAACTTCATGGACCTTAATGATTTTCAAATATAGACCTTCAATCTGGATATCATCAGTTTTGTGTGAAGAAGGAAGACATTCTGAAAACAGCATTTTGAAATATGTACGGGCATTACGAGTTTACAGTAATGCCTTTTGGATTGACTAATGCAACCTATGTCTTCGTGGATCTAATTAATATAGTTTTCAAGGAATATCTTGATGAATTTGTAGTGTTATTTATTAATGATATCTTGGTATACTCCAAAAGATAAGAAGATCATGAAAATCACTTGCGCATTATCCTAAAGAATCATAGAAGACATGAATTATATGTGAAGTTTAGAAAGTTTGAATTCTGGATTCATGATATTTCTTTTCTTTTCCATATTGTCTCTAAGGATGGAATCTCTATTGATACTTCTAATACAAGATCAATCCAAGAATGGCTAGCACCAACAAGTATAACTGAAGTATGCACTTTTATTGGTTTAGCAGGTTATATCGACATTTCCCCCAGAATTTTTCCCGATTGGCTAACCCATTAACAAAGCTCACACATTAAGGGGTTAAATTTGTTTGGAAAAAAGAGTGTGAATAATGTTTTGAAGAACGAAAGAGAAGATTAGTCAATGCTTCTATATTCAATCCACCATCTGAGAATGATGGGTTTGTTATTTATAGTGATGCATCATAGAAAGTACATGGTTGTTTCCTTATGCAGAATGATAGGGTTATTACCTATGCATCACGACATCTAAAAATTCATGAGAAAAATTATTCTACTCATGATCTTGAGATAGAAGCTGCAATATTTTCTTTGAAGATATGGAGACATTATCTCTATGGTGAAAATGTGAGATATATACTGACCATGAGATTTTGAAGTATATTTTCTCACAGAAAGAACTCAACATGAGGCAAAAAAGATGGCTTGAACTACTCAAGGATTATGATTTCATGATGCACTACCACTCGGGGAAGGAAAATAAGGTGGCATATGATTTTATTAGAAAAGATCATGGAGTTTTGAACAAGATGAGGGTTGAAATGTATCCAATATATAGGGATCTAGTAAAGATGGATATGAGAATCACTATGGAAGGTGAAACATCAATACTTTTCCAAATGGTTGTCAAAACATCTTTACTATAAAGGATAAAGAGTTCTCAGACCGATGATGAAGAGTTTCAAAAGAAGATTAATGTTATGAATGATGGAATATTGAGTGACTTTGTGTATGAAGATGGAATTTTGAAATTTGGGAAGAGAATTTGTGTTCCTGATATACCTGATCTAAAAAGGGAATTGTTGGATGATGCTCATAGTTCCAATTTCCCTATACACCCTGGTAGAACTAAGATGTATAGAGATTTGAAGGAACATTTTTGGTGGGACAACATGAAGAGGGAGATTGTTGATTTTGTGTCAAGATGTATAGTTTGTCAACAAGTGAAAGCTAGAAGGCAACAACTTGGATGAGTCTTGAAACCTCTTCCCATATCTGAGTGGAAATGAGATAATATTACGATGGACTTTGTCATGGGACTACCAAAGACTCCTAGAAATAATGATTCAATATGATTCATTGTTGATCGTCTTACCAAGTAATCACATTTTCTTGCTATAAGAGAAGATTTACAATCTGAATTTTTAGCAAGACTATATATCAATGAAGTTGTAAGACTTCATGGAGTACCAATATCGATTGTTTCAGATCGTGATCCACATTTTACATCAAGATTCTAGAAAAGTCTTTAGAAATACATGGATACTGAACTTCGTTTGAGCACTGCCTACCTCCCTCAAACTGATGGACAATTAGAATAGACTATTCATACCTTAGAAGACATGTTGAGATCTTTCTCACTAGACTTTCAAGGTATGTGGGATCAACATTTACCTATAGTAGAATTTTCCTATAACAATATCTTCCATTCAAGTATTTAGATGGCACCTCATAAAGTTTTTTACGGAAAGATATGTTTTACACCAACCTGTTGGGATGATGTTGGTGAAAGACAACTCATAGGCCCAGAACATGTGTAGGAAATGATGGAAAAGGTTACGGTAATCCAAAACCACATCAAAGCATCTCAAAGTAGGAAGAAGATCTATGCAGATAACCGAAGGAAGGATTTGGAATTTCAGGTAGGAGATCATGTGTTCTTGAAGGTATCTCCATGGAAGCCTGTTATACGTTTTGGTAAGAAGGGTAAATTGAGTCCCAGGTACATCAGACCTTTCGAATTTCTATAACTAATTGGGGATGTAGCATACCATTTGGAAATGATGCAAAGTCTGTCCAAAGTTCACGATGTGTTCCATGTATCACTATTGAGAAAATACATGTATGACCCAACACATGTACTCACCTATGAGGAATTAGAACTGGAAACTTATCTATCTTATTGCGAAGATCCTGTCAAGGTTCTTGATACAAGAGAAAAACTGCTGAGAAACCGGACAAGTCGTCTGGTAAAAGTTCTATGGAGAAACCATAAGTTGGAAGAGGCAACGTGGGATCCCGAGAAACTTATGATGAAGAACCACCCGAGTATTTTTATGCAGTAATAATATAAAAATTTCGAGGAAAAAATTATTTGAATAATGGGATAATGTAACACCCCAATCTTTCATGGTACGCTTCTCTTTAATAATACAATATTGTGTGTTGTACAAAACTTCGAGTTTTAACACACCACAACCAATCAAACTTGCAGTTATGAATAGTAATCCCAATTTTTGAAATTTTATAAATTTTAACATTCAAAATGGACTTCATTTTTAGATTCATAATATCGAAATTATCTTAGGGTTAATTTTTGGTATTTTTCTGAAAACTTTCAATTTTTGATGAATAGTGAAAAATACTAAATTTTAATTAAAAATAACTTTTTAAATCAAAATAATTTATAGATATAAATTATAATATTGAGTGGTTTTTATGTATAATTAGATTATATTTTTACCATTTAATCTAATATTGGTCATTGGACGTAATTTCACATTTATACTTGACATAATCATGTACCAATCTTTTGATAGTTATTATTTCTTAAAAACACACTTTTTATTTTGACAATGGGAATTAATTTTAAATTAATTTATTAATATTCAGTGTTTTGAATTTAGAAAAATGGATTCCATATTTAGAATGAGGAGGTCCAAATTGTGTAAATAGGTAACTTTTTTTTAGACAGTTTGAATAATTACTTCGGTAAATATTTTATTTACCATGGTTAAAGGGTAAACCTGGTAAATAAGGGTAAAAATAAAATTACAATAATATTAAATTACAATATCACGTGTTATAACCCTATTTTCTGATACATGTCCAACCATGGGAATCCTTGGGTCAATTTTGGGACTCCATGGAGTCACTTGTAAGTGATAATGACACTATATTAATTATGTTAAAGTAAATACAAAAATGACATAAACAAGTATCTTTTAGTAAAAAAATTTTTACATAGGGTTGTATATGTTATATCTTCAACTATAAATATTCAATAGAAATATAAAATGATTTCATACATAATTATATTTTATTTATAATGTTTAGACATTGAATAATTAAATTTATTTATGACACAATGATGATGTAGTATTTTCATTATTAATGAATGAATCAAATAAATGGTATTATAAATGTTAAAATAAATATAATTTGAATGTTTTGATTCCATAAATAATTTATATAGGTTAATATGACATGATAATATTTATTAAATAAATTTATTTTGAATTAATAAATCTTTTTGGACTTTAAAAAATCAATTATTAAATAGTGTCAAAATTGACATAAAGGAGTTTTTAAAACAAATTTTATATTATTAATTAATATAATATTTATAAAAAGATAAATATCGGCCAAATGACTTATATAATTGTTTTTATATCATTAATTAACCACTTGGGGTTTGATTGGTAGTTTATAGTAAGTTTATTAACCATATAATATAAAAATTCAAAGGGACATGGTAAATGTCGAACTATTTAACTAAGAGTTAAATATTAAAGATATGGTTAATATAGTGATCCAAACCTGTATTAAAACTATTGGTTGAGTGTTTTGAGACCCATCCACACCATATGTTTTAAATAATTCTTTTTTATCAATTAAAACCGAAAAATATTTTATTATACAATAATATTTATATCTTTTCCAAAGGTGCCCTCACACCTCTTATAAGAGGGCACTTCTCCTTCTCTATAATTCACACCTTCAAAGACATTTTTCTCATCCAAACCATGCCCAAATACCCTCTCAACTATCCTATATTCATCCTAGAGGCCGTACTTGAGTCAGAAATCCAACCTAAGGAGCCCTTTTGATCAAATCAAAAGGAATAACCCGAAGAAGAGGTAAATATTTCATCACATCTTTCAAGTTCCTTTCTTCTTCCACTTCCTCTTTCTTTATTGTTTCCATTATTAAATAATAACTCCAGTATCTTATATATACTATTATTTTATTATCAATATGGTACAACCATATTCATTATTCTATCCATCTTTTGAATGACATGTCACCACACATGCGTACGTACGGATTACCGTCTCCACGTCGGAGTGTAATTGTTATTCAATACATTATTATATGGATGGGTATAATAATGATGTTTAATTGATGTAAATAATAAATATAAATTGATAATTATTTTTTATATATGATATACCATCCAATTATATATTATTTTAATATCAAAAGAATGATATTGTTGCTCATGCGTACGTACTGATTACCGTCACCACGAACGTGATGAGATTCATTCCCCATCGTATCCATTCGAGAATAGTTTTCATTTGATGATTAAAAATAATGTCTAATGACTTAATATCATTCTAAATATTAATAAGATAATCAAATCCATAAAAAACCTGGCTTACGTAACCAAGCATATAAAGGAGAATGAATCAGTTAACACCCAAAAGGACGATAATACTAAAATATCAATTTTAGAAGGTCATATATGATATCATATTAATGTATATGGTTATTGTATACAAATTATTTCACCATTATACAAGAGTTTAACCTACCGTAGACCACGGAAAATTACAAGGTAATGGTTAATTCTACAATCTCTTCATTATCTGAGGTTGTTTATATGTAATTATCTACTTGGACCACTTTATCATCCACATCCATGTTTCTTAAAAATGTATTCCAAAACATTTTTACTATTTACAAGACTATGGGTTAAAGTAATTTAAACCCTTGTTTTAATTTTTATAAAATTGTTTGAATGGAATGTTTCGGTCGTTTTCCAAATAAGGTACTTTATGTCCTTTTTTAAAAAATTAAGGTAAGAATGTTTTTTTAACTTATACGACGGGTGCAACTATTTTCTGCCGTTATAAAAATGTTGAAGCTTCCCTTACAAGATTATAAGAATATTTTCAAAATAAATTTTTTCTTTATAATTATGTGACCCTTAAATGATTTCACTATAAAAATAAGTATTTCTTTAAAAAAAAGGTTTTGATTTCATCTATGTCAACATTCTTTGATGGATTTTATGATTATTTGAAGTTGATTTATTATAATACAAAATTTCCATATTGTATTGAAGGTTTTGTGATATGTTTGACTATGGATGTGTTATTTTTACACCATTCATGGTTTATGGATAAAGTATTGACAATTTTTATTCTATTTTTAATTCGAATGTTTATGTTATGTTTAAACCTTTTCAAATGAGGAATGCATTGGACTTAATAAGTGACAGGTGGAGCATGGTACAGCTCTTCGTTGCATTAGTAGGTCTCATGAGACAATCTAGTGTCTTGGCACAATTCCTTGACAAAATATTTTTTGTAATCTTGGCACAAGGCTTTGAATTTGTGGTTATGAAGTCTGGAATTATGCATTCCATCATTATGAAAGTGGCTATTGATATTTCATGTGATTATTCAACTAGAAGAATATCCATGAGAGTAAGTAAATGGAATTATTTTGATTTGTATTTTCCATATTATGATGAAGCTTATGTTGATAAGGCTTTTGATTTAGTTTTATACATTGCCTTAAATGTTTAGGCTTATTTATGAAATCTTCCGCTATATTGTTATCCTAACTCAGCATCTGAGCTCACCCCTTTCTATGTTTTATTTTCCCCAGGATATGAAGAAGTATATTTTGACTTACCTATAGGGATAGTCTATGGGGTCTCAGTGTTTTCTATGGAAACAATTTTGTTGTAGTTTTCCATTTTTGGATGTAATGTAAACCTTATGAATGTATCTATTGCTATCAAGGCTACTAAACTAATCGGTCTTTTGAGACATGATCTTTTGTGATCATGTCAATGATATGTAATAATGCACCGACTCTAGGCTTCTGGGGTCGGGATGTTACAATATAAGTACAAATGTTTTTTAGATATCACAATATATACCTTTACAGGTTGAGTAGTATTTATGTTTTACTAAATGCCTCGATTTACTAACCTTTACAGATCTGTTGATTTATATTAATTATTAATTATTAAAAGGATTGTGGGACCATACTTTGTGATTGAATAAGTAGGGATTTATTTTTAATGAGGGAAATACTTTAAAATTGTTTTAGAGTTTATCTAATAATTTTTTTAATGGAGAATTCACAAGGTATTACATATAATGTGATGCATGATGAAGTTAATTATAGATTACTAAAAGTGTTTTGGTAGATATCCAAAATGATTTTTTGATATGATTTCACATGTTATTTAACATGATTAAATATAACATAAAATAGAATAGAGACTATGAGTATTTAGTGAAAGTGGTGGATAAAAAGAGATATTTCCAAAAGATCATTGTTTCACTAGGGAAAAATAGTGTGACTTGGAACCCTCATTGAGGTAGGTCTAGTTTGGATGAATAGTTGATTGTGGGGGTTATCTCATACACAATCATTAACATCGAGTTACTATTATCAATCTCTAAAATAAACTCCCAATGGTTCCCTTATCCATAACTAGGTACATACCTTCTTTCCAATGGTATTTTGTCACCTTGGTTTTTTGTATTGATGGAACTTGGTGACTCGCATAGGTCGAGATGATGGGAGGTTAGTTTCATCACAAAGGTTTTTAGAAGAATTGTTTCATACTTCAGGACTCTTTTATAGATTTAAGATATGTTCAGGAATCTCAACCTAATATTAATATGGGTTTAGTTACCCTATCTAAGTGATTATGGGTTAAGTATATATCTTTGAAATAGACAAGGATCTCATTTGTAAATATATCTTTATGTACCGAAGGTTCATTGTACATTTACTAGTAATGAACAAATACTTATGTGTTGAATTAGTACCACCATGATATTTGTAATTTTCTTCCATGGAGGGAGGTGGTTAACATTATGGGGAGGGTATTGAGCCATTATGAGTAATCCAATATATCTTGGTTATTTCAGGAATCAAACCCCATGTTGTTGGTTAAACCAGTGTTGTTTATCATCATACAGAAAAGATGTATATGAGCTCTATAAGGAATCATATATTCAAGATCGAGTTGTACGGGGATGTCCTACGTATCCCTATTATAGTGAAAATCATATTTTTTCTAGTTTAGTGACACCCTTGGGACTAGCACCAAGGTTTATGTCCTCATATGGGGGAGGTTTATATCATGCCATTCGTCAGGTCTTACATGCTATGATTTTCCTAGATGAGGGGAATTTGTGCTGTTAATGATCTGACTATTGAAACTCCCTAAGCCCCCTTGATCTATGCTCAATGTGAGAAACAAGGGATAATAAGTAATTAGTATCAATGTATATGGATAAAGGGATTATGTATATGGAAATCCCTTTGTATTTTTAATATGGAACTTGGGCCTCAAAGAGACATCCAAGTATCATGTTATGGAAGGAATTAGATTCAGCATAGTTCAGTTAATTTCTCAATCCATTGATGAATGAGGTAGAGTGATCCTCCTAGAGTAATGATTATGTTTCATGGTTGAAAGTTCATAAACATTGTGGAACCCACAATAAGGTGGATTCCTATTTCAGTTTCATCTAAGGACTTATGATGGATTCCAACATATCTTGGTTATAGAAACAATTAGAGTCCTCATAGTTAAATTGTTGGGGCTTACACACTAACGTTTTCTTGGTCTCTATAGGGGTTTATGGTGCTGATGATTTGATTATTTCAATCCCCTAATACTACATTATACATTCATGTTGTGATAAAAAAGGAATGGAAAATAATCAATTGCATTACTCCTGGGTGCATAACTTATGTTCTGAGACAACTTATGGAATGTTAATATAGATATTCTTCCATAGAGAGGGAACCTATGTACCCTAGTTATAACAGGAATCAGAGTCATCATAGTTAAACCAATTGGAAATTACACACTGGTTTTTAACCATATTCCCATGTCTTGCACAACGAGGATGGGAAGGGTCATCCAATCCTTGTATTCCATATGATTTGACCTAATTTCCTAGAATATATACAATGTTTGGTCATTTGAACTTGATTTATAACCTACCTGACATATAAGAGAGTGATTTCCTGACATATTCAACGAAAATTATGTTTTCCATTTGACTTTTCTGGAGGTCTTCGCATAATATAGATTTAATGTTCAATGGTTGTCTCATGATCGAGGTTGTCTTATCCAGAGGAAATCACAAGATCTGAATGGTGGGTTCTGGAGGCCATCGCATTATCCTAGAAAACCTGTCTACAGGGGGACACATGATCTGGTCATCATGCTAAGGTTTCATCACAAGAGCTAGTTAAAACCCATGGAGGGAGGCGCGAGAGCTATTATGACATGTCATAGAGGGTGTATCTGGTTCTGGATGACATTTCAAGAGGACAACATGAGATCAGGTTGGTATTCCCAGAGGGCATCATGAGGGCCAATTGATATGCTCGAGTTCTATCCTGAGATATGGCTAAAATGTACCGGTACCAGTATATGAATTGGGTGGTATGTCTAAAGTACATCAAGTAAATTTAATGGAGAACCCAAAGGGTTTCATGAGACTCATATGGAATTCCCAAGGGTTGCAATGTGACTTTCATTGAAATGTCATGATGACCTCACATGACCCAAATATAATATCAAAGAAACATTGTAAGATCTGGGTGAAATGTACTGGTACTATCATGTGTCCTGGGTGGTTTTCATGATGCGCATTAGGGATAGAGTATATGTTATTTTTTAATTATCTCATATTTAGTCTTTGTTCTAGCTTTTATATTGAGAATGCCATAAATTTATTCAGTTTTAGCTTATATTAAGTTTTATGAGATCGAGCAGGTGTGTGGGATGATCTCTTTATGTCATTCCAGAAGTCCTTCGCATGATCCATGAGTGATCATGTGAATCACATATTCAGGTTTCATGATTTATCTAACTATTCATTAGTATCTTACCCACTAGAAAAACTTCTCATTGATGATATCCATCACTCCGAGAAATTTTCACTAGAATTTGGATTAAAAAAAGGACAAATTCTCTTCTAGAGGGTCACTGTCATGATCACAATAATGGTTATAGATATTCATTTCTCTTACTATGGTGGGGGATTTATAGGGCTAGCTCTTTATTCATTTTCTTCTTTGCACGGAACATATCGTGTGAGTCCAGGATAGAGTCGGTGAAGGGATTTTGTGTCATGCATATTCACTGGTTTCTTTCATGTATTACTATAGGGTTATCACCTAATTTTTAGTGACCACAAGTACATCCCATAAATTCCTCCTTTATTGGATTATTTTTTATTAATGGAGACTTTTTAAATTATGTGGGCATGTTGGAGGACCATCATATTTTCATATTTAACATGTCCAAGTGCCTTCGCAAGATCGTGGTTCCTTCTAAAAGGCATTCACATGAGCTTGCGATACTTGTCTTAGACATTACACAAGATAAGGATGGATTATTTGAGGGCCTTCAAGGGATCATTCTGACCTGTCCAAGAGTCTTTTGAGACCATGATGCTAATATCCTTAGTGCATCACATGATTTTTATAACCAAGATTGGCTCCCTTCTCCTCTTTTTTTTATTTCATTTTTTTTATTTTAAAAAAGGTAGGATTCATTCCAGATTGCATGAGTGATGTCAAAGACAAATACTCCACCTCTTTGTGATGTGTTTCATGACCAATAAAGTTCCTATGAAGATCCATGATCATTTCATGGAAAATTATTTATGTTTTTACTTTTGGATCTAAAGGGGAAGTGTGTGGTTTCCTGGACATCCCCGAGGCTTTGTGTGATGAGGATGACATGCCAACGAGATTTTCTATGATGAGGCAGACATGTCTTCATGGTCTCATAGTTTTGTATTGTTTTCAATGGCTCATTACATGATGTTTATGACCACGAGTGACTGTTGCCTCATCCCATTTTATTTTCATTGTTTTATTATACAAAGGCTCATGGGTTTCATGATCTTTATTGAATGTTATTACGGAAAACCATTCTCCCTATTAGTGTTCCATCCTATGAGTTTTATGACCGTAAGGGGTCTCCAACTTTTGTGAATTTTCCATCTATTTTCCAAGTGTTTTTGTGTCGGTTGGTAGATGCTCACCAATTGATAAACCACGTGACATGGGGGTGCTCATCTGGCCTCCACCTTGTGACTACTAGTTTGAATGAGGTGCCTTCGTGAGAGAAAATGGGATTACTAAAAGGACTTCATAAGGTCTTTTAAAAGCTATGTATTGTACATGGTTCCTTTATGTGGCCTTAGGATCGTCATGTGATCGTATGACCTTATTATGGTCACATAATTGCATGTCTCTTAGAAGCTTATGTGATCTATGATCTTTGACCAACAACTCCTTCCTTTTCTTCTTCAGGGAAAATAATATTCAAATCTAGGTATTTATTCCTTTTTTAATTTGAATTCTCATTTAGTGGGAGTCAAGAAATTCACACCCCCACCCCCTTAAGAGTGATGTTTATAGGGACAAGGTCTTGGTTCAAAGGAAAACAAATTCCAAACTGATTTTTGGTATTTACATTAATCAGAGTCTTGTGTGACGCTTGTTATTCTTTGGAATTCTTGGTATTATTTAATATTCCCTATAAATAGGGGAGAGAAATTCACTCACTAGATACTCATTCTTCCACATCTCTTTTTGAATTGTTATGTTCAGTAAATCAAATCACATTGTAATTCGATGTACTGTGTTTTTTGTTGAGATCCTTGGAGAGACTCTAAAATGTGGAGATTCCTCATTCTTCACATTATTAGTAAATGAATTTTCTTAAAACTCCCATTTTGATGTCCAATTTTCTTATATTCATGGAATTCATCACATTTCATTTCTTCGTTATTGTATGAATCACCAAAAATTATCATCCATTAAAAAATATCAAGTAAAGATAAATTCCATGAATTTAATTTTGAAATTATAAAACATTTTTCTTGGTAATTGATAATGAATGACCAATAACATGAGATTATTCATTGATAATATGTTCTGGATATCTTGAGATCACTTGATTTTCAAAAGGATTAATTGGGTATGATTTTAGTCCTAGAGGGAGAGTGATCTTATTTGACTGAAGCCGATATCCTTGGTGAGTATAGCTAATTTCTGATAAGTCCATATGGTGGGTATTAAAATATCTTACAGGACAAATCACTATTGTACTCTAGTTTAGGATCTTTTAACTCGGAACTTTTTATCACTTTAGTTTAAGGTCTTTTATCTCGTACCTTCTATCATTATAGTTTTGGGTATTTTAGCTTAGACCTTCTATCATTGTATTTTATGGTCTTTTTGTTCAGACCTTGTATTGCTTTAGTTTTAGGTATTCTAGCTCAGGCCTTTTATCTCTATAGTTTAGGGTCTTTTATGTAAATACCCAACCCCAGTTGCCCAGATCTGGCGCCTTATTACATTACATTGGAATTATTACGTCAATGTTTTATCCTAAAGGAATGATTATTTTAGTAGATTTTAAAATCCAGATACATACATAAGTTCAACATTACAACATAAAATGAAATTCAACATATAATATTTATTAGGATCATCTCTGACTATAATTTTATCCCTATAAGTTATTCATTATTAGCTTCTTCATGTTATGATAAAATTAATCATAAGAAAGGGGTGGGCTCAAATTCTTAGTAAGGGTAAAAAATATAGTGGAAGATATCATAAACATATGCATTAGACATGGTGAATAATTTAAAACACATGACTTTAAAAATAATTAACTTGAACACATTATAGTAGGAATATGAGCTGAGTAAATATTGCCACAATAAAACATAATCATGATTATTCTACTAGTTGAATACCACATGAACTATTAAATTCTATATTCATAATGAGGGAAATTCATATATTGGATATTTTGAAACATACCGTCAATGCCTTGGCCAAGACATCTAAAAATGATTATGGCCTTGGCCAAAACAATATCTAAAAATGGTCAAGGCATCGGCCATGTCCATATTTATTTATCTCATGAAACCTATCGATGCATAGTGTGGCTATAAAGGTCCCCACCCATCACATAATAAGTCCAATACATTCCTCATATAAATGGGGATAAATATAAACAATATATACATTCATGTTGAAACTAACATATGAAAAGTATATAACTTTCCCTGAACATTAAGCATAAACACTAACCATTTAGAGTAAAATGGTTAATGGTTTTATGATAGATCATCGAAAATAAAACTAATCATAAACCATATAATCAAATATTGTAAATTATGTCAGAAATATTAATCCTGATAATAAATAATAATCAACTAGTCTAACCCCCCCTCCCAAGTTACCTAGAGTCTGTGCATTATTACATAACATTGGCATGATGACAAGGAAATTATGTCTCGAAAGACCGATCAGTTTAGTATTATTTGAAACAAGATTCATACATAAGTTCCACTATAAAACTTGAAAAGAAATACAACACTAATTTATTCCATTATAAACATCCAAGCCTCCTAGATTAAGCTTACAAGTCACTCATAATTAACTTCTTCGCATCTTGGGAAAAATAAAACATATAAAGGGGTGAGCACAGATTCTCAGTAAGGATAACAATATAGCGGAAACTTTCAAAAATAATCATAAAAATTTATGGAAATTTATAAGACTAAAACAAAAGCCTTTTAAACTTGAACTTCATCATAATATGGAAAAGTTAAAATCAAAATAATTCCATTTACTTACATGGATATTATACTAGTCGAATAATCACATGTAATATCAATATCCACTTTCATAATGATGGAATAAATAATGCTAGAATTTCATAACCACATAATCAAGGCCTTGTGCCAAGGATACAAATAAGATTTTGTCAATGCCTTGTGCCAAGACACTAGTTTGTCTCTTGAGACCTATCGATGCATCGAGGATCTATTGTGGGCTCCACCCGTCACTTACTAAGTCCAATACATTCTTCATATTAAAAGGTTTAAACATAACACAAACATTCATATTAAAAATAGCATACAAAATGTCAATACTATATCCCTAAACCATGAATGGTATAAAAATAACACATCCACAATCAAAAATATCACAAAACCTTCAATACAATATGGATGATTTGTTTCATAATGAATCGACCTTAAACAATTTGAAAATCTATCCAAGGATGTAGACATAGATGAAATGGAACTATTTGAAAGAAATGCCTATTTCTATTTTGAATCCATATAAAATAAAATATTTATTTTGAAAATATTCTTATAAGATTTTAAGGGAAGATTTTAAGGTATCATAACAGTGGAAATTAGCCACACCCACCTTATAAGTTAAAAACACATTCTTACATTAATTTTTTTTGAAAAGGTCATAAGGTACCTTGTTTGAAAAATGACGGAAAGATTCCTTTAAAAAACATTTACAAAGAGTCAAACAAGGGTTTAAATGAATTTAACCCACAGTCTAGTAAATAATTAAAATGTTCTGGAATAAATTTTTAAGAAACATGGATGTGGATGATAGAGAGGTTCCAGTAGATACTTATGAAAAAACAATCTATGATAATAAAGAGATTGTGAAATTAACACTTACCTTGTACTTTTCCTTGGTCGGGGGTTGGTTAACCTCCTGTATAATGGTGAAATAATTTTTATTAAATTATACAAAAATCATATACATTAATATGATATCATATGTCATCTTGTCATATTTTTTTGATAATGATATTTCAGTAGTATCATCGTTTCAGGTGTTAACAGATTCATTTTCCTTTATATGTTTTGATACATAAGTCGTGTTTATTATAGATAGGATGTATTTGATTCATGTCAAGAATTATATCATGTTATTAATCATTATTTTTAACAACCAAATTAAAATTATTCTCGAATGGTTACGATGGAGAACGAATCTTATCACGTTTGTGGAGACGGTAATCTGTACGTACATATGAGAAAAAATATCATTCTTTTGATATTAAAATAGTATATTATTGGATGATATATCACATATAAATAATATTTATCATGTTATATTTATTATTTAAATCAATTTTACTCATTATTATACCCATCCAAATGATGAAGTGTTCGAATAACAAACATCACCATGACGTGGAGACCGTAAGCCGTACGTATGCACGTATGGTGACTTTGTCATTTATAGGATAGATAGAATAATGAATATGGTTGTACCATATTTATAATAACATCAAATTATTTATAAGATACTGGAGTTATCATTTTATAATGGAAACAACAAATAAAGAGGAAGTGGAAGAAGAAAGAACGTGAAAGAGGGTGGTGAAATTATTACCTCTTCTTCGGGTTCTTCCTTTTGATTTGATCAAAAGTGATCCTTAGGTTAGCTTTATGAATAAAGTAAGGCCTCTGGAATGAAGTGAGTGATGTTTTGAGGATATTGGGGTTGGTTTTGTACGATCCAAAAGATTGATAAGTGTGAGCATTGGGTAGGAAGTGAGGTCTTTTTATAAGGGAGAGGAGGGGCTCTTTAGGAAATTTTGAAACTATTATTTTATTATAACCTCATATTTAGTTTCAAAAGGTCAACTATTTGTTAATAAAAAATTTAATATGACTCATGGTCGAAATAAAATAATCCAATATTAATTTTACAGGTTTTGGATATTGTTTTAATATTTATAATCGTATTTATTTAAATCATTTATTAAGGAGGTAAATATTGCATCATTATTGTGTCATAAATAATTTAATTTATTTGATGTCCAAAAATTATAAAAAAAATAACATAATATAGGAAATATTTTTATCTTTAAAAAAAATATTTATAGTCGAAATGATAACTTATATAACCCCATGTAAAAATTTATTTACTAAAAGATATTTGTTTATGTCATTTTTGTCTTTACTTTAAATTAATTAATATAAAATGTCATTATTACCCCCATGTGGCTCCATGGGGTTCAAAATTCAACACAAGGATTCCCATGGATATATATGTATCATCCAATAGGATTAGTACACATGTTAAGGTAATTTAATATTATTATAATATTATATTTCACCCTTATTAATTATATTTACTCTTTAATCATGGTAAATAAAATATTTACTGAAGTAAATATTTAAAATGTCTAAAAATAAAAGTTACCTATTTAGACAATTTAGACCAAATAATTCCAAATATTTAATCCATTTTTTCAAATTCAATACACCAATGTGGCATAAATTAATTTAAAATTAATTCCTTCTGTCAAAACAAAAAGCGTGTTTTTATGAAATAATAACTATCAAAAGATTGACACTTGTTTATGTTCAGTTTAAATGTGAAATTACATACAATGACAAACATTTCATTAAATGGTAAAAATATAACCTATTTATACTATAAAACAACACAAAATTATAATTTATCACTATAAATTATTTTGATTAAAAAAGTTGTTTTTAATTAAAATTTTGTATTTTTCACTATTAATAAAAAATATGAAAGTTTTCAGAAAAGTTCAAAACATTCACCCTAAGCAAATTTCTATATTATGAATCCAAAAATGAAGTCCATTTTGAATGATAAAATTTATAAAATTTCAAAAAGTGGGTTTACTATTCATAATGGCTACTTTGATTGGTCGTGGTGTGTTAGAATATCAAAGTTGTGTACAATGAAAGATATTGCATTATTCAAAGGGAAACGTATCATGGAAGATTTTGGTGATACAACTAGAGTGTTGAAATAGATGAAGATACTCTTATGAAATCATTGAGTAATTCATGAGATAAATGCTCTTTTATTTTGAACCGAAGAGTTATTCTGGAAAAAATCATTATATAAAACCGAAAGTGAAGTGATATTTTATATTCATAATAAAATTATAGATTTTAAAAATATAATGGTTTCTAAAAACTTATCATTGAGTGCCCTTAAAAATAGGTAACAATTTGATAAATTACCTTGAATCGGGATTGTATTTAGGGAATGTTTTTTGAAAGTTACTTTTAAAATGTATAAATCCCCATAATTGAAAGTAGTATTATGGTTGGTAAAAATATAGATAAAATTATCAAAGAATTTATGTGGTGTAAATAGGAATAAATAATAATTTAATTTAGGTAAGTATAGAATAATAGTAACCCAAATGAAATAGGGGTTCGAGTAGAAAACCCTTACCTTAAGTCTGAAGGTGTTCCCACTTGATATTAATGACCTGAATAATAAAATATAGTTACATAAATTAATGATTGAAAAACCCACTCTACATTCAATTTATTTATTATAACCTTGTTAGGATCATTCATGGAATTTTATGGGTTAAGAGATTCAATTTCATTGTTTGGGAGTGTTTTCTTCCTGAGTTTTCATGACAGGTTTACTTATTTTCATGTATTAATAATCATATTGAATAAGAATGGTTTTCTATAATATATGTTGTATTTTATTAGTGAACCAACAAAATATTACATGGTCATAATTTGTTTTTGGTTATTATAAGTGAAGAAGAATCATTATATAAAACTTTAGTAACAATTGTTTGGGTTAATTGGTGATTCTTGATCACCATGAACTCAATTTTATTTATAAAGTAATATAATGTATTCAAAAGGATTAAAGAACCTTAAATAAGTTATAATAAATATATTATAGTCTTATTAGACCATAAGAATTATTTCATGACCAAAATTGAAGACGGTAATAGAAATTGAAAACTCATCATCCTTGAATGTGATAAATTAACACATCTCTGATGGTGTTTTCATTTATAGTATAAAATAAGGGAAAATGAGAGATGATGTAGAATTATTCGTTTATCATAAAACAATTCTAGTACATGTAAGGAACTGGATTAATCACAACATTTGGATGAAAGGAGGTGAGAAAAGAGAATAAAAGAATGGAACATGAAATAAAAGAAATGAAAAGAGGAATTTACCTCTTAATGTAATCTTCCTTGAGAGCCTCTTTAGGGAAGAGGTTTTGGTATTTTTATGAGAAAAAGGGCTTATAGACGTGTGGTAGGATCTTGGGAGGATATTTGAGTACAATTTAGAAAAGGAACAAGGTTTCATAGGATTGACGAGAAGAGGGATTGTGGGGGAGGGTTATAGTGGGGTAGAGGAGGGTTTCCCATTATTTTACTCATTATCTTATTATTTTTACAAAGAAAACCAATATTACTGATATTTATGACCAATAATAGTAATATGTGCCTGTTAGTTCGAACCAAGTGTGCATATATCAGCCTTGATGATCAGAATAGTGAATTTAACTGATAATGTATATATACGGTAAATTGTCGTATTTTATTATTCAACAAAAATTTGAATATTATTGAAAAATCCCAAAAATTAACCATAAACATTTTTCTACATTAGAATTAAAAAATTTACTCTATTGTTTGTTAATAATTTTTTAAATATTATTAATTTAATTTTTAAATAAAAACATAATTTATTCAAAAAATAAAAATTTTAAGACTATAATTTTTTTATCTCCATGAAATATTAATCAAGATCTCATTATATTATAACCTTATGAAAATAAAATAATATTATTATTTACTATTCATAAGGATAATAATAATATTCATATTACTAATTATAAGGGTATGTTAATATTCACTAAAAATTATGTTTATCTTATTAGACTCAAAATATCTTACTGAACGCAACTGTGCATGTCGGTTTTTAAAAATTCAAATCAAAGAGGTGAAAAATTATCTTCACTAGAAAAGTTATAACAAATTGATTTTTTTAGAGACTCAATGTTTCATTCAATCAATATTAAATATATTTGAAAAATCTTGGGGTGGTACATTATCCCCTACTTATAAAAAAATTTCCTAGAAATTATGAGAATGTTACCTCACAAAAATATTTAGGTAGTTCTTCATCATTAGATCTATAGGATCCCATATTTCCTCTTCGATTTTATGATTTTTAAAAGGTATATTTACCAATATATTCAATTTTTTTCTAAACACTTGTTCTTTACTGATCCGAAACTGAATAGTCTCTTCACAGTAAGATAAGTCAGGTTCCAATTCTATACCTTCAGAAGTGATGTCATGTGTTGGGTCATGCATTTAATTTCTCAGAAATGAGATAGGGAATACATTGTGTACATTAGAAAGGTTATGTGTCATAGCCAAATGATATTCAATAGCTCCAATTCTCTTTATAATTTCAAAAGGGCCTATGTACCTAGGGTTTAGTTTCCATTCCTTCCCAAATTTTATAACACCCTTCCATAGAGATACTTTCATGAAAACATGATCTTCTACTTGATACTCCAAATACTTCCTTTGATTATCATCATAGATTTGTTGTCTTATTTGAGGTTCTTTGATATGTCCTTTAATAGTCTTTACCTTTGATGTTGTCTCCTCTACATGCTTTGGGCCCATAAGCTTCCTTTCTCTAACTTCATCCCAACAATTTGGTGTATGACATCTCTTTCTGTACAATGCTTCATATGGTGTCATTTAAATACTTTAATGTAAACTATTATTGTAGGAAAACACCAAAAAGGTAAATATTAATCCCAAATACCTTGATAGTCAAGTTATCATGATCTCACCATGACATATATGGTTCAGATTACCATTTCTGATTTCCCATCAGTTTGATGATGATAAGTAGTACTCAAACGAAGCTCAGTATCTAAACCTTTCAAGATAATTTTCTATTACATTGATGTAAATCATGGATCATGATCAGAAATAATTGAAAGAGTTTCTCCATGAAGTCGCACAACATCATTGATATAGAGTCTTGTTAGTCGCTCTTGTGGTAAATCCTTTCTTATAGAGACGAAATAAGAAGATTTCATAAGTAGATCCACAATTACCCATATTTCTTCATTCATTCATGGAGTTTTGGGTAATCTAGTGACAAAATAAATGGTGATGTCATCCCATTTAGATGTAGGAATAGGTAGAGGATTCATGAATCCTCTAGGATGTTGTCATTCGACCTTCAATTGTTGATATACTAAACATCTTGATGCATAATCAACAATTCCTCTCTTCATGTTATCCCACCAAAAATTTTCATTCAAATATATATACATTTTCATGCTACTATGGTTTATGGAGAAAATTGAGCTATGGTCATCATCCAGTAACTCCCTTTTCTGCTCAGGTATAGAGGGAAGACATAGTCTCTTCCCAAATTTCAGAATTTAATCTTCACACATGAAGTCATCCAACATCGCATCTTTCATAGCATTAATCCAATTTTTAAGGTTCCCATCATCAGGATGAGAGATTTTAATCCTTTATAATAAAGACAGTTGGGAAACCAATAGAGAAAGTAATGGTGTTTCACCTTCTTTGATAATTCCCATAACCATCCTTATTAAATCCATGAATACATGGTCCCATTTAATCCTCCTTTTTTGTAAACTCCATGATCCTTCCTACTCAATGCATCAAATACCTTATTTTCCTTTCTTAGGTGGTAGTGTATTGAACAGTCATAATCCTTGAGTAGTTCGAGCCATCCCCTTTGCCTCATGTTTAGTTATTTCTATGAGAAGATATAATTCATACTCTTTTTATCCATTTATATCTCACATCTTTCTCTATAGAGATAGTGTCTCCACACTTTTAGAGAAAATATTACCGCTGCTAAATCAAGATCATGAGTATGATAGTTTTTTTCATGAATTTTTTAACTTCACTGATGCATAGGCAATAACTCTATCATTTTTCCTATGGACACAACCCAGTCTTTTCATTGATTCATCACTATAGATCACAAACCCATCATTCCCTGATGGTAGAGTTAAGATCATTGTATACACTAATCTCCAATTCAATTCATTGAAACAGTGATCACATTATTTTTTCCATATGAATTTAACCCATTTATGTGTAAGCTTGTCCATTGGGTTGAATAAATGGAAAAAGTTCTGAACAAAATGCCGATAATAATCTACTAAACCAATATAAAATGTACCTCAATTATGTTCATCAGATTAGGTCATTCTTTCATAGCCTTTCTCATCATATTATCAACAAATATTCAATCCTTAGTGACAATGTGGCCAAGAAATGACACTGATTGAAGCCAAAATTCACACTTGTTAAACATCCCATATAATTCATTTCATCTAAGAGTATTTAGAATAGTGCGTAATTGATTTTCATGATCCTAATAGCTTTTGGAGTATACCAAGATATATTCAATAAATACCACCACAAAGTCATAAAGATATTCCTTGAAAAATCTATGCACTAGATCCTCGAAAACAGAGGGTGCATTAGTCATTCCAAAATGCATTACTGTTAACTCATAATGTCCACACCTGGTTCGAAATGTTATCTTTGGAATGTCTTCCTTCATTACTTGCAACTGATGATATCCATATCGAATTTCAATATTCAAAAAATATTAGGCACCATGAAGTTGATCAAATAAATCATCAATGTGAGGTAGGGGGTACTTGTTCTTTATTATTATATCATTGGTCACCCTATAGTCAGTGTACAGCCTCATATATCCGTCTTTATTCTTAACGAAAAGGATAAGGTCTCCCCATGGAGAAACACTACAGAGAGTAAATACATTATCACTCAATTTATCTATTAGTTTCTTCCATTCTACTAATTCTACAGTTTCCATTATATAAGGGGTCTTTGATATAGGCCTTGAATCGGGAATTAAGTCAATGTAAATCTCAATTTCACTCTATCGAGGATGTCTAGGTAAATATTATGGAAGGACACCAAAAAATTCACAAATAATAAAAATTTCCTCTATTTGAACATATGTTTCCTCACCCATAGTTATTGTATTCCCTTACTCCCTAATAATTGAATTTTGTAGCGATAATGTGGGTGGATCCAGATAAGAATCGGGTGATGATGTTTCTTCTCTAAAGATAAAGGATTCCACATCATCCTAAAAAATTGAAACCCTCTTCTTATAAGAAATTTTTACAACTTGTTTCAAAAGAAAATCCATAACAAGGATTATATCAAATTCAATCTTGGATATGATAATAAAATCAACAGATAAATCACGTTTATAGGACATAATAGGGACTACCTGACACACATTTGTTAAAATGATACATACCTTAGATGTTTTTACTGAAAACTACCTTACTAAATAAAATTGTAAATATCTAATTTTCATGGAAAACTGGGAAGATATGAAAGGATTTGATGATCCATAATCATATAAATCATTAGCTAAGTTTGATGAAATGATTAAATTGCCTTCCACCACATCATTTGGAACTTCAATATCAGTAGTTGTGATCAGATAAGATTGTACATGCTCCATTGTAATTTTCTGATGCATGTTACCTTGATGATATGTACAATCATCAGCATATTGTCCTATATCCCTTCTATTATATCATTTAACATTAATATCCTCTTTCTTATCCTTGAAATTTCCAGAATGATCACCTTTCTGTCCACAGTTGTAGCACACCCTATGTTGTGGATCTATATTCTCCATACGGGTAAGGTTATTATTCATAACCCGATTCATCTGTCCCAGTATAGTTATAAGTTTCTCATCGCCAGTCACATCACCAAACCCCACACCATTATCTTGAATCACAGGGAAATCCCTACATGGGATACGCATGTTCATGCGGTTTCCATTCCTTAAACAGGGATCCATTTGTAAATAATGGAATACAATAGATTAGGTTATAAATCATAATATATAATCTCAATGTACAAAAGTAGTTTTCATAAATTGAAATTCTATACGTACCTAATCTCATAATCATAAACACGGTTTCTTGGAGGAAAAATTTACATTTAAATCCTTCATAGTGTCTTGTAAAGAAAATGTGAATTATCCGAAGTATATCCAATAGGAGTGTCAATCTAGGTGCGTAGTAAGTCCCTTTTTTCTTGTACCAGGGTACCCTAATTCATGCTCGAAACTCCTTGTCATATTTTTCACTCTTAGGTACATCTGTGCCAAAACCATGTCCACTTTTAGTGTCCATACAAGGATTCATTTTCTAAAAATATCCACATAATATATTCCTTACCAAAAATTCCAGGATGTTCTTGTATGTTTATCCTAAAAGACTATCTTAGGGATTTGTTCCTTAATATTTATTTCCTATATCTAGTTTCCATGTTTTCTACTAAACTTCATTCGATACAAACTGTAATGACCCGAACCCAGTTTCCTAGAGCCGGTGCCTTATTACATTACATTGGAATAACTAAAATAATGTCACATCTTGATGGAACGATTAGTTTAGTAGATTTGGAAAGCTGTATAAATACATAGTTTCAACATTAAAACTTTAAATGAAATACAACATATATGTTTTATTGGGAACACCCACAATTATATGTTTATTCATGTAGGTCATTCATAATAAACTTTTCATGTCCTGAGAAAATGAAACATAAGAAAAGGGTGATCTCAAATGATCAGTAAGGGTAAAAAAATATAGTGGAAGTTATGATAAATATAAACATCTTTCATGGTGAATAATTTAAGGCACATTCCTTTAAAATTTATAAACTTGAACACATTATGGAACGAATATGAGTTGAGTAAATATTTCCACAATAAAAAATAATAATGGGTATTATAATAATAGAATAACCACATGAAATATGAATTTCTAGAATAATAATGAGGGAAATACATATTCTGGATATTTTGAAACATATTTTCATGGCCTCAACCAAGACATCTAAATATTATTAAGGGCTCGGAAAACCCATATCTAAAAAATGGGCAAGGCCTCAGTCAAGAACATATCTATTTTTATCATGAGATCTACCGATTACTAGAGAGTCTATAAATGGACCAACACATCATATAATAAGTATAATTTATTCCTAATATGAATGGGGATAAACATAAACAATATATACATTCATATTGAAACTAGCATATGAAATGTAAGTAACCTTCCCCGAAATTAAGCATAAACACAAACCATTCGGAGAAAAATGGTAAATGGTTTTAAGATATCAAATCCACAGTCAAAATAATCATAAACCAATAAATTAAACAAGGTAGATGATATAATAAAGATTAATCTCAATAATATATAATAATTAATATGAGTGTTTAAACAGATGAAGATACTCTTAAGAATTTATCAAGTAATTCTTGAGATAAATATTCTTTTACTTTGAAAAGAAGGGTTATTCTAGAAAATAAAAATATTTTATAAACCCAGAATATAAGTAATATAGTTCATTAATAATAAAATGAGTTATTTTGGAAGTAAAATGGTTGCTAAAAACATATTACAGAGTTCCCTTGAAAATAGGTAATAATTTGAGAAATTCTGTTGAATTGGGCATGTATTTCTTGAATAATTTTTTAAATATCCTTTTAAAACATATAAATCCCCATAAATTAAATTATTACTATTATTATTAAAAATATATATAAAATTCACAAAGAATTTATGAGGTGTTTATATTAATAAATTATAATTTAATTGAGGTGAGTAGAGAATAAGAGTAACCAGAATGAAAATGGAGGTTCGGGTAGAAAACCCATACTTGATGTCTGAAGGTGTTCCTCACATGATCTTAACAACCTGAATAATAATATTTATGTTCATAAATTATAATTTATATAACCTTTTATACATTTAATTTATTTTTTATAACCATGATATGTTCATTCATGGCCTTTTGATGGGTCAAGATATTCAATTTCATTGTTTGGGAGCATTTTCTTTCTTGATTTTCATGACTGGTTTAGATATTTTAATTTATGTATAAAAATGTATAATGAGAATTATTTTTAATAATATAAGTTGTATTTTATTCTTGAACAACCATAATATTACATGGTTGTAAAATTATTCTGGTTATTAGGAGTGATGATTAATCATTTATAAAACTTTGGTGACAATTGTTTGGGTTAATTGGCGGTTCTTGATCCCCACAAACTCATTTTGATTAATAAATTAATATCATGTATAAGAAAAGATTATTTAACCTCAAATTATTTATAATTAATATATTATATTCTGTTTCAACCATAAAAATTGTTTCATGACCATAATTGAAGACGGTATTGGAAATTGAAAAATCATCATCCTTGAATGTGATAAATTAACACATCTCATATGGTGTTTTCATTTATAGTATAAAATAAGGGGAAATGAGAAATGATGAAGAATTATTCCTTTATCATAACAACATTCTAGTACATGTAAGGTACTTTGGTCATCAAAACATTTGGATGAAAGGAGGTGTGGAAAGAAAAAGGAAATAAAGGAACTTGAAATTAAAGAAATGAAAATAGAAATTTACCTTTGGATGTAATCTTCTTTTAGAGCCACATTAGGGAAGTGGTTTATGTATTTTTATCAAAAAAGGAATTATTTACATGTAGGAGGATCTTGGGATGATATTTTAGTAGAATTTAGATAATGAAAAAGGTTTGAGAGAAGTGGAGAGAAAAGGGAGTGAGGGGTGTTATAGTGGAGGAGAGGAGGGTTTTCCCATAATTATCCTCATTATTTTATTATTTTTTCAAAGAAAACCAATAGTATTGATTCTTGTGACCAAGAATAGTAATATTTGAATGTAATTTCTAACCATGTTTTCTTACGTCATCTACGATTCTAGTAATAGTGAATTAAAATGATAATGTATATATACGGTAAATTACTGTATTTTACTATTCATCAAAAAATCGAGTATTTTCTAAAAATACATAAATTTTACCCTAAACATTTTTTTAGTGTAGAATTCAAAAATTACCGCCATTTTTTTGAAAATAATCTTCTAAATATTATTTACTAAATTTTTGAATAAAATCATAATTTATTTGGAAAATTAAAATTTTGAAACTATAATTTGTTTTATATCACCTAGAAAAATTAATCAAGATCTCATTATCTTATAAACATAAGAAAAAAATATTGTTTTATTTAATATTAATAAGGGTGATATTTATATTCATATTACAATTCATAAGGGTATGTTACTATTCACCAAAAATTAGTTTTGACTTATCAAACTCTAAATATCTTACTGAATGCAACCATGTATGTAAGTTTTTCAAAATTCAAATCATAAAGGTAAAAAAATTATGTTTACTAGATAGGTTTTTACAAAGTGGTTTTTTGTAGACATGTAGTGTTTCATGCATTCAATATTAAATTTATGTGAAAAATCTTAGGGTGTTACATTTTAGGTCAGACCTATTCTCACTTTTGTTTAGTGTATTTTAGCTCAAACCTTACATAACATTATTTTTTTGTCATTTAACTCAGACCTTATCTTGATTAATTTTAGGGACATTTATCGCATACCTTATATCACTTTGGTTTAGTTTATTTTATCTTGGACCTTCTATTTCTTTCATTTAAGGTATTTTAGCTCTGTCCTTTTATCACATTAGTTTAGGGTCTTTTTGCTCGGACCTTCTATCTCTTTAGTATAGAGTCTCCTAAATTAGACCTGATCTATGGTCATGTAATATGTTGAAGATATTTACGGAATGACCCAAAAAATGAGGATATGGGTTCTTCTGTGGGTTTTCAAGGGGTCACAAGAATTAGAAATCACTTTTTGAAGTGTGACACATTTGGTTGAAAACTTTAGGTGCATGTGTAGAAGACATAGAAGTACATACATAGTAAATAAAAAGTTCTCTTAAAGTTTGATATTTTTATAAGGTCCATGATAGATTTATGGAGGTAATATTGGTTGAGGGATAAATAATAGGGACTGTAGGTCCACTTGGATAGTTGGAGTATGGATAATCTAAGTCCTAACTTAAAAGTTTGAGTCTGTGAATATGGGATGGGGTAGACATGCCAAAGATAACCCATAACACTCTGAGTTTTTGTGTTCCACCATGGTGTTGACAAGGCTCACAAGGATCGAAGCTCATTTCTTGAAAGGAGGATATGACTCTAGTTAGTGGTTATAGACCATTATGCATCGGTATCATGGTCAATTAAAAGATGATATCCACTTATTTATAAGGTCCATAAATGATTTTTGAAGACTCAAATGTCTAGATGATGAGGTTGGGTATATGAAGAAAGCTATCCCAGAAAGATTATTTCACCCAGGGGAAATTTCGATCTCATATCATAAAGCTCAATCCCTACGCCCTATGGATTTGAGTCATAAGGCATGGGCCATCAAAGGTTATGGAATAGAGTGTCACATTCTTGTTTTGAGGAAGGGTACAAAAGGCGATGATGTAGCATCGAGGATTTCAAATATGACTGGATAGTTTGTCATGGATATTGTAAATCATGGTCCAAAGTTCTTGGGTCCGGTGGATGATATGGTAAAATCATACTGGTAAGGGCCCAAAACATGCTGTGATGGAGGGTTCTCCCACAGTGATATCAGGTCTCACAAGGATCAAAAGCCATTTTTATAGTGATACATTTGGTTTATGACTATAGACACATATTCATGAGCCATAGGCAAACATTAATAGTTAATAAAAGGTTCCTTGAACCCAGGTAACTTTTCTAAGGACCATGGAAGGTTATGGTGATCTGGGGAACTCTAATAAGGAAGTGTGACTTGTGGAAAGTGTAATATTATAGATGGTTTCGAGTACCCTAAATGCTTTGTTACCACCTAGAAGACATATTCTTATGGAATGAAGATATGACAAATCATTAATCTAACTTTTTCATGAACCCGGGGGTCAAATAATAATAGATTGGATTTTAATAGAGCTATAAGGTAGACAGTATGAGTTGTATGCCTTGTTCATTTGTGCCCTATTTTTTGCCTAAACTCCAGGGATGAAGTGTTTAGTGATAAAATAATTGATTTTTTCTCAGGCCTCCCTTCATGTGTTTTTATCCTAACAAGTATTGTGTCTTTTTCACTAGTAATTTAATGTATTTCTATTTAAACCATCATAGGATAGAGTTTAAGGTTGTATAATGTTTACCAAAGTGCAATCATTTTAAGGTTGTGACACATATGGACCTAATCTGGAGGATGATACAAATGATCCCCATTTGGATACCCAGGGTTAAGAATACCCCAACACCCTTCTAAGAAAGATATGTAGATCTTTTAAATCAAGGATCGAGGTCCCTGGGTCATGAGTAATGATATGTGACAATCATACTGGTTGTAGTTCATATCACACTGAGGTGTAGAATTCTTGCATGGTGATGTTAGGGCTCAGAAGGGTCAGAAATCCCTTTTTTTAGAGTGACACATTTTCATGGAAAACATAGGTTCATGTGAATGATCCATAACCATACATTAATTTTCAACCAAACTTTACTTGAATCTTGATATCCTTTCCAAGGGCCTTTGATAGTTACAACGATCTAGGTTACTCAAATCGTGAAGTGTGGTTTATGGATTGAGGTTCATTTAAAAGATAGTGGAACCACCCCATACTCTAGGAAACTTGGGTATGGATCTCATGGTCCCTTGACAAGTGATGAAAAATTGGTGATGTCCTACAGAGTATATCATCATGTAGTGGGGACATATTCCTTGTAGTTTAACGTCATGTTGTAAGCACATATAACATACAGTTTATCATCATCCGATGAGGACGTCTTCATAGTGAATTTTTCCTTTCACACGACCAGGATGTTCTCCTTGAATTTTTAACATCATGAATTAAGGATGAGAGAATTGGTGTGAAAATTTTGTTCATGATATATTTTATACACAAGAAAACCATACAAAGATATAGCTCAGTTGTAGACAAAATGATCTTGTTTGGCTCAGCTCCTATGTAGTTGGGGTGAATTTATTATCAGTTAATATAGTTACACCCATGATTGGATATCTAGATGTCACTATTTTTACTGTGATGATAGGAAAGATCTACACATAGTTCTGGAATGAGAAATGCTTTTGATTTATGGAATGTTTATGTTGGTGGGAATTGTTTTCATTGATTATTATAGTTGGGACTAGGATTGGATATTGTGCATCACTATGTATCCTGTGATGATAGCAATCAAGCGACATGTAGTTCTTAAGGAACTGTATAGTTGAACATAATTTGGTAGGGATGTGGTCTTCTCAATATTAAATGGGTAGTTATGGATAGACCTAATGATGGAAATCTGGGAATCACTATGTATCCTATGGAAACAAGAATCAATCCATACATAGTTCTTGAAATCAAATGTTTTTTTAACATAATTCGGTGAGGATGAAGAAAAAATAACACGAATGATCATAAATTTTGTGGCTGGACCCAAGGGTGGTAGTCCGGGCCTCACTATAAATCTAAAGAGAATTAGAATCAAGCCACATGTAGTTCTTGAAATCCAGCCTTCCTATGCATGTCTGGACTATACACAGAGAGGGGTATTTTTTATATTTTTCATTACTAGACATAGTATTGAAGAGATGGGTGTCACTTTATATCATGTGATGTCAAGAATCAAGTCACACATAGTTCTTGAATGGAGGTGTTGTGTGAAACCAACACTAAAAATGGTGGTCCTCTCTGGCAAGGCCCATAAGAATGTATAGTTTTATGTCAGGAAAGGAATGTTTACCCTGAAGTTTAAAATATTGTGGTGAGGACACATAGTGTGAATTTTATGTTATTTCATCAAGGACCATGATGAAAATATTGTATGATTTAATGCCTTTTTTATGGGGAAACCCTTACTGAAATTCTTAATCTCATGTGAGCTATGCTCAGTGTGAGAAACAAGGAGTGATAAGGGTTCCTCCCACTATGAATAGAAAATTAATGATTGGATATTGGTATTTTTCATCATATAATGGTTGGAAAAAGATATATGATCAAGGCGTCACTATTTATCTCATGAGAATGAGAATCAATCAATATGTAGTTCTAAAAAATTCATGTAGTATAATGTCATGTGGAAAGGACATTATATGTGCAGGTTGAAATTTTATAATAAAGACATGGATCACCCAATGTGAAGGAAAGGTAAGACTATGGTTGGGACCAAATCCAAAAAAATTGTGTCACAGCATATGTTGCAATGGTATGAATCAATCCATATGTAGTTCTTGGTGAACCATTTAGTTTAACATCATGCATTTAGGATTTAATCCATGTAGTTTAATGACATGTGATAAAGATGTAGGGTGATGTTCAATTCAAAATATTTCTATTAAGACATGGGGGAACTGCGTATTTTATCATCATGATGATAGTAAAATCTTCATACATCTTATTTTCATGTCGTTATGAAGATCTTCAAATAGTTTATCTTCATGTGGTCAGGACAAGGGATATTGTGCAGTTTAAAGTCTTACTATTAGAATGTGGATGTACCATGTAGTTTAAAGTCTTTATATTTGGATATTAATGCTTTATGAAAGCTATACAATGTATTTCATGAGAAATATTACATTGGTTGGAGGTTTGACACGCTCCCCATCCATGTTGGCTAATGATTAAGCATCATTATGGTAAAACTAATGTTTTATATAAGGACCTTCCCAGTTAGGTTTTAGTTTTAGAGGCTTCCTCCCTAGTATCATTGGGGTACTAATATCCAATACCAATTCTCCATGGGGGAATGAATGGAGGTGATCCTTCTTATTAAAGTCTCATGAAATTTAATTCTGATGGACCTCCAGGTTGTGTAATGTGTGCAACCTACTCTCATCGATCCACTCCAATTCATGTAGCCTATATTGTGAGTACTCTTCATCGTATGGATGTCTACAAATTTCTATTCGAAGAGAAGGAATTTATACCTCAATGGGTAACCCTTCCTCGGTCTTATACACCAAGGAGTATGGAATTGCCTATGTAGTAGTATATGTGGTGGTATGGTAGTCCCATAAATAATGAAGGATCTGGCTCAGCGAGGTCTTCTTTTCCTTATTCACCATCTTATGGTGTATTTTTGATATACTCTTATTAAAGGTCTCTATCTATCCATTTTCTACAGTAGGATAGAGAGATGAGTTATTGGACTTAATATTGCACTCCTTGTACTGTTTCTTCATCTCCATAGAACAGAAGGTAGTGTCGGTGTTCGTTGCTACTGTGTGAGGGACCCTAAAACTGGTAATGATATGTGAATTTATAAAGTTGAATATATTCTTCTTCTTGAATTATTTGAGGGGTATTTCCTCATCACATTTTGAGAAGAAGTCTGTATCAGTAAGGATGTACTTGAACTGCTCAGATGTGTCAGGGGGATGTAGCCCCATAACATCCATTCCCCAATCCTCAGAAAACTAGATGTATTTAGATATATATAGAAATTACGAGGGATAATGGATGAAGTATTCATCGATCTGGAATGCATGACATTTAATGGTGAATTCCACAGAGTCTTGTATAATGGTTTTCTAATAATATCTCAACCTTTTGATTTCGTGGGAGAGCCTAGTACCCGATTGATGGGTATCATAATATCTTAGATGTAATTCCTTTTTGATGGTGGAAATATCTCCTTCTATTATGAATATGAGGAGGATTCCATCAAAGTCTTGTTTATAGAGGTCTTTTTGTTCATTTGGGTCATCCTGTAGGGTGAAGTTCACTACACGGTGCCGAATTGGATCTCTTACATCTAGGTCTATTGGAAGAGTCCCATTTTAGAGAGAACTGGTTAAGAGATTCATATATACAAGGTAATTCATCAGTTCATCATACTATGTATAGGTTTTAATCTGATTCATTTCTTTCATATCACATATGATGATCGACGAGACCCTTCTTTGATGTGTGATATGGATGATTACTTCTTCCTAATCAAGGTCAGCCAAGATGGTGGTTGCATTAGCCAATGAATTAGTGTGAGCATTATTTGATCAGGGAACATGATATAATATCGGATTAAAAGGGAACTCTATCATTGTTTCCTTGAAATAGAAAGTAATAGGGGATAGATTTTCATTTTTTTATGGAATATTCACCATTGATCTACTTTATCACAAGATCCAAATCCGTAATGATATTTAGGTAGGCTATGTGAAACTGTAGGTATTGTTCCAACTTAGTGATGATGTCTTGGTATTATGCCTCACTATTTATACAGCCTTTGGATAGTGAGAAAGAGTTTTGAAACACTGTTTTTCTAGAGAGACAAATACAATCCCTAGTCCAACCCAATTAGGCTCTGATTTGTCATCCTTTTTTTATAGGACTTTGGGAGGAACTATCAAAGTACATCTACCGTGTCCATGGAGTTTCATGTGAGTAGAATACCTACTCATATGGAATATTGGTGGGAATTGGTGTATTTTCTGTGGTAGGATATTCAATGAAAGAATTGGCTAGCGATTTTCCTTTCACTAACTTTTGGGATACAAACTAAATGTCATGTTCTTGAAGAATGATCACTCATTGATCCATGTTCCTAGTCAACATAGAGAGTCCAATGATGTACTTGAGAGGGTTGACATGGGAGACAATATGGAATTTTTGGAAATGCAAGAAATGCCTCATATTTTTCACTACAATGACGAGTGCAAGGAGGTTCTTCTTGACATCATAGTATCTGGTCTCAGTATATAGTAATGTCCTACTAAAGTAGTAAAGACTATTATCGCTCCCAAAATTATATTTCTATATGAGGAGGTCACCCAGTGAGCATTCCATGGTGACGACATACAATATGAGTGGAATCCCTTCCACCAACGGCATCAAAAAGAGTTGGTGTAGTAAATACTTGTTGAGGATTTTGAAGGATTCTGGGAAGTCATCATCCCATTGATAGATGATTAGATTTTTCATAATCCTAGTGAAGGGGAGAGAATTTTTGACCATTTTGACTATGAATCATTGAATGTAGGAAAGGTTCCCTAGGACCTCCTTATTACTTTGATATTTCTGGGGGTGACATTGATAAAATAAAACTAGTCTTATCAAGGCATACTTCAATGTTGAAGTGGAATACCACAATGCTAATGAATTTCTCTGATGTTACATGAAAAGAACATTTCAATGGATTCATCTTCATAATATATTTTCATAGCATGTTGAAGACTATGTTTAGATTCGAAAAGTGATTATATCACTATCATGATTTCAGAACTTGGCCTTTACCATAACATTCAGTTATTATTCCTAATATAGACTTAAAGATATGATGCATGGAACATTGATATGTGGTGCTAGCATTCTTTAACCCAAATGGAATTACCAAAAAGTAGAAGATCCCCTTAGGTGCTCCCAATTTGGTCAATCCCTCATCTTCAATGGCCATCAATATTTGATTGTACCATGAATACTTGTCCATGAAGGAAAGGGATTGGAAGCCATCAGTTTCATCGATCATGAGTATTCTGATCAGTAATGGGAAATATTCCTTTTGTAAATCCATATTAAGGTATATGAAATTGTTACATGCCCAAGTATTTCCATTGTTTTTCTTTATAGGGTACATTTTTTCAATACATATTGATTATTTCACCTCTCAGAAAAAGTTTTAGCTGATCAATTTTTCAACTTCCACCTATACATTGGTGGAATGAGAGGGTTTTATCCTCTTGGATATCTTCGTGAGTCCTTGGTGCTCATTTTGTAGGCTGGGATGGTGTTTATCCATGTATTTATTCAGTCTAGGAAATTTGGTATAGTTCCAAGAAAACCCATATTAGTACATCTCTAGAAATAAAATGTAAATCGCATGCTATTTGAGGGGCATGGAAGCACTAATAAAAGTAGTTCACAAGTATTCTTCAAATACAATATTTATCTATTTGATCCCATAAATGTTGATGGATACACTCTCTGAGAATGTGGGAGGTGTGTTTCAAAGTATATCCTCATCTAACTCTAATTCGGAACCTGTGGAGACATTTTCAAAAGAAGATGGAAATTTAGGGGCTTCTCCATCACTATTAGGGTGAGGTATGCAATCCAAAAAGACATTATCATCCCCTACCATTTGAGACATTGTAGAGACATATTTAATTTGATTTTTTTACACTATCTCTATGGACATGAGAAGGTTGGGTCTCTGAGACAATTTATATCACCTCAAATAGATTTATGGGGAGTACGTAGTTTTTGTCAATCATAATCTAAGGGATTGTGGGGCTATCCCTAAGCTGTTCAGAGCATCAATATATGTATCATCATCCATCATTGGTTTTTTTCCTCCCTTTTGTGAAATCCTACGTCAGTATGTGTGGATTCATAGGTTTCAAAGGGGGGACTATCACCATGTAGTATGTCAACCTTTCCATTGATGGGGTATTTTAGGCATTGATGAAATGTTGAAGGTACCACCATGTGGTTATGGAGACAGGGCCTTCTAAGAAGGATATTGTATGTTGCCACTTGTAGGATAACCATAAACTCAGTTTCATATGTGAGATCCCTAAACTATGTTTTTTGTTTGATCTTCCCATGAGTTATTTTCTCACACTCGTACACTTGATTATTCATCCTTGTGAGAGAAAAATCCCCTTTTCTATATCCCAAACATTTGACTGTTAAAATTGGGATGAGATAGATCCTAGAACCATTATTAATCAGATCCATTAGGATTTTGAAATTATAGAGTCTTATGGAGACAAATAGGGTCTTGAAGTGTCCCTAGATAACCTCTTTCGGATCATGATCTATGAATGAGATCGTGAAATATAATTCTATAGACATTGTCTCCATTCTATAAAACTTAGTGGCATCAGCTTCTATCTCAAATTACTATGGGATTTGGAGGGAATTAACAAGTTCCTCCCTAATTTTTTTGAAAATATGAATTGCATAAATGATTGAGAGATTAGATGGGACAATTTCTAGATACTTTAGAATGTCATAATTTTGTGCCAAATGTTTATGCTTCTCGAGGTGGGGTTTCTCTTTGACATGTGTCTTAGGAGCTGAGTAAGATGTGTATAGTCCTAGTTCTTATATAGTGGTCATGAGAGATTATTCTTATAGTGGTGTGGGTCATGCTGACCTTCTCGGATTCCTAGGATGATCGGATAATCGAACACCTGTTAGGCGTTCATGCAAGAATAATGTGTGTGAGTGACTTCTGGAGCAATTTGGGATGCCTCCATGTTTTTTTTGAGCTCAATGGAGTTCCTTCCCATGGGTCTCAACTACATATATATTCTCCATGGTAATGTGACTAAAATATTGGGTTTTACCTTACCCAAGTTGTCCCTTGTATCCTCGGTTCACGTGTATGTGGCCTTATATTCGACAATTATATGTGTGAAACTCAGATAATGAGGTATATTTATCATTGGATAAGGTATCATCCAATTTTTATACATTGAGAGAACCAAATATGAGCTCTTTATTTGATTGGGATTTTTTTAGGGGGGTGGTTTCCATGTTTCAAATGTTTTAGGGAGGAAATATTCTAGAGTACAAGATTGTAATAAAGCAGAATATGACTCCTCTTCTTCTATTTCTTTATGATTCTAGTGGTAATTCCCACCCTTGGAAGGAATATTTAATGTTACCTCCATGGGTGGTGAAGCTGTTGTGGGTTTTCATGGATAATCTCTCAAGGTAGCATGAGCTTGATCAACTGTATTTTGAGTGATCAAATTATAAAACTTTGGTGCATGTCTGGTGGGATCTTTTTATTAAATGAACTCTTTTGTTTGATCGGAACGGTTATGCATGACACGTAATCTAAAGAGTAATCTAACACCACATATTCAGAATTGACAATGCCTATAAGGGTGTCTTCGATGCAGAAGTATCCATGGATATTATGACCCAATATTCTATGAAAATGGTACTAGTCTAGATTTTCAATGAGTTCAACCTCATCAAAATTCCTAGTCTGTGGAAGTCTGAGTAGGTTTTTTCCTATTTATCCCTCAAAATAATCAGGGACTTTTTCATTTCATAATGAATATTCCTTATTAATTCGTTCCTCAAATCCCGGTCTACCCTGATTTATCTATGCTTATGGTTGAGGGTGATTTTGTGGTTATTGTCACTCAAAATGAGGTATTGGGGGGTTCAGGTCCTTCTTATGTTCTTTAAAGGGCACTATTATAGGCTTAAGAGTGATAGTTTCAACTTTTGTTTTTCCTAGCCTTTTTTCCTATTTTTTTAAAATGAGCTAATATTTTCATCGGGTTTGTTGAATGAAATATTGAAGATATTATTCGATTTATGTGAACTCACTATTACCACCTAGATATTTCATTAGGATTATAGGCATCTACATGTCATCTCAATTATTTTTAGCACAGAGCTACATTAATTATTTTTATGATAGAGGGATGCTGGGGGAATAGGTTAAACCTTTCCATCTAGATCTGAAGTGAGACACCCTCTAATTCTCATATTTATTGTAGTATATTAGGTCAAAAAATTTCATCTTCCTCAATGTGGAGAAGAATTGATAATGGAAATGATGATGAAGGTCTTCCCATCCTACAATGGATCCAATTGGAAAGCTGATGTACCAAACAAAGGCTGGTCATTTTAGGGTCTATAAAAAACACCCCAGATTTTTATCCTCCTTTTTATCTAGAAGTATAATCATAGGTCTACATTAGGATATGAAGTGTGTGAGATTATTTTCAGTATTTAGGGAACTATCAAAGGTAGAGATTTTAGGATTTTTTAAATTGGGTGGAGGCAAATTTTCATACACCTAGTCAGGATATGGATTCATATCAATTTACTTGATGAGTTATCTGAGAGCATGTATCAGAGTATCATATTATGAAAATGGTTCCTCTATGGAAGGAACTTCAATTATTATAGGTGGTGATTAGAATGTGGTGAAACCATTCTATTTTCTCTTTCATAGTGTTTTATTGTGGATGTGGTAACTTGGTATTTGTAGGTTCCAAATTGTAGATCCTTCTTTAGTTATGGGTGTGTGCAGCCTCATTTGGTGCATCCAAATCATCCTCCTCCCTGGGTAGAAACTCTATGTTGTGTTCCTATGAATTTTTATCTTGATCCACAGTGTCTATAGTATGGAAATAGATGATATTCACAAATTAATATTTGTAAATTTTTTGTGTACCATTACTTTCGACACAACAGTTTGATTCTTCACATCCTTCTTCTGGGTGGTTATTCAAACCCTTATCCATATTGGGATGCTTTGGCTTGCAACCCCAAAGGGGTCTGATCACCTTTTTTGTGTGTCCCTCCAATATTTTTATATAAATAGTGACTTTGATAGAGTTTCCTGTCATGATTGTTGAATGGGATTTGATGAGCAGAGGTTTATCATACAATGGGTGGAACATGTGGGATGTCGACCATTGATTTTTACCTCTCAACTTGTAGAAGATTAATTCTTTTTTTTAGTGATGATGATGATGAAAATTACCATATCCCTATAAAATGGAGGTTATTCAAGGCCACAATTTTCATTGATTCTTCAGGTTGTTGAGGATCCAATGATTCCAGTCTGGGATTTAATGACACTCCGGATGGATATGAAGATATAAATTCCCCCATTCCAGTAGGGTGGGGTTGATCTTGAATCATCATTGATTTTCACATGACCCTATTAGGGGATAAAGAAATTGGTGGTGGTGATTGAGATATAAATTCCCATAGCCCAGTGGATTGGGTTTTTTTAAGGTGCTTCCAGTATGTCCAAAATCCTTTCGGTAATTGATGATTCAAGAGTTGAATGTGGTAGTGGATATTCCTTTGGCCCATTGAGCTAGGTCTGCTCCTCAATCGATGATGTGGAAGGTACTACTCTTTCTTGTTTTATGTAGCACATTTTTTGTCACATAAGAGATGGGTATGATGGTAGACTATGGTGGGAATCATTTTTTATGAGAAGTTTTTGAGTTGATCAAAACTTTGGCCTCTATCTCTGAAATTCATTTCGATTACTTTAAGGGTTTCAGTTCAGATAATTGTTGGATATCATCTCCCTCCATTCATAATGTTTGGGAATTTATGAATTGGGGTTATTCTATTGTTGTGAAATATTTCCCAAAGCATTACCTAGTCTCCTAACTTCACTAGAGCCTATAACGTTATAGTACACCAAGTCTAACTTGTTCTATTTTTTCATGGGTGTAGAAAAGTATGATGATCTAAACATTCCCCATCATATAATACAAATGCATGATGTAGCATCACAAATTATCTTCTAAAGGGATATAATGCAATGAGGTAAATTGGGTTTCCGATTTGCGATGTGATTTTTCAGTTGTGGATCTTGGACCACGGATATAGCGGTAAGGTCTAGCTAACAACATGGTATCTTTATTCTATAAAGGTGAAATTTGTATCCAGGATTAGGGTGATATTGAGAATTCAGTCCCTGGTGAGTATCCCACATATTTTGGAATAGATAATTCATGCACTCCTTATCTAGCTCATATATTATCTCATAGTAAAAAGTGGTGAGGGTTCATAACAGGATGGGGGTGTTGTTTCTAGCTAACTCTCTCCATATATCAATGTCAGACTCCTCTTCATCAGACATACACACCTATATCAAGTCATAACATTAATGATTCTTCTGGGAGTCTCCTAATGACAAGAGTGGAGTGATTCCATAAATTGATGGGGAACCATATGAAATAGAACTTGATGTTACATGAACCTCTTTAACTGAAGACATTAGAGTTTTGAACACCTCTATATAAGGAGATTTATGGGTAATGGGGATTATTTCCTTGTCCTTGGGAGATATCTCCATAGGGTGGTTGTCCATAGTGGATGTTAGGAGTAGATTCCCTAAAATTAATCTCCACAATGCCATGAGAAGAAATATCATAGTAATGATCATCTTCTTCTTTGGATTAAGAGTTGATGGACCCTTGTGGTGTTCGGAATGTGTCACTAGTGAACTCAAGGACACTAGAATTTGGAAGAGTGTAAATATGGGTCTCGATCTGTGTCGTGGAATGAATATGATGACCTACCTTTGGTAATTTTTTAGGGATATGAGCTTGTTATATAATGGTTACAATAACATTATTATAATCATTTGGTGTAGTGGGAATACTCACCTACTGCTGAGAAGCTACTAGGATATTCTAATGAGATGTCTCATTATTGATAGAAATTTGAGTCATTATCAATACATCTTCCATTTTGACTAAGTGAGCCTTGGTCAATATGGGTATATGATCCCAATGATGAGCCTTTGGGATATTCCCCTAGACTTTATCGGTAGGATTATGGGCCTACCCCGAGGCATGTGCCACTCTTACTTGGTGAGACCTGATTGGAGCATGAATATGATCTTGGTACAAATATGCATTCCCCCAGAATATTACAATGGACCTCTAGAATGGGATAAGGGATATAATACTCCTTCTATATGTCCTCGGAATTATGTTGGAGCAGTTATTCATTTTTGGAAGTAGGAATATGTGCTTGGATTTTGTGATCTACTGGATATTCCAAGAATATTCCCTAATAGGAATATGGGACTTTTCTAAGGATTGTTTCAATATCACTTGGTTTACCCCATCTAGAACAGTGATATATACCCGATCATGGACCTCTTGAGTATGTTTTTGTACTTCTTCAATAGGAATATAAGCCTTTCCCATGTCTTGTTCCCCTCTCACTTGATGATCCCCTACTAGTAAAAAGACATGAGCCTGATCCTAGTCCTTGGTAATATGTCATGAGACTTTTTCAATAGTCATGTACCCCTATCCTGAAGTCTATGCTTCTCTCACTTGGTGAGACCCAGATGGAATGAGATTGTGACCCCATTCTGACGCCTCACATTTTTTTAGAATTTTATGACAATATATATGGACATCAGAATGAATGTGTTCTTTATCTGTAGAATCCAATTGTTTACAATGACCAAAGGTCAGATTTCCTAGCTGTAGGGATTGAAATATGTTATTTTAACTATATCATCAACAATTCCATAATATTCTAGTGGAATTTATCATCTATTACCAAAATATATTGTAATTTTAGCTAAGTGAGTTCAAGGATATAAGCCTGTAAATTTTTAATATCTACTAGGTGTTGGTCGATAAATTCAATTTAATAATGCATATGATCCCACTTATATCCTCTTTGTTCAATAGAAATATTTAAATGGACTTCATGAGTAGGGTAGGAATATAGACACCCCCATTCTAATTGTGGGAATATGCATGCATACTTATTCCGAGTGAGAAGGAATATAAGCATGCTCATTGGTTGCTGATGGAATATCTTAGTAGATATATTTTGAGGGAGTGTGGATATGAGCCCAACCATAGTTATCCATAATCTTCATCACCTGATGTGTCTTCCCTACAACATGTACATGGGAGTCAGAGGTGGATGTGTGTTGGGTGGTACCCTCAGCACGTGACTAGTTCATACTGATGGGATGATGTCGATGATGGTGGTTGACAGGAACCCTCCTAGGTAGCCCAGAATCAATTGAGGATCCATATATGGTTTCCTGGTCCACCATCGTTAGATATTCAAGGAGGAAGCTATCATGATCTGAGGATAATCTCCCGAAGCGGTTGGATTTGGCAACGAGGGCCACTGGATTAGCTACAGCTTTCCCTAGGTGATGTGGACTCACCAGTTTTAATGATTAGAGAACCTCATGAGAAGCTTCCAAGTTTTGAATTATACCATGTCGTTATTAATTTGGGACAATTTTCTTCTTCACCTAAAATTAGAGAAATCAAGTAGGTGATATCATTTTGTGACCCGTGAGGGTTACAATCATAGGTAATTTACTAAAGCAATTTTTGGATGGAGAAGACATTGCCAGTCATTGGTATGCAATTAATGATAGAAGTATTTGTAGTTATGTAGAAAATATATAAAAAGGTCATCATTTAGTGAAATATCATAGGCATTATATACTCAATCAGATATGCATGGCTAACACAATTGGACATTTACTCTTGATCCATTCATTTTTTTCATGTGCACTTGTCAACATGAGGATGGAATTATTTCATTAAAACTATTCTTTGAAAAATCATCTATAAAATCATTTCAGTCTTATATTTTTTTGTATAGGGTATGAAAAAAATTTCTCTAGAATATGATTAACTGATCATTCTTCTTTTTTTGATAGTTACATCTAATTTTCACCATTTTTTGCTGATAGTGTGATGAAAATTACTGATGTATAATAACCCAATCATTTTTTTATTAGAGAGATTCACATTGGGTTCACCATTTTATTCAATATAGTGTTAAAATAATTGAATGCTGGATAATAACCCAGTCATTTTGTTATTAGATATATTAATGTCTGTTTCACCATTTTTTTATAGGAAAAAAGTGTGTGACCTAGAAACCTTATCTAGTTAGGTCTGGTTTTGTTTGATATTTTATTGTGTTGGGGGTGTCTCATTCACAATAATTAACATAATTTTATCATTGTTTCTATTAAAAAGAAACTCCCAATCGTTCCCCCATCCATAACTGGTTACAGACCTGCTTTCCAACGGCAGATGGTCACCTGGGTTTTCAGACCTGATGAGACTTGGGGAATCACATTAGTTGAGAGGATGGGAGGTTGGGCTAATTACACCAATTTTTGGGTAATTTTTTCCTACTATGGGACTCTCATTCAGATTTAAGATATATTCATGAATATCTTCCTAATCCTGATACGGGACCCGTTACCTTAACAAAATGATTGTGGGTTAAGTATCTCATCCTGAAAAAATATGGGGAACTCATATATTAATCCATATATAAGTATATGAGGTTCTCCATCTATTTTCCAATCATGAGAATATAATTATGTGATGAATCTATACAACTAAGAGCTTCAGAATTTTCTGTCACAGAGAGAGACAGTTAATATCCCAAAGAGAATATTAGGCTATTTTGAGGAATCCAATGAATGCTAGTTATTTCATGAATCAAAACCCACTTGTTCATTAAAATCATGAAGTTTAGAATCATATATAAAAGATGTGTCTAGGTAATCTGAGGAACTGAATTCTCAAGATCGAGTCCTAGTGGGAAATCCTACTTATCATGATTATAGTGATAGTTAGATTTTCAAAGTTTAGTCACACCCTTGGGATAGGACTTGAGGTAGATTTTATCATATGGGGGAGGTTTATATCATTACACTCATTGGGGATTAAAAGATACGATTTCCCCAGCTAAGGGAGATTCGATATTCCAATGATCTGATTGTTACAAATCTCTAAGCTAGTGTGAACTATGCTCGATGTGAGTAATAAGGGATAATAATTAATTATAATCACATCATATAGATGTAGGGATAATGTAATAGTAAAAACCTTGTGATTTTTAATATAGAGATTGGGCCTCATAGAGGAATCCTATGTTTCATGGTTATGGCAGGAATCAGAGTCATTTTAGTTCAGTTAATTTCTCTATCCACTAATGGATAAGGTAGAGTGATCATCCCATGGATATTATTAGGTATCTATGGTTGAAATGTAAAATATATAGAGGGGCCCACATTGTTTTGGATGCCTGTTTGATTTTAGGACTAGTCCATAGAAAGGGGTTCTACATATTCTGGTTATGGAAGGAATCACAGTCTTCATTGTTCAATTTTTTGGATATTACATACTGACGTTGCCATGGTCTTTGTAGGGGGTTTATGGTGTAGATGATATGATTATTGAAACTCCCTAATCCCATGTGATCCAAGAACATTGTGAAAAAAGGGATGGAAAATAATAAATTTCCGTTCTCAATGGGTGTAGGACATTTTTACTTGGAAATCCCATCAGAGGATAATGTAGAGCTCAGGCCTGGGAGAGGTGTCCTACATATCCAGGTTATTACAAGAATCAGATTCCTCATAGTTCATTTGATTTGGGATTACACATCGGTGCTATTCTTATGATGGAGGCTTTCACACCTATAGTGGTAAAATTTATCCAATCCTTGGATGCCCTGTTATTTTACCTAATTTCATGTATATAATTCGCTGATTGTTCATTAGACATTCCCTAATTGTATACCTGAAATGTTGGAGAGTGTATCCCTTACTTTTCCAAATAAAACTATGTTTTCCAGTTTAATTTTATGAAGGAATTCACATTATCAAGATGGAATGTTTGAAGGTAGTTGTGTAACACCCCGACCCCATAAGCCCAGATTCAATGCATTATTTTAATACACTGACATGATTACAAGGAATCAAGTCCCGAAAGACTGGTCAGTTTAGTAGTCTTGGAAAATAGATTACATACATGAATGTAACATTACACATTAGAAAATAAGACACCACATAAATTATCCTTTGAGAACACTGTTAATCTCCTAGCTTAACCCTTCTTATCCATCATAATACACTTCTTGAAATCCTGGGAAAATAAAACATAAGAAAGGGGTGATCTCAGATGCTCTTTAAGTTTAACAATATAGCGGAAACATTCATAAATAGGTATAAAAATTTAAGGAAATGTATAAAACTAAAACCCAATCCTTTTAAAAATAAATTTAGCATAATATGGAAAATATAAATCAAAAAATTCCATTTACTTATTCACATGGATATTCTACTAGTCAAATAATCACATAAAATACCCATATCCAATTTCATAATAATGGAATGCATGATGCCAGACTTCGTAACCACAAAGTCAAGGTCTTGTTCCAAGACTAAAAATAAGATTTTGTCAAGTCCTTGTTCCAATACACTAGTTTTTCTTATGAGACCTACCGATGCATCCAGGAGCTATATCAGGCTCCACCTGTCACTTATTAAGTACAATGCATTCCTCATATGAAAAGGTTTAAACATAACATAAACATTCGTATTGAAACTATCATATGAAATTTCAATACTTTATCCATAAACCATGAATGATATAAAAATAAGACATACATATCAAATATATCCCAAAACCTTTCATACAACATGTAAAATTTTTATCATAATAAATAAACCTCGATCTAGAATAATATCCTATAAAGGATGTTGACGTAGTTGAAAATGATCAGTAAAAATCATTGATAAAAATATCCCATTTTCATGAAATCATTTATAAGTCACATAATTTATAAAGGAAATAATTTAAAAGATTTTTTTGAATCAAAGTGTCTCATACAACTTTGAATATTTTTAAATGAATAAACATGTTAATACATTCATGTCCATATAAATAAATCCTTAAAAACATTTTGAACACCTGGATATTAATGAGATAGGTTTAGAAGAATAAATCTTTAAAATATTTAAAATGATATTTTAGTAAAAAATACCCTTAAAAATAATCCCATTGAAAACTTTTTTAAGAAACATGGACATGGATAATAAATATGTGCCATTAGATACATACGTAGAAACAACCTCGAATAATAAAGAGATTGTGAAATTAACCCTTACCTTATTCTTTTCCTGGGTCTAGGGTACGTTAACCTCATATATTATAGTAAAATAATTTTTATTTAAATTATACAAGAATCCTATACATAAATATGATATCATTTATGATCTTCCAGTATTTCTTTGTTAATAATATTTTAGTAGTATCATGGTTTCAGATGTTAACTGATATGTTTTCCTTTATATGCTTGGTTACGTAAGCCATTTTTTTATGGATAGGATGTATATGATTCATATCTAGAATTATATTACTCTATTAAACATTATTTTTAATCATAAAATGAAAATTATTCTTGAATGATTACGATGGGAAATGAATCTCATCACATTCGTGAAGACGGTAATTCGCACGATTGCACAAGCGACAATATCATTATATTAATGGTGAAATAATATGTAATTGGATTGTATATAATATATAAAGAATCATTAACATGTTATATTAATTATTTACATCATTTAATCTCATTATTATACCCATCCAAATAATTATGTGTTTGAATAACAAACTACACCACGACGTGGAGACGGTAAGCCGTACATACGCACGTATGGTGACTTTCTCATTTATAGGATTGATAAGATAACGAATATGGTTGTATAATATTTATAAAAACATCAAATTATATAGGATGTACTGGATTTATTATTTTGGTATGTAAAAAACAAATAAATAAGAAGTGGATGAAGAAAATAACTTGAAAGAGGGTGGAGAAATTATTACCTCTTCTCCAGGTGTTTCCTTTTGAGTTGATCAAAAGGTCTCCATAAGATGACTTTATGTTCAAAGTAAGGCATCCAGGTTGAAGGGAGGACAGTTGAAAGGATATTCAGAAAGGTTTTGTCCTTGGAAAATGGCTTTGGAGGTTTAAAATTAAGAGAAGGAGAATGCGCTTTTATAAGAGGGGTGAGGGTCACTTTAGGAAAAGATTAAAATATTAATTTAGTATACAATCATATTCGGTTAAAAATGGCTCAAAGTGAATTTATTTTGAGGATTATGTGTTTATGGGTCGAAATAATATCAACCAATAGGTTTTAGACCAGTTTGGATTACCATTTTAACCTTATCTTTTAAATTTATCTCTTAGTTAAATAGTTTAACTTTTACCATGTCTTCTTGTATTCTTAAACTATATGATTAAATAACTTACTCTAAACTTCCAAGAGTACCTAAAGTAGTTCATTAATGAAATATATTATATTATTCAAGCTCTTTGTATGAGAATTATATTTTTAGGAATATTTTATCAACCAATAATATAGTATTTGTTTTCAAAATTAATTTATGTCAATTTTGACACCATTTGGTATTTTGTTTTTGTTAAAGTCATAACAACCTTATAACATCAATAAAAATTTATATAATAAACCCTAAGATGTAATATTAACCTATAAAAGTATTTTATGGCCTCAAAACCTTTAAATTCTATTTATTTTAATATTTATAATATAAACTACTTTAATATTTCATTAAGAAGGTAATAACTGCATCGTCATTATGTCATAAATAAATTTAATTATTTAATCTCTAAAAGTTACAAATAAAAAAAATGATGAAGGAAATATCTTTATATTTCTAATTAATATTTATAGTCGAATTTATCTTATGTATAACCCTATATTAAAAATTGTTTAGTTAATAATCGTTGAATTTAACACTTTTAACTCTTCATTAAATAAAATAATAATAAATGTCCTAATATTTTCCAAGTGGACCTAAAGGAACATATTTTATTACTAAAGTTTTTTGGTCTAAATACACTTATCAAATTGAATTAGGACATGTTTTAGGGTAATTATAATATCATTTTAACCTTTAATTACCCTATTTACTTTTAAATGTGGTAAATAAAAGTCAAAAGTTACTATTTACCAATAATTATTTTCATCCTACTAAACCACATTTTACTTTATAATATCAACCATGTGTATTGTATTTTTGAGATTCAACTCATAGATGTAGTAAAATTTAGTTTTATGCAAATTTTTCAATGCTCCTAAGAGATTGGGTAAAAGACGGTAAAAAGTTCAATAATATTTTTATATATATAAAATTATTATAAAATGACTCTAATAAATTAAATTGAAATTATATAGGTATTATTTTTATATTTTTACCTAAAATAACTTTAAATGAAATGAATAATTATTTAAATAAAAAGTCAGTTTTAACAAATAAAGTCGTGTTTTCACTATTCATCAAAAATTGAATGTTTTCAGAAAAATATAAATAATTCACCCTAATATAAATTTGATATTTTGAATTCAAAAATGAAGTCTATTTTACCAAATTAAATAGAATCTTCATTTATTAATTTAATATTAATTCTCGTTGTCAAAACCAAAAAGCGGGTTTTTATAAAGTAAAAACTATCAGAAGATTGACATGTGTTTATGTAAAATTTAAATGTGAAATTACTTATAATGACCTAAGTTGTATTAAAAGATAAAAATTTAATCTAATTATACTTTAAAACCTTTAAAATTAAAAATTTATCACTATAAATTATTTTTATTAAAAAAGTTGTTTTCAATTAAAACCTAGTATTTTTCATTAATCGTCAAAATATGAAAGTTATCATAAAAGTAATAAAAATTTATCATAACTAAATTATTATGCCCCTATTATAAAGAAGAAGTTTAATTATTCAAACTGATTGTATAAAAGTGTAAAATATTGGATTTAAAAAGAGTTCTCCATTAAAAGGAGGTAGAATTACATTTTCTGAAAAAAATACTTCCATTGTCTGAAAATTTGACTTTTTTCATATATTATGTCTAAGAAACACATAATATGGACTCTAAAATTATATGGAGTATATAAAATTCAAATTTCAGTTAATACTATTCATAACCGTTTTTGAACGCCTAGTTTGGTAAGTCGTGGTGCACTCGAACTCGATGTTGTGTGTAGCGCAAGTTATCGAATTAATTTGAAGCGATAATGTACTATGAAATATTAGGGTGTTAAATTCTCCCCTCCTTTAATAAATTTCATCCTTGAAATTTGATGCTGTTCTTCGTAAATAAAATATTAAAAATAGAAAAATACCTTTGTGGAAAACCCACATCAGAAATTGGGTTAACAAAATTAAGTCTTAATAAGAGGGAAAATGAAATGAAAAAGTCACCGGCAAATTATGATCTTAATTAAGATATTATTAGTGGAAATTATATACCCATAATTGGAGGAAAAATGTAAATATTTATAGGGATTTATTGAGGTCATAAATCACAAACAAGTGTAAAATTGAGGGCCTCAAAGCCATCAATCTATGATGATTTAAAATATTATTATTTCAACAAAAAATAAGGTATTAGGATAACACATTTTTGGTTTTAATATCCCTTATCTAATTTTTAAGAATTTATTTATTCATATAATAAAAGGGAAAAAATATACTTGACAATTATATTTTCATCTTTCAACTAATTACTACCACACACTCATCTTTCACCCTAAAAGATAATAGAATTCTATAATATTCTATTTATCCTAATCATATAGGGTTACAAAAATTATGATTTTATAATTCATATTTCAGACTATTAAAAAATTAATTATACAAACCTAGAAATCATGTATGCCAATGGTAGTTGATCCACCCTTGTCACCCTTCAGTTGCGGGTTCATGTCTCACGGCCTTGCTGGATGTGAAAGGTTTTCGCCCAACCTCCGGGTTTTCCTTTTTATGACAATCCAAAAATAATCTCACGAAATGATTTAACCTCAAAAATAGTATCCAAAGTCAAACTTAATCGATTCCAACATTTAGACTTATCCAAAATATTTTTTTCCAAACATACAGTTCAAAATTTATATAGAAGGTAAACAAAATGAATATCCTTTTTCCCATATAATAACTTGTGAATACCTTCATCGTTTATTCTTTTAAAACATTTTAACACCCTGAATTACCATAAAACCTTCTTTATTGCATTCATGCTCTCTTATTCCTTATAGAATACTGGATACGCTCCTTCTATCCAAAAATGTTGTAAACTCCAACAATGATGGAATATACAATTCATTAATCAGTTCCAAGGATGTCAATAATATCCAATATAATTTATCCAAATAAATCATATCTTATTACAAAATCAATACCTCGGTATTAGGACCATATTAATGATTTATCTTTCCTTAAAACATGTATTTTCCAAAAAGTTTCAGATGATATTGTGTCACTTTTCTTGGTACCAAATAATCTCAAATTCTAAATAAAATAGTACTACTGTAAAATTCTTATATAATTTATGATTCTTAAAACATGTACATCATTAATACAATAATCAAATAACACAATACTTTAACAACATAAGAACTCTGATCATTAATCTTCATCATCAGTAGTATCATAACCTGATTATTATCCAATAGAAGCATTTTGGATATACTCTCATGATTTGGACATTAATTCACGTAGTGTCCCAACTCCTTGCATATAAAGCATTGTACATTTGAAACCTTTTTCTTACCCTTTCAATCATGTACTTTGATTACTTTTTCTCTACACTTATAAAAAACTCTCATTGCCTTCAAGAATTTACCAAGGTAATTCCTTCCACAGTTATCACATATGGGAAAATCCTTCTTTCCCCTCTTCCCTTTATCCACCTTTATCTCTTCAATCATTTTCTTCTCTTACTTCCCTTCAATGCCTTAGTACTGAAATAATTCATTACTTATCTTACTAAAACATGATAATATTTCTTTATATGATGAGAATACGTGGGAGACTATTTAGCTTTAAAATGTTGTCTTAATACAATGAAAGTTATAATCTTTCTTAATATTTTGATCATGTGTATTACTGGAATTCTCAATCCTTCTACTAGGCGTCATTTCTAAAAAATGGTATACACTAGGTTAGTTTATGAATCACAATTCATATTTCCAAACTTGTAAAATACCTAACATAAATTGAAAAGATTATGCATATAATCTATAATCATAAAAAAATAGAGGAAGTATTTACTTCTAAATATGTCATAATGGCTTGTAATGAAAATGTGAATTATCCTAAGCATATCCCTCGGGAGTGTCGTAACCAAGAATGTAGCAAGGCCCATTTTCGTGTACCAGGATACCCCAGGTCAAGCCTGAAACTCCTTGGTAGAGTTTTCACTCTTAGGTATATCTGTTTTAGAGCCACCTCTACTTTCTTGTATCCAAAGAGGGATGTATTGCTTGGAAAATACAAAAAATCTATACCCTACCAAAATTCAAGTAAGTTATTCTATACTAATCCTCAAAGTCTATATTAGGTTAATGTTCTCTAATTAGAGTTTATCTAAATCTATTTCCAAGGTTATTGCTAAAATTCCACTGATACCAACTATAACGCCCCAGCCCCAGAATCCCAGAGTATGTGTATTATTTTAATACATTATCATGATTACATGGAATCACATCCTGAAAGCCTGATCAGTTTAGGAGTCTTGGAAAATAGATTACTTACATGAATATTACATTACACCTTAGAAAATAAAACACAATATAAATAATCCATTGAGAACACCATTAATTCCCTAGCCTAACCCAACATACCAATCATAATACACTTCTTGGAATCCTGGGAAAATTAAACATAAGAAAGGGGTGAGCTCAGAGGCTTAGTAAGGATAATAATATAGAGGAAACTTTCATAAATAACCATAAACATTTAGGGAAATGTATAAAACTAAAAAAAGTCTTTTAAAATTAAAATTCTGTATAATATAGAAAATATAAATCAAATAATTCCATTTACTTATTCACATGGATATTCTACTAGTCGAATAATCACATGCAATATCCATAGCCAATTTCATAATGATGGAAGGCATAATACCATACTTCATAACCACATAGTCTAGGCCTTGTGTCAGGACTACAAATAATATTTTTTAAAGTCCTTATGCCAAGACAGTATTTTGTCTCATGAGACCTACCGATGCATCGAGGAGCTATAGCAGGCTCCACCCGTCACTTACTAAGTCCAATGCATTCCTCATATGAAAAAGTTTAAACATAACATAAACATTCGTATTAAAAATAGCATAAAAAATTTCAATAATTTATCTATAAAATATGAATTATATACAAATAACACATACATAGTCAAACATATAACAAAACCTTCAATATAATATGGAAGATTTGTATCATAATAAACAAACCTCGATCAGGAATAATATCTCGTAAAGGATGTTTACATAGTTGAAAATGATCAATAAATATCTTTGAGAGAAATATCCCATTTTCATGAAATCATTTCAAAGACACCTAATTTATAAAAGAAGTTGTCTAAAAGATAGTTTTGAATCAAAGTGCCATATCCCACTTTGAAACTTTTGAAAGGAATTATCATTTTAAAACATTCATGTCTATATAAATAAATCCTTGAAATCATTTTGAACACATGGACATTAATGAGAAAGGTTTAGAAGAATAAATATTTAAAACATTTAAAATGATGTTTTAGTAAAAAATTAACTTAAAAATAATCCCATTTTAACCTCTTTTATGAAACCTAGACATGGATAATAAATAAGTCCCATTAGATACTTACGTAAAAACAACCTCGGATAATAAAGAGATTGTGAAATTTACCATTACCATATAATTTTACTTGGTTGAGGGTACTTTAACCTCTTGTATAATAGTTATATCATTGTTATTAAATTATTCAAGGATCATATACATAAATATGATATCATATATGATCTTCTAATATTTCTTTGTTAATAATATTTTAGTAGTATCATCATTTTGGGTGTTAACTGATCTGTTCTCCTCTATATGCTTGGTTACGTAAGCCATGTTTGTTATAGATAAGATGTGTAAGATTCATATCCAGAATTATATTAAGTTCTTAAAAATTATTTTTAATCTTAAAATGAATGTTATTCATGAATTATTACGATGGGAAATGTATCTAATCACATTCGCGGAGATGGTAATCCGTACATACGCACGAGTGACACTATCATTATATTGATGGGGAAATCATATGTAATTGGATGTCATATCATATATTAAGAATCATTAACATGTTTTATTTGTTATTTAAATCAGTTACACTCATTATTATACCCATCTAAATAATGAATTGTTTGACTAACAAACTACACCACGACGTGGATACAGTAAGCCGTATGTACGCATGTATGGCGACTTTGTCATTTGTATGATGGATAAGTTAACGAATATGGTTGTACCATATTTATAATTACATCATAGTATTTAGGATGTACTTGAGTTATTATTTTGGTATGGAAACAATAAAGAAATAGGTAGTGTAAGAAGAAAAGAATATGAAATAGAGTGGTGAAATTATTACCACTTCTTTGGGTGTATCCTTTTGAGTTGATCAAAATGGACCCTTAGGTTGGCTTTCTATTCAATGTAAGGCCTCTAGGATTAAGGGAGGATATTTGAGAGGATATTTGGGAAGGTTTTGGCCGATCCAAATGGCTTTGGAGGTTTGAAATTAAGATAATGGGAAGTGCCCTTTTATAAGAGTGGTGAGGGTCCATTTAGGAAAAGATTAAAATATTAATTTATTATAGAATCATATTAGGTTAATAATGGAACAAACTGAATTTATTTTGGTCCTTAAGTGGTTATAGGTCCAAAAACTCTCAATCAATAGGTTTTAAAAATGTTTAGGTTACCATTTTAACCTTATTTTTTATATTTAACTCTGAGTAAAATAGTTTAACTTTTACAGTGTCTTCTGGTATTCTTACACTATATGGTTAATAAAAAAACTCTAAACATCCAAGATATCCCCAAGTGGTTCAATAATTACATATATAATATTATTTATGTTCTTTTTCTGAACCATTTATTTTTAAGAATATTTTATCAACCAATAAAATAGTATTAGTTTCAAAAATTATTTTATGCCAATTTTGACACTATTTGGTATTTTGTTTTTGTGAATGTCATAACAACATTATCAATACAAATAAAATTATCTAATGAACCATAAAATTTAATATTAACCTAGAATATTCTTGTATGTAATCAAAAATTTTAAATTATATTTATTTTAATATTTATAATATAAACTATTCCAATATTTCAGTAAGAAGGTAATTAGTGCATCATCATTGTGCCATAAATAAATTTAATTATTTAATATCTATAAATTATAAATAAAATACCATGAGGTAGGAACCATTTTTATATTTCTAAATAATATTTTTAGTCTTGTTTATCTTAGTTTTAACCCTATATTAAAAATGGTTTAGTTGATAAACATTGAATTTAACACTTTTAACTCTTCATTAAATAAAATAATAATATTTGTCCTAATCTAAACCAATTGGACCTAAAAGAACATATTTTATTCCTAAGGATGTTTTTGTCTAAATACACTTATGTAATTGAATTTTTACATGTGTTAGAATAATTATAATATCATTTTTACAATTAATTACCCTATTTACTTTTAACCGTGGAAAATAAAAGTCAAAAGTTACTACTCAAAAAAATTATTTTCTTCTTATTGAAACAAATTTCTCTTACTTATATTAACCGTTTCTATTGGATTTTTAAAATTCAACTCACAGAAGTGGTAAAATTATGTTTTATGAAAATTTTCAAATACTACTAAGTGGTGGGTAAAAGACGGTAAAAAGTTCAATAAATTTTTTATATATCTAAACATATTATGCAATGACTCCAATGAGTTACATTGAAATTATATTGGTATTATATATATATATATTTATCTAAAATAAATTTAAATAAAAAAAATAATTATTTAAATAAAAAGACATTTTTTACTAATAACGCAAGGTTTTTCACTATTCATTAAAAATTGAAAGTTTTTAGAAAAATACCAATAATTCACCTTAATATAATTTTGATATTATAAATTCAAAAATGAATCCTATTTTACCAAATTTAAAACATATAAGTTTCATTTAATAATTTAAAATTAATTCTTGTTGTCAAAACCAAAAAGAAGGGTTTTAAAAAGTAAAAACTATCAAAAGGTTGACATGTGTTTATGTCAAATTTAAATGTTAAATTACTTATAATGACATACATTGTTTTAAATAATAAAAATCTAATTTAATTATACTTCAAAACCTTTAAAATTAATAATGTAACACTATAAAATATTTTTATTAAAAAACTTATTTTCGATTAAAACGTAGTATTTTTCCTTATTCGTCAAAATCCGAAAGTTATCAGAAAAGTACAGAAAAATTATCCAAACTAAATTTTTATATCCTGATTCTAAATAATAAGTTTATTTTTTCAAATTGAATATATTTAAATGTCAAATATTGTATTTAAAAAGGGTTCTCCATTAAAAGGCGGTAAAATTGCATTTTATGAAAAAAATACTTCCTTTATCTAAAAAATTGAATTTGTTATTATATTATATCTATAAAACACATAATATGGATGTTAAAATTATATGGAGTATATAAAATTCAAAATGTAGTCAATACTATTCATAACCATTTTTGAACGACTAGTTTGGTAAGTTGTGGTGCCCTTGAACTCGGTGTTGTGTGTAGCGCAAGTTATCGAATTACTTTGGAGCGATAACGTACTATAAAATCTTGGGGTGTTACATGTTTCAGTCTCAAGGATGGATTGTCTATATTTAATTTCAAGACCTATATGGTTGGTCCTTGAGCCCATCACATGATCCTTATAGGATTTTATAGTGGGTGACACATGATATAGTCAACACACCCTAGTGTCATAGCGAGAGATGAATGAAACACTTAGAGGGCACTGTGAGAGTCAGTGATACATATATAATAGGTTTATTTGTTTCCTAGATGAAATTTTAGTGGACACTTTGAGGTATATTTGGTTTTCCTGGATGGTTTCATGAGAGCCACTTGACATGCTCGGGTGTTATCCTGAGAATTGGATAACATATCTCGGTGCCGCCATATGTGTTGGGTGAAGTGTTTTATGTACATCATGAGGATTGAAAAGTGATCCAAGAGGGATTCATGAGACTCAAGTGGAATGCCCATGGGGTCCCATGTTAATTTATTTGACACATCATGTGGAACAGACCTGACCCAAATAGCATACTAAAGTAATGTTGTAAGATCTGGGTGACATGTTTTGGTGTTGTATCATTTCCTGGGTGGTTCATGCAAAGCATATGAGGTTCATCCTATATGTTAATTAAATAAATATCCCATATTTAGTCTTTTTTATATCATGTATATTGATCATTACTTATATTTTTTCAATGTTATCTTATATTAAGTCTTGCGTGATCTTGTAGGTGTGTGGGGTGTTCTTTGTGTGTCCTAAAAAAGTCATTTCTGTTATTTAGGAGTCATCACATAAAGAACATATGAATGTTTCATTATTTATCTGGATATTATATGATATCTTAACTAATGAAAAACTTACTAGTTGTAAGATCCACTACTCTAATAAATCCTCTTAAGTGCTTGGATGTAAAAAAAGGCAAAATTCTCATTCGGAGGGTCGTTGTCGTGATCAGGGTTATTGTGGTAGCTATGAATTTTTCATGATGGGGTGGGGGGATTTTAGGTATTTACACCCATTTTGTTCACTGATTTTTGTATATAATATCACAGAATTAGAATATGGGGTCTAAGAAGGTCTTCAACATCATGTTTATTCACATGTTTATGTCATGGATTACACCGGGGTCGTCGATTGATTTTCAGCGACTATTACTCCATTCTGTCAATTACCCCTTTATTGGATGATTTATGTTTAATTTAAACATTTTAAGTAATGAGTGAATTATGGAGGACCTCTATACTATCATATTTTACATTTTCATGTGCCTTACGAGATCAGATCCCTAGTCGAAAGGTTTTCGTGTAACCTTCTGTGACTTGTTTGGGAATTTCTGCAAGACAAGGATGGCTTTTCTGAGGGCCTTCATAGGATCAGACTGACTTATCCAGCAATATTTCAAGATCATTTCATGGAAATAATTATAGAATCAGAAGATTTTTTCAATTGTAAGAAGTTTCTTTCACCTCTTCTTTTTTATTTCCTTTGTATACTTTACAAAGGTCGGGAGTCAAGTGAGATTTTCTGAGTAATGTAAAAGACAAATACTCCACCTCTTGGGGATGCATAACATGACCAATAAAGGCCATATGGATATGTGAGAGAATTTTATGGACAATTTCATCCATTTTTTCTTATGTATCCAAAGGGTATTTGCGAGGTTATAATGACTGTATCCTTCTACACATATTAATACATAATTAATCATCAATTACAAGCCAAGGATCATAAATTCCATTTTCTTTGGAAGATTAGGTACATAATTAAGTATAATGAAACTCAAAAAATATATAATTTATTTAATCTCCAAAATTATCTCCTAAAATTCATTGAGCTCCTAAATCTACATAAGAAATAATGGGTAATACATGAACGAAAGGGATGAGCTAAAAAAGCCCAGTGAGGAAATAAACATATGAATAAAACATAGCACATTGATTTAAAGGCATAAAATGATAACTTAAAGGCATGGAACATGAATAAAAGTAGAAAATTATTAAATTTATCACATGGGGACATATAATCATGGATTCTAAGGAATGTGGAAACAACATATAACATTAGATAAACATGATTGAAGGATAACTGTCAAGACTATATAACATGGTGGATAATGTCTCGTAAAGGAATTAGGTTCACTCCTTTTACCAACATGACATCACATGAGACTAAACATTAAAAATTTAATTATAGTTTTATTGGGGTTCACCCATCATAACATTTTCTTTAATACGTTTCGACATGAATAATTAATATAATAGTTACTGATGGAACGAAATGGGTATCAAAATCATATCGTAAGGTATAGAAAATGAGCATATCATAAGGGTTTCCATAAAAGAATGGATTTAAACCGTACATGAACATAAAAAAGGGAAAATATACATATAACAAAATAATTCATGTCAGAATGAAGTGTAAACATGTTAAAAGGGTGTTTCAGAAACTTTAGAAATGAGCCACCTAAGTGCGGTTTAAAGGGAAATATTAATGATTATTTAAAATGGAAAAGGCCTAGTTGGTTGTATATAAATAGAAATGAACCAATATTATTTTTATGATTAAAATACATAATTTAAATAATATTCATAGATTAATAAATACTATGGAGTTTACTTTAATATGGGTGCAAAATCAAGAAGTTCCCTTTAATTGGGATTGCTTAACAGGATAAATTGAAAAGGGTCCTTTCTAAAACACATATTACCCCATAAAAGAGGGTTTCTCTGATCTGGATAAATTATTTTCAAACATATAAATAAAATTTATAATAATTATATAAAAATAAAGAAGCATTAAATAGGGATAAATATAGAGAAAGAGTAACCTGGAGGGAAAATGGAGGTTCAGGTACAATCAATTACCTTTTGTATGAAATGATTATACACTTGATCTTAATGTCCTGAATAATAAAATAAAATAAATAAATTAATTAATTAATTAATTAAAAACCTTTTATTCATGTTTTTTATTTATTATAATCTTATTATGTTCGATTATGTCCCTTTCGATGGGTTATGAGAATCAATTTCATCATTCAAGAGTGTTTGTTTCCTTAGTTTTCATGATCTGTTTACTTGTATATGTGTATATAAAATTAGGTAGAATGAGGATATTTGTCCAGAAATGAACATTTATGTCATTAATGAAACTATAGAATATTAAAATACCATTTTTCTTTAGTTATAAAGATTCATTAGATAAACCATTAATGATGATTGTTTAGATTAATTTAGCATTTTTTGATCATCACAAATTAGTTTTGATATATTATTAATTATCTTGTATATATAATAGTTTTAGAACATAAAATAGGTTTAAATACATATCATATAATATGTTTCAAACATATAAAGAGTTTCATGATGATCCATTAATGTAGAGGTTAAATATGAAAGCAAACCGTACATGAAGGTGGTAAATCCGCACATCAAGGACATTGTTTTCATTATTTAAATGAAAGAGAGAGGATAAGATATTTTAGGAATAATTATTCCATAAACAAGATTAAATTATAGTATATGTCATATAATATAGTTTTCATTTCACATAATCAAGGGTATGTTAGGATAAGATAATAAAATAAAAGATATTTAAAATAAATTGAAAGAAATAGATGAGGGTTTCACCTCTTGATTTATTCTTCTTGAGAACCTACTTAGGGGGATTGGTTTTGGGATTTGGTTAAGAAAAAAAATCATGTATGTGGGTTAGGGGATTGGTAAGTTATTTTATCATAATTGGGATAAGTCTCAAGTCTTGATAGGTGTGACTAGAAGTGGTGGTAGGGGGTGGAATTTATAGTGGAGGAGAGGGGTGTTTTCTCATCATTTAATTCATTAGTTTATTATTTTTTTCAAGAAAAGTAATATTTTTGATTCATGAGACTAAATACATTAATTATATCATGTTTGTGAGAAAAATTGGGTCTTACCTCAACCATGGGTCAAGTAATAGTCTATTTAACGTATAATGTATACATATTGTTAATTACTGTATTTCACTATTCACCAAAAAATCAAGTGTATCAGAAAAATCCTCAAAATTCACCCATAACATTTTTTGACTTGTATAATTATAAAATAAACTCCATTTTATTAAAATAGTTTTCTAAATATGAGGAATTTTAGTTTTAATTAAAATTATAATTTAATTGGAAAATAAAATTTTTAAAATTAAAACGACTTTTCTAACACTTTGAAAATTAATTAAGGTCTCATAAAATAATATTATAATCAAAATAAAACAAAATATTTATTTATGAATAAATTTATTGAAGATAAATTTTCTTTTAATTTATTTAATTAATAGTAAAATTATAATTAAATATTTATAACTTAAGAAAATACTAACAATTAATAATTTTTTATATATATATTTAGATATACTATGATATAATTATATCATATTTTCACTTAAAAGATGGGTAAATTTTATTTATACTTTCATGGGTGATGTTACGATTCTAATTTTTGGTTTACTATTCATAAGGGTCATAATAATTTTACAAATTTCAAGTTACTATTTAATTAGTATAGGTTCCATAACTTCTTATTTCATTCATTATTTATTTATAAAATTTTTATTGTGTTCTCAATTTGAATGGAATTCTGTATTGTGTTCTCAGTTATGTGTTTTATAGTACGTGAAAAATATATAGGAATGGAATTTTTAGTTGATAAAATTTTCAGTCATTACATTCTTCCCCCTTATAAAATTTCTCCCTCAAAATATTGTTTTATATTCTAGGTTGAAAATAGATGTGGTTACATCTACTTCATTGCTTCCTTTGGTTCCCAAGTTTTCTCTTTATACTTATGGATCTTCTATAGTACTTTGATCAGGTGAGTAGTCTTGTTGTGTAGAACATTATCTCTATAATCCAAGATCATTACTGGACTCACCTCTTTGAAGAAATCATTCTCCAACTATACCACCTCAGAATTTAGTGCATGTGAAGGATCTTGTATGTACTTTCCTAAGAGGGATCCATGGAATACATAGTGTACTTGGGAAATTGTTGGTGAATTTTCTAGTCAATAAACCACAACTCTAACAAAATCATGGATCACAAAGGGGCCAATGTATGTGGGACATAGCTTTCATTTCTTACCAAATTTCATGATCCTCATCCATAGAGATATACGGAGGAATACCATGTCTACATCTTTAAACTCAAGGTCTCATAAGTGATTGTTTGCATTGCTATTGTGTTGAATTTGGGCAGCCTTGATGTGGTGATGAATGGTTTTCACCTTCGCCACCATTTCTTTAACCATTTCAATTCCTATCCGCTTACGTTCATCAACTTCTTCCCATTATGTTAGTGTTTTATATATTTTCCCCTAAAGGGATTCATATGGATCCATTTGAATGATCTAGTGGAAACTATTTTTGTAAGAGAATTATGATAGCAATAGATTTTGATCTCGTCCTCCTTTGAATTCCATAAAACATTCTCTCAACATGTATTCAAGTGTCAAAATAGTTCTCTCATATTGGCCATCAATTTGAGGACTATAGGTCATGATGAAATCCAAATCAGTGTTCATATCATGTTAGAAAATTTTCCAAAACTTTTATTTTAATCATGGATATGAATCAAATATAATTGATAGTGTTAAAACAATATACCTGACTACTTATCTTATATATATCTCTTCTTGTTGATCTAGTGATAATTCCTCTCGAATTGTGATAAAATGAGTTGTCTTTGTAAAACAATCTACAATGACCCAAAGAGAATTGTTTTTTCTTCATGTCCTTGGATGTCAAGTGAAAAAGTACATGGTAATGTTCCCCCACTACCATGTTGGAATGGGTAGATTTTTCATCATCTCTTTATACTTTTGTCTTTTAGACTTCACTTATTGAAATGCGAGGCAATTTTATGTATATTTAGAAATCTTCTTTTTCATATTGTCCCACCAATTATTCTCTCAGAAATCTCGATATATCTTTGTTCTCCCTTGGTGAATATAGAAGGTTGAGATATGTGATTTGTTTAGAAGCTCCTTACTTATCTCTTGATTGGAAGGTACCAATATTCATGACCCAAATCTCAAAAATCCATCCACTTCCATATTAAAATCTAAGGATTTACCTTTTCTCATTGATTCCATGTTCTTCTGAATTTTTACATCCTTTCTTTGACCATCTTTTATTTTCTCTAGGATATATGGTTGATAAACCATTTGAGAATGATTTTTTTATGTTCTTACTGGAATTATTATCATTTACATTATTTTTATGTCTATGAATATTGGATCCTTCTCAATTATCATCATTGATAAAGATGGAGGATCCTTTCTACTTAGATAATCTTCTACCTTGTTTACTTTACCAAGATGGAATTAGATTGAGAAGTCATAATCATTAATGATCTCTAACAATATTTATTGGAATATCTTAATCTCCTTCAATTTAAATATATATTTTATAATCTTGTGATCAGTATATATCTCACACTTTTCCCCATAGATATAATGCTGGTAGATTTTCAATTCAAATATCACAAATTAAAATTTCAGATCAAGCATGGGATAGTTTTCTTCATGTATTATCAACTACCATGAGGCATAGGCTATCAATTTTTCTTTTCTATTAGTACATAGCCTAATCCCTTCTTTGAATCATTTATTTACACCACAAAGAGTTCCCCACTTAATGGTAGTGTGAGAACTGCTACATTGACAATCCTCTTTTTTGGGTACTTGAAGTAGTCTTCATATTCATTGGTCTAGACAATCATTTCTCCCTTTAGAGTCATATTGGTCAGTAGGTTTCAAATTCAGGATAATTAATTCACAAATCACTGGTAATACCCATCTAGAACAAGTAAACTATGGATCTCTATTATTTTTGTTTTCCTCAACCACTCTTCAATTTCACTTGTCTTAGAAGGGTCCCCATATATCCCTTTATCGGTGATAACATTCCCCAAGAACAATACATACCTCATTCAGAACTCACATTTATTGTATTTTTCATATAGTTTCTACCTTTACAAGGTCTTCAAAATAGTATTCCAATTCTTTTTGGGTTCCTCCATGCTCTTGGATTATATCAGAATATCATTAATAAAGACTACCTCAAATTAGTTATGGTAATCTATGAAAAATCTATCCATTAATTCCATGAAAATTTCTAGAGAATTAGTGAGTATGAAAGGTATCACTATGAACACATAGTGTCCATACATCGTTCAAAAAAATTCATGGGAATATCATTCTTACACACATTTAATTAGTGATATCCTAACCAAAGGTCCACCTTATAGAAATAACTGGCTCCACATAGCTGATCGAATATGTCATATATCTATGTAAGGGGGTACTTGTTCTTTTTCTCAATTTTATTGTGATCATGATAATAAATAAAGAGGCTCATTGATACTTCCTTATTCATGACTAAGAGTACTAGAACACCCTATAGTGAAGTACTCATGCATATAAAACTCTTTTCTAGATTCTCTTGTAACTGATTCTTTAGTTTTTTTAGATCAATTGTGGCCATTATATAAGGTTTATTTGGTATAGTAAGAGATCTAGGAATAATATCAATTGAGAACTCAGCTTCTTGATCATGAGGAAGACTGGGAAACTCTTCAAGGAATACATTCGTGTAATCCCTCACGATGGGCATGTTGTCAACCATGATTTTCTCATTTGTCTTAATAATTTGATCTAGATATTTTTTCTCATAAGGCAAAAATATCTATACTTGAGATGATTATTCTAAAGGAGATTCATCCTCCTCCATGAATTTTACAAAATTGGATGATGCTTCGGAATGTGAACTGTGATCTCCCTTTCCAAAAAGTTGATGTTGGATTTGTAAAATGATATCCAATCCATTCCTAATACAGCATACAACTCTACCAAATGTAATATGACAAGATTTTATAGGAGTTTCAGTACAAAAACATTTATTGATGAGAATTTATAATCTTTTGATGCAGTAATTTCACATTTTTTGTTCTCTTAGATAAATCTACCTCTATATTTTGAGGTGGTGTTTGAATAGTTCTACTAAACTCGCAAGATATGAATGAATATGTAAAACCAGAATAAAATAGTCTGTTCACTATTCTTGAATGAATAATTAATGTACCCATCACCATGTCATTTTTAGGATCCACCTCAGAAGTCGTGATAGAATATTCCCTTCTTTTCTTCCTTGGTGGTTGTTGTTTATTTCCTCTAAAAACCATGGGCATAGGGCATTCGATTGCAAAATTCTCATGTTCCTTCATCCAAATTTACTTTTTTTTATTTTCCAACACCTTGAAAGGGAAAGTGAGAACCCTCATAGTGCTATAGATCGAACATCAAAAGAGACAAATGGCTTGTTACATACTAAATTGAGACAATTGGACTCAACTTCTCTAGCCAGTTTCCAGGGGAATACCTGGCTGCCGGGATCATCTTCTAGGAATTCTTCATAATAAGTTGCCAAGTACTCCCAAGATTGCATATACTCTTCTTTTCTAATTTTCCCCATGTTAAATCCTATAACCAAAATACGGTCTTACCTGTGAATCCACTTCTCCTACTCCTTTGTACCTTCCGCTCGAAGATATCTACTCCATTTTCTAGTTTTTTTCACCGGGACCACAACACCACTAAGAGTATTAGGTCTCTATTTAAACCTTAAGCACAAAATGGAAAATCTCCTCAATGATTTCAAAGTCTAGAATCACCAATTATTTTTGTAGACTCATTTTTAGTCCCCTAAAGAAGTGATTCACCTTGATTTTGATGTTCATGACAATGATAATGGTGTATCTTGCAAGCCTTGGAAAGTTTGATTCATCTTACCTAATAGACCGATATTCCTTTTTCCTTATTCTTAGGAATTTCCATTCCATATTTATGTTTAGGGTTTAAGGAAAATATTTTCTGAAAAATATTTTCTTGTAATATTCCCATTCCATTTAATCATTTTACACATTAGATTAGGTGTTCCTGATCAGTGTCTAACACTGATCAACTTCCCCATAAAAATGATGAAATTCCCACACAATTTTCTCTTCTTCTAAGAACAAGAGGACATAGAATATCTTTTCAGTGGAGTTAAGAAATTTTTCTGTGAGGATGGAATCATAAGATCTATTAAACAAGGGATGCATTTTCCACATTACGTATTTGAATAAAACATGATCTTTTATAGTATAAGGAGGGTGTTCCACAAGATTTAAGTTATTATTCATAACATTATTTAGTTTATAAAGTACTTCCATGAATCTTTGATCTCCTGTTCCAATTATATTTGGAATTTCATTAGGTAACTCATCATCTTTCCTATGACATTGATTTTTGTCACACGTTCTTCTATTTACCTCTATTCACTAAGAAAAATAAATAATAGTTGTGGGTCTTGAATACATAGATAATAAGAATAAATAGGAAAAACTAAACATATAATTATTAACTCTTAAAGGAAAAGTATATCCTAACTTGTGATTCCCAAGGTTTCAATCAGGGTTATCCATGATCTATTTCATAACATTTATTCTTATGGGATTTTTCTTTATTCCCTTAATTATGGTGCATAATGAGCTTAAAAAATTTAACCAAGAATATCCCATGGGAGTGTCAACCCATGTGTATAAAAAGGCATGTTTTCGTGTACAGGGTTACCCTGAGTTAGGTAAGGAACACATTTTTAGAGTTTTTACTCCTAGGTACATCCATTTGAGAACTACATCAGCTTATAGTATCCAGATAGGGGTTTATTTTCTTGGTAAACCAATTGCTCTATACTAACCAAAATTTACGGATGTTTTGTTAAACATTGTCTTATTACTAGGGTTATTACTAAATTTATCTATTAATAATCTCAAAAAATAACAAGACCTTGCCTCTGATACAAATTATAATGACCCTATCCTTTTACATATATTAATGCATAATTAACCAAAAATTAAAATCCAGCTATAATAAATTATAGATCATTTGGAAGAATAGAAACATAATTAAACATCATGAAACCCAAAAATACCTTTTACATATTCTCCATAATGATATAATAACTTCCATTTACCACATATATCTGCATAGGATAACCTGGGGAATACATGAACCAAAGGGATGGTCTAAAAAATCCATGTAATGAAATAATCATAGGACTAAAACACAACACATGGGTTAAAAGCAATAAAATGATGACATAAAGGACTTGGACATGAAAAAACCTATGTTTTTATAACATATATAACATGGTAACCTATAATCACAGACTCGTAAGAATGTGACAAAAACGTATAACATGATACAAACATGAGTCAAGGCTAACTGTAAATAATATATAACATGGTGGACAGTGTCCCATAATGTAATGAAGTTTACTGACTATCCCAACATGACATCTCATGAGAATAAACATTAACCAATGAATTTTATCACTATCTTGGTGCACCCATCATAACAAGTTCTTGAATATATGTTCTACATGAAGAATAAACGTACGGGTAACCCTTGGAAAGAAATTCGTATCATAATTATATCATAAGGCATAACAGATGAGAATATCATAAGGATGTCTATGAAATAATGAATTTGACACATACATGGTCATTCATAAGGTAAAATTTAAATATAACATGATAATTCATGTCAAAATAAAGTGTAAATATGAGAAAATGGTGTTTAAGAAACATTAGAAATGATCCACCTAATTGCGGTTTAATGGAAAATATTAATGATTATTTAAAATGAAAAAGGAATAGTTATTTGTATAAACAAATTAACCAAGATTATTTTAATATAAAAATTAGTTATTTTATAAAAATATTTATGTCTTAAAACATATTATAGAGTGAACTTGAAAATGGGAAATAATCGGGATGTTCCCTTGAATCGGGCATTCTTAATGGTAAGAATTAAAAAGTGAACCTTTCTAAAACATGTGTTACCCCATAAAATATGGGTGATCCAATCTAGATAAATAATTTTGGAACAAATAAATAGAATTTATAAGAATTATATAAAATTAAAGAAGCACTACATTGGGCTAAATAGAGAGAAATAGTAACTTGAAGGAAAAAAGGAGGTTCGGGTAGAATCCCTTACCGTATATCCAAAATGATACTTAGCAAGACCTTAGTGTCCTGAATAATAAAATTAAACACATTAATTAATTAATTAATAACATTTTAAACATTTATTTTATTTATTATAATTTTATTATGTTCATTTATGTCTTTTTTGATGGGTTATGACATTCAATTTTATTGTTCGTGGCTGTTCGTTTCCTTGGTTTTTATGATTGGTTTCCTAGTATATATGTGTAGAAGATAATGTATAATGAGGATAGTTGTTGTGAACTGAACTTCTATTTTATTAATGAACATATATAATATTAAATTACCATTTTTTCATAAGTGATGATGATTCATTATATAAATCATTAATGGTGATATTTTAAATTAATTTCGCATTTTATGATCATCAAAAACTAGTTTTGTTATATTATTAAATTACATGTATATATACTTGTTAAAAAAAATTTAATAGACTATATTACACATAATATAATATGATTCAACCATAAAAAGGGTTCCATGACCATCTTTGATGGTGGAATTGAAATATGAAATCTCATCGTCCACAAAGGTGGTAAATCAAAACCTCACGTACAATGTAATAATTATATATAATAAAAGAGAGAGGATTATATATTTGATGAAGAATTATTACATGAAATAGATAAAATTATATAATATTTAAGACACTATAGTTGTAGTTCCACTTGGACTAGGGTAATAGAGGATAAGATAAAAAAAGAACTTGAAATGAAATTGAAGAAAAACGGAAGAGGGTTTTACCTCTTGATTCGTTCTCCTTGAGAACCTCCATAGAGGGATTTGTTTTGGTATTTTATTAAGTAAAAAACTCTTAGACATGGGTTAGGGTAATGGTAATATATTTTAGAAGAATTTTTACAAGTCTCAAAGCTTGAGAGGTTCGAGGAGAAGAGGTGGTGAGGGTGGTATTTACAGTGGAGGTGAGGGGTGTTTTCTCATTATTTAATTCATTAGTTTATTATTTTACCTAAAGACAAGAAATCATGTTTATTATTGAGACTAAATATAGTAATTATATCATTTTATTTCAAACCAATTGTGATTAAATCATCCATTACATAAGGAATAGTTTATTTAACTTATAATGTGTATATACCGTAAATTATCGTATTTTACTACTCACCAAAAATTCATGTATTTTATAAAAATAAAAAAAATTATAACTAAATGTTTTTCAATATGTATAATTAAAAAATTAACTCCATTTTAGGAAAATAATTTTATAAATTTTAGAAATTTAATTTTTTATTAAAATCGTCATTTACTTAGAAAATAGAAATTTTAAAATTAAAACTACTTTTCCAACACGTTGAAAAAATGATTAAGGTCTCATAAAATTATCTCATAACCATAAGACAACAAAATATTAATTTATGAATACATTTTAGGAAAATAAGTTTTCTTTTAATTTAGTAAACTATTCATAAAATTTTATTTAAATATTTATGACTTAGAAAAATTCCAACAATTAAATAATAATTTTTAGAATATTTATTTACTTAAACATTGATATAATTATATAATATTGTGACTTATAATGTAGATAAATTTTATTTTTAATTTCATGGGTGATGTTATTATTCAATTGGTTGGTTTACTATTCATAGGGGTCATAATATTATTCCAAATGTTAAGTTACCAATTCATCAGTATAGGTTCTTTAACATCTAGGAATAATTATTATTTAATTAATTCTTTATTTATAATGTTTTTATTGTGTTATCAAAGAGATTTTATGTGGTTTGATGTATGTTACATACATATAACAATGGAATTTTCAATTGATAAATTTTTTGGTTGTTACAAAGGTCTCCTAAACATACCTAATTCTCTTCGCATGATGAGGATGACAAGCTGGCGGGCTTTCACGAGATCAGGAATACATGATTCCATGGTATTGCAGTGTCTTTAAAGTTTCTAGGGGTGATCATGTGAAATTTATGACCGTGAGTGGCGCTTTCCTCGTCCCCTTTTATTTCATTTTTTATTTTACAAAGGTTCATGTGTCTCAAAATTTTTCTTGAATGTTTTAAAGGACAACCATTCTACCTATCAGTGATCCATCATGTGAGTTTTATGACTACAAGAGGCCTCTGACTTTTTTACATTTTCCTCCTATTTTTGAAGGGTTTTTAGGTGGTTTGTTAGGCCCTCCCTGATTAAAAAAACATGTGACTTGGGTGTGATCATCTGGCTTTCATCGTGTGACCACTACTTTGTTAGAGGCACCTTCACGAGAGATGAAGTTCTTATTGAGGGGAATTCATTGGGTATTTCATGGGCTATGTGATGAATATGGTTCCTTTATGTGACCTTATGATGGTCAAAAAATCATGTGTATCATATAGTGTTATGAGATCCATGAGATTCAAACACATTCGCTTTGTTTTCTTTTACGGGGAAAACAATACCCTTAACCAGGTATTTCATAAATTTTAAATATTCTGATGCTCATTTGGAGAGCATCAACACTCATGAACTGGTCTATATCATTTTATGTGATAGGTTCATGTTATATTCTATGACTTGTTTTTAATCTAATGCATGTTTTATAAAATAGTTTTGAGATTATTGAAATAGTATGATATATGATATCATTCTATTTTTAATTAAATATAGTGAGTTAACAATAAAATGTCACCCACATAATCTATCGTTAATATGAGTATTTTTTAAATTAAAAACATGGGAGAATTAGAAGGATAAGAGTTTTTTTGGTCTATAACAGTAAAAATAACTCATAAATCAGGAGTTATTACATGAATAATAAAGTGATGTATTATATAAGGAAATTATCACCATGATACTGTGATTTCATGAGTGCCTACCTATTCAACCAATGAATCTATCTTCAATCATCATCTTTTTCTTATGTGACATACTAGCATATTCTAGATGAGATAATGATCCCACTTGACTGTTGGGTGATTCTTTCAACCTATTGATACACCATAGAGAAGGGATCACATCAACTAAAATGTTTGTGATATTTTTTAACCATTGATTATGAAGATAGATTTTCAACATTTTGTTTTAAGATAAAATCAATTTTTAATCATTTTTATAGTAGTTTGTTTTCAGATTTCTTGCATGTAAATCCTGGTTTCTGGTTTCTAAATAATTTACACTATATTGTATCAATGTTATAAGATCTAAATATACCTAAATTTTTTTTCACTGGTTTCATATATAGTATCCCTATGGATTTAGATGGTATCAACAATAATAGTGTAGTTCTAATTAATTAAATACACATTAGGGGCTTGAGAATAATTTCGTGGGGATTGTATCATGTATTGAGGTTAAGGAGTATGTTATAGGTAATATGGACACCATAATTTCACTATAGAGTTATATTATCCTACCATCATATGTTGTAATTTATAGATGAAGTGTAGTTGTGTGTTATTCACAATTCATCATTGTAGTGGAATACATTTTCTATAAATAAATAATTCCAACACTGATTACATTGTGTTGTAAAAGTGTTATGCATATTGTATCTTGAGGTGTAATTGGATTTTGATGTACTTTCGGGGTGGAACATGAGATTATGTTAATTAATTGATGGTATATAAGGGTTAATCCTTGAATAACATTGTAAATATATCATAGCTTTTGGGACCATTTTGATGTTGGGTTGGTGAGATGACTCCTCTTTGAGAATCTCTATGAGATGGTATTTGGGACCAGAATAGAATGTGATGGTGCATTCATAGAGGTAATCAGGGTAGCACCCACCCATGAGGTTAATATCATGTTTCATTTAAAACATGGGAGTTACTCTTATGTATCTCCCACCAAGTCTATAACTGGTGTTAGTTTTAACATGAGTAAATATATTTTTCATTTTATTATCACATAGTGATAGGGACTCCATTTTAATCCTATGTTGAATTGGTATGTTGAATTTAATCTCACAAAGATCCTCTCCAACCGAAAATTATCTTATGTGTTAAGAATTCCTTCAATTTATTCTTATTCCCATTTACCCTCACATATTATTAACCTCATAATCATTCAAATACAGCAAAAACACATTTTTAAATCATGTACATGAATATTTAAATATAGAATAATAATAAGGTCATTATGAATCCATTTTTTAGGATATACATTCATTAATCTCATTATTCACTTAATAACGTTAAAATGAATTTATTTATACTCCTCTAATATAATATATATATATATATAATATACTAAATTATACACTACAATATGTCAAAAATAAGGTTGAATAAAAAATAAACTCCTATTTTTTCATGGAAAAGTATTATGAATTCATTACATTGTGAGTGGTAAGTTATACATCATTAAATAAAAAAATTAATATTTTTTAAATAAACTAACAAAATATATAATTGGTTGGGTCATATCCCTTAAGGAAGGATATATTAGTTTTTTCCCTAGATTTAAAAAATATCTTCTAAACTAATACAAGTGATAAAAAATCATGAATAATTATTTTAATCATGATAAACTAAAACAAAAAATGAAAATAAAAAGAGATATATATAGATAGTGTTGAGATTCAAGAGAGAAAGTAATCACAAAATTCTAATAGTGAATGAATGATGCGTGTTTGGGACTATTATGGTATAATCGAAAATAGTGATGGATTGAAAATGTTTTACATGGATTGAAAAAGTTATCACTTAAGTTTCAAGTAACTCTTTTGAGAAATTGTAACTACACCTAAACTTATCGACATTCTCTATTGAGTAACGAAATAAATTTAGAAATGAAAAAATGTGTGTCTTCAAGTCATTTTCTTTGTTGAATTTTGTTTATCTTATAAACATTCATTCTTAAAATAACATTTCACTCAACTTAATGATTTAAAACAAAATAATTGAACAAGTCTGTTGTATAGAGAATGAATTAGAAAATAATTTCTCATATTTTTTATTTAAAAATATTTAATAATGATGAAAGTGTAAAACTAATCTGAAAGGTTTAGAAGGTATAATTAATGATTAATCAATGTTTTAAAAAATTATAAAACCCATAAAACCCAAGATAATAATAACACTGAAACTAATATCATGTAAAATTTAAATGAAGAATGTTTTTACCATACACCATAGTATGCTATTGATATTTCATTTATTTCTTGATGAAGGTTTCTACAGAATAATCAAAATGATTTTCCATCAATTTTTTATCCATGGGTTGCTTTGAGTCACCCATGTTGTTTGGATGTGACATTTTAAACCTATATGGTATGCTAGTATCTCATGATTAAAAGGATTATTGAAGAATAGTTCTTTAGGAGAGATAGGGTATATTTTAGAGATTTCTTGAGGAGATCGTAAACATATAATAGACTCATATCCAAACATCCTTTTTCTAGTATATGGATACACTCCCTAGGCCATTGTATTTTTACTCATGTTCTTCTCAAATGCATGAGTAAATTCATTAGGTTACATATCATGTAAACTTGGTCCACCTCCCAACTATTTTATCTTATGAAATAGTTAATCAATTGTCATGACCCCATCCCACCAAAGATGACCCTCCTAAGCTGGCAATGGGGAAAGGGAGCTAATGACCCCCGAGTCCCGCCTCCAGTAAGCCCCGGGGTGGCGACTAGCACCAATGGTATGATTTTTCACAAATATATGAGGCATTACCCTTTTTCTTATTTAAGATCAGGAAATAGGACAAGTCAACCACCAAAAAGGAAAACAACAAGTGTATATAAATAAACCCAAACCAATCCCACATGCATGTTTAAATAGTTCTAAAACAAGGTACAGGTACAAGAAAGCTCAAAACGTACAATACCAAAAGAAACAAGAGTACAACAAACTACAAAAACTCCAACTGTCTCGACTAGTAGGGTCTCGCACGACCCTGGTAGTCCTCTTGGAAACCTGAAAGTAAATGTAGGGTGAGCATACGAGTATACTCAGTAGGGAAACCTAAAGCTCTCGTGCACAAGTGGGGAGACATCCTAATGCCCCGTGAGAAAACAGAAGAACCAAAACCTAGCAAAGAATCTATCCACCCAGCCTCACTAGTCACACTCACCAAGTAACACAATTCAATAGATTATAATAGTAATATTATAAAAGTATGGGTACCCCACACCACCTCGCTTCCTCTGTGCATCTTCATTTATTTGTTTTCAATAAATACCATGACTCATTTCATTAATTTCTCATTATTATTAATATTAGGAATAATATTAATAACACAACACCCATTTTTATTATTCAAATTTAATTTCAACAGTTACTTAATTAATAACAAACTGCATGTTTCATTTATCAATGTCTAATGGATCACACACCTTCCCACTTCACATCATTAATAATAATAACACCCATTATATCATTATATCATGATTATTCTCTTTTTAGTTTAATTAATCACACAATTTATGTCATCATCATTATTATTTAACATATTTTTACGTTATCATCAGTATTAAAAATTATCATTATAACGTGCGTCGTGTTGACGACATCGATTTCAACAAAGGAATGTACCGGAGGGGTCTGGGCCATTACATCAGATACCTCTCAAAACATTATCATCCTCGAGAATTAAAAACCAACCCAGAAAAAAAATTGATTCGAACAACCACCCCACAAGATACCTCTCAGGGCTCTTGTCATAATAGGAAAGAACCGACAACCCCAATTATATGAGTTAGGAATTCCTTCTCCCATACCGAGATATTATCCGCTTTAGGCGGCACTGACTCGCCTGCACGGGTTTAATCGCATCCACATTAATGCGTCTCAATTAGAAATTAGGTCTTCTGACTTCCATATATTAGGATTTTCCAAACATACACTACCCCCCAACACCATACAAAACAACAATAAATTTCCCGAACACATGGCTTGAGGAATTCCTTCTCCCATGTCGATATATTATCTGCTTTAGGCGGCACTGACTCGCCTACACGGGTTTAATCACATCCACATTAATGCGTCTCGATTAGGGATCAGGTCCTCCTCTCCCAACATGTTAGGACTCTTCACACACATTTAAAGGAAAGAGGGAAACAACTTAGCATTATAGACTCATGAAAAACAAGGTCCTGGCCCAAATAATGGGCGATAATGAGTTTCAAAAAAGGAGTGCGACGCTCCTGAATTTAAACAAAACATAAACAAGATCATTTAAGTAAAACCGAAAAAATCTCTCTCAATCTATGTCTTGGATAGGGTTGCTGCATCTGTTGCATGCAACTCTTCGCGTCCCACTCCTCTTCCTCTCTGTTGACATCCAGGTGCCATAGTTTTCCGGTAAACAAGGAACGCCTAAGCCCAAGTAGCAAGGAAATTTTATCAAGGTTTCATTTTATCATTTTTATTTCAATATCCTTGCCAGAACACCCAAATCAAGTAAAACACAATCATGATGATGCATGTACCTTCCCTAGGGTCTATACCCTGCAATCAATGTAGTCTCACTTGGTCGTTCGGTAGGCTCAGAGTCCTTTCATCGGATCACGGGGGCCCTAAAATCCCGTGTCCTAGCCGGTCTTCCCTGGCCTATGTCATGCACCAAGATTAACAAACATTGTTTCCCTACCATCCCATGAAATCCTAACTGTGCCTAACTCTAGACACCATCATATCTCTCAACCATCATCCTCTGATACCATTCTTTCATCACCCCCTCCCACCAAAGATGACCCTCCTAAGCTGGAAATGTTGAAAGGGAGAAAATGACCCCCGAGTCCCGCCTCCAGTAGGCCCCGGGGTGGTGACTAGCACCAAGGGTATGAGTTTTCACAAATATGGGAGGCTTTAACCTTTTTATTATTTAAGATAGGGAAATAGGACAAGTCAACCACCAAAAGAGAAAAGAACAAGTGTATAGAAATAAACCCAAACCAATCCCACATGCATGTTTAAATAGTTCTGAAACAAGGTACATGTACAAGAAAGCTCAAAAAGTACAATACAAAAAGAAAAAAGAGTACAGAAAACTACAACAACTCCAACTGTCCTGACTAGTAAGGTCTCGCACGACCCTAGTAGTCCTCCTGGAAACCTGAAAGTAAACGTACAGTGAGCATACAAGTATACTCAGTAGAGAAACCTAAAGCTCTCTTGCAGAAGTGGGGAGACATCCTAATGCCCCGTGATAAAACAGAAGAACCAAAACCTAGCAGGGAATCTATCTACCCAGCCTCACCAGTCACACTCACCATGTAACACAAGTCAATAGAGTATAGTAGTAATATTATCAAAGTATGGGTACCTCGCACCACCTCGCTTCCTCTGTGCATCTTCATATATTTATTTGCAATAAATACCATGACTCATTTCATTAATTTCTCATTATTATTAATATTATGAATAATATTAATAACACAACACCCATTTTTATTATTCAAATTTAATTTCAACAACTACTCAATTAATAACAAACTTCATGTTTCATTTGTCATGGTCTAATGGATCACACACCTTCCCAATTCACATAATTAATAATAATAACACCCATTAAATCATTTTATCATGATTAGTCTCTTTTTAGTTTAATTAATCACACAATTTATGTCATCATCATTATTATTTAACATATTTTTACGTTATCATCAATATTAAAAATTATCATTATAACGTGCGTCGTGTTGACCACATCAATTTCAACAAAGGAATGGACCAGAGGGGTCCAGGCCATTACATCAATAAAATCCTATGTATATAATATTTGAGTATTAAATCCTTAAAATTATACTACCTTAGATGAATCATATAAGTTCCTAATGAATCATACCATAGGATTCATGGAACTATGATTTCTCAATGTCATAAAATATGACTAGCCAAGCTAGCCTATATGATATTTCTATATCATATAATATGAAATACCCTAAATACATAAATAAAAGAATTTTTATATATGAGTTTTGGACACTATAATACACCATATTGATCTATACGATATCATATAGCTTTAGGAGATATTCCTTAAATCTCCCACTTGAAGTAAATCATGAAATATTTTCATTACATTTTACCTAATAGAATATCATATATTATATTAGGTGAGAAAATATTCAAATCTCTTTTTAGATATCTCCCAAAAACTTTTCTAGAAATCAATCTTCAGTTTCACATGTATCACATCATATAAAATTCCTTTTTAATAAATATCTAAAACTACTTTGTGATAAACTCTAAAACAATTTTAGAGTATCCCTATGAGTTTTATAAACTAAATCCCCATTTGATAAACCATAAAGTATTACCTCACAGGCCTATGTATCATTAAAAATAAATAAAAATCCTCAGATCCGTAAATTTTTTAAAATATTTCCCTCAAGAAAAACATTAATTATACTCATGCTATAAATAGAACTGGAATGATTTATATCAAAAACATGTATCTTTGTACATGTGTCCACCAATTGAATCATATTTAAGAATGTATTTTAATATGACCCATTTTTCAATACATCAACTGAACATGGGACATAAATTATGTTAACCCAATATATAATCCCTATTTTTTCTCGATTTATTATGTATATACCAGCCATGTTGAGTAATAAATCACATGTCATTCATCCAGAATATGAGAACATCACCTTCCCCTAATAAAATTAGATAATAATTTCATATATACCTTATAAGTACGTAAATAAATTTCATTTGTCAATCTTAATTGAGGGTTCAAATTCCCTACTCATCAAACAAGAGGGGAAATCCCATCTTGGTTAAGCTTCAACCAGTGCAATGATCAGTAGAATTCCCAAATACACCTAATTGCCCAACCATCAAGGCATGTGTAGGGAGTATATCAATATATAAAGGTTCTCATGCTTAGTATCTCACAAACCATTGGGAGTGATTAATTCAAAATATACGTCATTCAATCCTATTATAATAAGGATCTTATGTATGACACTTTCTGTGGTATAATTTTTGGGTCATATAGTGCATAAATCCTATTTTTTCTCATTAGCATATTTTTAACCCAATATAAGAATAATACTCATACTAACCTTTATATTTCATCATAAACTATAAAACTCCATGATGAAAATCAGTTATGTATAACTCAAATTCATACTTTGAGAATTCAATTATCATTACACTTCATGAAATGTATATATCTATATATATATATATGCATCCAATATGAAAGAATGATAAAGTGAATATTTCTTGTTGTATTATATGATAAATGTTATATTCTAAATTACTTTAATATTATTTTAACAAAAACATACATAAGAACCATTCAAAATTTTCACATATGAAAAAATGCTCACAACATCATTATATTTGTTTCAATTTTAAGTGTTTTCCTAAACCCATTAAATCTCTCGAGAATTTATACCACATCCCTATGTGACTATATGATAAAACTCTCTAACTAAACTCTTTAAGGAGTAATATCTATGATGTAACTTGGTTTGAATAATGGTGATACTTAGGAATATAATTCCTAATGTTTATGTCTTTGATCGCATTCAAACTCTTTAAATTCATAAAATTCAACGTTTCAATGTTAATAACGTATTTTGCTTGTGTCACAAAGGGATTCATTACTTCCTATAGATAATGAAGTTAAGAATTCATAATATTACTATTCCTAACTACTAACATAAAGTTTTATTAAGTTGTAGTATGATTTTTAACCCACTAAGACAAATTCTAGGAACATTTAGGTAAACCTGTATTAAAGGGATTAAGGGAAAATAGATTTTGAAACTTCAATCTGATAAAGTGTACCAAGTATTAAAAAATACAGGGTTTGGAACTAGTAAGGTGAAAAAATAAATAACTAGAAATATTATTGTTAGAATTTTATTGAAGAAATATCATGGCTTTGGTCGTCACTCTATCTCAAAATTTCAATTATATTATAATCGATTACATTAGATAATTAAAAAAAAGGTAGCCCAATATAATAATTAATCATAGAATCTGACCCACCTAATGGCCATGATGAAATACAGGTACACATAATTAAACAAGCACTCCCTCACTCTAAATATAAAATTCACTCTCAATAGTTGAAGGAGGGATATAAAAATTTCAATAAATGAAATAATAAAATCAAACTAATAATAAAATAAATATTTTATAAGATTAATCTCCATATATAAAAATATATAAAAACTAAAAACTCACACCCTCATGATAGGCATGAGAGGGTGAATATAAATAAAATACACCAACCCAAGCAGTAGCTGACTCCAGCCAATGGTTTATATGGAGACCCAAATCCCCAATCAAATAATGTTCTCCAACATTCTACTTTAGACATTATTTATATGAACCCAACCCCAACAAACCCAAAACCCCTAAAATATCCATATATATCCATTTTATATCTCTTCTATTTATCTTAATTCATATCAAAATCCATATCCATATATATGGATAGAAAAACTAAGTGGAATATCACCTATAACTCCCTAAAATATATCTTTAATGGTATCTTTAGGAGATTATGTATCCAAACTCATATCATCTTCAATTTACAAACTCAAAAAACAACTTGTGCTTTGTGGAACAACACAACATCCCACAAAATATTCTTCTATTTCATTAGAAAAAACTACATCCCAACATCAACAACTCATATAGTATAACTTAATCTTTTTTACCTAAATTTAATGGTCATAGCACAACCTAATACATACATGTCACAAAACATCCAAGATATTAGTCATACAACTATGGAAATCTATTTAAATATATATATATATATATATATTCCATGAAATATTCCAACATGGTGTGATCACATATTAACCATTCGAAAAAACCCTAGTTGTGTTAGGACGCCTCCACTATGACTCTTACTTCCACATTGTCTCATCCCTTAATGATCATTGTGCCCATGAGATTCATACTACACATCATGACCAACATCATTCAACACAACACCCATCCATGAAAAATGACATCAATGCACAAAAAAATATATTATGAAATGATCATATTCCATTTAATGATTCACAAAGTAAAACTACTGACATTTATCCTCATGTAAATTTGTATCATCTTGTGATGTGAAACCCTCATGTGTCGTGTGTGTCACTCCAATGTACCAACATACTTTATTTTGTGGAAAGGCTAGAGATACTCATACATGAAGAATGAATCCAATGTTCTTCACTTTAGATGAACCATGGAGTGAATCTAGCAGGCACAACTATGACTGAATCTATAAATCAATACCTTTAAGGTTTTTCAATGTGTCATCACTTAGAGTGGGCCTAATCATTTGAGGTAATACTCCTCACAATGTATGATGTGGGTGTTTTTTACCATCACAATGGTATGGAGTATATCATATTCATACACCCATGGTTTTTTACTATTGTTGTGTAAACACTACACTCATTCCATGAAAACCTATCTTACAAAGATGATGAGTAGGTTGATATTATTTCAACCATGGGATTCGAGATATTTATATTTTGAATAGTGCCTATATCAAGTAGTCCCACATAGAAAATTAACTCAATACATAGTCACATGATAATAAAAATCATAGAAACCAACTATAATTTTAATCATTTTGTTCCACCCCATAGTAAGAACATTTCTTCTATAATTCTCATAATGTTGACCCAAACACGGTTATTCTCTTTTTCCTCTATGCCACTATATTTAGGAGCCACTGTCAAACCTTTTATCACTATCTCAAGTATCTTTCCTCACTTAAATATTTCTAGGCTATGGAAAACCCCTTATTTTACATCATAAACATTTCTCCATTTTCTAGATTATTATTCCTCCCTAAATCTCCCTTTTATTCTAACAATCGTAGATATAAATCATTTTTCCTTCAAAAACATAAAAAAACAAAAATTAACAAATAGTAACCAACTAAAAAAATATAAATGAATTCAATAATAAAAATTAAGCAAGAAATTTTAGAAATTAAATCACCCCATAATTAAACTCTTTTTTATCCTGAAGAATAACATCATAACATCATCACAAACGAAACCCACCCTACTAAGGTAAAAAATTGTAATTAAAAAATCAAATAATTGCCAATGAGGAATAAAATTTCAATTATCACATAGGGAAAATTTCACAATTTCCTCATTTTTCAGGAAAAACAATAAACCATTTAATTTAATTTTACACTTGAAATGATGAAACTTATATTAAATTCCATTCACAAATTTTGACTTATTATTAGCATGCATTCTATTTTTTACCAAACTTATTAAAAAAATTCTCCTGAAACTTAATGTATAATTGACTAAAGTTATTATCATAGCATGAGAACATGAGTCTTAACCATAGGATTTCAAAGTGTTTGTGTATCATACCTATAAATAAAATAATAACATTTAACCATGAGGACTTTTATAAAATTAGAAAGTGATTCTAATTCAAAGGGTTTCTATTTAATTGATTTGAAAAAACATTAGACTCAAAAAGAGGATAAACTATAAACCACAATGAATGATAAACAAAAAAAGATAAAAAAAATCTTCCTTTAAAGATGATATAACATGTCACCCTTATTCCATATATCATATCATTAAAAATATAGTAAAAATCTTAATAAACTATAAACCCTCTTCTCAATAATAATTCATCTTTCAAAACATTTTTTCATTTCTTCCACGCACTTTTTTTTAATAATAATTTTTATTTTATTTTCATTTTTTATATGGTATCCAAAAAAACCTAAGGAATGTAAATAAATAAATTCATCCCCCCCCCCCAATGACAATAAAACACACATTCACTATAAATAACATCTATTTAACAACAAGGAATAACTTATATCACCACACTCATTCAATTATAAATCATATAAAAATACCAAGAATATGGTAGAAGGGAAAATTCCTTTTGATGTGGATTACATATCAAGTTCATTAAAGGATAGTATAAGCTCAACATAATGATCAAATATAAATTTAATTAAAAAAATTATAAATTGATCAAATCAAGAAAACCTAAATCATCTAAATTCAATAGTGTTATTCCATAACTTTGACAAGATATAAATGTATGTTCTAGTAGTCACCATGTCCCACGTATCTCTCATGAAATATGATATATGAAGGATTATTAAAAAATGGATTAGAACTCTCTTGATAATAGAAAACATAAAATTTAGCACAATCACTCATGGAATGAATAATATTAACAAATCAACAAATATAAACTTTTGAAAATTAAAGAATGAATATAATAAAATAATTTCAGCTATATAAATAAATCAATCCTACCAAAATTATGATTCAGAAAATTATCACATTAATTTTTATGCCTAATCATCCATAAGATATCATACTCATTCAATCTTACATAAAATGATATCTATAAAATTCATGACGGGATTATAAAGAAACACTTGAATCTTAGATCAAAAGTAAAACCAGAAATCTAAGTGTGGTATAAAAATTTCCATTACACATAATTTTTTTTACAAATATAGGGAGAGTAAAAGATAAAGGATATGAATAAGTAATACCTTATCCTATGAAGTTATCTTCCTTTCCTTTTCTTTTTATATTCTTTTCTTGTATTGTGCATTCTTTCATCATGGACCTACAGAATCAAAAAAACAATCATGTAAAAGTATATGGTCCGTTCCAATTAAAGATAAAATTAGAAAAATAGATTAAGTCTATATCCAAATAATCTTCCTAAAATTTGTCCCAAATTCCTAAAAATTAATTCCAAATAAATCATAAAAAATTATAAGTTTCCTCCTCCATGTTATTTGTTTTAATTAATTTTAGATAAAAATTACCTCTTTATCAGGTGAATAAAGATTGTCAAGAAGTTACCCAATATATATCAATGAATAGTAAAAGTTAAGATTCCTCCACATATATGTGTCTTATTCCTTTATCTAAAATTTTCATCACTCTTAATTCAGGTAGAACTTCTTCTACTTTCATAAAACCAACCCACATGGTTTTAGTCAGTCCTAAAAAATAAAATTTTAGATCATGGACAAAGAAAACTTATCTGTCCTATTTGAAATATTCTTTCATATATAATTACCTAGAATCATGAATCCTCTATAAAATACTTATTTTCTCTTTATTATCCTAATTTTATCATTTTTATTTTTTCTCTATAACATATACTTATTTAAATTCATTGATCTAATCACCATCCTCCAATTCTAGCTTGTTGCCTTTACTCAAATATGCATCCATTTCATTATAATTATTCAAAACCTGATGAATATTAAACATAACCTACTTACTACCAAACTAAAAATACAACACCCAAATTTTAATGTAAATCAAGGACCATATCATTAAGAAAAATTACTTACCAAGAACAAGAGTGGTTTTCTCTTCATCCATCTCAAGAACAAGTAAATAAATTATAAAATATAATTTTCCCACTTTAACCAAAATATAATTTGAAAAAACTCATAGATCTCTTACTATTGTGTCTACAAATTAGATAAAAACTCAGGTTGTTTTTATCTCATACAATCCTAATATCTCTAATGTAAAGTATGACATGATGTTCACACTCAATACTATATCACACTAATATTTTACAAAATTATAAGATCTAGTATTAAAAGGAATTGGAAAAATACCCAAATCATATTACTTCTTTAAAAAAATTCTTAAAACCATGGTTGAGAATTCTATAATGAGTGGTATTTTTAAATATCCTCACGTTTCCACTTATTTAAAACCAAATTTTTCATAATCTTCACATATGTGATCAAATTCACTAAAGCTTAATAAAATAGATGTCAATCAGAAGTTTTTGGAAAAATTCCAAATAATAACTCTTTTTTCCTCTATATTTCTTTTATTTATCATTTTTTGGAATATTAATGGTGGGTTTTAAGGTATAAATGCTTCCAATATAGCTTTATTATAAACATAATTTTCCTTTAACTTCAACTTTTCCTCTTTCTCTACTCTTTTTATACTTTTTTATCATACTAATTTTTCAATTATTCCACACCTTACAACATTATTTTTCTACTTATAAAGGTGTTATCCTTTCATTATCCACATGTTTTGGCCTCTATGTCACCCAATATCACTCTTTTAAACCTCTCCATAAGTTCGTTTAAAATATTTACAACCTGGAATTTTGGATTTCTCATGGTATTATTTTGATATTTTGAATCAGATTTCAACTCATTTATAATAGCCCTAGTGGAGGTCCTGAATGTTGAAAAGATCTATTATAATGAAGTGATTTGGACTTTAAGAGATTATCCTTGTTGTGTTTGGAACCTTGGTGATATTTTCTGAAACCTTTGGATTTATTATTGTGACCTACACCCCCTGAAAGTTATTTTGATTATTATAATCAACATAATTATCATCTTCAGTGTACATAACATGGGGTCGGTGCATGGTCATCATAACATATATCTTATTTCTCAAGGATTCCATTTTTCATCAATCAATATTTTTTTGTCTACCATGTGAACTCATATCTTTTGTAACCCCATCGATTCCCATTGGATGTTATTAGTGTACATATCATATAATAATTCATTTCTTTATTCATGATTCTTATTCATCAAGGAGCCTCCAATAAAAACATCCACTATTGATATATATTCTTGATATATACCCTTATAAAATGTTTTTATTATAAGGAACATAACTATAACATGATTAGGAAAATTACCTAATAAATTATTAAACCTCTCTCGTATAGTGAATTTTGACTCGTCATAAAAAAGTTTGAAATTTGAAATATTGACCCGAATGTTCATAAATTTATAGGGATTAAATGACCACATATAAAATTTCCTTTTCCATATCATGCCATGTAGTTATGTAATTTGGTTTTGAGATTTAGATCCATTCCATTTATTTATCATTAAGTGTTAATATAAATAACCTTAATCTCACCATTTATTTCGAAAAATTATTGAGTTGTAAAGTTTCATAGAGTTTGAGGAAACTACATAGATTTTTTATTGGATATACATTTAGTATCCTAGTTAAATGAATAGAAATTTATTTAATTGGAATGATAATTTTCTTTATCATGAATTGATTCATAGCTACTGGAGTCACCTGTATTCTTGGTTTTACACTAAAACAAGAAGTTTGACTATACACTATTAATTTTATTCACCTCAATTATTTTTCTTGTACACCTTATTCTACTCCTTTTTTAAATTTCTATACTATAGACATGAATTCCTCATTTTTAATCATTCATAAGCTCTTTTATAACTATGTATAATAATTGTAGATATATTTTTCTTCACCCAAAGTTGAATAATCTTGGATCAGTGGAATTACTTGAGAAACACATGGAAAGCATGAATAATATATAGAATAAAAAACAAAAGATAAAAAAACCTGATTTTTCTTAGTTATAATATGTAATTTTTTAGAAATGACATTAGAAACTTTTAAATCCCTTGGGACTTTGTTATTTATTATGGGTAATAATGTTTAAAATTCATCATATTAATCTTTCTAACTACAAACTAAAAGGTACAGTAAGTGCTGGTTTGAGTTCAAACCCATAGAGATGAATTCTATGAACACTCGTATAAATAAGGATTAATGGAAAAAAGGAAAATTGAGTAGGAATTGTAAATATGATAATGTATCAAAAACATTAGAAAATATGGATTCATACACTAGTGAATTGAAATTATAAATAACTAGACAAGTTATTGTAAGCATTGGGTATATGTAATGCATTGGTCTTTTTCATAACTCTCTAACACACAAAATCACATTTCTTATGGTCAAGTATTTTAGATAATAAATATAAAATTTAAACCAAAACTATATTTATCTATTGCACCTATTCCACCCAATGGTCAAGAAGAAATCCAAGTACTATTAATTTCAATAAAAAATCCTTCACTCAAATGGAAATGTTATACTCAAATTATGGAGAAGATATATGAAAAATAGAATAAATACAGTGAACTAACTTGAGAAAATACTAAAATAAATAATTCACTGGAACAATCTCACTTAACCACTTAAATTATTAATAAAATCACACTACCTCATGCTAGACATGATAGAGTATATAAAAATAAAAGACACTACACCTAGTAGTAGAAAAATACAACTAAATATGCAGATATAGACCATTCCCCCTAATTGAATGATGTTCTCCAACATCAATCTTTAACAATTATTTGTACGAAAACCTCTCTCGTTGAATATTCTTATATATAATTATCCTATATATTATCTATCTATCCCTCTTCTTATCAAATTCTAACTCCATGTTGATAGGCTTTAAAATTAGAGAGAAACATTACCCCAGACTCTCCAAAATATATCTTTAATAGTATATTCATGAAAGAAGATAGATACTCATATATTCATTATCTAACAAAATCATGGAATTAATATGTGGTTCATAGGGTGACACAACAACCCTTGTAAACTTCCTCCACTGCTACAATAAAACCATGGTGCAGTTCCAAGAACTAACGTTGTGACTCTTAAATATTTCACTATGTTTTCATGGTCATGAAAAAACCCAACACATTAATATCATATAATTTCATCTATATCAGTTATAAAAATATTTCTATCTATCGTCAAATAAGAATCTTCCCAGACACATCGCAACATCGTCAAACACTATGTGATCACTTCTTTACCTTCAGCAAAAACCCAAGCCATGATGCGACCACTACCTAGTGATTCTTAGATTATGAGCTATCTCAAACCTTCATAACCATCATGGTCATAAGATTAATACCACATTTTGTAATAGGTCTCCTTAACAAAACACCCTTCTAAGAAAATTTTCATTTTTCTAAAAATAAATCGATCCTGGAATGAGCTTATTTTCGTCAAAATTTCACAAATAGCAAACCCAAGCAATACTCCATGGGTGGGTTTGAATAATCTCATGGAATGAAACCCTCATTAAAAATATGTATCACCCTTCATATCAAATTACAATATTATTTTAAATGTATTGAGATACTCATTCAAGAAGCATGCCTCTTAAATTATTCATTTTAGGTTACCTTTGGTGCAGCTCCAGTAGGAGAAAGTGTGAAAAACTATATTGATCTATAGATTTATGGATTCATGGTGAGTCATTAAATTTTGTGAGAAATATAATTTCATATGATACACCTCACAATGCATGTTGTGGCAATTTCTTTCTTATATAGAAGGATTGATTTAATCTTACCACTTGTCCTCAGGGTTATTTCTTGTCAAGACATATAAGTTGTAGATGAACTATAAAAAAGTAACTCATGAAGATGATGAGAGCGATGATAGTATTTCACCCTCGGGATTTTCAAACTTCATATTTTGAAAAATTACCAAATAAAAATATATCACATTAAACATTCACTCATTTTTTGGTCATGTAATAATACCAAACATGAAAACAAATCATTGTCATCTTCCCATGGTACTGCTCTACACTACAGTCACTACTAATCTCCTTTTCCCAATGTCAACCTCCACAAGGATATTCTTTTTTCTCCTCCTTGACTCTATCTAGGAATAATTATTCTTCTTGTTTTGCTTTCCTCGGGTAGTAATCTAAGATATGATAGTTATGGGTTGGGGATGGCCACCATTTTTACATAAAAAATGTTTTTTCCTTTTCCAAATACTAATTTGTTTTATAATATTACTTTTATTATAAAACTCACCAATAACACTACATTGCCTTAAAAGACGTGAAAATTGTGAAAATTGTGAATAATTATTAATGAAACAAAAAACTGTGAATTTAATAAAAATAAGGTTTGCATGATATTCTTACTATCATTTGGATTCTTAAATTTTTTTTATAAAAGCATTGTCATCATTATTTCAACCCATTCTATAAAACTTTTTCCTTGAAATGTTCTAGAAAATAATATAACTCTTTACATTACCACTTACTAGAACATTTTAAACTTCATTATGATAAAGCTAAATATACTTTTTAATATAAAATAAATATAAATATTTATATTTATCTTTACTACAATATCTTAAACACTTTTTGGATATTATGTGGAATTCATTTTATTATGACCCGAATATTTATTAACTTATTAAGTTTTGAATTTTCTATGTCAAAACATACTCTTATTATCCCCTTAGAAATTATAAACTATTTAGGATATCTTAATAATATACACAAACTCCGTTGAATTTATAAAATAATAATTATTTCTATTAGTATGAATATATAACAAATAAATTATTATTTCCATATATTATATGGTATTCTATGTGTTTTCTAAATCATAGAAAAAAGAATAAATTATAAAATATACCATTATTTATGGTAGAATAATATTCCATCATATTCTAGGATAAATATATTATCCTAATAAAACTATTTTCATCCTCATATCCTTCTCATAATATGTTATATAATTTGAATAATTCACAATAATGTTTATTATAATAACCATATAATTTTAGTGATAATAATAATTATTCCAATACCAAAATTATTTTCATATAAGAAGTAAACTGATATGATAATAGTAGAGTATTTATCTTGATCCAATTAAGATTTAATATATTCATTACATTGAGAACCTTAATACAACAACCCCTTTATCCACTAGTCAAATGAATACTTTAATCTTTCATCACCAACACTTTCATCACTCTTAAACTACTATATATTTATAAAACTTATAAAATATAAAACTTCAATCTTATACTCTTTAGAATATAAAAATGTAATTTTAAAATATTAATACCTAATGTGAAATCTACCCGAATTTTATTTCAACCCTTTAATTATTATGGACAGTTCCTTCTCAAATGGATAATTTTTCAACAATGAAATAATTTCACTTCATTCATTTTATTTGGTTTAGTCATCAAAGTTTACTTTCCAAGGCCTATATTCTTATCTCTCTTGGAAAATATATTTCCATTATCCTTCTACACCATTATTACGAAACATAATCCTAGACCTCTCATGTCCTGCTCAATAATCAGGGACTTATTTAGGTGACTGGGTAAAATTTTATTTAACTTTGTCATGTTAGAGTTCATAATAAACTATCAATAATTTTTGGATAATGATTTAAGATTGAATTTTGTGGCCAGATCTATCCGAATATGTGAACTAGATATCTCTAAGTCATTGATGTACCTCGTCATACTAACTATATGATTTGATAATTATTTTCCTTTAACCATATTTCATCAAAAGAGTTCCTTTAACGCCTCATATCTCTTATGACTTTATTGTTCCTAATAGTTCATTTTCATGTGGTTTATCATCTTGAAAACTTCCATGTTCTCATGTTTCTTTTTTAGTTTGGGTTCTATGGTAGCATGAATGACATTAGATAATTAAAGTTAATAATTAATTTTCCAGTCATAAGAATATATATCTATTTTTTAATGGCTTCACCAATCGGTTACTCAAGAAGTGGTTTCTCCAACACAAGAATTTTCCTTATTACATAATAACTATTCTAATGTTAAATATCAATCAAAAAAATTACTACCAATATGTATTTCCTTATCTAGAATAGATATCAAGGTCATTATTGATTATTATTATTATGCCATTATATAAAACAAAATCTTTTACAATATTAGTATTATATAAAATATTTATTTAATATTTATTTAATGGGATCCTACTAAAATCATGACCCCTTTTAAACTCATCATATCCATTAGTAGGATAAGATCCAAATTTCACTAATTAATGAATATGTTATAGTTTTCATAACACCATATAATTATTTAGGTAGCTTTTTATTCCAATAATATCATATATGATTTTTTGATATTTAAGTGGTTAACACTTTTCCTAGTCCATTATATGGATAAACTCAAATATGTTCTACTGGTTACTTAATTCTATTAGAAAATCTTAGTTGTGTTGTACCCCAAAAAAATTCATCAATAGAAACCTGATTTTATCAGGTTCACCCATTAATTTATCTTGCATAATATAATCCATGGGAACATATATTTATCAGAAACATACTAGGTTAGATGATCAATGTCATGAAAAGTGCCACATTAAAGGAATTTGACCATTGGTATTTTAAAAGGAATTTATTCTCACAATTTTAAAATATTTTATTTGTGTTTTATATGAATTATAGTATGTATTTGGTTTAAATACTATAACTTCCATCAAAATAATATTCTCAAACCTTATTGGTGTGAAACTCTTTGCACAACTCAATGCTTTTTTACTCACACAAAAAATCGAACCAAACATATATTCACATAGCCAAATTCACCTTATGAATAAAGTACATTAAATATTCATGTAAAGGTTTATAGTTAAATGAAATTTTCAATCCCTGCATGATTAATCTTTGATGAATAGATAGAAAACCCCCCAACTTTATATATTAATGCAAACTCCTCTAGGACAGTGGAAAATCTGACCCAAAGTTTGTTTACCCAGGGATACATTACTCAAGAGATATTATATTTCATACTAAATATAATACAGAATATGTATAAATTATATTAAACAACTAAGTTTAATATAATAAATTTAATTACCAATAAATTTATGAGTAGATACACCGAAATCTTATGTTGTTATACCTAGCATGTAATGCATGGCATGGAAAGTTATAAGAAGCAATTTAATGCATCTGTTGAAGATGGTACCCAAAAACCAACTATATTGTACTATTTATTACTTGTATATTAATATAACAAAATATTAATAAATAATTTATCACATGATTATTTTTATTCTTCATGGTTCTATTGTGATAATGTCCTAGATTATTTGTTATATTTATAAAGTCACAATAGTTCCTTGCTATGATGAGAAAATTGAAATTCTATGAATATTTTTTAAAACTATATGTACAATGGTTGTATAAAATTATCATATAGGATATAGTTGATGAAATATATTAGGTATTAGATAATTATAAGATGAAGACACTTCAACTCATGAAGTTCTCACTTTGTAAACTTCAAGATAATATATTATAAGAACAAACCTACTAGTAGTAATTCCAAATGTCATGTGTCACTAAATATTTCAGTCTGTGAATGTTTCTAATGATATGTAGATTTTATTATTATTATTAATTTATATCATGAGTCTTTTACATTGATGATTTTTTAAAAATCATGATCACATATGTTCATAACGAAGTTGGTATGTCGGGTGCATCATGAGTGATAAATTATTAATAAATAAGTCAAGGAAGAAATTTTCCCTTCTATCTGTATGGAAATAAATATCTTCATTCTTTGATTGAAATAAAACCATAAACTCTCCGGAAAAGATGTATATAAGGTATCATTTCTATAATTTAAGGAAATATTTATCAATCATATACATTGATGACATAAGTATGATACATACATGATGATATATCAAGAAAAAAGGATTATATTACACAGTGAGCATTCTTATGTGGTTATCAATGTTGTGGAATTAACGTATTTATCTTTGGTGACATTGAGTGTTACTAAATGAAGTTATTATACTTTATATGAACCCATATAATTCCACTGAGAAACATTCCTTGAGGGTTTCACACTTTCTATTTATATTGATATCAATTATGTTCTATTTGAATTTAATTATTAAAAAAAATATTACTCTCTCAACTAAGGGATAATATTTATTTGGGATTTATTGATGATGTATATTCAAAAAGTATTTTATGTGAATGAAATATGAAGACAAGTATTTACTCACCAAACCATGAATATTATATTTATGAATTTATTTAATGAATATAATATTTTATTTAAGGATTAATTAATACCAAAAATGTTCGATGGACGAGTATGGGACTGGTAATGGTAATAATATACTAAATATCATTCAAATAAATATAAATTTTTTATTGATATTTATATTATCCATTATACATACATGTGTCAAATAAATAATATTATTTTTATTATAATAAGACATGAGGTTCACTAGAGATTACGAGATTGACCTAGGACAATTAATGATTACCGATTATCTAACGCTATCTCTATAAATACTATATATATCATTTGTATGAAAGTGGTGAATCATTTTTCATTAATGAATTTTCTAATATCTAGATAATTCTCTTCTAAAATATAATCTTCAAGGTTTCTTTCTCTCAATCTAGAAAGAAATTCCCACACCTTTATCCTCCTCTCAATAATGAGAGAATAATAATCCATCTATCAACATTTAAGGAATGTATGGAACTCAAAGGGAGAAAATTAATATGATTGGAACCACCATTCTAGAACCTATAGTGTCATCATGGATTCTTCAATATCAATGTAGAAGATGTGGATCATCATTACTTTGGATAATATTGATATAATTAAAGTACAACCCAAATAGATGTTTGATCAAATGATATCTTATTTAAAGAAAGTACTCAAGATATAGGTAATTATTATTAAATTAATCATAAATTTTATATGAAAGACCCAATATCTTGGTTCTAGTATTTATTTATCCAGTTAGTTCGGATATAATCACGAGACATGTCATTGTTCTCCATGTTATTATAATTTATTCCTTAGATATAATGAGAACCCATTATTTGGAATGGGACTAAACAAATTATGCTACATCCAAAACCTTGAAGTGATATTAGAGTGGTAACATTAAAATTTATAATTATTTATTAACTTTTTATCAATTTTTGAAATTTTAATTAGTATTTTATTTCCATATTATAATTAATTTATCTAAATGTTTACATTACTTGTTTTTTCATCTTTATATGAACAATAAATTATTAAAAAATATAAAGAACATATGAAAAACTCTTCTGGATGTGTCAAGATTTTTTCTATGTAATATAGGTCTATAGGAAATGTAGCCAAAAGTACACATCTGGTAACCATATTCCCTAAACCAAGACATGATGCATAATATACAAATGGATTTATGGAGGAATATTTTGCATTATTAACATGTATTGTGTTTACTAGAACAAGTTGGTACATAGCTTTCTAAATCATATGGTGTGTAACAGCCATACACATCTTGTATTCTATGTATTCTCATGATGGAAAATTCATGGTCAAATATATGTCATGTGTTTATTTTAAGTCACGTAAGAATAAAATTGATGCAACACATAGGTTACATTACATGTAGTTTGTAAGAACCCGGATCATCATTTCAGGTACGTTTTTCCTTTTCTGATCATTTTGGAGAAAAGAGGAAAATCTAGAAATTTTCAAAGTACACATCGTGTACTTTATAAGTACACATTTTGTACTTCGATGCCACGCGAGGCCATGTACTAACCGTGTTCGGGCCACACACACGGTGTGTGGGGGTGATGTGGAGGCCTCTTAAAGCAGAGAACAGAAAATCCTAGTACACGTCGTGTACTCCAGAATTACACGTCGTGTACTTTCTTTTTTTCATTAAATGGACCGGGGTCGCATCTAATCGACATAATCATCTTCTTCTCCAGGTTCTTCGACTGAGAGAATCTTGTACGGCCGTGAAAATCCTACGATCCCCTAAAACTCCGTTTGTATGCCAAATCGACCGCCTTCAATTGCGTTGGAACCACATCGGTGAGCTCTTCATTCTTCTTGAGTTTTATTCCGTGATTTTCCCTCTTTCTCCAGATATCATGGGTTGAGAATTTTGTTCATTTTCATATATCTAAAATGTTCTAAGGATAATCAAGCCTTGTGGTTCAATTATATTGATCTCCTATCATCAAGGTAGGTGGTTTGTGCCTTTCCGTTCGAAGTCTTTGAGTTTTATGTGCAAATTCCACCAATACCAGTGAACGGGGTGTTGCGTGTTTACCGTTTTGCCCCTATTGTTTTCATACCTTTCTTGTATGATTGTGTAGAGGTAATTTTATCATTTATTATGATAATTTCCATGCTTGGATGTTTTTCCCATGCCTTGTTCTATTTACAACCATTGGGTCTTGTTAGCCTTTGGTTGTTATATCTGTTTTACACGCCTTGTGATCGTAGGATAGAATGATGTTCTTGACATGCTTGTTATGTTGTAGACTGGTTATCCAAGTAGCTATGTAGGTGTACTTTGGCCTTATATCATTATTATGCACTGACTAGAACGGGACTGTGAGAACCTGGTGCTATAGACTATACGGGGATAGACTGAGTGAGCTTCCTTAGAGAGTCTTGGACATTATAGACTACACGAGATAGACCAAGTGATCTTCCCAGAGAGTCGTGGATATTATAGACTACATGAGGGTAGACTAAGTGAGCTTTCTCAAAGAGTCTTTACTTGTTTGAATTTCCTTAAACCATTCCAAGCTAGAGGTGGAATTGACTGTGCGAGCTTCCTCGGAGAGTCTGTGATAGACCTGAGACTATAAAAGGATTGACCGAGTGAGCTTCCTCATAGAGTCTCTAGACCTTGGGGATGTAAGAGGGTTAGACCACATGATCTTCCTCAGAGAGTCCCTGAATACCCTAGACTATAATGGGAATTGACCAAGCGAGCTTCTCCAGAGATTCTTATAATTTCTTATGACCAAAACAGGGGGGTTAGGTTGAGTGCACTGCCAAGAGGGTTGTTGGTACTTCTTGGTTAGGACCAGAGGGGTTGGCTGTGAGTACTTCCCAAAGGGGTTCTTATTGTGTTTAGCTGTTTACTTCAATGCTGCTTGTTGATCTATGGATTGATCACCGTTTTATATCATCCTATTTATTACTTACTGTTTACTGGTTGTTGTTTACTAATTACTGTACTATTACATACCATATACTCACTGAATGTTAGGCACAGATCTTCGGGTGGTTGCCTACTAGGATTTAGTCTCACATCCTATTTGGGCCATGATTTTGGGCCAAAATAGACTATGTTGTTGCAGGTATATCCAAGGGCAAGTGCGATTCGACATTTAGTTCTTGATTGCTTTAGAGAAGGAGAGCATGGGACCAAGCTTGGGCTTGCGATGCTGAGGAGCTGTTTATCTTTTCGTTTGTACTTGTTTTTTGTAATATTTGTATTTCCAACATTGTGACTTGTTTGGATACTTTCCTAGACATATGTATCATGAATCATTTATATATATGTTTTCTCTAGGTGTTTATTGTTTTAGCCTTCTGTTGTTTACTTGTGTATGTATTTTTTACCTTCTCTGTTATGGTATGTGTTGTTTATTGTTTCTCTTTTCCGTTGTGTACTCCGTCAATGGGGTAAACATTTCCCCACTATCACACCCAAGGCACTCACTGCTAGTCGGTAGCCTCTGGTGTTTGGGGAAATGTGCTTGATTCCATGTGACCAACCAAGTACGGGTCGCCTCTAGGTGGCTTCCGGAACCTAGATGTTACAAAGTGGTATCAGAGGGATTTATTTCTATTGATTTACTATTTGGATCCTTTAGCTCGAGATATAAAGGATTCAGTACTTAGTAATAAGTTGTGTCTGGGAGTAGCTAACCCGTGTACAGGGAAAATTCAATCTACCTCATTTATTGTAGTTTTCTAGTTTTGAGATTTTATGGTTGATATAATTTTACCTAAAGTGATTCACATGCCTTGTGTCGTTATTGTTGTTGGTATTGTGGTTCTATTTCTGTCGCAACCCAATGAGATGAGGGTATGACAACTCATGCATCATATAGGCTCTTGTTTGATATCACATGCCATGCATTCTTTCCATGCCATCTATGGTGCATTAGCGATTGCATGTTGTTGTGATAGACGTTGTGTAGATTATGCATGATATTGTGATAGATTCTTTGATAGAATCCATGCAGTTTGATAGAGAAATTGTTTGTATTGTACCTTGCTTAAATGAATTCCAAATTTTGGGCCTTGAGGTGTTATGGGCCCTCACAAATCATAACATTGTGGATAGTTGAATTTTTTTCAGGTATATGACTTGTATAAGATGCCAAGTTTTGATTCGCAGGGAGTGTGGGCCCTCATGGATCAGAATTTGGCACCTCCATGCTTGTTTTTCAGTGTTTTCTGGGCTTCGATGCGGTTTCAGAGCTACTGCCCAGAAAAACCCAGAATACACAGCGTGTACTTTATGACTACATTCCGTGTAGTTTTAAACCGTGTCACTGACTGTGTGAGCAGAAACACGGGGTTGTGAAAAGTCTTCAGGAACACACTGTGTACGGTAGGTACACGCCATGTAGTGGTGAGTCGTGTACCCGGTCGTGTCACCAACAACACGGGTTGGGGAAGCTCGTGTAATACACGCCGTGTTTGGTACGAACATGCCATGTATCCTTGTTCTAGGTAACCAGCCATGTCACAAACAACACGTGTCGGTGTTATCTTCTCCTATACACGCCGTGTTTGTTCGGAACACACCGAGTAAGGGTCAACCATGTAGCCGTCTACGTAACTAACAACACAGGTCATCAAGACCTTGTCTAGTACACATCGTGTCCTTAGTGAACACGCCGTGTGGTCTAGGGTTAAGAGGACTGTGTGGGTTAGCTGTGTAAGGAGACTTGGGGAGAGGAATGGAGTTCAAGTACATGCCATGTGTGGGGACAACACACCGTGTAGTCTGGGTTGTTAAATGACCAGAGGTGGCAGAAGTACACACCCATGTGAATGGCTTAAGAGAACACGTCGTGTAGTTGTATACACGCCGTGTAGTCATGTTTTGTAAAACTTGAATATTTCTTCTCTTGCTTCCGTTTTTTACTCTTGTGTACTCTGTCCTTCATAATCATGATCTAAGGTGTGCTTTTAATCCTTTAGATCTATGCCACTAAGACATCCTCCAGTTGTACGTCAGCTCCAAGATGGTGATCAAACACCGAATATGACTGATCAGGGACCTTCTGCAGATCCTCTTTTTGTGCCAGTCTTGGCACCAACAGTTATACTCGTCGAAGGTGTCGATGCGCAATTTACGGAGGACTTACTAAGAATGATGTAGACCTTTCAGGGAGCATCGCTACCTGCCCCGGCAATGGCTAAGTTGATACGGGCTTTCCAACAGCATCATCCCCATAATTTCTCGGAGGATGGAGGACCCCGGGCTGTAGAGTCGTGGTTAGAGGCCATGCTGACGATCTTCGAGCATCTGGAGATACCTCCATAGAAAAGGGTAAAGCTGGCTACCTATATTCTCTAAGACACCTCCAAGAGGTGGTGGGATGTGATCTCCTAGTCAGGGCACCAGCAGAGTATGACTTGGGATGCGTTTTTGTGCATCTTCTACTATTACTTTTATTCGGAGACCTTGAGGGCTGTCCGAGCCCGAGAGTTTATGATTCTTGAGCAGGGTACTCTTTTTGTTATGGAGTACACATCGCATTTTACGGAGATGCAGCGCTTCATGCCGATTACAGAAGGTGATTATTTGTACCATGCTAGGAGGTTTGAGGATGGTATCATGAAGGAGATCCATTCCCAGGTGAATATCATCAGGTTGACTTCGATATCCGCTATCGTCAACCAGGCGCTGATCACTGAGCACAATCTGAGGGATTCCGGAGTAGTGAGCTAGGCGGTTCGACTTCCAGAGTCAGTGTTCCTCCTACTGATAGCAGGAAGTGTCGTAGGGAGTCTTCTAGAGGAGATCAGATTAGGAAGAATGTATCTTCGGGTATCCAGGTTGTATACTACTAGTGTGGTAGGAGTGGGAATACTAGGCCTCAGTGTCAGAGAGACCCGATGGAGTGCCGATCTTGCGACAAGATGGGCCATCTTTAGTGTTTTTGTCAGATCTTCTCACCTACAGCTGGTGGTAAGGGTTCTTCTATGACCCCATGTATAGGCGATGTATCGCCAGTTTCTCACCAGTATGGGAACTAGAGTTCTTATGGCCGTTCGGGCCAAGGTGGAGGTCGCGGAAGTGGTGGTCACTCACCAGGTTAAACGTGACAGCAGAGTGGATCAGCTCATAGTGGTCAGCCAGGGGCACAGGGCCGCGGTACAGGCTAGACATTGATCATGGAGCAGACCTATCAGGATCAAGATCCCGACCCTTCCACAGTTCGAGTTTATCTTCATCCCTTTTCAATAGTGGTGCTTCACATAGCTTTATCTCTGTTTCTTTTGTAGAGAGCCTTGGTCTCTATATCTTTTCGTCTGCCGACATGTTGACTCTTGATAAACCATTGGGAATGAGGACATCAAGCATACATTAGTGCAGAGAGTTCCCTCTTGAGTTTTCAGGGTGTCACTTCTTATTGGACCTCCATGTCCTAGAGATGACAGGCTATGATGCCATTCTCGGTATGGACTGTTTAGTTCCCTTCCAAGCAGTCATCGATTTCTATCGTCGCAGGGTGAGTTTCATATCACCAGAGGGAAGATCTTTTCTTCATAAAGGCGAGTGGGATGTCCAGGCGGGTAGAGAAAGACCAGAGCATCATGGGCTAGGGGGAGTTACATCCCATATTTCGAGTCCTTATGTGGATAACCAGGGGACTTCGCAGTTATACTTTCCTCTAGTGGTGGATTCTTTCAGGGATGTCTTTCCAGAGGACTTTTCAGGTTTTCCTCTGGAGCGTGAGTTAGACTTCTCAATTGAGCTCATGCCAGGAGTGGCACCAGTGTCCATTCCTCCTTATAGGATGGCTACACCTGAGTTGCAGGAGCTCAAGAAGTAGTTGGAGGAGTTTAAGGAAAAGGGTTTCATCTGAACCATTACTACTCCTTGGGGTTCACCTATCCTGTTTTCAAAGAAGGAAGATGGAACCCTTAGGCTTTGTGTTGATTATCGGAAGTTTAACTAGTTGACGGTCAAGAACTTATATCCCTTGCTGAGGATCGATGACCTCTTTGGGGTTCACCTATCCTCGAGGACCTCTTTGATTAGCTTCGAGGAGCCCGAGTGTTCTCAAGGTTTGACTTGAGATCTGGTTATCATCAGTTGCATGTTAGACCATTAGATATACCTCTTACAGCTTTCAGGAGTAGGTATGGTCTATACGAGTATACGGTCAAGACATTCGGTCTCATGAATGCGCCAGCAGCTTTTATGGCACTAATGAATTGAGTGTTCCATCCATACATGGATTATTTCATGGTGGTTTTTGTGGAAAACAACTTGGTGTACTCTCACACTCGACACAACCATGCTACCCATCTTGAGATCGTTCTTATTACACTGAGAGAGCATCAGTTATATGCTATGCTCTCAAAATTCCACTTTTTGATGGATCAGATTCACTTCTTGGGTCATGTTATCTCAGAGACGGGAGTGTCAGTTGACCTAGAGAATGTGAGGGCAGTAGTTTCCTAGGAGCAGTCGAAGAACGTCTTTGAGGTGTGGAGTTTTTTAGGGCTGGATGGATACTACAGGCATTTCATACAATACTTTTCATGCCTAGAAGCACCGCTGACAGGTCTGACTAAGAAAGGGGTGAAGTTCTTATGGTCAGATTCTTGTGAGACAGCCTTTCAAGAGCTGAAAGGGAGGTTGACATTAGCACCGATACTAGTCTTTCTAGAGCCGGTCAAGGTCTATACTCTCTACTATGATGCTTCAGGTATCGGTCTAGGAGCTATTCTTATGCTGGGAGATGGGGTCAATGCTTACGGGTCTCGGTAGTTGAGGCCCCCCAAGAGGAACTACCCAACGCACGATCTGGAGTTGGCAGCTGTTGTTCATGCCTTACGTTGTTAGAGACACTATCTTCTGGGAGTGCACTTTGTGGTGTTTACCAACCAGAAGATTCTCAAGTATATCTTCACTCAACGTGATCTGAATCTGAGACAGCGCAAGTGGGTCGAGTATCTTCAGTCTTCCAACTTTGAGCTTGCCTATACGCCGGGAAAGGGCGATGCAGTGGCTGATGCGTTGAGTAGGAGAACTCAGATTCAGGCAGTTCAGGAGGCCAAAAGTGAGTGGTAGCTTATGGCTATGTTCTCTGAGATGCATTTGGAGGTTCATGACAGACAGGGGTAGACCTTTCTATCTTCCATAGAGGTTACCTCTACACTTCTCGATTGTGTACAGATGAGGCATCTATCATACTCAGAGGGACTTGTCATGTGGGACAATGTGTTAAGAGAGGACCCTCTTCCTGGATGGACAGTGTTCAAGGATGAGATCTTGTGTTTGAAGGGATGCGTATGGGTGCCGGTAGACATACGTGAGGAGCTAATGCGGGATTTTCGTTCCTCAATTTGGGCAGTTCATCCTGGTGTCACCAATATGTATCGTGATCTACACCATCAGTATTGGTGGCCAGGTATGAAGAGAGATGTCACTGGGTTCTTCATGAGGTCTTACACATGTCAGCAGGTGAAAGTAGAGCATTAGTGACCAGTAGGGATTTTACAGCAGTTACCCTTTCCCGAGTGGAAGTGGAACGATGTCGCGATGGACTTTGTGACCGGGTTATCGAGGTCACCTAGAGGGAGTGATGTTGTTTGGGTTGTCGTCGACAGGCTTATGAAGGTTTCTCACTTCTTACCGATCATGGAGACCTTAAGTGTTTATGAGCTAGGGTGGTTGTACATCCGAGTGATTGTACGTCTGCATAGAGTTCCACACTCCATTGTTTCATACAGGGATGCATGTTTTACTTCTCCTTTCTGGAAAGGGCTTCAGAATTCATTGGGTACACAGGTACTTTTGAGTACAGCATACCATCCCCAGATAGATATCCATTCCAAGCATACAATCCAGGTTCTTGGGGATATGCTCCGAACTTGCATTCTAGACTTTGGCGGTTCATGGGAGAAGCATATTCCTCTTGTGGAGTTTGCCTATAACAACAGTTTTCAGGAGACTATTCATATGACACCTTACGAGGCTTTGTACGGTAGGCCATGCCGATAACCTTTGTGCTAGATGGAGGTAGGAGGGGCAGCTTTGCTGGGACCTCGTCTTGTTCAGGAGACCTCAGAGCAGATAGAGTTGATTTGGAAGAGGATGGCTACAGCACAGTCTCGAAAAAAGTCTTATGTCGGTCAGTGGAGACGACCTCTGGAGTTCGAGGTCAGGGATCAAGTTTTACTGCGTGTCATACCAAGGTTGGAACACAAGAGGATTTGGAGACAGGGTAAGCTTTCAGCACGTTACGTCGGGCCGTTTTTTGTGTTGGAGAGAGTTAGGCCGGTTGCCTATCGGTTGCTGTTACCTTAGAGTTACCGGGCTACGCATGACATCTTCCTCGTATCTCAGCCCCGACGTTAATTTTCAGACCTGTCTCATGTCTTCCAACCTGAGGAGGTTGAGCTTGAAGTAGATGCATCATTTGAGGAGCATCCTATCAGTATTGTCAATCACAATACGAAGGTTCTCTGTGGTCGGTCTGTTCCTCTGGTATGGGTGCTATGGCAGCACAGGTGAGTATAAGATGAGACTTGGGAGAGGGAGGTTGAGGTACGATCGTACTGGCCGGAGCTGTTCGGATTTTCTTCTTCTACGCCTCACTAGGGAAAGTTGGGGATGAATTTCATTAAGGGGTGATTTTTGTAAGAACCCGGATCTTTGTTTCTGGTATGTTTTTCCTTTTTTGGTCATTTTTTAGAAAATTGGAAAATCTGGAAATTGTCAAAGTACATGCCGTGTACTTTATAAGTACCCGTTGTGTACTTCAATGTCGCGCAAGGCTGTGTGTTGGCCGTGTTCGGGCCACACACATGGTGTGTAGGGGAAATGTAGAGGCCGCTCAAAGTGGAGTATGGAAAAGCCTAGTACATGTCGTGTACTCCCGAAGTACACGCAGTGTACTTTCATTTTTAATTAAATGCACTGGGGTCACATCTAATCAACAGAATCATCTTCTTCTCCAGGTTCTTTGACCGAGAGCGTCCTGTATGGCCGCAAACATCCTCCAAGCCCCCAAGCCTCCGTTTCTTTTCCGAATCAACCATCGTTGATTGCGTTGGAACCACAGCGGTGAGCTATTCCTTCTTCTTTTGTTTCATTCTGTGATTTTCCCTCTTTCTCAAGATATCATGGGTTGAACGTTTTGTGTGTTTTCGTAGATCTATGACGTTCAATGGAGAATAAAGACTCTTTGTTCAAATATATTGATCTCTTGGCATCAAGGTAGATGGTTTGTTCCTTTTTGTTCGAAGTCATTGATTTTTATGTGAAAATTCCACCAATACCCATGAACGGGGTGTTGCGTGTTTACTATTTTTTCCGTGTTGTTTTCCTACCATTATTGTATGCTTTTGTAGAGGTAATTTGATTGTGTATGAGTATAATTTATATGCTTGGATTTTTTTCCCATGGCTTGTTCTATTTACGGCCTTTGGGACTTGTTAGTCTTTGGCTGTTATACCTGTTTTCCATGCCTTTTGATCGTAGGATAGAATGATGTTCTTGACATGCTTGTTATGTTGTAGACTGGTTAGCCAAGTAGCTCTGTAGGTGTACATTGGACTTATAGCATTATTATGAACTAACTAGCATGGTACCGTGAGAACCTTGTGTAATAGACTATACAGGGATAGACCGAGTGAGCTTCCTCTGAGAGTCTTGGACATTTTAGACTATAGGGGATAGACAGAGTGAGATACCCAGTGAGTCTCGGATATTATAGACTACATGAGGGTAGGCCGAATGAGCTTCCTCGGAAAGTCATTACTTGTTTGAATCTCCTTAAACCATTCCAGGATAGAGGAGGAATTGACTGAGCGAGCTTCCTTAGAGAGTCTGTGATAGACCTGAGACTATAGGAGGATTGACCGAGTGAGCTTCCTCAGAGAGTCACTAGACCTTAGGGCTATAAGAGGGTTAGACCATGTGATATTCCTCAAAGAGTCCCTGACTACCCTAGACTATAAGGGGAATTGACCGAGCGAGCTTCCCCAGAGAGTCTTATAATTTTTTATGACCAAACTAGGGGATTAGGCTGAGTGCACTGCATAGAGGGTTGTTGTAATTCTTGGTTAGGACTAGAGGGGTTGGATGAGAGTACTTCCCATATGGATCCCTGTTGTGGTTAGCTATTTTATTCATTGATACTTGTTGATCTGTGGATTGATCACTGTTGTATATCATCCTGTTTACAGCTTACTATTTACTGGTTGCTATTTACGGCTTACTGTACTATTACCTGCCATATAATCACTGACTGTTAGGAACAGATCTTCGGGTGGTTGCCTACTGTGATTTAGTCTCACACCCTATTTGGGCCATGATTTTAGGCCCAAACAGACTATTTTGATGTAGGTATAGACAAGTTCAAGTGCCCTTCGACTTCTGGTACTTGATTGCTTTGGAGTAGGAGAGCATGGGACCATGCTTGGACTTGCGATGCTGAGGATCATTTTATCTTTTCTTTTTTACTTTTTTTTAGTACTATTTGTATTTCCAGCATTGTGACTTGTTTGGATTCTTTCCTAGACATATTTATCATGCATCATTTATATATATGTTTTCTCTAGTTGATTATTGTTTTATCCTTCCGTTGTTTACTTGTGTATTGATTTCCTTCTCCACTATTGTATGTGTTGTTTATTGTTTCTCTTTTCCGTTGTGTACTCTTCCAATGAGGGCATATTTTCCCCACTATCACACCCATAGCCCTCACTTCTAGTTGGAAGCCTCTAGAATTTGGGGAAATGCGCTTGAGGCCATGTAACCAACCGGGTACAGGGCACCTCTGGGTGGCTTCCGGAACCGGGACGTTACATAGTTGTATTCTAAACATCATTTACCTCGTAAATGTTCATAGAAAAATTCACTCTATGTCCCTAAGTGTTTATTGTAGACAATTAGAAGATCGATATACATGGAATGTATATGGTTTGTGGAAATCATCTATCCTATACCAATTTACATTGAAATAATTAATTAATCAATTAATCTATAAATCCAAATCATCACATGTCGGTGTTTTATTAATTTATATTATATTTCATGATATAGGTTTTGTTGAATATTAAATGCATAATTGATTTTTTATTAAAATTTTTAACTAAACATTGTGTATGGTTCTTACACACTAAGTTATCTACCTTCTATAAAATAAACACAACCCATGTTATGAAACACATTTCTATGTGTCATTTATTAATAGTACACTTCATGTAATTATGTGACACTCTATGTAAAGTATGTATCATGTGAGTGAAATGTACACGATAAGGATGATATCAGTTAGTTTGGACACGTAAATGATGTGTTTCCAACTATTACACATTGTGTAGTTAATAAATATTAAATAAAATTAATTTGTTTTTATTTTTAAAAAATATTGTTAATGGGAATCTCTATATTTGTTTGGATGAACATAAAATATGTGAATTAATTAATTAACTATATAATTTATTTATTTAGCCATGAAATATTTCTCAATGAATAAAAATTCAAAGGTATTATAGTTTATTAATTTCTTAGTCATTGTATGTATGGGACTAATCATGATCATATATCAACCTATGTATGTAATGGATTTATTTTAAATTAATTGGATTGTTTTTATTTTTATTAAATTAAATTGATGGCATAAATGTCATACCTCCCACCTCAATTATGTAGGAACTAAATGTTTATAGTTTATTATATGTAAACCACATTAACAATTCTAATGGCTACCCTCATATGTGTTTGATTATAATCATATGTAAAGGATAAAGTCTAAGGAGATGAGGTAGTTCATGACCTGATCTGTGGTGAAATAAACCCAAAATATTCAATGTTTGTGGTGGAATACTACAACTTGATCCAAGACAAGATCAAAGAGTTCATTACCCTATGATCATAGGGTTATTTGTTGTTTAGTAAATAAATTAACCATTATAAAGTACATGATCAAGCCATTTTATTTTTTTAATTTTTTTCTAAGTGTATGGTTAATTTTATAGATATTTTCTCACAATCACATAGACTATTAAATTAACATGAATACATGATCTAATTAAAATAATATTGAATTATGTGTAAGTAAATTTTATTAAAAATATGGAAATTAATTATGTAAAAACCTAATGGTATAAACAAGATATTTTTACGCAAAATAAAAAATCCATCAATAAAATATAATTTCAGACTCACCTTCTATCTATGAGTTATGATAGACCAATAGTTAAAGTGTTAGATTAGGATAAAGTTAAGGGAACATTTAATTATCAAGAAATGTTAACAATGATAATGAATCAACTTAAAAAAACTCATATTGATTTTAATGGAAAAAATTTTCTCAATACCTTTTTAGAGAAATGTTTTTAGGAAATGAAAGTAAGGATTTTAGGATTGGGGAATCTACTCAACGAATCAAGGAGAAACAAAATTTTAGTTGGATATACCACCTACGTAAAAACCTTTTAATAATTTTCATAGCCAAAGACTTATTTTATGAGAATGTAAATATGAATGATTTCCTCTAGAATTTTAAAAAAATTGAACATTTTGAGTCTATGGGTGAGGGCTACTAAAACATAATAAAATAGTCTGAGATCATAAAGTTAAATTATTTTATCTCACATATTTTGGTTACCTAGATAAAGTAATTATTTATTCTTTTATATTTTTTTAGTAAAATGTAACGTTCATCAACCACATTATCCCTATTATCAATTATATATAAAGAAACTATATTTATTTTTAATAGCTTTCGAGAATATTAAGAGAGTGTTCCCATTATAATATGCTATAATTGGAAGCTTCTCATACTAGAATCCCCGATTAAATCTTATGGATAAAGAGGTGAGTGGTTAAGATATCATTGTATAAAAAACACATGTATGTTTTAATATATATCTAGTATTTGATTCTTTCATCTATGTCTAATGAACTCATGAATTATAATGAGAGAAAGGATGCTTATAGTATGATAAAAAATTTGCATGATTTTTTTTAAGATAGAGTTAGATAAGAGTGCTTTGGGACCGCCAAGGCACTATTCATGAGTATAATTGGAGAGGGAAATTCAAAATTGGCCAAATATAGTTGATATTATTGGATACGTTGAGTATATAGATAGTTTAGGTATTAAACTACTCAAAGAATAGCACACTAATCATGTCATTGAATCACTCCATCATATATTATCCATAATTATTTTTAGTTTTAATATAAACAAAATTGATACGTCCCTCCAAGGTATCATCACTCATATTATTAAAATTGACAAGGATATAAAGTGTGAAAGTCCTTCTATACTTATTATGAATAATATAAAAGTCCAATAGAAGAGATATAAGATTAAATCCAAGTATAAATATTCTTCACAACATGCCTCTATGAATATAAGGATAATCAGAAAATAAATGGGTTAGAAATCATCTATTTTCATGTGACGAGAAAGGTCACTGGTAGAAAATTTTCACCATAAAAAATAAGAAAGGGTAGCCTTCAGTTTTTTTTATTATTGAGTGAAATATTTCAAATTATATAAATTGGGTATTAAATACAACATGTGGATGTCATGATTTTTTTCGAATTTTAGGAACTAAGTTCATTTATAATAGTTTCATGAGGTGAGGTAGATCTATGAGCTTCCATTAGTTCTAGGATCATCGTGGAATATATTGGAGACCACTACCTCATATTTTCGATTGTAATGATATTCGTTCTAAAAAATTGTTATTATGTTTCTTGGATTAAAAAACATCATTTTTGTTCCTAGTCTTGATGAATATGGATTTATTTTTAAATTTGGGAATACGTTTTTCTTATTTTACAAATATATAATATATTTTTATAAGGAAATTATTTATAACATTATTTATTTGTTGGATTACACAAACCATGTAATAGTAATTGATAATGAATCTAGTTTACATAAATCATATCACCCCCAAATATGGAATCACCACTTTGGTCATGTAAATTAAAACCACTTGAATAAACTAAACCAAGAAAGATACTTTAATTCATTGGAACTGAAACCACTTGGAAGAAGTCATAGTTGTCTACAAGGTAAAATGACAACAGCTATATTTAGTGGAAAAGTTAAAAGGGTTATATATCTTCTTGAATTAGTTCATACTCATGTGTGTAGATATTTTTTAGTTGAATAAGGGGGTTATACTCAAACATAATAAATTTTACTGATTAGTTGGTATATATGAATATTTATTCTTAATGAGGTATAAGTCATATTCCCTTGATAGATTCAACTAAAATAATAATGAATTTCAAAATAAATTTTGAAATAAAATTTAAAACTAGCACTCATACTATGGAAAAAATATCTTAACCTTGAATTAATTGATTACATATAAGAGTATGGATTTATATTTGAGCTCACTCTTCTTTACACACCTTAATGGAATGGTTTAAGTAAAATTAGGAACCATAGATTACTGAATGTAGTGAAATAAATTATGATCCATGAATGTACTCCAATATCCTTTTCGTGATATGCGTTATAGAGAATAGATTACACACCAGACAATTTTACAACTAAAAAAATAAATATCATTCCATTAAAATGATGTCTTGGAAAGAAATTTGTATTATTTAATCTACATGTGTAGGGGTTTGAGGCATTTTTTATGGATGTCTCTAGAAAAAAACTTTTATCTCAAGGTACTTAGTTTGTCTTTATAGGATATCCAATAGAAAATATACAATTTTACCTATAAAAATTTATAAAATAATATGGTTATGGTTAATAGATGTCTTTTATTACTTAATAGGGATAAAATATTTAATATAGATGGTGGTAGAAAGATAAAAATTGATGAATTCATAACTCCAGATAAAAATGAGTTTTCACAAGAACAAATTTCATAAAGACCCGTGGAAGAGGAAATTTCAGAGACACAAGTACTATGTAAGAGTAAAATTGATGTTAGTGAACCTAAAAGATGTGGTTTTGTTGTTACTAATGATGGTTGCACATTATTAGTTGATTGTAATGATCCTATAACTTAAAAATAAGTGATAAGTGATACAAAATATGTCAAATATAAAGAGCCAAAATTTTTGAAATAGATTCCATGTACCAAAATCATGTATGGATTTGGTAGATCATCTTGTGGATATAAATCCTTTTGTTTGTAAATGGGAATCCAATAAAAAACTATACATGCAGGAAAAAGTCAGTACCTATAATGAATTATTGGTTGCAAAAGGTTTTAATACTTCCAAGGCATAGAGTATGTTGAAACCTTTTACTAGTTTCAATAATAAAATCCATCAAAATTATACTTTTCGTAGAATCTAATCATGACTATGAGATCTGGAAGATGGATTTCAACACATTTTTAATTAATGGAAACCTTTAGAAAGATGTTTATATGAAAAAACAATCAGGCTTTTTGACTCCAAATAATATCAATATGGGGATTAAATTTCCAAAGATACATTTATGGATTAAAAAAGCATCTAAATCATATAACATTCACATTGATGAATCCATAAGAGAATTTAGTTTCATAATGAATTAATTTGATTTTTGTGTATATAAATGGTATAGTGGAAGTGAAATTGATTTTCTTATAGTATACGTTGATGAAATGATACTTAAATAAAATGACATACTATTTTTTCAGACTGTTAAAACTTGGTTAAACTCATGATTCTCCAAGAATAACATAGTTGAAGAATCATGTCTTATTGGGATCAATATCCATCATATTATATATAATATTCTACATGGAATAAGTTTTGGAACATATATAGGGAAGATACTAAAGGTATTTAGTATAGGAAAATTTAAGAGGGGATTTTTAAAAATGTCACATGGAATTTAGAATTCTAATAACTGTGTCTGTAAACACATATAGAGAGATAGAGAATAATAAGGATCATGTACACATGTATTATAGAATATGTTATGTATTTAATTTTATTTACTACCATGATTTCATCAATTATTTAATAAATATATGAAAATATCATGTTGTCCCAAGAGACTTTCATTGGATAGTAGTCTAGACTATCCTAATGTATTATAGGCTTACTAAGGATATGGTAATGGTTTATAAATTAGATATTGAACTAGAAACCAAGGGATATATAGATGCCAGTTTCCAAATAGATCAAGATAATCTAATATTATGATCCTAATATATCTACAGTCTCAATAGAGGTCTTATGAGCTGGAAGAGATCAAATAAATCCATGGACATTACTTCAATTGCATATTCTGAGTATATTACATATTTTGATACAACTTAATAAGTGATTTGGAGATATTAATTCATATAATTTCATGATGTGGTTCTTAGATGTAAAGATCATATCAAGCTATATTATGATAATCCTAATGTGGTGGATCATGAAAATATGTAACACCCCATGTTGATATGAAATGCTAAATTAAATAGAAATTTGAATTTTTTTGAGTTAGTGGGATAATTAGTTTGAGAAATAAGAATCATACTATGTTTACAAGGGTTTAAATTAACTAAAATGTGGTTTTAGACATGCTTTGACATTTAGTGGACGGACCAAGGGTTAGGGTGGGAATCAGAGGAAGTTCAGGTAATCAATATACTAAAATAATGTAGTAGAATAATTGTCATGGTGTGAAAAATAGTGTTAATTCCATGAGTTTTTATGATATAGGAGGAAGGACCCTCTGTTTATGGTGTTTATGGAATGAACCCATTGGTCACACTATGATACATGTAGAAGGTTTATTTTTTATGTTTTAAAAGGTATATCAGCCCCATCATTTGGATGAGTGGGATGTATATGCGTACCTAATCAAGACCTCCCCTACCTCCATTATCTTCCATTTTTGGTTGTTTTGGATTCAATTCAATGGAATTTGAGGTAAAGTTATTCCTCCTCGTTCTATTCTCTTTTTCTCCCTCCATTGTTATGATTTTTTGGTGAACATGTTTAGGGTTTGGTACCGATGCGACTAGATCATGGTGGAATCATCTATTTTTTATAGGTCCTTTTCTCAATCAAACTATAGGGTAACCTGATACATTGTCTACAAACTATCACATTTTTTTCGAAAAAGGTACATCACCCAATAATTTTATTTACAGTTTTCTCCAAAATTAGATTAAATTGGAATTTTAAATAGAATCTTTAATTTTGTGTTTTCATGTTTCTTAGGTCGGAGTGTGTGTTAGAAGTGGACTGAATCTTGTTGCTGATAGTTTCAATATGACAGGATTACCTGATGAGTTTTATGCATTCATAATAATATAAATCGATTTTTAAAACAAAATTTTATAATTTTATAATTAATTAATTATGATGTATTGGTGTGAGATAGGGTCCTGGGTAGTTGTAAAGTCATCATTTGATCATGGGATAAGCTTGGATGAGTGTTATCGGGATTTTCCTAAAAGTAAAAATGCTTTGGTTTGAGGTAGGTGGTCTCGTGTGATAGTCATATGATTTATATGCTTTTCTATGTTGCATGAGGTGTGTGGGATCACTATAGGAGGAAATTCCCCTATGTTTAAATAAATGGATTAATTTTTATTTAATGGTTAATTTAAAATAAAGTGTGAAATTCATTGAATAGAATGAACAAAACTCATAGAATGCCATGGTCTATGTGGGATATTGTGCACTAACCTAAAGCCTCATCTACAAATGGTTGAGTCCTTGACTTTGGAAATTAAAATTGACTTAGAAACCCCTTCAGGGGAATGATTGGACCATATTATGCATAGAGTCATTAGAATAGTTGTCGTGTTTTCTTCTTAAAAGTGGTGTGTTATAACTTGCGACGATCTGCCAAAGAGGGCCAGTAGATACTTCAATAACCCTCCAAGAGTTAGGTTATGTTTTAGTTAGAGGCCTTCACATGTTTAGGAATTATAGGTCATTTGGTATACCTCTGATCCAAGAGGTTCATAGTATTATTTGAGAGTGATCCTACCTTTTCCCTTAGTAGTGACATAGCCTAGCTGGACAACCTTATGATGAACTGGGATCATTTGGGTCAATGGACCAATTTAGTGGGACATTGAAACTAAGATGGTTCTGGGAAAATCTCCCTAGACCGGTGTTTTTGTGGCATACCCTTTGAGGATAAGAGTTTATTTTTGTGATGACGTTTTCTAGAAATGTGACTTTCCTAAGTGATGAGTGTTTTACCAATAGAATAGTTTTTTATTGATTATCTCAAGAGGGATACCTCCACTTACGTACTAACCAGAGGACCCATATGAGTTCCACATTGATATAAAAACCTAGATTTGGTGTGTGTGTGTGTGTGTTGGGTATTTATGGTTTCAAGTGTCACCTTAGAACCTTTACTGATGTGTAATCCCAATGGGGTTGGGATGATGATGATGGGATGGGAGTTCAGCAATCCATTTTGGTATATTTATTTTTATTTATATTTATGGTAGATGATATGTGAGTTACCAAGATGACTAGGAATATACCTTTGGGCATAACAATTATTTGAATTTTAGGGATTCTTGGGAACCACATATTGACATGGATGAGACCCTAGGGATTCCATGTATGGTTGGGATCTAATCGCCTGGTTTATTTGGTGGTGAATTCGTAGCCCCAATAATGTCTAGGGATATGGTTGATGTAGTAGTGTATGCCTAATGAAGGTACCTAGGATCTAGTATTTGAGCTATGTGGAATCATTCATATTATAATTCTTGAGAAATATGGGATTCATCACATACATTTATACCACTGTGAATGATTAGGTAGACTGGGATTTGAATGGTGTTTCCATTAAACTCTTAAAAATTATTGGGATTATCAGGATTCAAATATTGAAATGGGGTTTTGGGTGGATTTATATACCTAATATTGAATGTTGGACAGCATGAGGGTGACTGATGGATCCCCTCAATCGATGCTTGGAATACCACCAAAGGATCAGTTGGACGCACCAGTGATTGTTCGACGGAGGAGTAATGAGTTATTTGATTCTCAAGAGATTTAATAAAGGGATATATAATGATATTACCATTTGATTTATTGGTTATAATAAGAATAAATCATGCATATACATATTGGATTTTCTAGGTCCTCCCCCTCTGGGGAATTAGAAATCATCATCGCACTTACAACACCCAGGTACTATCATTCAGTTCAAACAAAGGGCTTGAGGATATAGGATTCTTGGAGATTCCACAATATCTGGTACTCATTGGTTGAGGTTTGGATGTGGTATCCGCACAGTAAGGATAGAGATTCCCCTATGGAGATGTTCATGTTTAGAGACACATCGACATTGGATGAAGTAAGTATAGTCAATTGAGGTTTTTTCTTTGAGGATCAATGATGGTTATTGGGCATGGACTAGGTTATTTATATATTCCCTTGGTTTGGTGGTGATAACATGGAGGCACAATCATCATGAAGTGATAAGAGTTATTATATAATTTGGATAAATCAGGCATTGATGGTGGATAATATATATGTATTTGTTTTTACACTCGGATGTTTATTTATTGATTATTGTTAAGCATGTCACATTCACATATCACAACATTTTTGGTTATATACGATACTATGTTAGTAGTTCCCCATTTATTTTTTTACTCACACCCTACTTAGGCCTCTATTTCACATGGGTACTTGAGTATTTCTCTCATGGTTGTTGCAGGTATGGGTAGGGAGGAGGCCCGATGTCATGTTTAGAATAGTTGAGTGAGATAGATCATATGATATCTAGAGTATGGGATGAGGTGTGGCTTAGGGTTTTGGTAGATCTTAGGACCCTTGTTCATTTACTTTTTTATTCTCTATATGTGAGCAGATCAGTGCGCTATGGGTCTATATTTATAAATCTGAGCGTGGTTGTTCAAGTTTTGTGTCACATTTCATTTTTTGAATCATTTCTTATCATTATTGCCTATGATATACTATTTTTTATTATATTTGATACATTGTTATTTCCCATACAATTTCTTACTCTGATACAAATAGTATATCCCCCCTCCCCAATACCACCATAGACTCTCTCTACTAGCTGGTAGCCTCTGGCATTTGGGGAGGTGCTCATGTGGTCACATGGTGGTCTGATTAAGTTACTGTTTGGAGTGAGTTGGGCTACGTCATAACAAAGTGGTTTTAGAGGATTGATTTTTTTCCATACTATTTTGGGATTTGGAAAATTATATATATAATAATGTGCCAAAACATATAATGAAACTTATTATACTATGTCACAAAGACATTTTTTGGGGTAATTATAGGTTACCAGGGATGGGATTATTGTTCTTAGTATTCATTATTATTTTAATTGTGATATTCACCTAGTGTGTGAACCATGAGTTTTGGGATTTTTTATTTATGAATTATTATATTTTACACCTTGAAAAATTATAAGGATTACACATATGGATTTTTCATCTTACCTTATAGAGACAAGAGGCGTTGTATGCATCAAATCAGAAACATAGCATGGGTATGATATATTGGACTGTAAGTGTGATTATTTTCACTAATGAATAAGGCTCAATTGTTTAATGTGTTATCAACTGTTCATATGGAATTTTTCTATATAATACATGGTGTTAATCTACATATTTGGGGTGACTTATATGCATGTATTTTATTCTGGTGGTAGGACTTGTAGATGTTATCATAATGACAGAAATATAGTCCCTTTAGTAGGGGAAGAGTGGGGAGCCCGAGGGGTTGGTTAAGATAGTTAATTCATTATTGGAACGCCATGTGAGGTTGAGTATAGAATTGGTTAAATTATTTAAAGAACTAGTAAAAACCTATATGTTTTTCCCATATGTCATGGAATGATACACTACTTAACTAAAATAGGTAACCTCTGTTCCTTTATGTGGATCATTTTGGGATGATTTCATAGGGAATTGGCATGATATTGTGATTCTTGAGGGAGAAACTCTACATATGGATTCACTATGAGAATCTATGCCTTGGTAGGCTATTGGGTTGTCATGTGATTCCACTACATGAATGAGAACCTTGAGATGGAATTGGAACATGAGATTCCACATGGTTATGGGTAGAAACTGTAATGTGTTCCCCATGAGTTATGAACCTAGTGAGATTAGATCTATGAGATAACCTAGAAACCTTGAGATAAAACTATGTTTTTAGTGATTCATATCCTTTTTAATGATCTAGGAAAACTCCTGAGAGGGGTTGGACCAGGTATATCAGTGTCTTTGAGGTGGGAAGCATATGTAGGTTCATGGATTTGATATTCATTCTCGAAAAGTTGTATCAAGTTATGGTATGGATGGTTTTTAATAGAGGTTCCAAAGAAGATTCTATTTAGTAAATACGGACATGTAATAGGATATGGTTAGTTTTTTGGGATTTTGATCTCAGTTTGATGGTGTATGACTCACTAGTCCTTGAGTCAGGTTTAGTGAAATTAGTCGAAGTAAGGCATGAGACACATGGGTTTTTATTAGATCATGGTAGTGTGTGTTGTATATGAATGGTGTTTTTGAGTGTATAATCTATGAGAGAGAATGTGTGAGAAAAATAATTATAGAATAAATGAGTTGTTTCCAAGACTTGTTTCATAGTAGTTTCATTGAAAATAAGAAATATCCCTCTGCAGTAGAGTAGATATAGAAAGTGGATCACGTGTGGTGGGATATCTTATATAGTTTGATACAGGTCTATTATAGATAATATTTTTTATTCATGTGTGTGGATAAAAAGTAATGAAATGTGTGTGATGATCAACCCTATTTTTCTAGTTATTGAGGGAAAGTATAATAAATTTTGTATAGTGGGGAGTCTACCATAGTATTTTGGATGAAAATATAATATTTTTTGATAAATTTTGATAGTTTCTATACATGAAATTATAAAAAGTTAGAATAGACGTCAATTAATATTTTTATTTGTTTTTATGTATGATTAAAACGTCTATGTTCAGTCATTACATGTGTTAATGGACAGAGTGTAAGCTGTTATGATATGACCCTGTGTTGGTAGGGTATTAATAGTGATATGACCAATCATTTGATAGTCAATATAAAATTTTGATGTCCATGAGATAATAAATATGATTTACCTAGACCTGTCTGACTACAATATTTAAGATTTTGATGATATTTTAGATGAGTCAATGCTTTGGAAATGGGATCAGGTCAGTTTTGATATAATATGGTGATAGTTCAATAGGTGAACCTGGTTCAGGGGTGAACAAGTTTTTTCACATTGTTTAGGGTGTGAACTAGTACATCATAACATATTTCAAGGGATTAAAAAATTTCATGTCATGGTTTAGGGGATGAACATTTTTCATCACATGATTTATAGGGTGAATCATGTGACAAAATACTGTAAATGTGTCTTTTGAGATGAAAATTCTTGGGAAATTAAGGAAATTTTGTTTCGTGGTTTTTTATGTCATATTTAGAAGAATTATATTCTATACTCTTTTAAAACTATATTATGACCCCTTATGATATTTTTTTATAATGAAACCCAAATTTTGAAGCACTTATGGTTCTTCAACATTCCTTGAATTATAAAATTTAAAGGTAGAAATCCTTGGAGGTTTGATCATAGAAGCATTGATGTAGTCATTCATAACTATGATTTTAATGGAAGAGATTAAAATGGTTTTAATAAATTAATATAATAGTTATTTTATTCTGTAAAAGAAAAAGTTCTTGAAAATATGATAAAAAAGTTCCACAAATTGTTCAATATGTTGAAATAGGGGAGATGAGGTGGTTGTAGTTTAGTGACATGAAAATGGTCTTAAAAATAATAATAATAATGTTGATGTTACACAAGATGGTGATTTAGAATCATCCATACCAGGGGATGAGGAACATCTTATTACATCTCATCCTAGGATGTGGAAATAGTTGGTTTTTTAAAACATTATTAGAGGTTATTAAAAACATTTTCAAATCAGAAGATCTTCAATTTTTATTTTCCATACTTCTTTATATTCAAAGTTTGAGCCAAAATATTTTGATGAATATTGGAAACATAATGAGTGTATTAATGGTACGAATATAGAGTTGAGCCAAATTGAGAATAATGTTACTTGGGAACTTGTACCCAAACCAAATGGTAAGAATTTAATTGGTAAAAGTGGGTGTCCTGAAAGAAGTCAAATAAATATGATGAAGTGATAAGGAAAAAATAACGAATGGTTTGTAAAGGTTAATCAATAATTAGTGGCATGGATTTTGATGATACTTGTTCTCTAGTGGAATAATTATTAATTATAAAAATCATTCATTCCATGATTTCACAATGAGGTTATATATTTTTTCAAATGGATATAAAGTAATATTTTCATAACAGAGAACTCAATTAATAAGTTTTTATCGAACAATTGTATGAATTTGTGATTTGGAAGATGAAATTTATTCATATAAGTTAAAAATTAATTTATATGGATTTAAGAAATATCTGAGAGTATGGTATTCCAAATTTTATACATGATTAAGAATGATAAATTTTTAGAAAGGGATAGTAGATAATAACCTCTACATCAAAGAAAATCAGGAGGTTTCCCTCATTATGATCATTTATATTGATGATTTTATATTTTCTAAGAATGATAAATAAACTTTTGAAAACAATTTGTGTTATAAAAAAGATTATTTGAAATGTTCATACTATAAAAAATGAAATACATTAATTGATTGAAGATCTTGAAAAAGAAGAAGTATATTTTCCTATATCAATATAAATATTCTAAATATCATATTAGGATTTTTGGAATGAATATTTCATATCCAATTTTGACACATATTTAGATGGGAATAATGTTTTTCAAATATGGAGAAGTTAAGGAAGTAGATCCCAAGGATTTTGGAAATTCGGGTAGAATTTTTTTATATCCAACATCTTCAGTGACAGATATTTTATACATTGTTTCTTTGTGTGAAATATTTCTAAGTTCCCCATAATAATTTTATATCTTTAAAATAAAAATAATTCGTAGATATATATATAAGGCACAACTAATATTGGTATAAAATATAAGTACTCAGGAAATATTAATTTGTTTAGTTGTATAGATGTTGTTTGGGAAGGAATTGTTGATGACATAAGATCTATATCTAGATTAGTTTTATTTATAGGGTAATGATGTGTGAGTTGACATACAAATAAAAAAAATTCTATAGCTGAATATAAATATAAATCGGAGTATGTTTTTTTCACTCAAGTTGTAATGAAACATATATAGATGATGAATTTGTTGTAAAATTTGTTTTTAGAACTGAAATTGTCCAAACTTATGGTTGTTATAATCAATTTTCTATAAATATCACTAAAAATACAATGAAAAATTCTATTTCAAAGAATATTGATATAAAATTCCACATTATCAAAGATCATGGGTAGAATAATGAATAAAAGCTAGAGTATTTTTCAATAATGAAATAAGTTACTGATATATTCAATAAACTATTTAAAAATGAAACATTTTATAAGATAAGGTTAAACATGGGTGTAAAATCTCCCACTATTTAAGGATAAGTTATGTGAATCCATCCCCTCTATAATTTAATATTTTGGATAGTGTTGTCAAGGGGTAGAAAAATGGTGTGACATAAATCTAACCATCGGTTTGTGCTTAAACATTTTTAGGGAAAGTATATATTTAGGGGGGTTTAGAAGGGGTAAGCTATGATTTCACAATATGGGAACTATTTTTTTAGTTTGTTAAATTGGATTCAAGAAATATTGTTCTTGTATAAAAAAAGATAAAATATTTGAATTTTTAAGGCTTAATGAATAGGGTGTTGAGGATTCATGGAAGAATAAGATTCTTAAGTAACTTCTTATGGATATTTTTTAAGGATTATTGTTTTCTACCTCAAGTTCTTTAAATTAAGACTATAACTGTTGGATAAGTAATCCATGGATTGAGTTATAAAGTTTCAGTTATTTATTATTCATATTTGATAAAAAAATAAAATTAAGGATATTGTTTGGACCTAGTTGTCTGGTGGTGGTTATGAAGAATCTGGATATAATAACTTCTTTGGATAACTTTTATTTTCTTGTCTCTGTAAATATCACCTCACATTGTTAATGTTTTAAACAATGGTGATCGTACATAATTATAATTGGATGAAGAGTTTTGAAAAAAAAATTGAACCAAGTCTATCAAACGTACCAAAATGTGTTTAAATATTTTGGTATAAACTCCATTGGATGATCATTTGATATAATATGAAGTTTTGTATCAATTTCCATCAGTCAAAGTTTTTTTGAATGAATTTTATCTTCAAAAGGAGAAAAACAAATGTTTATACAATCCATATATGGTGATTATTTATTGATCTTATGTTTATATTTTCATGAGTTTTGGAGATCTCATATTACTAGATTGAGTTAAAATATAAGATAAATGTATTTATAAATAAAAATACATTCAATAATCTTTTGAAGATGTGGTGGTTTGATGTATTTTTAGAATTTTGGAAATGGGATGAAATTCATTTTCCAATAAAACATTTAAACTATAAAGATATAAGGTAGAAATTGGAAAAAGTTTTTGGTGTCTATGTGAATAAGTTTTTTGAATAGAGGAATGCTTCTGAAATAAATAAAATATGGTTTTTTGAATATTTTTCATCAGATGAAGTCTCATTAGATAAATCCCATCAGACACACAAAGGTCTTTCTACAAAGATCTAGGGAATCTCATTATATAGAATTGTTGGATTAGTTTAAGTGGTTATCATTTCTATGATTTTTTTTTGAAGTTTTTTTACTTCCATTGGATATATGAAATTTTTTAAAATTTAAGAAGGAAAAATACTGAGGAATAAAGAAATAAAAAAGTATAAGGAAAATTTTCATCAAAAAAATAATATTTATAGGATGTCCATCAGAAAAACTTATGTACAATTTCTATTTTGTATACATGTAAAAAGTAATGAAGTGAAATTTATGAAAAGGAGATTGGATGAAATTTTTTTATAAATATCATTAAAAAGAAAATGGAAAATAACAAAAACTATTATAAAAGTATTGATGTAAGTCATCAGATGAAGAAAAAAAAGAAGTAGAAGAAGGATATAGATAAATTATCACTAGGAAAACCAATATTGAATGGACAATTTTTGATGGAATAATAGGATTAATTGGACCAAAAAAATTATAGAAGTAAAAATTATTTTCTTATTTAAAATATATTTATGACTTTTTCCTAAATATATTAATGTGAAGATTCTAATATGGTCTTTAAAATTTCCAAATATCATAGAAGGAAGATCTGTGATTCTAGTTGAGGATGAAGGAAGTTTTTTGTACTTTTAATTAAAAATTAACATTTGGAACACTCTAAAAATAATAATAATATTTTGACAAATAGTTTGATTGGGATTTTTTAAATTTATGTTTTTATTAAAGAGGAAAAATAAATTGTAATTTCATTTTTTATATATACAATTTTATCAGTAAAAGTTTATAAGTATAAAGTATGGTGTAAGTATCATTCATGCTTGAAAAAGTTGAAGTGTTGGAGAATTGGTTTTTGACCGAGATATGAGAAAAATTTCTGAAGAAATAATTTCACCATGAAATATTACAACCAAGGAATACCTTGGTTGGAGAAGAATAATAGTAAGAATAAGAATATGGTTTTGATTCCATGTTTTTGAAATCAAAAGAAATGGATGAAAATGACTGCATCTGAAAAACTTTTATACTTTGTGGAATCATATGAACTGATGTGTGAGGTATTTTTTAATAGATGAATTTTTAGTCTTAAACATTGACTGAAAAATAAATTCACTATGAATGGACGAAGTGTTCCAGACAAATTACATGAATACACTTATTTCCTATATATATGAATGAATGTGAAAGAATATTTTTTCTTACAAGAAGAGAAAAAAGTGATATTTTTACAAGGATTAAAGTGAAATCATTATGGCCCTATTGGTGAAGGTTTATAATTTTATTATGAAATAATTTTTACATCTTTTATCTGTGTGAAAAGAACAAGGACTATTTTGTTTGATAAAAGTGAAATGTATGTGTGATGATATTCACTGATTTTTGTAACCACATAAAAAGGATTTTTTTCTAATGTAAAGTGTTATATTGTATTATGTACATACCATTCCAAAGACTATCTAATCATTTTGATAAGGTAATCATAAATATTATTGTGTCTTTATGGATGTACTTTTTAGTTTTTATTTATTTAAAGTTTTAAATCATTTATATGATGCAAAAATAATAATAATAATGATATAATAAAATAAAAGGATATCACAAATTAACCACCTCCCCCTATCAGTGATCACACGGATCATGCTTGGGCCTTTGAATTGGTATCATTGTGAATATTTCCTTCCATGAATCTTCCCTTATGTTTGAAGAAAGTAAAAGTTTCTATGGATGTTTATAATTTATTGAAAATTAATGGGATTATGTTTTTTTATTAAATAAACTATCATATTTGGAAAGATATAATGTCACCATATCTTATGAATCATGGTTATTATGTTCTTGATGTTTTTATAGATGGATTTTTTCCTCATGTTGAAAATTTTATCCTTACAGAAACTTGTGAGAAGAATTTGAAAAATTATGTAAAAGATAGAATTGATATACTTTACTCACTTTATGAAAGTGGGTTTCTAAAAGTGAATGTATTTTTAACTACTAATGGAATTTGAGAGAAGTTGAAGACCATCTATAAAGGAAACTCAAAATTTACGAAATCCATGTTAAAATATAGAGGATAATGTAAAAAGATATAAAAAATGTGATTATGAATTTTTTAGTGACTTATTTACAAGGGTGAATAATATTGTAATCACCAAAATATGTCTTCATAAAAATTATTAAGATTCAACTATTATTAAAATATCCTTTCAAATTCTTCCTAATATTTTTAATGTTAAAATTTTATCATTAAAAGTTATATTTACATAAAATCTGTCTCTATATAATCTAAATATTACTCTCATCACATATGAAATGAGAATATATAAATTTTTGAAGATTAAATACAAGGATGATCAAGAAATTTCCTTTTGAAGATACTAAGAATGTAAAACCTAATAATGTTCCTGGAGATGGGAAAGTTAGTGAATCTGAAACAGAATAAGAGGTTAGCAAATAATTTCTTTATTTTTTGTTATTTTTTCTAAAAAATGAAAGAGTTATAGGGAAAGTAAAAAAGGAAAAGTATCCCCTAAATTCTATGGTTGTGGAGAAATTGGGAACTTTGCTGAAAATTTCCTTCAAATAAAGGAAGAATAATAATGTTATAGAGATGATAAAAAGTTTACAATTTCCTTTTAGAAGAAAGTAGAAAAATAAGAATCTTATTTTAAGGTGAAGGGAAAAAAAATCTAAATCTAAAATAAGAAATTTTTATCTAAAGATTGTGAATGTGTTAATTATGAATATGATCCTAAAAAAATTAAGGATAATACAACTGAAAAAAATATTTCCAAAGCGAATGATAAAAAAATTCAATAGTTATGAAAGTAGTAGTACTAAAAATGAAAATACACTGATAGAGTTTATTCTAAAAATAAACTGAAAACATTTTCTTCTAAATATTGTAGGACATGAATGGTTTGACAAGAAGCTGAAAAAGGATAATCTATTAGATAAAAATCAAGGATTTTTTCATGAATAAAAATAATACCTTCTTAAAGATATTGATGTTATGACAAAGGCTCTCGATGAAGTGAAAAATCACAATATTAAGATTCAAAAAATGAACATGGTAAAGGAGTAAGATATATAACTTAATCAATAAAAAAATTTAAATATATGAAAGGAATTTACAATTTACAAAAAATAATTATAAAAGATGGTGAATGTTCTAAAATGTGAAATCCAAATAATGATCAAAAAAATTATCCACAAATTTTTATAATGAAGATGAATATATTGTTAAGAATAAGATAATTGAGAGAACCATATATGTTGCTAAAAATGTAGAGTTGAAAAACCAAAATTAGATACTACAGGTGATACTACTAAGTCTGAGAAGAAAATATCATGAAGTAACCAAAACATTTTTGTGCAATGAAATACCAATGTTGAAGGAAATAAATTTTATGAATAGAAAAAAATGCACCTTTAAACAGAATAAAAGATATAAAAAAGATATTATTTCTATGGTAACTATTAGATTTGTGGAGGGTATGGGTATACATAATATATGTTTTATTTCAATCAATAACATTATAGTGAACTAAGAAGATGTCAAAGGGAAAATTTTTGGTGCATTTAACCATCTCAAAGATGGAAGCCGGAGAAAGTTAGTGTAAATTTTTAAAATAGATTCCAACCCTTATAAACTATCTATGAAGGTAGTTAAAATACTTGACATATTTCAAAATGATATCTTGTGATGATTTTCTATCAACAAATGATTTATAAAAAAACTCAAAATTTGGATGTGAAAAAACAAAAAGGTAAAGGAAAAGCATCTTGTTGTTGAAATTGATCTCGAAGTTACAAAAGGAGAAAAAACATAGATTTTAGATAGTGGGTTCTCTATATATATAAAAGGATATTTGAAGCTTTTAATTAATGTTAAATATTTTAATGAAGTTAAAGTTACTTTTTCCAATGATATGTTAGTCCAAATTAATGGTGTTGGATCATCCATCATTGGGGAAGACAATTTTAAATCCAAAAGAACCATTTTTATGAGATGAAACACAATTTTTTACCTATTTAATAAATTTTTGTTGAATTTAATGATGTTTCTATTAAAAAAAATTGGTTTTTTGTAAATATATTTAAGGATGGAAAATTTTTAATGAAATTCCAATTAACCGAGTGAATCTCGATTCAAGTTGGTAGGGAAGAAATTTCATGTTATATAAGCATGGAAGATGATAATCAACTATGACATAAGAGGTTGGTGAAAATGTGTTATAGTAATATGAGAAAGTTAACAAAGAGAGACATTATTCATGATATCCCTCATATAAAAATAATAAGAGATTAGTGTTGTTTCATTTTCCATAAAGTGAATATAAAAAACTCAGTTCATAAGAAAGTTAATATATGTTCAAATTCTCCCTTAGAGAAGATTCATTGTAATATTTATGGGAAAATGATTAAAAATTATAAATAATTATGCATTTGGGTTATTTTTTTCATTTATGATTTTACACACATTACATGTGTTATGTTTTTAAAATATTAATCAATAGATCTTAAAAAGATTAAGAGTTTCAGGATAATAATCAAAAAAGAATATGAATATTTTATGAGGAAGTTGAAAAATTATAAAAGTATAGAACATATAAATAAGAAGTTTATATACTATGTTGAAAAATATGGAATTCAACCTGATTTTTGGGAACCTTACACACCAAAGAGAAATGGTGTTGCTGAAAGAAAAAATAAAAGTTCAGTCAAAATATGGGGATTTAAATTGATCAAAAAAGATACTTCTGATTATTTTTATAGGTAGACTACCATTATAGTAGTTTATATTAAGAATCTATGTTTATAGATAAAAAACTATAATATGAATCCATATTAAAAAGTTACAATGAAACCCCTTTATTGGATCACCTAATGGTTTTCGATAGACCTTAAATTATTGTTGGACCCTCTATGATATAATTGATTTTAAAATCACAAATAATGTCAATATACATATTCTATTATTTCATGATATCTAATATCTCTAAGTAAATAAATTATTTCATACTCTAAATTACATTTCAATAACTCAATATACTATATTTATTATTTAATATGTTTAAAAGTGAATATTTACATGTGTTTATGAATGTCACTAAATATAGTAGTCCCCTGTGTAATATAGACACTTCATGAGTTTTTTAGAGTACCTTGCACTGTTAGTTCAAATCGACTCATCGATGTAAAACACACTAATGATCGACTCACCGATGGACAACACACTGATGATCAACTCCCCGATGGAAGACACACCGATGATTGACTCATCAATGGATGACATAATGATGACTGACTCACCGATGGACGACACACTGATGATCAAATCACTAATGGAAAACACACTGATGATCGACTCACTGATGGAAGACACAATGATGATCTACTCACCAATGTGTGACACATCGATGATCAATTCACCGATGTTGACAGACCAATAGCACAAACGACTCACTGATACACTAATCCACTGATACCGATGGAAATAACTCACTGATACTTGATGTCATCGATGCTAACATACTGATGAATAAGAGTCACTGATACTTATGACTCGTCAATATTCAAAAATACTGTTTCAAATTTATTAATTCAGTTTTATTTTGAATAGTCATATTTAGACAAATTAATTTTTATGACATTATTTAATGTCTTATGTAGGAAAATTTGTAGAAAGTACGAGGTACATGAATGTGGGGACATATTCATGCCTGCTGGACCTTGAAGTATAAAAGGATTACAAGCTAAACCTTTCAAATGGGTGAGATAGAATAGAAGAATGTGCAAAATAGTTAAAACAGAACAACTTGAAATGCTGTGTTAAAAATTCCAAGAACTCAAGGCTAGAGTACAAAACAAGTTCAATAATACAAGCAAGAACGTGCTGAATTTATCTGAACATCCTAACATCGAAGAGATAAACATTTCACACATGGAAGCTAGAGTATATAGGGTGTAATACTATGTACTGAAGCCATTCCAAAATAGTAATCTAATTTCATTTTCTCTACTTCAATCTAGTCCAGAGCTTCACTGCATAATGCACAGAGATTTATAAACACTTTTCTTAGTTTATTACTCTTTTGTGGTCTTGTGTTTACTTTTTCGAGTAGTTTGTTTATCTGTTTGTTTCATATACATTGTATCCTATGTATAACTTGAGGATACTCAATATCCTCACACTCACTCTCTTTTTACTCTTGTATCCCACACAGAATAGTGGAAGAGATCATGTTTGATCTGTTTGTTTCTTTTACCACGAATAATTATGGTAGAGGTCAAGTGTGACCTAGAACCCTGATAAATGGTGTGGATGAAAAAGTTTATTTATATACACTTCTTGGTGGCAGGTGATCCCCAAGTAGAGAGTACTAAGTCTCAGCATGAGACTGAACCTCTTGTTTTTATCCAATGTATATTTTCCTTTTTGTTTAATCTGATTTGTGGTTATTTCCTTTTTGTTTAATCTGATTTGTGTTTATTTCCTTTCAAATAAAACTAAATTGAACTTTGATAGTTAGTTTAGAAAGTATTTATATCTATTTTGAATCAGTAGTTTAGTTTCAAAAGTTTGACTAATCTTTAGATTGGTAAATCTGAGAACTAATCAATCTTCTGAGAAATTAATTGAACTTTTAAGACATTTATAAATTCACTACAAAATGACATTGATTATATTTTTAATTTATGTTATTTCTTTTAAGAATTCATTCTAACAAAAATTTAATAGATTCTCAATCCCCCCCCCCCTTTGAGTAATCTACTCCGACCAACATTTGGTATCAATGATTTTAAAAATTATTATTTGTTTTTGATTTTTTGTTTTTTCAATTGTGATTATAGTTTTTTTTCAAAGTTCATAAAATATCTTTAATTTATAATTGTTTATATCTTTGAAATTATTTTACAATTTATATAATGGATAAAATATTAGAATGGTTCGATACCAATATACCACCTTTCTTTAATGGAACTAACTATGCTCAGTGGAAGCTTAAAATGAAGATACATCTAGAAATCATGGGATTTGACATATGGACTATTATTGAAAGTAAATATTCAATTATTAAAACATCTAGAAACACTTGGGATGAACCTAACAAGACTTCTTATAACAATAATTGTAATGAAATGAATGATCTATACTATCTACTTGGAGATTAAGAGTTTAATCATATTTCTTCTTGTAAAATTGAAAATGCGATTTGGGACACTCTGTCTTTTTCTCATGAGGGAACATCTAATGATAAAGAAATGAGATTAAATACTTATAATATAAAATATGTCAACTTCCGAATAAATCCTTATTAATCTATTTCTAATATCTATCCAAGGTTCAATGAAATTATGAGTACCATGATTTCTAATGGAAGAGAAGTTACATCCAAACATCAGATTATGAGGATTCTGTGATGCTTACCTGAAAGATGGTGAGGGACATATGTATTTATTAGGGAACCGTGTGATATTGATAAGATTCTAGCGAAGAAATTTATTGGAAAATTAATGATGTATGAAGGTTAATTTAAGGTAAATCAAGAATAGGATGAACCAAAATGAAATTCTATAGCCTTCAAGACTACAACCTCTAAAACAACATAAAAATAAAAAGTTCAAGATGTTGTTGAAAGATTTAGTAGTGAAGAATCAGTTTTAGAGAGTGATGACGAAATGGCCCAGCTGTCCAAAAGATTCAATAAATTTTATAAAAAAGATGTTATTTAGAAATCCCAATTACAAAGGGAATTATGATAACAAGGGAAACCAAAAAAAGGATTGGAAGAGAAATGATGAATTAGAAGAAATAATTTTTTAAAAATGTAAAAGGAAATAACATTTCAAGGGTAACTGTCAAAAGATAAAATAGAAGAACAAGTATTCAAATAAGGATAGAAAGTATTAGAAAGTAACGAAGGACACCTAGAGTGCCTATAAGAAAAGCTGCAATGATTATTCATCATCTCATAATGAGAAGGATGATATATCTAATATGTGTTTTATGAAAAACACAACTAAGGTATCCTTAGACTCTCCTATACATAATTCTTATTATTCTGAAAAGGAAAGTGAGTCTGAGAATATGAAAAATAATGAATTATTTGAATATTTCAACATTCTAGAAGAAACATGCAATGAGTTAAAAGATATGTATAAATCTTTGAAGAAACACCATTATCTTACTGTGACTATTAAATATGAACATAAAACTAAAAAAATAGAATAATGATCAACTTCTCAAGGAAAACAATGAATTAAAAATGTCTAATGACCAATTGAAGAAGAACATAGAATGTTTTACCAATTGGAAAAATACCCTTACTCAAATTGTTGGTAAAAAAAATTCTCCTAAGTTTACTTCTGGGATAGGGTATCAACCAGGTCAACAGAATTTATCCAAACCAAATTTTTTAACCAAATCTGGAAAATATGATTTGTTCTTCCAAAACAAGAATTTTATTACAAGTTCTAGTTCTAATAATTCTCTTACTAAGTCCAATTCATTAGTACCAAAAAACATTTTATTTTTCAATCACTCTATTTTCTGCATATAGGAATTATATAAGACAATTATGGGTTCTTAAATCTTATATTACTAATGTATGTGGACACACAAAAATGTGGATACCAAAATAGTTTCTTGGATGAACTATTTTGTAGGTAAATTGCCTAAAGAGATCCTATAGAAATCGGTGTTAATTTGACAGTGGGTGTTCAAGACATATGATATGGGAAAATTTAATCTTTAAAAATATTATTAAGATTGATGGAGGACATGTCACATTTAGTGACAATGGTAAAAGAAAAATCATCAGCCTAGGACAAATTGGTAACCCTAACCCTATTTTAATTTCCAAAGTACTTTATGTTGGTGGATTAAAGTATAACATGCTTAGAATATCTCAATGTGTGATTATGGATTTAATGTAAAATTAAAAAATGATTCATTCCATGTTTTATTATGCCAAGAATAACATAGTATTTACAACTCTTAGAAATGATAATGTACATGCTATAAATCTAGACCCAATAACCTCACAGAATGATTCTTGTCTAAATGTATTTCACAATGATTCTTGGATTTGGAACAAAAGACTAGTACATTGCAACATACACTCTCTTAGGAAGTTTACTAGAAAATATTTAGTTAAAGACCTACCCAAGTTAGAGTTTCTAGACAATAAGGTGTGAAATCCTTGTCAAAAAGTAGGGAAACATAAAATCTCTTTCAAGCTAAAGAAAGAAGTGATTACTTATTAACCAATTGATTTGGTTCACATGGATTTGTTTAGAACATCTAGAGTTTTGAGTCACAATGGGATGCACTATGTTTATGTTCTTGTAGATGATTTCTCTAGGTATACCTAGATCTTTTTCTTAAATCACAAGAGTGAATCTTGTTCTAACTTTACCAAGTATGATAGGACTATAGAAAATCTTAGTGGAATTAAGATTAAATCATTAATAAGTGATCATGTTCGTGAGTTTGGGAATCAAGAGTTTGAATCATTTTCCGGAAAAAATGGATATAATCAAAACTTCTCTACCCCTAGGACACCTCAACAAAATGGTTTGGTATAAAGGATAAATAGAACCCTACAAGAAATTTCCTGAACTATGCTTAATGAATATGACCTACCAATTTATTTTTGGGCTGACTTTGTTAATATATCTTGTTACATAATAAATAGAGTCTTAATCTGACACATCCTTAAGAAAACTTTTTATGAGTTTTGGAATAATATGAAATCCAAAGTAAGTTATTTTAAAGTGATTGGATGTAAAGTTTATATTCTTAACACTAACGACGATTTAGATAATTTTTCCTTCAAAAGTGATGATGGAAAATTTCTTGGATATTCAAAATCAAGAACAGCCTATATAGTCTTTAATAAAAAACCAAATGTGCGGAGGAATTTGTACATGTCATGTTTGATGAAACAAATCCACATGAGCCTAAGACCTCACTATAAAATATTGAATAAAATATATCCAATCAAACATTAATAATAAAACCTCAAATCATCATATGATGGAATCAGTGAAATCTCCCAGTTCTGAAAATTATCTAGATCCAAGACATAATGAACCAGATCACGATGAAAAACCTGAAATAACTAGTCCTACCTTTACTAGACCAACTAGGACCCTTAAAAATCATCCCTTAGATCATATTGTTGGAGATTTAGATATAGGAACACAAACTAGGGCTTCCATGAGAAACCAGGTTGAACATCAAGAATTATTTTTACAAATTGAACCTAAAAATATCAATGATTCAATCGGTGATGAATTTTGGGAAATGTATATGCAAGAAGAAATTAGCCAGTTTGAAATAAATAATGTTTGGAAACATGTAGATCGACCAAATGATACATTGACCATAGGAACAAAATGGGTGTTTAAAAATAAAGTTGATGAAGATGGAAATGTAGTTAGAAACAAATAGAGATTGGTTGCACAAGGATATAATCAACAAAAAATAAATGATTATGAAGAAACCTTTGTGCCAGTAGCTAGGCTTGAAGCCATTATAATCTTACTTTCTTATGCAGAAAACTTGGATGTTAAACATTACCAAATGGATGTAAAAAGTGAATTCGTAAATGGTTATATAATTAAGGATGTTTTTTTGAACAAACCCAAGGTTTTACAAATACACGTTTTCCAAAACAAGTGATCAAATTATCTAAATAATTATACAGTTTTAAACAAGCTCCAAGAGCTTGGTATGAAAGGTTAGGTGATTTTTTTATTTCTGAAGGAATTATAGAAGGACTTCTATATCTTAAATTTTTTATAAAAATAATATCAAAATAATTTTTAATAGAGAAAATATATATAGATGATATTATCTTTGGATCTTCTAAAAATTCATTATGTAATAATTTTTTAAAAATAATGCAAAGTGAGTTTGAAATGTGTTTTATGGGTGAACATAAATATTTTCTTAGATTTATAATATTTATAGATAAAGAAGGTATTATTTTAAATAAAAATAAATTTTCTAATGATATTTTGAAAATATATGACCTTGAAAGCATTAAGAGTGATGAAATTCCAATGGGTTCTATATGGAAGTTAGATCTTGATAAAAATGGAAAATCCTTTGTTCAAACTGCATATAGAGGAATGATTGGGAGTTTTCTATATGTAACAAATAGTAGTCTAGATATTATGTTTAGTGTGTGTATGTGTGCAAGATTTCAAGAAAACCCAAAATAGTCACATTTAAATGCAGTTAAAAGACTTTTAAAATACCTCATGTATATAACTAATTTAGGATTGTTTTTTCATAAAGGAAAACCTTTTGATTTTGTTTGTTATTCTGATGCTGACTTTGGTAGATGTAAGTTAGATAGAAAGAGTACCTATGGAACATGTCACATTTTGTGAAAGTCTCTAATATTGTTGTGTAGTAAAAAAGGAAAATTCATTTGGATTATCAATAGCTAAATCAGAGTACATTGCTACTGATAGTTGCTGTGCACAAATTTTGTGGATTAAACACACCTTGTTAGACTATGGATTTCAGTTCTAACATATCCCCATAAACCATGACAACACAAGTGCTATAAACATTTCTAAGAATCCAATTTCCCATTCTAGAACAAAAAATAATTATTCCAGACATCACTTTTGTAAATATCATTATAAAAATGGTGATATAACTCTTGAGTTCATCGGGGATGAGAATCAACTTGCTGCTATTTTCACTAAACCCTTAAAATCTGAGAGAATGAAATACATCAGACATGAACTAGGAAATATAAATCTCTAAAGTCATTTAAAACTGATATTTCGTTAGAAAATATTTATTTATCGGTGAAACCGATCAGTGAAACCGGTCAGGTAAAATCGATCTGTGAAACTAATATGTAAAATTGATCTATGAAACTAATCAGTGAAACTGATTAGGTGAAACTGATCAGGTGAAACCGATCAGGTGAAACTGATCTGTGAAACCAATCTGTGAAACTGATCAGTGAAACTGATCTCTTGAAACTAATCGTTAAAATTTGATCCTATGAAACTGATTCCTTCAAGGACACTTTTGTAATTATGTTTGTTTTAAATAAACTGACAGAGTTTTTTATTCTTTTTAACGCTTTTCAGTTTTGTAACTTGAAATTTACAATCCCTAAATGAAATAATAATTTCAATCCATCTCTACATTTGACCTTCCTCTCTTCCTTATAACCTTCTGCTCTTCGACACTATACTTCTCTAACCACAACCTTTTTACTCCCCTCGAATCTGAACCCTCACAATGGAAAGTACAAAGCATGAAATGGAAGAGCTGAGTGAATATCCATCATCTATGAATCAGAAGGGTGATTCTAATGGTACTGCAAATCCAGGTTTGGGAAGTCTAGTTGTTACAGTCGAGAAAGAATTATTTTCAAAATGGATTCTTTCATGCATGTTACTTTTGTTAAAGGTGATAGAATCTCAAGGATGGAGAAGCTAGTTCTCAAACAATGAAATGTCGTTTTATCCACAGCATGTGCATGAGTTTTATCTCAACTTGAAGATATCCCTAGATGGAACTAAAGAAGCACAGATGAAGTATATTGTAAAAGTAAAAGAGATAACTTTTTCATCAAAGGAATCGGCTGAATTCTTGGAAATGATTCATAAAAGTGTCTATACTTATTATCAGGGTAATATTCCTCATTAATCTGATTTGTTTTCATTTGAATATTTTCTAAAGAATATGAATGGAAGTAAAGAATCGAGGAGTGATACTTCAATTGAATTTTATGGAGTGGTTAGATTAATTTTAAGTTTATTCAACAATAAATCTTCCCATGGGAGATTTCTCTGCTATGAAGTATAGGGATGTATTTCTGATTTACCTATTAAAAAATTGGATAAAGGTAAATCTAGTCAGGTGTCTAATGGTGTAAATTTATGATATGATAAAACCCTCCATGAAAAAAACATTTTTGTACTATCCTAGGATGATCTCTATTATTCTAAAAAAGTTGGGTTGTGTGGAAGATAGAGATGAAATGATTAGTGGATGTAGTAGTTTGAGCCTTAAAAATGAAATTTGTAAGAGAATGAATATTTTTTGGAACCCTTGTAAGAAATTCTTTGTAGGATATCAAGAAATACTGAATGAGGAGTTCAATATGATTGAACATCCTACCAAGACCAAAGGTTCAAGTTGATCTAGGACTAAAACCAGGAGAGGAAGCTGTCTATTCAGATGAGGAAGTTGAGTCTAAGTTTACAAGGGAAGAAGGATCTCCTATTGATTATATGAGTGATCCTGATATTACTAAAATCCCAAAATTCATGTCTTATGGACCTTCTAGTCCATCATTGGATCTACCATAAGGGAACCTTTTTTATGAGATTAAGAAGCAGAAGATAAAAAACTCACTATTGTGGAAGTCTCTGTAAGTAAGTCAGATGAGGTATCTGATGATGATAATGATGAAGATGATGATGATGATGAGGGAAATAATGGTCATGTCAGAGATTATTTGAAAGTGGGTCAACAAGAAGTTCACAGATCGAGTGAGGAATCTATCCATACAGCTGCTAATGGAGAATATGGGAAAATGGTGCAGTTACTATTGAACAAGAGGTTGATGATCATGGATATGATGGAAATGAGGATGGACCTCACCATCCTAATGTTTAAAATCTAGAAATCATTCAGGAGTTGAATGAAATTATGGCTGCTGGCTATGAGAAAGAGGTTGAGGATCAGTTTCCTCATATTAAGGAAGTTTATTTAGAATTTGAAGTGGTTGGAGTACATGATGAACCTCGAGTTCAGTTGGTACCTTTTCCCAAAAATGTTATTTTTTCTAGAGGTTGGGATGAATAATAAGATAAAGATGAGATTATACCCAATCCTCAGGGAAGAAGAGTCAGTATTGCTAATGTTGATCCAAGTGACTCGACTTGTACTTGTGAGCGGAATAGAGATCCAGGATACATTCTATTTGGATTGGAATATAACTATGATGAGGAGATAACAACACCTCCTCATTCTCCTAAAGTTCAAGATGAAGCAAAACCTATTTCACCTACTTCACAGGTTTTTCCTATGGCGGTTGATCCAATAGCATAGCCATTGCCTAGTGACTATGTCACTAGGATGATTTAGAGAAATTCATAAGTGATATTTGTGCGTAAGTGATAGCCTTAGTTTGATCCAGAAGTGAACCCTCTACTTCCATGAGTATTCCAGATGCTGATGCTAGAAAAATCACAAGGATGATGACTCATGTGATTCAAACTAATCTCATTACCATAGCTGAAACTATCATTATACATAATACATTTCTTACAGAAGAAGTAAAGAATATGAGCAATGAATTAAATTCTCTAACCAGTGATTTCAAGACCTCTTTTAGTGGTGTGATGGATGTTATTAGGAACTTAGTGACACATATACTTTGTGTAGATTTGATTAAATTTAAAAAAGATCTGGCAAGATGATCAATGGTCCATCTAGTTCTAGAGGTGGTACAGGTGATGTTGCTGATTTGTAATCTCACAAGGTTGTGATAGGAGAAGAACTTGAGAATCATCAGAAAGATTCAGACAAATAAACTCTTGTAAAGGTATATAGAAATATATACCTTGTTTAAAATATGGTAAGGCATTGAAAAACATAAGTCTCTGCTTCTGAGAAAGTGATTAGAGAGAAAGTGGATAATTATTTTACCAATATCTATACCTTGTAAGATCTCATAAATAGCTTCAAGTTTTTAGCTGAAAATCTAAGAATTCCTCTAGTAATATAAGCCTTCAAGAAACAAGTGCCACAATTGAAGGAGATTACCCCTCTTCTGAATAAATTCGGGGAGAATAAGGATGATTTCAAGAAGGCCATGAAATCTGGTGGTGAAATCATTAATGATTTCATCAATCTCATCTAGCCAAATCTTCATGTTCAATCTGAAAAAATTGTGTTTCCTCCTATTTCATCCATTTTCACTACCTATTGGCCTCCTTCTTAGATGAGTTTCTCTCGTGACCTTTACCAGATTCGGAAAATCATTACCATGCAACCTCAAGATCGTGTGTTTTTAGAAAGAAGAACTAGCCTTACATAAAATGTCCCTACATGTGTTTCCTTTCCTGGTATTGTCATCGGACCACCTCTTCGCACTGCCAAACCAAAACCTTTTGATCTTACTTCTGATACTTCAGATAAAGGAAAATCACCTTAGTAGCCAAACCCTTGGTGGTGGATTGTGTGTTTGATAGGTATTTGTATCTTTGTTATTCTAATTGTACTCTTTTGAACATTAATGGAAATAATTTTTGTCTTCACTTTGTTTTTTTTTCTATTATTTCTCTTTCTTCTTTCTCCTTATGTTCTCCTTTTTCCTTTTTGTTAATCCTGAAAGGGGGAGAAAAGTACATGCATTCCTTATTATCTCCTAGAGAGAAACTATGTCATATTCAACATGGAATGTACTCAAAATAATACATATATTCATATATTTTCTCTGACCCAATAATTGAGGATGAGATTTAATTAAAAAAAAGAAACCCTTAGTTTTATTGAACAATCACATATAGTGAGGTATGATAAGCCAATTAATTATTATTCCTTAACATCACATGTTGGACATAATTTGTGGTTATCAAAAGGGGGGAGATTTTTGGACCCTCTATGTTATTGTGGTTTTCATAATCACAAATAATGTCAATATATAGATTCTATTATATCATGCCATCTAATAACTCTAAGTAAATCAATTATGACATACTCTACATTACATTTCAATAACGCAATAAACTATATTTATACTTCAATGAGTTTACAGGTATTTATTTACATGTATTTATGGATGTCTCAAAATCTAGTAGTTCTCTGTGTAAGACAAACACTTCATAAGTTTATTAGAGTCCCTAGAACCATTAATTAAAATTGACTCACCAATAGATGAAACACCGATGATTTACTCACTGATGGACAACACACTGATGATCAACTCACTGATGGATGACACACCGATTATCGACTCACCAATGGACGACACAATGATGATTGACTCGCTGATAGAAGACACACTGATGATCAACTCACTGATGGACGACACATCGATGATCGAATCACCAATGGAAGACAAATTGATGGCCGAATCATCGATGGATGACACACTGATGATTGACTCACTGATGCTGACTGACCGATAGCACAAATGACTCGCGGATAAACTAAGTCACCGATAATGATGGAAATAACTCACTGATACTTGAAGTCACTGATGTTGATAGACCGATGGTGACAGACTGATGCTTACAGACCGATACTGATAGACTGATGATGACAGACTGATGTATATGAGTCATTGATACTTATGAATCACCGATACTCATAAATACTCTTTCAAATTTATTAATTCAAATTTATTTATAATGTTTATATTTATACAAATTAATGTTTATGACATTATTTAATGTTGTCTGTATGACAATCTATAGACTTTACAAGGTACATTCACATGGGGAGATCTTTGTGCCTACTGGACCTTGAAGTATAAAAGTATTACAAGATAAACTATAAAAATGGGTGAGATAGAATAGGTGAATGGGAAAAATAGTGATAACATAAAAACTCGAAAAGCTGTGATAAAAATTCCAAGAACTCAAGGCTAGAGTACACAAGGAGTTCAATAATACATGTAAGAATTTGCTGAATTTCTCTAAACATCCTAACATCTAAGAGCCAAAATTTTCACACCTAGAAGATAGAGTACAGAGGTTGCAATACTTTGTTCAGAATCCACCTTCTATAAGGGGACTCGAATATCATTTTCTCTACTTTAATCTAGTCCGGAGATTTAGTTCATAACACACGGATATTTATAAACTCTTTTCTTCATTTATAACTCTATTGTGGTTTTGTGTTTACTTTTTCAAAGAAGTGTGTGCATCTATTTGTTTCACACACTGTCTCATTTTCATAACTACAAGATACTAAATATCCTCACACTCACTCTCTTTTTACTCTTGTATCCCACATAGAATAGTCTAAGAGATCAAGTGTGATCTGTTTATTGCTTTTCCCATGAATAACTGTGTTAGAGATCAAGTGTGACCTGGAACCCCGATCTAGGGTGTGGATCAAAAATTTTATTTATATAAATTTATTGGTGGCATAAGATCACCAAGTAGAGAGAACTAAGTCTCAGCTTTTGACTGAACCTCTTATTTTTATCCACTGTATATTTTCCTTTTAGTTTAATCTAATCTATGTTTATTTCGTTTCAAATAAAACTAAATTGAACTTTTATAGTAATTTTATCAAGTGTTTATATCTATTTTGAATCAGTAAATGAGTTTCAAAAGTTTTAATAATTTTTATATTGGTAAATCAGAGAAATAATCAATCCTCTACGAAATTAATTGTACACTCAAGACATTTATAAATCACTCAAACTGAAATTGATTATATTTTTAATTGGGGGTATTTCTTTTTAAGAACCCATTCTAAAAAAAATTATATACTCAATTCACCCCCCTCTTGAGTAATCCTCTCTAACCAACAATTATAAAATATAAAGGATAAAATCATGGTAAGTTTGATCAGAGAGGTATTGATCGAATATTTCATGGTTATTATTCTAATAGAATAGTATATAGATGTTTTAATAAATAAATAGAAAATATAATTGATTCTATAAATGTAAAATTTCAGGAAAAATATTTTATGAATATTTCAAAAATAGATTAAGATGAGTAAGATAGGGAAGATGAGGTGGTTGTTGTTGAGAAACTTAAAAAGGTTCTTAAAGATAATAAATATGTTGATGTTTTACAAGATGACAATTCAGACACAAATATCACAAGTGATGAGAAAAAAATTCATATATTTCCTCCAAGGATGATAAAATATTTGTAGGTTCATAATATCATTTGAGATCAATAAAAACATGATCAAACTATAAGAGTTTAAAATTTAGTTTTACATACTTCTTTATATTCCTAAGTTGAGACAAAAGATATTGATGTATCCTAGAAGCATCAGTAGTGGATTAATGCTTAGAATGAATAGTTAGACCATACTGAGAAGAATAATACATAGGAAACTAAACACAAAACAAATAATATTATTATTATTGGTAAAAATTGGGTTTTTAAATAAGTTGAGTGAATATGGGGAAGTGATAATAAAGTAAACACAACTGGTTGGTAATCGTAACTAAAAAATTAAAGGCAATGATTTTGATGAGATTTTTTCGGGATTGAAAAGATTCTAAAATATCAAAAAATATATTTATATAATTTCCCAATGAAGTTATAAAATATTTCATATGGATGTAAAGATAGATTTTGTTAATGTAAAACTTGATGAAGAAGTTTATGTTGAACAATCATGTGGATGTTTGATTGGTAAAGATGAAAGATATGCATGTAAGTTGAAAAAGTAATTGTATAGTTTCAAAAAATCTCTGAGATCATGGTATTCAAAGTTAGATACTTTCTTAAGAATTTTTAATTTCAAGAAATGAAGAGTAGATATTAACCTATACAATAAATAAAATTAGAAGGTTTACCTCATTTTGATCATTTGTGTTGATGATATTATCTTTCCTATGAATGATGAAATAAAATTTGAAAACATTCCTTAGGAAATGAAGAAGTTTATTGAAATGTCCTTTATAGGACAAATGAAATATTTTCTTGGCTTAAAAATCTTGAAAAAGAAGAAGTATATTTTCCTATCTTAAGAGAATTATTCTAAATAAATTCTTATGGTATTTGGAATAGAATATTAAAAACTAATTTCTACATTTATTTCATTGGGAACCATGTTGTCTAAAGATGGATAAGGTAAGGAAGTGGATTCTAATAAGTTTATAAAGTTATTTGGAAGTTAGTTCTATCTAATATCAACAAGGCTTGATATTGTATATGTTGTTAATTTCTATTCAACATTTCAATGTAATAAAAAATAATCTCATCTATTGGAAGGAATAATAATTCTAATATATATGCATGGTACAACTAATTTTGGTTTAAAATTTTACAACTTGGGAACGACAGATTTGTTTTGTTATACATATCCTAATGGGGTAATAAGGGATGATGATAGGAGATTCACATATGGTTGAGTTATATTTATGGGGGAAATTAGAGTTTGTTGGAATACAATGAATAAATATTATATAATTCTTAGTAGAATAAAATCGCGTTATTTTATTTCCACTGAAGATAACCACAACTTATGTGGGTGAATACATGGTTAGAATATTTGTTAGTAGAATTAATGTTACCACTACTCTTTGTTTGTGATAATCAAGCTTCTATAAGTCACACTAAAAATATTGTGTAATATTCTCATTCAAAACATATTGATATCGAATTTCACTTTATCAAAGTGAATTTGGAGAAAAATAAACTGAATTTAGTATATGTCCCTACAACAGACCAAGTTTCTGCTATATTTACTAAACCATTTTCGAAGGAAACATTTTGTAAGTTGATGTTTAACATGGGTGTACAATCTCCCTCTCTTTAGTTTTATGGTACATGAGTCCCTCCCATATCTGAAATTGTATTTGGATAGTGTTTTCAATGGGGGTAAAATGATGTAACATAAATCTATCCATTATAATGTTATAAAATGATTTTAAGGAAAGTACATGTTTAGGTGAATTTTTTAAAAAGAGTGACTTGTGATCTCTATGACTTTGAACTTTTTTAACATTTTTTATAGTATATGTTGGTAATATTATTCTTATAGGAAAAGTGAAAATATATTAAATTTCAAGACATATGAAAAAGGGTATTGATTATGTGTGAAGAATAAGTTTCTTAAATCACAACTTATGGACCACATACTTTTACTATTCAATTATTCTTGTTTCCTACATCGATTTAACTCATGTGGGATTAGAATTGCCTGATATGTTGTCTTTATCTTTTGTTATAAATTTTTATTGATTTATGATTCTTTTTTGACATAAAAATCTAAATATAAAAAATATTAGGATGAAGTTAGATTAAGGTAGCTATGAAATTTCAGATGTAAGAAGTTTTTTCAACGAATTTTATTTTTTGGTCTTTGAAAAAATTGCCTCACATTTGTAAAGTCCCCAAAAATGGTGATCAGATAGAGTTGGAATCAAGAAGAAGAGTTTTGGAAAAATATTTGTGAACCAATTCCATCGGATGTTCCAAAATTTATGCATATTCTTTTGTATAAAATCCATTGGATATAATTTTTATATGATATGATGTTTTTGTAATAATTTTTATCGGCTGATATATTTTTGTTAGAAGTTTATCTTCAAAAGTTTTGAACATAAAATGTTTGAAAAATACAAATCTAGTGATTTTTTTTATCTTAAGTTCATATTTCCAAGAATTCTGTAAATCTCATGTTAGTTTTTTAAGTAAAATTATGAGAATTAATCTTTTTATGAAATGTTATATTAGATTATAATGTAAAAAATGGTGATAAAAATATTTGTATGAACAAATTTTATTCAATAACATTTTGAGGATGTGTAGGTTTCAATATTTTTAAGTAAATTGAAATAGTTTCAAAATTAGTTTGTAAATAAAATTTTTATACTAAAATGATCCAAGGAAGAAATAAGGAAAAAAATTATTTTATATTTAATGAATCTTATTGAAGAGAGGAATACTAATAAAATCAAGAAGTTGTGTTTCTAAATATTAGTCATCAAGTAAATTCCTATCAGACAAAGTCCATAGAATACATAAATTTTCATCTACAAAGATATTTAGGTGCTCATTAGATAGAGTTTTGTGATGAGTTTATGAAGTTATAAAAATCCTGAAGTTTATGTTGATGTTTTGTAAAGTATGGAGGCTGTAGGAAATGTTTTCAATGTTAATAAGGAAAAACTATAATGAATGGTGAAATGGATAAAGTATATCGTACATTTCATTAGACTATGCCTTCCATTGGATAAATTTTTTTATAATTTCTATTTGGAAGACATGTATGATGTTTTGAAGTTCAAGTTCCTATAGCATTTTTTGAAACAAAACTAGAATAAATATCACATAATATAAAATAAAATATAAAGAAAAATGTTATAAAATTTCTAATGCATGTCTTTTGATTAATAAATAACAATTAGAAAGAGGATACATAAAAAAAATTTCTGGATGAACCAATATCAAATGAACAATTTAGAAATGAAGAATTGGATGAAGTGGACCAGACAAAAATACAAAAGTATATTGTATTTCTAGGTTTAAAAGTTCTCTATGATGTTTTAATAAAGATATTACTGTGAAAATTATGAGCTAGTCTTTCCAAGTTCCAAATATATTTTAAGTAATATTAATGATTCAAGCTGAGGAAGAAGGAATTTACTTGAAGTCGAATTTATGAAAATCTTCTAGAACACTCTTGAAGTCATGAGGATATTTCAATGAATTTTTTTAGTAGTATTTTTGAAATTTATGTTTTTATTATGGTAAGAAAATGAATTAAAATTCTATCCATTGCATATTCAAGTGTATCTATAAAATAATATAAGTTCAAAGTGTGCTGTGATTAATTTTCATGCATGAAAACGTTAAAGTTTTGGATAATTGGTTTTGGATAGAGGTACTCGATGAGATTAAAAATCCATAAATCCAGTGGGAAAGTTTCAAACCAAGGAGTCTCTTGGTTTAAGAATATTAATAATAATAATTTGGTTTTGATCAAAAGTTGTTGAAATCAAAAGCAATAGAATAAAAATTTTATCACCTACAAAACATTTACAACTAGTGGAATCAGAAAAATAGAAGTGTGATCAAGTTGTCAGTTGATAAAAAAATTTTGTGAATAAAACAAATAGATAAAATGAATATAAATTGAACTGACAACTTTTTTATAACAAATTAAAATAATAAATTCCATACTTTTCATTGGGTAATAAGTTGAAAGAAGAGGTTTTTTTATGAGAAAAGATAGTAACATTTGTACAAGGAGGATAGTGAAAACATTATAGGTATGTTGGTAAATGTTTCTAAAGCTGATAGAAAATATTTTTTAAATATTTTATATGTGTTAAAATCACATGAAGTGTTTTTTTAATAAACATTCAATGACTGTTTAAGAATATTCCCAACTTTTTATAACAATATAAAAGGGATTTTTTCTAGCGGATATTGGGGTAAAGGGTTATTTTTAATCCGTGACTAGAACTATCAACTCTTGTTGAGTAGTGAACCTTGAAAATTATTATGGTCCTGTGGTTGTTCTTGTGAGTATTTTTTCAACAATGTTTTAACTCTTTAATAGGATTCAAAGGATATTTCATAAGAAATAAAACATAAAAGAAAAATAGATCACTATTTTACCCATCCCCCACTCAACGATCACAAATATCCTAGTTGGGACTTTTAGATAAATCTCAATAGATTGGTGTTTATTTTATTACCCTTGGATGCCATGAGGTTATTTTTTATGAAAATTTTGGGAAGCAAGACTTTCATGTGTGATAGGTGTTGGCCTGATATACTATCTTGTGATCATGGATTCTAAAAACAATGTATCTTCTTATATACTGACCAAAAGACTTGAATGGGTTCCCTTTGTTAGTGAAAAGCTAACTGGTTGCATGTAATGGGTAGTAATGGTTGAGGATATCACCATATTACCCAAACATGCATGTAAGCCTAGTGGGGCTATGACGATAATGATGGGTATGGGTGTTCCTATAACCCCTGTGGTGTTTTTATTTTTTATTAATATTTAGAATTTTTGATATGTGATTTCCTAGGATGATTGGGAATCATTTATTAGACCATACATAGATTTAATTTCCTATGATTCCTGAGAATCATCTATTTACATGATGATACCCCGAGATGGCCTGTATATTTGGGATCAGATGTCATGGTTTCTTTGGGTGTGGACTCCTAGCTTAGATAGCATCTAGAGATATCAATGATGTAGGAGGGAATTCCAAAATATTGTAACTAGTATCCAATACTTGATCTGTATAATACAATTCATATAGGAATAAACAATATATATGGGATTCCTCCATTATAATGATTCTCTTGTGAATGCCATAGAATCCTTGTATTTGAATAGTGTTTAAATTAGATCATTACAAATGAGCTATATTCAAATGCTAGCATGAGGTGTTGGGTAGGAATATATATTCAAGAATGAATTTTGTGAATGCCAAGGGTGACTATTGGATCCCATCGATCAATGCCAATGACACCCCCATAGGATCAGATCGATACAACAGTGAGAGTTTGGCTAAGGATATGTGAGATATTAGATGTCCAATATATCTATTTGGGGATCTAGGAATGTAGTCCGATTTAATTTCCTTGGTATCCAAGGAATAAAGTTCACCTAGATATATTGGATTGCCTAGGTTCTCCCCCTTATAGTAATTAGATGTCGTTCTGACATTGAGAATGCCTAGGTTCTACCATGGGGTTCATCACAATGGCTTGAGGATGGTGGATTTCAAGTAATAATTCAGTGTCCTCTAATCATTAGTGAAGGTGGGAGTGTGGAAGCCCAATTTTAAATATAGAGGTTTACTTTAGGTGATGTTCATGCTCAGAGTCACTCTAGTGTTGGTGATTTATGTATGGTTAATCAAGGTTACAAACCTCAGAATCGATGATGATTATTAGGCATGGAGAGGGTTATTTGTGTGTGTCCTTAGGGATGTAGATATACTATGGAGGCCTGATCATCATGACATGCTTAGATATATTCTGACATCAGGTTGAAATAAGTATTTATGGTTGTTTATATAATTTTTAGGCTCTTTTATTTGTTTATTTTTTATAATTGAGCATGTCACATGCACGTATCATGAAATTACCGGTTTTATATGGGACCATGTTAGCGGTTCCCTACTGAGTTTTTTACTCACATCCTTTTTTGGTATCCTCAGGGTTATTATAGAATAAGGTAGGGGTGAGGCATGATATCATGTTTATCATGGTCAAGTGGGATAGATTGAATGAGATTATAAGATTAAGATAAGGTATGGCTATGAGTTTTAGTGGATCCCATGATAATTTTTCATTATATTTGATTATTATATATATGTGATTGGCCTAGAGGGTGATGTCTCTCTATCTACATTTATAAGAATAAATGTTTTAGTTTACTGTTTCATTACATTTTGTTATATCATGACTTATCTTGATTAATTTATTTTAGTATTTTTTATTATTATGTGTGATACTTGGTTATTTCTACTACTATTTATTACTCTAATATAGGCAGTATAACCATTTCCTATTTCCTCCTTAGATTCCCACTATTATACATTATTCTCTATAATTTGGGGAGGCATTCCTGACGTCACATTGAGGTCTGATCTAGTTATTATTCGAAGTGAGCAATGTTAAGGCATTTTAAAAGGAACCAAGGTCCCATCACTGGATGAAGCACCTATATTTTAAGTTTCATATCTTGAGGGATTTGTTAGAGAGGTTCCACTTCAATAAGCACCAATTTCATAGAAGACAATGTGGTAAATCCATTGACTAAATCCTTATCTCTGTAGAATCATAAACATCAAATGAGATCTAGCATAATAAAAGTAATTAGCAGTTAGCTCCAGTCCGTGCGAGAGTATGTTGGAGTTGCATATCTATAACTAAGTATTGTTTACTTTACATTGCATGTATATTAATATACTAGAATATTAAAAAAATACCTTATTATATATTAATTTTTCATATTCATGACTTTGATGTGATAATGTCATGTAGTATCTATTTCATTCATAATTTTCTATAAATTACCCCCAATGATGAGAACCTTGAAATTTTATGATGATATTCATAAACTATATATCATATGGTCATATAATGTCATCAGATGGGACACTAATGATGAAAACTATAAAGTGTTGGATACTCATAAGAGGAAGAGACTTCATCTAATGAATTTTTCACGTGGTAATATCTGTGATGGGAGATTATAAGTATTGACCTGGTAGAAAGAATTTCATATGTTATGTGTCATTGGAAATTCATTCCTTTTAGTTTTATAAAGATCATTAGATGTTCAATTTATTATTAATGAATAGCCTAAGTCATGTACTTAGATATATTACCATAAACAGTGATGACATATGTTCATGGTGAATTTTTGTATGTTGGGTGCATCATGAGTGATATGTTATTAATGAATACATCAAGGAAGTATTTTCCTCCTTCATTTTTTCAGAAGTTAGTATATCATCTCTTTGATTGAAATGAAATTATTGATTCCATGGTTAGGTGTGTGGATTGGTCCATTTCAGGAAGTAAAATAAATATGTATTAATAATATAAGTTGATGACATGAGTATACAACCTAATTGACGAGATATCAATATAAAGGTATTATAATATATATTGATTATTCATATGTTTTTTTATATTGTGGAATTAACATACTCTACTTGGGTGAATTTTTGTGTTACAAGACACTAATATTGGACTTTAGGTGGACCTCCCTAATGTCTTTGATGAAGTGATCTAGAGGTTCATACACTTAGTGTTTCTGTTCATCTCAATTAAATTCTATTATAATTTAATTATTGTAATAAAAAATATTCTATATATTGATAAATAATATCTATTCAGTGTTTATTGATTGTGTATATTCAATCCCTAGTTTATGTTAACAGGATATTAATATATATATTTATTCTCCGGACCAAGAATATTATATTTCTTTATTTTTCAAATGATTAATATTTATTATTCAAGGTTTGGTAAATGTAGAGAATGGTTTATGGGCCGAATACAGTTCTGGATAATTGGAATAATATACTAAATATAATTTAAATAAATAGTAGTTTATTTTTAAATATTTATATTATTCATGAGATAAGCATGCATCATATAAATATCAGTATAATTATTACTACTAAACATAGGGTTCACTAAGGATTCAGATATTGGATTATGGATTTTGAGAAATTTCCATGTATCTAACACTTACTCTATAAATACCTAATTATATCATTTATGTCGAAGTGGTGAATAATTTCTTATGCACAATATTTATTCTATCTAGAAACTTCACCCATAAAATAAAATTTTTAGGTTTTTTTTCTCTCAAAATTTATAGAATTTGTTCCACCATCATCCTCTCCAAAACAAGATAACAAAAATAAATCACTTAACCCTAAAAGATGGGTTTTCAATTAATGGTAGGGAGGAATGATGATTGATACTATAATGCTAGAACCTGAAGTACCACCAGTGATGCTTCAATATCAAATGAGAATGTAAAGATAACTAATACAAGAATTATACATTAGATCATATCGATGTAATAATGGTACAAACCGAATAGACAGTTGATCGATCAATATCATCTTCAAATAAAGTACTCAAAACTATTAAAATACTTGTTATTGAATTAATTATAAATTTAACGTGAAAGATTTGAAATCATGGTTCTAGTATTTCTTCATCTATTTTCTTCAAATATAGTCATGATAAAATCATTGTGCATCATGTTCTTATTATTTATTCATTAGATTAAATGATTAACCATTTTTCATCCATGGGACCCATCAAATTTTTCTACACTCAGAGCCTTAATTTATCACATAAATTAATGCATACATAAAAATTAATAATATAACAATTAAATCAATGAATTAAATATGGAGTAATAAATAAATGAGTAATTCCATAATTTGAACACGATACAATCATTTATGAAAATATCATAATTAAAAAATATACGCTCTTTATAATTTATTATGTAATCACCATAATTCGATAAATATGAACACTTTATATTTTTTCTCTAATATATATTCCTTCGTATTATTATTTCTATGTAATTATCTTTAAATATATAATATTTTTTAAAATATAATCATTTTATAATTTAATTTTATTATATAATTGTTTTTGACAATATAAATATCACACATTGAATATTATTTAAACCTCTAATCAAATCATTTATCAAAACACTTTTGATATTGTTTAAAAAACCTTAAATTAAGGATATTTTAATTTGAAAAATTGAAATTAAAAATTATGAGAGTCCCATGCCTTTAAATATTAACACTTTTACATTTTTCCTTTTTTATTAATTTATAAAACCTTTATAAACAACACTTCTAATTTCCTTGTAAATAAATTGTATCTAAATTGTAATCTATGACATGTAATTTAAAAGGTAAATTATTGTTAAAATTTAAAATTTATGTAATATTTATTAATAATTGTTTCATAGAAATTTAATTATTTATTTATAAAAACATTATAATTAATTAATATATAAAAACTTTTATAAAATAATAAATATCAAAAAAAATACCTTTTTAGTGTGATTTATAAACATTTCATGTAAATAAATTCATAATTAAATGTAAGAAACCCATTTTTCTCTATATATTATACATAATGATATAGGAATATTTATATAACAGGATAAATTATATGTTGGTGATAAACTAATTTGGTGTTGTCAGACGTATTTTACGACTAATAACATAATCATCACTTATGATAAACAATGTGCATAAGGTGTTTACACTTCCCAAGAAAGGAAAAGAATCCTAATTATTAAGGAAAAAACATTATGTGTTAATTTTTTAATCCTTATGTATCAATCATATTTTATAGTCAATATGGATATTACTAAAGTGATATGATGCACTATTTTTTAACCTACAACACAATGATATAATCAAATATGATATCCCAATGTCATGTACTGTCACTTACACAAACCCAAAAGATTTGTACTAAGTTTATAACTATCTTATATCATATCATAAGTAGTGACTCAATTGGGGGGATTAAAATTCACAATCTTGTTTGATGATAGAGAATATAATGGCCATTTCAGTTTCAAAAGCCTACGTTTCTAGCATGATTTCACAAATCAAAAAAATCAAGGTAAGACTCAGATAAAACTGAAAATTTTAAGGTATGGTTAATAATTAATAAAAGTAAAAAACATGTATTGAAACCATAAAAACCCCTATAAAAATTCTTTTGAAACTATAACCCCTATACTTGATATTGTAGTATGATATTGTTATTTCCTTCATTAAATTATTCATTAATATCCCCAAGGAACATCTAAAAGGATCTTCTCTCTGAGGTGTATCTATGGATTTCATAAAATCACTCAAATGTTTTGATAGGAACTTTTTAACCTCCATGATATGCTTGTATCTCATGGAGAAAAGGGGTAAAGGAGTATATATTTGAGGTGAGTATCATCTAGATATTTCTCAAAAAGATCATACCCATATAGAAAACTCATGGCATAACCTCCACTATATAGGTTATGGGGACACTTCTTGATACCATGAATTTACTCATGTGATTCTCAAACACATGATTAAATGACTTTGGTTACATATCAGGTAACTCTTGGCCACACACTTGTAAGGACCCACAAAATTATATGTCATTTTTATAGGGGGTATATTAATTTTTGGTCCTAGATTTAGTTATCTGGTGTTAGTGGATGAATTATATAGAAATAAAACCATTACACTATGATTTCTGGGATCCATAGTGTAATAGATGCCTAGTCTAGGGATTATTACTTAGCCATTACGGTTCCATAGTGTGAAGTATAGTAGAAGAAGGAGGTCACATTTTGTCCTTGAGGAACCACTTTGTAATGGTTTGCGAGATGTAGGAAGTCACATAGTAGAGGGGTGTCATAGTGTAAGAACTGGAGGTGTTGAATTGGATATTTATTTGTGTTTAAGGTATCATGATCATGCATAAGTGTTAACCCTTACGTATGGTCATGGTGTGGGTGTCATGGGAGAAACCTGGCATGAAAGAAATGTTGACGGTTGGGTGAGGGTTGAAGGTCATGGTATAGTATAGGGGAACCACACTGTGATAACAAAAAGTGCCTAATTTTGATAAGTCTTGTATTTAATGGTTAACCCTTATGCATGGTCATGAAATAGTGGAGTGTTCAGAATCATGATGACCTAGATTTAGGGTAGCTCACAGGAAATAGGGATATGTTTTGTTCATTAAAACCCATATAGGATGGTCCATAATGGAAATAACACCCTAGTTATTTATGATTGAATCTTTGTAGGGGTGGTCCCTCTTTTATGGGAAATTTACACCATGACCCAAAGGTTCCATTGGATGAAAGTGGCATGTGGGGTATGACCCTCTATTTAGGGGGTCAATTTCACCCTATGACCTAAAGGGGACATTCTATAATGAGTCATGGGTGTTGTTTCTTAATGAAATGACCACCATGTTCACTCTATGAATCTAGTGTTGGTAATTTTGACTTCACAGCATGACTATCAGAGTCTGGTCATTTTTTGAAATGTGAGTAAGGTGGAGGTTGATATCCTTTTCCCACTACTTATCCCTTTTCCACCCTTTTTTCTATATGGTTAATAAGTTTTTCATTTCATTGATTCAAATTGATATATCTTCCCTTATCCTCCATTTTCTTACCCCTTATTCCCCCTTGATTTTGGTTCACAATGTTAAGGAGTTGAAGCAATCATTCCAACATATCATGGTGGAGTCTTCCTTCTTCATGGGGATTTGGTGTGCATATTATAGATGAGGTCTAGAGAGGAGATATATATGCCTATATTTTTCATTATCCTTAAGGTATGTTTCCTCAAAAATTTAATTAGGTTTTTTCTTAATTTATATTAAATTATCCATTAACTCGGGTATATAATTTGGGTTTTTTGTGTCGATTGGGCCTGGGTGTGTGTGATAGAAGCGGACCACATCCCACAGCTCATGGTTTTAGCATTGTGATGTTGACTAGCTCTGATGGACTCAAAGTAGGTTGGTATAAACTTTTCATTAAATTATAGACCTCCAACTAAGGTAGGTTTCCATTGAAATATTGAGTTATTGTTCACATAGTAATTTTATATTTTTATTCCATCATTATAATTATTTATATCATGTTTCAGGCCATGTGTGATCATTCTCCATAATTAAGGATATTCATACACTAGCCTAATACTCAATTATGACTGTGTAGATTTCGAAATTGTTTTTTGGTGGGTCCTTGTTCAAATGAGTTTCCTTCACAATAATTATGGGGGTGTTTAGTTGTATGAGATGGAATACAGAGAGCATGAGGTTTTCATTTAAAATGTGATTTTAAAAGGGGTTTGATTTAGATGGGATATAAAAGGAAATGGGGTGAATTTAAGAATGTTTTTTGAAATGTTTTTTTTAATTTGGGGTTTTCTAATTAATGTTTCAATGGGATTTGGTCCAATGTCTTAACATGAGTATTAATACATCTGATTCCTAATATAATTAGTCTTAAAAATGTATTCGGATCACTTTTTAATGTAAATTTAGATGGTAAATTTTTGAGATGGTTTTGGTCTATTTGACCTCATATGGGAAATAACATATTTTAAAAATCATGGTTGCTTTGATGTACTTATCGATTGTGATTCCCTTGTGCTTAATGTTATTTCATAATGATTCATGATTGTGTATGTAAGATGATGATATTTTTATTTTAGTTTCAAATTTCCTAGGTTGATATGGATTGATTTATGTTACCCCTTACAAGGTAGATATGGATAAATGGATTCAAAAGGGTGGAATCCTACCAAATTCCAAGGGTAGAGTGATTTTTATCCTTCAGTGTGAATTGGGACTAGAATCAGTATTTTTGGATCTTTCAGGGCCATATTGACCTATTGGTGTGGTTTTTTTTGTATTAATGATGATTCCAATAACTTTCAATAATGTTGGGTATCTGAACATGGATATTTTGGATACCATAAGAGGTTGTCTATGTAGATTCCTAAGGGATGGTTTTATTTTTCTTATTTATTATTTAGTTGTATACTATATGATATGTTATAACTAATGATCATGATGTGAAAACTCATCTGAGTAAGAGGAGACTGTTTGGGATTGTGTTGGTGATGTAAAACCACCCTGGGGTGAGTTTTTATGGTTTGGGGTTGTGATGTGTGACCTACACTAAGTGAAAGGGGATGGTTTGGGAAATAAAGAGAGACCTCGCCTATGTAAGAGAGGCTGGTTCAAGAACTATTGTGGGATATGATGTGGGATTTATTTGGGATTTACCCTAACTACTAAGATACTACCTAATTTATAGATTTTATTAGGGGCTTTATGTAACACTTCCTTCTGATACAAAGCTTGTGAAGGTATGGTTATCTGTTTTGGTGTCCCCGTTAGAACAAAACAACATTACATGTATACTTTTATTTCAGTTGAATGTTATGATTTAGGGTGAGTGGGTTCCATGAATATTAATTTCATACCTTATATGTATTGCATGAATATCCATTTGATCATAGAAACACTCAATATTTTTGAGAAATTGGGGATTCCTATTAGATCATTAGACTCACCCCTTACCTAGATATATGAATTGGGTTTTGATGTATGTAGGTATACCTTTCTATTTTTTCAAGGGTATATGTATCGCTTCGAGCTGTATATGTGGTTCATGTCTAATAAGTTGTGGTGGCTAAGTATTGGGAAAGTGGGATTATATGAGTTGGGTTGGGGTCCATTATAGTTTCTTTCTATTTATTTTTATGTATATACAATCCAATGTTTCATTGTTATATTTATTTATTTATAATCTATTTTATTTAATATATCATCGAGACTTCTTTCTACTTTTTATTATGAATTTCATGGGCCTTATTGGTTCCTTGTTTATTTAACCAATGGATATGAAAATTTTCGTTATATATATGATTTAGGCCTAATTTTGTGTAGAATTTTACATGAACCTAGGGATTTAGATTGATTCATAATCTCCTCAAAACTATTTTATACCCTCGTTATTAGTCGTCAACCCCTCACAGACAAGGAGGCACACTTGAGGTTATATTGCATCCACACTTAGGTTTTGTTTAGAAAATCTAAGTGGGGTGTTGAAAAATAGTATCAGAGAATATTTTTTTATGGGATAGTGTTAGTTATAGGTTGATATAATTTATTAATAGTTGAGAGGTAGAGTGATTTCATGTATAGAAAGCATGACATTAGTTAAAACCCATGTTATCAAGGGATATCTGGTATTGGGACTAGGCAATATAGGAAGAGTGTGGTGTTGGACTGAGAATCTCTTGGTGAGATATATGAGACTTAGTATGAGTTATATGGATTGGATGAGATCCCAAAAGTTGTTCATGCATCATACTAGTGTAATTAATAGGGAACAAATCCATTATAAGTGTTGATTAGATTAATTTTTTTTCTAGGGTATTTTTTAATTAAATTTTATTATGATTATTTAGTCACTATTAGATAATGATTTTTGGGATGTGTGTTTTTAGGAAAACTCATTTTTAATAATAAACCCCAATCTTGAAAATAAAAATCTTGTAGTAGCATGATTTATGCATGAAATATTTTTGGAATCTCTGGATTTGAAAAAGAATTTGGAGAATGGATTTTTAAATGGGTTTTAAAATTACTTTTGGAGACATGATTAGTTTTAATAAGAGATATAATCTAGCTTGTGAATTTTAATATTTATATTTTTGGTGAAAACCCATGGATTCCAAATATATTTTTCTAAAACTTTGGTTATTTTTCATGGTTGTAAACAAATTTTGAGTTGGTTTTTAAACAAAAAATTGGAACTTTAGTAAACTAGATAGATTAGATTATAATATTCCAACTAGAAGTGACCCAGATTACTGAATAAAGTGATTAGATAGTGTTTCATGTTATCTTATAATGTTCTATGTGGGTTTGGAATGGTTAGATATATTTTTTCATAATTATGTGAAAATGAAATTGATTCATGTGTTGGCTAGGTTTTAGTAGTTTAGAGTGATGGTCCAGGGATGACCTAAGTGGTTGTAGTGTGAATTTGATGGGTATTCCATGGTTATTTTAAGGTATATTAATGTTTTAGGATTCTCGGATTGATTATTGATATTTCCCTCATATATCTAGATATGAGTATTGATGGGTTTTTAGTTTAGACCTCTTGATTTGGGTATCAGTAGGTAATTAATTTGGTGGGGAGCACCATTATCTATAGTCGGACTTGTGAGTGGATTTTTATGGTGGGTAGAACCATAATCCTAGATATAAATTTCTCATTGAATCTTTATCATCATGTGATTTATTATTTCATTTGTACACTGTCTTGATATTCTGGTGTTGGTTATGAGTAGGTGGGTTATGTCCAGTCATTATGATCAGTAGTGGACCAGATGTGGGAGGTAGAGAATAAATGTTTAGTTTAACGAGGCAATGATAAGGATAATACTATGGGGGGTAGAATAAAATTTGTAAAAGAAGTATTTTCTTATGTTGCTTAGGTTCATAGAGGTGTTAGAATCTAAGTGTGAGTCACATCATAGATACATCGATTCCCATGTGACAAATGTGGTAGTGCATTTTAGTGGTCGAGGATCAAAATATGGAATTACATTGAGCATCAGGGTTGGGAGTATTTATGGATTACTCAAAGTGAAATGATGCAAGATCTATTATAGTAGTTATTGATAAAATCATAGGAATTGTTGTACTTGTGTATCTTGGAATTATGGAATAGTATGCACTGGTGTTTGATGTTTTACAGTTAAAGTGTAGTGGGTATTCGGTGATGAAAAACATCATGTTAGAAGTAAATTAAAAAGTGAGGTAGGTCATGATTTATGGTTTAGGGACTATTTTGAATTTTTGAATATGAGAAGTGTTGTGTTGGGGTGTTTTTAATGATCCAAAAATTTACAGGTGTTTATTTTCAAGGGAAATTGAATTTTTCTTCTATTAGGGATAGAATAGTGTTTTTATCATGTTTTAATGATTTATAACATGTTTAAAGAGTATTAATGTATTATAAGAACACCCAGGGTGAGTTATTGGGTGTTAGTGGAGGAATTATATAGTAGGAATACTTTCATTCCATGATCGTCATGATCTATGGTGAGATGGACATTTTATTCAGGGATCATGATATAGATATTAAGGTTAGATGTAATGAACTATAAAATAAGAATTACATCAAACTGTGGAATTAAAATACTATTATGTGATGGTTTTATAATAAAAAAATTAATGTAGAAGGGTCACCAAAATATGTTTCTTGGAGGTGGTTAATTTGTTATGTATTGATATTTAAAGGTCATATGATCATGCATAACAATAAACCCTTACATATGGTCATGGTGTGGAAACATATCCATAGCCTGGAACCTGGTGTGAATGTAGTGGTGAAGGTTCGACATGGGAATTAGGTCATGAAATGGTGGAGAGACATCATGGTGTGATGATTGGAAGTGGATGATTTGGATAAGTCTTATACTTAAGTGAAAATCCTTATATATATTCATGGTATGATGAAGGGTGGCACTACATAATGGCCTAGATTTGGGGTGGATTATAGGTGGTGGTTCTGGGGTTTGAACCATGAAATAACTATAAGATATTCCATTATTATGTGACCATCCTATTTACACCAGGATGATATCATTGTAGGGGGTCGGGATCTATATTTATTGACAATTATGACATCACCCATTTGTTACATACCACAATGGAGTCATATGGGGTAGATCTATATTACTAGGGGTCATGTTGTGACCCATAAAAACTATGATGTGATGGGTATCTGGAAATGAGGTTTCAAAAAGTGACCATCATATTCATGACATGACTCAAGTGCTATGATTTTTAAAGGGTCTCAATGATCTTTTGTGACATAAAAAATGGAGAACCCATTTAGAATTTCCTTATTTTTTACATTTGAGTAGGGGAAGGATGAGCTCCTCTTCTCCCTTATCTTCCATTTTCCTCCCTTAATTATATATGGTTCAGAAGGGTTTTTTTATAGAGATTCTAGGTTCTTTATCCTGTTTATTCTCCCCCCTTGTTCTCCCTTGATTTTGGTTAATACATTTCAGGTTTTAGGGGGATGATTCCATGAGAGCATAGTGTAATTGTCCAACTTCAAGAAGATTTTGTGTATTTCTTATAGAGAAGATTGTAGGAGGGTATATTCAAGTTATCATATATCATTTTAGTTTATTTATGTTTCGTAGTGTCTTTATTTAGAGTTTTATGAAATTTGAGATAAATTGACTACTAATTAAATTATATAATTTTGGGGGGTTATGAGCTAGGTCTAAGTGACTGTTGGGTGGGAATTCCACATCGTCGCGCGTGGTTTTATTGTCATGATGTTTCTCAGTTCTCATGTACTAATATGAGTTCAGTACATTCCTAGGATCAAATTAAAGATTTATGGTTATGGTAGGTCTCATTAACATTCTTGACAATCATGTTCACATACCAATTTTATGATTGTGTTCTATAAATATAATTATTTTCATAATTTTTCATTCATTGTGTGATCTTTCCCAATAATTTGGGATGAGATCAAGTTTGTATAATAATCAACAAGGCTCGGATATATTTATAAATGGTTTTTATGGTCACACTTTGGTAAAAAAGAGTAGGGTGTTTCCTTTCTAAAATGTGATTTTAAAAGAGGATTTATTTATATTGGATTCTAAATGAAAATTGGATGATTTTAAGAATGAGTTTTGAAATATTATTTCAAAACTAGAGTAGAATTTTCTAAAAAACTTTTTGTTGGTATTATGGCCAATGGATTTGTGTGAGTAATATGGAATGTTATGCCTTTTATAAATGTTTTTAAAAGGGGGATTCTATTAGTTTTTAAGAAAATATGGAAGGACGTGGTTTGATATGGTTTTCATCTATTTGTTCTTGTGTGAGAAATATCCGATTTTTAAAATCATGGAAACATTTATGCACTCCCTGATTGTGATTTCCTTATGGTTCATATTGTTTTTTTATTCATTATTATATGTGATGGATTATGATGATTAATTTTGGTATCAAAGTTTCCAAGTTGGCCCATATTGACATACTTGTACCCTTTGCGGGTAGATATGGGTATATGGCTTGAAAAGGATTGAATCCCACCTAAATCCATCAATACACATAGGTTTGTCCTCCATTGTGAATTGGACTAATAGTAATCCATTCTAGATAGATTTAAGCTAGATTGACCTAGTGGTGTATTATTTTCATACTAGTGATGAGTCCCATCACTTGTAATGGTGATGGGTGTGTGAATGTGGGTATATATGAAACCTTGAGATGTTGACTAGGGATAAGCCTAAGAGATAATGTTAGTTGCCTTGTTTATTATTTTTCTATGTGTTATGTGGTATAATAAGACTATTGATTGTGATGTGTAACCACCCCTAAGTGATAGGGGTTTATTTGGAAACTATAGGGATACCTCCCATGAGTAAGATTGGATGGTTCAAGAACTAGTTTCGGATAAAACATGGTAATTTATTTGGTCCATACCTCAATTGGGGAGAATATTGGATGGGTTATCGATGTAATTTGTGGCTCGATGTCACACTTCTAAAACTGATCCAAAGAAAGTGTGGTATCCTGTTTTGATGTCCAGATTAGTACATTAAAACCAAACACATATGTGTGTATATGTATTGAGGGTTATGCTTCAAGGTGAGTGTTTTATGAGCATGACTTGAAAACTTTATATTCATTCCATGTATATTCAGTTGATCTCATCAACTCTCGGTATTTCTAAGGCGTTGGGGATTCTTATTGAGTCATTGGACTCACCCCTACCCATGTACACAATATAGGTTTTGATGTATGTGGGTAGACCATCATATGTTCTTCTAGGGTATAGGTGTCCCTTGTAGATGGACATGTGGTTTGAGCCTAGAAGGTTGTGGTGGCTAAGGATTCAAAATGTTGGATTATGTATGTTGGGGTAGAGTCTAATATAGTTACATTCTTGTTATTTTTCTACATGTATCATAGTGTGTAATTGTTTTATTTATCTTCTTCTACTCGATTTTATTTGATGCATCATATAGTCTATTTTTACTATTTTCTATTTTAGACGGTGGGCCCCCCATGGATACCTATAGATTATCCGATGGGTTATTGTGGTGTTTGTTATATGGATGGTTCTTGAAGAATTTTTGGTATACTTGATCATGTACCTAGGTCCTTACTTTGAGGACATAGAATCTCTATGATTATTTTAGGAACTCCTTAAAAGATAGAAACCTTTGGTTGATTGGTAGGCATTTCTGGGGTCATGTATCATATTATCTTATGTATCCTTTAGGAAATCATGTGTGGGGTAGCACAAAACTCTCTCGTATATTTAATATTATGATATGGTTAATCGATGACAGCTTATTTATAGAAGATTTGAGTATCAACCAATTAACAGTCCTCTTACATAGATTAATTATTGGGAAAATTTGCAGTGTATTCCCTATGGATTGGATAAATAAGATTAAAATTATTCTTATTGTTTTGTAGAATGTTTTCATGGTGTGATAATTGAGGTTTAATTTCATCCCATGGTATTAAAGCGTGGCCAATGAGTTTGTGATGTAACCATCCATCTGAAGACCCACATTGGGAAAGAGTGATTTCTAGGACTATATAAGATGATTTACCTAGGTATTTGAGACATGGAATTAACATTACTCCAGTTGTTTGGTATTACTATATTTAGGTATGATATGTGAGGTTATTCCATATCCCATGGTGTTGTAGTGTGTCTCATGAAGCTGTTTCACAACCCACTATCCCATGAATCACATCAAGTTAGCAGGTTTTAGGCATAGAATATAACTGCTATTAGAACTATCCCCTAGTAAGAGGAATTTTCTAAGTGTGTTCATGTGAGACTTAGGAAAAACAATGTTGTAAGGTAATGAGCCAAAGTGGATAATAACTTGATGTGAGGGGTGGTCATAACCTATGTCTGGTATCAAAGTATAGGTTTATCTTCTATTTTTTTCTCTGACTTCATATGATTGTTTTTGAATTTGAAGTTTTAAAATACTCTTATATTCATGGATTCTAGGAAAATAGAATAACATTGATGAAAAATTAAAATCCTGGTGTATATCCCTATTATGGAATAGTGTTTTGATTCATTGAAATACAACATCATTCAAAAGGAAAGTATGAATGACTCATATTGTGATATTTTTAATAAATTTAATGATTATACATGAATTAATTAAGAGGCTGATAGGGAAACGGAATTTGGTACTTCTAATGATGAGTAATTACCGAGGAGGGAAAAAGTAGAAGTTTTCCACTTATCATAGGGGATGGATTTGAAGATAGAATAAGAAAATATAAATTTTTAAAAGGATACCAAATCTCATGATATCTGATTGAAAGTTTTAGTAATAGATGTTGGATTGTTTAAAATCATAAAAAAGTATTTTTGAATTATTCAATGATCTGAGGGAGAAGAATTATTCCTGAGATAAACATATAAATGTGATGTTCACAAAAGTTGAAAATATTAATGATGGTATCAAAAAAAGAGTTTGAACTCAAAAGAAGTTCAAATCATGAAGAAAAAAAGGATGATTTGGTTTCACACCTATGATAATTGGTTAATGACAAATAAATACAACAACAAGATAATATTTTCCTTAAAGACCTTGTTGCTCAAATAAATTAGAGGATGAATTAGTAAAGTGAAATATTATATAAACGTTCATATGTATTGGAAGATTAGATTCATAGTAGAAATAATCTCAATAAATATATGGATGCACCAATAGAGAATAAAAGAAAAAATATTCATCAATTATATAATGATTTTATCTCATCCTAGAAGAAAATGGAATGTTGAAATTCCAAGTATATGCCTAAACATAAGTATTATTTGTATTTATTATTTGACTATCCTTTGTTGGGTGATAGTTATTTAAAAAGAAAATATGCCTTATCAGAAGAAAAGTATGAGAATATTTTCATGTTGTAAATACCTTGGTCAACAGATAATACCTATCACATACCATTTGATAAAGGAGAGTATGAAGATAGGTTCCCCTAATATTTATAAAGAAAAGGGGAATAATTTTTGAATATATGTATTTATGAAATTCAAGCATAAAGGCGGATAAAGTCTGAATATTTATCTAATAAATATTTACTTCCATTTGAAGTCACCCTTTATATTTCATTGAAAAGGGTGGGGATAAAATTCTTAAATGATTAAGGATAATTTTGATTTTATAGAGTTGTATTTATGAAATGTTTTAAACAAAATACAAAGGGGTAGATTGTTGACCCCCTTGGATTTTTTGACAATACATAATGTTGTAAGAATTATAGGATGATTTTGGAAATATTTGATGCTTGTATTTGTGTAAATATAATTGGATGTCATTCATATAGGATTATTATAGACACATTAAATCCATAAGGAATTTGGATTCATGATGAATGTTTACTAAGGATGAAGATGTTCTTGGTTAAAGAAGTAAATGAATTAAAAGGAATACATTGTGGTAGTTTCTATCCTTGAAGTTATAATATATATAGACATTTATAAAGATGATTGTGGATATTTTTACAAGTTTTGGGTGGAGTTTTTATTAAGAAATAATGTGTCATCCCTCTCAAGGAAATAATTAGAGAGTCATACTAAAAGTTCTAATGGTCAAGCTCAAAGGTTCCCAATAAAGAGGGTAACAGTGTATATGAGTGAGACTATGGGTTTACAATAGAACATATGGATTCAAGTAGATCCTAATATTATTATAAAGGATATGATTAATCACTCAATATGACCAGCTCGAGTAACCCTCCACCACAGGTAAATAGATAATGGATTTATCATAGGTCCCTTAATATGGGAATAATTAAATTCTAGTTCCCTCCCAATAGTTTTTATGAATTGTGGTGCGTAATAAGTGGTACTTTTAATCTCTAAAGAAAATTTTTCATGTGATAATTAAAATAAAAAAAGGCTTGGTCATCATTAACATATATGGATACAAGTGCATGCATGCATGAGTATTTTACTTTTCATTTTTGTAAACCATGTTGCATAGATCTGTGGATCAAACATTGTATGGCATTAAAATATGATATCACATCATAGACTCATCCATAGTGTCCTCCCCAAAACATAGGTTGAATTCAAAATCATAGTTATTTGCTTATGTTAGTCGGGAAGTGTTTATTTTCCCATCATAAGTATTGGTGTTGTTCCATTTTCTTTTGAATTACTATTTTGTAAAGGTAACTCAAACCTTTCATAAATATCCTCAAAAGTTTTGGGTTCTTGCATAAAGGTGAATATTTTCTATAATGGAATATTCATAGGGAAATCTTGAGATATGTAATGGTCAATATTCTCTATACATAAAGGTAAATGGAGTTAAATGGATCTATTTAAGGGTAAATAAGAATACCATTTCCATATATATGGGTAGAGGAGCATACCCTTGACTCTTATAAGGGAGGAAAGGTATATCCTTACCTTTCTTAAGGGTAGAGGAGAATACCCATAACTTTCATAATGGTTTAGGAGTAGACCATGATTGGTTTCATTCATACCACATGTATAAAGGTAAATGAAGATCAATGTAAAGTTGATTGGTAGTGACAAATGGTAAATAGGAATAGCAGGGTACATCATAGGGAAGACTTCCATGCCAATATATTTTATTTTTCTCTCATTATAAATCATAGTGGATTGTGATATGTCATATTAAATGCTTAGAAGAATATCTCCATGTCATAGTTCTAAGGAGCAGTTATTTTTTCTAAATAATTGTAGAACTTGACATTATTCATGGTTATATTTTTACCTTGTTTTCAGAGATCTTAAATCTAGAAATATTAAATGGAAATATATTGATGAATGCATGTAAAATCATGCCACAATTTTTATCCTCTTAACTAAGTAATTATTCCATGATATTTTAATAATTAAACGATATGGATTATAAGGATTACTGCAAAAATCATGGCACATTGAGATGAAAAATATCTCATATATTTCCAAATTTTTAGATATCGAAATATTTCTATCACATACATACAAGTATAAGAAGATCTTGATATATAAAAAACAGTATATGAGATCTCTACATTGTAGAAAAAATCCATAGAGATAGAGAGAATGGATTTCATTGAGAAATTTGAAGAATATAATGTAGATAGTTAGACCATTCAACATCTTAATACATTACGAATTTTCAATCATGGAATAATATCTTTAATAGAAAAGTAGTAAAAGTGGGAGAATCTCTTCCATATATAAGGTGGTGATAAGGAGGAGGAGGAGTTATTATATCCAGCAAAGATAGATTATTCTAGTCTCTAAAATAAAAAGAGAAGGGGATTACACGATGGTTCATGCAATGGATTTTGTGTTTCTCATGTTGGTATTCATAGAATTATTATAATGTGTAACTGATGATGCAAAGGAAACTGCATCTACCTATTTCAATTTACAAATAATACTTGATATTGTCCTTTTCCTGTGTTCTAACTTGTTATTCCTTTCTTGAAGTAGTGAGAAAAGGGATAAAAAGTGTGGGGGAAGTTATCTTAGAGAGATAGTGAATCAACCCTAAACATTATAAGGGGAGTTAACTCAAGCACAACCTAAACCCACCACTACATCAGGGAGTTTAGGGGATTCTGGTTCATGGAACATCATTTTCACATACTCCTTAGATTAGATTAGTGTGGGTGAACTAAGTAAAACCCTTGTGTCTTATGTGCTTTTTTTTCATTAAATATTTTATATTATAATTTGATAAAGAAGGTAAAGAAAACAATAATAATATCTAGTAAAGGGTTGATAATGTAAAGAGATAATTGGAATAATACATCTTAACAAGAGAAAAATATGTGACCCTTATAATTAAGAGGTAAATATAAATTAGTAAAGTGATGAATTAAGGAAAAAGTGTTTGAATTGGAACAAGTTACATACCCTAATTAACCCCCACCATTCTTATATAATCCCTCACCTATGACCCTTATGGTACTAACATGAATCATATCTGTTCCTAATGAATCATATTATATGATTCATGGAACTATGATTCCTTAATGACATAAAATATGACTAGCCTACGCATCTTATATGATGTCTCTATATCATAAAATATAATATACCTTGAAAACTTAAATATAAGACTTTTTCAATATGTATGTTATACTATACAATAGAATACATAAGAATATATGATATCACATGGATTTAAGTTATATTTCTTCATGTTCTTCACTCATTGGTTCATCAAATATCTCTTGATGCCTAAAATAGAAGAAAAAAAAGTTGAAAAAAAATTGTATCCAAATAATAAAATTCATGAACTAAGATAAAATCTAATGAAAATAAATAATCCTTATCTATTTAATTTCATTAATAAAAAATAATTTCTTGTATTATACAATTAAAAAAAGGTATGAAAATTTTATAAAGAAAAAATACTCATATGTAAAAAATATTCTATGAAAAAAATTGTCACTATGTGTGCTGAATCTACACTTATGAATTCATATTTGTTGTAAAGACCCATAAAATTTAAGCGAAATTTTTTCTTAATTTTCTTTGGAATTTTACAAGAGTGCGGTTTCAGAAGGCACCTGATTCCGAGGCCCGGTGTGCTCGGAATCAATTTCCGAAGTTTGGCTCGGGTACGTTCAGTGAACGAACGAGTGGGTTTTTCTAACTTTTGAACCGGTGCCCGGAATCGAATTCTGAGGGCACCGATGAACTCGCAGCGCTGATATTCGCTTAAGGAGACCTTTTCCGAGGTTGCATTTTATGCGGGATGAAAGTTAGTTTTGGGGGAAATTAGAAGAAGTTAAATAAATTGTGGAACATAATTTATTTTTAGCTTTGTTGGTTATTTCCTCCCAAAGGGAGTTAGAGGTGGGACCCACACCCACATAACCTCCCTTGAGAGGATTAAGTGTGTTGGGGCCCATACGAGCCCAAAACTCTTTAACTTCCCTTAAACTCCCCCATAACTCCACTCTAATTAATTTTGACAACTTGTGTTATTAATTAAGATGAGTTACTTAATTTTCAACATTTGAAGTTCAAAGAGGTTAGGATGTGTAAATAAAATAAGTCTTAGACTTATTTTATTTTGGTTAGTATCTTTTGCCAACTTGAGAGGATTGGGAAGCATTCTTCATCTTCTTCAACCTTGACGAAGAACGTGAAGAACACTTAGGCTCCGACGAAGAACGCTGTCACCATAAGAAGAGAAAGACCTGTCATCTCTTCCCTTCTTCGCAGCCGGTGTGTTTCCGAAGATCGACGACACTGCTTCTTTCGATCTTCTTCCCATGTCAACGAAAGGAGACGCCGCTTCCTCCTCGGGCTTTCTCCATCAGCGTACAAAGCTTCTCCAGTGACGTTACCTCTTCGGACGCACCTCAACGTCAACGGAATCGACGTTCGATTTCCGCGATGCCCGACCTCCACGACGCTTGTCTTCTGCGTCTTGTGGACGTGCTCTGCTCTTGAAACTGAGTTAGGGGATTTTTTGTTAATCTATTAAATTTATTTTCCGTTCTTGATTCTGGCATGTCGAACTTCGTGGTTAATCGACTAAATGTTATCGTTTAACGAGAGGGGGCCGGACCGCACAAACATGCCCTAACCCCCTCCTTTGTTCATGATTGTTTCTTTGTGAATGGAACGGGATGGCGTGGTGCCGTCTCACCACGTGGGAATCACACGGAAAGTATTGTGTGGCTCCGTCGCGCCGCGCCGTGGAAAGAAATTCAAGAACGCGACGTCGTCTCGCCGCGTTGAAGGAAATCGAAGGCGCCGCAGCCGGAGCGGGGGCACGGCGGAGGGGCGCGGTGTCGTCGCACCGCGCCGGACGATAAGGGCCGCGGCCAGTTCCGGGCCGCGGCGGAGCATGGTGACTGGCGGCCAGCCGGGCCGCCAGTGTCGGAGCCGAAACGGGACCGGCCACTGCCGGTCCTGTTGAGGAGAAGCCGGCCGGCCAGGTCGGGCCAGCCAGAAATGGGGAAAGCCGGGGGAATTAAATTCCCCCATGCCAGCTTGAACGCCCCCCCCCCCCCCCCAATTATTGAGGGGGGGGGGGGTGTGGTTACACAATGGGGGCAGGCGCCCCCCGTTTTTCCAATAGCTCAACCCGGCGCTGAGCCGGACCGGCGCCTGGCCGGTCTGCCAGGCCGGGCCGAGCCCAGCCGGGCTGGGCCGCGCCCAGCCGGGCCAGGCCGTGTCGGGCCGGGCTGACCCTGTCCGAGGCGGGTCGACCCGGTTCGGGCTAGCCGGGGGGTCTCGGGCCAGATTGGCCCGGGCCCGAAACCCCCGATACCGAACTGTTTGGGTTCAAATGCCCATAACTCGGGATACAGACCTCCAAACGACGCACCGTTAGCGGCGATGCGATCCTTGGATCGAGACGGTTGTTTCGGTATATCGCACTCAAGGTTTCGGAATACTTTGAGTTCGGTCGGGTTGGTTCGTACACGAAACCAACCGGGCCCTCGAAGCGGAAACGCTCATATCATGAGCTACGGACGTCTGATTGACGTTCCGTCAGCTTTGTTGAGTTCCTCTAAGTGAGAAGGATCTTTTGGAATACTCTGCCCGAGGTTTGGACGCAGGTGGAGTACGGTTGGGTTGGTTTTTCCTTAAAAACCAACAGGGCCCCTGGGACGAAAAAGCCAATAACTCTTAGACCGGGCGTATGATTGACGCGCCGTCTATTGCGTTGAGTTCCTGTTGATGATACGAAACTTTTGGATACATCAACTCTGGAATTTGTGACAGTTTATGTATCAGCCTCTCGGTTCGTGGAGCGGACCCTCCCGAACGAGCTTGCTGTGTGTGGGAACCCTAGTGCTGGTTGCGACTGCTACTATGACTGCGACGACGACAGTGTAGAGATCCTCAGTGGATTTGACGATGACGACTACAGCACTCAGCGATCCTATGTGGATCAGTGCTACCGATCCTGTGTGGGTCCGATCCTGTCTGGGTCAGCGCGCAGCGGTTCTGTGTGAGCCAGCGCCTACAGATCCTGTGTGGGTCCGATCCTGTGTGGGTCTTTTCGGGGGTTAGTACCTATCTATCCTTTGTGGGTCCGACGACTTAGATGGATCAGCGATCATCTCTATCGTCATTCGAAGAAGTATACCTGTGTGAGCTGAATCCTGTTGCTTTCCTGTGTGGATTGTGTTGTGCTATCCTGTGTGGATTACGTTTTTCCTTCCTGTGTGGAATATGAATACTTTCCTGTGTGGACTGGGTTGTACTTGGGCTCGGAGGTTGGAGCGTTTTGGGATTAATGAATTAGGTATATGTATGGGCATATACCTAAGCAGTGTCGGTTGTTACATCGTGATTGTATCTTTCCTTTGTGGTTTATCCATTGTGGATTTTGGGAGACCTTCGGGGGTCTTGGGGTCCCTACTGAGTAGCTTATGCTCACCCCTGAATGGGTTATACCCGCACTACGTTGTGTTGGTTGCAGACGACGGACATCGTTGATCGTGGTTGAGGCTTGCGGAGCAGGACGATACCTGGAGGTGGACCACTGACCGGGACGTGCTCGGAGCGGACGGCGGGACCCAAGGAGATGTGGAGCTATCTGTACCCACCCTTCAGGTGGGATTTCTAGAGGACGACTCTGTGTAGCTGCTTTTACTTTTCAGTTGTTGTTTTCCTTTTTGAGTTGTACTTTAATTTCAGTTTGGGTTTGTATACTGGCCCACTTTCTTTCCGCACTTTCAGTTGTACTCAGGTTTTACTTAGTGTTTACGTTTCCTCTTTCTTACTCTGTGGTGCTTGTTTACTTTAGAAAGGCAATGCCTTCCCTTTTAACCGGGATTTACATCTTGGTGCTAGTCGCCAGCCCCTGGCCTATGGAAGGCGGGCTTGGGGTAGTCACGGCACGGGCCCTGAGGACGGGTCGTGACAAATTGGTATCAAAGGAGTTCGGTTCTACCGTGAACTCTGATCTTTTCTATGTGAAGCAATAATGTTTAGCGTATTGAGTGTGGTTATCAGTCCAGGGAGTCCAGTGTTGGTGTGGCGGCCGACGTATCCGTACACCCGGACCCTGACATCTGATTTCCGACTTAATGCACGAAAACACTGATTGCATGTGTGTTTCAAGTTTTCTTTGTGATTACTTTGTATCAGCTCACCAGGTATATTGTTCTGACCATGGCGCACCTGTTTCCTTTTCAAGATGGCCCCACGATGGCATCCAACTAGGGTTCCGAGAGTCAAGCGTGACGACAGCCCACCGAGCGACAAGGCCTCGGTGTAGGTCCCTTTGTCAGTAGTGGCACCGGTGGTAGCACTACCCGCCGAGCCACCGATGCTTCTAGCACCAGTCGCTGACGATGCACGTCGCCTCAGCGCACTGCATGAGTTCCAGTGCCAGCGACCACCTAGGTTCTGTGGGGAGACGGATCCCCAGGCAGCCGAGGACTAGCTGGAGGCAGTCGTACGAGTTTTTAGGCTAGTGAGGATACCAGCAGACCTCATGGTGATCCTCGCGGCGAGCCTACTACACGCAGCAATAGGACGATGGTGGAGCTTGATGCTCCAGGTGCACGATGAAGCATCTCTGCTTTGGACGGACTTTGAGAGCCTCTTCCGCTCGGAGTTCATCCCAGCTACCCTCCGTGCGGTGCGCATTCAGGAGCTTCTTCAGCTGCGGCAGGACAGCATGACGGTCGCTCAGTACTCGGCGAGATTTACAGATCTCTCACGCTACTCGACCGACATGGTACGGGACCCATTCTTCTGGGCCCGGACCTTCGAGCAGGGATTGAGACACGAGATCAGGGCATCGCTGATCTCCCTCAGCATACCGACTCAGACAGGAGTACTGGAGAGGTCCCTTTTGATCGAGATCTTTCTTGCTGAGTCTACACCAGCGCCGAGACCCACCGCAGGGTGGCACGTAGCAGAGTCTTCCGTAGCAGGCAGTCGACGGATGACTCTTGGGTCCAGGAAGACCAGACCCTCAGGCAGACGACCTCAGGACACTGGCTCAGCAGTGCGGGGTACACAGCGTGGAGCCAGTCTTTCGAGAGGCAGACAGTGCTACTCGTGTGGCGGGCAGGGCCACATGGCTCGTGACTGCCCGACCCGCCGTGTCGAGGAGCAGCAGACGGTTGAGGGACCACCAAGGCAGAGGCAGAGGGTCGACCATGGCGGTCCCCAGGGAGGAGGCGGACGAGGCAGAGGAGCTAGCCGAGCAGCAGCTGGTGGGCGACACTTTGAGGCTCTACCACCACCACCACCAGGAGGTCCACCACGACCACAGGGAGCTGGCGGGCAGAGACAGGCACAGCTCCAGGCAGCAGAGGCCTACGACCACGGCGCGCCAGAGATGATTCGAGGTACTATCTGTGTCTATTCCACCCTTGCTGCAGTACTTATAGACACAAGATAGAGTCACTCTTTCATAGTCTCTGCCCTTGTTCGGAGCTCAGAGATTCTAACAGAGTCGTTGGCTCGATCCTTACGGCTAGAGACTCCTACGGGAGCAGACTCGACGATTACGCACTGGTGCCGGCAGTGTGAGCTTACTCTAGGAGGTGAGAGCTTTAGTTGGAATCTTCTTGTGGTAGCGTCGAGGCCTTATGATGTCATCTTGGGCATGGATTGGTTATCTATGGTCCATGCACAAATTGACTGTTTTAGGCGCAAGGTGCGATGTGTACGCACCGACGGGAGCAGGTTCACCTTCACCGGTGAGAAGGGAGCCTTTGCAGCACAGGATGGACTTCCGCGGAGGAGAGGACAACCCATCACTCATCAGTTGGCTAGCCTCATCCTAGGAGCAGATAATGTGCAGAGTCCTAGTTTTCCTGCAGTGGTGGATCAGTTTGCGGACGTTTTCCTCGACGACGTTCCAGGGTTACCTCCTCGCAGAGAGGTAGACTTTTATATTGACCTGTACCCCGGGACAGCCCCGATATCGACTCCAGCATATCGGATGGCCCCCGCTGAGCTTCGAGAGCTACGGGTATAGTTGGAGGACTTACAGGGCAAGGGGTTCATCCGACCCAATGTTTCACCCTGGGCTTCCCCGATTTTGTTCGCCAAGAAGGCAGACGAGAGCTTGCGACTTTGTGTTGACTATCATCGCCTGAACCAGGTGATAGTGAGGAACAAGTATCTGCTACCGAGGATTGATGACCTCTTTGATCAGCTCAAGGGAGCACGGTGGTTCTCGAAGATAGACCTCAGGTCAGGCTATCATCAGCTTAGAGTTAGAGACGAGGACGTGCAGAAGACGACCTTCAGATTTCGGTATGGACACTATGAGTTCTTGGTTATCCCTTTCGGAGTAACCAATGCTCTAGCAGTGTTCATGGACCTCATGAATAGGATATTTCAGCCATACCACGATCGATTTGTCGTGGTCTTCATCGATGACATTTTGATCTACTCAACGACTGAGGAGAAGCATGCCTACCACTTACGAGTTGTACTAGACACACTCCGAGAGCACCAGCTTTATGGTAAGCTCTCGAAGTGTCAGTTCTGGATACATGAGGTCCACTTCTTGGGACACGTCATCTCTGAGGCGGGAGTTGCAGTGGATCCTGCGAAGATTGAGGCAGTGTTAGCTTGGGAGCCACCCAGGAGCGTGACAGAGGTGCGGAGTTTCTTGGGTCTAGCTGGATACTATCGGAGATTCGTTCTAGACTTCTCTAGAGTTGCGTCACCACTCTCAACTTTTACGAAGAAGGGGAAACCCTTTGTGTGGTCAGACAGATGTCAGCAGAGCTTCCAGGAGCTAAGACAGAGATTGACCAGCGCCCCTATCTTGAGGTTGCCTGAGGAGGGAGTAGGGTACGTAGTCTACTGCGATGTGTCAGGGACCGGACATGGATGTGTCCTGGTGCAGGAGCAGGCAGTGATCGCCTATGGATCACATCAGTTGAGTCCACATGAGCAGAACTACGCTACCCATGACCTGGAGTTAGCAGAAGTGGTCTTCGCTCTGAAGACATGGTGACACTATCTGATGGGCGAGCGCTTTACAGTCTTTTCTGATCATCAGAATCTCAGGTACATCTTCTCGCAGAAGGACCTGAACCTGAGACATCAGCGATGGCTCGAGTTCCTCTAGGACTATGACTTTGAGATATTCTATACTCCTGGGAAGGGGAACGTAGTAGCCGATGCCCTCAACAGGAGGACGAGCATACAGCTACTTGAGGAGGCGACAGAGCAGCTAGCCGCTTTGCAGATATCCTTCATGGACAGAGATGGATCAGCCTTCCTTCAGTCTCTCACAGTCACTCCTCCACTTCTACAGCGGGTCAGAGAGGCACAGCATGGGGACGCAGACTGTGAGGCACGACATGCACAGATATCTTCAGGACAGGCACCTGATGGTTTCTCTCTTGGAGCAGAGCACGAAATCATTTTTAGAGGACGTACCTTGGTACCAGTTGCTTTACGGGAGGAGGTGCTGAGAGAGTTTCATAATTCTCCTTTGGCGGTACATCCTGGAGTGGCGAAGATGTACCAAGATCTCAGACGACTGCACTGGCGGCCGGGCATGAAGAAGGTTGTGGTAGAGTTCTTTTCTCGATGCCTCATCTGCCAGCAGGTGAAGGCTGAGCATCAGGTACCAGCAGGCTTGGTACAGCCCTTGGAGGTTCCGGAGTGGAAGTGGGACGGCATATCTATGGACTTCGTGACTGGACTTCCACGCACTTCCAGAGGTCATGACTCCATCTGGGTGATTGTCGACCGACTCACCAAGTCAGCTCACTTCTTACCCATCAGAGAGAAGGGCTTAGTGGAGAGCTTGGGACGCCTTTACATTTAGGAGATTGTACGGCTTCACGGTGTTCCATCTTCTATCGTCTCCGATCGAGATGCTCGCTTTACTTCCCGGCTTTGGAAGGGGTTGCAGGAGGCGTTCGGGACGTAGCTACATTTGAGCACAACCTTTCATCCTCAGACGGATGGTCAGACGGAGAGGACCATTCAGACTCTCGAGGACATGCTCCACGCATGTGTCCTCGACTTTTGTCATAGCTGGGAGGACCATCTACCCTTGGTGGAGTTTTCGTACAACAACAGCTACCACTCCACCATCGGGATGGCACCGTACGAGGCGTTGTACGACCGACCGTTCAGATCTCCTTTGTGCTGGACAAACCCTGGGGATTTAGCACTTGTGGGACCAGAGATGGTCCAGGCCATGATAGAGAAGGTCCAGGTCATCCAGGAGCGGATGAGGACAGCTCAGAGCCGGCAGAAGTCATACACTGACAGGAGGCGGAGGCCACTAGAGTTCGAGGATGGCGACCACGTCTTCTTGTGTGTCTCACCTCGACGTGGTTTATAGAGATTTGGACATGGCGGAAAGTTATCCCTGCGCTTCATCGGACCCTTCTAGGTCCTTGGCAGGATTGGCGAGGTGGCTTATCGCCTGGCTCTACCACCTCAGTTGCACCGGGTGCACGACGTCTTCCACGTATCTCAGCTGAGGAGATACGTGCATGACCCGACGCACATCATTGACCATGGGGAGCTTGACGTTGACGATGGGGCGACTTTTACGGAGGTCCCGGTGGAGATCGAGGATCGACAGGAGTGGGTCCTACGTGGATGGTCGATTCCTATTGTGCACATCAGATGGAAACACGGGAACCTCCAGGAGAGCACTTGGGAGCGGGAGGCTCAGATGCGTTCTCAGTACCCTCATTTGTTTCCCTAGTTTTGATGTATCTTTACGGGGACGTAAAGCCCTGTGGTGGGAGTAATGTAAAGACCTGTAAAATTTAAGGGAAATTTTTTCTTAATTTTATTTGGAATTTTACAAGAGTGCGGTTTTTGACAGCACCTGATTTTGAGGCCCGGTGTGCCCAGAATCAATTTCCAAAGTTTGGATCGGGTACTTTTAATGAACGAATGAGCGGGTTTTTCTATCTCTTAAACTGGTGCCCGGAATCGAATTCTGAGGGCACTGATGAACTCGCAGCGCCAATATTCGCTTAAGGAGACCTTTTCGGAGGTTGCGTTTTATGCGGGATGAAAGTTAGTTTTGGGGGAAATTAGAAGAAGTTAAATAAATTGTGGAACACAATTTATATTTAACTTTGTTGGTTATTTCCTCCCAAAGGGAGTTAGAGGTGGGACCCACACCCACATAACCTCCCTTGAGAGGATTAAGTGTGGTGGGGCCCACAGGAGCCCAAAACTCTTCAACTTCCCTTAAACTCCCCCAATAACTCCACTCTAATTAATTTTGACAACTTGTGTTATTAATTAAGATGAGTTACTTAATTTTCAACTTTTGAAATTCAAAGAGGTTAGGATGTGTAAATAAAATAAGTCTTAGACTTATTTTATTTTGGTTAGTATCTTTTGCCACCTTGAGAGGATTGGGAAGCATTCTTTATCTTCTTCAACCTTGACGAAGAACGCGAAGAACACTTAGGATCCGACGAAGAACGCTGTCACCATAAAAAGAGAAAGACGTGTCGTCTCTTCCCTTCTTCGCAGCCGATGTGTTTCCGAAGATCGACGACGCCGCTTCTTTCGATCTTCTTCCCGTGTCAACTAAAGGAGACGCCACTTCCTCCTCGGGCTTTCTCCGTCAACTTACAAAGCTTCTCCAGCGACGTTACCTCTTCGGACGTACCTCAACGTCAACGGAATTGACGTTCGATTTCCGTGACGCTCGACCTCCGCAACGCTTGTCTTCCGCGGCTTGTTGACGTGCTCCTCTCTTGAAACCGAGGTAGGGGATTTTTTGTTAATCTATTAAATTTATTTTCCGTTCTTGATTCTGGCATGTCGAACTTCGTGGTTAATCGACTAAATGTTATCGTTTAACGAGAGGGGTCCAGACTGCACAAACACGTCCTAACCCCATCCTTTGTTCATGATTGTTTCTTTGTGAATGGAACGGGATGGCGTGGTGCTGTCGCACCACGCAGGAATCACACGGCAAGTATTGCGCGGCGCCGTCGCGCCGCGCCGTGGAAAGAATTTCAAGAACGCGACTTCGTCGCTCCGCGTTGAAGGAAATCAAAGGCACCGCGGCCGGAGCGGGGCCGCGGCGGAGGGGCGCGGTGCTGTCGCACCACGCCGGACGACAAGGGTCGCGGCTGGTTCCGGGCCACGGCGGAGCATGGTGACCGGCGGCCAGCCGAGCCACCGGTGTTAGTGCTGGAAAGGGACCGGCCACTGCCGGTCCCATTGAGGAGGAGCCGGCCGGCCAGGTCGGGCCGGCCAGAAATTGGGAAAGCTGGGGGAATTAAATTCCCCCGGCAAGCTTGAATGGCCCCCCATTATTGAGGGGGGTCGCGGTTACACAAGGGGGGCAGGCGCCCCCCGTTTTTCCAACAGCTCGGCTGAAGGCCGAGCTGGCAGCGCGCCCAGCGCACTGCGCTGAGCCAGAACGGTGCCTGGCCGGTCTGCCAAGCTGGGCCGAGCCCAGCCAAGCCGGGCCGCGCCGGGCTGGGCCGACCCTATCCGGGGCGGGTCGACCTGGTTCGGGCCAGCCGGGGGGTCTCGGGCCGGATCGGCCCGGGCCCGAAACCCCCGATACCGAACTGTTTGGGTTCAAATGCCCATAACTCGGGCTAAGGACCTTCAAATGACGCACCGTCAGTGGCGATGCGATCCTCGGATGGATACGGTCGTTTCGGTATATTACACTCAAGGATTCGGAATACTTTGATTTCGGCCAGGTTGGTTCGTACACGAAACCAACCGGGCCCTCAGAGCGGAAACGCTCATATCTTGAGCTACGGACGTCCCATTGATGTGCCGTCAGCTTTGTTTAGTTCCTCTTAATGAGATGGATCTTTTGGCATAATCTGCCCGAGGTTTGGATGCAGGTGGAGTACAATCAGGTTGGTCTTTCCTTAAAAACCAACCGGACCCCTGGGACGAAAAAGCCAATAACTCTCAGACCGGGCGTCTGATTGACGCGCCGTCTGTTGCGTTGAGTTCCTGTTGACGATACGGAACTTTTGGATACATCAACTCTGGAATTTGTGACAGTTGATGTATCAGCCTCTCGGTTCGTGGAGCGGACCCTCCCGAACGAGCTTGCTGTGTGTGGGAACCCTAGTGCTAGCTGCGACTGCTACTGTGACTGCGACGACGACAGTGCAGAGATCCTCGGTGGATTCGACGACGACGACTACAGCACTCAGCGATCCTATGTGGATCAGTGCTACCGATCCTGTGTGGGTCCGATCCTGTGTGGGTCAGCGCTCAGCAGTTCTGTGTGAGCCAGCGCCTACAGATCCTGTGTGGGTCTGATCCTGTGTGGGTCTTTGCGGGGGTTAGTACCTATCGATCCTTTGTGGGTCCGACGACTTAGATGGATCAGTGATCATCTCTATCGTCTTTCGAAGAAGTATACCTGTGTGAGCTGAATCCTGTTTCTTTCCTGTGTGGATTGTGTTGTGCTATCCTGTGTGGATTACGTTTTGCTTTCCTGTGTGGAATACGAATACTTTCCTCTGTCGACTGGGTTGTACTTGGGCTCGGAGGTTGGATCGTTTTGGGATTGATGACTTAGGTATATGTATGGGCATATACCTAAGCAGTGTCGATTGTTACGTTGTGATTATATATTTCCTTTTTGGTTTATCCTTTGTAGATTTTGGGAGACCTTTGGGGGTCTCGGGGTCCCTACTGAGTAGCTTATGCTCACCCCTGCACGGGCTATGCCCGCACTACGTTGTGTTGGTTGCAGACGAAAGACAGCGTTGATCGTGGTTGAGGCTTGTAGAGCAGGACGGTACCTATAGGTGGACCACTGAGCGGGATGTGCTTGGAGCGTACGACGGGACCCGAGGATCTGTGGAGCTATCTGTACCCACCCTTCAGGTGGTATTTCTAGAGGACGACTCGGTGTAGCTGCTTTTACTTTTCAGTTGTTGTTTTCCTTTTCGAGTTGTACTTAACTTTCAGTTTGGGTTTGTATACTGGCCCACTTTCTTTCCGCACTTTCAGTTGTACTCATTTTTTACTTAGTGTTTACTTTTCCTCTTTCTTACTCTGTGGTGCTTGTTTACTTTACAAAGGCAATGCCTTCCCTTTTTACCGGGATTTATCCCTTGGTGCTAGTCACCAGCCCCTGGCCTATGGAAGGCAGGCTTGGGGTAGTCACGGCACGGGCCCCGAGGACGGGTCGTGACATTTGTTATGTATCTCCCATTTTCCATCAGGCATGGTAGTTTATATTGATTTTTGAAAACATCATCAAGTATTTATATTCATTTCATTAGAAGGATGAGATTTGGTTCATCAAAAGGAAGAACTATCAGTGATACTTCAACCATTGGTAGATCAATCGAGAGGAAGTGTTTATAGAAGTGTCCATTTAGTGGAAGACATATCACTAAATGTGGATATTTTTTAAGGGACCATGATGCACTGGGTATATAAATTATAATAATTCTTTATGAGGGTTTCTATAATATAACAACGATTACTATTTCAAACTGATTGAGGCGTGTGAATGTATATGGTCGGTGCAACCTGTTGACTAGTTTTACGTTATTATATATATGGCGTGACACCACCTTCTAATGAGTAGTGTGATTACACAACAAGGTTGATCCACATTGTTAACAATTTAATAAGTTGTAATATTTATTATTTTATAGAAATATGCTTTAATAGTGTTATCCAATGGATATAAGATAAATATTTCAACCATGAAAATCATTTTTTCTTTATTTTTTCAAATTTTATTTTATTTTTTATGCACATGTATGTTTACCAAAAAGTATTTGTGTGTGGTGGTTTAGAGTAAATTCTATATTCCTAAGTTCTAAGGATCTTAGTCTGATATGGGTTGGTGTGTCTGTTCCTCAGACATCTAGAGGTTGAATTTATAGTGAATTCAAGACCATGTGTCTAATTAGTGAACTTCCAATGATTTCATGATTTTCACATGTAAGTTATTCTACCAACATCTCAAAATAAGTTGTATTATATCTAGGTTCAATAAAAACTTAGTACACACAGTTATCATAATTTATTTTCTTCTTTAACATTATTTCATTAAAAGGAAGTTACTATATCAATGTAATTATATTTGAATATGTAAATATCATTGATTATAAGTTTTCTGGAAAGGAATATATCTTATGGAGGATTTAGATGGAAGATTATATCATCTAGAAAGACCTAGATATGTCATTAATAATTTTGAAACCAAATAATATTGAGAAAGATAAATGGGAGTGGTTATATCATAAGGCCCTCAGAATGATCAAGATATTATTGTAAATTAATGGTTCCTTCAACATATGAGAAAATAATAAAACTGATGATAGCCCAAAAAAACATGTATTAAAACATGAATTACTTAAACAAACTCTTCATGATGTGTAGATTATTCATTATGATATTATTGGAAGAAATATCAGTTGAATACCACATTAATGATTTTAACAAGATTTAAATTCATCTTGATCTTGTCAAATTCACATTCAAGGATGATTTTTTAGAATTACATTTTTAATTATCTCTTCTGGGGAGTGGGGAGGTGAGGTTCATTGTTTTTATTAATTCTAATAGAAAATCTATCTTTGTATTTTAGGATGTTGGGAACCTAATCATGAATAAAGATCTCAAACAAAGAGAATTTCATGAACCTACTAATAATTCATTGAACATAGAAGGTAGAGGAAGGTTACCCAATAAAAAAATGAGTTGGAAGTAAGAAAAAAGTCTAGAGATGAGAGTAGAGGTAAATCTACCAAACCCAAAATTGTGTGTTGTCTTTATGGTAAGATGAGTATCTCAAGGAATGTTTCGAAGGTAGTAGAGTGAGTACTATAAAAAAACTTCTAGAGTTTATGGTTCTTTAAATTTAATAGAGTATACCAATATAATACTATTGAGTGGTAATTATTTTGTGGAATAATGGGTGGTTGATTCTGGAGTTTCATTCCATTCTATATTAGTGAAATAGTGAATACAGATTTATATATCTAAAAGATTAAAAAATTTACACTTAGGAGACAATGAGGATCTAAATGTTTTCATAAAGAATGGTATGAATATACATATGTTTAATGGGAACTTCCTTACATTTTTGGTAGTGAGCCACATCCCAGGATTATGAAAAAAAATTCAATTTCATGGTTTATCTAGATAATAAGGATATTGATCATGTTTTTATAATGGTGTATGTAAAATTTCCCAAGGATCAATGGTTATGGAATGATGAGTTAACTATGGGACATTGTATCTAATCAAAAGTTCATATGGAAGTTATATGGTAATAACTACATTGTATAGAAATATGACGTAATTTAATGAATCACTTGGTAATATTTGTGATAATAATTTAAATTATTTAGAAGCATTGTACTGAATCTTGATCATACCAATTTTAGAACTTTTCAGAGTTGTATACCTATAAAATAGAGGAAAGTTCTGTTTAATTAGAATAAAATAAATCCTCAGAGAAGAAATCTTGAACTTATTCACTCAGATGTCTGGGGGCCATCCCTAGTATGATCACAAAAATATTCCTTCCACATAGTCATATTTGTTGATAATGAAATGAGAAAATTGGGGTTATATTCCCTAAAGAACAAACTAGAGATGTTTCTTATTTTTACTCAATGGAAATATATGGTAAAAAGGGAGATCGAAATAGGGTTTACATTCCATAGTTTACTTAACAGTGGTGAATATATTGGAAGGTATTTAAAATAATATTTTCAGAATAAGGAGACCAAGTATGAAAAAAATCCTAGTACACCAGAACAAAATGGCATGTCTAAATGATTAAATAAAACAATGATTGATAAGTCATAAAGCATGAGGTTTAATTCTAGTATGTATGAAAAATTGGGTGGAATAACTAAATTGGATGGTGTATGTTGTTAACAAAATTCTATAATCAGTAATTAGAGATGTGATTCCTAATATGTTGTGGCCCGATAAACAAATGGAAATTCATTATATGAAATTTTTTGTAAGTATTTAATGCATTCACATTGATGATATGGATATGGAAAATCATGAGGGTAAGTACACAATTTTTTTCTTTTTGGGAAATGTTGATTAGAAATTTTTTTATCCACTATGGGATGATAATCATTATAATATCATGAGAACTAAGAATGTTCAATTTAATGAGAGGTTCTTATAAAAGTATCGGAACCTGGATGAGTTAGAAGTTGATTTATATTAATCAACATATCATGAACCAGCCTAATATTTCCATCCTTTGGATGTCCAAACTATCCCATAATAACCTCAAAGTGGATTATCAAATCACCCGAGGGTGGTTTTAAGAACTAGGTAATCATATATAAGCAGTTGGGATCAATTTCACCAAAGAATAACAATATTAAACAAGTAGTGGAAAAATTAAATAAAATCTAGAATAACCTATCCATAAGTCAGATATCCATGCTAATAAAATGTAAGCATAAAATAAAAAAACATAAAAAATATATGGATAATTTAGAAATAAAACCTCAACTAACACTATGAACACCCTCCCATGTAGAAACAAACTCCAATAGTGTATATCCTTGGCCAAAGAAATATCTCTAAAACTCCAACCATTAAAGTGATAAAAAGGTAATAAATGGATGATGTGATAAAAGAAACAAAAATGAATAATAAAAACCCAAGATATTTGAAAAAACTATCCCTTTTTACCCAAGGCCGCACTCCATCCAAAAATAAAACATCAATCACTATGAGAGTGATCCAAAACCAAATCATATCCTAAAACTAAAATGTAAGTATATGCGAGAATACAAATACCAATTATTACACCACCTAACATGCCATGTTCTTTAAATTTAATAAATGGGTCCATTTTAATTCTAGTTTAGAGATAAACACATTAAAAATAGGCTTTTCTTAAAATTTTGAAAAATATTTCCATGATTTTCTCCTTTAAACCTCTTTTTTATAAATTAATCATCTTTTATACACATAGACTTGAAAACAATTTGTAAAATATTAATTAAATTATTCTTAGAGAAAAATAAAATAACTCAACACACCTAATCAAATCCTAATATGCATAAAATTATCTAAGATATTGAGGAATAACTCATAGCTATAAAATAATAACCCAACAATCATAAACAAGTCATATTAGTATGAAAGGAATAATAGGAAAGTCTATAAAATAATAATATAATTATATAAAAAAGAGTAAGATAAGATCTACCTAAATAGAAATAAAAAATAAGTATCATGGGAAAACACCCTGAGTTTCACTAAGGGATAGGGGAACCCTAGAAAATACTTTACTAGCATATAGTGAATAATATAAAATAACACATCATTGGTCAATGGAATTAATAAAGAAACATCACTAACCTAGATATTGAAAAGATCACACATCCCATCTAGGTTCATCTAACCAACTGCCTCGATATCCCATAAGGTTTAAACCATAATAAAATTACATAACAATGGAGTGAAACATCACTAAGAAATCCCATAATTACTATAATCATACAAGATCAATAACAACCAAGGGTAGATTTTAAAACCACACATCAATCACTTTTAGAAGGTGAGTACATAAAAACATCCAATTATTCCCAATAAAATAAAATAAAATGTTATAACTATTTATAGAAAGGTTCTAATTGGTCCTTTTAGTTAACTTTAGATATCCATTTCAAAGCTATTAAAAATGGAAAATCCATTTTCAAATAGTGGACATAAATTCTAAGACTTTTCTTTATTTCCTTAAACATATACATTCACATGTATATATATATGTCACTCTATACACACATTCACATATCTCCATGTGAATTTTCCCATCCATATATATATATATCTATTTATATTTGTATTTTCATCCATTATAGAAAAAAAATAAACCACACGTTTTTATTCCAAACTACCTCAAAAAGTTTATTAATACATTGAATTTCATGTAATAATTGAAATTACTAGTAAGAATTAAGAACCTATTATGAATTAATATTTTAAAACCAAAATTCCTCTAAAACCATCAAAACTCTAGTGTAAAATTCATTCACCCATCCATTATACACCATATGTAAAAATCAGTAGCGAAATAATTTTGAAACATACACTTTAAAAGAAAATCCCCATTGAACTTAAAGGAAACCAAAAGAAATTTGGTTTTCCTCTCAAGGAGATTAATATATATATATATATATAATGAAATAATTATAAATTGAATATTTAATTGAAAAGTAAATAAATAAATGGTTCTATAAATTAGAGGTTAATAAATGGGTTAAACCTACCTCGAACAAGTTTAAAATATGAAAATCCATCAAGAAAGGTAAAAGGAAGGTCCCAAGAGAAATCCATGTGCCTTAGGAAACCAAATCCACAGGAAGACATAAAAAATATTATAGACCTATACCATAGGGTTTTACCTACATGTGATATATAAAGGGTAGATAAGGAGGAGAAATAATAATAATAAGTAGATGGTGGTGAATGAAAGCTAGCCTAAGAGAATCACACACATAATTAGAATATAAATGGATGAAAAAAAGGTCAGTAGAAAGGGGTCATGCACTTGAGGATATCATAGATTGGGTGTGTATCATGTGGGTATGAGGGAAGGGGATGTTGAAAGTGATGTTAAAACACTTAGGATTATTTTAGGAAAGTGAACTTTTAATGAATTAGGAGAGTCTCCTAGTTTGGCCACACACTGGACCAAACCATGTGTCTCCCTTGCAATTGGAACTAGAATTTAAGTCACCTACATGGTTGGGATGCATGGTTTGATAAACCATTCCCAAACCTTGAAACACCAATATACTAAAATTAAAGACTCTTCTATATGACTGCTTCATGGTTTGGACATTCATCTGGTCAAACCATGCGACAAAAAAAATATTTATGATTTGAAAATTTTAATGAATTAAAAGACTGAAACCTCTAGAAAAATATAAATAAATAAATAAAATTAAATAATTGTGAATATTATGGTTGGGGTGTGAACATTATCACCACTATGACCCTTTTTTGGCACGAAAAAGACACTGAACTCAAAAATAAAGACACATAAAAGAACTAAAATTAGAAAGAGAAATCACCTAAACAACTAACTCTAGACCACTCCATATTTGAAGTAAAAAATGTCACACAATATCCTAAAATTTACAAGTAACTATTGACTACTTCAATGAGTATGGATAAGACTTGGATATCCATAGTGGATCTTACCACTATTTAAGTGTTCCAATACAATAGTCGGTTACTAAGGTAAGGACACCCTTCATAATCATTATAAAACACAACCCAATAATGAGATAGAGAAAGGGAAAGAAAATAATACCTCAAAAGTTCCACCAACCCAATAATCACTAAATATTTATCTTATAATTAATGGGTAGAGGCATAAATAATGATAATTCCTCAACAAATGAAATGGGATCCCACCTGCAGTCAATAATAAAATAAGGGTAACTTAGATCCTAAAATACGGGTCACGAACTATGGAATCCCCATTGAATGTGCCACCAAAAATGGTTAGAGTGGAAGCTACAATGGTCTAATTTCCATCCTAGTAACCCAAAATACACACTGAGGGTTTCCCATATCAATTAAATCAAATGAAGACCTCAACACAACCCTCATCACATAAGATCCTCGAGAGGAAAATTCTCAACCAATTAGTCAATGATATAATCCTTAAAGCATCTGAAACCACATAAACAATCAAATAGGGACATAAAGGAAATAATGAAGCATAGACTACCTAAAAACCATTATTAAGAACCCATAATAAGAAACCACCAAGTCCTAACAACACTCGATGCATTTCTATAGGCATATTCAAACAATAGGAAACAAAAACATCAAAATAATACCAAACTCATTATGATAAAACAAAATAAAATAAAATAAAAAACCTCCCCATTAAAAAAATTCATAAGACACATTTATCTTTAAAAAATAACCATTCATGCCTTTTTATAATAAAAAAATTAAAACAGCCCAACCATAACAATCGACATTTCAAAAAAAAAACCCACATAAGATCAAATCACAAAACCATTTTAAAACAAAAAAAAAGTAAAAAATTATTCTCTAAAAATACTTTAAAAGAACCACTTTTGAATTAAAAAATCCTAAAACTAGACAAAAAAACATTTAAACCCCCACTTTTCCATTTTCCAAAACCCTTTATACCCTTTAGAATCACTTTAAAACTCCAAATCTCTATTCTTAACACTTAAAATACCATTTAAAATAATTTTAAAACAATAAAAGTACATTATAAAATCACTTATTAAATATTTAAAAACAAAATTAACCTTAACTTTTTTTAAATAAAGTCCTCATCAATTATTTTAAAATTCACTTTTACTATTTAAAATTGAATTCCATATTAAAAATTCATTGAAATCATGAAAATTAATTTTGATATATTAAAAATACAAAGGAAAACATAATAAAATTATGAATGGGATAGTGGAAATACATTGTGGAATACACAAATTAAAAAAACATGGAACAATCATTAAACTATAATGGAGATTTTCTTGAAACCATTTGTATGGGATCCATATGATTCTCTAAGCCATGCGAGATACAAGTTCCTTCTACTCCACCCCATTTTCACCTTAAATCTCAAAATTACCTAATCGAAATCCATAGAACACCCAAATGAGTCATGATAATATTTATTAATAAATCAAATGCACAAAAAGACTCAAAATAAATCTCAAATTCAAAGTTCAAATCCCAATATCCCCTAGTATCTTAGATTTCTTCACAAGTAGTGGTGACTAGGCACCAACTCATAACCTATTACTTGTGTTTCAACAATCATATCTCCCATCTACTAGACATCCCAAATAAAAATTTCACTTTAAGTACATACATCCACTTAATAACCTACTACTCTGATACAATTTTTCATTAACCAACCCAATATGCCCATTCGTTGGACGCTCTATCCTTACCATAATAACCCCAAAGAACATTTCTAATTTCTCTAAAGTGAAATAAAAAAAGTGAATCAAATATAACTTGTTGGGAAAAAAATTTCCCAAAAATAATAACAATAAAAAATCAGTATAAAAAAATAAAATATGGAAATTCCCAATCATAAATCCGAAATCCATGCAAAAAAACTATATATTTTGAAAGGACAAAACAAAAAATAGATATGAATAATTAAAAAATAAAATCTCAACTCAAAATCTAAACATTGTCACCTATAAAAATGGCCACCAATAGTGAATATCCTAATCCACTATAACATCTCTTCACCTAAAACCATAGAAATAGATAAAAATGGCATACATGTGTGATGTGATAAAAGAATCTAATGTGAATAATAAACAACCAAAATAACTAGATAAACTATTACCTATAGACCATGGCCACACTCCATCCAAAACTAAAAAATCAGTCACTCCAAAGGCCGATCATGAACCAAGCTAGATCTTAAAACTAAAATATAAATAGATATGAGCATAAAAATTCCCAATATTCCACCACCTACATTTCCCCTATTCTTTACCTTTAGTATAGTTATATATTTTTGTGATAATTTGGAAATACCCTAATAAAAAAAATGTTTTCCCCTAATTCTGGGAAAAAATACACAAGATTTTCCTTGGAACTCTTTTTTTATAAATTAGTTATTTTTTTGACACATATCATTGAAAAATAATTTTAAAATTATTTATTAAATAATTCTTAAAAAATAAACTAAAAAATCAACTAATGTGTTTAAATTCTCTAATTGATAAAATTAACTAACATAAATTTAAATAAATTATAGTTGATAAGTCAAAACCTAATAATCATAAAAAAAATCATCCAATTTTGAAAGGAATAATGGGAAATTATATATTACCAATATATTATAAAGTAAAAATAGTAATAGAATAACCACCTGAATAGTAATATGAAGTGCGAATAATAATAAAATGCCTTAAGGGTCATTAAGGGCTTGCGGGACCCTGGAAAAAACATCAATAGTTTCTAGTTGAAATATATCGTAACACATCACTAGCTAGTATAAAGAATACAAAGGCATAATTATACTAGCTAGTTGAATAGGATCCCATCCCATATAGGTTCATGTACCCAAGTTCTAGGGGTTCCCATGAGGATTGAACCATAATCACAATAAATAAAAATGGAGTGAAATAACACTATAAAATTCCACAATTCTCAAAACCATACGAGATCAATTACAACCAAGTAAAGATTTTAAAACCACACATCAAGACCTTTAGAAAGGTGAAAAAATCCAAATATTTCCAATCAAATCAATAAAGAGTTATAAAACATACTAGAACAGTGAAAATTATTCTTTTTAGTTGACTTTAGAGATCTATTTCAAAACTTTTAAAAAGAGATACTATTTCAGAAATTATATTTAGATTCTAGGAATTTTATTTATTTCTATACACGTGTACATTTACAATTATATATATATATTTATGTGTCACTTTATCCATACATTCATATATCTCCATTTGAATGTGTACATCCCTATATATATACCTATGTATATGTTTATGATCATCCAAGATTGTTAATTTCAATTTTATACCACACATTTTTATTCAAAAATGATTTAAACAATTTATTAATAAATTTAATCCCTAGTGATATTTTAAATAATAAGTATAAATTATGAACCATTTAATAATTCATCTTGGAAAACCAAATATCATTTATAAAATTAAAACCTGAGATTAAATTTCATTTAATAATCAATAAAACTCCATGTGTGAAATTCATTATCCAAATAATTTATAAACACACTATAAAATAAAAATTATATTAATCTCAATGGAAACTAAGAGAAACTTGGTTTCTCTCTCAATGAGATTCATAAATATATATAATATAAGCATTAAATATTTAATATTTAATTAACAAATCATTCAATCAATGGTTATAGAAACTAATGGTTATGAAATGGGGAAGACCTACCAATAATAAGTGACTAAGATGAAAATTCATTAATAATGGAAAATGGATGTTTCTATGAGCTATACACGTGCCCTATGAAACCAAATTTTCAAGAAAACATAAAAAATAAGCAAACCATGCACCCTAGGGTTTTTCTTGAACATGATACATCAATGGTATAGTAAGATATGGGATGAAACAAGAATAATAATGAGGTGGGGGATAAGTAAAGCTAACCTTAGAAGATTACACACCTCATTTGAAGAGAAATTGAAGAAGAGAGGAGTTCAAGAGAAAGGGGTTGCATGTTGGGGTCTTTACTGGAAAAGGAGTGTGTCACACAGGTATGGAGAAAGGGGAAGGATGAAAATGAGATTAAAACACTTAGGAATATTTTTGGTAAAATAAATTTCTAAGGACATGGGAGTGCCATATGGTTTGGCCACACGCTTATCAAAACGATGCACTGACCTTGCGACTTCAACTAGACATCTGAGACAACTACATGGTTGGGCCACATGGTTTCATAAACCATACGCCAACTATGAAAACCCGCTCTGTTAAAATGATAGACTCACCTCCATGGTTGCCTCATGGTTTAACTGACCATGCATCCAAACCATGTGAACATGAAAATGTTAAAAATTTTCAAATTTTAACAAATTGAAATACTTGAACCACTGAAAAAAATTGAATTAAATAAAATATGTAATAATACCGAGTTAAAGTATAAAATTATCCCCACCGTGAATATTTATGTCACAAAAATGCAACCAAAATCATATATGAAGACACCTCAAAGATCTAAAATTTGAATGATAAATAAAAAAACTCTAGACCACTCCATCTATGAATAAAACCCAGACACACACAACATCCTCAAATTCACAAGTCAAACACGACTAATTAGATCAAGAAGGATGAGCGATGAAGACCCACACTGGTTTTACCCACTATTTAAGGGTTATGTTATAATTTTTCCTTACTACAGAATGTAAAATCTATGAGAATCATTACAAAACACATCTCAATAAAGAGAGATAAAAAGGGAAAGAAAATAATACCTAAAAAAGTTCCATTAACCCATTAATAAAAAATTATTTAACTATAAATGAAGGGAAAGAGACATTAATCATGAAAATTATTCTCCAAAAGACATACTATCCAACATATGGTCATGGATAAAATAAGGGTAACTTAGGAACTCAATCCTAGATCCCCAACAAGGAGACCCCATCGAAAGTCAAACTAACACTGGTCAATACAGACGGTCAACTGGTGTAATATCCATTCTAGTCAACCAAAACGCTCACTGAGGGTTTCCAATGTCTTGTCCATCAAAATTAGACCTCACCACATCCTTCACCACATAATATCCTCATTATGGGAATTCCCCAATAACGACTCATGAACATAATCCCAAAAATTTATCAAACCTCATGAACAATCGAAGTGGGACCCAAAGAACAAACTCAATCATGGACTACCTAAAAAATTCACTAGATCAATAACCCTTAATCAAAATTCACCATGTCCTAATGACACTAAATAATTTTTAGAAGCCATATTCCAACAACACCAAACCTGAAACTCAAAATAATAATAACTCATCGTGATGAAAAAAATGAAAATAAAATAACAAATTTTATCCTTAAAACCAAAATCATTCATAATAATTTTTTTTCTTATAAATTAAAATTTCACACCGTTTATATAATCAAAACACAATTTAAAACACCCCAAACATAGTATTCTTCATTTAAGGTCTACCCATTAGCATAAATCACCAGACCATTATAAAACCCAACAAAGTCATGAATTCCTCATTTAAAAATATTATAAAACTACACTTTTGAATTTCAAAATCTTCAAACCTTACCAAAATTAATTTTAACCCTCACTTTACCATTTTCCAAAACCATTACATCCTATTAAAACCACTTTAAATATCCACACCTCAAATCCTAAAACATAAATATATAATTTAATATCACTGTTAAACATTAAAATCTCTCTTTTGTAAAATCACTTGAGTATTTAAATACAAATTCCATTTAATTAATTTTAAATAAAATCCTTATAAATTATTTAAAAATTCACTTTTACCATTTAAAATGAAATTACATTTATAAACTTTATTGAAATCATACCAAATCAATTTAACATATTATTTGGAAAAATTAAAAATATAAAAGATCCCAAAATATAATTATGAAGGGGCTAGTGTTCATATATGGTTGGACCACGTGGTTTGAAAAGCCATAGCCCAATCATCAAAATAATATAATGATTATGTGGGAACCATACACATGGAATCCATATGGTTTTTTATTCCATCAGAGTTATAGGTTTCTTCAGTTTCACCCCCTCTTCACCCCAAATCTTGAAAACACGTTAATGAAATCCATAGAACAACCAAAGAAATCATAATAACATAAATCCAGAATTTAAATCCCGCAAAATAATAAAAAAAATGTAAAATTAAAAATTAAAATTCTGAAATCCAATTTTTACTCAAGGATGAAGATGAGAGGTGGTGATCATGAACCAAACCATGTCCTACCTCTTGATCTCCAAAAATCTTGTCCCTCATCTTCTTGACATCATAAATAACAAGGGAGATTTAAAAACCTTATTATACTAAAGAACATAGTGTTTTGATAAAAAAATTATGAACCATAATTAGAAGTCCATTCTTTAAACGCTCAAGCTATCCCAAGACAACCCCAAAGAGTGTTCCTAATTTCCTAGGGATGGCATAAAATTCTAAGGCATCAGATATAAGAAGGTGGGAATGATTTTTTAAAAAAAAATAGCAACATTAAATAAGTAGTAGAAGATAAAATACATTTTTTCATAAATTGTATATAATTCAGATGTCTATGAAAAATTATATATAAAATGATAATATAAAACAACAAAAAAATAAGAGTAGTGTATAGATAAACTCTCATATCACACTCAAAACACCCTCCCCTATATAAATGATCTCTAATAGTGCCTATCCTCTTCCAAAGTAACATCTCTACACCCATATCCATAGAAAAAAATAAATAGTTTCTATAAGGATGAAGATATAAAATAAACTAAATCAAATAATAAATAACCCACATACCTAAGAAAACTATCCATTATGACCCATAGTCACACTCTATCCAAAATTGAAACATCAATCACTCTAATAGAATTCATTTTTTATATCAAGAATACAGTGGAAGCATAAAAAATTGGGATTTTAAATTGTTTTTCACTTGTGATAAATGTTTCTACATGATCACCAGTGATGTGCTTCCCAGTTACAACCTGAGGGTCTTCACATGAATAATTTGATCATAAAAAATTAACTGAATAAATACCTTTTTCGATCTGAATTCATGCTCGAAGTGATCACATTTTTGGTGATCATGGAATGAAGGATCTAAGGTAGAATCCCTCTATCTCATCTATATTCACTTTAAAAGCCCGTGGGAGTATCAATCATGAGAATTTGGATGCTAGAGCAAACTTCTAAAGATTCCTACGACAACCCAATGATCACTACTTCTTCATTCCATCAATTCTTGAAGGTGATATTCAATCGCTTCCTTAGAACAGTATATTATATTTATAAGAAGTGGGAGAGATGAGAGTGATTCTTGAGGTCTCATTAAATTATAATTACATTACATGGGAGCCTATCTATCTATTTATAGTGGGGTTCCAAAATATTGGAAAAATGTTATCGGCCCCTGGATATTTATTACCCACTACAAATGAAATATTATGACTAATTTATTTGGATAAAATATCATTTATATTTATATAATTTCTTATCATTTAATGAATACGTTACATGATAAAACCAAACTGTTAACTCTACTCATCATTCCAAAAATATTAATTGAACCTTGAATATTAATATAATATTCACTTGAATAATATTCTCCCAGGTCTTTACTTTAATACTTGTAAATAAATTGAATAAATAAAGTTGGTGTCAATTCTTTTGAACTCAAATAATATGAATTTATTTATTATTTGGTGAACATGTTTCCACAGATATATCCTAGACCCCTTGGTGAGGCCCACCATATCTTAATCATCAATTCATAATAATATAGTAGAATTCTGAATATACTATTGTGTGTGACCATTTAGGCCCATATATAGACAGCAATGAAATCTATTCACAGGCCAAGATCATATTCTAACAACCCATAAAGGACCCAAAAGTGATATAGAGTTGTCATAGAAATGAAAACCTTCCTACGAATATATAACGTGCAATATAGTCTCTTTGTCTTGCAATATCTCATAAATCAGGATGAACACTTTATGTCAAGGTCCTTTCTTTATTATTCATTGACCCTATTAGATAGACTTACCTTTTTCTAACATGGACTTGGATTTAGTAAAGGTATTACTGTCCATATTAACTGGACTTGAGACATCTCTTCCTATTATAAGTCAACAATTCAATCTTGATTATTCAATCAATGTCATACCACTAATGATGCACCCAACGTAAGCCACCTCACTATGACTAATATTTCATGGTTTTTCTTTATATAAATGTACATAATAGAATGATAAACAAAGATAACAATATCAAGTTTAGATACCCTTACACATGTTCATGGATAGGAATGACTAATGACACCTGAAACAAGTGGTGTTCTTATTGGTGGGTCATCCCTCATGATCTAATCTACTCGAGATGACCAAGTGAAAAAATTATGGGAATAATTCATAATGCTTATGATCCCAAATCACCTGATAGTTAGACATCATATATATCATGTCAGAATTATGTATCTAAACTATAGAACATATGTTTAAGATTAATTTCACAGTATCATGAGGTTAACATTATAGCCTAGGAACTATTATAACATTTTCATACGATAATAATAATAATATAGGGACATTAAAATATAAATAGTCACTGCAGAAATTTTAATACTATAATGGAAAGTGTATATCATGCATAAATCACAATATACATTGTATAGTAATAAATAATTATTGTTTAGTTGGGTTTAGGGAACCCACTATTACAACACTCCCACTTAAACTACCGCCAACATGCAAACATACATTGTTATCTATCACATGATAAGATCATGTATCTACTAAGTAATGGATTTAATCATGGGCCTACCATGTTTCCACTGCATCGAAATTATTCTATCTGTGACTTCACCTCTTTGATAAAAACTCCTCAAGAGATGTAAATATTCAGTAGATATCATTTTTTCCATTATCTAAACTTTAAATATTGGCTAATAATTGTAGTAAAATTATCATAATTTATTTTATGACAAACATTATGTTATAGGTGTGATTCCTAGAACTAGAATAAATAATTTCATATTATACCCTACTTATTGGGATTCATCAAAAGCCACAACGTACTCATTATTTGTATATATATCTAACACTAGCTTTAATGAGATTTTATTTCTCATTACCACAGCATAAATATGATATTATATAATTTTGATGTCTAGGAAGACTAATTGGTGTCCCTTTATTACTAGTATCCCTTTTTCCCCATATAATTAGAACATATACCTTACACATCCTTAAGTACAATTGGATAGTTCTAACTATTTCCTATGTAGTTCTCCTAGATTATACTGATATTTTCCTACTATATAATATATACCATGCATATCATTTCTTTTACATATCATAAAATATATGATTAATCCATCGTAGAAGAATATAGAATTCCAAATACCTCATTAATCTCTTATTATGTCTCATATATATCTTCTTGGAGAGATTTATTCCATGTTACATTGGTAGAAATTCTCTCTCAAATTGTTCCAACTTTTATTTTTAAATTCCTTGTTAATATATATATCACTAATAAGTTTTAAAAAACTTTTACATCTTTCTATGTGGATAATATTCCCTATAACTTAGGATTCTACTTTGACTTAATCTATTAAGAATTATAATCATTATAGTCTTAAGTAATTGTATGACCATTATTTTTTTCTATATGTTACCTAACATATTATACTTTTAAAACCATGGTACTACCAATAGCCTAATGCAGAATATTAGAAGAATTCATTCTGTGTAAATATTCTACGATCTTATTTCATAATTTAATATAAAAATGTATTTTAGTTACATTAACCCATTATTGACATTTCATAATGTCACCAACCCTTTCTAGTTGCGTCGTATAGACACATTTCACAAAAAGTTTATCTTAACATCTAATTCCAAATTTAATGATCATAGAAAGTAGCTATGATAAGTAAAATTATAATGGATTAGGCATAACAACCAATCAATACTTAATGGTTCCACATTTATACCACCCATGTATAATCTCACTTGAATACCCACCATAGTATTGAAAATAATAATCCCCCTATAATTAGATATATGGAATCCATTATTTATTGTTAATTGGTCTTCCCAATATTAGCTTGTTTCCGTTTACTGGTTACTAGTTGGATTCATTCTCAATGAAATAATGTATCAACGGCCATAGTTAATATAAAACCATGATAATGATTGTATCATTCATACACTGCATGTGTCTCTCAAGCATTCTTCTACCACATGATCTTATGAAACATGTTCATATTCCAACTACCTATTCATCTACAACATTGACTAATCCCAAGATAATCTTTCTCTCTCTCTATTAAATAATGATTTGTACCCTTTTATAGAAATATAGTATATCACATGACAATAAATTTTCTACTATAGGGGTTTCTATAATATCCTTAGAAATATTTGGGATAACTACTTTATATTCACATTTTTTTCACTTGATGTAATTTTTTTTATATTCTAACAAACACTTTTCATCCAAACACATGTTATTATGACATAATGGATTTATATGAAACTATAACTCATATGATATCCATTTTAAAATATTTTGAAAATAGTTATAGGATAACACTGATATTTTCAAATCATGTCTTCAAAATAATGGATATTTTCCAATGCAAGTAAATATAAACATTAATGATCCTTTTACTATAATTATGAATATGATATATATAATAAAATGTGTGTTTAGGAATTACTCCACACTATATGTTATTGATCAATATTTCCATGTAAGGCTTGTCATTGATCCTCTCACTAACATCATAAATATTGATGTGTAAAAGGTAATGTGAATTTAGGAATTACTCCACATTACATTATTATGATCGATGAATGCTTTGTCAAGATATTCTTCATCACACCATCCGGAATCAACTCATATCTTATGATAATGAATATACCATACTTCACTTCTAAATTCCTTAAAACTCATAAAGGAATATTATGAATTATATTTTCCACTAACTTAGGCTTGGAATAGTCCATTCTTTCTACCTGAACTAATTATGAAAGCTTTTTGTCTTACCTTTATTTCTAAAGGATTATTTATCCAAAACGAAGTAACTAAATGTGTCGATAATAACTAAGGAATTTTACTCAAAATATTATAAACACTATAATATATATCCCTGAAATCATCATTTAGTTTAACTTGAAAAAATATTATTCTTTCCACAACTGGGTATTAGAGTATTAAAATGTATATTCATCAGTAATTACTAATGTCCAAGCATTACTGAACCTTTTTCTTAGTAAAAAACAAAATTTATTCCAAAACTGGAATAACATCTCCTTGTGTATAATAGACATGTAAGATTAATTTTTTGATTATACTCATTAAAATTACAACTAGTATCTTTAATCATGGAAATTAGAAGTTATGTACTTTTCACCACTGACTTAGGATTCACTCTTTCTCAGCCGCTTGGAGAATGCACCTTACTACTTGTAATGATTCATTTATTACATGGTTATTTTATTTAAATAAAATATGTGATAGTAATATTATATTTAATCCCTAATAGGTATTACATAAACAGTACATATAATGGATGAATATACCTGAAGATGAAGTGAGCTCATGCTTCAGTAATACGGTTCATTTTATTTAAACTTCCATATTCTTATATCAAGGTATGTGAAGAAAATAATCCTCAGTATGATAACCAACCTATTTTATTTGAAGTACATTACATGGGTTTCTTTGGAATCACACTTTTCATTTTCCTTTATTACCTTTTCTTTCAACTTTTTGACCATAAGAACTAACAATTATTCATTCATTAAGTTTTTATCAACTTGGTAAATATTACCCAATAGTAATGAAGAGATTTCACCATGTTGTTAATTTTTTTAAAATTAAATGAAACTAAAGTATATGGGTGGAAATAATATAATAATGGGTTGTATTGAAAGACCTTGATCCATCTTTAAATTTACAAACATCTAGTGTAATTCTCACCCATTCATATCTCACTTCACTTTCTCCTACCATCTCAGAGTTGAGACAACAAATAAAACATCCATGTATCGATGTTGTATCCACAAATAAAATTATACATTGATGATATAATTATAATATAAACATCAAATTCATTATAAATGTATCTCCGGTAATCATTTTTCACACCATTTCTTACTGAGTTGACTTAACTAGTATTGGGGGCACCAACACCTTGAATTTTTAGTATCATAGTACTTTGTGAATGTTGCTATACTGATCATTGGAAATTAATACTATTAATAACATATTATTTTTCCTAAACTAATCATAGTGTACTTGTGGTAACAGTTTACACTGTCTAAAAATAAAACAAAAAGATTTCTACAATTAACTTTGTTATTGATTAGATATTATTGATTAATTAATTAATTAAATGGATCTCACTATTTTATCAACCTCTAGTATCCACCACTACTAGACATTGAATACTCTTTTTATTCAGTATTCTAGTGTCAAGGATACTTGAAACCTATCCTCACAGTATATTATCATTGGTTAAGAAACTACTTAGAGGATTTCTAGATAGGCAATAGCATGGCCGACCATATTAACTTGTGACTCCTTGATCAATTGAGTGAAGTCTCAGATTCTAAAATTATAAATATGATTTACTAAATGATTTCATCTAAAGTTTAAAAAAGTGAGATATCTATAATTCATACCAAAGTCAAGTAATTCAAGCCATCACCCTAATAACAACTCCCTTGATGTAGGAGGCACCCTCAACTTTGGATGATGAGCACCCCATACACCTAGTTGTGTTCAAATTTAAATGACGAAAGGTGTTTGTGACATAATATTTTTTTTAGGATTTTATTAATACATTAATAAATTATATAATTTTATATCTAATAATCATGTACTGTGTGATCGCACTGACAACAGACCATTAATTAAATTGAAAATATTTACTACGTCACATGTTCTTTTTATTTTTGTATTCATTATTATTTTTTTATTTGATTGAATGTAAAAACTACACATATATAAAAAATAAAAAATGAATAAAGAAAATTAGTTGATGTGATCATGAGATAATTCTAATGGTTGAACCCTTGATTCAAAATTGGTCAACCTAGACTAAGGTAACTCCTTGAGTCACTATGAATGCGACTCTAGTTGTAGAACTCACTCACCCAATGCATCAATCTCTTGACTAGTGTGTTGCAAAATCTCAGTGCAAAGTATGCCACTACTTGTCCTTGTCATTATACAACAATACTTGCATGCAATAGAGGGGATCTTGGGAACACTAAATGTAGATAAAACATTTATATGCATGAAAAGTACCTTGTACATATAAGGAAGTATAATACAATTTACTAATCAGAATTTTTTAAGAAAATTACAAACATGCAATTCAATAATTAAATAAATAAATAGGCACACACTAGACATGTATTGGTCAAATTATGGATCATAATCAGTTGATATACATTAAAATAACTTATAAAAGGTAAATTTATAAACAAAATTAATCATTCAATTAATTTTTTTCAAGTAAAATTTTAAATAATTAAAATAATTTCCCCTTATTTTAATTCAAAAATTTAAGGTAGTATGTACTTTTAAAATATTTAATTATATTAAAAAATTTATTTTAATATTTAAATATTACCTATTAAAATAATTTATTTTTAAAATTTTATATATTCCAAAATTTAATGTTAATTTTTAAATATATATATTTCATATATAAATATATAAAAAATTATGTTCTTAGGACCCCACACAACCTGAATTAGGCTTGACGGGTTGGGAAGAACCCATCCTAACCCGTTCAGGTTCTAGTAGTCCTGGAATAAACCCATTTGAGGTCAGGACGAAGCCTGACCTGACCAATAGGTCAGGGGGTTGTAGTTGTGATCTGGCCCTAGGTTTGGCCAGTAGTTCATATGGTGTGAGGGTAACCAGGGTTTGGTTTGGGAATGGATCTGGCAGAGGTGTTCAACCACTGGTGGACCAAGGTGATGAGGTAGCGTACGGTTTTAAGTTGTGGGGGCTCACTGACTAATGTAGCATTACTATGCCAAATTTCAACTAGTGCATCACTAACGTTGCTCTAAGAGATGACCAAAAATAGTCTTCTAGGGAAATGGATAGGATGGAAGCCTAGGAAGTGACGCCTAGGAGGGAACCAAATAGTGGTTGTGGAATTAGGTTGGGTTATGGTCGGTCGCAGGCGGAAGCTGGGGCTGGATGGAGTCTATCATGAGGTGACTGTGAGGATGATGACCAGTGGGGTGCATCCAGGGTGAGCCATAGAAGAATAGTGGTAGGATGTAGTCTCTTTCAGATGTTGAGACCCATGGGTGGTTGAAACCGTGGGAAGACACCGTAGTGGGTGGTCCGGGAACCCATTACATCATTTTTTATTCAGGAAACTTTCAAAAAGCCCTATGACTAGGGTTCTTTGGTTCCATTGACCTTCTGTTGATCATATCCCAACACCGTTAAAAATTTAAATTACTATTTTTAATATTTTTTTCAATGATAATAATTTATCCTTTCAAAAAAATAATTATAATTATTTTAATTTTTTTATTTTTTATGTCAAATTTTTCACATTCCTATATTAGGATTGATTAAATTTTTCATTTACTATAATAATATCCACTGTCATAATGAATGATTTGCAGTCCAAAAAAACTATTTTAGACACTAGGTGGTGGGAGGAACTCAGGGTTTCTCATCACCTCTAATTGACCAAGTTTTAATTCACCCACTCGAATTTGGATAATAGATATATATCAAATTAAACCCACAAAAATAGTGATTTTAATCTGATTTAAAACATTTAATGATTGTAACATAACCATACTTGATTTGATTGAATTGATATTTGTATATTTCGGACTAGAACAATTCAATATTCAAATTTTAAATTTTCTTTGGCTTAAATATTCATGTGTTTTCTCTGATACTAATTTTTGGCATCTAGCACCTAGAGGAAGCCCAAAAAAATTGTATTTTAAAAAAAATTTCACTGCTAATCAATGTAACTATGGAATAGTCGGTGAAGTGGTTCCTGATTATAACCCTAAGATATTCACATGAATAATTTTAGAAAAAAATAAAACTGATGAAATGCCTCTTTTTATTAGACATCGTGCTCAATGTCTACTCACCGTCGATGATCGTTGCTTGAAGTATCTGAAGATGAATGCCTCTAGATTGTCCATGTGCACTTCTAAATCCTACGGGATCATGAATCATTGCAATCTAGGTGATAGCGTGGATTTCCAATGATACCTTTGATATCTTGATTCTCATTGTTTTTTTGTTCCAGCGATTCGTGAAGTTGTTCATTGATTGATTCCATGGAATGATAGTTTATCTCTTTATAAAGAGGTAGAGAGGAAATATAAGATCTTTATCTCATGTGTTGAATTGTATGTTGCATGGTACTCCCTCCTCCTATTTATATTGGGGTTACAAAATAACTGAAAAAGGTTCTCAACCCATGAATATTTTTTACCCACCATAAATGACATCTTTTTTTTGAAAAAGAGGTACTATTAATGATGAAGGTCTGCAGCCGTACATAAGCAGAAACATGAAGGGAATTTTTCCAGCAATAGCTTGTTAACATCAAAGGGTCCTGAGGCCGTAAGTTGGTGGGATTCATTGTTTCCTTCCCTTTTGGTGAAGGAGAAGGTGCAGGAAGAGAAGCCTTGGAAAAGTGAGAGGATTCTCCTGATGATGAGGCCAAAATGCTGGAGTCTGGCATCATGGTGGTTAAAAGCATTGATAATAGTAAGGCAGTCAGACTCAATGATGATATCATCCCATCCACGTTCCAAAGCAAGCATCATCCCCGCAAGGATAGAAAAGGCTTCTGTAACTGTAGGTTCCCATCGGGCATGATTTAATTCATATTTTGCTGCAATGATCTTCCCCAGATGATTACGAGCCAGAATGCCGAGAGAAACTGGAACATATTTGGGAAGAGAAGCGTCCACGTTAAGCTTAATCCTCCCTTCCATTGGGGGGGTCTATTGAGGGGGGAAATAGGGGGTAACACCCAAAATACAGTGTCCTTTGTGGTCTTTCCGGCCCTCCATACATGAAATTTCTTGTTCAATCCAGAAGTCAGGGGTTTTATGGACTTGGTGGAAAACCGAATCGTTACGCCGAACCCAAATGATCCAGGACAGGGTGCAAAGAAAACAAGAAGTAGATGATAAAAGAGAGGATAACCAACGCATCAGAAGATCGGGGATGTCGGATGTAGTGTCCAGGGAGGCCTCCAAAGTCGGGCCCCATTTAATCCAAATTTCCTTAGCTCCGGGGCAGTTAATGATTGCGTGTTAAGGAGTTTCTGGGATATTTGGGCAGAAAGGGCAGGACTCGGCACTGTCCATATGATGAAAGGTGATAAGGCTCATTTTAGAGAGGGTGCCCATGCAAACCTGCCATCAGAAATGGCATATTTTTGGGGTGACATTGAGCTTCCAACCCGCATTCCATGGTCCCTCATCACAGTCAAGAGAGTGGATGCCAAGAGCCAGTTTGTACCCAGATCTCACCGAGTAATCGTCTGAGGAATCTTTGGTCCAGAAAAGATGGTCGGGGCATGCATCAGGGACCCATGGAATACTGAGGATAATTCATTGATCTCTTTCGTTAAACTAATCGTGGATCTTTTCCACACACCACCCCAAGCCCTGGTCTGAAAGGAGGCAATAAACAGTGGCGTCTTCAATACCTTGTTGGATGAGGGATGTGGCCTTCACACCATCCTTATCAATAATCCATGGGTTGGTCCATAGTTGGACAGATGAGCCATTTCCAATCCTCTAGCCCGGTCGTTTTTCCAGGAGATTGTGGGCCCCCTAAGTACTTCTCCAGAGGAAGCTTGGTCGGGGGCAGAGGGAGGAGCCAAGGAAGTCTGTGTGGGGAATGTATTTGGCACAGAGTACCCATGCACAGAGAGATGATGGGCGGTTAATAAGGCACCACCCTTTCTTGGATAACAGAGCATCATTGAACAGGAGAAGATTCTGGAATCCCATCCCTCCCACCGCCTTGGGTTTACAGAGTTTCTCCCACAGCCTCCAAGAGCTTAAACATGGACATAAAGTAGCTAGGGATAGAATGAATGACAGATTTAATGAGGGTTTATTTTCCAGCTTTGGAGATATCTTTTGGGGTCTAGCGTTGTATTTTTTTCTCAATTCTTTCCACTAGAGAAGAAAAAATATCTTTTTTGGACCAGCCAATCACCATAGGGAGCCCCAGTTACTTCTGGTGTTTATCGACCATATGAATTCCTATAGAAGCACAAAGCTCATCTCTCTTGGCTGGAGGGACCCCTGCGCTGAATGAGATTTCAAATCTTTCGTGGTTGATAGACTGTCTAGACACCCATTCATACTGCTAGATCGCATGGCTAATCACCTGACATTCGTTGATGGTTTCTTTGGAGAAATGGAGGCAGTTGTCGGCGAAGAACAAATGCGACACTTGTGGGCTCTCATGGAAGACTTTTGCTCCATGAAGAGACTTAGCGACTACTGCCCTGGAAATAAGGTTAGAGAAAACATCATCCACCAAGATGAAGAGAACGGGGGAGAGGGGGTCTCCCTGGCGCAGGCCACGGGTTGGGGTGAATCCTCTGGTGAGCTCCCCATTGACCTTGATTATAAATGAGACAGTCGAAATGTAGTGCATGACAATATCTGTCCATTTTGTGCAGAACCCCATTCTCAGCATCACAGCTATTAGGAACTGCCATTCCACTTTGTCATAGGCTTTGGTCATATCCAAATTCTAGGCCATGGTTCCTCTTTTTGTAGTGGAGCGCGTTTTCATTGAGTGGAAAACTTGATGTGCCACAATTGCATTGTCAGTAATCTGCCTCTTGGCCACGAAGGCGCTCTGGTTTTCAGATATAATAACAGGAAGCCAAGGGCTTAGCCGATTGACAAGGGTTTTTGAGAATATCTTATAAGAGACATTGAAGAGGCTGATAGGTCAAAAATTAGGGATCTCCTGGGGTTTCTTGATTTTGGGAATGAGGACGAGGTTAGTTTCGTTGATGACGGCAATGCTTTTATTCCCTGCCCAAATATTTTTGATCATTTCGCAAATGTCAGGGTCGATGATATGCCAATATAGTTTGAAAAAAAAAGCATGGAAACCATCTAGACCCGGGACATTAGTGGGTTGGATATGTTTCAAAGCCATGTGAATCTCCTCATTCATCACATATTTTGAAAGATACTGGTTTATCTCATCGGTGATCACAGGTCTGATGCAATCTTCCACTTTAGCCAACGTGAAAGGATTCCATGTGGAGAAGAGGTTCTATAAAAAGCCTAACAAAGCTTTGTGAATTCTGTCAGTGTCAGAAAATTTGCTGTCGTCGGGTCGAGTTGGGCTCCTGATAGAGTTTTTCTGACACCTAGCTGATGCTTTCAAATAGAAATACATTGTATTAGTGTCTCCCTCCATGATGTTGGTGTCTCGCTCCCCATGGCTCAGAAGAATTCCTTAACCCGAAGGGCCCCGTCCAGCTCTCTTTGAGTGCCCCCAATCCTGGAGATGTTTCCATTGGATGGGGGGAGCCTGAGTAAGTGGTGTAACTTCTTTTCTAGTACCTCACAATTCCTATCAGGATGATTGAATTTCTTATTGCTCCAAAATCTCAGACCGGAAGCAACCTGTTGAAGATTGAGGCCAAAATCCTCATGAGAACTCCTCTAATATGATCAGACCATCTCCTCACATTCCTGGTCTTTTGACCAGAAGGTCTCAAATCTGAAGGGTCTGCGGTGTTTTCTATTTCGTCTGCCTTGTAGGCACTCAATGAACATTGGGCAATGATCTGAACAGTTAAGTGCCATGTGGCCAATATGAAACATGTTGAACAGATTAATCCAGTCAGTAGAGCCCATAAATCTATCAAGATGCTCAGCGATGAAGGTGCCTTTAGTATTGTCGCAGAACCATGTAAAGGGATTACCTGTGTACCCCAAATCAACCAGGTTCTCCCTGTTGACCGTGTCCTTGAAGTTTGACATCGAGGATGAGTAACGAGTGATTTCGCCTTTCTTTTTCGTATGGAACATGATCTTGTTGAAGTCAACTCCGAAAAGAATAGGGCTAGGTAACTCCTATCACAGCTTTGAAAGGAGGTCCCACAACTTCACCTTATCAGAGTGAGATGGCCAGCCATAGAATCCCACAAAGGTCTAGGGTGAGTGTGAATTAGATTGTATAGTTGCAGCCACATGGTGAATGGAGAAGGATAGGATTTTAATGTCAAAATTAACTTTCCACAGGAGACAGAGGCCCCCATAGTGGCCTTTTCTGGGCACCGAAAAACAGCCTTGGAAACCACACTTCGAAGCAATACCATTGGTGTCCATGTTTTCCAGTATGGTTTCGGACAGGAAAACCATATCAGGGTGACTATGAGCGCAATTGCGCTGAAGAATGTGAACTGTTTCTGGGTTTCCAAGCCCACGACAGTTCCATCATAACATGATCATTGCTCTAGGCGGGGCTGGGTCTCGCCCGCTGCCGCCTTTGGTTCCTCCGGACTTGTTTCGTTACCTGTCGTTTTCCATCTTTTTGTGGGGTCTCTCCCCGAAGGATATGTTTCATTATGTCTTTTCCTGACCCCAGGGTTAGGGTCTTCCCCGGGACCCCCACTTCCTCTATGTTTTACCCTTTTCCATGTACGATGGGTGATTGGGCCCAGCATTGGACTTTTGGTCATTCCATGGGCCTTCATTGGTGTTAAGACTATTACGGGTGATTGTGGATCCAGATCCAGATCTGGTGGTTTGGGGTTCATCAGCATTAACGTTGAGCATTGCCTTGGTGGTTCTTTTTGCTTCATCGCCAACATTTCATGTGATTGAGGTTTGTCCTTCGGGGGGTTAGAATGAACTCCCGCTTCGCTCTGAGTGGGGTAGTCTGCATTATGAAAATCCAATGGACCAAGCATAATGACTTTTCCATGTGTGGGTTCCTCCTGACTTGTATGAGCCACCGTGAGACGGTCATGGTCCTTTCGTTTTTCCATCTCAGGGATGAAAGCATATTTGTTTATTTTGGCATGGAGCCAAGGTCCATATTGGAGAGTGATGTCACCTGATCTACTCTTATGCTTTGTGGTGCACATTCTTTCCAGATGGCCAAGGAGACCGCAGAAAAAGCATAAGATTGGGAGTTTCTCAAACTCAAATGATATCCAGGGGTTGGAATCATCAGTTTTCAGGAACATTCACCTCATTAGGGGCTCTGACACCTCAATTTCAGCCTTTATCCTGTCCTCGGGCCCCATTATATTGGTTCTGAGAAATCCCATTCCAAAAAGTGGCCTAGCGTGTTCCCAATTTCCATCATTATGCATTCTTTTCTTGCATGGAAGGGGATCCCTTTAATTCGTATCCAGAAGGGGGAGCGGGTTAACTTCACTTGTTGGATGTTGTCACCCCCTTTAAATTCTTCTATGAGGAGGAGTTGATTATCAAAGGACCACTGTCTGCAATGCAAAATTGTGTCCCTATCTCTCTCATTAAAGAACTCTAATGTGATGTGATTAATCCCCACTTCCCAAATAGCCACACCTATCTCATGTTTCCAAATGTTCTTGAGGGTGTTTTTTAGTGCCCCCTGGTTAACCAAAATGTTTTCAATGAACATTCCCACAACGAGCATCGACATCCATTTTTTCAAGAGTGGGTCTTCATTTCTCTGTGCTTCGATCGCCTCTTTTTCGTTGTCTGTAAAGGACATCCTCTTCCATTGGTTAACTAATTCAGCCTCCATGGTGCAAATCAGCAGGTGGGTTCTCAATACTCCTTCATGGTTGGCTCCCTTGCAGATCCCAAACCACCAGCACTTCAAAAAACCCGTTCAAACGGGATGGTCTCTGGACCAGAAGGAACTTCGCGGAGCATCACCGCCGGCAGGACCTCGTGGCTTCACCACGCCTCAGACCTTCTTTGCCCTTAGGTTCTAGAATTTCGCGACTCAGTCACTTCGCGAATACACATCTAGAGCCAGATCCAAGCACTCGTACAGCGCCACACAACCGCTGCGGAAAGCACTTCGCCAATAGAACACCGCGCAGAAACCCACCAGTGTCGCAGACCTTTGCGACAGGATTTTCGCGAACAGGACCTCTTCGCGGAAAATGCTTCAACCTCTTCATGGAAAAGCTCCGCGAACAAAATCCCTTTGCGGCCGAAGCTTTGCGAACACCCCCTCTTCACGGAAGACGCTTCGCAAACACAACCCCTTCGTGGAAGACGCTTCTCGAACACAATCTCTTCGCGGTAGATGCTTCACGATCACACCTCATTGCGAATCAAGCCACAACACGACGGAACCATGCACACCCAGTAAAACGGAACCCACCCTAGCTGCCACCTGTCTTCGCCAACCAGAGATGAAAGTCAGAAGGATGTGCAGAAAATCGATCACAGAAACATAGACCCACAACTGGAAGGGATCCGAGAACGTGAGAAAAAACTCATCCGAAGCCGGTGAGGGAAAAGACAGAGGACTCTTAGATCCATGGAAATGGTCAATCTTGCGGGGAGTGTGAATAAGAGCCATCCTCTACACCCAGATCTGATTCCGGTGAAGGATTCCTATGTCAGGAAGGAATGCCGGTCCCCTTAGTAGGTCGGGGCTGTTCCAGAAGGTGATGACAACAGGAAAAAGAAGCTGCTTCCCTCCGAGGCGCAAAGGGGGAAACTGAGAACAGGCAGAACCCCGGAGGAAAATGAAACTAGTTCTGCACCGCGAAGGGATGAGGAGCAGTGCAGAAGAAAGGGGAGCCGACGGACCATCGCCACCAAGCTGAGGGAGGATCGGCGTCTCGCAGATCTGAAGAGGGAACTGAGGGGGGTGGGGGGTTTCTGTGCGCCGAACGGGCAGGGGAGACTCGAACCTAGAAACCCTAGGAAGAACTCTCAGACGGGAGAGACTCTTACTCGAATGGAAATCAATGACATCTTATGACTTCTTTACTGAGTCAAAAATATCATTTATATTTTTATCACTTTATTGTAATATAATAGATACATTACATGATAAAATTGATCCATTAACTCGACTTATCATTCCCGCAAATATTAAATCAACCATGAATATTAAAATAATATTTTTTAAAATTATATTATCACATATATTTACTTTAATACTTGAAAATAAAATTAATAAATAAATCCAGTATCAATTACTCTAAACTTGAATAATATCAATTTATTTATTCCTTGGTGATCATGTATCCTCAAACATATCCCAGACCCAGTGGTTGGGGCCCAACATGACCTAAACTTGTATTCATCTGAATAGGAAAAACTTTTGAATACGCTATTTTTTGTGACCCTTAAGACCCCTTTCTAGATATCAATGAATATTATTCATAAATCCAGAGATAAATCTAGAAACCCATCAAGGAACCTAAATAGATAGGTATTATTCATTGTAATTCCAACCTTCCTACGAACACACACAATGTACTATAATATTTTTGTCTCATGATATCTCATATAGTAGGATGCACGCTTTGTGTCATCATCCTTTATTTCTTTATTATTCATTGACTTTACTGGATATAGTTACATTCTTCTACCATGTCCATGTATTTATTAAAGATACTACCATTATGATCAAATTGGCCTGATATACCCTTTCCTATTGGAAGTGAAAAATTATATCTTGATTATTCAGTCAAGGTCATACCACTAATGACACACCCAACAAAATCTACCTCACCGTGAATTTAATATCATGGTTATTGACTTGCATCGAAGTACATGGTAAAATGATACACATTAATAATAATCTTGATTCTAGATACCATTATATGTGTTTACATATAAGAAAGACTAATGATACCCAAAACATGTGGTGTTACTATTTGGAAGGTTTAGTCATCATGATATCATCTACTCAAGATCTCCAAGTGAAAATTTCCCAAGAAGAAGTCTCAATGCTTAGGAGCACCCAAAACCTGATATTCAAACATCATCTGTGTCCCGTTAGAATGATGTATTTATACAATAGAGAAAATGTTTGTGATTAATTTCCTAGTATCTCATGGTTATCATTATAGCCTAGGAAATGCTATAACCTTTTGATATAAAAAAAATCTATGGAAATTAGCATATAAATAGTGGATGCAGAAATATCAACACTATAATAATAAGTGTACCTCAAGCATAACTCATTTTATATATGGTATGGTAATAAAAATTTATTATTTAATTGGTTCTAGGGTACCCATCATTACAAAAAACATGAGCCAACCTGATCCTATAACTAAAATGAAAATAGGAATGAGTATAAAAACTCCAAGTATGCCACTACCCTCCTTTAGAATTTATTTACCTTTAATAATGGGATCCATTTCCATAATAGTTTGGAAATTCACAGATTAAAAAATAGGTTTTCCTCATAATTTTGGAGAACAAATCCATGTTTTTTATTTGAATCCCCTTTTTATAAATCTGTAATATTTTAGACGATTATCATAGAAAAAAATTTTAATACATTAATTAAATAATGTATACAAAAATAACTAAAAGAACTCAATGCACCCAATTAAATCCAAAATTTTATAAAAGTATCTAAGTTGTCAAGGAAATAATGGTAGCTAAAAAATCACAATCTATTAATCATAAACAATCCATAATTTTGAAATTTATAATGGGAAATCCTAAAATATCATAATAGTATAAAGTAAAAAAAGAGTAAGAGAAATATAAAATAGAAACCATGCGAAAACACGATAAGGGTCACTAAGGGATAGGTGGAACCCTAAAACATACTTAGCTGGAATTTGGTTAAAAGAGATAGTAATACGTCATTGTCCAGTGGAAAGAATATGGAGTCTTCATTATCCAAGCTAGTTGAAAGAGATCTTGTCCCATCTAGCCTCACCTACCCAACCACCCAGGGTTCGTATGAGGTTTGAATAATAATCCAAATTACATAAAAATAGATTGAAACATTACAAGAAATTACATAATTACCATAATCACACAAGATCAGTAACTACCAATGGAATATTCTAAAACCACGCATCCATCCATTTAAGAAGGTGAGTAAAAAATAATATCCAATAATTTCCAATAAAATCAATAAATGACTTTAACACGTACTAGTTTGGTTCCAATTGGGACATGTAGTTGACTTTATTAATCCATTTCTAATATTAAAAAAATAGAAACACCATTTCAAACATTGGATTTAATTTTTTTTTAATTTTAATTATTTCTATACAAATATATATTCACATGTATATATATATTTATGTATTACTCTAGACACACATTTCAATATATTCATGTCAATTTGTATATCCCAATATATATACCTAAAACTAATTGTAAGATCCCATGTTTAGTATGTGTTGAAATTTTCAAAGGGTTTTGATTTTTTCATCTAGTGGATGGGAAAAATCCCAACCCAAGATTTGAAAATAAATTAAAAGAGTTGGAACACTCTAGGATGTTTTTTGGGATAATTTTATGATTTATAAGGTGTCGTGGGAGTCCTGGTGAGTTTGGGAAGTATCAGGCATTGAAAACTCTTTTTAAAGATAAACATATAATTGAATATGGTTATCACATAGTTAGTGTATACTGTTCAGCCCAAACCATACAACCATTTTATATAGAAACAAGATTTGTTTAAACTATACAAGTGTGGGCGTTTGGTTGGGTGAAACCTACTCTAAATTTCTAAGGAATCTCACAAAGTTTGTTTATTGTTTGTCTAATCTTGTTCCAAAAGCAAGAGAGGGGTCAGATCTTGGATAGTATACATTCATGGTGTTTACATGGTTTGTATAACCAAGAACCTAGACAATGAAAGGTAAGGGTTCATGGATTGTGAGACCTGCATGGTTGTGGCATAGTTTGTCTAACCATAGAGCCAAACCATTTTTCTCATTAAATATCATGTAAATTACTATTTCTTCCTATTTATCTTAAACCTAAGTCACCTATTTATCCCCATATATTATCACAAAATCTCTATTATGGGGAGCTCTTCTCTTTTCCCCATATAGGATATGATGTATCTCCTTCATCCATCCTTTGAATCGATTGTTATTGGCTGTGTTGGATCACCATCATTAAGTCTATGAGTCATATTATTTTATCATTTTTTCTGATAAATTTTGATGTGATCTAATATACCCTATTTCTAGGGTGTCTATCTAGTGTGTCATTTTCTCTCATTTTGATGTGAATCAAAGGATGGTATTGGATTATTGAAGTTACATAATAATGAGGTATGTGGTATATTACTTTTCTCTAAATGTATCTCTTGTTTTCAATTCATTGTTGTTATGTTTCACACCATACATTCCATCTGTTTCTACTAAATTTTGTAATACCTTTAATTAATATTCTATAACATGGCCTAGACCCCTCATTAAACTCAATGATGATTTTGGAGGGTTGTGACCCCCACTTGGATCACCATTTTGGGTGTATCCTACTATTTAACTTCATTGATAATTGCATGTAATTGACCAAAACACCACTATGGTGTGTTTAGTTTGACTCTTAAGAAGGTAATTGATTGAATGATAATAAATGAATTGATTGAATTACAATAGGGTGTGTATTATAACATCATGTTACTTGTTTTTATGTGTTTTGACTCTTTTATTTTTTTACCTAATGATTGGATATTATCATGGGTTGTTTCCTGTGGTTTTTGGAATTTTTTGAAGGTATTTGGGCCTGTGCACGGTTTTCCAATGGTTTGAGAATGGTTTAACAAATTTGGTAACTTGGACAGTAGTGGTTCATATGGTTGGTTCATGGATAGACTAAGTGTGCATACAAATCGTGAAACCCTTCTAGTGGATCTGTTGGGTGCATGGTTAGGTGAATAGTTAGTACTAATTATGCGACTTAACATAAGAAAATTTGAATGTGTTAATTAATTATTATAAATGTATAATTAAATAAAAAACCCCTAGGACCCTAAACACCTCCCACTCAATCATAATATGATCCTTAGGCCTTTGAGAGCCCTCTAAAGGCATTTTGGCACCCCAAACCTCCTCTCTTGGAATATTGAAGCACCAATCAAAGTGGAGATCGTCTCTTTCAGTGAGTTATTCTTTTTTTCTTGGATATATATTCTTCTCTTGATAACATCTTTTTAAAGGTTTTGAAAGAATTTAATTTTATTGGAACTTGATTGATTGATGTGGAATTGTAGATCTTGGATATCCTCTCTCAACTTTCAAGATATAACTTCTTAGATCTGGTGATCCCCATAGAAGGTGACACATCTCCTATTTGTTGTAGTTGGATTCCTTAATTTACCAGTAGTTGGTTCAATTATTTTGGTTCATTATTAAATTCATTGTTTCTAGATAAATTCATAGATACATGTTTCATAATTTCTAACACATGTTCTATGAAATTTATCCACTTAATTCCTCATAAATAATTCTTTGACCAAATTACATTTGAATTAAACATGGAATTAACTGAAAGGATGTCATCATGAAATCTATCCCCTTCTTATGAATTTTTTTAATACGATGTTTGTTTGGATTTATTTTTAAAGAGATTTTAAAGGGTATTTTGGTGAAATTGAGGGATTTGGCTCGAGTTTTGAATTATTAAATGGACTTCCTTGATTAGAATTAAATGAATTGATCTATTTAATGGTTTCTAAATATCTTTAAATGCTTTAAATAATTAAATGACCAAGAACCCACTTTAAATGATTTTACCCATTTTTTGGAATTGGTGTTCTTAGGTTATTTGAAATAAATGATTGACCCACATAGAAATATGGTGTAAACCCATGTTTAGAAATGTATTAAATCCTTTTAAAATTTATAATAATCCCTTTGAATGATTTAATGTTTTTTTGAAATAAATGATTATTTTAAAGGACTATTTTTTACTTTTATGATGAATTTTGGAAGGAAGTGGGTATTGTTACGCTTTTAAATATTGAATTGTATAAAGGGTTTTGAATTGAAATTTATGAATCTTGTGACCTAGTTGGTACTTTATGATAATTCACCCATGTGGTAATCTCATAATTGTTATAGGTTTATTCTCATACTTCCCATTAATTTTAGGGGTTGAAAATTGATTATTTACTTTGTAAGATTTTGGGGGTGAGAGTGATATGTTTTTTTTAAGGATTTGTATGTGATCCTTGTAACTTGTTTATCTCACCCATTCTTTTGACTAATCATGGGAACCTGGATAGTTATTTGGTATGACCTACATATATGCTTTACTAGAGGACTCACACCATTCTAGTGGATCCATATATAACTTGGAAGGTTCGGGATATGGACTTGTGGCCAAGAAAGTGGGTGTTCATGGAACTAGTTTTATTTAGACCTATGAGACTAGATGTAATCCCATAAATTAATCGTGATTTGATTATCTATTTTGAGGTGGACTCAAAGTCATAACTAGATTGTACCCATGAAATCCATGTACTTCCATCCAAATATAATTTTTTATTAATCCACTTTAAGGATAATTAGTAAACAATAGATCGCGAAACAAATACCACTACATGCTGGAAGACCTCGCAAAACGATTAAACACATGGATAATATTATTTAAGTTAGAAACTCTATATAATTCCTAGTGAAAATTACTAACCTGGGTGTCTAGATCCTCATAGATGAGTTCTTCAAGGCGACAAACCATTCTATCCATAGTCTGAATGAATTCCTCCATGTTGATTTTGCAAAGGTTGAATCCTCGGGACATGATTCGGTCTATCTTGTAATTCCATTCTTCTTGCTCCTTGGTGTCATCAACTTGAAACCTTCTTTCATATGTAATTTTAATCTCCTCATTAGAGGCATTGGTCTTGACAAGTTTTTCATTCATTTATACCTTGGAGTGGAGTATGAGCTTCAAACACTCCCCTTTATCTTCTCTAATTACTCTTGTTTTCTTTATTGGTTCTCCACTTTCCCCATTTTGTAAGGATTTTATTTCCTTGAATCCATCCTTCTTGGCTGACCTAGTTTCCATTAGTTTAGGAAAGTGAGAATAATCTGTGCATCCCTTTGGTTTTTCCCCTTGACAACAATACATTTCCCTAAGTCGTGCTTTCCTTTATTCTGTTTCTTCTTTCTTTGGATGTGAGGACCTTTCCCTTGAATTCAGTACAAACTGTCCACTGAGATTTGGCTATAATTTTTATCACCTGAATCATCCTCTTCATGAGTCATGTCAGTTATTGTACTACCGGACCTTCAAAATGGGTTTTTAGCTCAACAATCGGGCCTTCATTGAGGGGCATCTGCCTACACCGATACTTCACCTTGCTAATCTCCAAGGTATTATTAATCCCCTCACTCTCATCCTTCTGAGGGGATAAGGAATTAAGAATTAGAGTGTTTGTTCATCTATATATATGATTTCCATATTCTCGTATTTTCTTGGTTTTCTGACTTTAGATTGTGAAATTATTTTCAAATATTTTCAAGAATATATTTAATTTTTAAATGATTAAATGGAAATTTTTTGAGTTTTAGTTTGATAAATTATTTTTAAATGATTAAAATTTTACTTTTAAAAATAATCCTCAAACTCTCCCATTTGTACTCCAATTTTAGCATATTTTAATTTCCATATAAATTAATTTCATAGAATCTTTGGTGGAATCCTACTGGCCTCTTTAGCTCTCATCATTCTTGTACCTTTTAGTGTTTGAAGCCCTTTATTATCATAAATATGGTGTTCGTGATATCACCCTAATTTTTGGTTTTGAGTTTGGATGAACAAGTTCAGGTGACTTGGGACAAGGTGGGTGGTCATGGACCACCAGGAGATGGGTTTTCATTGTTATGTTCTGATTTATGTTTTCTTAGTGTCTCTTTGTAATGTGATATGTATGTATTGATGGATATATATATATATATATATATATATCTAATTATGTATCTATATTGAACTCTATTTTTTTTGTATTTGTGGGTGAAATCATTCCCAATGGTTATTTATTGATTGATAGGTGCTTGTCGCTAGCCCATGGATATCAGGAACTCTCTTTGGGTTAGTGGAAAATCAGACCGAGTACTGATTTAGATCTTATTCTGGGTTGGTTCATTGCAAATTTTATCAGAGAAGGTATTTCCTTGATCGTAATTACTTGACTTTGAAATACTTATGTTGTTTTGGGTGATTCATGGTAGAAAAGAGATTAATAATGTATCATGACTCAAGAGGTGGTCCATAAGCGGGTACTTGATCACCACCCCTTCATGGTGAGAATTGAGTTACCATGGATGTTGGGACTTGAGTCTTTCTTTTGAGTTATTGGTTTTTTGATGTTAAATTATGTTTAGATTTTCATTAAGACTATCATTTATTTAGGTAATATCTTATGTTTTTTTAAATAATAATTTAAGGATGACCACTATGGAAACTTTTTTTCACAGTCTGGTAAACTATGAGGAATCAGTGTGGCTAATTTGGAAATCCATCCATGAACAATTTTGATGTTAGTGTGTGGTTAACCAACACATATGACCAGGCCTCTTATTGTTCTATCGTGGTTCAAAACATGAAAAATTACCCATTTTCATTCAATTTAATTTACTTATGTGAGGTTGGTTGTATGGATTATGGATGTAGGTTGTATCATGATCTTTTCTGGTTGTTTTAAATTTAATCCATTATTAATAATTTTAAATCCATTATGAAAACTAAATTTTTTCTTAAAACAAGTTTTGGTAGGTTATTTGTGAAATGTTTTCAATTACCATAAAAATGTATTTTTTCAATTTCTTGGTTTGGAAAACTAATTATCAAAGACTGTTAAGTGATGTGATAGAATAATTTTTTCAAGAATAATTTTTTGTTTGTAAGGGATTAAAATAGAAATGGATTTTTTAATTGAAAAAAGGGGTTTAATTCTATTTAAACCATGGATTAATTTAGAACTTTTGGTAAAGCTTTTTTGAAATTGAAATTTATTTATAATAGGATTTATCATTTTTAAAGTAAATATTAATGTTTTATAAAAGGTGAAATATTATTCATTTTGAAATCAAAAAAGTTTTAATTAAAATGGTATTTGAATTTGTATAAAAACATTTGTGATATATATGATTGTTTCTTGATGTATGATTTGATATACCTATTATTTGTGAAATTAAGAAATGTATCCCAGAAATTCCTTCAAGAAAGATATAATGTTGGTCCAAAGGTCTTACCCCCAGACGTGTTCATCAAGTTTTCGAGAACTAGAATACCTTGTCAATGACTATACCCATACTTTATACTAACAGGTGGAGCCAAAGACCTTATAGCCTTTGAACCATGTCCTTTAATTCTTGTATTGGCATCCACCTTCTTATAAAGGTAATCAAGGATCTCTTATGGCAGTGAAGTGGCTTGAAGAATTTGATGAGATCTTTGATTATCTCATGACTTTTGATACACTGAATATTAAGTCTATTAGCCCTTTATTTGAGGGACCTAGCTAAGGGTTTTGGGAATAAGTGATTACTTATTGTATGTTGGAAATAATTTCTTAAGTATTTTTTAATTGAGTCTTCATTTAATGGTCTTATATTGAAGAAGTGAAGAAGAAAATATTATCTAAGTTCTTGAGTTTCAGTCAGGATGATCTATCGGTTGCAAAGTATGCCAAGAAGTTCTCATGTTTGGTATGTGTCACACCTTGAATTGTTTGAAATGGATTTAGTGAGTATTTATCTTTTATAAAAATTTCTTCATGCAAAACTTGTAACTACCATTCCTACAGAATGGTTGATCTTTTATCCAAAGATGCTTGAAATGGCAGTTTTAGATGACGTTGAGCTAGAAAAACAACATGAATAGATAAATACCACAATACAAATTGAGTAATTATAGTCTCTTTGGGAAAATAATAGGACTATTGTGTGTTTCCAATTTGTATAACCTAGTCATTATAAGAAGTTGTGTTCGAAATATCCCAAATTTTGTAAATAGTGTGTCCATTTGGGTCACCTTAAGAGGTTCTGTAAGTCGTTAGGCTGAAAAAAGAATGTTTTAGTTGGGAATATTAGTTTCTTACTATGTGGAAGAATGTGATTTATGATAAAAGGTGTTCATACATATTCTAGTAAGTGAATATTTTCACATAGTGAAGGAGGTTCTGGTTTAAATCTTTTTGCTTCTGATGTTGGAGTGGACACTATTTGAATTTTTCCTTCTTGTTGCTTGTCTTTTTTTGGAAACCTTTTATTTTGGTATATTCTTAATAGTATCTTGTAGATCATAGTTTGAATATTTTTTGGATTGGTGATGTAATAATGGTTTCCATTTTTTGACATATTGAGTTTTGTTCCTTGGTATACTTTGGTTTTTACATTATGGCTAGAGCTCTATTATGATGTGTTTGATGATCTCCCATGTTACCGTGTAGTGCCCTATTGTGCACTGACTATGTGGTGTGAGCTATTGTTTATTGTACATGGATAGACCTTTGTATTGTACGTAGGTAACTAGGATGATTTGAATTTTTAATAGACTAGGCACACAGTGGTGTTGGAATTTGATCGGATGATCTGATCCAGGTATGAGGCTCATGTTTGAAAAATACTAGGTTACTGTTGAGTACATACCCATGGTAGAAATAATTATCAGTTCTTTTCCTTGATTGTGTATGCCTGATATTAGATGTATCTCTTTTGTGAGTGGTTGAAGTCTCTTCTTTGGGTTTTAGGGTACATTCTTTTCTTATGTTACACTATTTTGGTGAATCCATAAATAGTGGGGTGACCTATTCTAGGTCTCTGGTATTTCTCTAGTTGGAGATGTGTGATGATCTTAGTGTTTTAATCTTGGATTTTTATGTGTCATTAGCCCTTGGGTTAGTCTCATTTCTATACCATGAACCGTTCACCTAATAATATCAATTATGGATTTACTATTTTGTCATTGTGTTCTATCATTCAAATTGGAATCTTTTAGGGGGAAAATTCCTATAGTGGGGAGGTTATAACAGCTTGTTACTTTTTATGTGTTTTGACTATTTGATTTGATTACCCAATTATTGGATATCATTATTAGTTATTTTCAGTGGTTTTATATACCTTTTTTATGGTTTATGTGGATTTGAATGGTTTGTCAATGGTTTGAGCAGGGTTTGACAAAGTGTGCAACCTGTATAGTAGGGGATCACACAATTGGTGCATGGTCAGACTAAGTGTGTATCCAAACCATGAAACCATTCCAGGTGCCCAGTTTTGGGTGCACAGTTAGAACTAACAGTGTATCTTAACCCATGAAACCATTCATAGGGTAATTAAATATCCAAAAATTGTAATTAATGACATAACCCCCCCCCCAAATAACCCTAAACTCCTCGTGCTTGATTATATTCTGATCCTTAGGATTTTTGGGAGCCCTTTAAAGGTATTTTGGATTCCCAAACCTCATATTCTATGGATCAAAGTGAAAATTGAAGTAGATATCTTATCTTTCGGTGAGTTATCTTATTTTCATGGATCTCCCATATTCTCTTGATTCATTCTTCCTAAAGGTTGTATAAGATTTTCGTTTTTTGGATCTTGACTTATTGATGTGGAATTGTATATCAATGAATCCTCTCTCTTCTTTTAATATCTTCCTTCTTAGATCCAATGATCTCCATTAAAGGAGACACGTCTTGGATTTTTTGTGCTTGGATTCCATAATTTATAAGTAGGTGTTTCAATTATTTCCATTCATTTTTTAATTCATTATTGCTAGATAAATTCATAAATACATGTTTCCTAATTTCTTACACATGTTATATGAAATTCATACATTTAATTCCTGATAAATGTTTTTTGACCAATTTCCCTTTGAATTGAACATTGCATTAACTAAATGGATACGATCTTGAAATTTATCACGTTTTATGAATTTTTTAAATTTATTGTTTTTTTAGATTTTTTAAAATATATTTTAAAGGGTATTTTGGTGAAATTGAGGTATTGGTCCCATGTTTTGAATTATTAAATAGAATTCCTTTATTAAAATTAAATTAATTGAATTATTTAATGGTTTCTAAGTATTTTGAAATTATTTAACATATTAAATGACGAAGAAACCCCTTGGAATGATTTTACCCTTGTTTTGGAATTGGTGTTCTACAGTTATTTGAAATAAATGATTTATCTGCATGAAAAAGGGTGTAAATTCATGTTTTGAAATGTATTCAATTCTTTTCAAAATTATAATACTCCATTTCAATGATTTAATGTTTCTTTGAAATAAATGATTATTTTAAAGGATTGTTTGGTATTTTTATGATAAATTTTGAAAAGAAAGGAGTATTATTACCCTTATGAATATTAAATTTTATAAAAGGTTTTAAATTGAAATTTTTTATGCTTGATGGCCTATCTGAATCTTTATGATAATTATCCCAAATGATAATCCCTTATATGTAACTGGTTCATTCTTATACTAACAATTATTATTAGGGGTTTAAAAGGGATTAATTACTTTGAGAGTGTTTAGGGGTGAGAGTGAGAAGTTTTTTAGAATGATATATATGTGATCCTCGTAACTTGTTCATCTCACCCCTTCTTTTGACTAGTCATGGGAACCTTTATAGTTATATGGGATGACCTAGATATATGCTTTACTAGCATACTCACGCACTTCTAGTGGATCCATAGAGAACGTGAAAGGTTTAGGCTATGGACTTGTGGGTAGGAATGAAGTTGTGCATGGCACTGGTTTTCTTTAGACCCATGAGATTAGATGTAAGCTAGAAAATAAGTCATGATTTCGTTATCTATTCTAATGTGGACTCACAATCAAACCTAGGTTGTACCCATGACATTTATATACTTGATCTCGAAACATGAAAGAATTTTTTTCACTATTTCGCACTGGAGTTTCCATTTTTCTGGGTATGATGATCTATGAATCTATTGTATTGAATCCTGTTCATATTTAAATATCGGGTGTATATTCTCTTCCTTTCTTGATTTTCTGACCTTATCTTGTGAAATGGATTTCAAATATTTTCAAGAAAATGTTTAGTTTTTAAATGGTGAAATGGAATGTTTTATAAATTTAGTCTTATAAATGATTTTAAAATGTTTAAAACATTATTTTTAAAACTAATCCTTATACTCTCCCATTTTTATTCCTCTTTTAGCGTATTTAAATTTCTTTATGATTTAATTGCATAGAATATTTGTTGGAATCCTACTGAACCCTTTAGTATACACCCTACTTGTACCTTTTTGGTGTCTACACCCATGTATTATCTTAAATTAGGTGTTCATTCTCTCTATTTAATTTGTGGTTTTGAGTTAGGATGACCAAGGTCGAGTAACTTGGGACATGTTGGGTGGTTTTGGACGACCAGGATATGTGTTTTGGTTGTTATGTTCTGATTTCTATTTTCTTAGTGTCTCTTTGTACTATGATATGTATGTATTGATTGATATGTATATATATATCTGATGAAGTTTCTTCATTGTACTCTATTTTATTATTGTTTTTGGTAGAAATCATTCCCAATAGTTAATTTTTGATTCCCAGATGCTTGTCGCTAGCTCATGGAGATTGGTAACACTCTTCCGGTTAGTGGTGAATTGGCTTGGGTACTGGTTTAGAGGGTATTTTAGGTTGTTTTGTTACATAGATACCTAATGTTCCACTCTTCACTTGTTTGTTAGATGAAAAATGAAATATATGAATTTTTAATTGGTTGAATACCATCACTTATACCTTTTTGTATAAATTAATTAGACGATAGAATTAATTGAATAGAACTATAGATGAAATAATGGGATGAACCATATGTTTATAAAATGGAATTTATATTCCCATATTCTATTTTTAACTATTTTTTTCAATGTTCTTATAATTATAATATTTCATCAGTGATAATTGTTTTATACTAAATTCCTTATATGGGCTCATAATACAATTTGAATTGATGGAAATAAATGGTTAAGTAATTTTGGACGTGGAACTCCTCTTTGTTTATTTGGAATTTTCGGACATGGTGACCCTCGTTAATTATTTGAAATATTTATACATGGTTATCCTCATTAATTATTAAAAATAGTTGGACATATAACTAATTTTAAATTATTTAATGTATTTTACATGGTTCTCCACATTACTTATTTGAAATATTTTGACGTGGAACTCCTCATTATTTATTAGAAATTATTGGAGATGGTGATCCTTATCATTCTAGGGATTTTTTAGACATGACACTTAATGTCCCATTTACTTTAGATTCTTGGATTAATAATCCTTATTTAAATATGAAACCCCATATGAGTATCATTATATAATGACACCTTGGTTATATACCATAGGTCTTGAGTTTATTTATATTAAATGTAAAATGCTAAAAGATATTTCATCTTATAATGAAGTAGGTATGGTGAGTCAGGTGTCCCACAAGGAACCTGATCTTGACATGGTTTATTTTTACATCATTCATTTACTTCACTTATTTATCATACCTTCACAATTTCAAATTTTATATTCACATACTAGATTTTCATTAAAAATCATTGGTCGTGACCTACTGAGTTTTACTCATACCCTATTCAGGCCACTGTTTGTACGCATAAAGATTACATGTATGAAATTATTGATAAGGGAACGAGTCTGATTCTAGATGATTGATTCTCTATACTAGGATTGTAGTTTGGTACTAGATGACTAATACAGTTCTTAGGATTCCTATTGGATTGTTTTGGGTGTTGTTCTTGTTATAAATGTATCATATGCCTATCTGCTACCTTGTATTCTTATTACATTACAATATAATGCCGAAATAATCATTTTTTATATGACATTGGTTATTGTTTATGTCTGATTATTATAATTTGGAATAATTTCTTCCCCTGTATTTTAATTATAACTATACTATTGATTAATATATGATTCACTATTGTGATCCACTCTAATAAAAGAGGGTATAGTCTCTCCACCATTCCATCATAGGACATCACTATGAGTTTTAAGCCTCTAGAAAATGAGGAAGTGTACATGAGTTCATGAGGCCCCTTGGGTTTGGTTTCTTATAATTTATTCAATCATGGTATGTCACAATATGTGTATGATCGTCCAAGTTTTTCAAAGTAATTTTTAAACCATGAATATTTATTCCAAATAACCTTAAACATTTTATTAATAATTTTAATTTAATGTTATACATTAAATTCTCATTGAGAAATGATAAATATTTAACAATTCACCTTGAAAAAAAAAATATTTAAAATCATCAAAACTAGAGAGTAAAGTTTGGTTAGACATACATAGAACAATTAGTGTGCAAGGAAGTGGAAAAATAATTCTGAAATACACACTTTAAAATAAGATTTTAATTGAAAGACCATGAGAGACTTGGTTTCCTTATCCAAGAGTTTCGTAGAGATATATAATATAATCCTTAGATATTTGATATTTAATTTAAAAGGCCAAAAATTAATTGTTCTAAAAATTATAGGTTATGAAATGGGGAAAAACTACCTAGAGCAGGAACATAAGATAAAAATCCCCTAGGAATATAAAGAGGAAGGTTCTAGGAAAAAGACACATTACCTAGGGAAAAAAGCTTCAAGAAAACTTCAAAAATAGTCTAACCATATACCCTAGGGTTTGGATTACAAGTTACATAGTAAGGATAGATAAAGATAGGGGAAGAAACAAGAAGAATAAAGAGGTAAAGGAGAATGATAGTTGGTATAATAAGATCACACACCAAATCGAGCGATAAATAAATAGAGAGGGGTGGTTGTGAGAAAGGGGTCACATTCCTATGGATTTAGTGGCTAGGGGTTCATCGCATGGGTGTGAGGGAAGGGGGATTCCAAAATGAGGTTAAAACCCTTAGGGGTATTTTAAAAAACCCATTTTTATGGACTTAGGAGAGTCTCATAATTTGACTCCACACTTGGTCAAAACATGTGTATACTATGAGACCATCACTGGACATCTAAGACACACACGTGGTTAGGGAGCATAGTTTGATAAATAGTGTTCTAATCATGAAAAACCACTCTATTAAAATGAAAAACTCTCCAACATGAATGTTTCATAGTTTTAACAATCATGCATTGAAATCATGTGAAATAAAAAAAGTTTTAAAATTTTATAAATTTAATGAATTAAAACACTCAAACCTTAGAAGAAATAAATAAAATGAACAAATAAATAATGAAAAATAATTATGAATATCTAGTTAAGTGCGTGACACAATAAGTTAGACTCGAATTTATATTCATTGAAGCATTCAAAGTACAAAAAAATATTGTGAAGTCAATTGTTCTCTTAAGTAATTTGGTAGATAATCCAATGAAAGATATATTTGAATTCTTAGTGGTAGTCAAGGCATCAATAAGGGTTTTATACATTTGGTATCTGAAATAAACAACACTGAAAGATGTATTATCCTAAGGAGATGAATTGAAAATTGAATTATTAAGGTCTTCTAAAGTTCGATTAGTGTTACAAATATTAGTTCATGGCTTATAATTATTACTTATAATGGATAGAGGAGAGCCAGATATTTAAAAATAAGAAATATTACTCAGTGATTTAGAGAAGTGTAATATTTCTACATAATAGGAAATAGGTTCTTGGTATTCTAATGAGACCTCTAAGTTAATGGTTTTACCAAGGAGAAATAAACCACTTGATAATAAATGGGTTTTAGGTTTAAGGAATAATTTAATGGAAGTAGGAGGTATAAAGATGATCTCATAGTGAAAGGATTTCGATGGAAAGAGGAACTAAATTTCTCTAAAAATTTTTCATCGATAGTAAAATATTCTATCAATAGGACAATTATAAGATTTGTTAATATCAGTTATTTGTGTTTAGAAAAAATGGTTGTAAATACTGTGTTCTTTTCTAATAATTTATAATAATATATTTACCTAAAAAATAAATGGTTTTGAGTTTTATTAGAATAAGGACTCTGTGTGTAAGCTGAAATAGAGTCTCTACATCATGAAATAAGTACCTAGGTAGTATAACTAGAAACTCAATGAATTGATGGTTGAAAATAGTTTCATGTAAAGAATATCATATCCATGTTTCTAGAAAATGGTGTGAAAGGATTATTTATTTTTTATCTTTATTTTATACATTGATGATATACTTCTACTAGGTCAAACCATTTGATGGATCCAGGTACAAAATTGTGAGTTATACAAAACTTTTGAAGTAACAGTCTCTCTGTTCCTAAAAAGATTGATGGTATGGAGATTAAAATAGATATAATTGTTTTAAGTCTAGTATTGTCTCAAATATAGTACATTTATAAGTTCATCAAGTTGTTTACAGTGATCATATGTAAATTAGTTTAAAATACTTTGTCCAATAACTTTAAATTTTTAAATGGGAAGCACCATGATATAAATCACTTATAGGTTCTGAATATAACAGAATAACCTATTGGTCCTTTGGCCAACACATCATTTTTTCAACATAAATGGATAATCTATAATGTACATGATGATGAATTTCATGAACAATGATTTTTATTGAATAATATTGACATATTTTTTCATTATAAATAATATATAGAATATTTTTCATTTTTTTATTATTAATTAAATAGTAAGAAAGAATAATGCAGTCTTGAGTTATTTATTAGATATATGTGTTGATTGTCTTTATTCCATTCAATTGTATTTTTTTTAATTTATGAGGATCCAAAGCATATACCCTCTAGTAATGATCAACATGTGATCATTTGATCTCAGAACATGATAAATGGTACATTCAGTGTTATCACGGCCATACAGATCATCTTATATCACTCCCTTAATCCCTACCATGATCTCTTTGGTATATAAGGATCATATCTTGATCTCTCTAGATTGAGAGGAAGGGAAATAGGATTAAATAATCACTTAGTCATAAAGGAAAACCTATGAGAAATTCTTTATTGAGAGATTATTCTATATGGAGGATAATACTCTGCATAACGACTATACACTCACAATTCTCATAATTCTCTGTTTATGGACCTTGGATTATAGTTTGATATTAATTAATCACATAAAGGACCTTAATAATATGTTAAACCTATAATGAACCCCATGATATGTAAAATATTATTCTTTTTATTATTTCATTCCATGGTGTGAGATTACCCCTCCAATGATAAATATTATTTATAGTCTAGAAACAAAATATTTATCATAAGACCAATAACTTGATCTTCTCATCCTTCTTTACATTAATTGAATTCCTGAATAAATATTTATATATCATAAATAAATATATTATTCATGATTTGTTAAATGAAATATTTATTTTAATATTTATGTAATTAAATAATTTTCTTATAAATATATAATTATTTATTACAATATAAATAAAAAGAAAAAAGTATTATATATCCAATAAATATATAAATATTATATTCACAGTCTGGTGGAGAGAATATTTATTTAAATATTTATGTGATTATATAAATTATTTACTAATTAATAAATAATTATTTATTATATTTCAAATAACAAGAGATAAATAAATATTATATTTATCTCCATAATCAAATAATTATTTTATGAATAAATATTTATTTAATATTTTTAATCAATAAATATAACTTATTATTTTGGAGATTAATATTTATTTTAATTATTAAATATAAATTATATTTTACTAAGATCAGTGAAAACACTTTATGTGAAACCATGTAGGCTTCTTCCTCAATGGCCTTAGGTGCGCCTGCCAAACATCTATTATTACTATTAAATAATATATCAAAGAACTCACTAAGGAAGAAGATATATTTCAATAATAAAAACCAAATATGAACACTAATTGTGTAATATAATCTATTTTCCATGGTATCTCATCAATTAGGTTTCACACTCATGTTATCAATTTATATGATTGATGTTTCTTCATTGGACTATCTAAAATAAACTTGTTGTTCCACCATGGTCATGGAATTCAATATGATCATTAAATTTCATTCAAAGGGTTGAGATATCAACTTACATAAATATGTAAGGGAAAATCCTTCCTCAACTTATTCATTAATAAAATATCATTCATGACACCCCAGCATACCAAACATCATCATGAGAATATTCCATCACGGTTTATGGAAATACATCAAAGTGAGTGATCCCTGAAATGTATTAATAATAATCTGAAAGCCTAAGGATCATTACACATTCTCACATATGATAATATCTAATGACATGCGAATATATAAAATTCCAAAAGAAGGGTCTACTCTCATAATTTCCCAACTTTAAAATTACCAAGTATGAACTTCATGACATGAAGTCTCATCAACTTATGAGGACTCACATCTGACATTCAACATATTATTTGTCTCTTCATATAATTTTATTTGACCTTATAACTAGTTTTAAGAATATCGTCATTTCATATCAAATTTTTCATCATATAAAGGGAATGGATAATAATTTTACAATGCAATTGATATTCTAAAACATTATCACATTAATTTTACACATAATAACAACCAATAAAGTATAAGGAATATATTAATATTAAAATCTATGAATATACAAGAATTAAAAAGTAAAAATTATCAGGTTATAGGGAACCAACTCTAATAGACTCACTCTTTCACTATATATTACTGATAATGACTTGTTTCTTCCCATATGTTTAAAAATTCTTTTGGTGGGTATGGATATAGTTTTTGGGCCTACCATATTTCCATATATGTGGTCGGTATAGCCACATGAATGTGTGTTTAATATTTTTACAGTGGCATTACTACATTGATAAAATCCCTTAAGTAGTTATATTATCGAGTATCTACAAATTTTTCACTTTTCAAAAACCTAGAATCTGGATAAGTCTATAGTCAATGATAATCATTATAATAATAAAATTACTACTTTTGGTATAAACGAAAATAGAAACAAAAAAAATTAAACAACTTCTTAAGATGTATCAAAAGTCACAACGTAATTTGATATTGGGGGTTTGGAATCCACCGAATGTAGTAAGTTTTTCTTTCATATTACCTTATCCTTACTATGATTCCAGATCTAATTAAACTAAATAAAGACAAGTCTTCAATTCCCTTTATCACTAGTATTCCCACTTCTCTAGACACCGGTAACTTATCCATTGTCACTTTTTAAGTACATTCAGATAGTTCTACCAATAAGTTAGTGCATATATGATATACCTATTTGATATTCTCCTAAAATGAATCATGCATCTGTAATATCAAACTTCAATACATATCATGGAATATGGGATAGATTTATAGAACATAAGATTGTAAAATTATTTTATATCAATAATCCTTTCTGTTACCCATGCATGTTCCACTAGAATGATTATAGGAAACTAATAATTTATCCTTTTATTGTTACAAATTATATATTTCAATTCCTTTTCAATATATTTACTATGAATGTATTTCGAAAACCCAAGGATATATTTTATAGATTGAATTATCTATAAATTGTTTTCTACTTTTATTCATTCTTAGATAAATTCATTCATTAGCCTTAGAAAACCAGTAAGACATAACATTTGTTTTCCATATTTTATTAACATATCTCTCTTGAATACTATAGTGACCCCACTAACCTATTTAAGTAATATAGAAATCATTAATTTCTAAATTAATAACTTTTGATTAATAAGAATGATTTATTTATAAATTAATTTAGGTGATTTTTAAATATTATTATAATTTATTGATTTCACCAACCCTTTATAATTATTATATATAGACATATAATATAGGGTCTCATTTGGTTGTGTAATACAGAAATATTATGTAAGGTTTCATTCAAATTGGGTGGCCTTGATAATTAATATCCCGATATGATAATCATAGAATTATGCTTTGAAAAATAGAATTCAAAAGTATTATGGACATGATAATTGGTCTATAGTTTTTTATAGACTAATTCTTTTAATAATAAATAATGATTTATTGGTACTCGATTGTATCATCCATGTTTACTTTCTATTGAATACTTACCAGTAGTATCAAGTCTTAGAAACATCCAAATACAAAGTCCCAAAATCTTGATACATGGAATCCATTACTGAATTCATACATACATTGCAATCCTATTGTGTTCCCATTTACTAATTATTTATTGAAAGTTTTATTTTAAAATAATAATATATGTATCACCCCCAATGGTGGACACAAACCACATCTTTGGTTATGACTTCTTAAAGAGTATGTGTCACCAGAACTACTCATCTCACTGAGCTTAGTGGAGTCCATCATTCCCAGGTAAATTTATGTATATCTAGATCCTTAACCCAGATAATTTAATATTTATCCAATTATAACTTAATATATAGGTTTAACTTATAAAAACATCATCATTTTAAAACTAGAAATTAATGTCCTTAGTGGTCATAATATTATTAACTGGGATGCGTTAAGATCATGGTGTACATTTTTAAATAAAAATAATCATTTAAAAAGTTAAATAAAAACTTCAGATTATGACCTAATAGATTCTTATTATATTTCAATTATGATATCCATTAGTAAATATAATTATCATACAGTTTGTTTTTTTCACTAAAATTTAGAAAAAAATCTTGTATGAAATTATATAATACTAGTAATACATTTAAGACTCATCATTGATATTCCTTTTAAAATTATCATTATATTGATAAGAGAATGTGATTTTACAAATACCTTTATTCCATATGTAAATGATCAATTATTACTTGGATAAAATTGTCCTCGACAATCTAGATCTGAGGGTCTTCTTTCTGCAAAAAGTGTACGCATTTACATCAGAGATCATTTCTAAAATTTCTTAAAGGAATCTCATAAAGTATATCAATTTACCCCTAGCATTATAATATTTTATGTGGAGTTTTTGAACTAACTCTAAAATCTATGTGACATACCATTATTTATCAGTGTTTCTTTATCTAAAATTGTATAATAAGTTTGTTAATATTTCTAGTATCTTAGCTCAACAGAGAATAAAGAGCCTTTTATAGATACACAAAAGAAAACTACAATCCATTTTTATTGATAAATAATTATATTTCCACCATCCTATAATTAAGTCATATATATATATATATTCATCATTTATGAATGGATGGATATTTTTTATTCTAGAATTACTAAAATATTAGTCTAGTATTAAATACCATAAAAAAATATATTTCAAATATAAGATAATGTCTCATTATTTCTGAAATTAACATCGATTATTTTTTTTGGAAATACTCAATATAAAATAATTGTTTATCCTTAATTATTCAATCATGTAATCCAAAAGTTTTGCATCTATCTTAACTGATATAAGAGTCACCTTTATTTAGTTCCTCTGAGAATACACCTTAATTATTATAATAATTTTATTCTTTCATGGTTCAAATATTTCAAATACAAATATATGTGTGTGTGAAAACATATACCCAAGAATTATATCATAAAATTACATGTAAATATAAATATACTTAAATTATAATATTATGTTTGCTTCTTCCTCAATCGAAATTATTATTCCAATAAAATTTCTTCCATGTGAGAAGTAAATAGCCTCATGTTTATTTCTTTCCAATTTTAATATTTTTTATTCTAAGTACATCATAAATTCTTTTTTGACTCTAAAATGTTCATAGGATTTTTGTACTCTCCTTAAGTTAATACGGAATGAGGATTCAAGTTCCATAAAAACCTTATATGTATGGAAAAGATGAGTCAAAATATTCCTGATTGATTTGTCTATATTTTATAACTAATCGTGGATGACTAATAATAATAATATGGGATTAATGGATAATTTTGTATTCAAATGGAAGCCTAATCTTTCTAAATTATCATTTTACTCTAAAATTTTTATCACATAATGAGTAGCTATTTTTTCATAATCCATTTTACACTAATGAAGTTTAGTGAAAATATCATTTATCTAAAGTATCTCCTTTAGTATTTTAATATCAAGTAGAGGATACTTCATTGGGTAAGAATTAATGTACTTATACTGAATTATCAGCTCTCCAAAAATAATTGAATATAAGATACAATGAGCATTGGAATCAGCCTCTATGAATCTCATATAGACGACTTTTTTACCATCAAACACTCACTAAGGTAGCATGTCAAGAATATGGATTCCAACACATAGTAAAAATTGTCTAATAGTAATATAGTCTAAAACATATATGCCAATTAAAGAAATTTGTACCCATAAAGACATGACATGAGTTTAAGGAATGGAAAATGTATTTTTCATGGTTTCACTTTCCATTTTTTTACTAAAGTAAATAAAATATATATAATGTTACTTTACATGATTACCAAAATTAGTGGAATGAAATAATTTAATTATTTTTATTAAGCCTCCCACTATTTTATCAAGTCGCAATGGATTTAACCATTGAACTCAGAATGTACCATCACATGGGAATTATAGTGGAAAGTATCTATATTTCCCTTTTTATAATCTGGTATACATCCATAAAAATCTTAAGAAGGTTTTTAGGTAGGCAGCCGTACAAAATGTGGGCTTATAGTTCGTTATTCTGGTGACTAGACTACCCAATACTGAAATCCTGACTTGAATTTCCTCAATACTCTCTTACAAATTCTAATTAAACATAATATGGTCATTAAATTCAATAAAATTTTGGTTAGGTCAACCCAAAACCCTCATAATCACTCCTTTATAAAAGTATGTTTCAGGACTATGGCTATGTATATAATTATTTCAATGGTTTCATTCTTAATAAAGTAATGCAATGCTTTTTCTTAAATAACATATGATTTAGAGTTTTTTTACTCATATGTCTTATTATTTTACCATTATACATGTCTTGTTAATATTAAGTAGATTTTACTTAAGTGATTACACATATTCCAAAAAAATATTTATGCATAACCCTTTTAATTTAATTCCATCTTAGAATATTGATCTATTCATTTATATGATTGAGATCTTGCATCCATAAAATAAATCTTGAATCAAACATAAATAAAATAGATAAATCTTGGAATTATAATAACCTTTAACTAGACTTTTTTTATTGATTTGAAAAAACAAATCCATGGAACCAAGGGGAAATCTCTATGATCTGTTATGGGATTAGGTTACAGTATATGACTTATGTCCTATCTATATCCTAGGTTTGGTTCTACCTCAGCACCATCTTGAACTAACTTCATGTTCATTATACATCCATCCTTAAAATACATTTACTTCACATGAAGAAGAATGGAACTGAATGGGGGTTTATATAAAATAAATTGTGGGCATTCAAGTCCATACATAATAAGGATGAATGGATGAATTAGAAGCCATAGTATTAATTTAATGAAAATAGTTTAAAAAATAATGGAAACAAAACACATATACATGTTTTTTTAGTCTCATGATCATCTACTTGTTAAAAAAATACACATTTAAAATAACTAGCTAAAATTTATTTTTATTCATATTTTCTTAGGATAAAATTTGTGTGAATTAATCCATTAATTATTTGATTAATCAATTAATTAAATTTATATTAATATCCATCCAATCCGTCGTAGAGATACCCAGCTATCTTGACTTTAAATAAATTCATATTATTTAAATTTTAATGAAATAAGTACAGAGCTTGTCTTGGAAGAAACTAATTTAATACCTATTTGAACTAATCAACATGTGTTAAGATAGTATACAATCCACTCATGTGGAATATATAATGAATTTTTTTAATGCATTTATAAATAATTTATAAATCAATAAATGATACATGGAATATATGTTAATTAACATTATATGCACTACTTTTAATGCATGTAGAGTAGTCAATGTATTATGACTATACATGATATGTAGTTGAAAATTTTACACCATAATTAATTAATCATTTAATATCATATAGAAAATATCATATGGAATGTTTGAGATAATAAATGACACAAGGAACATATAATTATGAGGTTTATATAGTAATAAATTAATTTTTTTGTATGCACAGGTTGGGTCCATGGCATGTACATCTAAGTACATGTCAGGTATCTTACTCTTTGTATGTCTATTATTAATGTCTCGAGATTGGGAATTTATTTTATCATTGTATGTTTTGACATACATAGATTTTATAGCCCGTACACATCATATATACTCATTATTACATGGTATTCAATCCTTAAGAATCATGTAATTAATACATGATGAATATTTTACCATGTATTTTTCACCATGAATACACTTGGATTGCACAACATGTAACCCAATTACACAGCTTATAGTCTGACATTCCATGTGGAAGAATATTTTATTAGAAAGTGGAATGCATTTAATACATAAATGTGTAACTATTTCAAAAAGACCCATGGAAACTATGGTCTATCGTAGTGAAATATTCTGGGATATATGTCGTGTACCTTCTAGATACACAATTTATACTTCTGTACTATCTAATCAGAATCTCCAGCACCTCTAGATGGGTTTTCTAGATGTTATTAAATACAAATTATATGGATATTGGTTATATATGAGTGAGAAATTAAGAGGGTAATAAGAGACCATGATAATCAGATTATAATAATGAATATCTTGAATTGAAAGCATAGTTTTAAAAAGGTAAATCGATCAAAAATTAATAAATAATTATAAATTTAATATAACTACTATGATACCACTTGTAGGATCTGGATATTGTGGGAGAACCTATGGGGCCTATGACTAAATTTTCTTTTATAGTATTTAATAGATAATCTATAAGGTACTTGATGATGAATTTCATGACTAATGAAATTTTTCTGAAGAATATTTATAGATATTTTCACTAGAACCATGAGAGAGGATTTTTTATGTTAATTTATAATTAATTTAACATTAATAAAAAATATTTTGATCTTGAGTCTTTATTTGATTAAATATTTGATAATTTGAACATTATTCAATTGTATTTTTATTGTGTTAATGAGGACCCAAAGTAGATCCCCTCTAGTGGTGATTCACATGTGATCCCTTGATATTGAAATATAATTGATGATACTCAATATGATAACATAGTAGTATTGATCATATTGAGTCACTCACTTGAACACGACCATGATTCCTTCATTTTAAAAGGATAATATCTCAATCTCCCTAGCTTGAGAGGAATGGAAAGAGGAAAATATTTTCTCTGGAGCTTGCAAAAACCTTTAGAGATGTTCTTGTCAGACTACTAATGTAGGTACAACATATCTTATTAACTTTAGGTTTTTATGATCTTGAATACCCTTCATATGTTATTGATGTTTTTTTAAGTGTATTCATTAGGTTTTATCATCATCTGAGTCCTTTTTTTGTTAAATATGCATGCTCTGGAAGATAGCTGAAATTTTCCTAAGTATGGAAAATCAATTATGTGAGGCAATAAGAAACATGGAGAAAAAACTATGTTAACATTCAATTACATAAAATTCCAATGTGAGGAAAACTCCAATATAACATGGATACATCACAAAATCGAATATGTTAAAACTAACAACATAAATGACTCACATATGTGAGAAATTGGTTGTATAGATCAAATGGTTATATGAATCGATTAAATGGAGTAATAAACAAAATGACTTGGATCTATGGTGAAATCAGTTACGTGGCTCTAAATGACCATGTAATTCCTTTAGCTCTGTCAAATTTTTGATTCATGATCAAGAAAAATATGTGGGTAAATTCTTCTATGTCAAGAAGGTCTATGACAATTCAGTTACATGGATAAATATGCTATATGAAGAATGGATATGCGGATCAATTTGGATACATGAATTCAAACCTATTAAAATTAGTTATGTGGTAAAATTTAATCAGCTACAATGATCTACAACTCTTAATTTATTTCTATTGGTATACTTTCAGTGAGAATTAATGTTTCCCTTAATTCATTAATTATTGTATTATCTATTAATGGTAAAAATGATTATAGAATTTTTCAAGTACCAACTGCATAAATAATTTCAAGGATAATTTAATGGTTATTACTATAAATGAGGTATTTCAATGAAAAGGACATGTATTATTTAAATTCCAACCCTAGATATTCGGGATTTATTTTTGTACTCTTAAAAGGGAATTTTTCATGCATATTCATCTTGTGTAGAAAATAATAGAATGTACACAATAATGGAATCACTTTCACTATCAAATAAGGACTATATAAAACATATCTATGTGTTTCTCTATTTCAATAAAGAAGAATTAAGAGGATATTCAACTCTATAGATATGTTATAAAGTGTAAAATTTTAGTTATTTAGAAGACTCTCCTTGAGAAGCATTTTATTATTAGCATCTCTCTTAGACATATCTTCACATTTATCAGTTGTATCTTACAACTCTGAGACTCATCTATAAACTCATTGTTTGTTCTCTATTTTTTGAAGGTTCCTAGTATAAATCCTTTGAAGATATTGTCTGAAAATCCTTGTTAGAGACAGGTTGAAATATCATGTTACTATACCAACTGTTGGCTGCTTGGAGTCAGTCAGGAAATATAAGGGAAAACGATGAAAAGTCCCCGAAAAAATGAATGGTATTGTGAAAAGAAATAAACCCATGGATTTGAGCATTAGGGAAGTGGAATAAGGGGTTTTAGTTCCCCAAACCACTATAAATCTCTATTCTTAATCTCATTTCTTTTTTTGTTTCCATTTCATTATTTTGTTAATAAAATATCATAAGTTAATCATATCTTTAAATAGGGTGGTTTCCTATGTCGAGAAAATTTCAATAATTCAATTCACCACCTCTACCCCTCTCTTGATTCTTAGATTAATCAATATTGGGACAACAATTGGTATCAGAGTTTGTGACTTCTATGTTATCAGCATTCAAAGGATGATGTCCAAATATTATTGTAAAAATTTCAGATATGATTAAAAAAATATAAGGAATGTATATTGTAAGGTAACATTGCTTTAATAGTGATAATTATGGTTTTTAGAAGGAATTAGTTATCATCTATTTTAAGAACATTGGTGTAATGGTTTATCTAAAAAAATGTGAAGAACTAGGAAATAAAAAAGGCAAAACCTAAAACATGGTATATTTACATTGAATCCACCTACGATCTAAAATCCAAAGAAATAAATGATAAAATATGTAAACTAGATCTATATGAGTTCATCAAAGTTTCACAATGTGAAAAAACTCATGAAATGTGGAATACTATTTCAGTATCTTTTGAAGGTAGAGATAATGTACTATCTCTCATATATAATACTAATGAGGTTAAGTTCGATACCTCTAGAATGATAGACGGAGAAAACATTAATCAGTTAAATAGAAGACATTTTGATGTTGTGATCAATTTCTCTCCTTTAAGAACACACATTCCTAAACTAGATAAAGAGTTGGAAATCCTTATAATTCTACTACCAAGATGGAGTGGAATCATAGATTCTATTAGTCAATAAACAGAGGTCAATAATTTTAAAATAAAATATCGTATTGTAACTTTCTTAATGTATGAGGTGGAGATACAAGTTGAATGTAGAGATCATATATTGGTTAAGATATAGAATGTTACTATGAATGTTTCAACTTTTAAAGATGATAAGAAAAGAAAGAACATACAGATGGTTGGGTCATCAAATGAAGACACCTCAAACAGTTCTTCTTCAGATAGGAATCTTACTCACTTTTCAAGAAAATTTAAAAATTTCTATAATAAGAGAACATATTTCAGGATACCGTTCAATTTTTTCAATAATCATAATGGAAACTCCAAAAAGAAAGATTCTATGAATGTAATAAGATCGAACACATCAAACCCAATTTCCAATATATACAATACAAAAAAAATTGAGAAAAATTATTTCAAAAATGTTGGAAAAAAAAAAGAAATAAAAAAAGATTTAGAAAGAAACATGGAGTGCTTTTTAAGATTTTACTGATGATACATCTTCAAACATAGACGAAGAAATCTCTATTCAAAATTCCAACATGTGTTTTATGGAATACACAGATAGGTAGATTCATATTATTCTTCTAAGCATGAATCTTAATCTGATAATAAAAATTTATTTTAAAAATACTTAAATGAATATTGTGTTATATTGGGAACTAAATATGAACACTTGAAAAAGAAAAACAAAGCCCTAAAAAATCTTATAATGATTTTATAATTGAGAAATATGTCTTAACTAAAAGAAATTATATTAGAAAACCAATATATAAAATTATATTGTTTAATGTGATGAACATGGTAAAATAAATATAAATATTGAAAAAGGAAGTTTGATAATTTAAAGATTCTATATTTTTTTCAAGAAAAGGTGAAAATTACTTGAATCAAATTCTTATAAACAATAAATCTCAAAAAATAAATTTTCAATATGAATACAAGGTGAGAAATCAAATATTTATGAAAATTATTTTTTGTGTAGTTATAAGAAAAAGAAAATCTCCATAAAAAATATAGAATTAGGGCCCTATGATAATTATTGTAGTTTAAAAAACATCAATTTTGAGGAATCAAACATGATTTTCATTAAAAATAAATTTCAAATTTTAGTACCGTATGTTTTTCCTTTATAAATAGATTTGGACTCCCAACTCTTTAGTTTCTAAAATTGCTAGACCCATGCGAATATGGATACCAAAAAACTTCTTTCTTTATTTTTCTTTTTTTGGAAAAATTTACAAGATAATAAATGATAAATAGTATATGGATAGTTTATGTTTATCACATATGAGTGGAGAATTCTATAATTTACACTCCTTTTCAAATATTCATCTACGTTATATCACTTTTAGTGATAATTCCAAAGGAAAAATTATGGGAGTCGAATGAGTTGGTAATACAAACTGAGTACTCATAAATAATGTTCTATATATGTATGTATTAAATCATAATATGATAATTATTTCAAAACATTGAGATAATGTTTATTTTGTTTATTTTTCTTATACTTATTATTTTGTTTTCAAAGATAAAATTAATAAATTTATGGCACATAGAACTTAGAATGTTTATACTCTAGATCTTAATTCTTTGAGTATACAAAAGGTTAACTACATAAATTTTATAAAATAAAGAACCTCATATTTGTTATAGATAATAGAGATATTGTAATGTCGATTCACTGATAAAATTTTATAAAATAAATTTAGATTTAGATTTACCTAAACTTAAATTGGAAAAAAATAAACTATGTGATTATATTCAATTAGGTAAGGAACACAAGTCATCTTTCAAACAAATAAAATAGGTTTCTACTTCTATACCTCTAGATCATATTCATATCGATTTTTTTTGTCTAATACTAAGAGAGAAATATTTTTTTATGTGTTAGATAATTATTTTTCTAGTTGTACTTTGGTTTTATTTTTGAGTGATAATAGTGAATCCTGATCTATTTTTATAAATTTATATAAATTGGTTAAAAAGAGAAAGATCCAAAAATTATTTCTTTAAGAAGTGACCATGGAGGATAATTTGAAATCCATTAGTTCAATACTTATTATTAAAAACATGGTATCAAACATACTTTTTCAACTCCCATGATACCTCAATATAAAGTTATTTTTAAAATTTTGTATAAGGATTTAAAAGAAATTTGTAGGATGGTGTTACATGAATATGAATTGACTTCTCATTTTTAGGTTAAAGATGTGAATGCATCATGTTATGTAATAAACAAACTTCTAATTTGGACTATTTTGAATAAAACTGCCTATACGTTATAGAATAATAGAAATCCAAAATTTGGATAATTTAAATTATTTTGATAAAAGTTTTTATATTCTAAACACTAAGGATAATCTTGGAAATTTTATCCAAATTCTGAAGAAGGAATCTACCTTGGCTATTATACTACTTTCAAGTAATATAGATTTTTCAGAAAAGGTCAAGGATTTTGGAAGTATAAACTCATGTAAAATTTAATGAATATGATCCTTTTGATCACAAAATGACATAAGTTTATGAGTTAAAAAATACTAAAACATTTGACTTAAACCTCTCATTGATAATGAAAAATATGATGATTTGGAACTTGATTTTCCTAAACCAAATCCTACAATGTTGGATACCAGTGAATCAAAAAATATTCTACCTAGGAAACCTAGAACCCTTAAGATTTATCCCTTATAAGTGGTTATAAGAAGTATAGATGGGGTTCTTAGGAATACAATATATTTAGAAAATCTTTTATAATCTTTTACATATTTTTCCAACTAGAACCTAAATCTAGAGTGGAATATTTAGTTGATGGTATTTGGGATTTATCAATAAAAGAATATTTAAACTAGACTAAGAGGAACAAGGTATAGGAATTATTTGATAGAACCTATGACTATAATGTTATAGGAAAGAGTGGGTTTTTAGGAATAAACAAGATAATCAAGGAGTGATTACTAGAAATAAGGCTATACTAGTTTCTAAAGGTTATAATAGAGAAGAATCTATAGATTATGAAGAAACATGTTCACATATAGATAGATTTGAATAAATTAAGATTTTTATAGCCTATGTAAATAATATGAATTTTAAATTATATCATATGTAATTAAAATAACCTTTCTGAAATTTTTTTCTTATAGTGGTAGTTTATTTTGAAAAACCACCTAGTTTTGAAAATCACCATCTTCTAAATTCAGTTTTAAAACTTACTAAAGCTATTTATAACCTTAAAAAAGATCTTAGATCTTGGTATGAATGTTTAATTTCATATATTTTTTCAAATAGATTTAATTTGGGAGTAGAATATCCTACCATTTTTAAGAAGATATCATATTTAGATATTTATTTATTTAAGATATATATTGATCAGGTGATTTTTGGTTCTATAAATAAAAAACTTATAATGAATTTTCAAAAATCATTAAAAAAGAATTTAAAATGATCATGATGGGTGAGTTAAATTATTATATAGTTTTTTAGATTTATAAAAAAAATACTTTGAGAATGAGTTGAATCAAATAAAATAAAAACTTTAATTACTTAAAATGTTTGAACGTGAAAATTGTAATGTATATATAGCTTCATTGAGTTCTAATGAAAATATTGACTTGGATGAAACTAGGAAACTAGTTGAAAACAAGCTATATAGAGGAATAATTGGGAACTTATTATATTTGACTCATAGTTGACTAGATATTGTGTTTTTAGTATGATTATGAGCAAGCATTCACGAAAATCCTAAGGAATCCCATTTGAAAACTGTGAAAAAAAAATTATAAAATTACAAAGGAATAATTTATCCTTAATTTTTCTAAAAATTATAATTTTAATCTGAATTCATATTTGGATGATAACATTAGTTTTTTTAGACTAGATAGGAAGATTATTTCTAGAATCGTCAATTTTATAGGTAATTCTCTAGTATCCTAGTCTAGTAATAAATAAAACTATGTTGCACTATCTACTAATGAAGAAAAAAATATTGTTTCTAGTAGTTGTTTGGCACAAGTATTTTTGATGAAACACACCTGGATAGATTTTGGATTCAATTATAATCAAGGGTCAGTCAAATGTGATAACACTAGTGTTATCAACATTTCAAATAATATTATAAACCATTCGACAAAAAATCATATTGACATAAGGTTCCATTTCTTGAGATATCACACTCAAAAAGGAGATATAACTCTTAAATTTATATCTACTAAGAACCAATTACCATATATTTTTACTAAGCCCCGTACATATGATCATTTTTATTTTCTTAAAAAATAGGTAGGATTATTTGAATTTAAATGAGTTTGATCTATCTTATTTATCTATATTTTAATTTTTGTATTGTTTCATTAATGATTTATTTTAATGTTTTATAGAATTTAAATTAATCTATTTTGATTTATTATTTAAATAAATAAAAATTTATTTTTAAAATAAATTATATTATTTTAGTTTTTATTTTATTTATTTTATGTTAAAATTGGTCCAAAATTACAAATTGGGTACGTAAGACTTTGGAGAATCAGTTATGTGACCTAAATCTTATTTTCCCTTAACCCTTTCTCTTTTCACCTATTTCATTTCTATTAAAAGAGAAAACAACACAATTCTTCATCCTTATCTCTCTTGATTCCATCTCAACCTCTTAATAATCATTCATCCATGGGAAAGTCCAATTGCATAGGTAATGAAATCTCTGGTTCTTCCAAGAAAGTGAAATCTGATGGTGTTCTGCATAGGGTTATTACAAGAAAAACCCTCAATATGGGTTGGTTTAAGACTATAGATATTATACTAAATATGTTAATTCTATTTCAACATTTGGGTTTTTTTATAAAAAGATGTATGCTTTATTGTTTAATAAATAAATGAAGTATTTTTCTTGAGAAACTTTGAGCTACAGTTCAATGAAATAGAGGATGTTCAATATTCTAATTCAAATAAGAAAGTTATGCTAATTTCATAAATGGATTTAACTAAAACCTTTCATTTTACCCATGAGAGGAGTTTAAATTTAGTCAGTATCTAGTTTCTATGTGTTTAGTGGGACCAACTAAAGTATCCAAGTTCCCATTTAGAACCTCTAACTACCTAAAGAAGCATGTAAAGGGCATAGATCCTGAATAGAAAGTTATTTATAAGTTTGTTCAAACTGGGATTACCTGGAGAGATAGTGAAATGGAAGATGTATTGTTATAGGATATGTATCTCTTATATATACTTATCAACAATAAAAATATGAATTCTCCAAGGTACATGATGTGGTTTATGCATCACTATTATAAATGAAAATTATATTTTAATTATTACCCTTAAGTTAGGATTATCTCCTTAGTTATAAAGAATAAGGAAGTGGATATCAATGAAGGATAGGTAGTGAAGTTATATAAAAGTAACACATTTTAGGTTTTATCTTGAGAGAAATTGGTAACTATTGTGAAACCTATTATAACTTTTGGAAACTTTATGGATATAAAGGTGTGGGTTAGGGATATCCATGCCATCCTCACCACCAAGGTATGAAACACCTATTGAGATAGTGTCTACTATGGGATATTAGAGATAGTGGCTTCTAAAATAGAGCATAAATCTCTAAAAGTCTATCCTACTATAGTAGATCCAGTTCAAAGCCATAGTGTAGAAGATATTGAAGCTACTTAAATAGTTCAACATGTTTATCTTATCATTGAGACGACTAATATAGTTCCTGAGGAAAGGCCAGTAGAACTATACCTAGTGTATTAGATTCCAAAAGAGGACCCGAAATTTGGGGTTGACCATATGATGGTTGATTAAATTATTGTTGGATCACCTGATGGTAAAAATAAAACTAGAGATGTGGCTATGAATATTTTTGGTTATTATCACACACCACCTATGTCATCGCCTCTCCTTATCCATAATGATTCACCTTATACTAATAAGATTTCTGATAGATCTAAAATAAGATCGTTTTCCTCAACTATAATGACTGAGATTGATAATTTTAGAGTACATTATAATGATTTGAAGAAGAAACTTACATCCTTTAAGGATGAGATCAAATAGATCACGGAGAATTTTGTTTCAAACGAATATTTTAACATGTTAATTAGGATGATGGTAGCCTAGAATTATTTGATCAAGAACCTTTAAATAGTACCTTCAATGTAGGAAGTTTTCTATGAGGTCAGTTCAAAAGATCTTGAATAATTGAAAGCCCAAGTGAGTGGGATTAAAAATGTTTGTGTTATTAAGTTAGAGTTCAATGATCTTGGAGTAATATTTGTATCTCAAAGATACGAGATTCAAAAAAATTATATGGTCAAATCTAATATGTCTCGGGATGTGGTTGTTGAAATTATATGTTTTAATCCTAAGATTAGTTAAAGGTTGCATACTTTTAAGAGTATAGTGGTAAGTTAGTTTCAGTTCCTTAAGAGGTATCAACCAACTACCACCTCTTAATGAGAACCATAAATGGTTCCAAAATTTCAGAATGAGAATGGTGAAATGATTTTTGAGTTATATTTTTATCCTTATTAGATTTAGTATCATCATTCTGATGTGTTCACTCATATTCTTATGTAATATATCAAGAAATATTTTTTTCTTGATTTCTTGGACACCGGAGAAGCTTTTAGGAAGATAAGTGTTAGGATATATGTTTCATTGAATGGCAATGTGGATTTTTTTATAGAATCTATTAGAGGAAGGATGAAAGGGAAATTTTAATTTTCTCAAGATATGAAAGTATGATTTCAAGATCATTTAGACCTATGACCAAAAATCATCAGATAATAATAGACCTACCTGTAAAGATCTATGAAGAAGATGAAGGGTTTTACTCTGAAGAGTATTCTAGTTCCTCAGATTCTGAAGAAACATCAGCTATTTGAGTTTCTTCTATAGGGAAAGAGATTATTTTTTATAAGTCTCTCGTGATTATCCCTTCTGTACAACCAATTATTGTACCTTCCCCTATAATACCTACTCTAGTTACACAAAATACTGTTATTAAAACTGCTAGTGCTCCAGTTTTATAACCTCCATCCCAAGTTATTCAATTTGTAGTTTAATATTTAGTGGATAAAATATATAATATGTAAAGGAATGTATAATAAATGACTGGGAGATTGGTCAGTGTGAAATGATATATGGACTAAATTATGAATAAGTTATATATAGAGCAAACAGTTGCTTCATCCATTTCATAGAATGTTACCTTGTTTATTAACTATTTTTTAAAAAAGTGAAAGGATTGTTTTTAAAGGAATGGTATTAATAATTTTCATTTTTTAATAAAAAAAATACAATTATGATTTTTCCTTTATGATTTAATATGTATTTTTTATGAAATATAATGAGAAATTATGTTTTTCATAGAAAATTAAATGGAAATTTGAGTTCGAATATTTATTATGAAAAAGTTAAAACTTTTTCATGGATCTTTCGGGTTTAAAAATGAACTAGAAAGTTTATTTTATTTTATATCTTTTAAAAATATTTTTTTTCATCCCATAATTAAAAAAACACAAGACTTAAGGATGAGTAAGAATGTTAATAAAGTAAAAGTTCTTATTATGGGAGTTACCTTGATTGAAATAGGTGTATCTTTTTAAGAACATGTTTTGTGGGAAAAATGGGCATGTTATAGAAATATCTACTTTTCACTATAATAGATTTCCTAATTCCATAAAAATATAAACCTATAAAGGTATTTGGGATGTAAGTGATGAACAATACGATAAAAATTATGTAATTTATGGTATTCTTATATACATTTTGTTCTAGTATTTGAGGTACCCATTGGGTTACTGGTACATCTTATTTTTATATTTATTTATTTATTTATTAATTGTTTGAGTTTTTGAGTGTTAGAGTTTGAGATATAAATTTTTTTTGGAAATAGGCCTTGGAGTATGGGTACCTCATAGTTATTATAAATAGTGAAATTAATTTTTTAAGAGAGGATTTTGTGGGATATAGAGGTTTTACATAGCCTAATAATTGTTTTTAAATCATTTTCGGTGTTTTTAGAAACCATAAAGCTTGTTTTTAGGGAGATAGTGGCTACCACACAGTTTTCCTAACTGTATGGACAAACCATGTGATTTTTCTAGGTCATTAAAAAGGTTTCATTTACCATTTTAACTTGAAAATTTTAAATTATCTCTCCATCATTTCTCTACCCCTTCATGTGAAACCTCTACCTTTTTTCCTTAGATCTCTACTTCATTGTATTTTGGTGTAATCCCTTGGTTATTAGTTGATTTCTTTATGTTATTCTTGATTTCTTATGGTTTCCCTGCTCTCCATCCCTCATATAACCTTTAAATCAATTTACAGGGACTTTAGAAAACCACGATTATGTATTTAATGAACCTAGGGATATTGATGTGGGCTCTATGTTGTTTCTACATGGATTAGGTGTGTGAGGACTCTACTTCCTTGATTCAAGTGCCTTTTATCTAAGGTGAAAATTTTTGGTTTGGTACTGAGGTAGGTGTCTCTATTTAAGGTCTATTTTCCTTGGATTTCATTTGGTTCTTTAATTCCTCTATTTTTTTTATCCAATTTCTATTTTATTATGTTATTATTGTTAGTTTTTCCATGATTTATTGATTATTGTTATTTTTGTAAATTTAATTTTTTAAAATGTCTTTTTAAGGAGAGTTGTAATTAATTCATACAATGTGATTACTAAAATATATCAATGAGGTTTTATGATTTCAAATGGGTTTTTGAAAGGGTTTTTGAAGATTCATTTCTTGGTGTTACATAATTTTCTTGTTTTGGTAATGGATAGTTTATGTAATTATATTTTTAAATAGAATATAATGTTTAAACTTATTGATGTTTATGTTTTTAGTATTGATTATCACATAAGATACATTGGGAATGTGTGTTTGCATGAATTTAACAAATAGAACCCTTTCTTATGTCTTAGAAAATCTAGAGAGTGTTAACCAAAAGATTGAGGGATATTTTGGGTGAGCACTAAGGGAACTTATAAAACATGGCCATGTGGACCATGAAATCCCATGGAAGTATTGTTGGGCCTGGTGAAGATTGAGCGAGCTTCCAAAAAATATTATATTATTAACTAAATGAAAACCCACTTCTTATACAAATTTACACTATAACTAATTGTTTATATTCCAGGGTTCTTATTTTTTATTCATTTTTTATTTGGATTCCCATGCATTTATACATAAAAAATTTATTGTTATCTATGTTATTGTTTATGTTTATGCCATGTTTGGGTGTCTCAAGAATGTTAAAGTCATAAGGATTTAATTTATTTTTATTGATCCTTGTTTATTATAAATTTTTTAACTATATATTGTTTTGATAAAACCAAAGGAATCACATAAAATTTACTCTGTCAGGTGAATTTTTTTTCAAATTTAAATATTTTTAAATATTTATATCATATTAGAGTGATTATTTTATATAGATGAAGGTCTTATATATATTCATGGTGGTATCCTGCTAGGATTAGTGAATCACACAATGTATATGACATTAAGAATATTCAGACCTTGTTTTCAGACAAAGAAGTGTAAGGGAACTATGAAGTTTCCCTCCCCTTCTTGATTTCTTACATCAGTGATATTTTTGGGATGGTGGAGATGTGGTCTCATGGGGTTATCTTACGTGGAGAAGTTTTCAGATTTTGTATCATTGGGATTTCATGTATTGGCCTTTCACTCTTATTTCATATTTGGATATTTTGACTAGATATCACATGTATATGTCTTGTTTATAGTTTTTTATAATGTTATAATTTCTATCGTATTCATTGTTGAGTTTACACTATTGTATATTCATATTTTTTGATGTTTGTCATGAACCAGCCCGGGATTCCATTTGACCCGACACCTGACCCGACCTGAGATAAGTGCTGAAGGGCGTTCCCAATTCCCATCATCCAGAAACTGGTTTTGGGGATCAAAGTAATCCATTGGGAATGATTTATCCAAATAAACATCAAGGATAAAAATACCAAAACTGAACAGGTAGAAAAACCCAACAACTGAACATCACTAAATATACAAAATAATTGAAATACAATAGTTGTTGAACATAAAAAAAACTGAAATAAAAAAATAAATATAAACCACGATATCATGGTCTCCCCGTGACATCTTGGTCACCACCAACCACAATACCCACCTCCTCTAAAGCCAAACACATGAACCAGAAACTTAAACCTGTAAAACAACTCGTGTCTACTAACATTGAGTGGCATAAGTAGGGTGTGAGAATACAAAAACTCGTTAGGTAATCAAAACATTTTCCATGAATTTACTTTTTCAAAATATTCTACAAACACTGGTTTAAAATACATAAATAAAATAGGATTTATACCATTTTTATGCAAGCAATCACCACTTTCCACAAATTCCTTTAGAAAACCATGCACACACCTTTTCTTTTTAAAACAAATTCTACTTTCTAAAACCTAATTCAAACACAAAATCATGTTAAAACTTTATAATAGCTCACCTAAAGGAAACTTTTCTGATAATAAAGGCAACAAAATAACTAGGCAGAAACTAACAGGGCTAATAACTAACATGAAGTAGAAGAAAAAAAGAACATACAGGTAGATAGTCATTGGTATTTCCTAAACCTATCAAAACGTAAAACCTAAATGTAATCAATTTAGAATCACCTACTGAAATATGGTATAGATTCATAGTTAATAAGAAACTGGATTCTCTAAACTATACATTCTAGTGGCACATCCCACTTGGCCTCTTAGCAAATCCAAGGGGTACCGACCCATCTAATCAGTGTCAAAAGGAAACCAACAATTGACCCTCAAGATAATTCCTAGGTATCCCATGATAAGAGTGATTAGTAAAACATGGTATTGAAACCATAACCCACAACATCCTCATTCATAATACACTATATGGGTCTTCATACCAAGGTCTTGTAGTTTCCAAACAAAAGCCCAAATCAATAGTGTTCCTATACATGAGCCACAAGATGGAATCTCCTCCCGAGGTCAAGTTGTAATGACCAAAATTATTATAAATTAATGTCCCATTTTCATTCAATTAAATGTATTATTAAGTAATATAGTTATATAAATAACATTAATTTATTTTGTTTTATTATATCCAATTGGATTTAACTTGTTGTTACATATCGTTGTCATTTATTATATATCCATTGAACATTGATCACGTGATTAGTATAAATATAGGGTCTTACGAAATACAATTGGCATAAAAAAGGAAGTTATGTCCTCAAATAGAAGGATCATACTCCATGAATCCCATATATCAAAGATTCTGAGGGAGATAGCATTTCTAGGATTTTCCCTTGACCAAGCACAAACTAAGATCCATCAACTTAAGCATGAATGAAACTGTTTATGGTATATGTTCAAGCTCATCGAGATCACGGGCCATACAATGTTTTATGAACCACCCCATAAAATCCCCACCATATAACACCTTACACATATAGTTTTTTTGGTTTATTAAAGATATATGTATTAATATCCTAGAAATAGGAGAATGTATATTGTTTTTTATAGAATAAGGAATTTATTTTCATTAGATTATTATTACTTTGTAAATGATTTTTATTTTGATTCAATAAAGAAAAAAATGTAATATTGGTTAATATTCAAATTAAGTTAATTAATTTATTAATAAATTTATTTTTAAAATAAATAATATTTTAATTAAATCGTTTTTATCAAATATAAAAAATCATATATTTTTTATGATGTCAAATGTAATTTTTAATACGGTTTGAAAACTACTATTGTCAAAAACCCATCATTTTCAATAAATGTAGGTCATTATTTTAAAATATAAAATTAAAATATAAAGAAATTTATTTTTATAAAATGAATATTTTTTTGGAATCATAATTTCTAAATTATCCAACGTTAAATCTTTCATAATTTTATGAGACAACCAAATTTTTGGGTAAAAAATAAATACCATGTAAATATTCTTTTTCGTCATATGACATAATAATAACCCAAATGTGATGTAATAACTAATATAAATGGGATATAAGAAAACATATATGTTTTTCCTTCAAAATAAATTTATTTTATGTTTATTTGATTAATTTTATAAAGCCTTTGTGAATCCTCCAAAACAGATGATATATTTTAAGGTTTTAAAATAATTTCTTTATGTGTGTGACTCACATACACATCACCAATGGTAATATTTTAATAATTTTGTCCCTTTTACTTATAAAATAATTTAAACCACTCCCATTTGGCATAAACCATGAGAAAACCCATGGGATGGTTTGTGGTTTTGGATATTTTATTATGTAGAGTCTAGAACTTAAATAATAAATAAATCCCCATACTTCTCTATATAAAACCACCCAATATCCAATTTATATTCACTAAAACTCCTTGTTTCATGTCCATAATCTTCCCTCCACTATCTATAGTCATCCCATGGCACTAACTATCTCTTAAGAAGTCATCCCCAAGCCTTTGGAGTCACATATTCAAGTAAGGGATCCTCACTTTCCTCTCCTCCTTTCAATTCAAGCACCTTCTTTGGAATTTTACTTCTTAATTGAAATTGTTTATAATGTAATTTATTTATAAACATTCTCTTTATTCCAAATTGATGTTATTTTAATTATATATTATTTATCTTCTCTCATCTTTACCTTTATCTAAGTTGTTGCTATGTCGAAATTTTGTAAGGGATTTATCTCTTCTCTTTTTATTCAAGTAGCCCTTTTTATGGTTCTATTCATAATTTTAGTTTTATCATGTTGGAATATATTGTTCTATATCCCCTTTACTTTAAATTTTATTTGTAAATGACGATATTACCCCTTTAACTCTCATTAATCCTCCCACTATCCTTTATGTACACATGTTACCTTGCTAAAACCAGTTTGGATTCGTTTCTTTATTATTGTATCTTTATTAACTTATGCCTTTTATCTCCAATTTTATAATGTTGGGATATGATTTTACATGTCCCTATTACTTTCCAATTTATGAATATGTGATTACATATAACTTTATCTCTCATCATCACTTTTTTATAAATCTCTAAGTGATGTCATTATGCTATCGAAATGTCATCATGATTTTCCTTGCCAAACCTATTGTGTAGTGAATAATATACCCATTTTCAGTCAAGGGTATTCAACTTTATGAACATATACTTATTGATTGGGTAAATAAATGTATGTAATCCACAATCCATGATCATGGAATAAATTATTATGATGAATTAATCCAGGTGGTATGATCTATGTCGCACACATAAGCATGGGAATGAAATGATTAAGATGGGTGCACCCAAATAGTGCTCCAATGCATTGGATAATGTTTAGTATAATGATATGTAATGTTGGGATATGGAGTGAAGATGATTAATTTATGGGAATTTTTCCACCATAAGGTCTTGGTAGTTTTATCCTCAACCTATTTTTATGATTCATGGTTTTAAGTAGTTGCTGCATTTCCCATGTTATGATTATCATGCTATATCATGCCTTATTATTTGTGTTCCTTTTATTACCAATTATTACTATTGTTTAACATGTAATGTCTTATTCATTTTAAACCATATTTATTCCCTTATTGAGATTTATATATCACCCCTTTCTTATGTTTTTTCCCATAATATCCTTTGACTTTTTAAGATATTAAAGAAGTTTTCAACAAATCATGTTAAGGAAGTTTTTAATAATATTTTTGTATCCCATGTTCATGATATTATGTTATGTACCTATATCCCAAATACACTATACGTATCAATATTTTTGTTTGTATTGTGTTTTATTTTATGTAATAATTAAGTATTAATGTGTAATAAAGATTAGGGTTGTTATAGTTGGTATTAGAGGAAACGTTTAGTTATTTTTGTGATTAGTATTAGAAAACACTAAAGAAATCCTTACGGATAAGAATAAGTATAAAAAAACAAACCTATATTTTTTTCTAGTATAGATTAAGTGGTTTATCAATAAAATACATCCCTGTATGGATACTATAAATGGAAGTGGTTTTGGCATAGATGTACCTAAGAGTAACAACTTTGACAAGGTGTTCCGGGCTGGACTTAGGGTAACCCAGTACATAAAAATTGGCCTTACTGAGCACATGTTTCGAAACTTCCAGGGGATATTATTTGGTAAATTCATAATCTCATTACTAACCATTATTATGGTAACAAAAAAATCCTATAAGAATATTTTTTAGGAAATAAATCCTGGATAACATGGATTGAATCCTAGAGATCCATAAGTTAAGAAGATAAATGTAATTTATAAGTTATCCCATTAATTTCATTGTATTTCCCTTTATATTTTCAATTTTTTAAAATACTCATCACTGGTATTCCTTTTATTCTATCCAATTTATATAAATATAATGAATCACGGAAAAAAACAATGTTATGGGAAATGTGATGACTGCCCTAATGAGATACCCAATTGAATGGGAGAGGGAATCACAAACATTGTTATGAAACTCTATTATCGTACTCAATTTATGAATAGAAACCTATATTAATAGGATTTAACAAACCCCCCTAATAGAGAACAAGCCTCAATTGATAGCTTCATGCAATAAAGGTCTCTTACATTCAATGGATCATCTCAACCCTTAATTGTAGAAAAACTAATCAACTCCATTGAGAAGATCTTATATGTCCTTAAATGTTACAAAAAATAGAAGTTTCTTTGGGATATTTATCACATGGAGGGAGAATATGATCAGTAGTGGAAATTGATCTAGAATAAAAATCCCGAGGAAGAGATCAAAGTAATGGATTGAAAGGAATTCCAAAAAATGTTTTTTTGATAAATATTTTCCTCACACTCTATATTTTAAAATAGAAAGGGATCTCCTTGAACTTAAGAAAAAGATTATGAATCTGTTAGGTTGTATGAGAAAAACCCTAAAAGACTTACACAACAAACCTACAACTTTTTCATTTCCCTTGAATGCATGTTTGACCACTTCTTTAGTGGGATAAAACCTAGTCAATGAAAATACCTAGTGATCCATGACATTGATAGCTATGAGGAAATTGTCTAATGTACACTCAAATTTGAGAAGGGGGTTGTAAAATCTCAAGGGTAACACAGGTATAACAATCCTAAAGTGGAGTTTAATTTTGGTGGTCTGATTGATAAATTTAACTACACCAAAAAATTCCAAAATCACACTTGTCAAAGGTGTGGAAAGAATCAACCCAAAAATTACCTAAAGGGAAATAAAATCTTATTCAGTTGTCATGAGTGATATGACATTAATGAATAATTCAATACTGGATTTATCTTTTCTTAAAGTAAATTTGATATATCTTTCCCTTTTATAGAAATTGAAATATATGATTATTTCCATGTCCATAGTGGTCTATCAATAAGTTTATTTCTTGAAATAGAAATAATGATATATCAATTATAAATATTGATGACACAAGAAATGAAACATGCATGCTGAGATATTAAAAAAAGGATTATATTACATAGTGAGTGTTCATAGGTAGCAGTCAAAGTTGGGACTTATCCTTATATCTATGGGGTTCATGATTTGCTGCTAAATACCACTTTTGGTATGTTATTTGGACTCTATTTTATCAAGATAAAGGCTCAAATGGTTACACAAAAAGTGAATGAGTAAGCTCCAACAATCTATATGAATTGAAGTTCAGGATGACGTGGGCCCTATGTGAGGGGGCTAGTGAATTTCCGTGTAAATGATCATAAGTAAATTAATTTAATTATATTATTATTTTATTTAATAATGATAATTGAATTTATTTCGTAAGGTATTCACAAGTTATTTAATTATTAAAGTGAATATGATAAATTATTATTTTTCAAATGGATGTAATGTTCTCAACATTACTTAAATAATTATAGAAGTAATGGACAATGTTAATCGATCATAGTTCATTATGTGTAATTTTATAATTTCATAAGTAAGTGTTGAAATATATATGATTTTAATGACACATTTATTTAGTTATTCATTTCATTTAGATCCAGTTTAAGTGGTTAAACATATCTAAGAGTTTAAGTGAAATTTTGGGAATTTAAATCTAACTATTTAATCTCATTTATAATCCATGAATAGTATACGAATCCATTTTCACGAATTTATCTTGCTCACCTCTCTTCTGTCAAGATTATAGAGAGAGAAACTTAAGGAAATATCATGAATTGATCAATCCAATTTCAGGGTTCGATCATGTGATCTTTATGAAAATGTATGAGCATCATAAAGACTTTGATATTTCATTCTGTAACTTAGAAATCAAATTGTAATATTTTTGGGGAAATGGTACATGTTTTGAAGATATAGAGGGAATCCAGTTTTGTTTCTTTGAGCTATAACAATCCAAATATGAGTATATTACACTAATATCACATCGTTTCAACAAGGTAATTTTTTTATTTTATATTTGTACCTAAATAATATTTCATGAGATACTTATAATGAATTAGGTATCACTGTACTGAATTAATTATCTTATGATAGATTTGGTATTAAAGTTTTGAAATATATATATATTCATGCTTGTGTGGCATACTTGGTTCCTTCAATGGTATCAGAGTGATTTTAAAACTATTTAACTAGAAATTTTGATTAAATTTTCTAGAATTTAGATTGAGGTATTAGATAGTACCAACACCATTGACATCACATCTATATGAGTTTGAATGGATAAGAAATGGTTACTAGAAGATCAAGTTGATTTTGGAAATGAAAATGATATATATAATATATATATATATATATATATATTGTGTCTGTGTGTGTGTGGAGTAGGAGGAGAAGGGAGTCATGATCATAAAGACATTAAAGATATTTAAAAAATTATGAAATTGATGAAATTTTCTGTAATTTATAGAAACAATTGTATGAGTAATGGGACATATCATTAATTAATTAAAATTATTTTCATGCTGCTTTAAAGTATTAAAATTTCCTCATGTTTAATTTTAGAATATTTAATTTATATTGTACAATTTTATGGCATGTTGATTTGTAATGAGTAGAGGGAAACCCATGCATTTTTGGGAATTTATTAATTTAATTTCATTATTGTATTTGAGTTTCAAAATGTCATAATTGTTCATCAAATATAATTTTGATGATCTACGAATCATCCCTCCTTATTTAAATGTATAAGGGAAATATTATACACATTTGAGTGATAAAATGTAATTTACACATCCTAATTTCCACTCATTTTCATGTGAAATTACATTATAAAGATCAAAGGAGTTAACAATGACATGGTTCAAGTCAAGATCAGGTGTAGAACAAAATAAATATAATTTATAAGACTTTTATGGTTACTATGATTCGAGTCAGGATACGAATCAAGGAATTATCTTAGGAGATTGGTTGATTCATTATTCACTTAATCAATCAACCAATATAAAATTGCCAATGATCATTTCATTATTTGTTTACTTTTTGACTTGAATATTTAATTATATCATTGCAAGTGTGTTATACGATCACATAGGATAGTTATAAAGCATGAGATGATAAAAATAAATAAAAACAATATGAATTTTTTCTATTTATGAATGGTTAAATATGTGAGTGTGATCAAATCATAGAATGTATGATATATAACATTGGATTTCAGTCACAAAGAGAAATGAATGGATTGTGGAAAATTATTTTATCATGTCGTATATAATTAATTATATAAAATCCATATAATATTAAAAATAATGTAAAATGATATTTACACATAATATAGAAACATTCCTTAAAGAAAATATTAGGTCAACAAAGCCTACAATTACTTGTGTTAATATCCAACCATAGTTCAATGTACTTGTTTGGAATCCATCTGGGTACTTTCAATTATCATAGAGTTTTAAGAAATGTTTTGGGTTTAATTAACCTAGTTTTCAATAAGTGTTTATAACCTATATGAGAATTGGTGAAAATAGAAGGAAAGGGATGAGTAAATATGACTCTAATATTTTTGGAGGATTCCACTCAATGGATCAAGGAGATTTGAGTTAATGTAGTTGGAAAAAACCACCCACATAAATACCCTCAAGTAATATATACCTGGCCCTTCTCTAAATTATTTAAAGGGGAATATGTATCCTTTACACTAGAATATCCATGTTATAAGATATTCGGAATCTAAAGGTGATGAATATTTTGATTTTATATAATGGTGAGAGACTGCTGAATAAACTTTATTATGTCATTTTTTTGGTAATCTATATAATGTAATAAAATCTTCTTCTATTGGTTATATAAAATGGACTGTAATATGACCTTAACATTACCACTATGATTGATATGGGAGAAATATAATCTACTTTATAGAATGAATTTCTTGGAGTGGTATAAATGCTTATGCATCGTATTATGCCAGTGAAGAAAATTCTATATGTTGGACTCTCATGTTCCTAAAGAATAAACTTCTAAGAAGGATAGTGTAGATGAGTAAGTTTCTTACTAGAAACATGTAAATGATTAGTTAGATGACTATTACCTCATGTTATCGTCTATGACTAGTGAGATCCAAAATATACATGATGATATGTGTGAATATATAATGTTGTTGCATATTCATGATCTTTATTTGGAGTAGGAAAAAAAGAGTTTTATGAGATCTCTAAGCCACTTTTCTTATGAAATCATAGAGAAGTTTTTCTAATCCATATATGTAAAAAAATATTCCAATTGTTTATAATCATTGTTATAGGCTACAAAACCATTGGTATAGGCTATATTAATGGTTTGGGTGGTTGTTGTCTTGTTCGGAATTTGTACAGACCTATACCAATAGTTTTCAATCAATTTTTATAGATAATATGAAATAAAAATACCAAGGGTTTTCAAAACTGTTAGTATAGATAATTTAAAAAAACACTCTAGGTTTTGATCCCCATACCTCTGATTTATATTTAAATGAATTAACCACTAAGATAAAATGGTTTTTGGAAACATAATACGATAAATATGTGTATTTATATTTATTAGTAAATTAATTTTTGTTGAATTAAATGTTCTTTTATAAAATAATTTGTTAAAAAAATATTTTTACCAATGGTTTTTTGGATTTGTGGGACCCATACCAATAGTTTTGGAAAACCCATTTTTATATGTTTATTAAATTGATTTTATACCAACGGTTTTATCCAATCCATTGGTATAGACATCACTTATACCAATGTTTTTTCCAAATCCATTGGTATAGGGTCTTCAAATTGAGGCTATACCAACGATTTTAGTGAAAATGTTGGTATATCCATAACTTATACTAATGGTTTTTTCCAAACCATTGGTATAGGGTTATTTTATGATACCTATACCAATTATTTGTCCAAAATTGTTGGTATAGGTACCTTGTACCAATGGTTTTCAAAACCGTTGTTATAGGTCGGTTGGTGTAGGTCTAGTTTATAGTAGTGATTTGGACATCATGTAGTGAAGATGATTATATATATTGAGTGTATGGACATCTTGGGTTTTAATATACAGAATAATTTATGGACCAATATTCTAATTTCCTCACTACCTTAGAACTTCTCTAGTTTTATTGGGAATTATAATATGAACAATATTAAGAATTCTCTCATGGAGCACATTTCTCTGATTTTCCAAGAATATAAGAACACAGGTGTGGAAAACCAAGAGTCCTTATTGTGAACAAGTGTAAGGTAAAGTCAACCATCCATAAAACCAGTTTCAAGGATAAGGCTTCTTCACACCACCTTACCAAAAAGATGAATATCTAGAGGCAACATAAGGAACAAGTTACAAAATATTTTTCATGTGGCAAGAAGGGTCACTCGAAGAACTAAAACTTAATGAAGAATCATGGGAACTCCACAATTGTGTTTTTATCAAGTGAAATCATTCCATTTATATAATTTGGGTATTATATATAGCTTATGGTTCTTACATTGGTATCTAAATATGAGAATTGGGTAGATTTAGGGAGGTTTCCAAAGGTGAGGTGGATCTTCAAACTGCCAACAAAGTCATATTATCTACCTTTTCTATAAGAGATTACCAAATTCTTATACTAACATGAATTATTAGGGATTTAATAATTGTAATTATGTTCCTATTTTTTCCAATAACATTTTATCTATGTCCATTTTATACATGGATAAATTTGTATTCATGTTTGGGAATAAAATGTGTTTTTTACAAAGATTTCAATTATTATGGTATGGAAAATCGTAATATGGTATTTACATACTAGAAGATGAAAGCCATGTATTGGTAATCAATAATGAATGAAGTTAACATGACTTATATTACACCATTTTTTTGTAATTATTGACTTGTACATATAAATGAGAATATCTTGACAAAGATATATCAAAAATGATATTTGGATTATTTTGAATTAAAACCACTTGGTATGTGTCAGGCTTGTTTTAAAGGTAAAATTACAAAACCTTCATTTCATGGAAAATGTGAATGGGTCATAGACTATACTATGTGTTCTAAACTAATTTCCAACTAAATAAGAAAATAACATACCATATGAGTTGTTTTAAGGGTATAAATTTGTTTTTCATATACTCTTGTATGGGGTTTTGAGGTGTTTGCTAAATACCCTTATGGGGAAAAATAGAACATTGGGTAATTAAGTGTATCTTTATGGGATATACCAAATAAACAAGGGGGTATTTTTTAATTACCCCTTAGATATGAAGTTAATAGTTTCAAGAAAATTTGTATTCCTTGAGAGTGATCGCATCACTACAATGGATACTGGGAGCAAGATTCACTTCAATAAAGTTGATCCTCAAGATACAAAAAAATTAAAACAAGAAAAAACTACACAATTCCCCATAAAGAAGTTTTTATATAGAAACATGTACTAGATATGACCACCAGAGAGGTTAGAGAACCAGAGATATACGGTTTCCTATTCAATAAATATGATAAATCATTATTAGTTGATAATGATGAATAATTGTCCTTTAAGAAGGAATTATGTATCACAAAACCTACAAGATGGAAATAATCCATGAATTATAATATATATTCCATGTATTTGAACCAAGTTTGGTTTCTGATTGATCTTTTAATAGATGTAAATCATGGTTGGTGCAAATGTATATTCAAGAAAAAACTGTACATGGACGGTGATGTTAGTACCTATAAGGCACGACCAGTGGCTAAAGGGTTTAATCAATGAAAATGGAAATACTATGAAAGAACCTTTTTTCTATTTTCAATTCTAAAATAAATTATAATTTTTATTCTTATAAAAAAAACATGATTATGAAATTTTTAAAATTTATGTCAAAATAGATTTCCTTAATGGAAACCATATGAATGATTTATATTTGACACAACCTTAATAATTTTTGACTCAAACTAAATCCAATAAGGTATGAGAGTTGTATAGATTTATTTATGGGTTGAAACAATCATCTAGATCATGGATCATTCACATTGATGAATCTATATGGTTATTTTGTTTCATAAAGAATAAATATGAGCCTTTTGTCTATAATAGGTTTAGTGGGAGTGTAATAGTATTCTTAATAGTATATTTCAGTGACATATTACTCATTTGAAACTAGATATCATTATTACATTCGGTTAACATATGGTTGATCATGTGATTCTACATAAAATACTTAGGTAAATTATCCTATATTATTGGGATCAGGATCATTAATTATATATACAAGAGGCTTCTTGGACTGTTTTAGGGATCATACATTGACTATATACTAAAGATATTTAGTATGAATCATTTCATGTGGGTATTTTTACTAGTGTCACATATAATTAAGTAATTCCTAGTTTATGTGTGAAAACATAGGATATTATTGTGGTGCATATAATACATATGTATAATATTACTTTTGAATCTATCTCACATTCCACAAAATGTACTAAAGTTTGATATCGCTTATGCATAAAAAATATAGGATGGATATCAAGAAAAGATAGGAGAACTGCTAAGCTGGTAGTTAGAAATATCTTATAGTAATTGAGAAGGAAAACTAGATGAGTTCCTTGCAATTGAATAAATAATAATACTAGTAATCAAGGGTATACAAAACTAATCCTATTTTGGATCAATTTGATCTAATATCATAGTTAGTCTAAGGTAATATGCACGAGGAAATTTTTTCAGCTAGTGGTCATTGTATCTATATAGAATGAGTACATTATGGTTTTTGATGTAGATTAAGAAGATAACTAATAACATTTTTATTCTAGATTTTGGATTTTTACCCAAATAGTAAAGTGTTATCATATTACAATGATAATTAGACTATTTTATTATCCAAGTTTTCAAGTATGACAGATAAAAATAGTATATACTTTATGATATTATCCCTTGATGGATTTTATCATAGAGATAAAGTTGTAGGAAGAAGAATAACCACTAAATTTTGGATGGAACAATAGTTGTATCTATTACTCAAATTATGAATGTTTATAATGTGAGGATAACCAATTATAAAGTTGACAATTATATCTATTGTAAGTGGGAATTCTATTAGAGTTAGTTCCCCAAAACCGACTTCATTATACTTTCAATTGTTTTCATATTCATAGATTTGAATTTTAATAATTATCTTATAACATTCTGAGTTTTAGTATATATAACATTAATGTGATAATTTACTTAGAGTATTTTTCACATCAGATGGTTATAACAGTTCCATACTATTATTAGAACCTTGAAGTGTTATAAAAATATTCTTAAATACATGTTTTATGGTCATATGACATCATCTGACTAGACATAATTGATATAAGCTTTCAAGGTCCGGGGATTATATTACATTTATACTTCTTCTCATGAAGTTATCTTTTGGTTATATCTAAGAGAGGAGGTTATGATAATTGGATTTCTTATTGAAATTCCAAATGTTTTATGTTTATTGTATATTCCAACATGTGACAGAGTGTATTAGTCCCTAGACATGGGATTACATTCAATTCATATCATGAATCATTTACATTGATGTATTGATAAAAATAATGATGACATATACTTTCAGTGAAGTAGGATATGTTGCATGTCACACAAGTGATATGAAATTAATGAATAATTCAAGATATGATTTATCTCTTTCGAGTTAATGAAAGTAGATATCTTTGCACCTTTGATGGAAAGAAAACTATCTGATTAATTCTACGGACATGGTGGTTTATTAACATTTTCACTTATGGAATGTCAAAGAGAGATATATCAATCATATCTGTTGAGGTCATAATTAATGTAACCATCTTGATAAGATATCAATAAAAATGGATTATATTACACAATGAGTGTTTCTGGGAGGTAATCGTAACTATGCCTTATCCTTATCTCCTTATGGGTCATGATGTGTTTCTAAATACTACTATTGATCTATGAATTGGAATCATTTCTGTCATTATGAGGTCTTATAGGACCACATATAAATTGTAACCGTAAGTTCCACTAATTTTGATGAATTACAGTGTAAGATAAAGTGGTCCCCATGTTTGGGGGTTAATGAATGTCCATGTGAACAATCACAAGTAAATTAATTTGATTATATTATTCCATTTTATAATAACGTTAATTGAATTTATTTATCATGTTATTCACAATTTATTTAATTATAAAAGTGAGTATGATAAATTATTATTTTTCAAACAAAAGTTACATGTTCAAGCCTTGTTAAATAATTATAGGACGAATAATCCAAGTTAATGGTTCATGGCTAATCATGTGACGTTTTATAATACCACTAGTTACTAGTGAAATACTCATTATGTACACGACACATTTATTTACTTTTTGTTTCATTTTGGATGGGTTTAAGAGGCTTAACTTATCCAAGGGCTTATGTACAATTCTAAAAAGTTAAAACTAAATATTTAATCTAATTCTTGATCCATTAATAATGAGTGAAAGCATTATTATTAATTTATTTTTTTCTCACCACCATTATATAAATATTCTAGAGAGAGAACCCAAATGTAAAATCAGGAACTGGTCGATCCAAGATTATGGATCGATCATGTGATCTTCAGGTGATTGTACAGTAATCAAAGCACAATGTTCATGGAATTTTGGTACATGTGTGGATGATATAGAGGGAATCTACTGTCATATATTCAAGAAACAATGATCTATAGATTAGTGGATTACACTAGGATCATTAAATTTCTCCATGGTATTATTCTGCTTTCATTCTTTTACATAAATAAAATTGTCGGAAATCCTTAGCATGATTTGGGTATCAACATATAGAAACAAGTATTTTATAATAGATTTGATATTATAATTTTTAAAATTTATCTATTTGAATGATCCCATGATGTACATGGTTTCTTCATCTCGCACAAGGATATAGTTGATAAAGTAATGATGATCATGCTGCTTTTGAAGCTCGCTGAATGGGCATTGAAAAATCCATAAAGGAAGAAATAACTAATATGGGTATTATTTTCTTTTCAAAATAAAAGGAAGGAGAAGGTGACCAGAGACTCATGGATTGAATAAGCATCTAAGATACACATGATCACATGACCATAATAAGGTCACATGAAGGATCATTGCACATTACATGGCCTATAGAAGATCCTGTAAATCCCCTTTGACAAACCCTTCTACTCTCGTGAAATCACCCCAGACAATCACTGGTCACACGGTGGTGGTTAGATGAGATCCCCCAGGTCACGTGACTTATGAACTAGTGGATTCTTGAAAACCCCTCCAACAATCCTTCAAAAATATGAGAAACATTTCTAAAAGGTGGGAGCCTCTTGCGGTCATAAATCTTATGTGATGCATCATAGATGGTGAGAAAGATTTTCCTTGAAAACAATTAAGAAAACACATGAGATCACTAGATTTTTTAAAATGAAAAAGTAAATGAATATGGCGAATAAAAGAGAATCTTGTTGTTATAAAAATTACATGACATTCCCCTGGTGATTCGCATGACACTGCAAGACTTCAAAAACATGTCTGCCTCATCTCTCAAAAATCCAATGGCATGTAATCCCCATAACACTAAGGGCCTTAGACATATCTAGGATACTTTTCACTTTCCCTTAGTCTCCATAAGGGAAAAAATTTGATTTTCCATGAAATTATCATGAATCTCTATAGAGCTCTTTGTTGGTCATGTGATGCATCACCAAGAGGTAGAGTTATCATATTCAACAACACTCATACAACCTCCTAAAATCCCAAACCATTATAAAATAAAAAAGGCAATGAAGATTGGAATGAAAGGAGCCTCTCATAGTCATAAAACTCATGTGATGCACCCAGGTTGTCCTCATCATGGTCTCACAAAACCCCTTGAAATGCCATCCTGATTCTACGAAGGCCCCATCACAAGTTATCCTTGTCTTACGGAAAATCCCAAAAAAGTATCTGGATCTCGCAAAGGCCCTTGGACGTGTCATACAGACAATATGAAAATCCCTCAGCATGACCACATGATCGAAAAAGACTCCATTAATTAGATATAATATAATAAAGGGTTCAGTGTGTGGATGATATTGTGGTCACTGAAAATCATGATATTCCCTCAGATTCATCCACAATAAGAACTCACAAAGCATGTGACACCAAATCCCTCACTGACTCTATTCTGGATTTGTGTGATATTCACTACACAAAGTGGTGAAAAATTGGGGTCCCCACACCAGAATCAATGGGTAGGGGTTTGACTATTTTTCATCAAGACGCATCGATGCACCATGAACTATAAGAGATTTCTCAGAGTGGTTGGTCGTAAGATTGTGAAGTTTTTCACCAGTTAAGACCTGATGAATAGTTAGAGTGATCATGAATCATGCATATGAACTTCATGTGATCACTATGGATCACTCGAATGACTTATCGTGAGACAAGAGAAGAACATACTTCATATATTTTATATCACATGAGACTTAAAACAAGCTAATACTTAATAAATATATGGTATTTTAAATAAAAAGTTGGAATAAATACTTAATGATTGGAGACATATGCAAAGAAAATATATTTCGATACTCATGTGCTTCATGTGAACTACCCAAGACAAATGAAAATACCAGTACATGTCACCAATATCTCACCAAACTCCTTTGGTATGCTATTTGGATCCTGAGAATTCCTCTGGACATGTAGAACACAATTCTCATGGTTCCCTAGGGGCATGTCACCTAGGTCTCGTGAAGTCCTTCATACATGACATCCAATTATTGCAGTGTGCTTAAAACATTTCACTCGACTCATATGGTGAAACCAGTTCATGTCTCTTTAGGCCCGTAGTAGCACCCAAACATGTGAACTGGATCTTACGACGTCCTTCGAGCATTCTAGACAGGTCTCATAATGGCCCCTAGACAATTCATCCAAGACATGTGGTATCCTATGAGACATGTCACATTGACTCTTATGATTACCTCCAGGGATGTCATCTATATCTTGTAATAAAACTAGGGAATGTCATTTGAATAATGTGAAGCCCTCTAGTCATGTTATCCAAGATCATGAAATGGCTTCCAGGATCGACCATCTATGTCTTATGATGTCCTCCGTACAAGTCATCCTAGAGCATATGACAACCCTCAGACATCCCCTAAAGGTTATATGAAATCCATTAGACAATTAAGTTGGCTCATGTAATTGTCTTTGGGAATTTTAGGAATACACCCTGAAATGTGTCAAGTAGACAATCCAGGAATAGTGAGTAGACAATTAAATCATATCAAGAAGACAAGAATTATAGGTTCTAGGGAATCCTAGGTCTTGATAACTTTGACCACCCTTGACGTGTAAACCCAGATCAAAAGGTAAACCTCAGTGTGTAAGCCCCAATTAAGGGAACTATGATGACTCTAATTCCTTCTATAACCAGGATATATAGAACAAATCCCTGAGGTTTGATCTCTACATTCAGAATCCAAAGGTAGTCCCATTAAATAAGTCCCATATCTACAAGAAATGACACTAATTACTTGATATCTCATGTTTCCTACACTGAGTATAGCACACTTGGGATTAGGGGGTCATAATGGTCATATCATTCATGTAACATATCTCTAACAATATAAGGGAAATGTTAGTGTGTAAGCCCCGACCAGCTGAACTATAAAGACATTGATTCCTATCATAACTAGGATATGTAGGATGACTTACTAAGTCTCGATCCTGAACTCAAATGGGAATCCTGTTTAGTATAAGTCCTTCTATGTCTTTAACATTTTGACCATCATGACCTAATCATTACCATGGTATAATAATTCTGCATCATCCCTCGGTGGACCGGGCAGCCAACCAAACTATGATGGATCTAATTACTACCATAACTAGGATATGTTGGACACCTATTTGAATACTGAGCTCCATATTATCCTCCAAAGTTATATCCTAGTGCATAATCCCCACATCCATACACAATGATGTTGATCACTTTATATCCCTTTTTTCTCATATCAATCATAGATCGTGTGGCTTTGGGAGACATAATGAACATATCATTGGCATCATTAATCTCCACAACCAAGGAAATATCAGTATGTAAGACCCAATGAGTGGCATGATATAAATATACCTCATAAAAGGGAATCTACAATGAGTACAATCACAAGACTATGATCGAACTATGATAACTATGTTTCCAGATATAATGGGGATACATAGGACATATCCTCAAGACTCAATCTCAAATATCCATTACCTAAGTTCCCACACATATGTCCTTTCTGTATGATTTTAAACTATAAAGGTTTAACGAACTATGTGATTTTTTATTCCTTCAATAAACATGATATAAAATATGACTTATAATGGATCAATCCCCTCCTCATAATATTATCTTCCTCTCTTCATGGCATCAAATTTTTAAGTGCTCAACTATATGTCTTCAGTATATAAGTAGAAATTCATCTTTAGTAAATAGATGAATAACCTCAGTTATATACCAATGGATTCAATGATAAATTCCCCTTTATTTTTTATAAAAAAGAGACTTAACCTATAATCATTTTTTTAGGGTAACTAATTCCATATCATAATTAAGAGGAGATTCTTAATCATATATTAAATATATAATAGAGTCACAGAGTATGAAACAATTACCCCCAAAATGGTGTGATGAGATCAACCTCTCATCCTCTCAACCAATGTGATTCCCTAAGAGTTATTGGGTATGAAACCTTAGTTGAACACCTGTCATTGGAAAGAAAGTATGTACCCAGTTATGGATTAGGGAACCATTGGTAGTTTCTATTAAGAACTAAAATTATGACCCTTATATTAGTAATTATTGAAGAACTAAACCCCTCACAATCAACCATTAGTACAAACTAAACCCACCTCAACTTGGTTTCCAAGTCATCTCTTCTCCTTCAAAATAAAAATGTTAAACTTGAAATGAATCTCTTTTTAACAAAATGATTTTTTTATTATCCATCTTCCCATTTTTTCTGAACACTATATGTAAAAAAATGGTAAACCTGATATGAATCTCACAAGAAAAAAAAAATTTGGTTATCATGCATCAAACCAATTTATTTTTTATATCGTACACAAACAAAGATGATAAGTGTAACGACCCAAAGTATTTCAATAGAAAATTTCCTTCTTATATCTATGTCATAAAAACACAAAATAATGAACTACTAAGTGATAAGTGACCTTTAAACATAATTTTGTCACCCCTATGTTTGGAATTTTAAAAATCCGACATACACGGTTGTGTTCAAGATAATTTTTGGAGTTTAATGAAACAAATATAATATTTGGTGAATAGTAACCTACCCTTATGAATAGTAATATGACCCTTATGAATAGTAAATAAGAGTAATATTACTTATGAATAATAAAATAAAATTTAGACATCTTAGAAAGTGACAATTTGACCTTAGTAAACATTTTTGGTATTTTATAAGTCATAAATAATTAATTATAATTAATTAATTAATTTAAAATAATATGTATTTTCCTTTAATTTATTAATAAATTATTGAATCAATGTATAATTGTTTTTAGATAATTTTATAAGACCCTACGTAATTTTTGAAAGAACTATAAATTCAGTTTTAATCTTAAAAACTGTTTTTTGAAGTAAATTATGATTTTTATTAATTATTAAATTAATAATATTTAGAAAATTATTTTTGAAAAATAGACTTCATTTTTGTATTCTACACGTTGAAAAATGGTTGGGTTAAAGTTTTGGGATTTTTCTGAGTAACTTGAATTCTTTTTGTGAATAGTAGAATACATTAATTTACCATATAAATACATTTTAATTAAAACCCACTATTCCTGACATCACAAGTGATGTAAGCACCCAAATCCCGAACTCACATGCCTTTTTTACTATTCTTGGTCATCCAAGACTCGCTATTCCTTGTCTTAGGTGAAATTAATAAACTAATCAATTTTATATTAAGGAAACCCCTCTCCCCTCCACTATAAAAGCCACCCTTCACTCCCTCTTTTCCTAACACCTCTCAAGCTCCAATCCTTCTCTACACTCTGTCCAAACACCTTCCCTAGCACATACCCCCCATAAAAAGCTTCTGGTCTCATCAAAATACCAAGCCTATCTTCCTTAAAGAGGATCTGAAGAGGAGGATTCTAAAGGTAATTTCTGTCTCTCTTCTCCTTTAATTTCCTTTCAAGTTCAAGTTCCTTTCTTGATCTCTACCTACCTATCTTCATCCAAATTGTTCTGTAAATCCAGTATTATATATATAATGTAATATTATGATTCTAATGTTATATTATATCACCCCACACCCTTTCCCTCTTCCATTTATTTTATTAAAGAGAACGTTGTTCATGAGGTGTTAAATTTATCACCTTCAAAAACGACATGTTCTCTTCTTCCATTTCTACCTTAAATCTTGTCATTAAACCATTTTATGGTTGAAAAAGAATATTTTATATGTATTATGTTCTATTTTAAGTTCTGGAAATAACCTATGGCCTTATTACTAAGTTAAATGTTAAAACAAGATCGTTGTGATCCAAAAACCGCCCAAATTAACCAAAATAACCATCATTAAATTTTTATCTAATGATTCATCCACTTGGATATAATATAATTCACTATAAAATTATTAAAGCTACTTTAATATCATTAATAACATTTAGTATCATTTCTGTGTGTTTACCCATGATCTACCCAAACATCAATTTTAGAATACAAGTGGACCGCTCAAGAAAACCATAAAAACGAACATCCCCAAACAATGTTTTTAAACTCTATAAGTCATCCAATGGAACATAATATGAAATAATGAAACCATAATGAACCCTATTAATGTATAAAAGGTTCTGGAATTTCTAATTAATGAATATAATGTCATTATACAGGACATTAAAGAGAAGGAGGCATTCGAGTACAAGGTAAGGGGAAATCTCAAACCCAATTTTCTTCCTTTGGGTTCTCCCTCTTTCACTCCGTTTTTTATTTGGTTACTCCTCAAAGATCATTTTTTCATCATTCACTTTACTTTTCTGGGATATATATATTTTTCACTGGTTTTTATGTCCATCAAAATGTTTTCCAAAATAACTCTTCTTTCAAGATCTCACCTTTTACCTCTCATTCAAGGTTGATGGTTCTTGTATCAAGTATGTTGTTCCCTCTTTCTTTTGGAAAACCAAAGCTTATGGATGTGTTATTATGAGATGAAACCCATTCCTTTACATGGGTTATTTATGTACATGTTTGATATGTGTTCTTTGTGGCAAGCATGATAATTATAATGTTATGATGTGACGGGTGCGCCCGGAATTATATAGCGCAATATGAATGTTTAAATGTGACGGGTGGGCCCAGAATTATATAGCGCTCCAATGCATTGGGTAAAGTGATTAATCTCATGAGTAAATGTGAAATTATGTGTGAACATGATGCTATCTTTGTTTACAAGTATGTTTGGTAGTTAACCACTAAGACATGATGTTTCATTTTTATGCATTGCCACATTTCAAGTCTTTTACTTATGCTCCTCTCATGATCATGATCTTTTGACTATGTTATGATTATGCTCACCCCATGATGTATTGTTCTTATCTATCCTATTACTGGTCTTTTATCTCACCACTTTTTATGTATATCCTCAGGTGGATACATGTACTAAAGAGGGGACAAGTTCTACTAAGAAGCTATAGAAGAAGAAATTAAATAAATGTTTATGGTTGATGTTGTATTTGTTATGTATGGTCCTAGTTTGACCAAGACACTAAACCTCTGGATCCTCTATGTGTAATACTATTGTGTTGTTTATCTTTAAAATGATGTAATAGTAACGTAAGTAAAGGCCAGGTCGCTATAGTTGGTATCAAAGGAAAGGTTTAGTTAATTTGGGGATTAGGATTAGTGAACCCTAGAGAAAACCTACAACATGAGACTAAGTACAAATATGCACACAAGTATATTTACCTAGGGATCCCATATGTTATGTTTTTGTTAATTGTTTAAATGGATAAGTTATTCATAACTTGTTTACTTATGTTTTGTTATAACCTTTTCTATTTTAGAAAATGGTGGGAACCAGGAGAAATCAGGCCAACAACTCTTGCGAGGGCCAATGCAATGATTGCCCGAATGACATCCCCAATGATTTTGGAGGTGGAGTTCAAAACTTCATGGCGATGCTTACCCAATTATCTCGGGTTATGAATAATAACCATAATAATGGGGAACGTCCTCCTTCACCAAAGAGGGAGCAACTAGCTATCGAATGTTTTTTGCGACAATGACCACTAACGTTTTGTGGATCTTCCGATCCACTAGTTGCAGAACAGTGGGTCAACTCCATGGAGAAGATCTTTTCTGTTCTTCACTGTTCCGAGATGGAGAAGGTGACTCCAGCCGTTTATCATCTAGATGGAGAAGCCGATCAATGGTGGGATTTGATTAAGAACACCAAGCCAAGGGAGGAAATTGAAGAGATGGAATGGGAAGACTTTAAGATAATGTTTCTTAATAAGTACTTCCCACGAAATCTTCGCACGAAGATGGAGAGAGAATTCATAGAGCTCAAGCAAAAAGAAGGAGAATCTGTCACAACCTATGAAGAAAATTTCACAAGGCTCGCAAGGTATGCTTCGGGTTTTGTTATCAACAATGATAGAAAAATTGATAGATTCTTTAGTGGATTAAAACCACATCTTCGAAAGGCTCTTGCAATTCGAGACTTTGGGAGTTATGAATAATTTGTTTGGTGTTCTATCAAAGTGGATATGGAGTTTGGAGAATGGTCCCATGGATATGGTGATAAGAAAAGAAATATGGAGTTTCATGTTGGTGGATCTAGTGATAAAGATGGGAAGAAAACACAATGACCCACATGCCAAAAATGTGGGAAGTTGCACCATGGGAACTACCTCAAAGGTACGGAGAAATGATTTAAGTGTGGGAAGGAAGGAAACCAATCTCATGAGTGTCGAAAAGACATGAAAAGGAAGGATAATGTAGCCGATGAAAGGAGAGAACCACTCGTGGTTCAATGCTACAAATGTAGGGAGCTTGGGAACTATTCAAACTAGTGCACTAAACCTCGAGCTCTCGAGGGTAATCAGCGCCAGCAACCACCAAAGCCAAAGGAACAAGGGAAGTCTTATGCCATCACTACTGCGGAGGTGGATCATGATAATGAATTCGTACAAGGTACACTTCTTATTCACTCAAGAATGGAAAAAGTCTTATTTGATTCTGGTTCTACACATTCCTCTATATCTTGCAAGTTTGCTACAACTATAGAATAGAAGCCCTGAAACCTTGAAGTAGAGATATCTGTAAAAACACCAAGTGGTGCAATCATTGCAACCCAAGTGTTTGACTCTTCTCCTGTTGACATATGTGGGAAGATTCTTCCAGAAAATCTCATAATACTTCCCTTGGTGGAATTTGACGCTATAATGGGAATGGATTGGCTCTCGTTATATTGAGCACATATCAACTGTCGGGAAAAGGAAATATATTTTCATATTTCGAACCATCCCATGCTCCTCTACAAATGCAAGGAAGATCATGAATATCCTTTGAAATATCCTTCAATGGTGTGGGTGATGATTCCCTATGAAGAAGCATACCTCGCCCAAATGTTCCAGTCAAAGGAAAGTTCCAACCTTGAGGAAATGCCCATCGTAAGGGAATATGGCGATGTATTTCCCGAAGAGTTACCCGGAATTCCCCCGGATTGTGAGGTAGAGTTCTCGATTGCACTCATACCCGGAGCTACTCCTATCTTGAAGTGCCCCTATAGGATGGCTCCTATCGAAATGGAGGAGTTAAAGAAGCAGTTGCAAGAGCATCTGGACAAAGGGTTCATACGCCCTAGTGAATCACCTTGGGGTGCGCCAGTGCTCTTTGTGAAGAAGAAGGATGGTACCATGCAGCTGTGTATCGATTATCAGGAACTCAACAAGATCACCATAAAGAAAAAGTATCCTCTCCCAAGGATTGATGACTTGTTCGACCAATTAAGAGGAGCTCAATACATCTCAAAGGCGGATCTTCGTTCTGGATATAATCAGGTAAAGGTGAAGAAGGAAGATATTCAGAAGACTACCTTCCGTACAAGGTATGGGCACTATGAGTTTTTGGTGATGCCCTTCGGACTTACTAATTCCCCTGCAATCTTCATGGATTTGATGAATAGAGTCTTTAGACATTACCTCGACAAATTTTTGGTAGTGTTTATCAATGATATTCTCATCTACTCCAAGAGAAAGGAAGAACATGAAGAACATCTAAGACTTGTGTTGGCGACATTGAGAAAGGTGAAGTTGTACGCCATGTTCAGCAAGTGTGAATTTTGGATGAATCAAGTCACTTTCTTGGGACATGTGATCACATGCGAGGGGATTTCTATGGACCCTTCAAAGACAAAGGCGATTGAAGAATGGCCCAGGCCCTCTAGTGTCACAAAAATCCGTAGTTTTCTTGGATTAGCTGGGTACTATCGACGTTTTTTGAGAAACTTCTCACAACTGTCAAGCCCACTAACTAAGTTAACAAGGAAAGGGGTAAAGTATGTATGGACAGATGAATGTGAGGGAATCTTCAAGGAGCTAAAGAGAAGGCTGATCACTGCACCTGTACTCACACTACCGAAAAGTGGAGAAAGTTGTGTGATATACAGTGATACTTCAAAGAAAGGCTTGGGTTGTGTACTCATGAAAAATGATAATGTGATAGCCTACGCCTCACGACATTTGAAGATCCATGAGCAGAACTACCCGACACATGATCTAGAGCTGGCAGCCGTGATTTTTGCCTTGAAAATCTAGTGGCACTACCTTTATGGTGATAAATGTGACATATACACTGACCAAAAGAGCCTAAAGTATATATTCACACAAAAGGAGCTCAACATGCGTCAAAGGATATGGTTAGATCTAATCAAGGATTACGATTGCTCTATTTACTATCATCCTGTAAAGGAGAACAAGGTAGATGATGCTCTAAGTAGGAAAGAACCTGCTACTCTATCCATGTTAAGGATTGATAAAGACCCTATCTTCATGGATATGAAAAGGATGGATTTGGGAATCGTAAGGGCAGGGGATACATCCTACCTTGCCCAAATGATTGCACAACCATCCATCCAACAGAAGATTAAGGAAGCACAAAGGGATGATGTGGAGATACAAAAGAGGGTGAATGCGGTAAAGTAAGGGAAGCTGTAAGAGTTCTATATTGACGATGATGGTGTGATTTGGTTTGGAACGTGGCTTTGTGTGCCTTCATCACCTGAGATAAAGAAGGAGCTATTGGATAATGCACATAGCTCAACTTTCTCTATTCATCCTGGAAGTACCAAGATGTATCGTGATCTCTGAGAACACTTCTGGTGGGATAACATGAAGAAGGAGATTGTGGAATATATATCAAGGTTCTTGGTATGTCAGCAAGTTAAATCTGAGCGGAAAAAGTCCAAAGGTATGATGCATCCATTACCTATACCCATGTGGAAATGGGAAAATGTTACTATGGACTTTTTCACAGGTCTCCTGAAAATTTCAAGAGGAAATAATGCGATATGGGTTGTGGTTGATCGACTCACCAAGACTTCCCATTTTATCACTATTCAGAAAGACCTCTCACTTGAACAGCTTGCAAGGATATATGTGAAGGAAGTAGTGAGATTTTACGGTGTTCCACTCTCGATTGTCTCTGACCGTGATCCAAGGTTCAAATCTAAATTCTGGAGGAGCCTTCAACATGCTTTGAGTACTGAATTAAATTTCAGCACGGCCTATCACCCCCAAACCGATGGCCAGTCTGAAAGGACTATTCAGACGCTCGAAGATATTCTAAGAGAATGCTCTCTATAATTCAAAGGTGGATGGGATCAGCACCTCCCATTGGATGAGTTCTCATACAAAAATAGCTTCCACTCAAGTATTCAGATGGCTCCGTATGAAGCTCTTTGTGGGAAGCGATGTAGAACTCCAACATGTTGGGATGAAGTTAGAGAAAGAAAGCTACATGGACCCGATCTTGTGCAGGAGATGACCAAGAAGGTTCAAGTCATCCAGAAACACATCAAAGCTGCTCAAAGTCGGCAAAAGAGATATGCTGACAATCGTCGAAGGGACTTGGAGTTCGACGTTGGAGATAAAGTCTTCCTTCAAATATCTCCATGGAAGAGAGTCATGAGATTTGGGAAGAAAGGGAAGCTAAGCCCAAGGTACATTGGCCCCTTTGAGATCCTTGAACATATAGGAGTCGTGGCCTATCATCTGGCACTTCCACCGAATATGGCTCAAGTTCATGATGTGTTTCATGTATCACTACTGAGGAAGTACATACCAGACCCCTCACATGTACAAAACTGAGAGGTGGTACAGCTGGATGATGATCTCTCCTATGAGGAGCAGCCGGTAAAAACTTTGGACCGAAGTGATAAGGTTCTACGCAACAAGACAACCCTCCTTGTCAAAGTGTTGTGGAGGAACCATAAGTTTGAGGAAGCAACTTGGGAACTAGAAGAGGCAATGAAGGAGAAGTACCCACACCTGTTTGTGTAAAGTAAAATTTCAGGGGCAAAATTTCTTAAGGGGGGAAGAATGTAACGACCCAAAGTATTTCAATAGAAAATTACCTTCTTATATCTATGTCATAAAAACACAAAATAATGAACTACTAAGTGATAAGTGACATTTAAACATAATTTTGTCACCCCTATGTTTTGAATTTTAAAAATCCCACATACACGGTTGTGTTCAAGATAGTTTTTTGAGTTTAATGAAACAAAAATAATTTTTGGTGAATAGTAACCTACCCTTATGAATAGTAACCTACCCTTATGAATAGTAATATGACCCTTATGGATAGTAAATAAGAGTAACATTACCTATGAATAATAAAATAAAATTTCGACATCTTAGAAAGTGACAATTTGACCTTAGTAAACGTTTTTGGTATTTTATAAGTCATAAATAATTAATTATAATTAATTAATTAATTTAAAAGAATATTTATTTTCTTGTAATGTATTCATAAATTATTGAATCAATGTCTAATAGTTCTTAGATTATTTTATAAGACCCTACGTAATTTTTGAAAGAACTATAAATTCAGTTTTAATCTTAAAAAATGTTTTTTAAGTAAATTATGATTTTTATTAATTATTAAATTAATAAAATTTAGAAAATTATTTTTGAAAAATGGACTTCATTTTTGGATTCTACACGTCGAAAAATGGTTGGGGTAATGTTTTGGTATTTTTCTGAGTAACTTGAATTTTTTTGTGAATAGTAGAATACATTAATTTACCATATAAATACATTTTAATTAAAACCCACTATTCCTGACATCACAAGTGATGTAAGCACCCAAATCCCGAACTCACATGCCTTTTTTACTATTCTTGGTCATCCAATACTCACTATTCCTTTTCTTAGGTGAAATTAATAAACTAATCAATTTTATATTAAGGAAACCCCTCTCCCCTCCACTATAAAAGCCACCCTTCACTCCCTCTTTTCCTCACAACTCTCAAGCTCCAAGACTTCTCTAAACTCTGCCCAAACACCTTCCCTAGATCATCCCCCACGTCCAAAAGCTTCTAGTCTCATCAAATGTCCAATCCTAGCTTCCTTAAAGAGGATCTCAAGAGGAGGATTCTAAAGGTATTTTCTCTCTCTCTTCTCCTTTAATTTCCTTTCATGTTCAAGTTCCTTTCTTGATCTATCCCTACCTATATTCATCCAAATTGTTCTGTAAATCCAGTATTATATATATACTTAAATATTATGATTATAATGTTATATTATATCACCCCACACCCTTTCCCTCTTCCATTTATTTTATTAAAGAGAATGTTGTTCATGAGGTGTTAAATTTATCACCTTCAAAAACGACATGTTCTCTTCTTCCATTTCAACCTTCAATCTGGTCATGAAACCATTTTATGGTTGAACCAGAATATTTTATATGTATTATGTTCTATTTTAAGTTCTGGAAATAACCTATGGCCTTATTACTAAGTTAAATGTTAAAATAAGATCGTTGTGATCCAAAAACCGCCCAAATTAACCCAAATAACCATCATTAAATTTTTATCTAATGATTCGTCCACTTGGATCTAATATAATTCACTATAAAATTATTAAAGCTACTGTAATATCATTAATAAAATGTAGCATCAGTTCTGGGTGTTTACCCATGATCTACCCAAACATCAATTTAAGAATACAAGTGGACCGCTCAAGAAAACCATAAAAACGAACATCCCCGAACAATGTTTTTAAACTCTATAAGTCATCCAAAGGAACATAATATGAAATAATGAAACCATAATGAACCCTATTAATGTATAAAATGTTCTGGAATTTATAATTAATGAATATAATTTCATTATATAGGACATTACAGAGAAGGAGGCATTCGAGTACAAGGTAAGGGGAAATCTCGAACCCAATTTTCTTCCTTCGGGTTCTCCCTCTTTCACTCCATTTTTTATTTGGTTACTCCTAAAAGATCATTTGTTCATCATTCACTTTAATGTTCTAGGATATACATGTTTTTCACTGGTTTTTATGTCTGTCAAAATGTTTTTCAAAAGAACTCTTCTTTCAAGATCTCACCTTTTACCTCTCATTCAAGGTTGATGGTTCTTGTATCAAGTATGTTGTTCCCTATTTCTTTTGGGAACCCAAAGCTTATGAATGTGTTATTATGAGATGAAAATCATTCCTTTGCATGGTTTATTTATCTACATGTTTGATATGTGTTCTTTGTGGCAATAATGATAATGATAATGTTATGATGTGACGGGTGCGCCCGGAATTATATAGCGCAATATGAATGTTTAAATGTGACGGGTGCGCCCGTAATTATATAGCGCTCCAATGCATTGGGTAAAGTGATGAATCTCATGAGTAAATGTGAAAAGATGTGTGAAAATGATGATATATTTGTTTACAAGTATGTGTGGTATTTAACCACTAAGACATGATGTTTTATTTTTATGCATTGCCACATTTCATGTCTTTTACTTATGCTCCTCTCATGATCATGATCTTTTGCCTATGATATGATTATGCTCACCCCATGATGTATTGTTCTTATCTATCCTCTTATTGGGATTTTAGCTCACCCATTTTGATGTATATCCTCAGGTGTCTACATGTACTAAGGAGGGGACAAGTGCTACTAAGAAGCTATAGAAGAAGAAATTAAATAAATGTTTATGGTTGATGTTCTATTTGTTATGTATGGTCCTAGTTTTCCCAAGACACTAAACCTCTGGATCCTCCATGTGTAATAATATTGTGTTTTTTATCTTTAAAATGATGTAATAGTAATGTAAGAAATGGTCGGGTCACTATAATAAGCCTCACATAAATCTTACAATTGATCCTTTGTAATCAGGGTTCATATGAAATAAGTCCATCCTCACATTGAAAAGTCCACCCGAGCTGAATGGTCAGATAAAGAATAAAATTACAATTGTGTTAACTATGTATATCTGATTTATCACATCATGCCAATGATATTTCAATAATTTGTGACCTTATTGATTGATTTCCATATGAATTTAGATATTTCTATCATAAAATACTTCTCAATCAGAGATAATGTCATCGTCTAGAAACCATTTCGGTAAGTCAGTTGCGGTGGAAACACCCATGGGTCAAAAAATGATCCCACACACCTGAAAGATTCAAATTCAGGTGGAAACACAATGGTATGATAGTACAAGCAACATGGTACAATTTTGACCCTCAAAGATGCACATGAGGGTCTTTGGGTACTGAAGTTGATGAGTCTACAACGTCCAAGTAAAGTTGCAGCTAAACTAGTGGACCTCTTTGCCAAAACCAACCACTTTGGGATCTTATCCCTAGAGTTAAATAATAAAAACCTTCAATATCAGATGAAGGTGGACCAAGGAGTCAAATATCGATCTCTCCTAGTTTAAGTGCCACTGAGGAGGGCCCCTATCAACCGTCATTGCCAGAACCGTCCCACTGGTACCTACCAGTAGCCTGCTGAGGATACTACTCAACACTCTTCTATCTCTAGCACCAATGAAAAACATATTCCAATAGTAACCAAGATTGGACTCATTTCCCACTCCCTCAGATGAAGTCTATCAGTATAATTTAAAGTAACTAGATAGAATGATCATATCCCTTCTTACTCAGAAAAAGTCTATGGAAATATTTTTGTAGCAAGTATGGGGGGGTGCATATCCTTAACCCCATGTACGAAGTCCATCGGAATATTATGGTGGCATAAGGAGGATAGAAGTGGTCTCATATCCTTTCTTCAATTGAATATATCTTCTAGTAAATAGTGGAGATAGAAAATGTGTAGGCTTATATCCCCACACACACTTTGCTAAAAAGCCAATACATCTTAGAAACAACTGATGAAATCCACTATTATATTTCAGAAATGGAACAAATATAGGGATAGGAGCATATTCATATCCCTACTACCAAGGAATCTCAACACTCTGATTGTTATGTACAAGTGGTTCCTCTAAAGAAAGTGCACATTCTAACTCCCTTACAGAAGGATTATCAGTATATTCTGGTAGAGGATGAGGCATTGGACTGGGTTCATATTCCCATTCAAACCAAGGATCTCTAGGTGAGAGAAGAACATGCCTCGGGATATGGTGGCATGCCTATCAAAAAAATTAGGTGGAATATTCCAAAGTCCCAAGATTGGGCTCATATCACCATCCTAGTCGGGGATCACCAAGTTAGAGGAGAACATGCCTTGGTAAATGCTCATATTTCTGTCAAATAAGTCTATCAGCATACTCTAAATTTCCAAGATCAGGCTTATATCCCCATTCTGGTAAGGGATAACCAATTGATAATAGAACATGCCTCAGGAGATACCCATATTCCTTTCAATGAATCTTCCTAGAAAATTCCAGCAGATCATGGAAACCATACACATATTCCTACTTCCTCCAATGAACAACTACACCAGTATCATTCTGAGGAAATATAAGAGGATAATATTATCCCTTATACCATTATTGAGGTACATCATCATATTCTATAAGGGAATGTATATTCATACCAGACTCATGTTATTGTTGAAACTAGGGCTCACTATGTGAGAGTGGAACATGCCTCAGGGTAGGCTCATTTTACTACCACAAACAACTAGTGGCATATTCCAAAGGCACATAATCAGCCTCATATTCCCATCCTGACTGGGACTATCCATGTGAGAATAGAACATTCCTTAGGATGAGATTATATTCCTATTAATAATAAAGAAGATCATTGGCATATTCTAGCAGCTTCTTGGCAGTGGGATCATACTCCTACCGCACTAGACAGTTATAAGAATGTTCTGGAGACCTTCATATGGCAGGCTCATATCCCTATATAATTCCAAAATGTAGGTCAACATATTTTGTCCATGATGCAGATTGAGACCCATATTCCTAATTTGCTTATTGCCAGTTTCCTTGAGGTCATTTGAGACACATTATTAACAACAAAAGGATTTGTCAAATATTCCACTTAATAATAATACAATCATTACCCTGATATTCCTCCTCATGGTAGTGTGGAGATGATTCTTAGGGACTCTACTCCAAACATCCACCATGGTCAACCTCCCCACTATGATATCTCCAACGGATAGGTTAATAATCCCCTTACCCAGAAACCTTCATATAGAGAGGTGTCCAAATCTCATACGCCTTCATATAGGGAGGTTCTAAAAACATCAGGGTAAACCACATATAGTTCCCCCATCAACATGTAGTATCACTCCACACCGTTTAGTAGGATACCCTCATAAGTATCTTTTATGGTGTGACTGGATGGATTAATGTAAGACTCGTGAAGAGTAGGATGAAAATGACATATGGAGAGAGTTATCCAGAAACAACCTCCCCATCATGTTCTGGACCCTCATTTCTTATATCTATGAGGTACCCGATGATCAAGAATGGGATTTCATTCCTTATCTTTTCCAAAATATTTGGTCTACTCATCAATGACTAAAGGATAAACACCTAACTTATCCAGGATATGAGGGTAACCTTTAGACCATCAAGATCCTCTATTTTAATATGGACCTGAACTCTATCTCCAAGGTCAGAGATCCAAAATTTGAAAACCACAACACAAATCTGTAACATATTTTCTGTTATTGCATCCTAGCCCTTTGGAACTGATCTACGAAGCCACATTATGAATTCTCATTTGACAATGGGGAAATTATGGAGAATTAAACATTACCACACCCTTAGAATAGAAAAACCCTTCAGATACAATGTATTATAGTGGAATATCCTCTATTGAAAATAGAGGACCAAGTAACACTCGATCCAGTTTGTCACTACAACAGAATTCCCCTACTTCAACGATACCCATACATCATGAACAAAGGGAGAGGATAGCCAAAAAGACTTTAAAATGGGTCCCTAAAAGCAATGATAATTCATTTCAGACACAAAAGATGAACTTTTTATTAACTAAACAACTTCCCATAAAGAATGATTCCCACCATGTGTTGTAATCTCAGTCAGCTCCCAGATTAGTACAACTACACCATATCAAATGAGCCACAGTAACATTTGGAATAATAGTTGTCCAGGAGAATACCCAACCTACCATTTTGGGGGGATATCTACCACCACCTCCACCCCTTTGGTCATCAATTCTTGAGATGATTAAGGATATATCTCAACAGCTACAAAAAAACACTTCTCTACTAGGATAGGGGTATTTATTTCTCAATAACCATTACTTGGTTCATTATCCCCTGATAGGGTCTTGGGGAAATCAATGGTGATTTCAGATTGACCTCATCCCACTAGGATGGGGGAATTTATATCTCAATGTCTTCCTTGGGAGTCATCAAATCCCCAACTAGATTCATTGGATCCTCAACAATAGGATCAATCAATTCTAATTGTGCCCCCAACTAACCCCACCTCATTGGTCTAGTGGGATTTTCATCATCATCATAACCATAGATAGAGTTAGTCTTCTCTTGTTTGGGAGGTAAAAAACAGCATTCACTGTCAAATTTGTTCCTCCCACCATAAGACAAACCTCCACTATTCATTTCCTATTTGGATATCATGACTAAAAACTCCCTCAATGTAATTATTCATGGACCAGGATGGGAGGAACGCACAAAAGAGGAAACTAGATCCCACCAGGGTCGTAATCCAAAATGGACCAATAAGTCCAATGGTTCAAATAATGACCCTAGTGAAGGAAGTGCAGAATCATCATGTTCAGTCTAAAGTAATGGGACAACCACTATTTCCTAATATGCCTATGTGAATTTCATCACCATCAACAAAATAGGTATGGAGGATCAAAATGAAAATTTAGAGGTCTGTAATATGAAAAATATACCTTGAGAGGAGGGTGAACTCGATGCACCAATTAAGGCTGCACTCACCCAAAACTAGAGGAGGCTCTAAAACATGGTACCTCTGAATACTGAGTTTCCACATCTACAGTGGAACATTACCAAAGAAAAGCGTAAAGGTGTGTCTATATCCCAATCACCACCCAAAATAATTGATTTTCCTTCCATGGATGAAAAGTTTTCATAATATGAGTGTGAGACACAGACTCTCAAGAAACTAAATGAGGAGCTACTCAGGGTAAATATTCTCACTCAGTATAATCTTTAGGAATAGATGAATATTCTACATCCTATATATAATTCTCCAGTAAGATAATCATCAAATCATCAGACTGACTCTGGATCTAAGCAGCCAGTCTATATAAATGAGGAAGTCAAAAATGATTATGACATCCCTCTATTGCGGTGACAACGTCTCCATCACCCAGGTAATCATTCTGTATTATGAAGAATTGTGAATTAGTAGGATACAAAAGTTAGGCCACATTATCAACCCACAAACACTCCCAATAGATTGGAGATGGCTCTGATAGAAGTTTTCACATAGATTCGTAATGCCATTGAGTCCTTGGCTAGTCAAATGGAATCTATGGAAGGGTTAAGTGCACCTGTGAAGCCTGAGGGTAATCCATATCCCAAATTGGAGGAAGATACTTTGCCTCCACCCAATTTTTGAAATATTATATTCTCTACCTTTGATGGTGCAAGAAACCCTGAGCATCATCTCACACACTTTTTATCCTGATGTGGGATGATGATGGTCCCTAGAGATCAACTAGAGGCAACAAAGTGGAGGTGTTTCATAATAATCTGATAAGGATAACATTTTTTGGAATAGAACTCTTCTAGAAGGTTCTATTATAGGATAGGAAGACCTTTATTGATAGTTCCTTTATCATTTTATCTCTACACTAAGGAAAACGATAATCTTTGACCTGGAAAACTACAAAGAAAATGTTAAAATTATAGAATTTATGACTTTATATCCATATGTAAAGGTTTAACCTATTCACTCAGCATCCCTCTCTCATAGGAGAAACTGATTGAACACTATACTAAAAATATTTGTGATGATTTTTAGATACCTCTTATCTTAATGAAGTATCTAGAAGGGTTTAGTGAGTTCAAAAAAATGGCACAATGTCTCAAAGATGCCATTCGTTGAACCCAGTCCAAATCATGAATCATTCCCTCAGTACAAGGGAAAATTATAGGAAAATAATCTATAGTTTTCACTGATAGAAGTCTCCATCCATGCACCCAAACAGGTCTTGAACAACTCAGGACCTCCTATCAAGAGATAAAAACCAAAAACTCACCCTCGACCAGAAGCACAGAGAAATCAGGGTATCTCGGGATTTAAGAACTAAGTCAATAAAGAATAATTCTTTTGAAATGAAAAATTTCATGGTTACTTCTTGCCATCCATAGACAATAACCTTCTTATGTTACTCAGCCTGGGAAGCCCAATGAGGTCAACCTCATCGACCGTCCCAACTACTACCATTTCCATAGAAGTCTGGGTCATAATCCACAAATATGTATTTAAAGGAATGCCCAATTATGGAAAGGTGGTTATAGATAACTCCTTAGGGCATGTGGAATTCATAACCATTTCCCAGTTAGATGAAGAGGGTGATTGGTAGACAATTCCATCCAGGTGTGAGAATAAGTTCAACAATTGGATGACTTGAATGATAATTGATTGAGACCATTCCAACTTGAGATCATAGATGTGTAGACCCATAATATCTTCACCATCCATGAAGGTGATATCATATATGTCTCCAAAAAGTAGGCATGGCCACCAGAAGTTGGAAGAAATAGAATAGGAAGAGTCATATTCTAGTTTAATGCAAACTCTAACCCTTGTAAATTTCTTCATTGTAACATCCAAAGTGTGGGAATCACCCAACCAAACGGAATAATCATTATATGAAGTGCTATTATTTGGTTCTTAAAATATCATACACGTGGAATACCCCTTATCTGATAATGAATATGCATCATAATATGAGTTTCTTGCACATAATTAGGGAACAGGGGCTGTTTGCATTGGAATCAAGGATACAGGGGACAACACAGGTATGGTAGGACCCAATATTTTGGTCATGCCCCCACAGAGAGATATATGTAGTTGATACACATAGTAAATTTCTCTAGTAGGCTTATAAGAGGTATGGAGGTGTCCTGGGACCTTCCATTGGTCATTTACACCTTTTTTTCTTTCATGACCTCATAGCGGGGGTTCAGTTATCTAATCAGTTGAGGTAGAAGGGAAGGATGGAATGAACAATGGCACTAGAATTAGATGCTACCTTGACCTCTACAAAATCACCAGACTATATACCTCAAAACATTCTGTTCCTGAACCACATATCGAAGAGAAAACCTACATCGGGAAGCGCCAACATCTAGCATAAAATTACGACAATCTGAAATAGATTGTGGTTTCCCCTACCAAGATCTCAATCTTGAATGTGCTCCATATTTCAAAAGAACATAGGGAGAAACTTGTTGAATCCTTATAGATCCCACACGATTTTGAGACATAGGTCATCACAGTCGAGTTTTATCAAGTGGAGAACATGCCAATATAATATCATGTCATTATCTCATTCAATGACTAGGATCAAGAAGAGGTCATTAAAAGGGAAAAACAAGCCCCTATATGTTTCTATTATACTTAATGATTTCAACATCCAAAGGGATCTAATTGATAATAGTTTTGGGATCATCCTCATCCTACTCCAGACCATCTGACATTTGGGATATAGTGAAATGGATTTTTCTTCCACAAATCTAAACATTCAAGGATACGATAAGATTTTGAAAAAACATATTGAGAATATAATAATAAAATCTCAGTTTGGGGACCTCACATCTGATGTTGGGTTGATGGTTATCTATAAAGACACTACATACAATGTTCTTCCTAGAAGTCCTTGGATCCATAGCTACTTGATGGTACCTTTGTCATTCCATCACTCTCTGAAATACCCCATCCATTTAAAATTCATTATACTGCATAGTGATATTTCCCCCTTCAAGAAATGTGGATCCACATATTTTGAATCATATTTCTATAAAAGGGGAGGTTAACAACCAATTGTCGATGATCATACATAGGTTACAACCCTTAATGTCTTCAGGGATACCCTTACCCCTGGATTATGCTCAATAATGACTATGTTCTCTCCATAAATCTAGTCGAGATGATATATTTAACTAATATGTTCAAGATCCTCATGTCCCCAATGATAGTGTAAATGAAAATTGGATCTGCAATATCACTGCAACGAATCAGGTGGCAGGGGATGATAATATTTCTTCTCGTGGACCCTCCCACCCTGATAGTGACAGAGAGGCCCCCAGACTTCCAAATTAATCTAAAAATTTCTCCATAGAATCTTAGGTAGAATAATATTAGGATTACCATAAGAACTACCCTCCCATATTTGAGGAAGTCATCTCTGCAACCATTAACAAGCTTAGGCAGGTAAATCTGGGAAAAGAAGGAGACTCATGGCCTACACTGATTAGTGAATCTATACCCCTTTAATTGAAAGATATTTATATTTTATTTCTAATGTAGCACTAACATGTGTTCACGTGGAACAATAGAAAATTAAAAAACTGAATCCATATGTGGATACGCACCATCTCGGCTTACCTAATGAGCATTGATGCTTCAATCAGGCATCCAGGAGGATTCACCCCTCTCATGCGACCAATAGGGAGGAAGGTTTTGACAAATTTATCAAAGAAAACTTTTTCTAGGAAGTGAAATACCCAATTTATCTTGAAAAAATAATCCCTTTCAATAAAAATAAAGGGAAGACTAGGGTCTTCATCAATTTTAGAGGCCTTAATTGGCACAACCTAGAGGATGGTTTCCCATTTATGATCACATAAATCTTGACTGATGAAACTACTAGTTTCCAAGAACTTTCCTTCATGGATGAATATTTAGTGTACAATCAGATAAAAATGGCCCCTAAATACGAAGAATACACTATCTTCAGAGAACCTAGGGGTATCTTCTACTATCAGGACATTCCCTTTGGCTTAAAGAATGATGATTCCACTTATCAATGCACCATGAATCATATCTTTAAGCCATTATTTATAATAATTAAAAAAAATTATGTTAATGACCTATTGGTTGAATAATATAAGCAATTTGATCACTTCATGGGCCTTCAAACAGTATTCAATATGCTACGATAGCATAATCTAAAGACAAATCCACTAAAATTCACCTTCAAGGATACATCAGGAAAGTTCATTGGCTTTGTGGTATGCCACCATGGAATCAAGGTAGAACCAGATAAGACTACTCATATTCTTTCAATTTCACCCCCTAAAAATATAAATAATTGAGGGGGATCTAAGGGAAACTCCTCTACATTTGAAATTTCATAGCCAACTTGGCCGGAAAAGCTCTCCCCTTCACCAATAATGAAGAAGTGTATCATCTATCAATGGTATGGTGACTGCTAAGAAGCCTTCAAAAGTCTCAAGTAGTATTTACTTCACCCATCGATTATGATGTCTCCAGTGGAAGGGAGGACACTAATATTTTATGTGGTCACCATGGAATTATCACTGGGAACCCTCTTCACATAGAAAACAATGCAGGGAGAAAAAATAATCTTTATTACCTCATCTGAATGATTCTAGGTACTGAGACCAATTACTCTAATGTCAATAAGAACTTCCTTACATCTTCACTGTGAAAAATATAAGGCATTACTTGCAGCACCATAAAGTCCATCTGGTCTCTAGTATTGATCCACTCAACTATCTCCTTGGACTTCCTATGTTGTCTATGTGTTTTTTCCATTCGGTTTCAATTCTATAGTAGTATAAAATTAAGTTTGTATCATACAAATCTATGATGGGGAAAGACCTGGATAATTTTCTTGCAGCACATCATACCCTGTAGAATACACTGGTGAACATCGAGCTTCAAGATGAGAAGGTCTTCTGCACCCATGATACTTCTCATATGTGGGATATGTATTTTGATGGTTCATACTGAAGTTATATCAGAAGAAGGATGGGAAACCTGAAGCTCAATTGGGTTGTGTTTGGGATTTCATTTTTCTCTCTATAGAAAATAGTTTTTTCATACTCTTTCTCACTATCTATGGTATTCAAAAATAATGAGTCCAAATAACAATCCCTCATTACTGGATTGGAACTAGACCTATATCTGCATACATTCTACCTGAATATCAAATGGGATTCAGAACTTGTGTTAAAGTGGATAAATAGAGAATATTCCCTTAAAAATAAATAATTATCCCCTCTCACTAGGTATGTTAGGGTAGTGATGTCAAAGTTCTCTTTTTATCCCATGTTGTTTCATGTTCCCTAATCACAAAAACCTCATGCCAACACATTGGATAATGCACCCACAGTCCTTCCTGACCCTAAACAGGATGAAGTAATCTTTAGTATCACACACTGAATAATGGTCTCATAAATCAACATCTGTGATATGTAATAAATCAATCAGTTCAACAACAACCCATAGTGTGATGAACCTACATCCACCCCGGGGTGGATGGAAGGATCCTATAATAATTTCTCTCTAAAACAAGACTCTTGTGAAAGATCGAACTGGAAGGGAACAGATTTGGAACCGTGTAGTGAACTTTACACTACAGAATGATCCAAATGAACAAAAATCCCTCTAAAAGTGAGGAATTGATGAAATCATCCTCATATTCATAGTAGAAAGATATATTATCACTATCATTGAATAATTCCACACAGGCTTTTGTGGTGTGCATCATTCTAGGACCAGGCCCTCCCATTAAATTAAAAGGTTGGGTTACTACAGGAAAGCCACGATATAAAACTATGTGAAATTCACCAGGAAATGTCGTGTGTTCTAGATCCATAAAAACATCATCTATCAGCCCCCAAAATTTATACTTATAGAAACATATTCATGGTAATTTTACATTTGGGGAATGGATGTTGTGGGACATATCCCTAACCCATAGCTGAGAATTTCAAGTACAAAATTACTCCTACCAACTAATTTTCTAAATGTTCTAGGGTATTTCCCCTCAAAGAAGTTGGGATGAGGAACATAAAAAACTTCATAATGTCTCATATCATCCCTAACTTTGCGGTCCCTCACTTAATACTGATGGATAACGACACCAAATTCTCTTCCTTGGAGTTGAATAAGTTGTATTAGGAGTACAATATTGAGTCCAATCACTCATCTCACTATCATGAAGTAGAAAATGTACATATTGAGTCCTTTAATAAGACTATATTAAATATTCTCCAAAAGATGATGAACAAGGATAAGAAGTCATGGTAATAAAATCTCCTCCATGCTTTATGGTCCTAATGTACCACCATGCATATTTCTACACAAGAAAATCCATATTCACTAGGGTACAGGACTGAGGCAGTGTTACCCATAGAAGTCCAGCTACCTTCTCTACAAATATCCATTTGCAGAAAACTCTCAGATGATGAGAAATCACAAATATGTAATATGATTTGGAGTGGCTCGATGAGAACAAGTTGTGTACATTACACAACCTTTTTTTAAAGTTTGGGGCCGAAGCCTCATTTTATTATTTAAATCAAAGACCTCTTTAGACTGGGTAGAGGGAGACCCATAACATAGACGGAAGGCCCAAGGCCAAGTGTCCTGAATACTAGGCCATCAGAATCAGATTATATGATCCCTTAATAAAAAGTTTCACCTCTACTCTGTCCTCTAAGGAATGTTGGTGTTGGATCTCAAGACCCCAATGATACTAGGCAACAAGATTCTGAATCTAGAACCCAAATGGGAAGGGACTTACATCATACATAAGTTCTATCACAACAGAGCTTACTAATTATCCAAAATGGATGTGGATCGTATCACACCCCCCAAAAATGTGAGATTTTTCATGAAATACTTTGCATTGTTGTCATCAATCGCCTATCATCCTGGAAGAAAGATGTTAAACTACAAATCTTCTGAAATCTTAATAAAAATAATTTAAACTGCATGGTATCCTACGTCCTGATCACTTGATAATAAACTATATGGAGATATCCTCGTTGTATGATGTTAAACTAAACCATTATATCCTAATCACATGATGTAAAATTGTACGGAACTCATCCTAATAGCAAGATATTAAACTGCATAGCATCTTATATCCGGACCACATGAAATTAAATTGTATGGATAATTCCTAGCAGTAATACTTTAAACTACATAGTATCCCATGTCTAGACAACATGGAATTAAATTGTAAAAATATTTCATCACCGAATGAAATTAAACTTAACAGGAATCATTATCTAACTAATGACTCACTTCACTTGATCTAGATTTGTACCGAGGAATAATGAGATACCCCCATCCCCATTTAAGAGATAACTCCATGTAGGTAATATCTTTATCTCAGAACTACATGAAGCTTTATTTCTACAAATAATGTATATATAGTGACACCTGAACCTCTAGCCTCAGGCCCATCCATAGCCTCCCTTCTTCTTCACATCGACTGATACACGTCCTCACTGCATAATGTTAAACTGCATGGCTAACATCATTGTTGCATGACGTTAAACTGTATTGTTCCCCAAGAACTATGTATGTCTTGACTATAATTTTAAATGAGATACATAGAGACTCATCAATCATATATATTGGTCAATCCACCATATGATACAAAATGCATATGTCCAATCCTTAATTACCACTACTTGATGAGAGAAGACATTACCATTCCTTGTTTGTCAAAACGAGAATAGCTCACATGATCTTAGGATTTTCAATAATGGTTTCCCCACAAAAATAAGTTTTAAAAACTTTTGATCGGATTATCATAGCCTTGAATAGAAGTCCTTAAACGGAATAACATTAGTCCTCACCACATGATGTTAGACTTCAAAGTTTATATCCTTCACATGACATAAAATTGTACATCCCTATGGACCATGCCTGAGAGTACCACTATTTATGGTGTTGGTCTCATGCCCCACATCCAATAAATAACTACATATGACTTTATTCCGGATATCATAAGATATGTAGTGATGTCCAAATCATAAATCCTAGGTCCATTCATGAAAAACATAAAAATTCACCCCTCTCTATGTATAGGTCATACATGCATAGAAATGTCCCTTATCAAGAACTACATATGTATTGATTCCTATCATTGTTGGATATATAGTAAATCTAGGATTTACATCCTCAGGTCTAACCACCATACCCATTTTCTCATCGGGAAGCCAATTTCCTTGTCACATGACATTAAACTATATAGCTTCTTAATAACTATTTGTGGATTGATTCATATCATCGTAATATATTTAGGGATACTTGGATCTCTAATCCTAAGCCTAGATACAACAATCAAAAGAAACAATGCCCACCTCTATGTACAAGCTGAAACTACATAGGGTGTTTCCCATTCTAGAACTATGTGTGGATTGATTACTATCATCACATAATATGTAGTGACAACTAGATCTTCAATCCAAGGCTCGGCTACAACTACAGAAAAAAAAAGAAATGCACTCCAAACTGCATAGGGGTTGATTCATATAAGCTCATTTTTCAGAAATATGAGACAGATATACATATGGATTATCTGTGTACACAATATATCATGTATAATTATTTTACATCTATTCACAGTTCTTTACTATATGATGATAAAATACATAGAAAACGCCCTTACTGTGCGATGAAAAACCTAACTGAAATTTTCCTTACCACAGGATGACAAATTTCATGAGAAAAAATATTCTTATAGATTGATGATAAACTAAATGGAAACATCCTTACTTCATGATGATAAACTATATGTAAATATTCTTTACCACATGATGTTAAATCTCATGGAGAAAAAAGAATATCTTCTACATGATGTTAAACTGTGTATAGCATCATTCGTTTTTATCCCTTATAAAAGGACCATAAGAGCCTTACCCCCCATCAACTATAGTATAGGGTGATTTCTTCATCTTTTAACTATCTCAATATATAAATCATACTTCATTTCTTGATTACCTAGGATTTTCAAAAGCTTCCATGACCCATGAAAAATATACACGGCTTCTAGTGAACCTTTTTTGACTATGCATGTATGCCTATGGCTCCTTTATGTGCACCAATGGTCATAAACCAAATGCATCACTCTAAAAGAATGGATTTATGATCCTTATGATCCCCGACATCACCATGGAAAACTCAACACCTTATTGTCATCTTAACTACTCCTGGTATTATTTTCATCTATTATTACTCATGAACAGAGAACCTTGATCCATGGTTGACAATATTTCCATCTCATTCTCATAAGGATGTTGAGGTACTCTTGAACCTGAGTATCCTAATTAGGATCATGTGTATCATTCCCCATATTAGTTCCATGTACATCGTGACTTTAAAATGCCTGCACTCTAGTCAAAATTGTATGACCTTAGAATCTAGCCTATAATAGTCCAAATCACAAGACCTTAAACTGCTAAGAAAAGGAGACACAAAACTTTTCATGTTGAAAACCTGCAACGGGAATACTGAGAAAAATCCAACTCTTCGCTCGATAAACTCTCCATCCCTAATGTTTAGGAAATAATTAGGGCATAAATAAATAAGTTATAAAGCATGTTGGGCCTACACTGTAGACCTAATGAAAGTCAAGTATTTATCACTGAACCCCTAGTTCAAGAAAAACTATTGTAATTATTTTTCATATCTCCTTCCTATAAGAATATGTTCTCTAGGAAGTGAAACAACTTTTAGGGTGCTCAAACTCTTCTTGGATATTACACTTTCCACAAATCACACTTCATGATTTGAGTGCCTCTGGTCACCAAAAACTTCCATGGCCTGTGGAGAGGATACTCGGCTTCAAGGGACCCTTTTCTTGAATATGAATGTATGCATATGGCCCTTGTACATGTGCCTATAGTATCTAACCAAAGACATCTCTTGGAAAACGGAATTTCTAATCCTTTTGAGCCTTGATATCACTATGGTGGAACTCAACACCTTATTGTATTTTGGTTCATTCCTAATATGACTATCCCATGCCATAATTATGAACTATGAACTTTGAAACATGATTTAAAATCTATGTACTAAACTATTTAAGAGTATTCAATGTCCTTGGAATTAATTCACCATGTTTTGTAACCTTTCTCATGGCTAGAATGTGACACTCCATTATCGAAACATTGATGAAACACACCTCATGATTCAAAAACATAGAGCATCGGGATTGAGCATCACAATTTAAGGTCCAAACAACCCTAGGGTTCTAGAACCCTTCCAACATTTCTTTCTTCCCATACTCAACCTCTTCATAAGGATGTTTGAGTCTTTATAAATCTTTCATGGCCCTAAAAAAAGGTGTGGAGACCATCTTTTCTTGTCCATGATATCGACACAAAAGGGATTTACCCTACCAGCTAAGGACATATCCTCCTTGTATGAAAGGAGCTTCAATCCTTGTGATCCCTAAATCACCATAGTAAAGCCTGGCTTCTCAGGGTTTTGCAGGTTATACCCAGAATGTCTACCCCATCCAATTCTCATAGACCCAAACTTTTGGGTTATGACTTATATCACCCATACTCCAACTATCCATGTAGATCTATTATTCCTAGTGTTCCACCCTAAACTAATATTACCCCCCATGAACCTTCCATGGCCCTTGGAAAAGAGTGGACACACCTCGGTTTGGAAATGATACCCACACATAAGGGCTTTGACTTACCAACTAGGGGCATCTCCTCCTCACAGGAAAAGAGCACCGATCCTTGTGAGCCTCAACAACACCATGGAATAACTCATCATCATAGTATATTTTGGGTCATTCCTGGAATGTCTGAACCATATTCCATGATAATCCATTAGTTTTAAGCTAAAATGCCCTAAACTATAGCAATAGATGGTCCAAGATAAAAGACTCTAAACTTCAGTAATAGGAGTTCTAAGCTAAAAGACGGTGAGCTACAATAATATAAAGTCTGTGCTAAAAGAACCTAGAATACAATGATAGAAGGTATCAACTAAATGAACCTAAATGAAATCATTAGAATGTCTAAGCTAAAATACCCTAAACTATAGAAAAATAGTGATTCAGTCAACAAAAATTGAAAATCTCGCAAGGCCCACCATATGTCCTTAAAAAGAATCAAGTTACACTCTCCAAGACCATTGGATTCAGAAAAATATGGAGCACCTGGCCTTGGGGACATGTATCCTACCCAGATTGTCCTTCTTCTAGTTAGGTGATCTAAAGATAATTTTAATAGATACATCAATAAAGAATCTCATGATGGTGGGAATTTATGAGTTCTTCTTTAGAAAAAAAATTATGATTTAAATATTCATATCTAGACATTCATGTTAACTTGATATTATGAAAATTATGGGTATCATTTGAGATTCATGTAATATCAAATCAATTAAATTTCATGCACATAACGAATAAAAGAAAACTTGACAACAAAATATAAATTTCAACATATATTTTCACTGATATCATACAAGAGGAGGAATATTGACATTTTGGAGTCCCACCAAGAATATAATCAAAATTAGAGTACATAGAACTATAATAAAATTTTATTTTATGAGTTTTCCAAGTAGGAGAATGTATGGTGGGAAGCGTCAATTGAAAGATAAAGTGCATCTCATCCTACCTCTTCTAATGTTGTCCTAGGATGGAAAGTCTTGACTAAAGAAGTCAGCTCCTCAACTCTCTTTAGAGTAATTTCAATGAGGATGATTCTGTTGAGATACCGTACCTTAGGTGAGATATGATTTCCTAAGATCTCCAAATATTCATGGCCCAAACATCCATATAGTCTTAAAAATTATATACAAACTGAAAAATCGACTCCAGTGCCTCCAAATCCTCCTACATTTTTCCCACAAGGCATATTTTTTCAACATATAAGACAACCCCAAGGATTGAGCTGAAAACAGCTAGCCATCCTCAGAAATTATCATCTAGATTGAATTAGAAGAGGTTGACCCCCAACAAGACAACAGATTGATGTTTGAAAGAGGAATGACAACATCATCCAGCAAGCCGAACTCATAGAGAAGAAGTCAGTGTGATAGAGGGTAATCTGGGACTGCTTGCCGAGGGGTCCTGTTTTGGTGAAGGTTTTTTATTGGCACACTTGCTGGGTTGGAGCAGTCCAATTGTTTGTTTTGGTTGTATGTGGTTTCTCACTTTCCCTTTAAAAATTGTTTTAATAATAAAAAGTAATTTTCAGTCAGTGATAGAGGGTAATCCTATAACTCAAGTGAGAAGAAATTCTTCAGTACCACATAATCAGAATTCATATGATATCAAGGGTTAGAATTGTGGTTTCTAGTAATCATTGTCCTTTTATTAGCCATATAAAAAGATCTATGAGATTAGGAATCCATCTGAACAAATGTAAGTAGAATATGTTATCCAAATAAAATAAAATCTTTTCAAAGTAAAGATGTAAAATTCTAAAAGCATCATGAGCATCACATGAATCAACAATGGTATTCAAGAATCACATAATGTTTTCAAAAGTCGCTTGAATCATGGATATATAGCGGGTCATATAACCCACAAATCATGGATCAGATTCATGACTCCTTAAAGGATCACGATCACGTGACCTTGATATGGTCACAAAAACTTCATAATAGATAAAGGATCACACGGTCAAGCTAGTGAATCCCAAAAACCCCTTAATGCAATTGGGCAACCCTGTATACAAATTTCATGCAATTAGTGATGTTTATTTTTTGGTGGTTTGAGCAGGTTCATGGGAAAATGAGGTATTGCGAAGCAGTTCTCATGAAACAGTATTGTGGAAGAGTCTTGTGATCTTGTATTTAGGACGGTCTTGTGAATAGGTTATATGATCGAAGCATGTTGAGGGAGATATTGAGAATTGATTAGTTGGTAGAGGAATCCCTATCTGATCCTCAATTTATAGGGAATTCCATGGAATACCAAATGTTACCTAGAAGACTAACCATCACCCAATACACTGATTGGAAATATCACCAAAGACTAAAATGGGTATTTACTTTCATCAGAATTGATCTCATATCCCCACGGGCATTGCTTCTAAGGGGGGAATTTTTAGGAAGTTTCCAAATGAACATTGGAAAATCAAAAAAGTAAGAATTACTTGAATATGGGTATTATTTTCTCAATAAATAAAAAAGAATAAAAAGGTGTCCAAATACTCATGGACCATGTAAGACTCTAAGAGATACATGATCGCGTGACCATCATAAGGTAATAGAAATGATCCATGCACAACACATATCCTACTAAATATTTCATAGAGCCCCTTTGACAAGTTTTTATACTCTCATAAAGGTTCCTTGTACAATTTCAGATCACGTGATGGAATCTAGATGAGCTCCCCCAGGTCATGTGACTTTTCAATTAGCGGATTCATAAAAACCACTCAAAAAATACATTGAAAATTGGTGAAAATATCTAAAATGTAAAAGCCTCTTGCAATCGTAAAATATACATGACGCATCACCAATGGGAAGAATTAATATCCATGAAAACATTCAAGAAAACTCATGAGATCACCAGACTTTTTAAAATAAAAATAAAAAAATAGGGGGAAGGTAAGATCCTTTTTCGGTCATAAATACCATGTGATTCACCCCTGGTGATTCATATGACACCATAAGACTTCTGGGACATGTCCACCTCATCTCACAAAATCATATTGGCATGTCATCCCCATCACCTGAAGGGTCGTGGACATATCTTGGAAACATTGTACCCCCCCTTTGGCTCAATAAGAAAAAACGTATGGGATTTCCCAGGAAATTCTCTTTTATCTCCATAAAATCCCTTTGTTGGTCACGTGATGAATCACCAAGAGGTAGAGTGATTTTCATCCAAAAAACTCATATAACCTCGCAAAATCCCAATAATTTGTAGAATAAACAAAGAAAATAGATTAGGGAATGATGGGATCATCTCACAGTCATAAAACTAACATGACACATCCAGGTTGTCTGCAGCATGGTCTCACAGGACCCATTGACAAGCTGTCCTGATTCTGTGAAGGCCCCATGATAAGTCATCCTTTCACTTAAAAAACATAGACATGTATCCTTTTATCATTAAGTCCTTTGATGTGTTGGAGGAACAATATTAAAGTCCCTTAGCATGTCCAAATGATTCAACGAGACTCCATTAATTGGTTATAATCTAATAAAGGAGGCATTGATGAGATGATCATGTGGTTGTTGAAAATCATGTGACTCACCTGAAGTTATCCATGGAAGGAACTCATGAAGAGTGTTACATCAAAAACCTTCACCCAATAAATATTGGATTCACATGATATGAATTGGACAAAGGGGAGAACAATCGATATGGTGAGGCCTATAAATCCACTTCCCCAACATCAAAGGGGGACTGTCCTTTTTGCACTCAAACGCACCATCACACCAAGCATCTGAGTAGATTTTTAGGAGTAGATGATCTTTCAACCGAAATTTTGTTCATCAAGTAAGATCTGATGAATTGCCATAGTGATCACGTAGCATGAAAAGGAACTTTGTGTGATCATTTTAGATCACGCGAATGACTTATGGAAGGAAACGCGAAAACAAATACTTCAATCTTCTAGATCATTTGAGAATAAAAAATCTAATAATAAAAAATATAAGTCATTTTCAATAAAATGTTGTCATAAATAGTAAAATATTGGAGAGTTGTGCGAAGGAAAAATAAGGTGATTATCATAAACTTCATGTGAACTGCCCAGGACACACAATGACACCAGGACATGTAACCCAAATCACACGACTCTCCTTTGGTATGCTATTTGGATAGTGAAAATTTCTCTGTACATTTCAAATGAAAGTTTCATGGTTCCCAATAGGCATGTCACCAATGTATCACGAGGTCCTCTAAGCATTCCATTCAATCCATATATTGTAGTTCATACGTTTTTCTCGACTCATATGTTGGTACTGGTACATGTTAGATGAGACTCACGGTAGCACTCATGCATGTCAAATGGGTCTTGAGGCCTCCTTTGGGAAAGATAGAAAAATATCACAATGACCTCAAGAAAAGTCATCCAGGGCCTAAAAAATCCTCTGAAACATGTCACATTGACTCTCAGGATTCCTTCTAGGAGTTTCAGTATTCTCTTGTGATGACACCAGGGCATGTCAGTCAGATCATGTGATTCTCTCTAAGCATGTTATCCAGAATGATGTGATGGATTAAAAGATCAACCGAATAAGTCTTGTGATGTCATTTGGACAAGTAATCATATATCATTCAACAACCCTCATACATTCCACCCAGGCTATGTGAAATCCCTTGGAATAGATAATGAGATCACGTAATTATATTTAGAAATGTAAGGAAGATTCCCAATAATGTGTCAAGAATACAATCAAGGAATAACCAGCAGAGAATCAAAGCATATCATGCAAACAGGCAGGTTAGGTTCTAGTGAATCCTAGGGATTTATATCTTTGACCACCATAGATGTGTAATCCCCAGTCAAAAGGTAATCCTTAGTGTGTAAGCCCCAATTAATGGAACTAAAATTAATTTGATTACTTCCATAACTAGGATACGTAGGACACCTCCCTAAGGCTCAATCACTATATTAAACATCAAAAGGGAAGTCCCAGTACATAACTCCCATGTCTATAAGAAATGAAAATGATTACTTCTTATCCTTTTTTCCCACACCAATAATATCCCACATGGCCTTATGGAGTCTCAATGATCATATCATTCTTGTAACATATCTCTATCAGGATAAGGGAAACACCAGTGTGTAAGACTCGACCAGCTAAACAATGAGGAATTTTATTCCTACCATAACCATGATAGATAGGATTCCTTCCTTAAGGCCTAGACCAAAACTCAAATGGACATCCACCTCAGTATAATTCCCACCATATCTCTAACATTTAAACAATCATGACCTAATCATTCCCATGAGTTGATTGTTCTGCCCCATCCCTCAGTGGACCAAGAAGCCAACTAAACTACAATGAATCTAATTCCTACCATAACCGGGATATTTATGATTCCTCAATGAGGCTTGATCTCCATATTAATCATAAAATGGATTTCCCAATGCATAATCCCTATATCTATATGAAATGCTTCTAATCACATACTATCCCTTGTTTCTCATATCAATCATAGCTCATTTGGGCTTACAGAGTCTCAATGAAGACATCATTGGAATCATGAATCTTCACTAGCTAGGGAAATCTTAGTATTTAATCCCCAATGAGTGGAAAAATATAAATATCCCTCATATAAAGGAAACTAACTTGTGGCCAGTCCCAAGGGCATGATCGAACTATGATAACTCTGATTCCACTTATAATTAGGATACGTATGACATATCTTAGAGACTCAAGCTCAAATATTTTGTTCCTAAGTTCCCACACATATTTCCTTTCTATATGATGTTAAACTTCATGGTTTTAATGCACTATGTGGGTTTTTATTCCTATAATAAATAGGATATGTAGGAAAAATCATTATGGATCAATCCCCCCTCAGAATATTAACTAGTTCCATGCTTGGTAGTAAATTCCAAAGTGCTCGGCTATAAATCTTCAATATATAAGAAGCAATTAATAATTGGGAAATATATGAATAACCTTGGATACATATAGATGGATTCAATGGTGAGATTCACCTATATTTTTTTTATATAAAAGAGACTTAGCCTATAATAATTTTTTTAGGGTAACCAGTCATGTATCAGGATTAGGAAGAGATAATCAAACATATCTTAAATCTATAAGAGAGTACCTAAGTATGAAAAAATTCCCACCAAAAGGGTACGATGAGCCTAAACTCCCATCCTGTCGACCAATGTGAGTCCCTAAGATTCATTAGGTCTAAAAACCTAGTTGACCACATTCCTTTGGAAATATTGTTTGTACCCAGTTATGGATAATGGAACTATTGGGATTCTCTATTAAGAATGATTATGGTGACCAGATGTTATTAATTATGAAAGAAATTAACCCCTCATAGTCATCCATCAGGGAAAAATGATTCCACCACATCTGAGGTTCCAGTTCGTCTCTTCTCCATCGAAACAATTTCCTATAGAGACTCATGAAAAAAAATAAGGAAAACAAGCATGAAGATTTATTATAATTCTATGACTAGAGATAAATTAATTTACACCTTATTCCCTAATATTTATTTATTTGTGGTTGAATATATGGAATTTAATGTGATGAATGTAAAGTGAGGAATAAATTTTTTATATTTATACAACAAAGTGATCTATCTATCATATATTTTTTTATGGATCACTATAACATTTCAAGTAATAGAAGGCGAATATGTGTGGATTTCACATTAATTAAGATCATCCATAAGGAAATTTTATTGAGTGTATCCCTTCAATAATAGTTAATATGAGAAAGATGTAAAAATCTATTATTTCGTGTGAATCCATAAGTATGTAAAACTCTTGAATTTTTTTATTTTGGGGTATGAGAACCACTTTTCCCATATTTTTTTATGTTTATTAAATTATATTATTAAGGGGGTGTATTTTAAGATTTAAAGGGGAGTAATATTTTTCACTTGAATATTCATATGTGTTTATTGAGTTCATTTTGGGTAATAAATTTCTTGAAAAATAATCTTTTTTACCCCCTAGAATAATAAATTTCAATTTTTATCATATGCTTAATATTTTAATGGATATATTTGACATCAAGATTAATCAATCTTCTTTTATACACTGATATTTATCACAAATACTTAGATTTAATTATTTTATAGATCAATTCTTATGAAAATGTGATACCACCCTTCTCTCAAATGCATTAGGTTTTAGTTTTAAAATGTAAGAATATGATGTTTCAATATATAAATGAGGTATGAAAACGAGTAATAATTTTACTTAAACTTACACTGATTCATTTATTGTAAATAATGGGGCTATGAAAATATCTTATGATAATATATTGAAAAAAAATGTATTTAATGGTATTGGAAACAAATCCAATGGGGGATATTGAAGATACCAATGGATTATAGTTATTTTACTTGTTTTGAATAAGTAAGGTCTTGAATATTTGTTGAGTAATAGAAGAAGAACCCAATAAATGAATAAGTGATATGCGAATTGGTAGTTAATATGGATCATATTAGTTGGATATTCCTTACAATTATTATGTTGATAAGGTTTCATAAGTTGAAAAGGGGGTTCGAGATGATGTTTGGTATGAATGACTAATAGGTGTTGTGTTTGTTGAGATAACTATATACAAAAAAAACAGATTTTTAGACGTTGAGAAGATAGATATTGAGAATCTCAAGGATTAGTGATTCTAAATATAAAATTAACCTAGATAAGTGAGAATCCATCCAATGATTATTTAGTATGAAAGTTTCTATATTAAATGAATATTATCTCTTGGATGATGGATAGAATAAGGTTGGTTTTAGAGCTGTAATTATTGAGGTAGTAAATAAACATTGAATAATTCAAGAATAATTCTCATTTATATTAAAAGGATCTTTAAATTAGGTTGAAGAACTTTTGAAATATTCATATAATTTCAAAATTTATTTATGTTTTTTAGATATTTTGGAATGGTTAGAGAAGCCCTTAGAGGAGTTGAAGAAATTTTTAGTAGTTTTTTAAAAGTTCTATAATTATATCATGGAGTTGAAAATTGATAAAGGAATGGTCTATATGAATACATAAAGGTACCTTTTTCTGAAACTCAATGATGTCTCATAATGAAAAATTGGTAATGTTTTGAGTCTCACTAAGATAAATAAGATTCATTTGACTCATACATAAGGCTATATGAGAAATAAATATTACATATTTGGAGAAGGAATAAGAAATACCTGAATACATAAGAGTAACACAGTATCATAGAGAGTGGAAATGTGGAAATGGGAAAATTCTCACTGTGATACATAAAAGTAAACTAGGGTATATGTGGAATTCATTGGATCATATGAAATGGTAAATCAGTGGGTAAAATTAGAATTTGAGAGTTTCCGAAAAATATATTTAGAAATTAAATATCATGATATTATTTTATTCTTTAAAGATTAAATATCATGATTCTTTCATGACCAAGTCATGATTCAAGACAAGGATGATTATGAGGGTTTCTGCACTATGAATAGAAATCATAATGGTTTATCAATCATAAAATACAATTGATATTTCAACTAGAAGATCTTGGAAGAATTGAATTCTATGTAATGGGGATATGAAAATGATCATGTCATAGTATAGAAAATTGGTAGGGTGATAAAAACATATCGTATATACTAACAGTAAGAGAAATAGAAGTACGATCGGCATACCAGCAGAAGTTCCTACATAGATCAGTGTAGTAGAAAACGGACCATCGGAGATTCACCTCCCCTCAACTAAGTGTGCCAAAAGTTGGAATTCACTACACTCTACTCATTACAAAATTTAATCTATCCGGATACCTTATTAGAAACATACATACATGAAAATGAACTAAAAACATGTAATAAAATGTACATAAAGTAATAAAAGAACATGAGGGGTTAACAAGATTCAGATTAGTTGTTCTACCTACATGGGTGGAAACACTATAAATTTATTATAATATAATAAGTAAAAAGATTACAATTAAATATCAAATATATCCAAAAATATTTACTATAAAATCATTAAAAAATTATAATTATCTGATTCATAGTGTTATTTTTCATGTACACTATTCATTATCATAATTGCACTATTCAAGTTCAATCCCCACTTCCTTTCATATGAAGTTATATTCGGTTATACCAGTCACAAGGCCATCCCACATTCCTGGAGAGCCAACAAGTGAAATTTTAACTGTTGATTACCCAAAACACTATTTACCTCAATCGCTTGCATTGGTAAACATATCTAGATTATTCCTTGGAGATAATTTCTTCAATATATTTCTCAATAATTATATATTATAATTTATGTAATCAGAAGAAGAAAACTTTATATGATCATGTCACCACTGAAGAGGTTAAATGTCCCTTCTTTTATACCAATTTCAAACTCCTACTACTAACTCAAATTCAATTGAATGTATTTCTAGTGAATGATATTCTAATGACCCAAAACTAGGATTCACATCCCAATAATCTCCCACTTTGGGACTTGTTCTAGGGAAACACCTAATTAAACTCATTATAAACTTCCTTCCATCACTTTTAGTGTTTCTCCTCCATCTTGTGTTCACCCAAGACCCACAGAGGTAGGATTCTGCCATGGGATTTCTTGATCTAATGTCTTAGTGAACATGTCTTCCAGATTTTAGATACAAAATATCTTCTATAGATCTAACACCATTTCTTACAGCATTTTCATGATGAAGTGGTACTTAAGGTCAGTTTGATTTTTCCTTTTATAGAATACTATATTTTTATCCGTGTGTATTACACATTGGTTTTCATAATAAAGAATCCATCCTTCCAAGATTCATGCTGATTCCTTCAGTAATTTATTCATCCAACCCATCTCTTTCCCAGTTTCTATTATCACTATATACTCTTCCTTAATTATACATAATTTAACAATACTTTGTAGTCATGAAATCCAACTAATTGTTGTTCCTCTATAAGTAAAAAACCAAGAATTTTTATTTTATTCTAATTATTTTAATCACAAGAAAATTCAACAGTAAAATATACTTGTAGAGGATCTTCCTCCAAATAAAAAAATAACTTCATGTTTCATTCCATTCAAATACCAAGTGATCCACTTAACTGAATCTTAATGATCCTTATCAGGGTTAGACATAAATATAATTAAAAATTCTACTTCAACTTATATATTTAATTGATTATAGATAATTTCATATATTAAAATTTGTAAATATGAAGAATAAATAACATTCTACATTTACCAATGAATATCTTCAATTATAAGTGCGTGTGGATTTGAAAATTTAAAATATATAATAAAAAAGAATAGTGACTAATTTTAATTCAGGATTTCCAAAACTTTTAATGATTTTATTAATATAATTATTCTGATATGTAATAAAATTTATAGTCTCTATATCTATTTCTAGCCCCATCCCTAATATCTTTTTTGGTTTCCTTAAGATCCATTATCTCAAATCTTTTGGACAGCTTATTTTTTAACTTCTTAATCTTCTTTTCAACTGGACCAACAAGTAACATGTCATCAATATAAAAAATAAAAATGATGAAGGTCCCATCATTCCATTGATTCTGGTAACTATAATGATCAGTATTATATCTACCAAATCCTTATTTTACATAAGTGAGTCCAATTTATGATTCCACTATCACAATGCATTCTTCATAACATAAAATATTTGATTCAATATTCATAAAAAAATTTGGTTCCTAAATTCTAGTGAACCTACTAGTTTCTTCATGTAAATTTCTTCCACCAACTCACCATGAAGTAAAGTTTTCTTAGAGTCCATATTCTCTATATATAGTTTTTCCAATGCCACCATACTTATTATTTCTCGAAAGGTATAATTTTTAAATACCTATGATAATATTCCTACGAAATAAAATCCTTTTTTATTTTTAAGCCCTTTCACTACAAATTGTGATTTGCAACGTTTATTTCCATCATATTCTTCCTAAATTGGGAAAACCCACTTTTTCTCATGTTCCTTTTTACTTGTTAGAAGTTTAGTCATCTCCCAAGTTTCTTTGAACATTGATAAATATGTATCCTCATTCATGAATGACTTCCACTATTCTAAATCCCTAAGTGAACTTGATTCCTATATATTTTTAGGTTCTCATATATCTTTTAAGAGTATAAAGTTCATATTAATCTCATACCTTTCAACAGGTCTCGTGATTATGTTTGATCTCCTCAACTGAATTAGTTGAACTATACTACTCATGTATACCCTTTTTCCTAGTAACAAAACATCAATTAATATGAATTATAGAACCCATCCAATAGATTCACCCACTATAGCTCCATCCACCCTTTAACTCTTTGGTCTTTTAATGGTTTTAGTCCCCAAATTTTGGTGATATAAACACTCTAATATGATATATCTTGTTTTGGTGAGATACTAGTACACTGATCAACTAAGACTTCAATAGTTTATTATTTAACTAATTTCCTAGCTAATTTATAGTCCTTCCAAAAAAAATTTCCTTAAAGAAAACATCTCTAGTTTTGGTGATTTTTTTCTTTCATTATCTCATAAACTATACCCAAAATTATCACCTTTTTAAATATGAAAAAAACCAATTTTATAATTTTATTCAATTTTTTATCCATCCTCATAATTTATATATACATATACTAAACTACAAAATACATTAAGATGATGAAATTCTTGTTGTTTTCTAGACCATGAATCCTTCAAAAGTTCATTCCCTACTACTGATACTGGAAATTTATTGGTGATATATGACATTTTGTTGAGTGTCGCTACCTAAATGGCCTTGGGTATTTCTGATTGAATCATCATGATCTAAGATCTCTTTATCAAATATCCAATTTATTATATCGTCCACTCTATTTTTTTTGTTTTGATAACCATCTTCTGGTACCTTATTACCTAAATTTTCTATAATTTATATAAGTATTCTTAGTGTACTCACCATTGTTTTTTTTCATATTCACTTCAACTTTAGGATACACTCCCTTTCATCCAAAGCATTCCACTAGGTAAACACTTGAAATGTATTAGAATTTTTATTCAAGAATTAAATACATAATTTCCTAGTATCATCATCGATGAAAGTAAGAATGTAAAGGAAACCACTATAGCATTTAATAGTGGAAGGTTCCCCAACATCTATGAGTACAAGATCTAACTTTTGATTCCTAGGCTTCCGAACATCTAAGATGAGAGACACACTTTTTTATTTCCCAAAATAAAACCTTCACACTTTCTAATATATATGTAATCAAGATTCACTATGCCCTTTTTTATATAAAATTTATGTTATTCTACCTAAGTTGGATGAACCTACAATGAAATAATCTCCGATCATTGGGAGTTTAAATTTGGAAATATTATAATTCTTTATGAATTTCTAGCTATGTAAGGATTCTCATCCTTAATTCCTATTGTGACCACCATGGATCCATGGTTATTTTTAGATGAACCATTTTAAAAGGTAGTTTAATAACATTTTTCTTCATTTTTTCCAAAGGAAATAAGATTTTTCTTAAGGTCGGAGATATGATTTACTTTTATTAACTTTATTATTCCCTCTTTATTCATTTATATATTGACCTCTATTTTTAAAACATTTATAGGGCTTCAACATCAACTTTATAGAATTTCTAACACTTATAAGATACATAATTAACCATACATCTTTGATCACCTATTAAATGATATGATACTCTTGATCCAACCACCCAATATTTTACCATAATATTCATACATAGAAAATAATATTTTCTATCTTCCATTTTGTTAATGGAATCTGGACTACCATATGTCGATTCCATTCCAGTTTTTTCTTTATGAATTTTTGAATCCTTCTTGATATATCATTCCTTTCCAAATTTCCAACATGTAGGAACATGACCAATTGACTAAAATAGTCTTAATTCAAGGTACTTTTCTTCTATTGGATTCTTTTTAGATTTTTGATGGGGTGAACTTCCCCTTAAATCACTTTTAAAGGCACTAGTAGTTAGTACCTAAACTTCCCTTCCCCAAAGATCGTCATTGACTTTTAAATTCTTAATATCATTAAATACCAAATAAATTTTTCCTCTAGATTTAATAACTTTATTAATCACATCATCCCAAATTTTCATAATTGTGGATAAAAAAATCAATATCCATAAATCATCATAAAAAGTTACCCATACTTAATAGAGCCTCCCAATAATCATATTGAATTAATTCACATGATATTTCACTGGAATTACTTATTATAACCATAATCTAAAAAATATTTGTAGCTTAAAAATAATTTTAAGGGTTATTGGATTTTCATATATTTCCTCTAAGGCCTTCATATGAAATTATGTACTTTTCTTCTCCAAAATGTTGAATGTAACATTTCAAGAATATACATTCTTACCAAGGCCACCACCTTTCTTCAAAATATTCTAATTCATATTTCTCAATCAACACTAGTTTTAATCTGAACAATGTAACTTCAAATACCTTTTGAATTAGATGATCTTAAATCTTCTTTCTCCAAAAAAAATATAATCCATCAAATTTATAGATCAAGATCTTCATTTCATTTGGTTGTATGCTTGAGCTATTACTAGTATGTTGAACCTCGAGAACTAGACATTGAAATGATACCACTATTTAGGTGGGAATTGAAAAACTAATTATCTGTACTTCCATTAAGAACATTGGAAGTACAATATTAATACCAACCGAAGTTCATACATAGATCATCACAGCGGTAAAATTAAGCTCAAGAGCATCACTTCCACTTGATTTAGTATACCAGGGGTGTAACACCCCAGGTAAATAAAGAATATGAAATCTTTATATGTATCCATATTTGTGAATAAAATATTAATATTACTTTAAAGGGGATTCTATGCTCGATGGCGTACCCAACATGAAACAACGAGTTTCTTGGGAATCTTACGTTGCACTCTAATAATAAAATAATATTATTTTAAATGGTAGTTAACGCCTAGCCGTTGTAATGGCGGGAATGAACAGAACTAACTACAAAATAATTATATATTTTTGTCAAATATTTTTACTCTTTACAATAAATTTTAGAGGATTAAAAATGAAAATGAATCTATTTTTTAAGCGAAAACATTCTAATATTCTTTAAAAGGTCGATTGACCGCCTTTTGATGGTGAACCCCTTTTAAATCCACTTTTTGAAAATTTTATAAGCTCTATTTTTCAGAATAAACATATTATTTATGATTGGGACATTGAAATTTACCTTGGGTTAATTTTTGGTATTTTTCTGACAATGTTCATTTTTCAATGAATAGTGAAAAATACTGCATTTTACATCAAAACTGCTTTTTCATATAATTTAATTATATGGTTATATTATCTTTTTAATTTTTTTTAAAGTTTAATTAGAATATATTTTTACCATGTAATTCAATGATGGTCATTGGTATTAATTTCACTTTGTAATTAGGCATAAACAAGTGCCAAACTTTTCATAAATATTGTTTCTAAAAAACCAGCTATTTGTTTTGACAACGAGAAGTTTTTTTAAATTAATTATTGCAATTTATGTGTTTGGAATTTGGTAAAATTAATTAAATATTTTGAATCAGAAGGTCCAAATTATTTAATTAAGACTCTTATGTTTTTGGACATTATGAATAGTAACGACGGTAATTATCTTTAATTATTTTGATTAATGAGTAATCGGGTAGTTAAAGATAATAAGATAATATCATAATAATAAAACAATGACCAAAAAATGTGTCCTAAGGCTACTGGTTGTCTCATGGCCGACCAATGGATGCCTTGTGCCAAACTTGGGGGCCCCATGGAATCACTTTTGTGAGAAAGTGACTTTTTATCTATTTATTTTTAAAAAATGTTAAATGTGAAAAAGAATGTATCACCTATGTAAAATATTTTTAATTTTGTCTAAATAAATGATATTTTGGACTATAAATATTAATTGGAAATATAAAAATATTTCCTACATCATAGTATTTTTTTATAATTTTTAGACATTAAATAAATTAAATTATATATGACATCAAGTTGATGCAGCGATGACCTCATTATTTAACGATTTAAATAAAATGGAAAAATAATGTGGACTCTAAGACCTAAACATGTCCAAAACCTATTGGATGGGTGGATTTCGAACCCTTATCACCTTATCCTCGAAAAAAATCAATGTGGGACCATTAAAATCCGAAACTCATTTGGAAATAATGATACATTTTATATCTTTCCAAGAGTGCCCCTCCTCTCCTCTTATAAAAGGCCCCCACCTCTACCTCCTTACCCACACTTAAAAAGCCTTTGGCTCGGCCAACCCCTACCCATTTTGTCTCTCCAAATCCCTCTATAACTCCTTGAAGCCTCACTTTGGGCATAATCCTTTCCAAGGAAGCCTTTGAGCTCAAATCAAAGGAAGTTACCCAATTTTAAGGTAATGTCTTCACTTGAGTCCTTTTGTTTTATTTTACTTCTCCAACCCCCTAAACTCTTTTTATTCTTTTATTTTGTAACAAATCCAGTATCTTCAATATACTAGGATTTTGTTTTAAGAAGGATTCGAGCTACACTTACACACACCTACATCTAATGGTAAAAGAACATACTGTTTCCGTGGATGGCGAATTTCTGCCTCCCAAAACGATGATTGTTCAACATTCTTCTAACACCTTAAAAGGTGGACATTAAGATGAAAATATATTTGTATATGATATCTAATATGTTTATGTTTTACTTAAGCTTCTGTATTTTTCAATTATGTCATACCTTTATGGTTTCCATTATGGGTAAACGTGATATCTTTATTTAAGGAAGTGCGGACTACCGCCCCCTCAAAGTGATTTGATTCGTTAATACCATATGTGGTTCGTATAAAGGATATATTTAATGATATTATATATGATACCATACTGGAATTAAAATACTATTATGTATCATTATGTTTTAATTCCATTAAATATGAAATAGAAATGGAAGTAGCGTTCATGCGTACGTACGGCTTACCGTCTCCATGAACGGTGCATTTCATTTCTTAACTCTATATGGTATGTAATATTATAAATACATGAATATACTGGATATATATGATATATAAGATATCTAAATCATGAATACAATTCTGGATATAATGAACATTTGGCCACACGAACAACATGTAATTTTAAGAAGTCCACTTTCGACTTAAGAACCAAATATCGGAAAAACAAATATTATTAACTTAAATGATTAAATAATGTTTATGACATGGTAATAAGTGATATAAAAGGAATAATTAACTTGAAAATGGTTCTTAAGGAATTATAAATTAACTCAAGTTTATTATTCAGGAGATTAAAGAACGATCGAGTCAAGTTGGACCCGAGGTAAAGGATCCTACTCCTCTCTTTCTTTTTAAGTACACCCTTTTATGTCATTCCTTTTAAGCTCATATTTATTGTGATTGGGATGTTCTTTTATATTACTCTTACTGTAATTTTTATGTTCATATGATTAGAGACCCTATTCTCTCTCATCAATCCACTTTGGAAGTTTTGAGTGGCGCCGTTAGGCTGCCGAATTTTCTTAAGAGATCTAACCTCTCTCTTTCTTTTTAAGTACTCTCATTTATGTCACTTCTTTTAAGATCCTATTTGTTATATTTGGGGATGTTCTTTTATATTCCTCTTTCTTTAAATTTTATTTTAATATGATTAGAGACCCTATTTTATCTCATCAATCCATTTTGGAAGTTTTAAGTGGCATTGTTTGGCTGCCGAGTTTTCGTAAGGGATTTTTCATCTCACTTTTATTCCCGTGAGATTTATGCTACATTTTCCACAATTTCCATTGAGTGGTGTATGTACTGCCCATTATTATACACTTTGTGTAGTATAATTTCATTTATGGGTGTTTACATCTTCATTGTATGACCCTTCTTTCATGGGGTGTACATTTTAAAAGTTTCCCAAATCGGTAAGGGAACCTTTCACCCACCTCTTTTTAAAAGACTTCTTTTGTTATGTATTTTAATTCACATACTATTATGTTGGGATATGTTCTTTTATATACTTATTGATGTAAATTTTATGTCCAAGTGATGAGATTCCCTTTTTATGCCTCATTAACTCATTTTCGGAATTTTGAAGTGATGTCGTTAGGCTGTCGAATTTTACCAAGGGAACTTTTTAACCCAATTTCGATTTCTTTGGGTTCAACATGTAGTTATTGAATATGTCATCTTTTGAATATGTGTGAATGACCTTTTATTATTTTACAATTAATATCCACTTATATTGGGTGTATTTATATTTGTCACACATAATTTTGAGATTGAATTATCCTTAATTTAAGGATACCTTCTTTATAAGGGAATTCATCACATTTGACATTTCTACTGAGACTTCATTGTTGTTATGCACCAATTCACTCTTATATGGTGTATATAATTTCCTTTGGAATATTATATCATGAATCCATTTATTCTCATGATATTATAAAGTTCTGACTAAATGTTATTCCTCAATTATTGTATTCAAGTGTCTCTAATTTTGGTAGAACCCCTTTAACCGAAATATCGCTTTAAATATTTTAATTATTTTTTCTTATTAATATCCATGTTTTCAAAGTGGTTTTAAGGATTTATTTATATGGATATTAATTTTTTAAAATTTTAAAACCTTCAAGGTGGTATGGGACACTTTGATTCAAAAATCTCTTTATTAAATGTTTTAAATGGTTTTGGAAATGGTTTCTTTTTGAATGGATTCATTATTTCAATATCCTAAAATGTTATATTGTGATTGAAATGTGGAAATGTTATGTTTACTTTATTCATGTTTTATGTGATACGTTTATGTTATGGTTCTTGGGAATTGTTATGAAAATGGGTGGTTCCGTGATAAACTAAGGGCGGGTGATCCCGATATAGCTCTCCAATTCATTGGGTAACACGAAGGAGTGAAACGTTAAGGTTTCTCCGAAGAGATTTAGGGAATATACTGTGGTGGGTATTCCAAATGTAACCAAGAGGGTTACTCCCTACGTAAGAATGTTATGAATGCCTCAAGATACCTTTTATGTCTTATGATTTCTATGATTTATTCATGATTTGATATGCCTATGTTTTATGGGTAAAGTATGATTTCATTCTAATGTATATATGAAGTCATGTTTCCATTCCATATTTTTATAAATCTTAATGAGATTTTTATGCTCACCCCAAGTTTTGTTTTTGAAATGTTTTTCACAGGACTTAATGTGGAATAGGGTCAAGGATGGGATCAAGGGAAAGTCATGCTATCTAAAACATGTAACTAGACATGTTTCTTATTAAGAGTTTTTATTTTATGGAAACTTAGTGGAAGTGTCTACTTTGTAATCTTTTGAGATGTAATAGTTATGTCCTAATTCTCTAAAACTCTAAACCTGAAAAGATCCTCAATGTGAATTATTCATTTAATTCAATATTAAGTAAGGTTTAAGGTCGGGGCCTTATAGTTGGTATCAAAGGTCGGTTTAGATAACTTTAGAGGTTAGAGTATTCTTTAAGAATAAGTGACAGTACCATAATGGATAGGATTTCAGAAAGAGTACTAGTTTTAGATAAAGTGAATGAGTAAGTATATCTTAGTGTTTACCTTCCTCATTAGTACATGATGGTTTTGTTGATATACTCACACTAAAATTTCTGTTTTTAGTGAATGGATGGATCTAGAAGGCACCATAGAGACAACAGGTTTGAAGAAAACTATGGTGGTTCTCTGATTAAGATACTAGATAAAATGGGGGATTCAATGAGGAAACTTGTGGTTGTTCTAAACCAACTATCAAGGAGTCATGATCAACCACTTGAACCTTGGTATGATCTGTAATGCATCATGTACTATATGACCAATCGATGTGGAATTTCTGGTAATAATTATAAAGGTAACCATTTGGGTTTATATGAACCTTACTTTTGAGGTAATTATGGGTTACTATATAATGGAAGTGAAAGGCATGAGATAGAATTGAGGTTAAATTATGTTATGGTTATTTTTGTTGATTTTATCTCTTTTTGGGGAATGTTTTGAGAATTATATAGTTTTGGAAAAAGGACAACACACAGACCGTGTGACAACCCGTCGCATCTGACAAAGCTGTGGGAATCAATCCCACAACCAAAGTGCAACTGGTATTTATCGCCTACCACTGGACTACATGAAGTCCCTGGTTAGTTTGACTGATTATTTTTAGTTAGATGATTTTATGAATTAAGAGTAATTTGATTTTGGGTTATCTATGGATATTTATTAACCTATCATGGAGGATATGTGATTAGGTTAATTACTTTTCAATACGAGACATTAAGAGGAACTGATGTTGTTTGGAGATAAATGTTACAATTTAACATGGAAGACTATGTGAATAAATCCTTCAAATATTTGGGTTTCAATCTTAGTTTGGTTTACTTTGAAGAATTTTATGGACAAATTGTTTATCGAATGGTCCTCTTTGAACTTTGGGTTTTGTTGGACAAATTTTGGAGATTAAGAATAGATTTTCTTTTTTATAATGGGTTATCCTTTTCTGGATTATCTGAGCTTGTACTAACCTTTTTGGTTTTGGTTAAAGTATAAAGACATGGGAAGTATATAGTTATCTTTTGTGGATTAGTTTATTCTCTAGAAGTTGATTATAGTACTCTTAATGCGAACAAGTCTTCCTAAATACCCGTCTTTTGGAGAAAATATGAGTTTGATTAAGGAATCTAGTAAAAGTTGAAAGTCAACAAGATAAGTGATTATGTTTGCTTATGAATAAATTCCTCAATAAAGAGTAACTTAAAACAAAAATGTTGTCTATTAACTTTTCCTACTGGGGAATCGAATACCGTTTAACCCATCACAAGTTTGTGATTTTATTATAGTTAACTTTCTCCTAAACATGTTTTCTATCACTCTCCATCAGAACATGACCCTTTGGTTTTTCCTCCATGTCCATATTTTCATACTTGGAATCCTAGTATGGGTTAAATTGGGTGACCTTTTTACTTATCTTTCTTTATTTTAAAGTGATTGTTTTACCGACTCTTGTTCCGATGTGTGACTTTCAAGGATGTTTCCAAGCCCAATTTTAAAATTGCGAGGACGCAATTCCCAAAAGGGGGGAAGGATGTAACACCCCAGGTAAATAAAGAATATGACATCTTTATATTTATCCATATTTGTGAATAAAATATTAATATTACTTTAAAGGGTATGCTATGCTCGATGGCGTACCCAACACGCAACAACGAGTTTCTTGGGAATCTTACGTTGCACTCTAATAATAAAATAATATTATTTTAAATGGTAGTTAACGCCTAGCTATTGTAATGGCGGGAATGAAAAGAACTAACTACAAAATAATTATATATATTTGTCAAATATTTTTACTCTTTACAATAAATTTTAGAGGATTAAAAATGAAAATGAATCTAGTTTTTAAGAGAAAACATTCTAATATTCTTTAAAAGGTCGATTGACCGCCTTTTGATGGCGAACCCCTTTTAAATCCACTTTTTGAAAATTTTATAAGCTCTATTTTTAAAAATAAACATTTTATTTATGATTGGGACATTGAAATTTACCTTGGGTTAATTTTTGGTATTTTTCTGACAATGTTCATTTTTCAATGAATAGTGAAAAATACTTCATTTTACATCAAAACTGCTTTTTCATATAATTTAATTATAGGGTTATATTATCTTTTTAATTTGTTTTAAAGTTTAATTAGAATATATTTTACCATGTAATTAGATGATGGTCATTGGGATTAATTTCACTTTGGAATTAGTCATAAACAAGTGCCAAACTTTTCATAAATATTGTTTCTAAAAAACCTGCTATTTGTTTTGACAACGGGGTGTTTTTTAAAATTAATTATTGAAATTTATGTGTTTGTAATTTTGTAAAATTAATTACATATTTAGAATCATAAGTTCCAAATTATGTAATTAAGACTCTTTTTTTTGACATTATGAATAGTAACGACGGTAATTATCTTTAATTATTTCGATTAATGAGTAATCGGGTAGTTAAAGATAATAAGATAATATCATAATAATAATAAAATGACCACAATATGTGTCCTAAGGATACTGTTTGTCTCATGTCTGACCATGGGATGACTTGTGCAAAACTTGGGGGCCCCATGGAATCATTTTTTGAGAAAGTGACTTTTTATCTATTTATTTTTAAAAAATGTTAAATGTGACAAAGAATGTATCGCCTATGTAAAATATTTTAAATTTTGTCTACATAAATGATCTTTTGGACTATAAATGTTCTTTTAAAAGATAAAAATATTTCTTACATCATAGTATTTTTTTTATAATTTTTAGACATTAAATAAATTAAATTATTTCTGACATCATGATGATGCACTGATGACCTTATTATTTAACGATTTAAATAAAATGGAAAGATAATGTAAAATCTAAGACCTACACATGTCCAAAACCTATTTCATGGGATGATTTCGAACCCTTATCACCTTATCCTCTAAACACATCAATTTGGGACCATTAAAATCCGAAACTCATTTGGAAATAATGTTACATTTTATACCTTTCCAAGAGTGCCCCTCCTCTCCTCTTATAAAAGTCCCCCACCTCTACCTCCTTACCCACAATTACAAAGCCTTTGGATCGACCAAACCCTACCCATTTTGTCTCTCCACATCCCTCTATAACTCCTTGAAGCCTCACTTTGGGCAGAATCCTTTCCAAGTAATTCTTTGAGCTCAAATCAAAGGAAGTTACCCAATTTTAAGGTAAGGTCTTCACTTGAGTCCTTTTATTTTATTTTACTTATCCAACCCCCTAAACTCTTTTTATTATTTTATTTTGTAACAAATACAGTATATTAAATATACGAGGATGTATTTATAATAATGATTCGAGCTACACATACACACATATACATCTAATGGTTAAAGAACATACTGTTTCCGTGGATGGCGAATTTCTGCCTCCCGAAACGATGATTGTTCAACATTCTTCTAACACCTTAAAAGGTGTACATTAATATGAAACTATATTTATATATGATATCTAATATGTTTATGTTTTACTTAATCTTCTGTATTTTTCATTTATTTCATACCTTTATGGTTTCCATTATGGGTAAATGCGATATCTTCATTTAAGGAAGTGCGGACTACCGCCCCTCAAAGTGATTTGATTCGTTAATACCATATGTGGTATGTATAAAGGATATATTTAATGATATTATATATGATACCATACTGGAATAAAAATACTATTATGTATCTTTATGTTTTAATTCCATTAAATATGAAATAGAAATGGAAGTAGCGTTCATGCGTACGTACGGCTAACCGTCTCCATGAACGGTGCATTTCATTTCTTAACTCTAAATGTTATGTAATATTATAAATACATGAATGTAATGGATATATATGATATATATGATATCTAAATCATGAATACAATTCTGGATATAATGAACATTTGGCCACACGAACAACATGTAATTGTAAGAAGTCCACTTTCGACTTAAGAACCAAATATCGGCAAAACAAATATTATTAACATAAATGATTACATAATGTTTATGACATGATAATAAGTGATATAAAATGAATAATGAACTTGAAAATGGTTCTTAAGGAATTAGAAATTAACTCAACTTTATTATTCAAGAGATTAAAGAACGATCGAGTCAAGTCGGACCCGAGGTAAGGGATCCTACTCCTCTCTTTCTTTTTAAGTACACCCTTTTATGTCATTCCTTTTAAGCTCATATTTCTTGTGATTGGGATGTTATTTTATATTAATCTTACTGTAATTTTTATTTTCATATGATGAGAGACCCTATTCTCTCTCATTAATCCACTTTGTAAGTTTTGAGTGGCACCGTTAGGTTGCCGAATTTTAGTAAGAGATCTAACCTCTCTCTTTATTTTTAAGTACTCTCCTTTATGTCACTTATTTTAAGCTCCTCTTTGTTATGTTGGGGGATGTTATTTTATATTACTCTTGCTGTAAATTTTATTTTAATATTATGAGAGACCCTATTTGATCTCATCAATCCATTTTGGATGTTTTAAGTGGCGTCGCTAGGCTGCCGAGTTTTCGTAAGGGATTTTTCATCTCACTTTTATTACCGTGAGATTTATGCTACATTTGCCACAATTTCCTTTGAGTGGTGTATGTACTGACCATTATTATACACTTTTTGTAGTATAATTTCATTTATGGGTATTTAAATCTTCATTGTATGACCCTTCTTTCATGGGGTGTACGTTTTGAAAGTTGCCCAAATCGGTAAGGGAACCTTTCACCCTCCTCTTTTTAAAAGAATTATTTTGTTATGTATTTTAATTCACATACTATTTTGTTGGGATATGTTCTTTTATATCCTTATTGATGTAAATTTTATGTCCAAGTGATGATATTCCCTTTTTATCCCTCATCAACTCATTTTCTGAATTTTGAAGTGATGTCGTTAGGCTGTCGAATTTTACCAAGGGAACTTTTTAACCCAATTTCGATTTCTTTGGGTTCAACATGTAGTTATTGAATATGTCATCTTTTTAATATGTGTGAATGGCCTTTTATTGGTTTACAATTAATATCCACTTATATTGGGTGTATTTATATTTGTCACACATAATTTTGAGATTGAATTATCCTTAATTTAAGGATACCTTCTTTATAAGGGAATTCATCACATTTGACATTTCTACTGAGACTTTATTTTTGTTATAAACCAATTCACTCTTATATGGTGTATATACTGTCCTTTGGAATATAATATCATGAATCGATTTATTCTCATGATATTATAAATTTCTAACTAAATGTTATTCCTAAATTATTGTATTCAATTGTCTCTAATTTTGGTAGAACCCCTTTAATCAAAATATCACTTTAAATGTTTTAATTATTTGTTCTTATTAATATCCATGTTTTCAAAGTGGGTTTAAGGATTTATTTATATGGATATTAATGGTTTAAAATTTTAAAACCTTCAAGGTGGTATGGGACACTTTGATTCAAAAATCTCTTTATTAAATGTTTTAAATGGTTTTGGAAATGGTTTCTTTTTGAATGGATTCATTATTTCAATATCCTAAAATGTTATATTGTGATTGAAATGTGGAAATGATATGTTTACTTTATGCATGTTTTATGTGATACGTTTATGTTATGGTTCTTGGGCATTGTTATGAAAACGGGTGGTTCCGTGATAAACTAAGGGCGGCTGAGCCCGATATATCTCTCAAATGCATTGGGTAACGCGAAGGAGTGAAACGTTAAGGTTTATCTGAAGAGATTTAGGGAATATACTGTGGTGCGTATTCCAAACGTAACCAAGATGGTTACTCCCTACGTAAGAATGTTATGAATGCCTCAAGATACCTTTTATGTCTTATGATTTCTATGATTTATTCATGATTTGATATGCCTATGTTTTATGGGTAAATTATGATTTCATTCTAATGTATATATGAACTCATGTTTTCTTTCCATATTTTTATAACTCTTACTGATCTTTTTATGCTCATCCCATGTTTTTGAAATGTTTTTCACAGGTCAAGGGAAAGGTACATGATGTGATGATAGTGTCAAGGATGTGTCAAGAAAGAATCCGTGTTTTATTTTAAATATGTTTCCGTTGATGGGAAGAATGAATACTGTCTTTTATGTAACCACTTTGTTTAAATGTGGAATGTAATGCAAGTTTCATGATCTAATTCTCTAAAACTCTAAAACTGAAAAGATCCTCAATGTGTAATCTTGTAATAACTCAAGATTAAGTAAGGTTTAAGGCTGGGGCCTTATAAGAAGTGGGAAGACACTATACCCTTAATCTAATTCCATTCTTGAGGTTCTACTAATATGTTGAACCAAGATCACTAAACATTGAGCTAATACCACTTTTTAAAAGGGAAAAGAAAAAAAATATTTTATGTACTACCAGTTAGAACTCTTTAAGTACCATCTTCATACCACTGGAAGTTCCTACACAGATCAGCACCATAATAAAATGAAACTCCATAGCTTCTCCTCCCCTCCCCTAGGTGTATCATAAGAAGGAATTCACAATACCCTACTCACCACATAATGCTAACCATGTGCATATCTTTGAAAAAAAATACAAACCTGAAAAAAATTGGAAAAAACTCAAAAGAAAGTACATAAAGAAGTAAAATAGCACAAGGGGTTAACATACATTGGAGGAGTTGTACTATGTGAAAAGGAGGAGCCATTGTGACTTTCTTACAATATCATAGGTAGTAATATTATAATCAACTAAAAAACTAGTTATTGATATTTCTTATATAATAATTAACACACTATAAATCTATGATTCACCGTATACGTTTTGATGTACACTCTTTGTGATTAGAATGACACTATTTAGGGTCAATAAAAATATCTTTTTTTAAGAAAATATAATTAGTTGTATTGATCACACTGTTATACCACATTTATAGAGATCCCCCAAGTAGAATAGTCACTGTTTATCACACATAATGTTTTTGACCTCAACCACTTATATCATTAAAAATTTATAGAGTATTTCTTTAAATTAATTCCTTCTAGAGAGTTCACCAATATTTTGGACTACCCATGATTTCATTAGAAGATATAAACTTATGATGATTCTATAATCTCTGAAAAATTTAATTGTTACGACCTTCATACTGATTTTATACTCCTTCCACTTATTGAAATTTAAATGATCATATTTTTAGTGAATTAACTTTGGATGACCTAAAATTATTCTTTACAGCCCAATAGAGATCGTAGTGGATATGAAATCTATAGATGGTGAGGGGAATGTTGTAGTAGAGATATTTTTGGGATTAAGGATCCCCTATGAGAAAAATAGAGACCCATGTATTCCATGGTTGAATATGTGGTGGATCATGCGTGGTTTATCTGGAGAAATTCATATGGAGGTATAAGATATAACATCATGATGATATCCTTACATGAAAGTGTTGAAATAATAATTCCTATAGATTTTTTGGAAGTGTTAAATAATTATAATCCTGAGTCTTTTAGATATATTTGAATGGGATTAATTAAGCATACAAATTTGGAGATATTATTGATCATATTAAATGAGAATATAAAACTTCTAAAAATAACGGATCTTTCTATATTCAAATCATGAAAACATAATATTCATATGATTTGATAAAGATAAAATAGGTATAAAAAGAGATAGAAAGTGGTGTTTTTGAGAATCTGATACAATATTTTTTTGGGCGAACTGTAACACCCCAAGCTTCTACGGTACGCTTCTCTTTGAATAATGCGATAGCGTGTGTTGTACGCAACACTGAGTTCTAACAACCAATCAAACTAGCCGTTATGAATAGTAATACCTGCTTTTTAAAATTATATATATTTTATATTTCAAAATGGACTTCATTTTTGGATTTGGAATATCTAATTTAGCCTAAGGTGAAATTTTGGTACTTTTTGGATAACTTTCATATTTTGATGAATAGTGAAAATTACTAAATTTTAAGTAAAAAAAACTTTTTTAATCAAAATAATTAATAGTGATAAATTATGAATTTTAGTAGTTCTAAAGTATATTTAGAATATATTTTTACAATTTAATATAATGTTTCTCATTGGACATAATTTTACAATTAAACCGAACATAAACAAGTGTCAATCTTTTGATAGTTATTATCTCTTAAAAACACGCTTTTTGTTTTGACAGTGGGAATTAATTTTAAAATTAATTTATGCCACTTCTATGTTTCGAATTTAGGAAAATGGATTCCATATTTGGAATCAGGATGTTCAAATTGTTTAAATAGGTAACTTTTATTTTTAGACATTTTGAATAATTACTGCGGTAAATATTTTATTTACCATGGTTAAGGGTAAATCCGGTAAATAAGGGTTAAAAAATAATATTATAATAATACTAAATTACCCTAAAACGTGTCTTAACCCTATTGGTTGATACATGTTCGACCATGGGTATCTTTGGGTCGATTTTGGGACCCCATGGATCCACTTGTAAGTGATAATGACACTTTATTTTAATTAAGTTAAAATGGATACAAAAATGACACAAGCATATATCTTTTAGCAAAACAATTGTTACATAGGGTTATATATGTTGTATTTTAGATTATAAATATTCATTAGAAATATAAAAAGCGTTCATACATGATGATATTTTATTTATAATTTTTATACATTAAATAATTTATTTTATTTATAACACAATGATGATGCAGTAATTACTATAATAGTGAAAAATTAAAATAATTGATATTATAAATACCCAAATAAATATAATATGCAACTTTTAATGAATTAAACTAATTTTATAGGATAATATGATATATTAGGATTGATTTAATTGACTTTTTTCGAAATAATCAATCTGTTATGAGTTTCACAAAAATCAACTATTGAATAGTGTCAAAATTGACATAAAACAATTCTTAAAACAAATATTATATTATTAATTGATATTAAATTCTTAAAAATCTAAGGTTTGGAAAAGAGACTTATATCATGATAGGTTCATCATTAATGGACCACTTGGGGGTATCTTGGATGTATTTAGTAAGTTTATTAACCATATTATATAAAAATACAAAGAGACATTGTAAAAGTGAAACTAATTAACTTAGAGTTAATACTTAAAGATAAGGTTAATATAAGTACCCAAACCTTTATAAATTCTATTGGTTGAGTTGTTTTTGACCCATACCCACCTTAACCTATGAATAATCAACTTTGGATCCATTATAAACCGAATATGAATTTATTATAAATTAATATTTCTAGCTTTTCCAAAGGTGCCCCTCACCCCTCTTATAAAAGGGCACTCCTCCATCTCATTTCTTAACACCTTCAAAGCCTTTTGGTTCGGCCAAACTCTGCCCAAATACTCTACCAACTTCCCTCACTACAACCTAGAGGCCTTAGTTTGATCAGAAATCCAACCTAAGAAGCCCTTTTGATCAAATCAAAAGGAAGAACCCGAAGAAGAGGTAATGATTTCACCACCCTTTTCCAAGTTCATTTCTTCTTCCACTTATTCTTCCTTTGTTGTTAACATTCTAAAATAATAACTCCAGTATCATTTATATACTATGATGTTATCATAAATATGGTACAACCACATTCAGTATTCTATCCACCCTTTGAATAACATGTCACCATACGTGCGTACGTACGGCTTACCGTCTCCACGTCGTGGTGTAATTGTTATTCAATATATTATTATTTGGATGGGTATAATAATGATGTGTCACTCATGTAAATAATAAATATAACATGTTAATGATTCTGTATATATGATATACCATCCATTTATATATTATTTTAATATCAAAAGAATGATATTGTCGCTCGTGCGTACGTACGGACTACCGTCTCCACGAACGCGATGAGATTCATTCTCCATCGTAACCATTAAAGTATAATTATCATTTAATGATTTAAAAATGATTTTTAAGGACTTGATATCATTCTGGATCTGAATAGTATACAACCTATCCTTTACAAACATGTCTTACGTAACAAAACATATGAAAGAAAACAAGTAAGTTTACACCCGAAACGACGATAATTCTAAGATATTATTAACAAATCAATATTAAAAGGTCATATATGATATCATATTAATGTATATGATTATTATATAATTTAATAACAATTATTTCACCATTATACAGGAGGTTAACCTACCCCAACCAAGGAAAAGTACAAGGTAAGGGTTATTTCACAATCTCTTCATTATCCGAGGTTGTTTATACGTAATAATCTACTGGGATTTCTTTATCATTCACATCCATGTTTCTTCGAAATGTATTTCAAAACATATTTATTATTTACAAGAATATGGGTTAAAGTCATTTATACCCTTTTTTGACTTTTTATAAGAGTTTTATAAAGTAATCTTTCCGTCGTTTTCAAAACAAGGTCATTTTTAACCTTTTCGACAGAATTATGGTAAGAATATTTTTTTTAACTTATACGGTGGGTGCGGATATTTTCCGCCGTTATAAAATCTTCAAATCTTCCCTTACAAGCTTATAAGAATATTTTCAAAGAAAATGTTTTATTTTATATGGATCTTAAATGATTTCAAATTAAAAGGAGATATTTCTTTAAAAAGAATTTTGATTTCATCTATGTCAACATCCTTTGATGGATTTTAAGATTATTTGAAGTTGATTTATTATGATACAAAACTTCTATATTGTATTGAAGGTTTTGTGATATGTTTGACTGTGGATGTGCTATTTTTATACCATTCATAGTTTATGGTGAAATTATTGACATTTCGTATGCTAGTTTTAATACGAATGTTTATGTTATGTTTAAACCATTTCATATGGGAATGCATTGGACTTAGTAAGTGATGGGTGGAGCCCGCTATAGCTCCTCGATGCATCGGTAGGTCTCATGAGACAAACTAGTGTCTTGGCACAAGGCCTTGACAAAATCTTATTTGTAGTCTTGGCACGAGGCCTTGACTATGTGGTTATGATAGTCTGGCATTATGCATTCCAACATTATGAAAGTGGTTATTGATTTTTGCATGTTATTATTCGATTAGTAGAATATCCATGTGAATAAGTAAATGGAATTATTTCATTTTATTTATGCCGTACCATGTTAAGGATTTTGTTTTAGTTATACATTGCCTTAAATGTTTATTCTTATTTATGAAAGTTTCCGCTATATTGTTATCCTTACTGGGCATTTGAGCTCACCCCTTTTCTATGTTTTATTTTTCCCAGGAAGTGAAGAAGTAAATTATGAATGACCTGCAGGGATATTATATGGGGATATGAGTGTGGATTATGGAGACATTATGTTGTTGTAGTAGTTTTTCATTTTATGATGTAATGTAAAACTTATTAATATATCTAGTGTTTCCAAGGCTACTAAACCAATCAGTCTTTCGAGATTTGATCTTTCTTGTGATCATGCCAATGTTATGTAAGAATGCACCAACTCTGGGTAACTTGGGTCGGGGCGTTACAGTTGGTATCAGAGGAAGTTTAGTACAAACCTTGGAAGCTAGATTTAGATAAACTCTGATTAGAGCACGTAGACCTAAGATGAACTTTGAGGATTAGTATAGAAGAACTTCCTAGAATTTTGGTATTGTAGAGATTTTGTGAGTTTTCCGAGAAATACATCCATGTCTGGATACGAGCAGGTAGAGGCGGCTCTGGCATAGATGTACCTAGGGGTAAAACCCGAAAACACCGCTTTGAGCTAGACTCGAACGGGAACTGGTGCACGACAACGGGCCTTGCTGCACTCTTGGTTACGACACTCCCGGGGGATATGCTTAGGATAACTCTCATTTTCTTTACAAATCATTTTGAAGGGATTATGAGTATATACTTCCTCAATGAAAACATTCTTATGATTATGGATTATATCCATAAATAGTTCAATTTATGTTAAGTGTTTTATAAGTATGGGATTATGTATTTTGATTCATAAACTGATCTAGTTTATGCCATTGTTTAGAAATGGCGCCTAGTGGAAGAAATGGAAACCGTATCAATGCACGCACTCCATGTAGGGATTTCCCTCCTGCTCAAGATAATTATAGTGGAGCTGGTGATGCAACTGGTGCCGATCAGCTAATCACCATACTGGGACAACTTACTCAGGTTATGAATATTAACCTTACCCGTATCGAGCACCCTGATCCGCAGCGTGGAGGATCAATGTTAGATCGATTCATGAGGCAAAAACCACCAACGTTCAATGGGAATACAAATCCCTTAGTAGCTGAGCAATGGATATTTTCCCTAGAGAAAATATTTCAGGCTTTGGGGAGCAGTGAAAGGGAAAACGTTATCATGGCAGTTTACCACCTCACTGGAGATGCTGATCAATGGTGGTCATTGATTCAAAATACGAAGGAAGATGATGAAGTATCAAATATGGAATGGAGGGAGTTCAGAGATCTATTTTTAGAAAAATACTTTCCTCGTGACCATCGAGCAGATATGGAAAGGCAATTTCTAAGTCTGAGACAGAAGGAGGATGAGAATGTCACAAAGTATGAGGCTAACTTTACAAGGTTAGCAGGGTACGCTGGTTATTATATGTGTAACCAAAGAAGTAAGATTGATCGTTTCTTTGATGGGTTAAAACCATTTCTCCGTCGAGCATTAGTCTCACAATCCTTTTCGTCGTACGAAGACATTGTCTCATGTGCTATCAAGATCGAAAAGGAATTCTCCAAGTCTTATGACTTTAAAGCAAAGCAAGAGAAGAAGAGGCCTGCGGATCAATCTGGGAATGGAAATAAGGGGAAGAAAGGAAAGGTTGAATATCCATCCTGTGGTAAATGTGGGAAGAAACACCCCGGTGCTTGCTTGAAGGGAATGAGAGTCTGTTACAAGTGTGGTGAAAAAGGCCACCAAGCTCGTGATTGCAAAGGGAAGAAGGAAGCCACCAACGTTCAGTGCTACAATTGCAGGGAGATGGGACATTATGCGAATGAATGTCCTAAGCGTCAGGAGAACATACCTCAGAAAAGGCCAAGGGATCAAGGCCAAGCTTATGCTATCACTACTGCTGAGGTAGAAGCTCCGAAAGACGTGGTGGTAGGTAATTTAATGGTTTCCTCAAGTTTAGCAAATGCATTATTTGACTCTGGATCATCACATTGTTTCATATCTTCCCAGTTTGCTAAGAAAATTAGATATTTCCAATTTGATTTAATAAGGGAGTTGTCAGTTAAAACTCTTAAGGGAAGTATCATTACAACAAAGTTTTGTGAATCAGTCCCCATTAGAGCACATAAATTTTCTTTATCTGCTGATCTCATCGTCATACCTATGATTGAGTTTGATATAATCCTCGGTATGGACTGGCTTTCGGACTATGATGCGAAGATTTATTGTAAAAAGAAAGAGGTTACGATTCTTGATGATAATGATAAGGAACACCTTATCTTTAGAGCAGAATCGTCACCACCTAATTCTTATTTAGATCCACCCCCAGTAGCTCAACTTAATTCAATTATTGGGGAGGAAGAGAATGAAATAACTGTCGGTGAGGAAAGGAATGTTCAAATAGAGGATGTAACTGTTGTGAAAGAATTTGTAGATGTATTTCCGGAATATTTACCTGGACATCCTCCAGAACGAGAAGTTGAGTTTCCCATTGATTTGATTCCTGGATCAAGTCCTATATCGAAGACCCCTTATAGAATGGCCACTGTAGAGTTAGTCGAACTAAAGAAACAACTAGAGGAATTGAGTAATAAGGGATTTATTCTCCCTAGTGTTTCTCCATGGGGAGCCCCTGTTCTTTTTGTTAAAAAGAAAGATGGATCTATGAGGTTATGTATCGACTACAGGGAGATCAATGATATAATGATAAAGAACAAGTATCCCCTACCTCGTATTGATGATTTATTTGACCAACTGCATGGAGCTCAATACTTTTCAAAGATTGACCTTCGATCTGGATACCATCAGTTGTGTGTGAAGAAAGAAGACATCCCAAAGACAGCATTTCGAACCAGGTATGGGCATTACGAGTTTACTGTAATGCCATTTGGATTGACTAATGCACCCTCTGTATTCATGGATCTGATGAATAGAGTTTTCAAGGAGTATCTTGATGAATTTGTGGTGGTATTTATTGATGATATCTTTGTATACTCCAAAACCTACGAAGATCATGAAAATCACTTGCGCATTATCTTGAAGACTCTGAGGAGGCATGAATTATATGGGAAGTTTAGCAAGTGTGAATTCTGGCTTCAGGAGATTTCTTTTCTTGGCCATATTGTCTCTAAAGATGGAATCTCTGTTGATCCTTCTAAGACCAAGGCAATCCAAGAATGGCCAGAACCTACGAGTATAACTGAGGTACGCAGTTTTATTGGTTTGGCAGGTTATTATCGACGTTTCATCCAGAATTTTGCCCGATTGTCTAACCCATTAACGAAGCTCACACGTAAAGGGGTTAAATTTGTTTGGACAAAAGAGTGTGAAGAATGTTTTGAAGAACTGAAGAAAAGATTAGTCAATGCTCCTATATTGACTCTACCATCGGGGAATGATGGGTTCGTTATTTATAGTGATGCATCGAAGAAAGGACTTGGTTGTGTCCTTATGCAGAATGATAGAGTTATTGCCTATGCATCACGACAGTTGAAAATTCATGAACAAAACTATCCTACTCATGATCTCGAGTTAGCAGCTGCGATCTTTGCTTTGAAGATATGGAGGCACTACCTCTATGGTGAAAAATGTGAGATTTATACTGATCACAAGAGTTTGAAGTATATTTTCTCACAAAAAGAACTCAACATGAGGCAAAGGAGATGGCTTGAATTACTCAAGGATTATGATTGTACGATACACTACCACCCGGGGAAGGCAAACAAGCTGGCAGATGCTTTGAGTAGAAAAGACCATGGAGTTTTGAACAATATGAGAATTGAAAGGGATCCAATTTTCATGGATCTAGTGAAGATGGACATGGGAATAACCAGGGAAGGTGAAACATCAATGCTTTTTCAAATGGTTGCCAAACCATCTTTACTAGAAAGGATTAAGAGTTCTCAGACTAATGATGAAGAATTCCAAAAGAAGATTAAAGCTGTGAATGATGGGAGATTGAGAGACTTTGTGTATGAAGATGGAATTTTGAAATTCGGGAAGAGACTTTGTGTTCCCGATTTACCTGATCTAAAAAGGGAATTGCTGGATGATGCTCATAGTTCCAATTTCTCTATACACCCTGGGAGCACAAAAATGTATAGAGATTTGAAGGAACATTTTTGGTGGGACAACATGTAGAGGGAGATTGCTGATTTTGTGTCAAGATGTATGGTTTGTCAACAAGTGAAAGCTGGAAGGCAGCAGCCTGGAGGAGTCATGCAACCTCTTCCCATACCGGAGTGGAAATGGGACAATATTATGATGGACATTGTCATGGGGCTACCAAAGACTCCTAGAAGGAATGATGAAATATGGGTTATTGTTGATCGTCTTACCAAGTCAGCACATTTTCTTGTTATAAGAGAAGATCTACCCCTGGAACGTCTAGCAAGACTATATATTAATGATGTTGTGAGACTTCATGGAGTACCCCTATCGATTATTTCTGATCGTGATCCCCGTTTTACTTCAAGATTTTGGAAAAGTCTTCAAAAATCCCTGGATACTGAACTTCATTTGAGCACTGATTACCACCCTCAGACAGATGGACAATCAGAATGGACTATTCAGACCTTAGAAGACATGTTGAGATCTTGCTCACTTGACTTTTAGGGTATGTGGGATCAATATTTACCACTAGTAGAATTTTCCTATAACAATAGCTTCCATTCGAGTATTCAGATGGCACCATATGAAGCGTTATACGGAAAGAGATGTCGTACACCAACCTGTTGGGATGACGTTGGTGAAAGAAAACTTGTAGGTCCAGAACTGGTGGAGGAAACGATGGAAAAGGTGAAGGTAATCCAAAATCACATCAGAGCAGCTCAAAGTAGGCAGAAGAGCTATGCCGATAATCGAAGGAAGGATTTAGAATTTCAAGTCGGTGATCATGTTTTTCGGAAGGTATCTCCATGGAAGGGAGTCATACGTTTTGGTAAGAAAGGTAAATTGAGTCCCAGGTACATCAGACCTTTCGAAATTCTAGAACGAATTGGGGTTGTAGCTTACCGATTGGCAATGCCGCCAAGTCTCTCCAAAGTTCACGATGTGTTCCACGTATCTCTGTTGAGGAAATACATGCCTGACCCAACGCATGTACTCACCTATGAGGAATTAGAACTGGAACCTGATCTGTCTTATTGCGAAGAGCCCGTCAGGATTCTTGATACGAGAGAACAAGTACTGAGAAACCGGACGACGCGTCTGGTAAAAGTTTTGTGGAGAAACCATAAGATGGAAGAGGCAACGTGGGAACCCGAGGAACTTATGATGAAGAACCACCCGAGTCTTTTCATGTGATAAGTATTCTAGAAATTTCGAGGACGAAATTATTTGAAGAAGGGGAGAATGTAACACCCCAAGCTTCTACGGTATGCTTCTCTTTGAATAATGTGATAGCGTGTGTTGTACGCAACACCGAGTTCTAACAACCAATCAAACTAGCCGTTATGAATAGTAATACCTACTTTTTAAAATTATATATATTTTATATTTCAAAATGGACTTCATTTTTGGATTCGGAATATCTAATTTAGCCTAAGGTGAAATTTTGGTACTTTTCGGATAACTTTCATATTTTGATGAATAGTGAAAATTACTAAATTTTAATTAAAAACAACTTTTTTAATCAAAATAATTAATAGTGATAAATTATGAATTTTAGTAGTTCTAAAGTATATTTAGAATATATTTTTACAATTTAATATAATGTTGCTCATTGGACATAATTTTACAATTAAACCGAACATAAACAAGTGTCAATCTTTTGATAGTTATTATCTCTTAAAAACACGCTTTTTGTTTTGACAGCAGGAATTAATTTTAAAATTAATTTCTGCCACTTCTGTGTTTTGAATTTAGGAAAATGGATTCCATATTTGGAATCAGGATGTTAAAATTGTGTAAATAGGTAACTTTTATTTTTAGACATTTTGAATAATTACTGCGGTAAATATTTTATTTACCATGGTTAAGGGTAAATCCGGTAAATAATGGTTAATAAATAATATTATAATAATACTAAATTACCCTAAAACATGTCTTAACACTATTGGTTGATACATGGTCGACCATGGGCATATTTGGGTCTATTTTGGGACCCAATGGATCCACTTGTAAGTGATAATGACACTTTATTTTAATTAAGTTAAAATGGATACAAAAATGACAGAAGCATATATCTTTTAGCAAAACAATTGTTACATAGGGTTATATATGTTGGATTTTAGATTATAAATATTAATTAGAAAGATAAAAATATTTCTTACATAATTATATTTTATTTATAATTTTTAGACATTAAATAATTTATTTTATTTATGACACAATGATGATGCAGTAATTACTATAATAGTGAAAAATTAAACTAATTGATATTATAAATACCCAAATAAATATAATATGCAACTTTTAATGAATTAAACTAATTTTCTAGGATAATATGATATATTAGGATTTATTTAATTGACTTTTTTATAAGTAATCAATCTGTTATGAGTTTCAAAAAAATCAACTATTGAATAGTGTCAAAATTGACATAAAAGAATTCTTAAAACAAATATTATATTATTAATTGATATTAAATTCCTAAAAATCTAAGGTTCGGCCAAGAGACTTATATCATGATAGGTTCATCATTAATGGACCACTTGGGGGTCGTTTGGATGTATGTAGTATGTTTATTAACCATATTATATAAAAATACAAAGAGACATTGTAAAAGTGAAACTAATTAACTTAGAGTTAATACTTAAAGATAAGGTTAATATAAGTACCCAAACCTGTCTAAATTATATTGGTTGAGTTGTTTTCTACCCATACCCACCTTAACCTTTGAATAATCAACTTTGGATTCATTAGAAACCGAATATGAATTTATTATAAATTAATATTTCTAGCTTTTTCAAAGGTGCCCCTCACCCCTCTTATAAAAGGGCACTCCTCCTTCTCATTTCTTCACACCTTCAAAGCCTTTTTCTTCGGCCAAACTCTGCCCAAATACTCTCCCAACTTACCTCACTACAACCTAGAGGCCTTAGTTTGATCAGAAATCCAACCTAAGGATCCCTTTTGATCAAATCAAAAGGAAGAACCCGAAGAAGAGGTAATGATTTCACCACCCTTTTCCAAGTTCATTTCTTCTTCCACTTCTTCTTCCTTTGTTGTTACCATTATAAAATAATAACTCCAGTATCATTTATATACTGTGATGTTATTATAAATATGGTACAACCACTTTCAGTATTCTATCCACCCTTTGAATAACATGTCACCATACGTGCGTGCGTACGGCTTACTGTCTCCACGTCGTGGTGTAATTGTTATTCAATATATTATTATTTGGATGGGTATAATAATGATGTGTAACTCATGTAAATAATAAATATAACATTTTAATGATTCTGTATATATGATATACCATCCATTTATATATTATTTTAATATCAAAAGAATGATATTGTCGCTCGTGCGTACGTACGGACTACCGTCTCCACGAACGTGATGAGATTCATTCTCCATCGTAACCATTAAAGTATAATTATCATTTAATGATTTAAAAATGATGTTTAAGGACTTGATATCATTCTGGATCTTAATAGTATACAACCTATCCTTTACAAACATGTCTTACGTAACAAAACATATGAAAGAAAACAAGTAAGTTAACACCCAAAACGACGATAATTCTAAGATATTATTAACAAATCAATATTAAAAGATCGTATATGATATCATATTAATGTATATGATTATTGTATAATTTAATAACAATTATTTCACCATTATACATGAGGTTAACCTACCCCAACCAAGGAAAAGTACAAGGTAAGGGTTATTTCACAATCTCTTCATTATCCGAGGTTGTTTATACGTAATAATCTACTGGGATTTCTTTATCATTCACATCCATGTTTCTTCGAAATGTATTTCAAAACATATTTATTATTTACAAGAATATGGGTTAAAGTCATTTGTACCCTTGTTTGACTTTTTATAATAGGTTTATAAAGGAATCTTTCCGTCGTTTTCAAAACAATGTCCTTTTTAACCTTTTCGACAGAATTATGGTAAGAATGTTTTTTTTAACTTATACGGCGGGTGCGGCTATTTTCCGCCGTTATAAAATCTTCAAAGCTTCCCTTACAATCTTATAAGAATATTTTCAAAGAAAATGTTTAATTTTTTATGGATCTTAAATGATTTCAAATTAAAAGGAGATATTTCTTTAAAAAGAATTTTGATTTCATCTATGTCAACATCCTTTGATGGATTTTAAGATTATTTGAAGTTGATATATTATGATACAAAACTTCTATATTGTATTGAAGGTTTTTTGATATGTTTGACTGTGGATGTGCTATTTTTATACCATTCATAGTTTATGGTGAAATTATTGACATTTCGTATGCTAGTTTTAATACGAATGTTTATGTTATGTTTAAACCTTTTCATATGGGAATGCATTGGACTTAGTAAGTGACGGGTGGAGCCCGCTATAGCTCATCGATGAATCGGTAGGTCTCATGAGACAAACTAGTGTCTTGGAACAAGGCCTTGACAAAATCTTATTTGTAGTCTTGGCACGAGGCCTTGACTATGTGGTTATGATAGTCTGGCATTATGCATTCCAACATTATGAAAGTGGTTATTGATTTTTGCATGTTATTATTCGATTAGTAGAATATCCATGTGAATAAGTAAATGGCATTATTTCATTTTATTTATGCCGTACCATGTTGAAAGTTCATGTTTGAAAGGATTTTGTTTTAGTTATACATTGCCTTAAATGTTTATTCTTATTTATGAAAGTTTCCGCTATATTGTTATCCTTACTGGGCATTTGAGCTCACCCCTTTTCTATGTTTTATTTTTCCCAGGAAGTGAAGAAGTAAATTATGAATGACCTACAGGGATATTATGTGGGGATATGAGTGTGGATTATGGAGACATTATGTTGTTGTAGTAGTTTTTCATTTTATGATGTAATGTAAAACTTATGAATATATCTAGTGTTTCCAAGGCTACTAAACCAATCGGTCTTTCGAGATTTGATCTTTCTTGTGATCATGCCAATGTTATGTAATAATGCACCGACTCTGGGTAACTAGGGTCAGGGCGTTACACGAACACTATGTATCGAAGAGATATAATCCAATAATAATCAGAAGATAAAATCTTGTGCATCAAATAATAAGCCCTACGATGTCACCATGTCCTAGAAGATGATTGAGAGGAAGTTTGAAACCACTGCTACTATGTTGAGACACTTGAATAAGTGAGAAGAAAGAACAATGTACCATCATATGATATCATTTTATTATTAGGATAAGAAGTGGGAAGAAGGAAAATGTATATATAGTACTGCACACCATTCATTGGAAGTTGAATTTGTAGAGACCCTATTTTGGACTAATATGACTTTGAAATATTTTGAAGAATATTTCCAAAGTTGGGCGCTGAGACGACGTGCAATTCCGAGGCTCAATGTGCCCAAAATTAATTTTATAGAAATGTTAAGTGTTTTCATATTACGCACGCGTGGTTAACTAAATAAAACACGATATCTCTTAAATGGTTGATCGGATCAGAAATATGAGACAACGGTTGGGTCCGAAATGTGGTGTTTCCCCTATATGGGACATAAAATAAGTCGGTGCGGGATGTTCGGACCCCTCACTCATTGGAGGTGTATTAAATGGATAAATTAAATAATTAATTTGTTCATTTAATAGCTCAAATCCAAATATCTCTCTAATAGGGACTCGGATGAAAAATACGAGACCACAGATTAGTTCAGAACATAGGTTTTACCCTAGATAGGGTATAACTTTTGTTGGCGCCTGGTGTTCGGCTTATGTTCCATTAAGCATAAATAATTAAATAATTAAATGATTATTTTTTTAATTATTTTATTAAAAACTCTGTTAACCTAATAAGAGGCTATAAATATGAGGCTTTAAAGGTTTGGCCTCATAATCCCTTCAATTCTCTAGCGAAAACATAAATCTTCTCTAGAATAACTCATCCATGATGAAGAACGATGAAAGAACCCTTGCCTCAAGGCGGATCAAATGAAAATGAATGCAATGGATCTTCCTCCTCCTTTGGCAAGCACGTTCTTCATCATAAAAACATTCAATCTTGAGGTAGGACACATATTTTGTGCCTTTATGCCTTTGATTAAACTTTGACCATGTTGATAATTGAATCTTTAATCTTCACCTTCTTGCACAATCCCAGAAATTGAAATAAAGTGCTTTTAATCAGTTTATAAATTAATTGTCATTGTTCTTCATTCACCATTATAACTGCAATGAATCAGGGATAATCGAAACAATAGTCAAAGTTAATTGTCGAATTTTATAATCATGATGTGTTCTTCCTTCTTTCTCCATTCATCTCCATCGTTTATTGTGGTCGGTGGTTCAATAAATACCCGACAATGAATCAATGTGAAACTGATTCTTAACACATCGTATCGTTTATGCCGATACAGTTTCAAGATCAATCGTGATGCCATATAGTTTGAGGGGAGTTTGGAAATAGATCGCGGTTTGGTGAGACTGAGGTGCGACGCTTGGATAGTGTTTCCCGAGAAGGTTAGAGGTGGTTGGGTTTCGATGGCCAAGCAGCGTTGGTGGGGGCCGGGATGGCATGGCGGAGGTGGTCCAACGGTGTGTGAGGTGGTCCGAGGAAGCACAGCTAGTGCATGAGGTAAGGTGGCAAGGCGCTCTGCCGTTCATGTGAGTGGACCAGAGATGCATCAGCGCGGAAGTCCAAAGGCAAGGGTAGCGGTATCGGCTGACTGTGGAAGAAAGGTTGGCCCGTTAGGGTAGCAGCGTGAAATTTTGTGAAGAAAGGAGATTAGAGAGAGAGAAAAGAATAAGAAAAATAAAATTAAAAGACAAATAAATGAAAAATGAGGGAATTGGTGTTTGATTCCAGCATGCAAGAAGACTCCAAATAGTGATTGATTTTGGATTTATGAAAAATAAATAAAAAATTTATTAATAATAAAAAAAAATATTGTTATTATTAATTTTGATGATAAAACACCTTTTTGTCCGCAACTCCTCTATGCAACCTCAGTTTGATGAACTATCAGCGGCAGTGTGACCCTGAATTTGAGACTGACATTCTGAGTCCAATATTGGATGAATTTTTTCTTATTTTTGGACTAGGTACCCGAAACGCTCGTGAATTAATAGATTTAATATTATTATTAAATATTTGACATACCATAAATCTTGCGTGCAACGTACAATTGACTTTCTGTCAGTGGTGATATGATCCTATCATTAATACGGTTGATTCAAGTATAATTTTGATAATTAAATTCCGGTTCGTGGCCCGAGTCCACGAAACACCCAATAATAATAATGTTATTATTATTACGTGATCTTTTATCTGACATATCTCCCTCATACAGTGTCAGAATGATGAACCATCTATGACGTTGCGACCCTAAAATTAAGAAGGATGTTTCAATACCAATTTTTGATATTTTACGACGAGGACAAAGCGCGGGCCCCATAAGGCTCGGTTCGCGCGTGTTGCGTTGAAATGCAACTTTTTCACCGGCTATCCATTTTGGACAAATGAGTAGTCCATCTCATGTGTTTTTTCATGTAGATCACAACAGTGTGACCCATTTGGTTATTCGATGTCGTTTGAAGTATGACCGGGTTAGATTGAACATGAATCCAACCGGGCCCTCTACACTAAAATGCCTATAACTTACAGACTGGGCGTCCGATTGACGCACCATCTGTCATGTTGGAACCCTTATGAAATTGAGTTTATTCGGTTTACTCGCTTGTGGAACTTCATGGCATTTAAGGTATGATCTATAACTAGAGGAACAGAGCTACATCATTTCTTTTTGTGACAGTTAGGATGGCTACTCCCTTGATGACTCAAGGCGCAAGTATTTCTTACTCCTCTGCTCCGGTAGAGACAGAACTCTCCACCTCATGAGCATGGGTTTGTTTTACTCTGAGATGGTTTTCCTATATTTGGAGTTGATTCTCCACCACACGTCCAGACCAGGCCGTTTGCATGGGTCACCTTGTATTTCGATTACATGGGTTGACATACATGGGTTGAGACCGTGTACGGGCACATGGCCATCATACATGGGGCAGACCCCAGATACATAAACATGGTGTGTCATCTTTTTACACACTGTGTATTTTCATCTTTCATGACCAGACTTACGACACAGGCTATTGTACACGGGCAGTACCCGGGGTCAGACAACACGGCGTGTAACTTTTCTACACTCCATGTACTTTTTGGAAAATTTCATGGTCCTCTTGTTCACTGTATCTTGGACATGTTTCATTTGGGTTAGTTACCATTCTTCTCATTCTTCTAAAGGTCAGGCATTGTTTCCTTCTATAGGACTATGATCCCTTCATCAGGAAATTCTGTAATAGAGTTGGCATTCCTCCGAGAGGCCCATAGTGAGATCCTCTATCCATTTCTGACCCTAGGTAGAGTCAGGCATTGATGTGACCAACTATATCAGGTGTTGATCCTTTACCTAGATAGTGAATCCACCTAGAAGGTGAATCCAGATGAGTCGCAGTATTCACCATGGCCCTGGCAGTGATCCTCATCTGTGTATCGTGATCTTTCCCACTAAGGAGTGTGTCTCCTGTAATGAGTGCATCTCTCTATTGTGATCTTTCCCACTCATGAGTGTGTCTCTTGTAATCAGTTAATCTATATCTCATGACCTTTCTGATGAACGATACATTCCGGATGGACGTTATCATAGCTATCAGACTCATGGAGTGAGTTCTCCCAGACGAGTGCTTCGTGAAATCTTCGAACTAGATCCCTAGCATGGGTATGTAGTTGTGTAACTTGTCTCTAGACTACATGTTTGAGTTACAAGTTTATCTGGTTTCCCTGGGTATATGTATGGGCATATACCTGGTGTGATCTGTGAGATGAAAATCCCCTTACTCTATCGTTTGGGTTTCTTTGAGCGATCATGTCTATTATTGGGTGGAGTTGTACTCTTTTTGTTCACTCTTATTGTACCTTGTTCTCTCTTACTACTCTCCTCTTCAATACCTCTATTTCTACTCCCTTGAGCCATCGGGACATCCTACTAAGTATTTTTATACTCACCCTTGCTTGGGTTTTTCCCGAATTTGGCATGCCCTTGCAGACAATGAAGTGGTTGATCGTGACATCATAAGAGCTTTGGGATACGGGGTTCTTGGACCGCGTGCAGTGGTCGTAGCTTGGGATTCAAGAGTAGTACTCTTACAACTATTTTACTTTTTCACATATTGTTGGGTTTTGGCACTTTTCTAGTTAGGTGTGTATTTCTTCCCCTTTCTCTTTCAGCTTTACTTTTCTTTTACTTGTACTGTTAGAGGTCAATGCATTTTTGTGTTGTTCCCTTTTTATTGCAGTGTGGTACCTTGATTTATTTTTCCTCTGCACTTTTTCATTGATTTGGCTATGTGTGTGTGTGTGTGTGTACAGGTTCTTAGGAAAAGGAATCCATGAGTTTTTTGTGCCATTAGTGCTAGTCGCCAGCCCCTGGCCTTTGGATACGAGATTGGGGTAGTTGCTGCTCGATCCCTGGTATGGGTCGGGTCATGACAGAGTTCCTTGAGGATAGGGTTTGAGTGAAGATGTATAGAGTGGCATGTATGTTTTTTAATTGATTACCCCATGGGTTTCTTAGACTCTCATTAAGGAAGAAGATCAAATCATTTGATGTAGTGACATCCAGAGTATATTTTTGATGTTGTTCATTAGCAATTGGGATGACCTATTGTACATTGGTGGAATTTTTTAAAAGAACTAGTTAGGATAGTGTAAATTTTCAAGATATTATATAAATAACTAGTTAGGAGATAGTAAGGTTTTTTTTCATAGATAGATCATTTATATCTAGTAACATAATATAGTGAATATGTGTGTCTTAGACTTATCCCAAACATAGAAATGGGTTGGTATCCACATTAGGACTGAATCTTGTAAACACCTTGTGTGTCTTGCAATATTTTATTCAGTTGCATAAGGTTAAGGGTGAGTTCATAAAGATAGAGTGGATTGAGAATATAACTGAATAAATAGGTTAATTTCTAATAAGAAGAAATTTAAAAAGGTGTATCATTGATTTGTGCCCCCTTCTTAGTGATATATCATCCCATGCTTTTTCACTTTAGATAGCTAAGTGTGATCCCTATACTTGAAATATTTAAAAAGCATTGATCCCATTGGTCATTACTCTGAATAATTTTTATTAACAAGCCATGTATTCTATAAATGGACTCGACCAAATCAATGCTTATCATATCCAAGTTATTGATCAGTTTGGTCAATAAATTATCATCATTCAGCTAATTCATCAAAAAACTTCCATATAAAAAAAATATAAAAAATAAATCCCTAAAAGAAGAACCTATAGAAACTTATTCCCACTCTATGGTGGATTTGGGGAAGTGGTATGGACTCAATTATTAGACATTACTTTCAATAATGTATCTTCAAATATTACACCCTTTAAGCACCCACTCAGTCCTTCCTTTTATAGGGGATTCCTCTTTGATATCACTTGATGGTTTTCAATGGGGTATTTTGATTCTCCTTTTTCATCACATTAAAATAATATTATTATATTATTAATAATATAATAATAAAATTATTTAATGTTTTAATTAAAAATATTAATAATTATTAATAAAAAATATAATTATGTATAATTAATTATAATTAATAATTTTAATGTAATTACTGATTAAATAATAATGTAATAATTAATTGTGATTATGTAAATTAGAAATTAAAGAATAATATAATTAATAATTAAAAACAACAAGTCAATTTTTAATTTAATTAAACATGGAACTAATAATTATTAATTACGAGTCACTCTATGAGACTTACCTCTTCAAATTGTTTTCCAAAAATATGTTTTTCATATGAATGTATTACTTTTATGTGGTTTTCATCCTATATTGGTAAATAGTTTCATCATTTCCCATTTTCATAAATATTTTTTTATTAGTTTTTTTATAGGTCACCAAATCTAGTTTCTAGAACCCATTTAAAATCAATCAGACTCTAAGTATCATTTAATAAGGTTCAATAATTACTTTATTGAAAATCTATCCATCTTGTTAGTCCGTATAAGCTACCATATTCATTCAAGCTCATCTTTGGAAAAATTTCAGTAATGGTATTTTTAAAATATCATATTTTAGGCTTTTTTGGAATCTAGGATGATTGATTGTCAATTGAATTATCACTCATCTATACTAACATGGAGTGTAAATTGAATCAATGCTCTCCATTGAAAGATAAAATGGAGTCAATTGAATTGATGTTCTTCATTCAATATATGATCATTGAGAATAAATTCAATTGATGTTTGGTGTAATATTTCCCCTATAAATGGGAATACCCCCTCAAAATTTTCATCTCAAGTTCACTCATTCTCTCTATTCCCCTTTCACACATAAAGAAAAAAAATCCATTTCTCCTTTATTGCTTTGGTTTTTCTAGTCATCCAAATTTTGAGGTATTTCTCTTTTATTTTAGTTTTTAATTATTTAAAAGTTTAATATTTTATTTAATATTAGTTAATTATTAGTATAATATTTTATTTTTAATTCCTTAAAATTAAATTTTATTAATTTGGGTTTCACACTTGGTAAATTAAATCTATAATATTAAATTGTGTATTAAGTATATTGTTTTAATTAGTATAAATATTTTAAAATTTCAATTTTAATATTAATTTAGAATAAATAATTATTATTATAATGTTTTAATTGTAAAAATAATATATTAGTAGGGATATTATAAAATTCAATGGTTAATATTATTTAGTAATAATAAATAACATGTTTAATAAAATTTGTTTCTTAATTGTTAGTAAATGATATGATTATTTAGTAGTCCTTAGAAATATTAATAATTTCAATTTTAGAATTATTGAATTGTCTGTTTACTAAATTTTTAGTTTTAATGATTTGTATAAAATTATAATTATCAATATAATTTTTTAATTTTTAGTAATTATTTGTTTATTGGGAATAATATTGAAATTCATTTTTAAAATCAGGACTAGAAACATTTGTGAATCCCTTAGTGATATGTCTAAACATAGTAAGACAACCTAAGATATTGGTAAAGTATACAGTGTGTCATCTCCAAGAAATGAAATCCATATGTTGACACAAAAAAGTGGATGTTGGCTCTAACACAAATTCACCTATAGGTAATAACCCATAAAGGGGTATATTAAGTACTAAATCAATTGCCACTTAGTTCAAAACAAAGAGACCTAATTGCCCACTTGTTTTGACACACCTGGAGCATCTACATCAGATGATTCACTTTCTATTTACTCCACCCAAATCATATTAATTAATATATTTAGATAAATTTATTTAGAAGACCCACGACTAAAATTAAATGTTATAATATTTTAAAATGATATTAGGAATATTAATATTTATACTGAAAACATTAGGGAAAATTATATAGATAAGTCAAAACATAGGAAACAACCTAAAATTTTGGAAAAAGTAAACTATGTGTGGTCCTTTCACATTGACATCCTTATATGTATACAAGCAAGTGTATTTTGGATCTATCATAGATTCACCTAGGGGTAGTAACCATAAAAAAGGTTGGTTGTGAATTAACTCAATATCTACTCAATGCACAACAAGTGGGTCTAACTACACACCTAGTTTGAAACTCCTTAGGGATATACTTTGGTTGATTTAATTTCTATTCACTCCAAAAAAACTCACACTAATTAATATATTTAGATACCTTTAGTTAGAATACCCACAACTAAAAGAAAATGTTTTATTATTTAAAAAAAATATTAAATTATTTTGATCAGATATAATTAATAATTAAATCTTATTAAAGACAAAAATGTGGTTTCATATCTTTATTGTAATGTGGAAATAATTGATACTGAATAAAGAGATGATTATAGTATAAAATCATAATCGGTGGTAATTATTAGGGGTTTTACTACATTGGAATACCTTCGGAGAAATATACATTGAAGATTAAAACTCACAGCTAACCAACTAATATTGTCCCTCGTATATAGACTATAAGGACCTAACCATAACCATTACATATTCTAGTGACTTTAAACTAGAATTCACTTACTTACATTCCCAAATATATTTAAGGTTAATAGTTTTATAGAGATAGTTTATAATCCATACAAAAATAACCCATATATATACAAAGTAGTCACTTCTAATCAGTATACATTGTTTCCATAATATAAAATTTTTAAAATAAAACATGTTTTCTTTTCAGGATGAGTATTTATTTTTTTATCTTAAATTGTTTCTTGTACATAACCATCATTAAACCCTTTAAAAAATATTTTAAAACATGGTATGAGAATAATAATAATAGTAAGGAACATAAAATAAAAGAAAGAAATATGTTAGTCCATAATTAATTAAAAATAATTTTACTTTTCAAAGAAATCATTGAGCTAAAAATAAAAATTTAATTTCCCAAAAAATCACCATCATTGGATGAATATTTTCATAAAAAATTTCATAATTAAACATAATGTAAAAAATAAAAATCATAATGTTTTCTTTTAAAAAATGAAAAACTCATGAAAATTTTATCACGAAGTTATACTTTTCACTCTTTATAAGTAGTAAATATTTTCTTTTGAAAAATAATCTAATTACATAACTTTTTTATAATCATAATATTACCATAAAAACATTATCAAGCATAGATAAAACATAATGAAATATTGGGAAATAATTTTACAAATCATGCTTAAAAATAGAATAACCATATGGTCGACTTCCAGGCCCAATGCATTGGAGGGATATCATAGACCCACCCATCTTTGGTTTACAACATAACCACCCATCCTTGGCTCATAATGTGACCAATAATCCTTGATTTATCATGGGACCACCTATACTTAGTTTATAAAATAACCACCCATCATTATAAATAATATCCAAGAACCATAACATAATCGTAACACATAAAACTATTCAATTTTCAATATTACACTCAAAAAAATTATTTTCACCTGTAAGAAAACATTTTTGGTTATTAAAATATACACTCATTTTAGAACCACATTTTAAATATCAAAATACCCAAAATAAGGCAAAGATGGTTTTTTTAAAACATGAAATATTTTAAAGGAATCCAAAAATCAAATAACTATATAGTGGAAAGAATTTTTTTCATCATTTAAGTCAAAATAGAACATTCCATTTTTATTTTTGTCAAAACATTTCATACAAAAAAGTAAAAATAAACCTTTTGAAAAAGTTTGAAAGATAGATAAAAATTAACTTTATAAAATATTCATGTATATATAATCACATTTGTAAAATTATTTTTAAAAAAAATATAGACCTGGAATAAAAATATTTTTAAGGGAACTTTAAAAGAGTGTTTTGGAAAATAAAGTCCCTTTCCACTTTGGAAACATTTATATCTTAAGACCCATGAAATTATAACATTAAACAAGAAATTAAATATCATTATAATTGATAAATTGATGATATAACTTCTAAAAGGGTATATATATACTCCTCATAAATAAATATAGGTTAATAACATCAAAATATTCCTCAAAGAAAGGAAATTGAGATGAAGTCTCTTACCTTGAGTATAACTCATCACATATGTTCTTTATCTTTCAGAATAATAAACTTATATTAATTATTTAGTCACTTAATATCCTTTTTTAATTTGGTTATTACTTTTATTTTACCTCTTACCATTCTATACATAATTAGTTAATAACTTAAGTTCACTTCAGAATGTTTGATGGTATTGATCTTATATGTCAAAAAATGACTTTGGTGGGTTGACTATAGTCAAAGTAGTCATTAATTAAACATATATAGAATAATAATAATGATATGTTTATTATATTTATTATATTTATACATAGATTATAATTTTAAAACCAATCATGAAATATGATTATGAAAAAATAATTATGTTACAATCATGGAGACGGTAGGTCGTACGTACACATGAGTAATTGTCCCATTTTTCAATAATCCTTATGGAAAGAAGGTTAGTAATATTTTATATTTCCATAATTATAATAATATAATAAATAAAATATTATTTCTTTAAATATACATATATATATCATCCATTTGTATTGGTGATGAAAAATGAATCATATCACTTTGTGTGGTGGTAGTCCACTGTATACATGAGTAACATTATCGTATCCCCCATGAAATGGATAATAAGAAGGTATATGTTATATCGTAATTAAATAAGTATAATTTTGTTAAAAATATCATATATTTTTGTATATACATATACAATAAATCTATTATTATATCAATCTGTGTGAGGTGATGATGAAAAACGAATGACATCTGTTCGTGAGGTAGCAGTCCACCATAAAGAGGAATGATGATTTCATTTCCCATTTTATAGAAGGTGTGATAGATTTAGGTTATAACATTAATATAATAACTTATTAGTATGTTGGAAATATGTTTCAAATTATATCAGCATAATTTAATAATATTTTAAGTATTTGAAAGAATAAATAACATAAAAATGCTTGGTTAAGAACAATACCTCCTCTTCCAAAAAAACTCATTAGGTGTTCACCAAAACCCTACTTAAGATAGATTTTTTATCAATAAAATGTATATAGTTCATATATAGGGAATTAATGAAGATATTTGGGTATGTATTTTAATAATTAAAAGTAATTTTAATGTTTTAAGACAAGAGGATATGGGGTGTCCTTTTATAGGTGAGGTGAGTGGAACACTTATAATTTTTGAAAATAAAAAGGCGTAAACATGTTTTTTCATATGTCCAGAGGATAAAAAATGAAACATTATCAAGACTTAAACATTTTAATGTCAAGATATTTCCATCAAATATGTTTTATACATGTTTTTAGGTCATTTAGCTCTTATCTTTTTTGTTTAATTTCCGGTAAATCTATTTTTACCTTAACCGTTGTAAAGGTTTTTTTACTGCTTTCACAATTAATTATGAACAAGAATTAAGTTAAAATTATAAGATAATATAAATTATTATTATTTAAAATATGGAATCCATTTTATCAAATTAAATTCATATAATATCATAATTTAATATAAAATTAAACCCACAAACATGAAAAAAATTGGTTTTTGAAGAAACATATGTTTCCAGCATAATATAATTTTATATTAACTATATGACTAATAATAATAATTGTATGAATTAAAAATAATGTTTATTTATATATAATATATATAAATTTTATTTAAATAATTTCTATTTTTTAAAATTAATTAAAATTTCAAAACATTATTCACATTAAATCAGTTTTCAAAAAAACAGATTTTTTAATCCCAAAAATAAACTTATATTAAAATCCCATATAAAGATGATCAAAATTTAGTTAATTGGATTGAAGAATAATTATGTTACCTAAAATAATATTCAAAACATTATGGTACTTTTAAATTATTAAATTTATTGAAAATAAATGACTTTTCTACAAAAAACACCATTTTCACTATTAAACAAAATAAATATTCTGAAAAATACCAATATCTCACCCTGTGATAATTTTTATATGATGATTTATAAAATGAAATTAATTTTTTTTTCAAATTAAAATTATATAATTAAAAAATAAATATTTAAAATAAAAACCTTATAAGAAAACAGTTTAGTTAAAACTATTTCTTTTTTATTTAAAAATTACTTAAAATTTTTATAATGGATATAAATATATAATTAATATTAATAAATATTAAAATGATTTATTCTATCATTACCTAGGTTGTTAAATTATTCCACCTTTTTTAAATTGCATCCTCATAATTTACTCACTTATTAAATAAGTGGGGATATCTTTACCTCATAGAATTTTCAAATTTCCATGTTGTTTATTAAACCATATGGTTTTTTCATAAAATATTAAATTGGTGAATCACCCTATTCAGAAAAACATACTCTACATGTTCAAGAATATCAATAGTAAATTCTTAATAATAAATATTCTCTTACAAACAAACTAATTTAGTTCTCAAAACGTGTGACAAATCTGGAACATACTTCATTGATATTAAAACATGAAAAACATTGTGTGTCTGGGATAAACTTGGAGTCAAAGCCACTTGATAGGAAACTGATCCAACTTTCTCCAAGATTTCATATAGTCCAATGAACAATGGGATTAACTTCCCCTTTTGAATAAAATGAATAACACTTTTCCATGGTTATACTTTAAGAAAAACAAGATCACTTACCTCAAAAAAATATTTCCTCTAGTTAAGTGCATAACTTTTATGTCTACTCTGATCCATCCTTATATGTTTCTAAATCAACTACACCTTGTTATCTATTTCCTCTACCAACTATGGTCCCATCAACTTCATTTCTCCTACTTTATCACAAAAATAAGACATCCAACACTTCTTTCCAAATAATTCCTTAAATGGTTCCATTTGTATACTGAAAAGAAAACTAAAATTTTTAAGAAAACTCATCCAAAGAAAGATATTGATCCCAAATTCCATTATAATCCATTAAACATGAACAAATAATATCTTACATGGTCTTAATCATTCCCTCAGAGTATCCATTTGATTGAGGATGAATATCTATACATTAATTCAATGTGCAATGGCTTCTAAAGTCCTTTCCAAAACTTTTATGTGAACCTAGGATCACAATATGATACAATATAGGTAGGAACTCCATGTAGCCTAACTATATTATTTATATGAAGTAGGTAAAGATGATCTAAATATATATTATCTTGAATGGGAAGGAAATGTGCAGATTTAGTAAATTGATCAATAGAGACATAAATCACATTATTACCTCAAGATTTATTTAGCAATCCCATCACAAAATTCATTAATATATTTTACCATTTACACTCTATAATTAGAAAATGATGAATCATTCCCTTCGGTAATTTTCATTCTTATTTAACCTATTTACAAGTTAAACATTTCATTTTAAATTCATCAATACTTTTCATAAAATCCCACTAATAATACTCCTGAAGGTCTTGGTACATCTTAGTGTTGCCTGGATGAATGAAAAACTGAGAACAATGAGCTTCACTCAACAAGTATATCTTAAACTATAAATCACGAGGCAGACATAATATTTTTTTAAACATTATAACCCTTTATTCATTAATATTAAACTTAGGAAACATAACATTCTGAAGAACCCAAATTGAATATGAGTAATATTTGTGTTGTAGTTATTTTCAGTACACTTGTTTAAGAAAAATTCAATTTGACAGTAATTGAAGGATGGTGTTCTTCCATTGAATTGATCTAGATAGTTATTCAAGATTTTATCTGGATATTTATTCATATATTGGAAATGCTATTTTGATTTGAAGAAGTTTCTTTAAATAAATAAATAATTTGAATGGGATGATTGTGGATATGATATGTATTTCATAAAACATGTGTCATTGATGAGTTGAATTAATACATTATTTAGTTCATTTATTTCAAGACCAAAAAGAAGATCCATGATAAATAATGTTTATTTTGGATGAGGATTTTAGGTTTGATAAATAGTGTTTATATTTTTTTAGATTAATACAAGTATTTTTTTCAGGGGTTTTGATTAAAATATTAGTGATCATAATAACTAGATCGACCAACTGAGGGGGCTAGCCCAGTTCAATCTAGGAGGTGCTATAATTGGTAGATATGATAAGGCACATAGGGATTCATGACAGTAGTGTGTTCTCATAATGGTGATGTAGGTCCCAACATTGGGTGGTTCCAGGGAGTGATAGGAGCATATGAGTAACTAATTATGATCCATTGTTTGCATGACTTGTATTATATAGGAAAAGAAAAACATCTACTAGTTTTATGTGGGAAAGAACTTAAGCGTTTCACTATAGCAATTAAACTACTAAAACTATCCAATCAATTGATAAAATTTTCCTAGTCATCCAAGTGTCTCACTGAGCTTTCAACCTTGATATATCGCTTGTCTAATTTTATCTGGTCAACTTATTATTTCAAGGATCTTTATAGCTAGTTCATTCATCGAAATAATTTTCTGGTCATCTGATCATTCTCTCTTATGCATAGACTTCTCTAGTAAGCCACTGAGAACCTCCTCTTCCCTGGAATATCCATGAGAAACTCTGACAGTCGACTGGATCTAATATCCCAAACATCATTTGAACATTCTATAATTTTTGATTGATGTTTCCATGCCATCTGAGATTCATCCAATCTCGTCATCAACCACGTCCCATGATCAAGTTTGTTTTCCATTGAAGGAGCTCTTGTTCAACGTAGATCTCCAGGATTTATGTCGATTATCCATCAATCTAAATCTTCTGCTCATCGATTCATCAACCTAAAGGACCGAATTTAATTGAAATGAAATTATGATTATTTTCATCATAAATCAAAGATCAAATCGCTAAAATATAGTGTGTATAAAATGAGGAATTTTCTAATGATGTTGATCTCTTGTAAAGTAGACAGTGTATAAATGACCTAATAAATGAGTGTTTGTTGGTGATTCTAGAAGATTATGAGATAATAAATATTGCATATAAATACATGAGTCTATATTTATTTTTTGTCGATCTTATATCTCATGAAAGATCATGTCACACCTCAGAGAGATTTTTTTGAGATAGAAATTGAGCCGTGAAAAATGCCTTGGTTCTCAAAAGATCATTCCATAAAGATACTACTTGCATGAAGGAGAAGAAATTTGAGAGGGAGACTATATGTATTTGGAACACATATTATGTTTTTTTAGGAAACTTGTTTTTAAAAATATTTTGGGATAGGGATTTAGGCATCTCTTATACCTTCTACAAAGTATACAAAACATCTGCGAATTTGTTTTTTGCTAAGGGGTTTGAAGTACTATGAATTTTTCTAGTTTTCAAAGAAGTAGTAGAAATATCATACTGTTTTTAGATGAATTGTTATCTTTATTTTATTTATAATAGTTTTGAGTTATTATGAAAATTATGGGTTATGCAAAAATTCAGTATATTCACATTAGAGTTTCACACATCAAATATGAACATCTATTCGGGTTCTGTGCACATGAATAAAAGGAAAAACAAAATAATAATGCATTACACACATACAGTGTAGTGAGTATATAAAATTGAGTTGGTACATGTATTATGTTTTCATAAAAATTTAGTAGGTATTCATTGTTTGAATGCATCATATAATAGTGAAAATAAATTATAATGGATAGTGAGCATTGAGGTAGTACATTTGAAAAAAAATTACAAAGGTGTTTTCAAAGTGGGTAGTAAACTTGAGTAATCTATGCATAGTTTACACATTCTTGAAGAGTGATACATCCATTTTGCATAAACTATACATGATACACATGATTTATATACATGCATATATAATTTAAAGTGTGAAGACAATTTAGATAGTGTGTGTAAAAGGTGACTTTATGAGATTTGATAAAAGGATTTCACTTACACCCATTTGGTTTTGTACAAGGAAAAATAAAGAGTTCTATGAATATGGTCACACAATATATTTGGTTTTCATGAAGGTGTAAGAATTTTTTACTTTCACATAGGAGATAAAAATTATATATATTATTGGTCATTAGTTATTGCAAAAAGAAGAAAAATAAATAAAGTGGATAATTACATGCATTAAATATTTTCATGAGATGTTGAGAACTACATGAATGAAGAATGCATGATTTTGATGTATGTAATATTTGAGTTGATTTGAAGAAACATTTTGTAGTGAAGAAAAGAAGAAGATAACTTGTAGTTTGTTGATAAATATCAAGTTGTTCATTATGATATTATTGTGAGCTATAGTGGAAGTGTTATCTTCTACAATTTAGGGGATTATACTGATCCAACAAGTATATAGTGTTGTTGATTATATTTAGTGTTAGTCATAGAGTTTCAGTGGAAGTGAACAAGTACATAATCAGTTTATACTCAGTGGATCTAAGAGGAAGATCTATTTTGCATTGTAATGGAAGCTTGAATATCTTGTGATCTTTTGAAATGTGTTTGTGTTGTGTTTACTGAACCCTAGTGGTATTCCATTATAATGAACATTAGTGGGATTCCAATATAATTTCGGAAACGTTTCACACCTACACACAATGGTTTTTGGGTGATACCTGACCAAACCACTTGTAATTTTTGACTAATTTATATTGGAGAAGTTGTGTCTCTAATAATACCAAACAAATCAAGTACATAGTCACCCCCATCAGGGGTGAACATTGAAAAAATATTTTTTTTATTCATTTACCATTTTTCTTGCATATGATATTATAGTGTTTGTAAAAAAAGGAATATCCATCCACTCTATCAAGTACATAGGTTCAAATTAAATAGGGGTAATATAAGAGAAGAGAAATTTGGTAAAAACTAGTGTACATTAATTCACCCCCCAGTATACCTGCATAATCAAATGGGAACATAAATTGGTATCATAGAAATGGTTTCACCTCTGATTGGATCTATATTTTTGTCCCAATTTTTTTTATCAGACTTTACATTATGTGAAAGTTTGATTTTTAAGAATTAAAAGAGTTGTCTCATTCAAGTGGAAAAAAGAGCTTGAGATTTTATAAAGATAAATCAAAAGCAATATCATTGAATTAGGTAACCCTTGATCCAAAAGATTATGTTTGTTCTAATATATTTTAATTTACAAGTACAAGTTCTAAAAGGAATTCTATACAAACATGGGTAAAGGATACTAATGATAAATCCACCATGTCATCAAAGGTGGATTTTAAGAAAGGTATGAATTCATGTTCCCCACAAATATCTCAGATGAATAATCTTATTATCCAAAATCAACAAGATTTCAAATCTTTACAAGTGGTGGTGGAAAATAAGAAATAAATATTTGTTGGATTTTTTTATGTTGTTAGAATTTTGGGCATTGGGCTATTGACTGTTGGAATAATTTTTCAATTCATGATAATTATAGAAGGATGGCATTAAGGGGGTGCAGATCTGATGTGAAGAGAAATCCTGTAAACTTAAATAATAATTCACATATTAAGAAGAGTCTATTTATCAAGAGTATATTTGATTATCTTCAAGGCTTCTGTGATTATTGAAATATAAGTGGCAGAAATTTTAATGAGAATTGGTATGTACCAACCATGCACAATGCATATATTTATATGAAGAAAATACTGCAAAAAATGCAGAGGAAAAGAAAAAATGTAGAAAAGTCTTCCTTGGTGTATAAAAAAAATCAAGAAAGTTAAGAAAAATATAAAGTAAGCTACAACCCATAATAATGAATATATGAATGTCTCGTTAGTGATAAGATGATTCTACTATGGAAGAAAAGGTAATATCATGGACTGTTGAAAATAGTTTATAAATACCAATTATAGTGGAAGAAATCTAAAACATAAAAGGAAATCAATCTCAAAAACAAAAAACATTATTGATTTGGTGCATGATAATTAGGATGAAAAACTCTAATTTCATGATATGTTGTCTAAAATGGATAACCCTATGATTTCTAGATATTTTTGTAGAATGTACAAAATGTCTAGGCATATTGCTGATAAATGCATGACATGGTTTCATAAACAAATATAACTAGTGAAGAAAAAAGGAGAATCACCAATGGATTCTTATGAAAAAAAATTACTATTAAGAAGAATTATAAACCAAAGAATAAGTTTTATCATGTACCAAAATAACGCTTAGTCATATGGCTAGATCAGCTGGAATTGGCTAGAAATTTGGAACAAAAATGGAATAATGAAAGTACACTACATTTCAATGTGAAAAAGCATATTCCATCAAAGATGAAAGCTAAATAAATCCAGAAGTACATGCTATACTTGATAAAATTTGTAAATTCAAATTAGGAACAAAAATGATGAGTTTTCATGAATTTAGAGAAAAATTGAAAGAATTTTTTGGGTTGAGAGATAAATCTCATCCCTTATTCTCAAACTAAAAGTCCTTAAAGAACCACTGTATTACCATGTATATTTTGTGGTTGTTTATTTTATGTAGGGAATTAAAGGTGAGGTATATATTCAGGGGAGTCTTGAAAATATGACTGTTTTGAAAATATTTTACAATATTCATAGGGTTATCCACCTTGGAGTTCTTTATTTAAATTGTTATTAAAATTGTTCTTTAAGATCATTCTTAAAGAAAGTCAGTCATGATAAAGAACATCAATGAAGCTCATCCCTCTAGGGGTAGAAAGGATGAACAACTACCAGAGTTGAATATATTAACTAGTTTCATTAAATATTTTAAGTTCTTATAAATGTAGAAGATTAGTTGGATAGATTTCGATAAATCCCTAAAATAATGTTTCAGTGTTGGCATCATATTCTGAAAAATTTATTATTAACTTTGGTGTCTAAATTGGTCACTCTTTTTTTTCTACACCGAGTTAGACCATGTAAAAGTAAATATGATTAATTAATAACTCATTGATTTATTAATATTGATGGATTACTTCTCTAAAGAAGATAAATTTGAGTTTCTAATAAGTGTAATCTCTTATGAAATGAGAAGATTGAATGAGGGAAGAATCAAAGTAAAGTAGTTACATAATGACATGAGTTAAATTCTTTCCAATACCTATATCGTTGGTATTATATTCAATTAAGGGAGAGGAAAATACATTTACATTGAATGTGAAATGGGTATTGATAAAAAACTTGTGGGGAAGATTGAAGAACCCAAATTTAATATAAGTAATATTATTATTGTAGTTGTTTTCAATACAATTGTTTAAGAAAAATTCAATGTAATAGTAATTTACGGTTGGTGTTTTTCCATTCAGTTGATCTCGAGATTTATTCAGGATTTTATCTGGAGAATTATTAATGTGATTGAAAGGGTGTTTTTATTTGAAGAAGTTTCTTTAAATTAAGTAACAATTTGAATGGGATGATTGTGGAGCTGATATGTATTTCATAAAACATGTTTCATTGATGAGTGGAATTGACACATATTTTAAATAATTGATTTTAAGAACAAAAATAAGATCCATAGTAAATGATGTTTATTTTGGATGAGGATTTTATGTGGGATAAATGATGTTTATTTTTTTTCTTAAAATAAGTATTTTTTGGGGGTTTTGAAAAAAAAATCCAGCACACTAACTAGCTCAACCAACTGAGGGAGCCATCCCAGGTCAATCTAAAAGGTGGTATAATTGGCATAGATGAGTGTACCAATAGGGATGCATGAGACTAGTATGGTATAATAACGATAAATCAAGGCCCCGCACAGGGCAGTGCCAAAAAGTTATGGGAGTAGATTGGTAGCCAATTCAGATGCACCGTTCATATTCCTTTTATTGTAAAGGAAAGGAAAAATTATTTCTGATTCTATTTGGAAATTAATATAAGTGAGTCATTATAGCTCCAAAATAGCCAAAACCATCTGATCGCTTGATAGAATTTTCCCACCCATCTAATAGTATCACTGGGTTTTCAACCGTGTGATCTTTTTGGTCCAATTTTGTCTGGTTGTCTCATTGTTTTAGTGAGATTCATAACTGGTGGATTAATTGAACTAATTTTATAGACATCTGGTCATTATCTCTTTTGTGTAATCTTCTCCAAAAAGCCACAGAGAACCTCCTCTTCATAAAAATATCTATGAGAAACATTCACAATCGACTGGATTTGATCTCATAAAATTCATTTGAAGATTCTATGTGGTCTAATCAATTTTTCCATGTCGTCTTATCTTCATACAATCTCATCTTCAACCTCATCATGTGCTTAAGTGTTCAATCCATCGAAAGAGATGAAGTTCTCTGAATATCTCCAAGATCTATGTTTACTATCCATCAATCTGAACCTTCTCCTCATCGATTCATCAAACTAAAGGTTTGAAATTGATCTAAATTAAATAATGATTCATCTCCATTATAAATTGAAGTTCAAATCACTGAAATATAGTGAGAAGAATGTGTGGTATTTTCTGAGGATGGTGATCTCCTATGAAGAAGACAGGGTATGAATGAGTTGACAAACAAGTGTTTGTCCATGAATCAATAAGATTCTTATATGATAAACATTACATATAAATTCCTGAGGCCAAATTCATTTTTTTAGAGATTATATCTCATCCAAGAGCACATCTCAACTTTGAAAGAGTTTTTGGGGAGAGAAACAGAGCTGTGAAAAACACTCTGGTTAGTGAAGGAGATTTCAATGAAGCTACTACTTGCATGAAAGAGAAGAAATTTCTGAGGTAGTTGACATGTTCTTATATCACTCATTCTGTTTCATGATGAAAATTGATTCTATGAAGCTTTTTAGATAGTGATTCAGACATATCCCATACGTTTTTTGAAGTATAAATAACTTCCATGAATCTGTTTTTGCGAAGGGGTTTAAAGTACTATGAACTGTTCTAGTTTGTGAATAAGTGGGAGACACTGCATACTTCTTTGCAAAGAATTGTGAACTATTTTTTATGTATAATAGTGTTGAGTTGTTACACACAGTCATATTTACATAAAGATTCAGTATATTCAAATTATAGTTTCACACGCCAAAACCCAACATCCATTTGGGTTCTGTTCACATGAAGAAAAGGAATAACAAAATACTCATGCATTACACGCATACAATGTAGTGATTACATAAAAATGATTCAGTAAATGTATGGTGTTTTCATAAAAATTTTGTAGGAATTCAGTGTGTTCATGCATCATACAATATTGAAAATATATTATTATGGATAGTTAGTATTGAGGTAGTACATTTGAAAAACATTTGTACAAAGGTGTTTTCACAGTGGTCGGTAAACTTGAGTAAACCATGCATTGTTTACACATGCTTTAAGAGTGGTACATCCATGATTTGTAAAATATAAATGATACATATGATTGATAAAAATGCATATACAAAGTAAAGTGTGTAGATAATTGAGACAGTGTGTGTGCAAGATGTCGTTTTGAGATTTGATAAATGGATTTCACTTACACCTATTTGGTTTTGTGCAAGGCAAACTGAATAGTTCTACGAAGAAGTTCACACAATATATTTGGATTGCATGAAGGTTTAAATACTTTATACTTTCACAAAAGAGATTAAAAAAATATATATTGGTGTGCGTCTTTTATTTCATAAAGAATAAAAATAAATAAAGTGGATAATTACATGCATTAAATATTTTCATGATATGATGAGAAATACATGCATGAACAACACAAAATGTTAATGTATTTAATATTTTAGTTGATGTGAAGAAATATTTTTTCGGTGAAGAAAAGAAGAATACACCATTTAGTTTTTTGATAAATATTTATTTTTTTACTCTAGTATTTTATAGAGTTGTAGTGGAAGTGTTATCTTCGACAATTTTGGGGAGTGTATTGAGACTACTAGAATATAGTGTTGTTGATTTTATTCAATAGAAGTCATAGAGTTTTAGTTGAAGTGATAAAGTGACGAATCGGTTTATAATCAGTGTCTTTAATAGGAATATTTGTTTTGTGTTATAGTGACAACTTCAATATCTTGTGATCTTTTGCAATGTGTTTGTATTGTGCTTATTGAACATTGGTGGGATGCAAGTATAAAAAACACTAGTGGGATTCTAGTATAATTTGGTAAAATTTTACACCTACCCATAATTTTTTCAGGTTGATACCTAACCAACCCACTTTTAATTTTTCATTGATTCATAGTGAATGATCTATGTCTCAAATTATCCCAAACATAGTAAGGACGTAATCACCAACATTGGGGGTTAATATTGTAAAAATAATATGTGTTGTGCTTCATTTTATTTTTTTCATATGTTATATTAGTTTTTGTAAATAGGTAAGACTAATTCACTCTAACAAGTATAGAGGTTCGAATTAAATAGGGTTAATAGATGCAAAAAAAAATTAGTAAAAACTAGTGTACACTGATTCACCCCCCCCCCCTCAATGTACCCGCATGATCCACTAGGAACTTCTCCTTCTGAATGGATTCAACCTTTTCCTACAATGTATGACCCTCCTTATAATAATTCTTAATTCCTTATGAAAAATTTAACAGCACTTAAACCTGAAAAAAAACATAGGGTTTCACTACATCTACAACTTCTAGGATAAATTTCATCAAATAGTTAACCAAAGGGTCATGTTCTACATGTAACATTTAATTTATCAATCCTTCGAGTACCACTATATCAAAATATCTACTGAATGTTGGAGCATGTTTTCTTATAAAATTCTCCACTATCAATATGTTCCCCTGTGGTAAATCTATATTCTCTCCATCATGGAATACACTACCATTTATATCTTGCATCAACTGATCCATAACCATAAAAAAATCTATTCCAATTCCTATCATCTCATGATGTTGATTTGGAAGGATATTTTCCTCATGATTCATTCCCACTACAATGTTTTTATTTCCTCTATAGAAAAACATTCTAAATTGTTATAGTTTGGACAAAGAAACATAGTACTCTTCAAATGATACATCATTTAAACTTAAACATAAGGTAAATTATTTCTCTAAGTCATTCTATTAATCTAATCCTAACCTCTAAAATTATCTATATATTTCTCTAATACCAACAATAAGTACCCAACCTTAAACATTACATATTATTATGAATTTAAACTAGAATTTACTTTCTTAAATTCATAGAGATATTTTACCTTTAGAGTTTTAGAAATATAGGTCACAAATATTACATAAAAACTAATACATATATATGTGTGTGTGTGTGAATTGGGTACTACTAATCAGTATCCATTTTTTCCACAATATAGAACTTTTAAAATAAAACATGTTTTCTTTTCATGAAAAATATTCATGACTTTCAACTTGACTACTTTATTATCCTAACACATCCTTAAACCCTATGAAAAATATTTTAAAATTTTAGATTCTCACAACAAGATCTAAAAGGGTCATAAAAGAAAACAAAGAAACTCATTATTCCATTATTACTTATAAAAATTTTCCTTTTCAAAGTAATCTTTGGGCTCAAAAGAAAAATTTTCTTACCCAAGAAATCATTTTCTTTCCTCAAATATTTTTATTTTACATTTAATAAGAAAACATAAATAAAAAATAAAAATAATAAAGGTTTCTTTGAAAATAAAAAAAACTCATGAAAGCATTTTCACAAAGTTATACTTTTCATCCTTAAGATATAGTAAATATTTTCTTTTGAAAAATTACCTAATTGATTACCTTTTTGTAAATCATAATATTACGATAAAAACTCTTATAATTAATAGATAAAACATATTTGTATCCTGGGGAATAATTTTATATATCACTCTTAAAAATTTCATAGCCATATAGTCAACTTCCATACCTAATGCATTGGAGGGATATCATGGATCCACCCTTCCTTGGTATTAATGTAAACACCTATACTTGGATCATAACATAATTACTCATCCTTGGTCTATCATGGAAATATCCCTCCTTGGTTTATAATGGAACTAACCAGTATTATAAATATTATCCAAGAACCATAACATAAGCATGACACATAAAATATTTCAATTTTTAACATTACACTCTAAAAATGTTCTTTTCACCCTTAGAAAACATTTTCAAATATTGAAATATCCACTCTATTTAATATAAATCCATAAAAATACCCAAAACAAGTTAAATATTGTTTTTATTTGATGAAAATATGAATTATTGTAAAGAAACCCATAAATAAAATATTTTTTAAAGTGGCAGGAAAATTCACTATCGTCGTATACATTAAAATAGAACATTCCCTTTTTCCTCTTGTCAAAAACATTCTATATAAAACATGTAAAAATATTAATTTTAAAAAACATTGAAAGAAATATAAAAAATTCATTTATAAAAATTTCATGTGCATATAATTACATCTAAAAATTAATTTTTAAAAACAAGGACATTGAATAAAAATAGTTTTAAGGTAACTTTAAAATAAAATTTTTAAAAGGAAAGTCCCTTACAAATTTTGAAACATTTATATAATAATATCCATGAAATAATAACATTAAAAACTTTATATATCATTAGAATAGATAAATTAATTATATAACTTGTAAAATTGTCTTTATATACACCTTAGAAAAGAATATAGGTGCATAACATCAAAATATTTTTCAATAAAAGGAAATTGAGATTAAGTCTCTTACATTGAGTTTGAATCATAATGTACATTATTTATCTTCCTTAATAATAAAACTATGTTAATTTTTTACTTTTTTAATAAAAATTTTCTTCTTTATTATTCTTTTTGTTTTATCTCTTACCATACTATACACAATTATTTAATCACTTAAGTTCACTTTGGATGTTTTGACAGTATTCAACTTATATGTCAAAAAATGACTTTGGTAGGCTAAAATGGTCAAATAAATTACTAAATAAAACATATAAAAATTAATAATAATTGAATAGTTATCATATTTATAAAAAAATATAATTTTAAAACAAATAATGAAATACGGTTAAGAGAAAAGAACTATGTTACAATCATGGAAACAGTAGGTCGTACGTACACATGAGTAACGTTTCCATTATTTAATGATAATTACTGAAAGAAGGTGAGTAATATTTTATCTTTGAAGAATTATAATAATATATTAATCACCATATTATTTATTTAAATATACTTATATATACAATCCATGTGTTTTGGTGATGAAAAATGAATCAGATCACCTCGTGAGTTGGTAGTTTGTCGTACACACTAACGACGTTATTGTATCCCCCATGGAATGGAAATTAAAAAATATATATATGATATAATAATTATATAATTATAATTATTCTAAAAATATGACATATGTACTTTAAATCCATCATTATAACAATCTGGGAGAGGTGATGATGGAAAACGAATGACATCAGTTTGCGAGGTTAGAGTCTATCGTACACACAAATGATGATTTCATTTCCCATTTGATGGAAGATGGTATGGATTTAGATTATTACATTTAAATAATAAAATATTTGTTTATTTTATATAATTTATTTATTTAATCATCATAATTGAATTATATTTTAATGAGGTGTAAGAATAAATAAGATAAAAGTTCTTGGTTGAGCATGATGCATCTTCTTCAGACAAACCCCTTAAGTTAGCACCAAAATATTTCTTAGGATGGATTTATGATGAAAACATGGGATCTAGGTCATGGGTATTGAATTAATGAATATATTTTATTATTTAATTTCTAATAAAAATTTCTTTTAATGTGTTAATAGGAGAGGATAGGGGGTGTCCTTTTATAAGTGTGGTGAGTGACACACTTGTAATTTTTTAAAAGAAAAAGGTGTACCTATGTTTTTCACATGCCACAAGGATAAAAAATGGAACATTATCAATAAATAGAATTTATAAGGATTAAATATCTCTATAAAATATATTTTATACACTTTTTTAGATCATTTTAACCCTTATCATTTTAGTTTAACTCCATAGTAAATCTGTTTTTACCATAACCGTGGAAAATGATTTTTACTATTTTCACTATCCATTATGAACAAAATTTAAGTTTAAATTATTATATAATATAAATTGTGATTATTGAAATTTTTTTATCTATTTTATCAAATTAAAGTTACAAGAGTGGGAAAATTGAATATAAAATTAAACCCGTAGGCATGATGAAGAAGTTGTTCTTCAAGAAACAAATTTTTCAAGCATAATATGATTTCATTTTCACTTTATGACTATGAATAGTTTTTTTATGAATTTAAATAAATATTTATTGATATATCATATGTAAATTTAACTTAAATAATTTCTGATTATGGGTTTTTTAATTAATTAAAATAGAGAAACATTATGCACTTTAAAACAATTTTCTGGAAAAAAATATTTTTTAAACATAGAAACAAAAACTTATACTAAAATCCAATATAAAGATGATTAAGAAGTAATTAATTGTAATAATGAATATTTATTATACCTAAAATAATATTAAAATCATAATGAAACTTTTATGTTAATTAATTTATTGAAAAGAAATGACATTTTCACAAAAATTGGTATTTTCACTATTCACCAAAAAATCAATATTTTCTAAAAAATCACAAAATTTCACCCTAAGTTAATATTAATAGTATGATCCCAAAAATAGATTTTTTTTTCAAATTTAAATTCTGTAATTTACTAATTAATTTTTTAAATAAATACCTTATATGAAAAAATTTTAGTTAAAACTATTTCCTTTTTTATTTAAAAATCACTTAATATTTTTATAGTGAATATAACTATATAATTTATATTAATAAAAATTAAAATAATTTATTAAAAAATTACATGGTTTTTTAGATATATTTATTCAATTTAAAGATAGTTTTTGGAAGATATATAACCCAATTATGGATGATGCGGACTGGGAATATGTACTGTCACATGTTAAAGACCAACTACAAGATCAAATGATGGATTTGTATATCATGATATCTTCTATCAAAAATGTTCCATTGGTAGTGGAATTTTTACCATCGCAGACTTAGGATGTGTTTTCATATACTTAGTATTATACATATTATAGAGAGATTAAATTGTTTAATTAAAATCCTCCATAACAATTAGATTTGATGGGGGGAAACATTGAGGATAGTGAAAATCCAAAACAATAGAAATATATTGGGGTTGTTGAATAAGAATTAAATATTGAAGATCATTCCAATACATTCCTTTTATTTTCACACTACCCTTCGAATCATCCACCACCACTAAAATCATGGTCATATAAAGGTATGATTGGTCAATCATTACTCCCAACACAACTTCATCCATTATAGAATTTTTAGATTTACTCCACACACATGTGTGAACCCCACCCTATCATAGGGTCACATGACCATAAAAAATGAATTCATTCCATCTATTATTATTTAATCATTAGGGCATGTCAATAAATTATTGTGGTTCTTTTGGTGGAAAGATCAAATAGATTTATAGTTGTTGGTCTTCTTATTAGAAGTCATGGGATACATGATAAAATCCCATCATAAAATTGTATGGGGATTGAGATAACTCTTATTGAGTTTTACCACAAATTATGTAGAGATTGTGTCTCAAAAATAAGGTTTTATACCAGTTACAAAATGTTTAATATGTTATCCAATTGAACCAAGTTGATCGATTGAAGGTGGTCTTTGATAGATTATTTGTTTACATTATTACCTTGTGTGGATGCTTTAAGAAATTTTAAGTAGTTTATACAAATTGATGGTGAATTTATTTATTGAAAGTATACAAGAAAATTATTGACTACCCCCACATAAGATGGTAACCAATATTTTTTTCCATTGGACTCTTTATTATTGATAAGTTGAAATTCTCATCCTATAGTTGGTTCCTCACTTGCCTATGATAATTTTTTATAGACATTGGAGGAATATATATGATTTCTAATCAGCATAAAGTGATCAAGGATGTTATAAAATCTCAAGGACTTACATAGAGAACACCCGATACTTACAATAGATATTTTATTATTCATATCTGGATAAATGTGTAGAAGAGGTTCATGTATGAGTCTATGAAGAAAGAAATCATAAAAATTGGTATGTCTATGGTTTTCTATTGAAAAAAACCCTTAATATAGAAAGAGGATTGTAATATGTTTTCTTATTTATTCTAATTTTCTTTAGAATACTAACCTCAATCAAATTAGATGGATGAGAATTTTGAACACCTTTTCTAAGCTAATCAAGAAATATATGACTACATTATGAAAATTCTAAAGGGTAAATGATTGATTGAATACAAAGATGGGAGAAGATATAGACACATGATGGCCAATATTTTGGAATGTATTAATGTATTATTTAAGGGAGTTCAGAAACTACCTGTCACTTGTGATAGGGAAAATTTAATTATATATTAATTAGGTATAAAAAAATTTCTTTTGATTTTTTTATTTTGATTTAATATTATGTTTTTAAAATTAAATTATATATATAGTGTAGGAAAGATTATATTAAATAGTGAAATATTTTATTGAAATAGGTAAACAGGATGAATAGGGTCTAAACAGAGGGATAAAATATGTGAACCATTTTTATTGGGAGATTAATAGGATTATTCTGGAGGATAAAACATTTTTTTTACACTCATTTGACCATGATAGCCAAATATTTGAAGATATTGAATGTCATGATCCTTTGACTATTAGCAGTGGCCAAAAGCTTGTAATTTCACTAGAGAAATATTACTTTTATTGTGGTAACTTATAATCATTACAGTATTCGTTTACACATGTAATCATAGTGTGTGACTCTTTAATATTATCATGGGATCAATTTATTAATTCAATGTATCGACTATAGAGTATTGGTGATTACTAAAATTCTAAATAGATTCATATAGTTTAATATAAGAAATATTGTCTAAAATTTGATTCCCCCATGCTTCTATTGAACATGAATAGGTTGTAACCAAAAGGATTGCTGAAGTATACTCATATTCAGAATGAGATTAATTGGACTAGAAAAGGGATATATTCATAAAGGTGTGGTTTATGTGGCTAGGAATGTCACACCCACACACATTTCCCTAGACATATGGGGTAATCATAAAACAATACACATAGTTGATCTTTTATTATAATTTTCAATTTAATAGTGTTTATAATCAATTATTTGAATATTATAAATAAAAACACCATTTACTTTTATTATTGAAACTCAATTTCAGGTTTATTAAATCTTCTTCTTCAACTTAGTGGATATTCCAAGAATACCCTTAATTATTGAAAAGATAATAAATTAATTTTCATTAAATGTAAAATTATGCATCCTGTTTAGGTGATGACATTGAAAAAGACAACAAAGTTAATTAAAAAACACAACATTAACCCACATACACTTTCATGAACAAAACTGGTACATCCATCTATTGGAAACTTGAATTAGTTTGTGACATACGTGAGATACTTTAATGATTTCTATATTATTTCAAATAGAAATGAAAAATCTCATATATAATATAATAAACAATATATAAATAAAATTGAACAAGATTCTGACCATTATTTATAATACATATACATCACAATAAAAAGAAATAAGAACCCAAACCAAAAGTTACCATCTCTATTTTACCATTAGCCACTCTCTATCTCTTGTGAAAATCCAAAATCACAATCAACAACATTTAAAAAGTTCTATTTTCCTTTTCTTTTTTTAAATGAAAATGATCACTTAGATAACTATTTATCAGGCAGAGAACCCTTTTTATCAAATAATTTTAAAAATGTTATATATTTAGATATAGGCGCTCACTTGCATGAACAACAGAATCAGGTGTCACATGAGGTGATGGAGATATGAACTATTTGATATTTTTGGTATAGATATCACATCACTTACACCACCAAGAACCTCTTTGTAATGACCGAGACTTTTATAAATAAAATTCTCTTTGTTGTTGAATTAAATTCCCTATTATGTATTATGGTTATAAAAAATACATTCACTTATCTGTTTTATTATATATAATTATGATTTAAAATAATCTTAAGAATCATAACCATTAAAAATATAGTCATTGAATAGTTATCTTATGATTAGTATAAATATAGGGTTTTGAATAATTCAATTGTCATAGAAAAAGTAAGTAATGGAATCAACTGATATGATCATACCCTATGAAGCTCATTTATCAAAGCTTATAAGAAATATAGAATCACTGGGATTTTCCCTTAACCAATCCCAAGATGAGATCCCACGAATTAAGTGCAAAAAAACTATTTATGGGAAAATTTCAAGCTCATCGAGATCACAGCCCAAACCATGTATGTCAAACCACCCCATGAAAGTCTCACTGTCACAAACCTTACCCTTAGGGAATTTTCTGGTGTAGTAAAGTGATATATATCTAGACCATAATAATATGAATATCTATATTGTATAGAATAATGAATATATTTTGATTTTATTATTTTTACTTTATAAATGATTTTTATTTTGATAGAATAAAACACAAATTGTATTTTTGGGTAATATTCAAATTCAATTAAGGAATTTATTTTGATAAATTAATGCATTTTTGTGAAAAATAATATTTTAAGAAAATATTATTATTAAATAATTTTTATTAAATATAAATTATCATAAAATTTTCAAGAAATCAAATGTATATTTTATAAGGTTTTGGAAACTATTATCGTCAAAAAACCCATCATTTCTCAATAAATGTAGATTATTATTTAAAAATTGAAAATTCACATATTTAAAAAATTAATTGGGAAAAATACATATTATTTTCAGAATCATAATTTTTAAATTATACAATAGTTAATTTCTCATAATTTTATAAGACAATCGAATTTTTAGGAAAAATTTAAAAACAGTATAAATATATGGGGTGTATTATAGCATCATAATAATCAAGAAATGATGTAATAAATACTATAAATGGTATCCAAGACCAAATATATTTTTCCAATTTAAAATAATGTAATTTTAAGTTTATTTGGTTAATTTTATAAAGCCTTTATGAATCCTCTAAAACCTATATTATATTCTATGGTTTTGAAATCATTTCCATAAAGAAATGACTCACTTCCCCATAACCAAGGGAATATTTTAATAATTTCAGCACATGGACTTATAAAATAATGTAATCCAACCCTCTTTTCATAAAACATGGTAGAAAAAAATGGTAATGTTTTTAGTTTTGATTACATTATTACATAGAATCCAAAACCTAAGTTTGAGAAATAATAACGAATTTACCACTCATTTCCTATATAAACCCACCCAATATCCCATTCATCTTCACAAAAAAACATTTTATAATGTCATTAATATGCCCCAATATCTCTATATTTTTTCCAAGGTTCCCCCAAGCTCTCAAGAGGATCCTCCCAAGATTTTGGAATCACCCTCTCAAGGTAAGTGATCTCTTACTCTCCTTTTTATTCAAGCACCACTTTTATTTTATACCTCTTCATTTCCAATTTTTTTTGTGTGAGAATATTTTTATACATCCCAATTTATTCCATTTTTATTTACATGTTATGATATACCCCTTTCATTCTTCTTAATCTCTCCCATGAACCCTTATGTACACCCATTACCATGAAGAAATTTAGTAAGGGATCCTCTCCTTCTCCTCTTTATTTAAGAATCTTCACTATATTATGAATTTATCCCCATTTCATAATGTTAATTTATGTTCTCAAATATACCAATTACTTCCCTTATGATTCCTAAATTATTATATACCTTTTTTACACTCATTAGTCTATCCCTTGAACATTTATACACCCCCGTTATTCTACATAAATTTCACTACTAATTTACATGCCAAAAAATTGTGTAGTGAATACCCATACATATTTCCTATTACTGGTGTTAAAATTTATGAACTTATATTTATTCAATTGGTGACTTACAAGTATTTATTCCACACTTCTTTATCATTGAATAAAATTTGACAATAAATGATTCCATTTCGTATGATCTATGGGGAACACTTATGGATGTGAATGAAATGAAAGTGACGAGTGTGCCCGAAATTATATAGAGCTCAAATACATTGGATAATGTTTTATTCTCATTATAAATTATTTAAGGGATTAAGGAGTGAACCTAATCTATCACAAGACTTTTTTTTATCCGGATGTCTTTTTAGTTATACTTGATCTATGTTTATAATGTCCTATTTAAAGTTGTTGCCACATTTCCCATGTGGCCCTTATGATTATCATACTGTATCATGCCTCATTGGTCATCTTTATGAATATCACCCATTTTATGTCTTAGTGATATTCCTATTGTCTATTGTGTAATAATTTATTCATGTTATACCATGTTTATTCCTTTACTGGTCTTTATATCTCACCCATTTCTTATGTACGTCCCTAGGTTATCACATGTAGTTTTAAATACGAAGGAATATTATGATCATGTTAAGGAAGATTTAAATATTTGTGATGTACCCCCTTTTTATGTTTTTATGTAATGTACCTAATTCCCAAACACACTAGACTTATCAATCTTCTTGGTTGTATTATGTGTACCCTTATGTATTAAATTGTGAAATAAAGTGTATTAAAGAGAAGGGTTGTCGTAGTTGTTATCAAAGGAATGTTTAGTTAGTTTTGGGGTTAGTGTTATAAAACTCTAGTAAAATAATTATATATAAGACTAAACGTAAGAATAATTCTATAAATTTTGGTAAATTATATTATAAATGGTTTCCTAGAAAATATATCCTTATCTAGATACTACAATTGGATGTGGATTTATTAGATATATACTTAGGGATAAAACCCAAAACACCAAATTGAGCAAGACTCGATCAGGAACTACTATATGAAAATTATCTTTCTTGTACGCCTATTTTGGTACTATTGGGGTATATGAATTGGTACAAGCTCATTATGAACCGTTATTAAGGGAATTAAAATTCACATAGGTTCTTATGTTAGAAAATAGATTATGGATAACCTAGATTGAATCCTAGACATTCATAATTTAAGGAATATATTTCATTTATAAGTTATCCCTTTAATGTCATTGGATTCAAATTTATGAGTTTATTAGTTTAAAAATACTCATCCCTGGTTTTCCCTTTATTCTATCCAATGTTTGAGAATAGGATGATCCAATTAAACATCCAATTTTACGAGAAATGTAATGACTGACCAAATGAGATGACCAACCTGATAGGAGATAGAATAGAAAAATTTGTAATGATTTTCTCTTAGTTTAATCGGGTTATGAAGAGAAACCTGGATGGGGAGGAGTTTCCAAATCCCCATAAGAAAGAACAGGCTTCAATTGAGATCTTTAAACAAAAATGCCTCTAACATTGAATGGATCATTTGATCCCTTTATCATGGAACAATGGAGAAACTCTATTGAGAAGATATTATCCATCATTAAATGTTCCAAGAAGGATAAGGTTATACTGGATGTTTATCATATAGAGGGAGAAGTTGATCATTGGTGGACATTGATCAAGAATACTAAACCTAAGTAAGAGATAAAAGTGATGGGGTAGAAGGAATTATATAAAATAAATTCAAAAAATATTTTCTTTACACTCTCGAACTAAAAATGGAAAGGTATTCCATTTCCCCCAAGAAAAATAATGATGAATATATCATGGAATACGGGGAAATTTTCACAAGACCTGCATGATTCGCATCTAGTTTTTTTGTTACCTCACAATGAAAAGTTGACTGCTTATTTTGTGGGATAAAAAAAATATATGAAAATCCCTAGTGATCCAATACATTGATATATTTGAGTAAATTATATGATGTGCCGTCAAAGTTGAAATGGAGATAAAAAAATATCATTGGTTTCATGGGGATAAGAAGTGGATGATTGAGTTTAATTCTAATAGTACTATGGAGAAATATAATGGTGCAAAGAAATTTCAATATCTCACCTATCAAAAGTGTGGAAATAATTGCCTTGAAATTTCCTAATGGGGAAGAAGAAATTCTTTAGGTGTGGGAAGGAAGGATGTGTAGCTAGTGATTGCCGATATGAGAAATCCACTAATGTGATGGGGGGAAGGAATGATCTAGTAAACCCTCATTGAAATGTTAATTATTTCAACTACAAAGAAAAAGGGTGTAAGAACCCGGTTCTTAGTTTTGAGGTACGAGATTCTTCTTTTTCCTTTTCCTTACGTGTTTTTGAGAAAATATGGAAAATGGGGAAAATCCTAAATCTTGGAACTACACACCGTGTACTTTTTCCACAGGCCGTGTACTTTTGGCCGTGTGGGATGGGTACATGGGGTGTGTATCCATGCTGGCGACGAAGGGTGTAGGAACCGACTACACGTCGTGTAGTGGTGCCTTACACGCCGTGTAGTCAGTCGGCAGGCCTAAACAGTAAGGTGGTGGAGCAGCCGATAGTTGGGTGACAGTACACGCCGTGTACTTAGGAGTACATTTCGTGTACTCATGTCAACGGCTGATCAGTGTGGCGGTGCCTCTAGAGGAACAGTTAAATGAAGGAAGTACATGTCGTGTACTCAGAAGTACACGCTGTGTACTTTTTTTTCGGCTTCAAACAGGCTGTAGCCTCCTCATTTGGCAGAGGAGGCGTTTGAGCCATTTTGGAGCCAAGGAGGATGGCCAACCCTTTGAAGATCTGCCGAGAGTTCGTCTAGAATCCTATTTCATGTCGGACGATCTCGTTGGAACCGCACGGGTAATCCCTATCCTCTCCCGGTACCGTTCTTACCAATTCTTTCCTGAGGGAAAGTTATTTACATTTGAATGGGTTTTGTTCTTCATCAGATCTACACCGTTCTTGGGCGTTTCTGGAGTTGGCGTTCGGTTATAATGTTCATTGGCGCATAAGGTAGGTGGCTTGGTGTAAATTTCCAACTGTCGTGCGTTTTTGTGCGTTTTCGTGCCATGAAACCATGTTGGGTTGTCGTGTGGCTGAGGTCGTTGCTATATTTAATTCCTATAATTGGATAGGTGATTAAAATGTGATAATAAAATGCTGGTTGGGATCGTTGCTTGGATCCGGAACCACCCCAGGGGTGTGTTCCACTGTTTAGCCATTTGGCCAGGATACCCGAGGGTATTCCTTTAATGTAGTAATTATATAATTTCCTTGAGAGTAATTTCTTGTTTACTGCATTTTGGCATGTTGGGCATGACCCGTTTATCTATTTAGCCTGAGGGCGTTGTTGTGATTAGCCCATGGGCACTGCACTTTTTAGCCTGAGGGCTGTAGTTATTTCGGCCTGAGGGAAACTTCTTCCGTGCCTGAGGGCAATAGACTTTGTGCCTGAGGGAGACACTACCTACGCCTGAGGGAAAAATTTCTGTTACGCCTGAGGGCTATACCTGTGGCTTGGGTTCTGATTATCTGAGGGTAAGGTTTTTCTTGTCCGAGGACGTGGACTGTTACGTAGAAATTTAGTGTGGTGATTTCTAATATTTAAATGGATTAAATGAATAATAAAATGGCAATATAACTGGTAGTTAGTTATTTTTGAGTACTACATACTTTATTGCATTTTATTACTTCACACTTTTGTTGCATGCTTACATGCAGTTGGGCACGAGCCTTTGGTGGGTGCCTACTGAGATATATTTCTCACACCCTGTTTGGGTCATGCTTTTCGGCCCAAATAGATTACGTTTCTGCAGGTGTAGATAGGGTAAAGAGTCCCTATACAAGTACTTAAATATTTATAAGGAGTAGGCGGGCATGGGACTGAGCCTAGGCTCGCGATGTCGCTGCTAGCTGTTTTCCTTGTTTTATTGTACACTGTATTTTGTTGTACTGTATCGATGTATAACATGTTCTAGGTATTTTCATAGAACTTGATACATATAGCATCATTGTTTATATATTGTTGTTTATATCCAATGTAGTAGTTTAATTCAGTTGTGTATGGTTTACTGCTTCCGTTGTCGTTGTATGTTTTATTTTGTATTCTGTTGTGCTACACTTTGATAAATGAGGGCATAGTTTCCCCACTATCAGACTTAGGCCCTCGCTGCTAGTCAGCAACCTCTGGCATTTGGGGAAATGCGCTTAAGGTCAAGTGGCGAACTGGGTTCGGGGAACCCATTGTGTGGCACCCGGGTCCGGGACTTTACAAAGTTGTATCAGAGTAGATTTTTTTCTTTGACTTCCTGTTTGGATCCGTAGTCAGGGATAGGACGGAACGGTAGTTGGTAATATGTTTTGCCCAGGTGTAGCTAACCCGTGTACAGGAAAAATCCAATTTACCTCATTTTTCAATTTTTGCTAATTTTTTAATTTATAGTTGATTTGATTTTCACCGTTGGGTGACAAACTTTGAGATTGTGCAGTTTTTATTTTATCTATGGGTTCTATTTAGTTGCAACCCGATGAGATGAGGGTATTCTGTCTCATGCATCATATAGGTACATGCTAGATATCACATGCCATGCTGTTTCCCTCAGAATTTGGGGATGACCTCCTTGATTGAAGGTTCAAACATTCCAATCAGTTTCTAACGGGTTTGTTCGTAGAACCAGAAACATCCAATGATTCCACATCCTTTTGGACCTACTTTCCAAAGTTAGGCACTCATTAGTTGTGGACTGATGAGGCTTAGGAATTTGCATTGGTCGAGAGTATGGGAGGTCGGACTCATCACACCTTTTTGAGGGGAATTATTGTCTACTCTGGGACTCTCTTTATAGATTTAAGTTATGTTCATGAATCCTTATTACATTACCAAGTATAAAATGAGCTTTCCTTTAGATCGGACAATCAATGATTGATATGTAAGAAATTTAGAGAATATTTTATATGTATTCGAGGTTCTTCATTGATAGAGAATCATATATATTTGTTAGAGATTCTTAGTCAATGGTATCCTTCGATACGTAAAAGTATCTTAGTCGTTATAATGACCATACTGGTTTTAAAGCCACTCGGTGGGGCACTTGAAGTTTATTGTCATTCAGAAGGACATGAATTATTTCAGAGTTAGGATTGAACCCACAGATGGGCTACCTACGTATCCTTTTTTTTAGAAAAGGAATCAGAACCCACGTAGTTCGAGTAAGGGAATATGATGTTTATGATAGATGGCTCAAAGAAGGATTTCATAATTACTTTTACACTCTAAGCTCACGTGAGTCATGCTCGGTGGGAGAAACAAGACGTATTGGTAAAAATCAGACAATTCTGCCATAAAAGATGCAATTATAAGAAATAATTTGGGACTTATGTATGTATTACTGCCCAGATAAATGAAGATTAGGATTTACTTCAAGGAAGAAATCCAGGAACAAGGTCCATAAAGGTATATGTGCTCTATGGAGATTTGAATACTCTAACATGGGACTTACTCCTAAAAAGGAGGCCCAATTTAGGAGAGGACTTATGATTGGGTTTTCACTCCTGAGAAGGAATCCCAAATCAAAGGTAAATTGGGACTGGTTAAGAGGAATTAAGACTGGGGCTTACTCCTGAAAATGAGGCCCATGTTAAGAGACTTGAAAAATTAAGGGACTTGGGGCTTACTCCTGAGGAGGATTCCCAAATTAGGGGAAAGGGGCTTACTCCTGAAAAGGAGGCCCAGGTTAAGATAATTATGGTTGGGGATTACTCCTGAGGAGGATTCCCAAATTAAGGGACTGGGGCTTACTCCTGAAAAGGAGGCCCATGTTAAGAGAATTATGGTTGGGGATTACTCCTGAGGAGGATGCCTAAATTAGGGGATTGGGGCTTACTCCTAAGGAGGATGCCCATAATTGAAGATTATGACTGGGGCTTACTCCTGAAAAGGAGGCCCAAGTTAAGAGAATTATGGTTGGGGCTTACTCTTAAGGAGGATGCCCATATTAGGAATTCTCTCATCTTAAAATATGAGGTTGAATGAATGAACTCTCAATCTTTAGTGACATAAATATGTGTAAATCACTAGGTTTTGAGAGATATTCCACAGAATTATTTTCAGATAAGGAAGTAAAATCAAGAAATCATGCCATAAATGGCTTTAAAGAGTGTCTTGAAGACTGGATCTTGAATAGGAGAGGTGGAATGGCTTAAGAGGGGTGAAATGGGAAAGAAGGGCACCCAAAAGGGCAGGGGCACGCAAGTCCTGACAGGCGCTCAAGTATTGGTCGTGCAGATATACCTGCATGACACATGGGTACTTGCGCGTTTGTAAACCAACATGTTAATACTTGGGCGATCCTTGACCAATGGCTTTAGAATTATCCTGAGGTACTTCTAGAATAGAGGCGCGCAAGTTTTGGTGAGGAAGTAAGGCGGCGCGCAAGTATGTTCATTTCCTTTAAGGGTAAAACACCTTAGGCGCACAAGTGTTAGTGAATTCTAACACTTAGACTTTACTCCTCTTGTTTAGACCTTCCATTCTAGGTAAATAAACACATTAGAAGTGTTCAGAAGACCTGAAGAAGAGACTTGGGCGTTCAGAGCTCTAAATCTAAATTCTGGAAAATTCCTTTCTTTAAATGGGGGGCCCACAGGGTCTATTTATAGGCTAGAGAAGACCCCGGGCGGTTATCCTTTGTGGCGCGCAAGTCACTTGTGCGACCATTAGGGGTTGCGCATGTATACTTGCGCGACAGTGATGGAACTTGCGCGGCACATGTTCTTTTGAAGCCTTGTTCATACCTTTGTCGATTTTTGATGTTTTCTTCAAAGGATGAATCAATTTGTGCTAAGTCATTTCACTTTACATTCTTTTATAAAATGTGACAAAAAAGGAGCATCAACAAAAGTCCCCCCTCAGAGTTGGATCCGAAAGAAATGAAGATGTGACTTTGAGGAAAAGAAGAAAACCAAAGGAAAGGTGGCGCGCAAGTCTTGATGGCACAGAGGGAAGCACGCAAGTGCGCGTCGTGCAGGGCCTGGCACGCAGGGGTACGGCACGCAGGGTTCTGGCTGCGTCTATAAATAGAGGGCCTCACTTCAGTAAAAATCATCCGGATTTCCAGATTTCAAACCATTGAGATCTCGCCGCGCATGTCACCTTAGCCGCGCAGGTTGCTCTGTTTTCCGATGTTTCTTTGTTGTCACGCTTTTGTATAGGTATTTGGACTTGCGCGGTGATACTTGCACGCAAAAAACTTGCGCGGCCCATCCATCCTTGCGCGTCAAAATTTGACTTGCGCACCATAATTCCATTGCCTATTTTTTCAAATTTCATCACAATGTTTATGAAAAATCAATCCATTAAAGAGTTAATTTATTCAACTCTTGTGCAGGTTTAATGGCTCCCAAGAGAATCGGAATGGCTGATGGACTAGCTAGCAAGCGGGTTGATGACATGATGAACATTGTTGGCCATGATTACTATGATATCTACGATAGTACTCTCCCAGATTTGGCTATGTACTTGAAGAAATATCATCTTAATTTCCCACAGAGCATCTACCTGCCTCTATATGGTCATGGTCATCTGCAAGGAGTCAATGTTCCAGATGCAAAGAATTATATGCATGAAATGCAGCTGCACTACTACTCCTCAATTTTGGTTATTCTGTACATTAAGAGCAACAACAATGGTGTGAACTTTCAAATTCTTCCTCCATGTCATTTCCTTGCAAATATGAAAATGGAAAACCCATGGGCTAAAATGTTTTCTGCTGCCGGTTGGTGGAGAGAAGACAAACATGTCATTAGGTCAATATATGAAAAGATTACTCTTTCCAAATGGATCTTTACTTCCAATGCTTCATTCTCAAATCCATGTATCCATCTTCCAAGTCTCTTGGATGAAAACAGAGTCACTGTTTGATCAGAAAAAAATTTTCTCAAACCACACTCAAGAACATTATTTTATAATTGTTCCAAGAAGAGCTGATATCACTACATCTCTTAAGGTATCCAGTTGAATGAATGAATTCCAGGTGGCTGCTGATGAAGCTCTGGATACCGTAAATCAAATGAAGAGTCATGTTGAAAGTATTTTGTAATTCCTGAAAAAGAGAAGAGACTCTAGTCTGTGGACGTCCTTCTAACTCTTGTGCTTCAATGAAAAACATTTTCACCTTCAATCATTTGTACCTACATTCTCTTTTACTACCTGCTTTAAATTTACCTAAACCAATGGGCCTAGTAATCATAGTTTGATTTTTACTAAGATTAATGTAAATAAACCTACAAACATTGAACCTTTTAATTTCTCAATATTACCTAAATCATACAAAATGTATGTTTACTGAGCTGGAACTTGACTTTTATTCAGATTTCCTTTGTCTTTTGTGGGCAGTTTAAAGTCATGCACATCAGACATAAGAAGGCTAATGTTTAAGGTCGAAATATCTTTGACGGAATGAATTATAATTGACTCAATTCCTTGACAATTCATCTGAAAACATAGTACCATACTCAACTATGAGGGAAAAATATGTAAACTAGGACTTAAGAATATTTGAATATGAGGAATGATATGAAAAAGAGCTAAAAGGCATTAGAATAAATAGTTTCCAGGAATGAAGTTACCATTATTTAACAAACCCGTTAGGGGGTTGAATTATGCAGAGCCACCTAAGGGCATTGGCTGCATAGTTAAATAAAATAGTATCTTTTGACTAACAAGTCTGTTATGTAGACTGTTTATGCAAGACCGCCTATGGGCACGTGCTGCATAGTCAGGAAAAAGAACTCTCAGAAATTTACTTTCCTAGTACTAAAATCCAATGAAAGTTTATAGAGATTCAAATTTTCCAAAGTATAGAGTTTGCTGTATGGAAAAGGTACTTGAATATGGAGAATATATTTCCAAACAATATTATCGAAGAACTAGATGGATATAACTCTTACGAAGGTCTGACCCAAACGTAGGGAAGGAGAATATAAACCATAGACTTGAATACTTTTCAGATCATGAAAAAGGATATGGGACAAATATGTTAAGGAAGGATATTTTTGCGGATCCCTACATACTGTCATTTAAGACCAATAAGGACAAAAGAGGATTTCTTCCCAAGAATGAAGTTACCATTATTTAACAAACCCGTTAGGGGGTTGAATTATGCAGGGCCACCTAAGGGCATTGGCTGCATAGTCAAATAATAATATCTTTTGGATGACAAGTCTGTTATGTAGACTGTTTATACAAGGCCTCCTATGGGAACGTGCTACATAGTTAGGAAGAAGAACTCTCAGATGTTTGACATTTTTGTGACTAGATTTCATGAAAATGGCTATGAAGATCTAAAAATATTAAGGTTAGGATTATGACACATAAATATGGGTATTTTCTAATGTATACAGAGAGACACAGATCAATGCTAACCATAATCATGTTGTGGCTGGGTCCTGAATGGAAATGTTGGACTTCACTATGTATCCCATAAGGATGGGAATCAATCCATACGTAGTTCTTAAACTACAGTTTAATGTTGTGCGGGATAAAAGGATTAAAGATCTTATTTTAGGGTCATAGAGCTTGGACCATTTTAAGAAATACATTGTGTGTGTTTTCATGGGGACTTTTCAGTCAAGGGACTGAAAGTGGAATTTGGGGTTAGGCCCAAAGACTTGGGGCTGGATTCGAGGGACACATGAACGTTCTTATGTATCCCATAAGGATGGGAATCAAGCCCACGTAGTTCTAGAAATACCCTCTGTACAAATTTGGTTCGTACATGTGAAGGGTGAAAGGGGACTTTAATACAATGATGATTTAACCCAAGATAAAAGGTTTAGGCATTTCCATGTATGAACATAGTCTTTGAAATGAAACATGATTGAAAAATCAATGTAAATAATGGTTCCCTCTCAGGTGAGGGTATCAAATAATATTGTAGTTTATTGTCATACTGGACAAAAGTGTTGTATAGTTTAACGTTGTATAACAAGGAAGAAAGTGAACCAATGTAAAGATATTGATTCTAGGGGCAGTTTCATGAATCAACATCATATGAGATGGAGGTGAACTGATGTGAAGAGATTGATTTTGGGCTTGAACCTTGGAAGGTTGCCTACGTACTAAGCCTGGAAGGCAAGGATCAAAGTCTGTGTAGTTCAATTAAATAATGAATTAATGATCAAGTTGTTCTTGGAGACAAAGACCTAAAAAATGATGTTGTTGGGACTTACACATGGTTAGTAGCCCAGAGAGAGTGTTATGGTTGAGGTTTTCTATAAGATCACATGAGTCATACTCGGTGTGAGAAACAAGAGGTAACAACAACCTTAACGATGCATGCTTTAATGTCATGTAGGACATATCAAGGGACTATGCAGTTTAAAATCTTGCAGTTAGGACTATTGATGTTGTACAGTTTAGTGTCATGTAGCAGGGATAAAGTACAGTTTAATGTCATGTAGGATGTATCAAGGACTTTCTGTATAGTTTACCGTCATTTAGTTAGGACGATGGGGACAATATAGTTTAACATCATGTTGGACGAAAGGAGGACTGTGCAGTTTAATGTCATGCAGTGAGGACAAAAGAGTACACCATTTAATGTCATCTTGGATATATTAGGGACTTTTTCCACATTTTAGCGTCATGTTGGACGAAAGTGCGAATAGTTTAAGGTCATATTCATGGACCATGGATGGTGCAGTTTAACGTCTTGTTGGACGGTGGTGTAGTTTAAGGTCATACAGGACCTTTGATGGTTATGTAGTTTAACGTCATTCCAGACATAAGGTACTTTTATACAGTTTATCATCATGTAGTTAGGAAGTCACAGTTTAACGTCGTGTGGGACGTAAGGGACTTGAAAAATATTTTAGGTTCATACTGGACCATTGAGAGAACTTTTTCACAATTTAAGGTCGTGTGGGACGAAAGTACAAATAGTATAAGGTCATATGTATGGACCATTGATGATGCATTTTAAGGTCATACTGGACCATTTATGATATATTTTGTGTTTATACAAAATACTTCTTCAAAAATCTGGCATTGTTTGGAGTAGGGATGAGTTCTCCATCCATTGAGATTAATGAATAAGCTCCATTGGAGTAGACCCTATGTATTGAGTAAGGTCCTTCCCATTTTGGCTCAAGCTTGGGAGGTTTCTTTCCTGGTATCATTGGAGTTCTGATAACTAATACCAATTCTCCCTGAGTGAATGAACGAAGATGAACTTTTTTGTTAAAAGCTCGTGCTATTCGATTCTAATAGACTTCCAAGTGGTGAAAAGTGCACAAACATTTCTCATCTAACTGTTCCAATTCATTCAATCGCTTTTGAGATTGTTCATCTGTAGATGATTGATCACAAATGGAAACACTAAGCGAGGGTAGTTGAACTTCAATGGGCAAGACTGATTCCATTCCATATACCAATGAATATGGAGTTCACTGAGTTTCAGTGTGGGTGGTAGTCTGATAAGCCCATAAAGAATGAAGGAGTTTATCAGGACATGATTTCTTATCTTTATCCACCATCTTTTGCAGTATATTTGAAAGAGTCTTGTTAAAGGCTTCTATCTGGCCATTGCCCGCTGCATGATACCGAGATGAATGGTTGGATTTGATGTTGTATTCTTGATACAATTTCTTCACCTCAGATGAATAGAAGATGGTGCCATTGTCCGTCAATATGGTATGAGGGCCACCAAATCTGGTAATGATGTTAGACTTGATGAAGCTAACAACACATTTAGAACTGACTTCCTTGAGAGGTATTGCCTCTTCCCATTTGGAAAAGAAGTCAGTAGTAGTAAGAATGTACTTAAACTACTTTTCTGTAGCCGAAGGGTAAGGTCCCATCACATCCATTCCCCATGTGGAAAATGGCCATGAGTATTTAGCTGTATGAAGCAACTCAAAAGGTTGATGAATGAAGTTGGAATGTACTTGGCATGAATGACACTTCTTTGTGAAATCAACACAATCTTGTATCATTGAAGGCCAAAAGTATCCAAGCCTTCGAATCTGATCAGACAGTCTATGTGTAGACTGGTGGGCACCATAGACTCCTGCATGCACTTATTTCATGACATCCATTGTCTCTTCACCATCAATGCATCTGAATATAACTCCATACAAACCACATTTGTATAGAATTTTCTCTAGGTGATCTGGGCTATCATAAAGAGTAAAATTAACCACACGTCGCCAGATTTGTTCTTTATCGGCTCTATCAGGTGGAAGTGTTCCATTTTGAATGTATTCCATGATAGGTGACATCCATCCTATAGTATGACCATACGGTTCAAGAATGGGACTAATGTCATTAATTTCCTCTGTTATGATTCGAATATAAGGTGAAATTGCATGACGGTGGGCTATATTGATTGTTGTCTCGTCCTGGTTTGGATCTGCCAGAGCTGTGGCTATATTATCTAGTGCATCAGCTTGAGCATTTTGTAATCTTGGGACATAAGAAAATTTCGGTTCCGAAGGGAATTCCACCATTAACTCTCTGACGTAATCATACAAAGGGATTAGTCCTTCTTTTCTGATGGCATAATCCCCATTGACTTTTTTGATTACCAGGTCTGAATCACCTTTCAACTTTAAGTGATTCACTTTTTCTTGAAGCGTTAATTCCAAGCCTGTGATGAGAGCTTGGTATTCTGCTTCATTATTGGTACCACCTTCCCACAATAAGAAGGAATAAGGTAACACTGCCTTTTCTAGAGAAATGAGCACAATTCCTAAGCCAACATTGTTGAATTTAGGATTTTCCATTTTCCTCTCTGTTGGACTTTTGGAAGCACCATCAAAATACATTTCCCATGCTTAAGGACTTTCTTGAATGGAGAAGACTTCTTCATCAGGGAATCAAATATCTGAAGATGTGTCTTCTACTAAAGGGTGTTCAGGGAATTCAAAAATCATTTATTTAAGGGAATGGATCACTTCCACATCACCAAGAGAAATATTTTAATAAGTTATGCCCTTGAACTTATAAAATAATTAAAACCTCCCCTATTTGGTAGGAACAATGGGTAAAAATCATGGGAAGGTTTGTTTGTTTTTTTTTTCTTTATTATATAGGGTCCAAAACCTATGTTTGATAAATAATAAAGAATTCACCACTCATTTCCTATATAAACTCACCAAATCTCTCATTTTTATTCAATAAAAACCTTGAAGAACATACTTACTCTTCCTTACCATCTATAAATTCATCCTAGGGTTCCCCAAAACTCTCTAGAAGCTCCTCCCAAGCTTTTGGAATCACTCTCTCAAGGTAAGGAATCTCCCACTCTCCTTTTTATTCAAGCACCACTTTTTTGTTATGCCTCTAAATTTCTATTTTTTCATATGTGGTTATGTCATTATACATCCCTATTACTTACCCTTTTATATAAATGTGATTATAGACCCCTTACACTCTCATTAATTCCTCCGATGAACCCTTATTTAAACTTGTTACCATGTAGAAATTTAGTAAGGGGTTCTCTCCTTCTCCTGTTTATTCAAGAATCGTCATTATCTTATGCCTTTTATCCCCAATTACTAATATTGGGATATGTTCTCCTATATAACCCTTATTTTAACTATGATTAATAAATTATATTAGACCCCTTTCACTCTCCTTAATCCATCCCATTGAAATTTATACTCCCCCATTATACTGTTGAAATTTCACCATGATTTTCCATGCCAAAACAATTTTGTAGTGAATAACCATACCCATTTCCTATCAAGGATGTTCACCTTTATGAACTTATCATTATTTTATTGGGTACTTACATGTATGTTTTCCACACTTCGTGATCATGTAATAAAATGTGATGATAAATGATTTCATGTTGTTTAATCTATATGTCACACTTATGCTTGTGAATGAAATTATTGTGATAGGTTCGCCCAATATTATATTGGGATCCAATGAATTAGATAATGTTTTAGTCTCATGAGATGTCATCAAAGTTATTAGGGAGTGAACATAATCCATCATGGGAAATTTTCCATCATGATTTCTTGGTCATTATCCTTGACCTATGTTTAATATTCTATGTTTAAAGTTGTTTCCACATTTCCCATGTTGCCTTTATGATTATCATACAATATCATGCCTCATTGTTAATGTTTATGATTCTAACCCCTTTTATGTCTCATTGAGATGTCTATTTTCTAACATGTAATATTTTCTTCATATCAAGTCATGATTATTCCCTAATTGGGCTTTATATCTCACCCATTTCTTATGTATGCCCCTGAGATATCCCATGCAGTTTTAAGTATGAAAGAGTATTATGATCATGTTAAGGAATTTTTCAATAGTGGTGATGTATTCCCTATTTTAAATTATTATGTAATGTACCTAATTCCCAAAGACACAAGACATATCAATCTTTTAGGTTGTATTATGTGTACTCTTATATATTAAATCATGAAATAAAGTATATTAAAGAGAAGGTTTGTCACACTCTTTCACCCATTCATCAATTTTATCCAATGTGTTGAATTTTATGGCGTCACCATGAGTGACTTAAATACCATTGATCATCATCTATTTTTCAAATTTTCCAAAATATAGTAACCAAAGACACACACATTCCATCTTCCTGTGGGGTATATGATGATTAATTTAGAGGATGTGCAGTACATGTTGGGTCTACCTATACGTGGATATTTTATAACATGTGATATTATAGGATACTAGCCTGCAGTTATACGTCGTTTACTAGGTATTGATGTTATCCTCCATCCATGATCCTTTTGAGGTTCTCTATTATTAATGGGATGGATTTATGAGTATTTATTAGTGATTTTGGATGATTTTGTTGAAGATATGTTGATTCAATACACACATTCATGTATTATACGGATTATTAGAGGTATTTTGTCTATTGATTAGTTTATGACATTAGTAAACATGATGTGCTTACCGAAACTTGAGGATATAGACTGGTCAGCTGCATATATTTGGTTGTCGAAAATATTAGCATATTTGTATACATGTTGATGTTCATCATGTTAGGTAGAAAATGATAGATGGTAGGATGTTTAATTCTACTACATGGGTATAGTAGAATTTTCCATTCATCTCTCATAGATTTATCTCACCACTTTCCCATCACCTTTTACAAGACTATCCTTAGGGATTTCGGTATGTTTATATCATTAATTTGAGTTTTTTAAAAAATTATTAATATAATTTTTATAAAAAACCATATATTACTTTTTTCAAGTAGATATATGCTCACTATTATGTATATACCCTGAGGCATTGTTTTCATAGTTTGTAGATGATTTTCTATGCTCTACTCTTAAATGATGTGTGTTAGACATTATATTGTTTATAAAATCATTAATTTTTTTTAAATTTTTTATTATATCCCAATTATAAATTAGTTATATTATTTTACCCATTTATGAATACCTTTTGAATTTTCATTTTAGGTTTTATAGATCCCATATACTGAGTTTGACTTTGTAACAACCCAAACTATTATAAATAAAATTCCCATTTTGGATTTAAATGTCTCATTGTGAAATATGGTTATAGAAAACACATTCACTTATTTAATTTTATTATATCCTATTGGATTTAAAATATGGTTAAGAATCATTAATGTTGATAATATATTCGTTGAATACCGATTAAGTGATGAGTATAAATATAGGGTTTTAATAAATCCAATTCACACAGATAAAGGAAGTGATGGCCTCAACTAGTAGGATCATACCCTATAAAGCCCATTTTTCAGAGCTATTAGGGGAGATAGCATTTCTGGATTTTTCTCTAACCAATCTCAATATAAGATCCAACAACTTAATCATTATTGAAACCATTTACAGGAGAATTTCAAGCTTATTGGGATCACGGCCCAAACCATGTTCGTCGAACTACCCCGTGTAAGTCCCACAATCACACACATTACTCTATGGGAGTTTTTTGATGTATTAAAGGGATATGTATCAAGACCATTCCACTATGAATATTTAATTTTTTTATAGAATAATGAATATATTTTCATCCTATTATTTTTACTTTGTAAATAATTTTTTTGTTGAAACAATAAAGCACAAATTGAATTTTTTGTTAATATTCAAATTAAATTAATGAATTTATGAATTAATGGAATTTTTAAATAAATAATATTTAATATTATTAAATAATTTTTGTCATATATAAATGATCATATAATTTTTATGAATTCAAATGTAATTTTTATAAGGGTTTGATAATTGTTATTGTAAGAAAACCCAGTATTTCTTAATAAATATCGATTTTATTTTTAAAAGTAAAAATTAAAATATTTATAAAAATATTTAGATAAAATGAACATTGTTTTTTGGATCATAATTTAAAAAATTTCCAATGGTGAATTTTTCAAAATTTTCTGAGACAGTCTAATTTTCTGGTAAATAATTAAATATCGTATAAATATACTTTGTGTTTTATGACATCATAATGACATAAAAGCGTTATAATAATTTAATTAAATGGGATACATGACCAATTATATGTTTTAAGTTTAAAATAATGTGATTTTTAGTTTAGTTTATTTATTTTTTAAATCCATTATTAATCCTCCAAAACTTATAATATATTTTAAGGTTTTATAATCCTTTCTTTAGGAGTTTGTCTCACCTCCACATAAGCAAGGGAATTATTTTATTAAGTTATTCCCTTGTAGTTATAAAATGATGATAACCACACCCATTTGGTAGAAAGCATGGGAAAACCCTAGGATGGTTAGTGGTTTTGGAAATTTTATTATGTAGAGTCCAAAACCTAAATAATAAGGAAAACCACATTGTTTTCCTATATAATCCCACCCAATATCCCATTTATCATCACTAAAACTACTTTTATCATGATTATACTATTATAAACACTCTCTAAAGTCCTCAAAAGGTTACCCAAAACTCTCAAGAATCCCCTCCTAATATTTTTAAGTCACTCACTCAAGTAAGGGATCCTCACCTTCCTCTCCGCCATTCAAATTCAAGCACCTTCTTTGAAATTAGTTATTCTAATTTAAATTGGTTATATATTCACTCATTTATAGTCATTAACTTACTATCAAATTGATTTTATTTTAATTAGGTACTATTTATCCTCCCTCATCTGGACCCTTTCATAAGCCATTACTATGAAAAAATTCTATAAGGGATCCTCACCTTCCATTCATTATTCAAGTTTCTTTATGAACTTATGCATTAAATTTCTATTTCTTAAAGATGGTATATTTATTTCCATGACCCTATTACTTACCATTTTTATGACTTTTTAAGTAACGTTGTTATGCTAATGAAATTTTACAGCGATTTTCCATGCCAAAATAATTTTGTAATGAATACCATACCTATATTTCTGTCCATTATATTCACATTTATGAAAATATACTTATTTATTAGGAAAGTAAATTTATTTATTCTACATTACTTGATCACAGGATAAATTATGGTGATGATTGTGTCTATGTTTTATGATCTATGTGGCACACTTAAGGATGAGAATGAAACAAATATGATGGGTGTGCCCATAAAGTGCTCTTATGAATTGGGTAATATTTAGTATCATGATATGTCACATCGGGACAGGGATTGAACCTAATTACATTATTAGACTTTGTCTACCATGATTTCGTGGTGGGTTTAATCTTGACCTATGTTTGTGATTCAATGTTTTAAGTTATTGTCACATTTTCCATGTTGTGATTATCATGTTATATCATGCCTTATTATTTTTGTTCCTTTTATTCCTCATTGATATGAATTGTCTAACATATATCACTTATTCCATGTTTATTTCCTTATTGGGATTTATAGATTGTTTTTTTCTTATGTATGTCCCCCGGTTATCTCATGTAGTTTCAAGTTTGAAGAATTATTTTGAGCATGTTAAAGAATTTTTCAATAAAGATATTTTATTCTATATTTTAATTTGTTATGTAATGTACCTAATTCACAAATAATCAAGACTTAAATATCATCCAAATTTTATTCATTTTAGTCTTATGTAATAAATCAGGTATTAATATGAAATAAAGATCAAGTTTTTTATAGTTATTATCAGAGTAAAAGTTTAGTTATTTTTGGAATTATGATTGGAAAACTCTAGAAAAAGACTAGGGGATAAGACTAAGTTTAACAAAAACATGCATAAATTTTGGTAAGTATAGATTAAGTGGTTTATAAAGCAAATGAATCCATATATTGATACTATAAGTGGATATGGTTTTAGAATTGATGTACCTATGAGTAACAACTCTGACAAGGTGTTTTGGGTCTAACTCAGGGTAACCTAGTACACGAAAACAGGCCTTACTGCACACTTGGTCTAACACTATTGAGGGATATTGTAAAGACCCGTAAAATTCAAGGGAAATTTTTTCTTAATTTTCTTTGGAATTTTACAAGAACGCGGTTTCTGACGGCACCTGATTCCGAGGCCCAGAGTGCCCGGAATCAATTTCCGAAGTTTGGCTCGGGTACGTTCAGTGAATGAACGAGCGGAATTCCTAACTTTTGATCCGGTGCTCGGAATTGAAATCTGAGGGCACCGATGAACTCGCAGCACCGATATTCGCTTAAGGAGACCTTTACGGAAGTTGCGTTTGTTCCGGGACGAAAGTTAGTTTTTGGGAGAATTATAAAAAGTTGAATAAAAAAATGTGGAATTCTTTTTATTTTACTTTTGTAGGTTAACTCCTCTCAAAGGGAGTTAGGGGTGGGACCCACACCCACTTAACCTCCCTTGAGAGGATTAAGTGTGGTGGGACCCACACGAACCTAAACCTCTCATCTTCTCCCTTAAACTCCCCTTTTAATTTAAGATGGCAAGTTGGTTAATTAATGGCTTGAGTTGTCTTAATTCAAACCTTTGAAATTCAAATGGTTTGGATTGACTTAATAAAATAAGCTCTTAGCTTATTTTGTTGGGTTAGAATTATTTAGCCAACTTGTGAGGATTTTTTGAGAGCTCCTCCTTCTTCTTCTTCAACTTTGACGAAGAACGCTCAAACTCCGACGAAGAACGCCGCTCCTCTCTTCTTCGTCTTCCGTGTCAACAAGAGGGAACGCCGCTTCCTCCTCGGACCTTCTTCGTCGGCATACGAAGATTTGCCAACGACGTATCTCTTCGGGCGTATCTCTTCGTCAACAAATTTGACGAACGACTACCACGACGCCCGACCTCCGCGACGTTGTCTTCCGCGGGACGTTGACAAATCTTCGAACCTATACCCAAGGTAGGGGTTGTTGATTTTTGTTAAATTATTATTCTTGTTCGTGGTTCTAGTATGATTAACGAAAGGATTATTTAAGCTATGTTATCATTTAACGTGAGGGGGGCGGACCGCATGAACACGGCCGAACCCCCTCCATCGTTCTTGTTGATTTACCTTGCGGGTGGAAACAAGGTGGCGTGGTGTCGTCACACCACGCGGTTAATCGTGCGATTATTTTGCGCGGCGCCGTCGCGCCGCGTCGTGGAAGAATCATCAAGAACGCGACGCCGTCGTGCCGCGTCAAGGGGATTCGAAGGCGCGGCGGAGGGGCGCGGTGCCGTCGCACCGCGCCGGGCGACGAACACCGCGGACGGTTCCGAGCCGCGGCGGAATGAGGAGACTGGCGGCAGGGCCGCCGGCGTCGGAAGCCGGAAAGGGGACCGGATTTTCCGGTCCCATTGGAGAAAACCGGCCGGCAGTTGGCCGACCGGAAGGTCAAAGGCCGGGGGAAATAAATTCCCCCGGCTAGCTCAAAAACCCCCCTCATTAAAGAGGGGGGCGGTTTCCTTGAGGGGGGGCAGGAGGCCCCCCGGTTTCTTCAAGCCGGCCCCCACGTGGGGGGCCGTTTTTTTTTTCAAAGGGCGCGGCATATAGCCGCGCCGCCTCTCCAATCAAGCGGGGGCTTGATTCCCCCCCGCGCGCTGCCTCCGTGCGGTGCCAGGCCGCCGCGCCGCCGCGCCGCTGCGCCGCTGCGCCTCCGGCCGGGCCGGGTCGGCCCAGACCCGGACCCCCCCCCCCCCCCGTTTCGAATCAGTTTCGGTCTTTTGGCCATAACTTGAGCCACGGACCTCCGATCGACGAACCGTCTACGGAAACGTGATCCTTGGATTGAGACGGTCATTTCGGTATATCGCACTCATGGTTTCGGATTACTTTGAGTTCGGCCGTGTTGGTTCGTTCACGAAACCAACCGGGCCTTCGGAGCGGAAACGCTCATATCTTGAGCTACGGACGTCCGATTGACGTGCCGTCAGCTGTGTTGTGTTCCACTTAGTGAGACAGATCTTTTGGCATACTCCGCCCGAGGTTTGGACGCAGGTGGAGTACGGTCGGGTTGGTTTTGCCTTAAAAACCAACTGGGCCCCGGGGACGAAAATGCCAATAACTCTCAGACCGGGCGTCCGATCGACGCGCCGTCTGTTGTGTTGAGTTCCTGTTGACGATACGGAACTTTTGGATACATCAACTCTGGACTTTGTGTCATTTGATGTATCAGCCTCTCGGCTCGTGGAGCGGTTCCTCCGAACGAGCTTGATGTGTGCAGGAACCCTAGTGCTGGCTGCGACTGCTACTGCTACTGCTACTGTGACTGCGACGACGACAGTACAGAGATCCTGTGTGGATTCGATGATGACGACTACTGCACTCAGCGATCCTACATGGATCAGTGCTACAGGTCCTGCGTGGGCCCGATCCTGTGTGGGTCCGATCCTGTGTAGGTTACTGCGGGGGTTAGTACCTATCGATCCTTCATGGGTCCGACGACTTAGATGGTTCAGTGATCATCTTTATCGTCATCCGAAGAAGTATACCTGTGTGAGCTGAATCTTCTGTTTTACTCGATAGAGGTGGTGCGCTTGGTTGTAGCGGCAGACCCGCGATACTGGAAACGAGCATACGGAGTACGGAGACCGTGTAGCCGGCTGAGACCTGAAGACTGCTCGACCGACTCGACTTGGAGTGAGTCGACTAGCCCAGTGGACGGAGCGCCCAGTATTTGGCGGCAGACCCACGGCGGACGGAGCGCCTGGTAGTTGGTAGCAGACCCACGGTACTCGACTGGAGGAGTACCTCTGTAGGCTATTTGGGTGAGCGCCCAGTATTTGGCAGCAGACCCTCAGCGGACGGAGCGCCCGGTAGTTGGCGGCAGACCCGCAGTACTCGACAGGAGGAGTACCTCAGTAGTCTTAGGTTAGTGAGCAGTATCTCAGAGACGTGACAGGACACTGTACACTTCAGAGATGGGGCTTTTCAGTAGTTACGTTTTTTATAATGAAAATCTTGTGTGAGCTGAATCCTGTTACTTTCCTGTGTGGATTGTGTTGTCCTATCCTGTGTGGATTACGTTTTTCTTTCCTGTGTGGAAAACGTTTACTTTCCTGTGTGGACTGAGTTATACTTGGGCTCGGAGGTTGGAGCGTTTTTGAATTGATGACTTAGGTATATGTATGGGCATATACCTAAGCAGTGTCGGTTGTTACTTCGTGATTGTACCTTTCTTCGTGGTTTATCCTTTGTGGATTTGAGAGACCTTCAGGGGTCTCGGGGTCCCTACTGAGTAGCTTATACTCACCCCTGCACGGGCTTTTCCCGCACTACGTTGTGTTGGTTGCAGACGACGGACAGCGTTGATCTTAGCTGAGGCTTGCAGAGCAGGACGGTACCTGGAGGTGGACCACTGGGCGGGACGTGCTCGGAGCAGACGGCGGGACCCGTGGAGCAGTGGAGCTATCTGTACCCACCCTTGAGGTGGGATTTCCAGTGGACAGCTCGGTGTAGCGGCTTTTACTTTTCATTTGTTGTTTTCCCTTTCGAGTTGTACTTTACTTTCAGATTGGGTTTGTATACTGGCCCATTTACTTTTCTGCACTTTCAGTTGTACTCTGCTTTTGTTTAGTGTTTACTTTCCGCTTGCTTACTCTGTGGTGTTTGTTTACTTTACAAAGGCAATGCCTTCCCTTTTTACCGGGATTTACGCCTTGGTGCTAGTCGCCAGCCCCTGGCCTATGGAAGGCGGGCTTGGGGTAGTCACGGCACGGACCCCGAGGGCGGGTTGTGACAAATTGGTATCAGAGGAGTTCGGTTCTACCGCGAACTCTGATCTTTTCTATGTGAAGCAATAATGTTTAGCGTATTGAGTGTGGTTATCAGTCCAGGGAGTCCAGTGTTGGTGCGGCGGCCGACGTATCCGTACACCAGGACCCTGACTTCTGATTTCCGACTTAATGCACGAAAACATTGATTGCGTGTGTGTTTCAAAGTTTTCTTTGTGATTACTTATATCAGCTCACCAGGTATACTGTTCTGACCGTGGGACACCTGTTTCCTTTTCAAGGATGGCCCCACGACGGCAGCCAGCTAGGGTTCCGAGAGTCGAGCGTGACGACAGCCCACCGAGCGATGAGGCCTCAGTGCAGGGCCCTTTTTCAGCAGTGGCACCGGCGGTAGCTCTACCCGCCGAGCCCCCGATACTTCCAGCACCAGCCGCTGACGATGCACGTCGCCTCAGCGCACTGCATGAGTTTCAGCGCCAGCGACCGCCCAGGTTTCGCGGGGAGACGGATCCCCAGGCAGCCGAGGACTGGCTGGAGGCAGTGGTACGAGTGTTTAGTCTAGTGAGGACACCAGCAGACCTCATGGTGATCCTCGCTGCGAGCCTACTACACGCAGCAGCAGGACGATGGTGGAGCTTGATGCTCCAGGTGCACGATAAGGCATCTCTTCTTTGGATGGACTTTGAGAGCATCTTCCGCTCGGAGTTCGTCCCAGCCACCCTTCGTGCGGTGCGCATCCAGGAGCTTCTTCAGCTGCGGCAGGGCAGCATAACGGTCGCTCAGTACTCGGCGAGATTTACCGATCTCTCGCGCTACTCGACCGACATGGTACGGGACCCATTTTTCTGGGCCCGGACCTTCGAGCAGGGTTTGAGACACGAGATCAGGGCATCGCTGATCTCCCTCAGCATACCGACTCAGACAGGAGTACTGGAGAGGGCCCTTCTGATTGATAGCTTCCTTTCTGAGTCTACACCAGCGCAGAGACCCACCGCAGGGCGACAGATAGCGGAGTCTTCGGCAACAGGTAGCCGACGGATGACTCAGGGTTCCAAGCAGACCAGAACTACCAGTGGCCGACTGCACGACTCAGGCTCAATTGTGCGGGGAAGCCGGGGTGGAGTCAGAGCCAGGCATGCCGAGAGTGGGCAGTGTTACTCTTGTGGCGGGATTGGTCACATGGCTCGTGACTGTCCGACCCGCCATGCTGATGATCAACAGTTAAGTGAAGAACCTCCCAGGCAGAGGCAGAGGTTCGACCGTGGCGGTCCGCAGGGAGGAGGCGGACGAGGCAGAGGAGCTGGACGAGCAGCCGGTGGTGGGCGACGCTTTGAGGCTCTGCCACCACCACCACCAGGAGGTCCACCCCGACCACAGGGAGTAGGTGAACATGCGAGAGCTCAGCTTCAGGCAGCCGAGGCCTTCGATCATGGAGCTCTGGGAGCCGATGGACAGGAGCAGAACTAGTGGATACGTCCTTCGTACTTCTGGTTCCTTGTTGCTTTGTGTAGCGTCTTGTATTATGAGCTGCAATAATAAAAGACGCATACCTTTTTGATATTTTCGTTCATGTCCTCTTTCGTGAAGTTACTAAGAGGTTCCAGTTTTGGCTGTTGACTTGACCCTCACTTGTGAGACATCTACTGGAGGAGACCCAGTTACCACACACTGATGCCGACAGTGTGACTCAACCCTTGGAAGCGAGAGTAACGGTTGAATCTCTTAGTAGTAGCATCGAGGCCTTACGACGTCATCCTTGGTATGGATTAGTATCATCCATGTTAGGATTGACTGTATTAGGAAAAGAATGTGGTTCATCCAGGGGATGGGACCATATTTCTCTTATCGGCAAAGAAGAAATCTTGCAGCTCTGGTGGGACCGGAGATGGTCCAGGCCACGACAGAGAAGGTTCAGGTCATCCAGGAGCGGATGAGGATAGCACAGAGCCGGCAAAAGTCATATGCTGACAGGAGGCGGAGGCCACTAGAGTTCGAGGATGGCGACCACGTCTTCTTGCGGGACTCACCTCAACGTGGTATTCAGAGATTTGGTCGAGGCGGCAAGTTATCTCTGCGCTTCGTCGGACCCTTCCAAGTCCTCAGCAGGGTTGGCGAGGTGGCTTATCGCCTGGCTCTGCCACCTCAGTTGCACCGGGTGCACGACGTCTTTCACGTATCCCAGCTGAGGAGATACGTGCACGACCCGACGCACATCATCGACCATGGGGAGCTTGACGTTGACGATGGGGCGACTTTTACGGAGGTCCCGGTGGAGATAGAGGATCGACAAGAGCGGGTCCTGCATGGGCGATCGATTCCTCTTGTTCACATCAGATGACAGCACGGGAATCTCCAAGAGAGCACATGGGAGTGGGAGGCTCAGATGCATGCTCAGTACTCTCATTCGTTTCCCTAGTTTTTTATGTATCTTTACGGGGACGTAAAGCCCTGAGGTGGGAGTAATGTAAAGACCCGTAAAATTCAAGGGAAATTTTTTCTTAATTTTCTTTGGAATTTTACAAGAACGCGGTTTCTGACGGAACCTGATTCCGAGTCCCAGAGTGCCCGGAATCAATTTCCGAAGTTTGGCTCGGGTACGTTCAGTGAATGAACGAGCGGAATTCATAACTTTTGATCCGGTGCTCGGAATTGAAATCCAAGGGCACCGATGAACTCGCAGCGCCGATATTAGCTTAAGGAGACCTTTACGGAAGTTGCGTTTGTTGCGGGACGAAAGTTAGTTTTTGGGAGAATTATAAAAAGTTGAATAAAAAATGTGGAATTCTTTTTATTTTACTTTTGTAGGTTAACTCCTCTCAAAGGGAGTTAGGGGTGGGACCCACACCCACTTAACCACCCTTGAGAGGATTAAGTGTGGTGGGACCCACACGAACCTAAACCTCTCATCTTCTCCCTTAAACTCCCCTTTTAATTTAAGATGGCAAGTTGGTTAATTAATGGCTTGAGTTGTCTTAATTCAAACCTTTGAAATTCAAATGGTTTGGATTGACTTAATAAAATAAGCTCTTAGCTTATTTTGTTGGGTTAGAATTATTTAGCCAACTTGTGAGGATTTTTTGAGAGATCCTCATCCTTCTTCTTCAACTTTGACGAAGAACGCTCAAACTCCGACGAAGAACGCCGCTCCTCTCTTCTTCGTCTTCCGTGTCAACAAGAGGGAACGCCGCTTCCTCCTCGGACCTTCTTCGTCGGCATATGAAGATTCGCCAACGACGTATCTCTTCGGGCGTATCTCTTCGTCAACGGATTTGACGAATGACTACCGCGACGCCCGACCTCCGCGACATTGTCTTCCGCGGGACGTTGACAAATCTTCGAACCTATACCCAAGGTAGGGGTTGTTGATTTTTGTTAAATTATTATTCTTGTTCGTGGTTCTAGTATGATTAACGAAAGGATTATTTAAGTTATGTTATCATTTAACGTGAGGGGGCCGGACCGCATGAACACGGCCGAACCCCCTCCATCGTTCTTGTTGATTTACCTTGCGGGTGGAAACAAGGTGGCGTCGTGCCGTCACACCACGCGGTTAATCGTGCGATTATTTTGCGCGGCGCCGTCGCGCCGCGTCGTGGAAGAATCATCAAGAACGCGACGCCGTCGCGCCGCGTCAAGGGGATTCGAAGGCGCGGCGGAGGGGCGCGGTGCCGTCGCACCGCGCCGGACGACGAACACCGCGGCCGGTTCCGGGCCGTGGCGGAACGAGGAGACCGGCGGTAGGGCCGCCGGCGTCGGAAGCCGGAAAGGGGACCGGATTTTCCGGTCCCGTTGGAGAAAACCGGCCGGCAGTTGGCCGGCCGGAAGGTCAAAGGCCGGGGGAAATAAATTCCCCCGGCCAGCTCAAAAACCCCCCTCATTAAAGAGGGGGGCGGTTTCCTTAAGGGGGGGGGGGGGCAGGAGGCCCCCCGGTTTCTTCAAGCCGGCCCCCACGTGGGGGACCGTTTTTTTTTCAAAGGGCACGGCATATAGCCGCGCCGCCTCTCCAATCAAGCGGGGGCTTGATTCCCCCCCGCGCGCTGCCTCCGTGCGGCGCCAGGCCGCCGCGCCGCCGCGCCTCCGGCCGTCCGGCCGGCCGGGCCGGGTCGGCCCGGACCCGGACCCCCCCGTTTCGAATCAGTTTCGGTCTTTTGCCCATAACTTGATCCAAGGACCTCTTATCGACGAACCGTCTGCGGCAACGCGATCCTTGGATCGAGACGGTCGTTTCGGTATATCGCACTCAAGGTTTCAGATTACTTTGAGTTCGGCCGGGTTCGTTCGTTCACGAAACCAACCGGGCCTTCGGAGCGGAAACGCTCATATCTTGAGCTACGGACGTCCGATTGACGTGACGTCAGCTGTGTTGTGTTCCTCTTAGTGAGACGGATCTTTTGGAATACTCCGCCCGAGGTTTGGACGTAGGTGGAGTACGGTCGGGTTGGTTTTGCCTTAAAAACCAACCGGGCCCCGGGGACGAAAATGCCAATAACTCTCAGACCGGGCGTCCGATCGACGCGCCGTCTGTTGCGTTGAGTTCCTGTTGACGATACGGAACTTTTGGGTACATCAACTCTGGACTTTGTGTCAGTTGATGTATCAGCCTCTCGGCTCGTGGAGCGGATCCTCCGAACGAGCTTGCTGTGTGTGGGAACCCTAGTGCTGGCTGCGACTGCTACTGCTACTGCTACTATGACTGCGACGACGACAGTACAGAGATCCTGTGTGGATTCGACGACGACGACTACTGCACTCAGCGATCCTACGTGGATCAGTGCTACAGGTCCTGCGTGGGCCCGATCCTGTGTGGGTCCGATCCTGTGTAGGTCACTGCGGGGGTTAGTACCTATCGATCCTTCGTGGGTCCGACGACTTAGATGGTTCAGTGATCATCTTTATCGTCATCCGAAGAAGTATACCTGTGTGAGCTGAATCTTCTGTTTTACTCGATAGAGGTGGTGCGCTTGGTTGTAGCGGCAGACCCGCGATACTGGAAACGAGCATACGGAGTACGGAGACCGTGTAGCTGGCTGAGACCTGAAGACTGCTCGACCGACTCGACTTGGAGTGAGTCGACTAGCCCAGTGGACGGAGCGCCCAGTATTTGGCGGCAGAACCACAGCGGACGGAGCGCCTGGTAGTTGGCAGCAGACTCGCGGTACTCGACTGGAGGAGTACCTCTGTAGGCTATTTGGGTGAGCCCCCGGTATTTGGCAGTAGACCCTCAGCGGACGGAGTGCCCGGTAGTTGGCGGCAGACCCGCAGTACTCGACAGGAGGAGTACCTCAGCAGTCTTAGGTTAGTGAGCAGTATCTCAGATACGTGACAGGACACTGTACATTTCAGAGATGGGGCTCTTCAGTAGTTACGTTTTTGATAATGAAAATCCTGTGTGAGCTGAATCCTGTTACTTTCCTGTGTGGATTGTGTTGTGCTATCCTGTGTGGATTACATTTTGCTTTCCTGTGTGGAAAACGTTTACTTTCCTGTGTGGACTGAGTTATACTTGGGCTCGGAGGTTGGAGCGTTTTTTGAATTGATGACTTAGGTATATGTATGGGCATATACCTAAGCAGTGTCGGTTGTTACTTCGTGATTGTACCTTTCTTCGTGGTTTATCCTTTGTGGATTTGAGAGACCTTCAGGGGTCTCGGGGTCCCTACTGAGTAGCTTATACTCACCCCTGCACGGGCTTTTCCCGCACTACGTTGTGTTGGTTGCAGACGACGGACAGCGTTGATCTTAGCTGAGGCTTGCAGAGCAGGACGGTACCTGGAGGTGGACCACTGGGCGGGACGTGCTCGGAGCGGACGGCGGGACCCGTGGAGCAGTGGAGCTATCTGTACCCACCCTTCAGGTGGGATTTCCAGTGGATAGCTCGGTGAAGCGGCTTTTACTTTTCAGTTGTTGTTTTCCCTTTGGAGTTGTACTTTACTTTCAGATTGGGTTTGTATACTGGCCCATTTACTTTTCCGCACTTTCAGTTGTACTCTGCTTTTGTTTAGTGTTTACTTTCCGCTTGCTTACTCTGTGGTGTATGTTTACTTTAAAAAGGCAATGCCTTCCCTTTTTACCAGGATTTACGCCTTGGTGCTAGTCGCCAGCCCCTGGCCTATGGAAGGCGGGCTTGGGGTAGTCACGGCACGGACCCCGAGGGCGGGTCGTGACAGATATTCTTTATTAAAGTCATAATATCATTATGATCCATTATTAAGGGTACAAAAAAATCTCATAAGAATATATATGAATAAATAGATCATTGATAACATAGATTTAAGCCTAGAAAATCAAAAGTTGAGAAAATAAATGAAATTTATAAGTTATCCCTTTAATATCATTGGATTTCCCTTTATGTGTTTAATAGTTTAAAACTATCCGTCCAAAATTTTCTCTTTATTCTAGTTAATTATCGAAAATAGGAGGAATCGGGTAAAAAATCGATGTGTCAGGCAATGTGATGACTACCCCAATGAGATTCCCAACCTGATGGGAGAAAGAATTGTGAACTTTATGATGATACTCTCTCAGCTGAATTGGGTTCTAAATAGAAACCTAGATCAATAAGAGAACCCCAACCCCCCCCCCCAAGAGAGAAAAATCCACAAACTAGAGCTTCATGTTACAATGGTCTTTTCCCTTCAATGGATCCTCTGATCTATTAATCGAGGAACAATGGATCAACTACATTGAAAAGATTGTCTTTATACTTCAATGTTCAAAGTAAGAGAAGGTTTTATTGGTTGTTTATCATATAGAGGTAGAATCTGATTAGTGGTGATCCTTGATTGAGAATACAAATCCAAAGGAAGAGATCTAAGCAATGGAGTGGAAGAAATTTCTGAAAATGTTTTTTGATAAATATTTTCCTCACACTTATAGACTTAAAATGGAAAGGTATTTCCTTTACCTTGAGAAAAAATCATGAACAATATATTGGTGTGTATGAGTAAAACTTTGAAATACTTGCACAATACACCTCCGACTTTGTCATTACCCCTGAATACAAGGTTGGTCTATTATTTGGTGGGCTAAAACCTAGTATATGAAAACCGCTGATAATCTGTGACTTTGATAGCTATAAGGAAATTGTCCGATGTGCCCTAAAAGTTGAAATGAATATCATATAATCTCAATGTTATCACCAGGATAAGAAGAATAAAATAGAATTTCATCCTCACTGTCTGATGGAGAAATCAAACGGTACCAAGAAATTTTAACATCCCACATGTCAAAGGTATAAGAAGAACCACCCAGTAAATTTCCTAAGGGTAACAAAAAACCGCATTATGTTTGGGAAGGAAGGACTCATACCTAGAAATTTCCAATAAGAGAAACCCACTAATGCGATGGAGGAAATAAATTCTCCAGTCAACCCTCGTTTCATTGTTAATTTCTTCAACTACAAGGAACCAGGGCACTTTGCAAACCAATTCCCTAAGCCAACTGTTTTTACAGACAACAAACAACCTTCAAGGAAGCAAGGGCGATCTATTTCCTTCTCAACCACTATGGTAGATCCCGAAAATGAAGTGTTGATAGGTACTATAGTTATTCATTCAATAATAGCGTATTTACTTTTTTATTTTGGCTTTATGAACTCCTTTATATCCTGAAATTTTAGTAGAACTATCTAAACATCACCACAAATCATGGAAGTAGAACCTTTGGTGAAAAGAGAAAATGGGGAAATTATTTCATCCCTAGTATATAACTATTCCCATATCAGTGTTTGCGGGATGAACTTCCCAGAAAACCTTATCATACATCCTTTGGTGTAATTTGATGTAATTATGGGCAAGGATTTTATTTACCTATAGAGAGCCAATATAAATTATTGTGATAAGGAAGTCACTCTTCATATTAGGAATTGACCCCTGATTTTGTACAAGTGTAAGGAGGATAGTTAATCTTCTTTAGTTTCATAATCTAAAGAATAGATATAATTCACCTTGGAGAAAAAATATATATCTCAAATTATTGAGTCTAACTAAAGAATCATCCTAGAAGACATTCCCATTATAATGGAATATGTTGATGTGTTTCCTAAGGAATTTTCTAGTATTCCTCCTATTTGAGAGGTTTAATTTTCAATTGATCTTATACCTGGAGAATTTATATCATCCAAGACTCTATATAGAATGGTTGTTGTGGAAATTGAGGAGCCGAAGACACTACTATAGGAGAATCTTGATTAAGGGTTCATACACCTATGTGCTTCACCATGAGTTTCATGATTCCTATTCTACAAGAAGAAGTATGGGTCAATGCACCTTTACATTTATTATCATGATCTCAACAAGATCATGTTAAAGAATAAGTACCCTCTACCTCAGATTGATGACTTGTCTGATCAGCTACATGAAGCACAATAATCCTCCAAGATAGATCTTCAGTCAGGATGTTATCAAGTAAGGGTGAAGAAGGAAGATTTCCCCAAGACCACTTTTCATACAAGGTATGGGCACTATTAGTTCACAGTTATGCCATTCAGACTCACTAATGCTTCAGAAATATTCATGGACTTGATGAATATAATCTTTATAGATTACCTAAAAATATTTGCGGTAGTATTTATAGATGATGTTCAAATATAATATGAAATTAAGGATTATCACGAGGATCATTAGAGCAATGTGATAAAGACCCTACGAAAGGATAATATTTATGCCAAGTACAATAATTTTGAGTTCTGGTTGAAGGAATTATCTTTCATGGGGAATATCATCATAATAAATGGGATATATTTGGACCCTTAAAAGATGGAAGCAATTAATGGATGGTCGAGGCCAACATCTGTGAAAGATATCTATAGTTTCCTTGGGTTAGCTGGGTATTATCACTAATTTCTTAGAAATTTATAGAAATTTTTAAACCCTCTTAACAAGATAACTCAAAATGAAGTCATTTTTTCTAATAATTATGAATGTGAAGATAGCTTCAAGGAGTTAAAAAGGAGGCTCATCATTGCGCTCATGCTCACAAACCCCAAAAGAAGAGAACTATTTGTAGTAATCAATTATACTTAAAATAATAGATTGGGAAATGTGTTAATACAAAATGAAAAAGTCATAGCATATGATTCAAATTAGTAGAAAGTTCTTGAGAAAAACTATCCCACATGTGATCTAGAGTTGGCAGTTGTGATCTTTACTTTCAAAATCTAGCGGAATTATCTGTATGGAGAGAAGTGTGATATATATATACTAATCACAAAAGTCTCAAGTATATATTCACATAGAAAGAGTTGAATATGAACCAATGAAGATGGTTAGATCTGATCAAAGACAATGACTGCTCAATCTACTACTATCCTAGTAAAGTGAATAAAGTAGAAGATTCTCTAAGTAGAAAGGATCATGAATCTTTATCAATGATGAGAATTTATAAGGATCCAAATTTATTAAACCTGAAAAGGATATACATTGGAATCATAAAGGAAAGAACATCATCAATCCATTCAAAAATTATTTCTCAACCATTTATTTTGGAAAGGTTAAAGGATGGTCCAAAATTTGATGTGGAAATTTAGGAGAAGTTGGAATCCATGAGAAAGGGGAAGTCCCCAGAGTTTAAAATTGATGAAGAAGAAATTGTGAGATTTTGGTTAAGACTATGTGTTCCATCAAATCTTGAGTTAAGGAATTAGTTTTTGGATGATGCTAATAGTTAAACATTCTCCATTCACCCAAAAAGCACAATGATGTATTAAGATCTCTGTAAGCACTATTCGTTTGACAATATGAAGAAGGTGATCACTAAATATATATCAAAGTACCTGATATGCTGAAAAGTGAAGGATGAAAGGAATAATTCCAATGGGATGATGCAACCATTACCCATACCCATATAGAAATGGGAGAACATCACAATGCACTATGTTATCGGAATTCTGAAGACATCTAGGGGAAATAGTGCTATATGGGTTTTTATGGATCATCTTACAATTACATATCACTTTATTTCAATTCGATAGTACTTCTCATTGGATCAACATGCACAGATATAAATCAGATAAGTGGTAATGATATAGGGAGTACCACTATCAATTTTATCTGCCCTAGATCTGAGATTCACCTCTATGTTCTAGAAAAGTATCCAACATGCTCTGAATATTGAGTTTAACTGCAGTACGACCTATCATCTTTGAACATTTTAAGACATGTTGCGAACATGTTCTATGGACTTAAAAGGAGGTTGGGACCAATATCTTCTTCTTGTCGAGTTCTTATACAAAAACACTTTACACTCAAGCATCCAAATATATCCCTGTGAATCCCTTTAAGGGAAGTGGTGTGAAACACCTGCATGTTGGTATAAAGTTGGGGGTGAAAAAATGGCTAGGTTCTGAAATGGTCAAGGAAATAGTGGAAAATGTTAATATCATTCAGCATCAGATCAAGGATTATTAGAGTCGATAGAAGTGTTATGCTTACAATCCTTGACAAGACCAAGAGTTTAATGTTGGAGAAATGGTATTTCTCTGTATATCTCCAAGTAATAAATTGATGATATTTGGAAAGAAGGGAAAGCATAGTCCAAGATACATCATGCCCTCTGAGATTCTTGATCGCATCAGAGTGGTGGCCTATCAACTAAAACTCTCAATGAACTTATCTCAAGTACATGATGTATTCCATATATCCCTCTTGAGGAAGTACATAACATACCTCTCACATGTACTAAATCTATAGGTGGTACCATTGTATAATGACCTTTCCTATGTGGAGCAATTGGTGAATATCATAGATCATAAATAAATGTTCTACAAAATAAGACAATACACCTTGTCAAATTGTTGTAGAGAAACCAAAAGATTGAAGAAGCAACATGGGAACCCAAGGAGGAGATGAAGTAGAGTTACCCTCATCTATTTTAGTGTGGGTAATGAAAATCTCAAGGGTGAAATTTCTTAAGGGGGAATATTGTAATGACTCGACCTGTTATAAATAAAATTCCCCTTTTTGATTTAAATTTTTCAACATGAAATATGGTTATAGAAAAAAAAAATTGCACTTATTTTGTTTTATTATATCCTAATAGATTTAAAATACCATTAAGAATCTTCACCATTTATAATATAGTTGTTTAACAATTATTAAGTGGTTTGTATAAATATCGGGTTTTAAAAATCCCAATTGACACAGTCAAAGAAATTGATGGCCTCAGCCAATAGGATCATATCCTATGAATCCCATTTATTGGATCTTCAAAGGGAGAGAGAGTTTATGGGCTTTGACCATGACCAATCTCAAGCTAATATCTGAAAACTTAAGCATGATCCAAATTGTTTATGGGAGGAGTTCAAGCTCATTGAGATCACATCCAAAACCATGTTTGTCGAACCACCCCAAGAAAGTCCCACCATCACGCACCTTATTATTAAGGTGTTTGATGGTGTATTAAAGGGATATGTATCAAGAACCTATTAATATGAATATATAATTTTTTATAGAATAATGAATATATTTTCATCCTGTTATTGTTAATTTGTAAATTATTTTTATTTTGATACAATAAATCATAACTTATATTTTTGGTTAATATTCAAATTAAGCTAATGAATTTATGAATTAATGGAAATTTTAAATAAAAAAATTCATAATATAATATAATTTTTTTCATATATAAATGATCAAGAAAATTATGAAGTCAAATGTAATTTTTATAAGGGTTCGAAAACTATTATTATAAAAAAACCCAAATTTTTTTAATAAATATCAATTTTATTTTAAAAGTGAAAATTCACATTTTTAGAAAATTATTTACATAAAATGAATACTATTTTAGGAATCATAACATCAAAATTATCCAATGATGAATATTTCATAATTTTCTGAGACATTTGAATTTTCATGTAAAAATTTAAATATCGTATAAATATACTTTGTGTTTTATAACATCATAATGATCCAAAAGTGTTGTAATAGTTACTATAAATGGTATAAAAGACCAAATATATGTTTTACCTTTAAAATAGTGTTATTTTAAGTTTATTTGATTTATTTTTTAAAGGAATTAGGAATCCTCCAAAACTTATAATATATTTCATGGTTTTAAAATCCTTTTGTTTATGAGTGTGACTCACCTACACATGAGAAAGGGAATTATTTTAATACGTTAGGACCTTTTCCTTATAAATTAATTATAATCACTCATTTTCTTAAGAAACCATTGTAAATTCCAAGGTATAGTTTGTGGTTTTGGATATTTTATTATGTAGCATCTAAAACCTAAATAATAAAGAAATCTCTCTCTTTTCCTATATAAACCCACCCTAGCTCCATTTTCTCTTCACTAAAATTTTTTAGAGTATGACCATACTCTTCCCTACACTCTCTAGAGTCCTACCAAGGTTCTCCAAATCTATCAAGAATCCCCTCCCAATCTTTTTAATTCACACACTCAAGTAAGGGATCCCCACCTTCATCTCCTCCTTTCGAATTAAAGCACCTTATTTGGAATTAGTTATTTTAATTTCAATTGGTCATATTTTCATTCATTTATAATAATTACCTTACATTCAAATTGATTTTATTTTAATTTGGTACCAATTATCCTCCCTCATTTGGACCCTTCCATAAGTCGTTACTATGCAAGAATTTCGTAAGGGATCCTTACCTTCTATTCTTCATTAAAGTTTCTTTATGAACTTATGCATTCTATTTCCATTTAATAAAGTTTGTAAATGCCTTTCCATGTCCCTTTTAATGATAATTTTATTTAAAATGATGAGATATCCCTTTTTCTCCCATCAAAAAATTTTATGAATTTGTAAGTAATGTCGTTATGCTACAGAAATTTCCTCGTGATTTTTCATGCCAAAAAAATTGTGTAGTGGATGCCATAAAAATTTTTCTATCAAGGTATTCAAAATTAAGAACATATAATTATTGATTGCGGACTTACATGTATATATTCCACATTAGTTGATTGTGTAATAATTATGATGATGATTGAATCCATGTTGTATGATCTATGTGACACACTTAAGTATGAAAATGAAACGAATATGATGGGTGTGCCCAGATAGTACTCCAATGAAATGTGTAATGTTCAGTATTATAATATGTCATATTTGGATAGGAAGCGAAACCAATTCATTTATGGGACTTTTTACACCATGATTTCTTGGAAGTTTTAGCCTTGACCTATGTTTATGATTTAGTGGTTTAAGTTGTTTCCACATTTACCATGTTATGATTATCATGTTATATCATGACTTATTATTCATGTTCCTTTTATTCCTCATTGATATACCTATTTTCTAACATGTATCTCTTATTACATGTTTATTCCCTTAATGGTATTTATATCTCACCCATTTCTTATGTATGTCCCATGGTAATCCCATACTGTTTTAATTTCAAAGGAGTATTTGGAGCATGTTAAAGAAGTTTTCAATAAAGATGTTGTATTACCTATTTTATGTTGTTATGTAATGTACTTAATTATCAAAGACATTATACTTATCAGTAATTCAGGTTTTATTAAGTTTTTTATTATGTAATAAATCAAGTATTAATGTGAAATAAAGATAGGGGTGGTTATAGTCTTGGTGTCATTTACACCATACCAAAAAGATATGGTTAGAGACCATGGAGAAGTGGTGTCACTCATTCATTTTCACATCATTAGGTGGCACCAACTAGACCATTTCATGTGAAATTTTGGGTGCATATAGCACATCACTATTTCCCCATGCCATATTTCTTCATTTCATATTATTATGCTCATAGGTAGTAAGATGGATGATTAGTCACGTTATCATGCATAGTACATTGATTCGTGGAATGGGCATGGATAGGATAGTATATTTTGGTGAAAATATCCCATAGTACCACTCCAAATATTAGATTAAGGAGAGTTCATGTATTGGTTCTGGTATCACAATATCATGTACATTATGCGTCATGGGACAGGTTGTCGCCATTTGGTATGTTGACTATATTTTTATAGATATTTTTATTTGAAAATCTATATTTACTTAAATATTATGTGTTTTTTAGTTAGAGGGGTTATAAGAACTTATATATATCACTGATACTGAGTAGAAATTTTAAAATTGGGATTTTGTTCATCCATATCTGGTATCTCTCATAGATACTCTTGAGTCCTTGTATGAGAGTGTATATGATAAGGATCCACTAGAATATCCCAATCTGCATGCTCCCACAAAGTTATTTGGGGATTTGAATGTGATCTGGAGCATAATGGGGATGATTCATAGTTGTCTCTACCCCCAACACTAGTAATATGTCAAAGGTGGGGATGGAGACAAAGAAACGCCTGAGAGAGGCTCCTGCATAGGCTCCTCTACGACAGATAAATGATCTTGCATAGTAGGTAGAGGATCCTCCATAGCATGCCAAAGATCCACTATAGAAGGTATGAGATCCTACATAGTTGGCCTGGGATCCGGAACAATAGACATGGGATCCTAAAATCCCTATATCACTAGGGATATGATATTTGAGTATGATATCACATCTTTTTCAGTACTCAAGGGATAATATATCCTACGATAACTTGTTTGATGTGTCTGGACATTGTCTTTGTCTCCATTGGATCCTAATGGGAACCGATACTTGTTGACACATGGGTCCACATATAATTTTGAGGATTCCACTATGTGATATTTTAGAAAATCATTTACCCAGTAATACAATTAGGCACTAGTTTAAAATCATGTTGAGGTGTCAATGATTGCATGGTTGTCACGAACCACAGTCAAACAAAATTTTTGTTTTAATGAAAACTTGGAATTAAATATAGGGTTGACCAAGGTCATTTCCTATGGAGTGTGTGTGGGTTAGTTCTTCACTATTAAAAATCATTTATTAATATTTTTCTTTCTTTTCATTGAAATCAAGAAATGATGTTTGGTTTTTGATTGTGTGAATGCATAATAAAAGAAAGCAACAAATAACAAACACAATTTTCTATGGGGAAAGGTTTACTCCAAGATCAAGATACTAATTACTTTTATTATCCATTTATGATGACATCATCTAATTGATAATTCAATCAATATCATTCATGCATCACAACCCTCTACTAAAATTGAGAGATCCTATGCACTTTCAGAAGTCTCCTAGGCCCAAAAAATATCACTTCCTCTATGATTTTGTTTGATGAATATTCCACTATCACATATAAGCCTTAAAACTCCACTGAACTCCATCATATTTTTTTTATGACTCAAATCCATTTATTTCATTACATATGAAGAGAATTGTGACTAGGGAAGAAGAATCAGTAGAGATTGTGATCAAATAGTAAGAATGACTTGGAAGGTGGATAATTGCCACACTAATCCCAAAACACCCTCATTGTATCATCACACTTAAATAAAAACTTTGGAATAAGGATTCAATAAATAGTGAACCACCCCCACGAATCCACCCTAAGTTCATTACTTTAGGTTCATGCAATTTAATATATTAAAATCACGATCAAGACATAGAGGTCGAAGAAATCAGAAAGAACTGGGGGATAAAAGAATAGAACATGAGTGAAAAAATAGAATGCAATTGAAATAAAATACATAACAATAGAGGTTCTTATGAAACAATCGACAGGAGATGAACGTTTATGCTGAGTGAGGTGAAATAGTATTTATAGACAACAACCTATCTTAGAGAATAATCAAGGATTCTTTTGGCTTAGGGTTGTTTTTTAAAGAGGATTTGGGAAAGATCTTATACATGGGGATTTACTATGGCCTCACCATCTTCCTCATTTGTACAGATAAAAAATGCATCCAGTAATAAGTCGTCTATAGCAGCTTTACAATGGATATTCACCTCATTTTTTTATTCAGTGAGATCCCAATGACTTGGATTGGGATATCTTCATGCCATGGTTATGGATTCATCCAATCATGTCAAGTGATACAAATTGAAAATATATTCAAATAAGTTCTTAAATAAATCAAGTCAAGGAATATGGGTATTATTTATTCAACTAAAATTTAAATTACAACCCTGTTTATAGGGATACAAACACACAACAAACAAACAAGGGGTAAATATTCATAAATAAAAAGTTTGCAAATTAGTTACAGTAGGTGTCGTTCAATCCTCAAGCGCCAAACACGTCTATCAGCCTTCGTTGAAGTCATAAATATTTCATTACATCAGTAAAAATTTGGCACTATCCAAGAGTAAACAATTTTATTTTCCAATATCAATGGATGGTACCATAGGGTGTATGACTGTAAAAGGATTTTTTTCACTAACAACAGAAAGTCGAGCATAGGTAGCACACAAACATAAGCATGGATTTTCATCTGACAAAAGGAGAACTATGGTATTTCATGGTAGCAAGCTAGTGGTAAAAAATTCTCACGACCAAACATTTTTTTCATTCTTTAAAAATTTTCAGCCTAAAAAATTCACAAAACACAAATTTTTAGTGTATGAATTTTTTAATAGATTTTCAAAAATATTTAAAATTCAAAGTTAAACACCTTTGTACAATTTTAAACCATATTAATTATCAATTCATTTTAAAATTATATTTTCATTCAAATCACATTTTTTATAAATCATCAGAGATCAATTAAGTAAAAAAATTAATAGAACAATTACAATTCATGTTTTTAACAATTTTTTAGTTAAGGTTTCCAGATTAAAATCGAGTAAAACAATTGAATTTCAAATTCTAAAATTAGTGTACGGCCTTGTTAGATTAAGTACATAATTAATTAAAAAAATGAAAGATCTACATTGAAAAAATTTAAATTTTTTAATTCAAAAATCCAATAATAATATCAATGCATTCACAATTAATTACAGAATTGAATAAATTATGTAAAAACCAACAAATGAACCATTTAACAATTAAGTCTAGAATTCCCAATGTAGAAATAATAACTCATTTTATATTACAAACAGTCTATGAGGGGAAATTACAAATCTACAAAAAAAATACAAACACATAGATGCAATTTTCTAGGCAGACTCAAACCCAAGACCTCCCCAACACCCCATTGGGCCCTTTAACACTAGTCTAGGCCTTGGGGGAACAAAAATAACTTGTTTTTTCGTTATTGAAACTAATTATGGGTGATAAATACAATGAAAAACAATTAAAATTTTCAAAATTTTAAGTTCTCATATCTCCCCCACACTTGAACTAATGCACTCTCAAAAAAATTATCATTGACTTCCATTTATTAAAAAAACAAAGTGATTCATCCTACCAAGATCTAAACAAAAAATCCAGAGAATAAGTAAACAAAGATCCATACATTATGAAAATTATCATGTTTCCTCTATGAATATATCCCACTATCCTATTTCAATTTAATAGAGATTTCCAATTCTAGGACTGGATAAAATTAGATTTAAGTGGAATCAATTTTTTAATAAAAAAAATTCCATTTTTTCCTCTCTTGTAAGTTTATTAAACTAATTTTTAATTTTTCACCTCACTAATACTACTCAAATAATTTTTTATGTCAATTTTTCTCCTATTTATCTAGGTTTAATATTATCCTCACCTAAATGAAGTCATTTTTTGAAAATTAAAAACTTATTCATTTTTTTATATTGAATTTTTTTCCAGATATTACATGTGTACAAAACTGTGAAAATTTAAATAGTGTAATTAATATACAAATGAAATTTACACACCCACAAAATGCAAAATGTGTCATAGATTCACCGTGGAATCTCAATTACCCAATTTACTTCAATTTCAAGGGACATATTTTAATTTCTTTTAAGTTAACTCCATAAGGTGTTATTTTTTATAGAGTCTAAGTTACCATGAATTATGTTCAAAAGTATAGTGACCTCGTCTTATAATTCTGATTCCATAGAAATATTTTCACTCACACTCCCTTTCCTACTTTTAAAACAAAATTTCCATGAAAATAATGACAGATTCACTCAACAATCATGCAAACATTACAATTTTATAACCAATGAGATCTTCAACTCAAGTATAAAATTTTCACTAGGTATGGTGACATTCAACTCCAAGAATGTTTGAAAAGACAAAACCAAAAAAATACAATATATATATATATATTACAATCAAACTTTTTTTAATTATTTTTTGTTTTTTAAATTTCAAAATTTTGTTCAATAAAATCATATTTAAATAGTAATTATTTTTTTATTTACACTCTAAAAAAAAGAATAAACTGTGAACATATTCATAAAAACATATTTGTATTTCTTTTTTGATTTTTTTTGTTTCAAATTCCAAAAAACAAAAAAAAACATTAACTTTCATAAACATGTTGAATCCCCTCCCTCACACTTATCAATGACAATACCCTACAATATTTCAGCAAGCTATGAATTAATTAAATTTATATTATTAATTAGTAGTGTTAAAATAAATGATATTAATAGAAGAAACATAATACTTTTTTTATTTATCTAGAAGGATCAGGTTAGGTGCTTCATGCTTTTTAAATATTCTTGAGCTAGTATCCTTGGTTCTGTCCGTTTAAGGAAAACATTTAGAAAAATAAAATAAACATTAGAAATTGTATTGAAAGTAAAGAGAGTTAAAAAAAATAGATCAGAAGATTATATTGGGTTTTTTCCTTCTAAGAGTGAGTGTATTAGACTGTACAAAACTGGATAGTCTTGGGATTATACTCGGTTTTTTTGGTGGGTTGATATTATTTGGTTATAACCACCACATCCTCATTCATCCACATATCTTCATATGGATTTTTTTCCTAGAGTCACCCTTTGATATATTTATTCTTTTCCATCCCTTTAGTAGTGTAAAATATCTTCAAATGTGGGGTTGAAAGGATGATAAACAAGGCCTCATGTTCTACCACAACCAAATCAGTGGATTCTTCCTCCAATGGATGTTACCCTTGTGCTTCTTGGATAAGTTCAAATAAGGGAGAGTTAGTGAGTATTTAAAATTGATTAAAACTAAAACATATTGATTTTATATCAAAGAAACCATTCATATGTAGTAGTTCTTTCATTTTTTTACCTCATGAGAAACCTCTGATAATTCCTATTATGTCACACCACACTCTAGTTGATGTTCATGGTGATGTTTAGGGATACATTTCTTCACTATAGGTCCCATATATTCTTTTGCTTTATCAACCACTTCCTAGGTGGCATCCTCTTTCAACACCTTTGAATCCTGTAGTAATATGGTTGGATTTTCAATATTAAAACACAATATCCCATAAGAGAGTTTAACTTGCATGAAATTAAGAAATAAATAGTCAAAATATGATTTATCAATATCCAGTTAATACTCTTGAAGTACTGAATTTGTATCATTGAAATAAGGGGTAATATTATAATTGGATTTGATAAGAATTAAAAGAAATAATTTTAAGAGTTTTTCTATCTCCCTCAAATATTTTAGCCGAAATCTCATGTTGCTTGATGAGTGACTCAAGCTTCATATCATAATTGTGTCCGAGAGTGTGATATTTTACTAATTACACCTCTATAGTGTCTTATTCAGAAGTTTTAGGTTTAGGTTATGGTCTAAGATCCACTAGTACTCCCCCTCCAGTTTAATATCTATGATAATCTAATGATATTTTCTCATACTGGTCCATCACTTCATCAATATGGTCGCATGTAACATTATTATTTGTTCTTTTGAGCATAAAAAAAATCTTTCCACCCTTTGTGATAGCGAGTGTTGATCCATTATTACTGTTGATTTTTTTGGTGTTTAAAATTTTAAACAAAGGAAATTATTTTAAAACTGAAAAATAACAGTGAATCTCTAACCATACTCACATGCAATGATTCTAGGTTTTTTGTGTTGTTTTTATGAGCCATTTTCAAATGAAAAATTTATTTTATTAAAAAAATGGAATGTTTCCTATGGCTGAACAAGTTATTTTTCAAATAGTGAGTATGGTTTGGTTCTTCACTATTATAAATAAATTATTAATATTTATTTTGTTTTCTTTTTATTAAAATCGATAAATGATGTATGGTTTTCTATTGTGCTGATGAAGAATAAAATAAAGATGTATAAAACAAAGAAACTTTTCAATGGGGAAAGGTTCAGTTTGAGATTAGGTCACTAATTACTTTCATTGTCCATTTTTGATTTCATTGTCCAATTGATGATGCACTCAACATCATTCACGCATCACCATCCTCTAAAAAAATTGTGATATCCTATGTACTTTCATAAGTATCTTAGGAACATTTAATTTCAATCCCTCTATGGTTTTGTTCAATAAACATTCCATTATTATAGATATGTTATCAAAGAATACCCATCTCTATTGTATGTTGTTCATGCTCTGAGAATCTCAATTTCATTTCATATGAATATAATTGGGACAAGGGAGGAATAATCGGTAGTGATTATAATTAAATAGGAAGAATTTTAGGGAATTTTTATGATCACTTCACCAATACCAAAAGACACCCCACTACATCATCACAATTGAATAAAAACTTAAGAAATTGGAATGATGATTCAATAAATAGTAAACCTCTGTCAGGATTTCACCCACATAATAGAACTCCATGTTTAAAAATTTTAATATATAATGATCATGATTAAGACACAAAGGTTGAATAAATCACATAAAATTGGGGGAGAAGAGAACATCACACACATTAAAAAAATAGAATAAAATTGAATTAAAATTCCGACTTACATAGGTTCCATTTCTAAAATTAGTGAGAGATAAATTTTTATATTAGTCGAGGAGAAATAATATTTATAAGAAATTTCATATTTCATACACACTTTTAGTGGTGGTAAGTACTTTGTGATTTCTTATATGGTTTCCATGTGTGCATCTCCAAGGGTCATCACTCAAATATCCAAAATAAAAGATTCTCTACCTTTGATCATGATATAAAAAATCTTCTAGAATAATTTAGAATGCTTTCAGGATCGGTCTTGTGTTTTCGAGAATATTTGGGCTAGATATTTCACTTTATCCTAGTCGTCATTGAATTTCTTCAAATACACATTTTTTAAAAAGGACGTGTATTGTACAATTTAAATTGTGCCTCAAAATTGGGTTCATCTAATTCAATCTATCTTTATCCAAGATTAGTAAGGCTTATTTTTTCATTGATGAACCAGTTTGGGTGTGGTGAAAAACTACACCAGCTTGGACTTCATGGAGTGTATAGTGGATTGGTGAAGTAGGGGGTTTTTCAAGGATTTTATAGTGAGATGGTTGGATAATTAAGATCATTGAGAACTTTCATCGAGAAATTGGTCCATGCCTCTCTTTCAAGATGAAACCAATGCATTGGGGATAAATTGTGGCCTCTCCATATTCCTCACATACTTAAGGAAACAAAATGAATCCCGTAATCATTAGTCTGTAGTGACTTCTCAATGGATCGAATCCTTGGTTTTCTATTTAGTGATATCCCAACTACTTTTTTTGGGTTGAATTAAAACCTTGGTTGTGGCTTTAGTCAATCAATTCAAAGGATTAAAATTGACAATCTAGATAAATTAGTTCTTCCATAATCTAGAATAGGGTGGTGTAGCTCGATCTCTATAGATTGATTTGAATGTGGTAGAACAACATCCTTCATCTATTTTTCATTGGAAATATCAAAATTTCTTCATAGAATCATGGGATAGGCTTCGGTTGAAATAGGAAATGTAGCATTCTTCTTTCTACGTCCCCTATGGTGAACATCGAGTATTAAGTTTTTCATTAAATTGGTCTCACCAAATTAATGGTAGCGACTCTTCCAAGCTTGACTCAATAAAAGTTTGTCTAATAAACTTCAATGGTTTTTAAGAGATTTTCTTCTTCAAGTGTGGTCAGCCATGGAATGGCTAGCATTGGCCATGATGTTGAGATTCATCATCCAGTTAAGGATCATGTGCAGTTATCTTCCTCAATAATAGACGGTAGAAGTATAACGATTGCACAGTAGAGATACTGGTATCAAATGGGGGTGATAGAAGGTTTTTTCCTAGTGTTAGATGGAAGGGATCGTAATAGAATAGGGAATGGTACCATAGTAGGAGGGTAGTGGAAGAATAATAGGGGCCTTGGAAATGGACTAGTAGAAGATGAGTGTCTAACTATAGTGTAACACCCCAAGATTTCATAGTGTGTTATTTCTTCAAAATAATTCAATAACTTGCACTACACGCAACACCGAGTTCAATTGCACCATGACTTACCAAAAAAAAAAGCCATTAAAAGAGGTCATGAATAGCATTAACTACATTTTTAACTTTATATAATCCTTATAATTTTAGAATCCATATTATGAGTTTCTTAGTCATAATGCAAGAACAGATTCATTTTCAGTATTGCACTTTTATCAACTTTTGATAGTGAAACCTTTTTAAATACAATATTTTAAACTTTTTGACTAAATGGAGACATCAAAAAATTTAAAATGAAACATCCCAAGCTTCCACGGTACGCTTTCCTTTGAATAAAACAGTAGTGTGTGTTGTACGCAACGTCGAGTTTTAACACACACCACAACCGATCAAACTAGCCGTTATGAATAGTAATACCTAAATTTTGAAATTATATATATTTTATATTTTTAAATGGACTTCATTTTTGGATTCGGAATATCGAATTTAGCCTAAGGTGAAATTTTTGTACTTTTCGGATAACTTTCATATTTTGATGAATAGTGAAAATTACTAAATTTTAATTAAAAACAACTTTTTAAATCAAAATAATTAATAGTGATAAATTGTGAATTTGAGTGGTTTTAAAGTATATTTAGAATATATTTTTACCATTTAATATAATGTTGGTCATTGGACATAATTTTACAATTAAACCGAACATAAACAAGTGTCAATCTTTTGATAGTTATTATCTCTTAAAAAACACGCTTTTTGTTTTGACAGCGGGAATTAATTTTAAATTAATTTCTGCCACTTATGTATTTTTAATTTAGAAAAATGGATTCCATATTTGGAATCAGGATTTTTAAATTGTGTAAATAGGTAACTTTTATTTTTAGACATTTTGAATAATTACTGCGGTAAATATTTTATTTACCATGGTTAAGGGTAAATCCGGTAAATAAGGGTTAAAAAATAATATTATAATAATACTAAATTACCCTAAAACGTGTCTTAACCCTATTGGTTGATACATGGTCGACCATGAGCATCTTTGGGTCTATTTTGGGACCCCATGGATCCACTTGTAAGTGATAATGACACTTTATTTTAATTAAGTCAAAATGAATACAAAAATGACACAAGCATATATCTTTTAGCAAAGCAATTGTTAAATAGGGTTATATAAGTTGTATTTTAGATTATAAATATTCATTAGAAAGCTAAAAAGATTTCCTACATAATGATATTTTATTTATAATTTTTAGACATTAAATAATTTATTTTATTTATGACACAATGATGATGCAGTAATTACTATAATAGTGAACAATTAAAATAATTGATATTATAAATACCCAAATAAATATAATATGAAACTTTTAATGAATTAAACTAATTTTATAGTATAATATGATATCTTAGGATTGATTTAATTGACTTTTTTCGAAGTAATCAATCTGTTATGAGTTTCACAAAAATCAACTATTGAATAGTGTCAAAATTGACATAAAAGAGTTCTTAAAACAAATATTATATTATTAATTGATATTAAATTCCTAAAAATATAAGGTTCGGCCAAGAGACTTATATCATGATAGGTTCATCATTAATGTACCACTTGGGGGTCGCTTGGATGTATATAGTAAGTTTATTAACGATATTATATAAAAATACAAAGAGACATTGTAAAAGTGAAACTAATTAACTTAGAGTTAATACTTAAAGATAAGGTTAATATAAGTACCCAAACCTGTCTAAATTCTATTGGTTGAGTGGTTTTAGACCTATCCACACCTTAGCCTTTTAATAGTCAACTTTTGAGCCATTGGAAACCGAATATGAATTTATTATAAATTAATATTTCTAGCTTTTCCAAAGGTGCCCCTCACCCCTCTTTTAAAAGGGCACTCCTCCTTCTCATTTCTTCACACTTTCAAAGCCTTTTGGTTCGGCCAAACTCTGCCCAAATACTCTCCCAACATCCCTCACTACAACCTAGAGGCCTTAGTTTGATCAGAAAGCAACCTAAGGAGCCCTTTTGATCAAATCAAAAGGAAGAACCCGAAGAAGAGGTAATGATTTCACCACCCTTCTCCAAGTTCATTTCTTCTTCCACTTCTTCTTCCTTTGTTCTTACCATTCTAAAATAATAACTCCAGTATCTCACATATACTGTGATGTTATTATAAATATGGTACAACCATATTCAGTATTCTATCCACCCTTTGAATAACATTTCACCATACGTGCGTACGTACGGACTACCGTCTCCACGTCGTGGTGTAATTGTTATTCAATATAATATTATTTGGATGGGTATAATAATGATGTGTAACTCATGTAAATAATAAATATAACATGTTAATGATTCTGTATATATTATATACCATCCATTTATATATTATTTTAATATCAAAAGAATTATATTGTCGCTCGTGCGTACGTACGGACTACCGTCTCCACGAACGCGATGAGATTCATCTCCATCGTATCCATTCAAGTATAATTATCATTTGATGATTTAAAAATGATGTTTAAGGACTAGATATCATTCTGGATATGAATAATATACAACAACCATGGCTTATGTAACAAAACATATAAAAGAAAATTAGTAAGTTAACTCCCGAAACGACGATAATTCTAAGATATTATTAACAAATCAATGTTAAAAGATCATATATGATATCATATTATTATATATGATTCTTGTATAATTTAATAACAACTATTTCACCATTATACAGGAGGTTAACCTACCCCAACCAAGGAAAAGTACAAGGTAAGGGTTATTTCACAATCTCTTCATTATCTGAGGTTGTTTATACATAATAATCTACTGGGATCTCTTTATCATCCACATCCATGTTTCTTCAAAATGTATTTCAAAAAATATTTATTATTTACAAGAATATGGGTTAAAGTCATTTATACCCTTGTTTGACTTTTTATAAGAGGTTTATAAAGGAATCTTTCTGTCATTTTCAAAACAAGGTCCTTTTTTAACCTTTTCGACAGAATTAAGGTAAGAATGTTTTTTTAACTTATACGGCGGGTGCGGCTATTTTCTGCCATTATAAAATCTTCAAAGCTTTCCTTACAAGCTTATAAGAATATTTTCAAAGAAAATGTTTTATTTTATATGTATCATAAATGATTTCAAAATAAAAGGAGATATTTCTTTAAAAAGAATTTTTATTTCATCTATGTTAACATCCTTTGATGGATTTTAAGATTATTTGAAGTTGATTTATTATGATACAAAACTTCTATATTGTATTGAAGGTTTTGTGATATGTTTGACTGTGGATGTGCTATTTTTATACCATTCATAGTTTATGGTGAATGTATTGACATTTCGTATGCTAGTTTTAATACGAATGTTTATGTTATGTTTAAACCTTTTCATATGGGAATGCATTGGACTTAATATGTGACGGGTGGAGCCCGCTATAGCTCCTCGATGCATCGGTAGGTCTCATGAGACAAACTAGTGTCTTGGCACAAGGCCTTGACAAAATCTTATTTGTAGTCTTGGCACGAGGCCTTGGCTATGTGGTTATGATAGTCTGGCATTATGCATTCCAACATTATGAAAGTGGTTATTGATTTTTGCATGTGATTATTCGATTAGTAGAATATCCATGTGAGTAAGTAAATGGAATTATTTCATTTTATTTATGCCATACCATGTTGAAAGTTCATGTTTGAAAGGCTTTTGTTTTAGTTATACATTGCCTTAAAAGTTTATTCTTATTTATGAAAGTTTCCGCTATTTTGTTATCCTTACTGGGCATTTGAGCTCACCCCTTTTCTATGTTTTATTTTTCCCAGGAAGTGAAGATGTAAGTTATGAATGACCTATAGGGATATTATGAGTGGATTATAGTGTGGACTGTGGAAACATTATGTTGTTGTAGTAGTTTTTCATTTTATGATGTAATGTAAAACTTGTGAATATATCTAGTGTTTCCAAGGCTACTAAACCAATCGGTCTTTCGAGATTTGATCTTTCTTGTGATCATGCCAATGTTATGTAATTAATGCACCGACTCTGGGTAGCTGGGGTCGGGGCGTTACAGTTGGTATCAGAGGAAGTTTAGTACAAACCTTGGAAGCTAGATTTAGATAAACTCTGATTAGAGCACATAGACCTAAGATGAACTTTGAGGATTAGTATAGAAGAACTTCCTAGAATTTTGGTATTGTAGAGACTTTGTGAGTTTTCCGAGCAATACATCCCTATCTGGATACGAGCAGGTAGAGGCGGCTCTGGCACAGATGTACCTAGGGGTAAAACCCGAAAACACCGCTTTGAGCTAGACTCGAACGGGAACTGGTGCATGACAACGGGCCTTGCTGCACTCTTGGTTACGACACTCCCGGGGGATATGCTTAGGATAACTCTCATTATCTTTACAAATCATTATGAAGGGTTTATGAGTATATACTTCCTCAAAGAAAAACATTTTTATGATTATGGATTATATCCATAAATAGTTCAATTTATTTTAAGTGTTTTATAAGTATGGGATTATGTATTTTGATTCATAAACTGATATAGTTTATGACATTGTTTAGAAATGGCGCCCAGTAGAAGGAATGAGAACTCCAGAAATGCACATGATCCAAAGAGAAGGAAGGATCATATCATTCATGGTTTTAAGCTAGAATTGATAAGAGAAATAGTCTCCCATGTATTATCATCATATGAAGAAATAATATCATGTGTTGATAAGATAAGTAAAGAGTTTACTGAGTCCTATGTCTTTGAAGAGAAGCAAGAGAAGAAAAGGGTGGAAGAGAGAAAAATGGATAAAGGGAAGAGGGAAAAGAAGAATTTTCCCATATGTGGTAACTGTGGAAAGAAACACCCTGGAAATTGCCTGAAAGGAATGGGAGTTTGTTATAAGTGTGGAGGAAAAGGGCACAAAGTATGTGACTGCAAGGGTAAGAAAATGGTTTCAAATATACAATGCTTCATTTGCAAGGAGTTTGGACACTACGCGAACCTATGTCCCAGTCATCAGACTATGCCGAAAATGATGTTATTGGATAATAATCATGTTATGATACTACCACAGATGAAGAGGGATGATTAGAATTCTTATGTTGATTATGTCAATTGAGTGTTGTATCAACAATGTACTTGTTACAATAATCATGGAGTATATAAGGATTGTACTGCAGTACTATTTCATTAAGGACTTGAGATTGTGTGGAACAAAGAAAAGTGACTCAATAGCAGGATAAATTTTTGGAAAATATATGGTTGAGAGAATGATAAATCATAATATAGTTCTAATACTGAGGTAGTGATTTTTGAATAATATGTGATTGTTTTGGATAAATTATATTGGATATTCTTGACTACCTTGGAACTGATTAATGATTTGTATATTCCATCATTGTTGGGGTTTAAAACATTTTTGGATTAATGAAGTATATCCAGCATTCTATATGGAATAAGGGAGCATGAATGTAATCAATAAGGAATATGGTAATACATGATGAAGGTATTCATATTATATTACGGGGTAAAAAGGATCTATATTATGTTTACCTTCCTTATAAATGTTGGACTGTGAGTTTAGACAGAAGTATTTTGGATAGTTCTAGTTTGGATTATTTTGGATTTCCATAAAAGGACAACCCAGAGGTCGGGCGGCAACCCGTCGCATCCGGAAAGGCTGCGAGACTTGAACCCGCAACCGAAGGGCGACAAGGGTGTATCACCTACCACTGGCCCACGAGATGTCCTGGATTAAATAATGTAGTTTTTATTAAAAGATCTTGTAGATGAATTATAAATTCGTTTATTTTGGAACCCTATACGAATAGTGTAAATAGAATTTTTTTACATTCTATTATCTTTTAGAGTGAAAGATGAGTTTGTGGTAGAAATTTATTAATGGATAAAACTCTAATTATAAAGTAAGTATATCTCCTTATTATCTTATCCAATCTCATAAATAAATTCCTCAACATTAATAATAGAAACTTAGAACAAAAATGTTGTCCTAGATGGTACCTTAAATCATCACAAATTTATGGCTTTGGGATCTTTGGCCTTTTCATAGCCATGTTCTTTACCACTCTCCATCAGATAATTGATGGTTAGATTTCTCTTCCATATCCATATTTTCCTACATGAAACCCTAGTATGTGTTATTTTCGGTAATCTTCATACTCTCCACTCTTTATTTTAAATAGAGGCCTCGTTAATTCATTTTTCGATGTGGGATTTCAACTAAGATATTTTGAAACGTCAAAAATGTGTTATCCCAATACCCTATATTTTGTTGAACCGATGGTACTTAAAATCATCATAGATTGATGAGTTTAAGGACCTCAATTATACACTTGTTTGTGATTGATGACCTCAATCACTACCTATAAATATTTACGTTTTTCCTCCGATTATATGTCTCTAATTGCCACCAATGTTCTCCTAATCAATATCATAATTTGGTGGTGACCCTTTCATTTCTCTTTTCCTCATATTAAGACTAAATTTTAGTAACCCAATTTCTGATGTGGGTTTTCCCACAAATACATTATCTATTTTCAACCTTTTATTTTCGAAGAACAATTTCAAATTGCGAGGACGCAATTTATTGAAGGAGGGGAGAATGTAACACCCCAAGATTTCATAGTGTGTTATTTCTTCAAAATAATTCAATAACTTGCACTACACGCAACACCGAGTTCAATTGCACCATGACTTACCAAAAAAAAAGCCATTAAAAGAGGTCATGAATAGCATTAACTACATTTTTAACTTTATATAATCCTTATAATTTTAGAATCCATATTATGAGTTTCTTAGTCATAATGCAAGAACAGATTCATTTTCAGTATTGCACTTTTATCAACTTTTGATAGTGAAACCTTTTTAAATACAATATTTTAAACTTTTTGACTAAATGGAGACATCAAAAAATTTAAAATGAAACATCCCAAGCTTCCACGGTACGCTTTCCTTTGAATAAAACAGTAGTGTGTGTTGTACGCAACGTCGAGTTTTAACACACACCACAACCGATCAAACTAGCCGTTATGAATAGCAATACCTAAATTTTGAAATTATATATATTTTATATTTTTAAATGGACTTCATTTTTGGATTCGGAATATCGAATTTAGCCTAAGGTGAAATTTTGGTACTTTTCGGATAACTTTCATATTTTGATGAATAGTGAAAATTACTAAATTTTAATTAAAAACAACTTTTTAAATCAAAATAATTAATAGTGATAAATTGTGAATTTGAGTGGTTTTAAAGTATATTTAGAATATATTTTTACCATTTAATATAATGTTGGTCATTGGACATAATTTTACAATTAAACCGAACATAAACAAGTGTCAATCTTTTGATAGTTATTATCTCTTAAAAAACACGCTTTTTGTTTTGACAGCGGGAATTAATTTTAAATTAATTTCTGCCACTTATGTATTTTGAATTTAGAAAAATGGATTCCATATTTGGAATCAGGATGTTTAAATTGTGTAAATAGGTAACTTTTATTTTTAGACATTTTGAATAATTACTGCGGTAAATATTTTATTTACCATGGTTAAGGGTAAATCTGGTAAATAAGGGTTAAAAAATAATATTATAATAATACTAAATTACCCTAAAACGTGTCTTAACCCTATTGGTTGATTCATGGTCGACCATGAGCATCTTTGGGTCTATTTTGGGACCCCATGGATCCACTTGTAAGTGATAATGACACTTTATTTTAATTAAGTCAAAATGAATACAAAAATGACACAAGCATATATCTTTTAGCAAAGCAATTGTTAAATAGGGTTATATAAGTTGGATTTTAGATTATAAATATTCATTAGAAAGATAAAAAGATTTCCTACATAATGATATTTTATTTATAATTTTTAGACATTAAATAATTTATTTTATTTATGACACAATGATGATGCAGTAATTACTATAATAGTGAACAATTAAAATAATTGATATTATAAATACCCAAATAAATATAATATGAAACTTTTAATGAATTAAACTAATTTTATAGGATAATATGATATATTAGGATTGATTTAATTGACTTTGTTCGAAGTAATCAATCTGTTATGAGTTTCACAAAAATCAACTATTGAATAGTGTCAAAATTGACATAAAAGAGTTCTTAAAACAAATATTATATTATTAATTGATATTAAATTCATAAAAATATAAGGTTCGTCCAAGAGACTTATATCATGATAGGTTCATCATTAATGTACCACTTGGGGGTCTCTTGGATGTATATAGTAAGTTTATTAACCATATTATATAAAAATACAAAGAGACATTGTAAAAGTGAAACTAATTAACTTAGAGTTAATACTTAAAGATAAGGTTAATATAAGTACCCAAACCTGTCTAAATTCTATTGTTTGAGTGGTTTTAGACCTATCCACACCTTAGCCTCTTAATAGTCAACTTTGGAGCCATTGGAAACCGAATATGAATTTATTATAAATTAATATTTCTAGCTTTTCCAAAGGTGCCCCTCACCCCTCTTTTAAAAGGGCACTCCTCCTTCTCATTTCTTCACACCTTCAAAGCCTTTTGGTTCGGCCAAACTCTGCCCAAATACTCTCCCAACATCCCTCACTACAACCTAGAGGCCTTAGTTTGATCAGAAAGCCAACCTAAGGATCCCTTTTGATCAAATCAAAAGGAAGAACCCGAAGAAGAGGTAATGATTTCACCACCCTTCTCCAAGTTCATTTCTTCTTCCACTTCTTCTTCCTTTGTTCTTACCATTCTAAAATAATAACTCCAGTATCTCACATATACTGTGATGTTATTATAAATATGGTACAACCATATTCAGTATTCTATCCACCCTTTGAATAACATGTCACCATACGTGCGTACGTACGGACTACCGTCTCCACGTCGTGGTGTAATTGTTATTCAATATAATATTATTTGGATGGGTATAATAATGATGTGTAACTCATGTAAATAATAAATATAACATGTTAATGATTCTGTATATATTATATACCATCCATTTATATATTATTTTAATATCAAAAGAATTATATTGTCGCTCGTGCGTACGTACGGACTACCGTCTCCACGAACGCGATGAGATTCATCTCCATCGTATCCATTCAAGTATAATTATCATTTGATGATTTAAAAATGATGTTTAATGACTAGATATCATTCTGGATATGAATAATATACAACAACCATGGCTTATGTAACAAAACATATAAAAGAAAATTAGTAAGTTAACTCCCGAAACGACGATAATTCTAAGATATTATTAACAAATCAATGTTAAAAGATCATATATGATATCATATTATTATATATGATTCTTGTATAATTTAATAACAACTATTTCACCATTATACAGGAGGTTAACCTACCCCAACCAAGGAAAAGTACAAGGTAAGGGTTATTTCACAATCTCTTCATTATCTGAGGTTGTTTATACATAATAATCTACTGGGATCTCTTTATCATCCACATCCATGTTTCTTCAAAATGTATTTCAAAAAATATTTATTATTTACAAGAATATGGGTTAAAGTCATTTATACCCTTGTTTGACTTTTTATAAGAGGTTTATAAAGAAATCTTTCCGTCATTTTCAAAACAAGGTCCTTTTTTAACCTTTTCGACAGAATTAAGGTAAGAATGTTTTTTTAACTTATACGGCGGGTGCGGCTATTTTCTGCCATTATAAAATCTTCAAAGCTTTCCTTACAAGCTTATAAGAATATTTTCAAAGAAAATGTTTTATTTTATATGTATCTTAAATGATTTCAAAATAAAAGGAGATATTTCTTTAAAAAGAATTTTGATTTCATCTATGTTAACATCCTTTGATGGATTTTAAGATTATTTGAAGTTGATTTATTATGATACAAAACTTCTATATTGTATTGAAGGTTTTGTGATATGTTTGACTGTGGATGTGCTATTTTTATACCATTCATAGTTTATGGTGAAAGTATTGACATTTCGTATGCTAGTTTTAATACGAATGTTTATGTTATGTTTAAACCTTTTCATATGGGAATGCATTGGACTTAATATGTGACGGGTGGAGCCCGCTATAGATCCTCGATGCATCGGTAGGTCTCATGAGACAAACTAGTGTCTTGGCACAAGGCCTTGACAAAATCTTATTTGTAGTCTTGGCACGAGGCCTTGGCTATGTGGTTATGATAGTCTGGCATTATGCATTCCAACATTATGAAAGTGGTTATTGATTTTTTCATGTGATTATTCGATTAGTAGAATATCCATGTGAGTAAGTAAATGGAATTATTTCATTTTATTTATGCCATACCATGTTGAAAGTTCATGTTTGAAAGGCTTTTGTTTTAGTTATACATTGCCTTAAAAGTTTATTCTTATTTATGAAAGTTTCCGCTATTTTGTTATCCTTACTGGGCATTTGAGCTCACCCCTTTTCTATGTTTTATTTTTCCCAGGAAGTGAAGATGTAAGTTATGAATGACCTGTAGGGATATTATGAGTGGATTATAGTGTGGACTGTGGAAACATTATGTTGTTGTAGTAGTTTTTCATTTTATGATGTAATGTAAAACTTGTGAATATATCTAGTGTTTCCAAGGCTACTAAACCAATCGGTCTTTCGAGATTTGATCTTTCTTGTGATCATGCCAATGTTATGTAATTAATGCACCGACTCTGGGTAGCTGGGGTCGGGGCGTTACATATAGCATGATTTTGTTCACCCACTATAGCAAGCTTGGCACCAGTAGCACACTAATAGAATAAGTATTTTCAACTGATGGAAGTATTATAATGGAAGGTGGTGATGGTAGAAGGGGACTTTTTCTTATGGTAGAAGACCAACAGAAAAAGACCTGATGGTAGAAATATAGTGGTAGAAAATGATCATGGTTGCATATTTTTTTCTTATTTTAAAATTTTTAGCATGAAAATTTCACAAAATATAATAATTTGTATATGTGTTTTCTAATTAATACTCAAAAATGATAAAAATTTAATTTTTAATGCCTTTGCACAATTTAAAGCTAGATTAATTTCAAATTCATTTTAAAATCATATTTTTCTTCAAATAACAATTTTTCCGAATCATCAAAATCAATTTTATCATATTTTGAAAAACATACTAAATTTTCAGTGTATTATTTTATAAAAAATTCAAAAATTCTAGAATGACATATCACATTAAAAAACTAATTTCCATGATTAGAGAATAAATTTAGAAACATGTCACCAATTCAAATTATGTTTTTTTCAATGAAGTATAAAAAAAGAATATAAAATTACAATCCATAGTTTTTATTCACATAGTAGTTAATGTTTACATTTTGAAATTGAGTCAAACAATTGAATTTAAAATTCTAAAATCAGTGTATAGAATTGTTAGATTAAGTGCAGAATGGATTAAATAATGAAAAATACATGTCAAAATCCTTTAAACAGTTTAATTAAAATATCCAATGATCATATTCATGGATTCCCAATTAATTTCAAAATTGAATAAATCATGTAAAAATAAATAATTGATTCATTAAAAAATTAATCCTATAATTTAAAAAGTCAACAAAAATAACTAATTTCACTAGTATTTGAATTAATTAAGGGTGTTAAGTCTAACTAAAAACAATTAAAATTTTCAAAATTTTGATCTCTCTTCAGCCAACATTTGTTGAGAAATACATGTTGGTGGTGCATGAAGAGGAACATGGTCTTATAATTAGCACACCATAATGACAAATACATCACACTTGAAGTGGGTGTGAGGTTCTAACACTAGATTGTGGTACCGAGGGGTGCTGAAGTTGAATTATTTCCACTGTAAAAAATTTTATATATAAATATATATTCTAAAATAATTAAATGTTATTTTAGATTCTACATTTCTAAATTTCCCTCTACCGCATGTCGTATCTCATTATCATAATATCAATCATTAATATTTGATCTATTAAATACATTTCATAAATTGTGACTCATTGATATAGATGAAAAATAAAATAAAATACTTTCACTGGTCCACTCATTTATCCATTATATTATTAACAACATATATAATCATTATGAATAAAATTAATGAAAAAAGGAAAAATCAATAAAAATTAATATAACAATTTATGCCTTATATGATTGAATCAAATGACTAGGATAAAAAATTCAATCACACCTTTGATAGTCTAAAATATAAAGACTATAATCAAGGGTATAATCATTGAACTGAGAGGATTTTTACTGAAAATGGATATTAAAAAAATTATACACAATATTAAATCATAAATATATATATCCTTGACTAAAACTACGAATCAACATTTAAAGAGAAACTACATGAATATCATATAGTCAAACAAACAGATAGTGATAAGTAAAAAAAGAAGAAAAGTTCTACAATGAAACTCCCACTACTCCAATATTACATCCACACAAAATATACTAGGTAATTAATAAAAAAAATATCCTTTGAATAACATCAAAAGAAATTAAATTGGGAGTTAAATTTAATTATAAAATGATGTGTATATACATGCTCAATTTGAATTCATTTATATATATAATTATCATTATCATTTCAATTTTAGTATTTCACACCACCAATTCAAATTCATTTATATTTGTAAATCATTTAGTGATACATTTACATCTATATCCACATTACCACCCTCATTTTCATTTAAAATTGTCATTTTAATTTTATTATTTTAAATATATGGAAATATAAATTTCCATAAATTTAATAAATATTATCACATTTATACTCATTTATTTATATTCTATAATTTATATAAACATTAATAAAAACTTAAGATTATTCGATTTTATAATCTATGAATTATTCTTAAATTAATGACACAAAAACATATAATTAAATTAATATATATTTATAACATTTATAATATATAACATTTAAAAAACATTCATAAAAAACCTCAATCAAAATATATTTATAGATTTCAATTTGAAAGAATCAATCCTCATTATCCATTTAATAAGGATAATATTAATTGTTAATATATATAATATTCATGTTCTTTTTTATCATAAACAACATTTTACTGCATTTTATACTTTTAACATCATTTCACATTATGAATTTAATTTCTTCTTAAAATACACTATTACATGGTACATTTTTGAAGAACATATAAAATACCCAATGGTATTGATTTTATTTTCAACCTTTATTTTCAGTTTTCACATTCTATAAGGAACAATTCCTGATTTTGGAGTACTTAAATATTCACAATGGAAGACCACCAAAATGGGCTTTCATGCCAACACATTCTGGGAAAAAGTAAACTGGACATCAGCCCAATAAAGATACTATAGCGGCCACGGTCTAAGACCAATGATTCTAAAACATGAATTAAATATATAGGAAATCATGGGGAACATTTTATACAATAGTGATAAGAGATAATTAGGATTTTTTAATGGGGTTCCAGGAGGCCCAAGTTGGAGATAATATTCTGGGCCAGATTCTGTGGCCTAGAAAAAGAACCTACCAATTTAATCAGATCTCCCAAACCATAAACTATTTGGGACTAAAATATTACAAGATATAATGTAAAATCCGTATATTTATTTTTTCTTCAATGGATCACCAAAATTTGTCCATCTATATTCTCTTTTGAACACATATATCGAGTCATGAAAGTTGGCTCTGATTGTTTGTCAAGGGTGGAAAAATAAACTCTCCCTCAACTTTCCACCCACTTATGGCCTACAAAATTTAATTGAAGAGACTTGTACTATTTGATACTCGAACAAAGGCTTCAAAAAAATTTATTTAAGGCATTGTTCTTTAATTGGTGGGGGATCTTTGGTTCTTTCTTTCAATGTAATGTTATGTTGTGATTTTGTTGTCTCAAGTTTGTCTTTCACATGTAAGTTGTTATAATTTAACTTAGTTTCTTAATAAAAGTTCTTATTATCATCTTATTCTGTTCTTATTCATATCACTTTGATACCATTGGATCATGTTGTGAATTTATTCACACCAAACCTTGTGAAATTATCACACAATGGTGGAGTGATCGTTATTTCATTGTTTTTTTACTTCTTCAATTCCTCCCTCATGAGTTTACTTCTTGCATCTATTGAAACCATAGAATAAATGGAGAATTAACCCTCTTATGGGTTGAACCAATGGATTATCAAGGAGATATATTTTATGTTTTTTCTAAATTCATTAATTTATAATCACTTCTTTTAACTGAGAATTGTTTTTGAAGATCTTTAAACATCTTCGTCCTTATTGAATTTAAGGTCACACACATCATGTGCTAATACGAACCTTTACCTTGGAGTGCTAAAAACTATGATTCTTCAAGTGTATAGGTGATTAGTATTAAGGTTTTTAGGTATTAAACTAGTAAGTGATGACTTTTTTTGATCTTCTTAAATAAACCCATCTCAAATATAAGAAATTGAAATAATTGAAAAAGGATTGAATCCAATCCACCCCAAGTGATAAACTAGTACCAACTCATTCCCTTAAATTGAATTCAATTTTTCCTTTTAGAATTCAGTTAAACCAATATAAAATCAACCCATGTAGTCTACTTCATAGAAAAAAATATTTCATATAATGTACGTGTCTATAGGTTTCTTCTTAGGTCTCTAAGGATTAGACAACCCAAGTTAAACTACAAACGACCAGTTAACCCTAAAATCTTGGGTAAATTTGGGCAAGGCAAACTTTTGGTGCCATTTATGGGGACTCATGTAAGTCATATCACCACCCATTTTATTCCCCCCCATTTCTTCTTTTCTCAAAAAAATTCTCTTATCTGTTCCCTTTCTCGTTTTTTTCCTTTTGGTGCATGCCCGCTTACACCTATGACCAATCAAACCATCTAGTTAGGATGGATGATCCTGGGGTTGGGGAGTCAAGTACACCAAGGGAATTATTTACTTTAGATCCTAATCTTCCTAATACTCTAGAGTCAAAATTTTATCCCTTTTCAATTGACATTCTTCAAAGAAACCAACTCATAAACCCAGGTGGGAACCAAAATGGAAATCCAAATGAGGCAGCCCCAAACTTGGGGAATGCAGTTGATCAAACCATTAATGACTACCTCACACCTACCTAGACCAATGCCCCCTCATTCATTAGACACAAATACCTAGAATATTCTAAATACATATTTAAACCCCATGTCCTAAAATACCTTCCCACATTCCATGGAATGGATTCCGAGATTCCATACCTTCTCGTTAAAGAGTTCAATGACATTGTAGTAACCATGTGTCCCCACATCAACTAAAATCAACTAAGTTTAGGATCTTTCCTTTTTATTTAAAGTATAAAGCTAAAATTGGGCTGAAAATTTCGAGACCATCATCCATCAACTTTTGGGACACAATTATAAAGAGAATTCTACAAAAAATACTTTCTCCACCACAAAATAATTTCACTTAAAAAGTTCATCCAAAATTTTTTAGAAAAAAGAGGGAGAGTAATTCTATGAAACATGGGAGAGGATCCAAGAAACCCTAAATATGGTTCCACACCATGGTTTTTCTATTCCTGAACAAGTGATAATTTCAGATGAAGGGTTGGGCCTGGGGAACAAACAATTCATTGACATGATGTGTAATGGGACCTTTAAAAAAATCCCCAAATGATGTTTATGGGTATCTAGAAAGCCTTGCTGAACAATACCAAACATGGAGAACATCATCTTATTCTGAAAATCCACAAAGAACTACTGGAATGCATACACTTAGATAAGAGGAAATCCTTAGGGATAAACTCACAGCACTCACTGGGAAGGTTGAAGAGATAAACCTCAGAAAAATCCATGAAATCCAGACTATAGACCATATTTGCACAATTGGTGACAAAAATGACCACAAAATAGAAAACTGACCAACCATTCCATCCATCAAGGATGTTCTTCTAGGAGGACCACCTGCTGAAGTCAATTCCCTAAACTTCCAAAAGTACCAATATCAAAACACATTCAACCCAATGTACAATGACCATCCAAGATTCTATTGGAAAGATAACCAACAACCCATCCAACAACCTATTCAACCACAAGGACCAAACCCCTACCCTACAAAAAAAATTTAAAACCATAACGAGGTCCAAACACAACCAGACTAATACCAACACACTCCTATAAAATAACAACAACCCATCTAGCAACCCATGCAACAAAAAATCCAACAACCAAACTAACCTCTTGGGATAAACCAACCAGCACAATCCCCTACCCAATATGTCCCTCTACCAATACTTGAACAGTTGCGTGAAAAATGAAGAAAATGAACTCATAATTCTCATCCCTTAAACTTGAACTACAAACCATAAAAACTTGTAAGGCATCCATGCCTACTCAGGCGGTACCATCCTAAACATTTAGGGGAGAGTCAAGTTGCACTCAAAAAAATCATGTACAACCAAAGGCTATGATAGTTTTAAGAAGTAGGGAATCAATTGAGAAACCTAAAAAAATAATTAAAAACCATATAAAGATTCAAAATCTAATGAAAATTCAAATGAACCACATGATAAAACTAAAAAAACTAATAACAATGTGAAAGAAACAACTCTTCAACAAACAACCCACAACCTGCACCATTTCCTCAACGCATGAGGGAAAAAACTAAGCCTGGATTGCGTGAAACATTGAGGGAAACATTATAAAAAGTCAAGTTGAACTTTACACTCCTCGATTCCATTTAAACAATTCCTACATACTCAAAATATCTTAGAGACCTATGCACATTTAAAAGGAAACTCTCACAGAAGAACCAAGTATTTCTTGCAGCAAATATTAGCACAACAATCCAAGGAACCCTTCCACCAAAGATGAAAGACCCAGTATGTCCTTACATAAATGTCAAACTAGGAGAGAAAAAAGTTGTTAAAGCCTTGTGTGACTGATGTTATAGTGTCAATCACATTCCTTATGATTTTTACTACCCGTTAGGCCTAGAAGAGCTCCATCCTAAATTTTTCACACTTCAACTTGTTGACCATAGAATTAGGGTTCCAAAGTGGATTTTAAAGTATTTTCTAGTAAATGTAGAAAACTTCATCTACCATGTTGACTTAATTTTCCTTGACAACAATCCAAACATAGGAAACACGGAACAAACCCAAATCATCCTTGGTTATCCCTTCCTTGCAACAATCAACTCTCTTATCTGAGTACGAAAAGGTAAGATGACCATCACCTTTGGAAACATGAGTATAGACTTGAACATTTATAATGAAATCTCACAAATACAGGATGATGAGGATATTTATGAAGTAAACATGATAGGAAGCATTGATAATGAATCCAAAGAACATCAAGTAATATCTGAGGAATTTTTAAGTCATGATGAGATTAATTTCCTTTGTTATCATGAAGGAAGTTTATCTCCTTGGCTAGAATCACTTTCAGATTGCTCCTATGATGAAATATTAAGACCGATAATCAGTGAAATATTTCTAAAAACCACATTCATGGAGACCACTACAACTATATTCCCTAACACTGATCAACCTAATCTAGTAGTTGAGACTTATATAGGTGGGGATTCAATCCTATTTGAAATAAAAAAATTAATATTGAGCCATTGTCCCAATCTTCGACTAAAATTTTGAACCAACCTGGTCTTGAATTGAAAGAACGTACTACTACACTTAATTATGCCTTCCTAGGAAAAAAGGGAACACATCCTATTATCATTTCTTCTTCTCTTAAAGTCGATCATGATAGGATGATTCTAGATGTCCTTAGGAAACACAAGAAATCCATTTTATGGACCCTGTTTCATATTCCTGGGATTATCCCACTTATCAGGACTCATAGGATTGTTCTAGAATTTAATTCAAATCCATGTCATCAACCTCAGTGGATAATCAATCTTAATCTCATGGAAGTAGTGAGAAAAGAAATTATGAAATTTTTAAAAGTTGGTATCATATATCCCATAGCTGAGAGTGAGTGGGTTAGCCCAATCCAAGTAGTTCCAAAGAAGTATGGAATCACAATGATAACCAATAAGGATGGAGTGATTCTTCCAACTAGGGTGAGTAGTGGATGGAGAGTCTGCATTGACTATAGGAAAGTAAACTCATTTACCAAGAAGGACAATTTCCATTTAACATTCATTGAATGTGTCCTTGATAGAGTTGTAGGTCATGCCTTCTACTGTTTCTTAGATGGGTAATCGGGGTACAATCAAATTGATTTCTCTCTATAGGATCAAGGGAATACTATATTCACCTATACAATCGAAAACTTTTCTTTCAAACGCATGCCCTTTGGGTTATGAAATTCCTATGTAAACTTTCAGTGGATCATGATGGGAATCTTCTCAGACATGGTAGGGGATTTTATAGAGGTCTCCATGGATTAATTTTCTGTGTTTGGGGATACATTTGAGGGATTTCTGAGGAATGTGGAGAGAGTATTGTCATGATGTGAGGAAAAGAATCCGGTCCTAGACTAGGAAAAATTCCATTTCATGGTTAAAGAGGGACTGGTCCTTGGCCATCTAGTCTTATGTATGGGGATTGAAGTTGATAAATCCAAGGTTGACATCATTCGTCACCTTCCATCACACAAAACTATCAAGGAAGTGAGTTCTTTATTAGGACATGCTGGTTTCTATAGAAGGTTCATTAGGAATATCAACTCTATTTCTTGACCTCTTTGTGCTCTATTGGTGAAAGATGCTCCATTTTTATGGACAAAAAGCAATGAGTAATAATTCTCTACAATCAATTCAGCTCTTATCTCTCCACCTATCATGAAATCTCTCAATTGGAAACTTTCTTTGGATATCATGTGTGATGCTAGTGACTTTTTTGTAGGATAAGTCTTAGGAAAATGTTGTGAGAAAACTCCATGTGTCATTGATTATGCAAGAAAATATTTAAATGATGCAAAAATCCACTACACCACCACTAAGATAGAGTTACATGTTGTTGTGTTTGCCTTAGAAAATTTTAGGTCCTACATCTTTGGATCCCCCATCACTGTGTTTACTAACCATTCTACACTAAAATACCTCTTCCAAAAACAAGATGCTAAGGCTAGATTGATTAGTTGGGTCCTTATCTTACAAGAATTTGACCTCACAATCAATTAAAAAAGGTGTCGAAAATGTTTTAGTTGATCATCTCTCTTGGATATAATTTAATGACAAATTATCTCACCTTTATGTGTTTGATTCATTCCCTAATGAACACTTATACTCTGTGAGTGATTGCCCTTGGTATGCCGACATAGCCAAATTCTTAGTTATAGGAGTCATTCCAAAATTCTTATGGTCTCAAGATAGAATGAAATACATTTTTTATGTCAGACAATATGTGTTTGATGATCCATACCTCTATAAGTTCTTCCCTGACCAAGTCGTTAGGAGGTGTGTCCCAGAATCTGAACAAGATTCCATCCTTAAATTCTGTCATAATGAGGCATGCGGAGGTCACTCTTCCTCTAAGAAAACTTATACTAAGGTTCTTTAGTGGGGTCTCTTCTAGAACACCCTCTCAAGGGACCCTTGTACATTTTTTCAAAGCTGTCCTAGGTTTTAACAATTAGGGTCCATAAAAAATGAATCAAATTCCATTCACACCCATCTTAGTGATTGAAATCTTTGACTGTTGGGGAATCGATTTCATGGGTCCCTTTCCAAACTCTAGGGGATATTTGTAAATTATTTTAACTGTTGATTATGTCTCCAAATGGGTTGAGTCCATTCCTACAAAATCCAATTATCATATAACTGTGATTATATTTCTCAAAGAAAACATCATCTCTAGATTTGTAATTCCTTAGGTTATCATTAGTAATGGTGGAACTCATTTTTGCAATAGTCCATTCTCAACACTCATGGAAAAGTATGGAATTTTTCACAGTGTCCACTTCTTACCACCCCCAAACCAATGGTCAAGCTGAGTTAGCCAATCGAGAAATCAAACAAATTCTTGAGAAAACTCATAATCCATCTAGGAAATATTGGTCATGAAAACTCTTAGATTCTATTTGGTAAAATCAAATAGCATAAAACCCATTTAAGGAATGTCCCCATACAGGTTGGTTTATGGAAAAGCATGAAATTTACCAATTGAAATTAAACATAAGGATTTTTGGGAAATTAAGAAAATGAATTTTGACCTCTCATTGGACAGAACAAAAAAGAAATTAGATCTAAATGAACTTGAGGAACTTAGTATGGAGGCTTATAAAAATTCAAGAATAAATAAATATAGATTTCAAGCCTACCAATCTCTAAATCTTAAAGGCAAACACATTGTACTAAGTAAACCTATTATTTTTTATATCTCCAAACTTCATTTACACCTAGGAAAGCTGAGGTCCAGATGGTGAGGTCCATACATAGTGCATAAAGTGTACCCCCATGGGGTTGTAGAAATTCAAGATCCCACCAATGGTCAAAACTTTAAAGTTAATGGTAATATAGTGAAACCATTCATTAAACCATTCCAAAAAATAGGAAGTTGATGCAGACTTATGTGAATCATTCTTCAATGAGAAAAGTACTTAAACAATTAAGGGTCTTAGTCAAGCTAGCGACGTTAAGCAAAATCATTGTATAATAGGAAACCTATGGTTTTCAGGTTTCTTATCATTTTGAATCATATTTATTTTTGATTCTACTATATATATATATATATATAATTACCTTACACTATTGACATGTTCTTATTTTATGAGTAAGGACAGGTATGAAATGGGAGTGCCATATTCATCTGTGCCATGTGGTGTGATCCCTGAGTAATACCTTACCCAGAAATTTAAAAAGAAGACAATGTATCATCAGTTTATTTTATTTTATCTATTTGAAGGTTAAAATAAAACTAAAAACATAATAATAATAATAATTAAAAAATAGATAAAATAAAAAAAATAAAAGGACACACTGTAGGCCGTGGGGAAAACCCCATCACAACTGGTGAAGCTACGGGGAATCGAACCCGAGACTAAAGAGAGATAGAGGCATGCACTTTCTACTGACCTACGGCTTAAAGTTCTTCCATATTCTCTAATTTTACTATATATACTTATATTTTACTTTTTTTATTATATATATATATATATTGTTTTGTTTGTTTGTTTGTTTTTACTTATTCCACTATGGAACTATGTGAGTGACTTGGATATCAAATGATTAAATTAGAGCATCAAGAATGTCAAATTAAACCACCAGGTTAATTCATTCCATGATTCTTAATTTCACTTTCCTCTTTGAACTCATCTCCTCTACCCCCTTCGAATATTTCTTATCTTTAAACACTGGGGACAGTGTTATTCTAAGTTGGGGGTAAAAATAATAAAAACAATGTGCATAAAAATGTGTGGAAGGGAAAATTACTTTAACTTTAAACATGATAATACACATTGAAAACATTGAAACTTAATATCAAATAATTTATCATTCCCTGATTCTAATTTTAATCCTTGTATAATTTCATGAGAATAGATTTTGAAAAGTGTGGTTTTCTAATGTGATATTTTATCATTTATATTTTCATCCAAATAAAAAAATCACAACGCATGTCCTCTGGATTGCGGTGTATTAGTTTGAGTTCATCGGTTCCCCAAAATAAATTTCATGGGTTTGGTGATCATTTTAGCTTTAATATGAGTATTCAAATAAAAAATAATAATAAATTTGTGTGCAGAGCAATGAAATGGCCTAATTCATGGCTTTGGGCACTTAGGGATCATGACTCCATATTTTTCCGGCCTAGAGTTTGTAATTTTATCTCTATTTTTGGTCATTTGAATTTATATTCGATTGAGTTAACTTGATATGATGCTCAAGTATGTGGGATTCACTTGGTTCCCTAAGTTCTTTGAGCCTAGGAGTCTTCGGTAAAGTCTCTCTACATGGGTTGACTATATTGAGTATAATTTCAATTACCGTGGAAAATTACAAAAAAACAAAAAAAACATATATATATATATATATATATATATAATGAATACTCATATTAATTTTGAAATGTTATTCCACATAGAGCTTCCATAATTTCCCCCTTGAATAAAGATGATCCCCCATGTCTATTGTGATGCACAACATATCATCACACTTAATTAATATTGGATGAAATATGTCGATGAATTTTAACAAAGGAATGGGCTTGGGATTTGGATATGATTATGAAAATATATTGTATTAAAATGTTTTGATGGGTTTCATGATTTTTTGGTATAAGGGTTCTTGGTGATCATTGTGTATTAAAATGTTTTGGAAAAGGGAATTCAAACTTCACATTTTTGAGATATATATTGCTCGGGACTAGAAAAACTCAAGTTGGGTAGATATGATTAGCCACTGAATAAGGTTAATATTCATTATTAATATATATAATATTTATGTGATTTATTATTCATAATAACCATTTTAGTGCATTTTACACTTTGAACATCATTTCACATTATGATTGCAAATCCTTCTTAAAATGTATTATTACATGGTGCATTTTTTAACACCACACAAAATACCCAATGGTCGTGATTTTTTTCATATTTTATTTTCAGTTATCCCATTATATAAGGAAAAATTAATGCTTTTAAAGTACTTGAATATTCTCATTGGAAGACCACCAAAAATGGATTTCATGACAACACATTCTAGGAAAATTAAACTAGACAACATCCTAATAAAGAGACTGTAGAGGCCACGTTATAGGCCAAATGATTCTAAAAAATTAACTCAAGATATATTTAATAATGGCGAACATTTCATACAACACTGATATGAGCTAATTTGGATGTTTTAATGGGGTTACAGGTGGCTCAAGTTGGAGATAATATTCTAGGACAGAATCTATGACCTAGAAAAACATCCCACCAATTTAATTAGATCTCGCAAACCGTAACTATTTTGGATTGAAATTTTACAAGAAATTAGGGGACATCCATATATTCATTTTTGTCAACTATGACCTACCAAAATTCGGCGATCTAGATGATTTTATGAACACATCTGTGAAGTAATATAAGTTGGCTTGGATTGTTTGTCAATGATGGAAAAAACAACACTCTCTCAACTTTACACCAACTTATGGCCAAAAAAAATTAATTGAGGAGACTTGGAATATTATAGGATTAACTAAAGGCTTCAAAAATACCTATTTAAGGTAGTTTTGTTAAAGGAGTAGGGGAAATTTGGTGCTTTATTTCATTGTAATGTTATGTTGTGATTTTGTTGTCCCAAGTTTGTCTTTCACATGTAAGTTGTACTAATTCATCGTACTTTCTTAATAAAAGATATTCTTATCCTATTATTATGTTCTTATTCATATCTCGTTGATACCGTTGGATCATGGTGTGAATTTATTCACACCAAACCTTGTGAAATTATCACACAATGGTGGAGTAACTGTTATTTCGTTGTTATTTTTCTTCTTCAATTCCACCCTCATGATTCTACTTACCGCTTCCATTGAAACCATAGAATCAATGGAGGGATAACCCTCTTATGGGTTGATCCAAGGGAGAATCAAGGGGATTTATTGGATTTTATTTCTCACTCCATTAATTTCTAATAACTTCTTTTAATTGAAAATTTTGTTTGATGATCTTTAAACTCCTTCGTCCTTGTTGAATTTAAGGCCACACACTTTAAGTGCTAATACGAACCTTTACCTTGAAGTGATCAAAACATAGATACTTAAAGTGTATAGGTGATTAGTTTTAAGGTGTGTAACTATTAAACCAGAAAGTGGTAATGTTTTTTGATCTTCTTAAATGAACCCATCTCAAATATAAGAAATTGAAATAATTGAAAAAGGAATGCATCAAATCCACACCAAGTGACAACCTAGGATCAACTCATTATCTTAATTTGAATTCACATAAGTATTTTATAATTCACTTAAACCCATATAAAATCAACCCAATTTGGCCACTTCATATCCAAAAATAGTCCATAGAATATATGTTTCTATAGGTTTCTTCTTAGGTCTCTGAGGATTTGAAAACCCAAGCAAGTGACCACTTAACCCAAAATCTAGGGTAAATTTTTTCTAGACCAAATCCAGTTTATGATCATCCAAAAAGGAAAAACTATAATATATTTATAACATTTATAAAATATAAAATTTAAAAAATTATAAAAAAACAAAACTAAAAAAAACTTATACTAAAATATATGTATAAAAATTATAAAATATAACATTAAAAACCACACACACACACACACATATATATATTTCTATAATTGACCATTAATTTAATTGACTCTATTACATCCAGGATTCCCAAAAAACCTTACCTATAAAATTTTGAAAGGCATTATTAAAATTTTCCCACCATCATAATTCAAATCCGTGTTTTTTATAAAAGGGTTAGTATCTATGTTTACTCATATGAAAAGGATCATAATTATGTTTATCTTAAAATAATTTTTTACAAAACCAATTTGAAATTACATTCATATAAAATGGATTTGGGGGGATAAGGGGTGGGTTGTGGGGTCAATTCCATGAGCTTCTTGATAATTTTTATAATAAGAACAACTTATTCATACACAACAAGACTGATGTACACTTACATAACTATCACTGAAAAATATACCTATAAAATCCATCAATAAAATTAAATTAAAATTATTTTTATATTATAAAAATCTATTCAAATTAAAATAAACCACTTCATTCAAATCCTAGAATGGAAATATATTTGAAAAATTCATCACAACTCAGATTTTAATATTTTTCTCCGACCAATTAATTCAATCCCATTTAATATTTTATAAAGTAAAAAATGTTTAATAAACTTTGAAATTCATTAAAAATTATACAAACAATAAAATTTCATAACAATTAATATATCTGTTTGAATTTACTAAAATTAATAAAAAAAAGTATTGTTCATAAAATATAAAAAATGAAACACTGAACAATCAATCTGTAAAAGCACCAAAATTCAATATTTAAACAATAATTCACTAAAATTAAAATTTTCACATAGATTTATCAACTATGAATAATTTATTAATTAAAAATTATTTTAAGCTCAAAAATACCCAAAAATGATATAGTAAAAATGTATAAAATAAGGCCATATTAGTAAGTTATTGATTAGATGATCAAGATAGAATTTATCCCTTGCAGGTTAACGAAGATAATAATAATGACCATTTTATTGGGGTAAAAATTCCTATACATATTTCATGGTCATGGTGATCATAGGAATGTTTTTTAGAAATTCCTAGAAATATATATCAACCATTCAAAGTGATGACACATTTATGCATCATAGTTTATGGAATATCAGTTTAAATGAGGAATAAATTACAAAGTATCATACCTTTATGAGGGTTATGATGTATTATTAGATTTTGTTCTTAATTTTTGGGTTGGACCTATTGAAAAGAAATGGGACTATCCAAATTCTCATTATATTTAACTAAATATAAGTATTAGAAGGAGAGTATATGTGCTAGGGTTCCTTCCCAAAATAATGGGATATGAGATCGTATCCTCAATTTCTTCTTCTAATAGTCCTCAAGTGATTATCCTGTTTATATTTTCCCCCTCAATCATCATCCTTAAAGGTGAGGCATTTATTCCCTTTCTTTCAATATTCCATTAGAATATATGTTCTATTAATATGATTATTAATTAATAACGTAATTAATAAATTATTATTAATGTAATTAGTTATTATTTTTGTCAATTATATCATTTGTTATTATTATTTATATAATTAATTAATGATTGTATAAATAATAATATTATCAATTAGTAAATTATATTATTAATGATTATTTATTACTTATCATATTAATTATATTATTAACATGCAGTTGGGATGGTGACTGAGTGGTAAACTCCCTAATCCTATGTCTAAATGACTAGGATTCGAATCCTGGAAATCCACTTGGGAGATTTATAGTGTCGGTGCTGACATAGGAACTGACATAGGTGGTGGTGACCTAGTAATGACATGAGAAGACAGTGACACAGAAAAGACGCAGGATAGGGGTCCATACCCATGGACATACTGAGGCAAGAAAGGATTTTGGTCTATCAAAAATGAAGGGTCCTTCAGGCCATCCAATATTGGGTTTACAGGTCTTTAATATATGAATAAATAGGGATGGATGGGGGTTATCCCTTGGGGTATATGACCTTCCCTTCCAGCCTGTGTGTGTGGTGTGTGTGTGTGTGTTTGAATGTAATTGTACCCCTGGGCAGATAATATATATTATTAACACTATTAATATTATTAATTATTAATTTTATTATTAATTATTAATTGGTGGATTTATGATGCAGGCATTGACATAGGTGGCAGTGATGTTGTCAGACGGTGATGCAGACATGATGCGGAAAGGGGTGCATACCTAGGGACACGCTAATGCAATTAGGGCCTTTAGGCCATTAAAAATGATGGGTCCTTTAAGCCATCCAATGTTTGGCCTACAAGCCTTTAATATATGAATTAATAGGGATGAATGAGAGGGTTATCCCTTGGTGGGGCTAGGACGTGCCTTTCCGGTCTATGGTTATGCGGTGTGCATGTGTTTAAACGTAATTGTATGATCAATCACCTATATATATTATTCAGATTATTAATTATTAATTATATTCTTAATTATTAAGTATATTATTTATTATTATTTTTATAATTAATTGTTGTTTTTTCATAATAATTATTAATTATATCAATTATATTATTACATTTTATTATTTATTATATCTAATAATGATAATTTATTTTAATTAGTTTTATTTTCTATTATATGTTATTTTTTATCTGACCTTGATAGGGGTCAGAAGGATCTGGCCAAACCGACCCTCACCTGATCTATTTATTTATAAGGCATGAAAAAACGTACGTTTAATAATTGAGCCTTGAAAAAAAGTCTGTTGGACCTTTATATATTATTAAATTAAATAAGTTTTATATATAATAATATTTAATAAATATAAATATTAATATATTTTATATATAATAATAAATATAAATTTCATTTATATATAATAAATAAACTTTATTATTAACATTATTTATATAAATTCTACTATTAACATTTTTTATATATAATAATAATTATTAAATATAAACATTAATATATTTTAGAAAATATAATTCTAATATAGATTAATCAATTCGAGTGGGTCTCTTATCGAGCCACTAATTAAAGCTTGGCCCAAACACTATTATTAATTGATCTTTTAAATTTTGGCATGTTTAATTATCAAGCCTAAAAAATTTGGTCCTAAAAGGATTTTATATATGGTCAGGCAGGTCCCATAACCCATGTAATATCTATTATTTATGTATTATTATTATTATTATTATTTTATAATGCTTGAAAGGTGAAATTGAATCTCACGTGGAAATCCATCAGGGATATCATAGTTTATTCCCCTAAAAAAGGTGTAATGGGTGGGGGTTTTAGTTAGATTTGAAAATTACTTAAATTCTGGTAATTCCAAATAAAAGGGTGGTATTTTAAATATTATTAAAAAAATTATATATATAAACACACACACGTGAAAAATATAAAACAAAATAAAAAAATAATTTAAATAAAGAAATATTTTAAATACTGTTTGAAACATCAATGAAAAATATAAAATATTTTAAATACTGTTATATATATACATATAAAAAAAGAATAAAATAAAATATTTTTAAAATAATTGGCCAAAATCATCGAATTAATTGATTCTTGAGCATCCTATTTTCCAAAAAACCTAATCCATTTAATTAATTAAATAAATAAACCATGTAACAAATTTAACCCTTGTCAGCCTTTCTTTAATGATGTTCTCAGATTCTTTTACTCAATGTTTTCACTTAAAAGGTGGTATAGTCCCTTTGATCTTCTCACTTCTATTTCATCCCTTAATGATAATATTTTCTTCTTTTTTTGGTCATATGGAAGTGTTGTTATTTTCTTTGGGGATTTATATAGTGTAGGTTTACTTTCGACATCTAGATCTCCCTATATTGGTCTTCATAATAGAGATGGAGTTATCAAGACTATTTTCACCAATACTATTCTTCTATTAGTTTGCTTTAGATGGATGTTCTCCCACTTTGATAGCATTTTCTTTTGCTCGTCTTTACTTCCTCGGTCATAAAACAATGAATTATGAAATTTTTCCTTAGTGGTGACATGATCCCCTCTTCAGAAATGATTTATCAATGATGCCTTTGCCCCATATTAGTACTTTTTCAACATTGTTACTTCTCGTTCCAATCTTCATCAATGTTCCCACATCAATAACACTCTCTCATTAACACTAGTTTCACTTATTCCCCCTTTGGTGGTGGCATCTTCAGTGTTCCCCTACGACGATAGTGATCCCCTCTGATAGTAGAATTTTTTGTTTAATGTTTTTTTAGTTATCGTAGGGTTTGAATGTTCTATCACTACCGAAGATCATGCTAAAAAAAGAACTAAAGAATGACTTTAAAAGTGATTAAAAAGTGATGTTGTTCTAAGCACATTTAAAAGGTGTCCCCCTTAATCTGCGCTAAAAACACTGGTAAAGGGGAGTCCTTTATGGGTGCTAGATTAGTGTAGATAAATAAGGACCTTTATCATTGCTAGAAATAGATCTGATAAAGTACATATTTTTGTAGTGTGTTTTTTATATTACAAAACACTACATCAACAAATACATGAAAAAAATATAGCAGCAGCAATAAATACATGATATGGAAAATTAATGATTAAATTGAAATAAAAAATACATCACAAATACAAAAAAACACTATTTATATAAATTTCAAACATTGTTTTGTAAAATTACATTTTCAAGTATAATTTATCACAAATATTCAAAAACATCAATGGTTTTATTATTTTTGGAACTTGACTCCCTCTCAAAAAGACCGATCATGGTATCAATTGCTGAAAAAACCACCCCAACTCAAGCTAAATAATCCATCTATTTAAGTAAAAAAATCTTATGTTGGTAATACTATAAAGAAATAAATTAAACATAAATATGAAACAATATATTGAAAAAATGTGAATTTTAAACTAATAACAGAATGTTTTTGTAATTTTAGGCACACCGCATATCATATTGAGGTTTGGTTGATTCCTACACGTAAAAAATAAATCCGGGGTTGTTTTCTTAAATTATCAAAACAAAACAAAGGTGTTTTCTCATTTTTAGTATGAAACTTCTATTTTTTATTAAAATGTTAATTATAAATAAAAATACACACTTTGAGTCATACTGTTCCCACCATTTTTATGATTGATGTGTGGTTAATTCCAACACATCAAAAATGACCAACACATCATTTTCCTAAAGTATCGAAACAATCGGAATGTGTTTTATCGGTTTTGAGTATGCCACTTGTGTTTTTACTAAAATGTGATTTTAAACTGAAAACACACACTTTGAGTCATACCAGTCACATCATGCGTCGGTTTGACATGATACAAATTAATATATTTTACAAATGAAATATTAATGGTTTTCCAAAATTATAAAGACAATCCTAGAGTGTTTGATCATATCTTATTGAGTGACATAAGTTTTGAACTAAAATATCAATTTAAAACTGATAACAGACACTTTGAGTCATAACAGGAATCTGTGTATCATATTGAGGTATGAATTATTCCTACACGTCAAAAATTACTTATGGATCATTTTACTAAAGTATAAAAACAATGCAAATGTTTTTTCTTAGTTTTCAGTATGTCACTTGTCTTTTTTAATAAAATGTCAATTTTAAATAAAAAAGACACACTTGGAATCATATCGATAACACTGTGCGTTGGATTGAAATGTGGATAATTCCTAAACATCTCAAATGACTTGTAGATAATTTTCTTAACGTATCAAAACAATTTGAATTCATTTTTTTTGAGTATGTCACTTGCCTCTTTTTAGTAAAATGTCATTTTAAACAGAAAACACACACTTTGAGTCATACTAGTCACATCATGTGTCAGTTTGAAATGATACTAATTCCTACACATCAAAAATTACTAATTGATGGTTGATATAAATTATGAAGACAATTCGAGAATTTTTTTCTTAGTTTTTAGTGAGTGAGACACATTTTGAACTAAAATGTCAATTTTATACTGATAATGGACACTTTGAGTCATACTGTGTATACCATGTATTAAATTGAGGTGTGGTTGATTCCTACACATAAAAAATGACTTATGGGTAATTTTCCTAAATTATAAAAACAATATAAATGCTTTTACTTGATTTTGAGTGTGTCACTTTTCATTTTTAATAATATGACTATTTTAAATAAAAGACAAACTTTGAGTTATATCGGTCACACCATGCATCAGATTAAGTTTCAAATGATTCCTACATATCACAAAAACTTATAGATCATTATCCTAAATTATAAAAAAATATGAATATGTTTTCTATATTTTTATTATGTCACATGTCTTTTTTACTAAAATGTTATTTTAAACTGCAAACATGCACTTTGAGTCATACCAGTCACATCATGTGTCAGTTTGGTGTGATACTAGTTCCTATATGTTACAAATGAATTATTAATAGTTTTATAAATTATCAATGTTATAGGAGAACATTTACATGGGTTTCAGTGGGTGACACATGTTTTGAACTAAAATTTCAATTTTAGATTGACAATGTCCACTTTGAGTCATATCGGGAACATTGTGTATCAGATTGAGGTGTTCATGATTTCTACACGTCAAAAATGACTTATATATCATTATATAAGGGTATCAAAATAATCTGAATGTGTTTGATCTATTATTTTTATGCCAATTATCGTTTTTACTAAAATGTCAATTTTAAATAAAAAGACACACTTGGATTCATACAGGTTACACTGTGGGTCATATTAAGTTGTGACTGATTCTTACACATAAAAATGACTTTTGGATAATTTTTTTTAATTTATCAAAATAATATGAATTTTTTTCTTAGTTTTAAGTATGTGATGTTTATTTTGAACTAAAATGTAAATTATAAACTAAAAATATACACTTTGAGTCATAATGAGAATACTTTGTATCAGATTAAGGTGTTGTTGATTGAGTTGTGAATGATTCTAACACCATTTAGGATAATGTTCATGAAAATTATTTTTAGAAGTCATAGTTTTAATTCAACAATTGAAAAATCACTTAGTAGATGCATCCTTATGATTCACTTCACGTTTCAGGATGTATAGGGTTTCCTCTTCCATCTGAAAGGAATGTGTTCTCTCTTTTCTATACTTATAAAGATAGTTGAAATAAAAACATGACTTCCCAAAATATATATGAAAAAAACTAAATAAGTATTAGATAAAAATGATAAGGAAATTAAATTAAAAATAGTAGATGAAATGATGAAAAAATTAACTAAATAAGTAGTATGAATTCAACTTTTCCTAATTTCTGTATTTATTATTGACCAATTCCCCTCTTTCCATCATCTTAGTTGCAGTATCGAAGTCTAATATCTTACAAGAATGAGAAGATTCGAACAAACCACCCCAAATAGAGAAAAATAATCCACCTGTATAAGAAAAAAATCTTATGTTAGTAATACTATAAAGAAAAAAATAAACATAAAAATTAAGTAATACATTAATAAAATGTCAAATTTATACTAAAACCACTCAATTTGATTCATATTGGGTACGCTATGTATCATATTGAGGTGAAGTTAATTATTATATATCAAAAATAACTTATGGATCATTTTCTTAAAGTATAAAAATAATTTTAATTCATTTTTTTTCATTTTGAGTATGTCACTTTTCTTTTTTACTAAAATGTAAATTTTAAATAAAAAGACACAATTTGAGTCATACTGATCACACCGTGAATCATATTGAGGTGCATCTGATTCCTACATGTCACAAATGAATTATGGATCATTGTACTATCATATAAAAATAATTTGAATGTGTTTTCTCAGTTTTGAGTATGTCAATTGTCTTTTTTACTAAAACTTCATTTTAAACTAAAAACACACACTTTGAGTCATATTGGTCACATCATGTTTTAGTTTTACATTAGACTAATTCCTATACTTAAGAAATTTCTTATGAATCATTTTTCTATAATATCAAGACAATCAAATCATGTTTTCTCATTTTTTTTAGTGAGTGAAAAGCGTTTGGAACTAAAATGTAAATTTTAAACTCAAAACAGACACTTGGAGTCATACTGGCCACACATTTTATTGGATTAAGGTGTCGATTATTTCCAAACAACACAAAGGGATTATATATAATTTTATTAAGTTGTCAAAACAATAAGAATGTGTTTTCTTAGTTTTGAGTGTGTGATGTGTGTTCTGAACTAAAATATCATTTTAAATTAAACACATAATCTTTGAGTCATATCAGTCACACCATGCATCGTACTAAGGAGAGTATAATTCCTACACATAAAAAATGACTTATGGTTCATTTTTATAAAGTATCAAAATAATCCTAATGAATTTTCTCGATTTTGAGTATGTCACTTATGGTTTTTACTAAAATGTCATTTTAAACTGAAAACATGCACTTAGGGTCATACTGGTCACATTGTGCATCAGATTTCCATGTGATAGATTCATACGTGTCAAAAAATAATTTTGGATCATTTTCATAAAGTATCAACATAATATGAATGCATTTTCTTGGTTTTGATATGTTAAATTTGTTTTTTACAAAAATGTCAATTTAAACTAAAAACACTCACTTTGAGTCATACTGGTCACATCATGTGTCAGTTTGATGCGAGAATTATTTCTACACATCCAAAATGAATTATTAAGTATTATCATAAATTATCAAGACAATCCAAGTTTTTTTTATTCATTTTCAGTGAGTGACACATGATTTTAACTAAATTGTCAATTTTAAACTGCTAATGGATACTTTGAGTCATATTGGGAATATTGTATATCAGATTTAAATGTGGATAATTTTTTCATGTTGAAAATGATTTATGGAGTATGTTCCTAAAGTATCAAAACAATCAGAATTTGTTTTATCATTTTTGAGTGTGTGGCATGTGTTTTCAACTAAAATATCAATTTTAAACTGAAAACATGCACTTTGAGTCATACCAGACACACCATGTATTGTAATGAGGTTTGGTTGATTCCCACATGTCAAAAAAGACTTATGGATAATTTTCTGAAAGTATAAAATAAAAATGATAAGGAAAATAACATAAAAAGTATATAAAGTGATGAGAAAATCAACTAAATAAGTAGTAGGTAGTCACATTTTCATGATGTTTGTATACATTATGAAACCATGTATGCTGAAAATTAATTTCTAACCAAATATGTTTCCTCTTAATAATACTAATACTAATGATATTATGATCATTACTGGATAAATAAAAATTAACAAAGAATTAATAAATATTTTAAATGAAATTGTAATTATCTTAAAAAATGCCTCTATGAGATGCTAGTTTGTCGGAATAAGATATATTTCATATATTTGAAAACATAATAACCGTAATCATTTCCATTGGTTTTTTTCAAATATTATAGAAAAATTTAGATAAATAATTAGTTTGGTTTTAGGTATTCTTTGATAGTGAAATATTATTATATATACCCTAATACTTATCCACTTTTAGAAGTCAATTAGTTCCATCTATTCATGAATTGTCATCATTCCATGATTTTGTTTATATTTAAACACCTCTCTATCACAACATAATTTTCATTAAAAAATAATATAAAATTTATAACTTGAATTTTAATTCTAAAACATTACATGTTGTGTATTACAAATTGATAAATGTCATCACATGTGTTTAATTTTTTGGGTATTCACGCATTGAATTAAGAAAATAAATCTTTGGAGTATCCAACCAGACTTAAAATAATAACCAATGTTACCAAAAAAAGAATAAGTAATTAAATTAATGAACATATATTTCATATGACTAAATTTTATAGTTTTACCTCTACATCATGGGTATTAAGAAGAGTCTATCATCTATAATTTTTCTTTTAAACATTGTAGCTAGTTTTTGAACTATAATGTCATATTGTGTTGGTTACAATGAGAGTAGTTTTATAAAAGTGATGTGAGGACTAATGATTCTAAATTTATGTTCACAGGGTTTTCCCTTCAAATAGTATTCATATATAGACCTGCAAAAAGTAAGAATAGTATTCAGTCATAATTAACATAGTGGATCAGCTATTGAAAAAAAATAATGAAAACACACCTCACATATGCATTTACAAATATGAATCTTATTAATTAATGTGTGTGGATTTAATTTAAATTTTCAATACCAATACAGTCAATAATGTCCTCTCCATACATATATTCTTCAAAATCAATTTCGGTCGTATCACCACTTGCTAATGTTGTATCTGCATGAACCTTAAATGATAGTAAATGCGAAAGTTTAACGAGTGGGGTAAAGGTACTTTGTGAATGTATTTTTGATTATTTGGTTGATCCTTTAGATCATTTTGATTTTATATTCTATTTTACACCTTTCCCATTTCCTTTCTATAATAAAATTCATCACTTTAAAGCTTGTTCATTAATTGTAAAAGGTTTTGCGTTAAAAATAATTTAGAAATGAATACCTCCTTGTTGAAAAGTTTTTTATAATATCTAACGTCCATCAAAGAATGTTCCAATATATTTATTGAATGTATTAATATTCTCATCAAGTGAAATAGGTATCTTGACACTCTTCTATTAAGCTACATTAATCCCCACTCTTGCATGACCTACTGGAACTTTTTTGCTGCATAGAATATCTTCTTGGATATTATAAATGGTACCCATCACAATAAGGCTATGGGTGAGTGTTAATAGATATAAATCAAAATAATTTTAACCCTATAGAATATTAGTAAATAAAAGTTATCAGTGTCTTCCTAATTCACATTTCAAAGAAATAATTATGAAAATATTGATTACGTCTTCTAATATATCTCTTTCAAGGAAATTTCTCACCTTAAAGCTAGTGGGAGTGGGCTGGGAGATCTTCACCTAGTGGGTTTTCTTGTTCTGTTTATTATCTTTGGACCCTTCCCATATCATTTTCTAATAACTATAATTGAAAATTAATTTTTTTCTTCAAGAGAATCTAATCATGCTTAAACTTTTCCATTTTTTATCTTTATCCCCCTATTCATTTATTTTCTCAAAATATTTTTGGGGTGACACCCCAAAACCCACACCTCTGACATAGCTATAGTGTGTTGACCAATTCAAGGCCTCTAATATTAGTTTTTCATTAGGTAGAGATGATGATGGTTGTTGTGTCTATGTTGGAAAAAAAATATAGATAAATATTGGGAAATGATCCCACAAGGTTACTTTGTAGTGTTTTGGGTTGATTGTGTTTTCCAAAAATTAAGTTTCCAATGTCATTTTTGGAGTTCCATATATATTATTGAAATGGTATCTTGAAAAAGATTTAATATAAAGGAAACAATGATTTGGAAGTGGTATAGAAAATTTTATACATAAGTTGGCATTGTTTCCTAGGGTTTTCCATATTTTTATACCTCAAAATCGATAATTGTGTTATAGAAAAAGGAAGGAGTCTCAAATAGAAAATGGGTGGACCAAATAGTGAATAAAGTGGTTTATAGTAAAATCAATCGTTTTGAAAAGAAAATAAGATATTTGAGGAATTGTAAAGAAAATTAGTAAAGGAAATATTTTCATATAGCAGCTACTACACTATGAAAACCATAAAGGTGGATCATCATTTTCTGTCAAAAGCGATGTTTTTAAGGCTACCAAAAAGTGAATTTTAATTTATAGGAAAAGATGGTGATTTAAAAGGTGCTGAAAAGGTTTTTTTGTGGATGACGTCATCCACCACAAAGAAATAATGTGTTTTGTGAATCGTATAGTGAGTGTAGTACGTAGTGATGGATAATCTGCAAAGGAGTTTTGGGTAATTATGATAAAAAGGTTTTTTGGATTTATTTTCCCATATAAAGGACCTATAAAAATATATTTGGTAGATATATAATTTCATTAAAGATAATTATCACTAGGAGAATTCAGCTTATTCTAAAATTAGTTTGTGGAAGGTGTTTTTAGGGAACTGTAGCCCACAAAGAAGAAGAGGTCCATGAAGGCTCAGCTCACAAAGAAGGATGTTCATAAATTAAGCTCATATTGGGGAAGGTTTTTTAGGAGAAATATAGTTCTCAAAGGAAAATGGGGCTCATAGACCACTCATGATACCCAGTGTAAGGAATTTCACGAAGGGATTAAGGAAGTTTGTGAATGAGTAGAATCAATTTGTGAAATTTCTCTCCCCAAGGAAGACGCCATGAACTAAAGTGTAATTCATCTAACATGTTAAAATAGATCTTCATAGTATACTCATGTGTGAAAATATTTTGAGGTGTTTCAGTTCAACTAAATAATATTCCAAATGATTAGTTCACAGGCTTTAGTTGAGGGAGTAATGATCTTTCAAAATTGTGAATGGTTATAAACCAGGAAGGATAGTGTGTTCACTCTGAAAATTGTAACAGAAATTCACTTTAGATGATTTGGTACATATGCACATTGACTTTGTATGCTCCTTGGACATAGCCCAGTGTGGGTGAACCAAGTAAAATCATTGTGTCTTATGCATGATTTTAGTTTTGTTTATACATTGCTAAGGGAATGGGAGAGAAGAGTGTTTTTTGTAATGAGAAAACAAGATCCAAAGGGGAATTTGATTTAATATATCTTACCCTAATTAATCTTCTAGGGCTATTTAACCTATTTGGGATAAAAATTGGTATTAGAGAAAACGTTAATTTCAATGTTTCTCTCATAGGGGGTTTTAATGGAGGTTTTCTATCTTAAAGGGATTTCAATCTTTAATGGAAACAATTTCAATTATGTAAGAATAATATGTACCACTACTTTAGATATTTAGGTTTGGATCTCTTTAAACTAACAATTAATGGTATTTTATCTATTGTGAGAAGTTTTACTTTATAAAAAGTTGATTGAAGGGAATTTTATGTTGACTCCAGGGTCTTGCCTAAATTTATCCAAGATTTTAGGGTTAAGCGGCCGCTTGTAGTTTAGCTTGGATTGTCTAATCCTCAAAGACCAAAAAAGTAACCTACATACATGAAAATTATATGGATTGTTTTTTTCAATGAAGTTTCCAACTTTGGGTTGATTTTATATGGGTTTAAAGAATCACCAATAGATCTAAGTTATTTCAAATTAATATAATGAGTTGATCCATGGTTATCGCTTGGGTGTATTGGATGAATTCCTTTTTCAATTATTTCATTTTTTTTATTTGATATGGGTTCATTTAAGGAGATAAAACTACATCATCACATGCTGTTTTAATCCCTACACACCCTAATACTAATCACTAATACACTTTTAGGATCAAAGTTTTGAGCACTCCAAGGTAAAGGTTCATATTTTCACTTGAAGTGTGTGACCTTAAATTCAACAAGGACAAAGAAGTTTAAAGATCATCAAAGAAAATTCTCAAATAAAAGAAGAGATTAGACATTAATGGAGTGAGAAATAACATCCAATACATCCCCTTTATACTCCCTTGGATCAACCCATAATAGGTTTATCCTTCCATTGATTCTATGGTTTCAATGGAAGCAGGAAGTAGACTCATGAGGGAGGAATTGAAGAAGTACAAACAACAAAATAACAATCAATACCCTGTTGTGTGATAAATTTCACAAGGTATGGTGTGAATAAATTCACACCTTGAGGAAACGTTATCAAGGTGATATGAATAAAAATAGAATAAGAGGAATGGAATAACTTTTATTAAGAAACTAAGGTGAAGTAAAAACATATATGAGAAAGACAAACTCAAGGAAACAGAATCGCAACGTAAAATTACAATTAAACAAAGCACAAAAAATGATCAATTCCTTAACTACTTCTGCCTTAAATAGGAATCTCAAGAGGCATGGTTCAATATCCCAATCGTAAAAAGCATTCCACTTGAGTATAGTAGGCCTAGGGTGGTGGAATGTAAAGGAGAGTGGGCTTCTTTATCATTGACCTAAAGTGGCATCCATCTTGCATCCACCGAGCAGAGGAACCTAAATGAACTTCTAGATGGAAGAATTATAGTGGTCAATATAATAATAAAATTAATCTCATGATGTCCCATAACTGTCTGTAATGTTTCAACCCAAACGAGTTTATGTTTTATGAGATATGTGTAAAATGGTGGGCAGTTTTTCTACGCCGCAGAATCCGGCCCAGAATTTTATCTCCAACTTGGGCCACATGTAACTCCATAAAAACATCTTAATTATCTCTTTTAAATAGTTAATGAAATGTTCTCCATGATATCCTCTATCATTAGTTAAATTTTGAGAATCATTGGGCTTGTATCTTGGCCGATAAATTCTTTTTATTGGGATGTTGTCCAGTTTACTTTTCCCAAAATGTGTTGGAATGAAAGACCATTTTGGTGGTCTTACAATGTGAATCTTCAAGTAATCCAAATGTATAAATTGTTCCCAATGTAATGAGAAACATTAAAATTAAATATAAAAATAAGATCAAGACTATTGGGTATTTTATATGGTGTTAAAAAATGTACCATGTAATAGTGCATTTTAAGAAGGACTTACAATCATAATGTAAAATGATATTCCAAGTGTAAAATGCACTAAAATGGTGTATATGAATATTAAATCATGTGAATATTATATATATTAAAAATGAATATTATCCTCATCCAGTGGCTAATCACACCCCCCCAATTTTATTTTTTCTAGTCTCGAGAAAAATATATCTCAAAAATGTGAAATTTGAATTCCCTTTTCCAACACATTTTAATACACAATGATCCCAAAAAATCCCTTATACCAAACAATCATGAAAACCATAAAAATATTTTAATACAAGATATTTTCATAAGAATATCTTAATCCTAAGCCCATTCCTTTGTTCAAATTCATCTCCATATTTAATCCAATATCAATTAAGTGTGATGATGTGTTGTGCATCACAATAGACATGGGGTTCATCTTTATTCAAGGGGAAAATGATGGAAGTGCTAGTTGGAATCACATTTCAAAATTAAGATGAGTATTAATTTTTTTTATTGTATATTTTTTATTTTAATTTTAATTTTTCTAAGGTAATTGAAATTGCACTCAATAGAGTCAACCCATGTAGTGAGACTTTGTCGATGACTCCCAAGCTCAATGACCTTATGGAACCAAGTGAAGGCGACATACTCGAGCATCATATTGAGTTAACTCAGTCAAAAACAAATTCAAATTACCACAAATTGAGATAAAATTACTAACTCTGGGCAATAAAACTATGGAGTCACGATCCCCAAGTGTCAAAAGCCACACATTAGGTCATTTTATTTCTCTATGCCCAAATTTATGGTTTTTTTATTTTTTATTGAATACTCATATTAAAACTAAAATTATCACCAAACCTATGCTATTTATTTAGAGGTCCCAATGAACTCAAACTAATACTCCACAATCCCGTGGCATGCATTGTGATTTTTTTATTTGGATGAAAATATAAATGATGAAATATCACATTAGATAGCTACACTTTCCAAAATCTATGATCATGAAATTATAACTGGATTAAAATCTGAATCAGGTCATGCTAAATTATTTGATATTCATTTTCAAAGTTTTCATTGTGTATTATCATGTTTAAATTTAAAGTAATTGTTCCTTCCACACATTTTTTTATGCACAAAAAATTAATTTTTTTTCTTTTGACCCCCCCCCAACTTAGAATAACATTGTCCCTAGTGTTTAAAGATAATAAAACCTAGAAGGGGTAGAGGAGAGGAGTTCAAAGTGGAAATTGAAATTCAGAATCATGGAATGAAGTCACCGGGTGGTTGAAGTTGACGTTTGTGATGCTCCAATTTAACACTTTGATATCCATGTCACTCATAGAGTTCCATAGTGGAACAAGGAAAAAAACAAACAAAACAAAACAAAACAATATATATATATATATATCAATAATAATAAAAAGTAAAATTTAAGTATATATACAAATAATAGAGAATAAAGAAGAAATATAAGTCATAAGTCAACGGAATGTGCATACCCCTATCTCCCTTCGGTCTCAGGTTCGATTCCCCATGGATTCACTTGTTGTAAAGGGGTTTTCACCATGACCTAAGACGTGTCCTTTTATTTTATTTTTATTTTTTTTAATTATTTTTTTGTATTTTTATTTTAACCTTTTAACATATAAAATAAAATCAATAGATGATACATTGTCTTCCTTTTAAATTTCTATGTAAGTTATTACTCAGAGATCACACCACGTGACACAGATGAATATGGTGCTCCTCTTTCATACCCATCCTTACTCATAAAAGAATAACATGTCAACATTCTTAGGTAAAAAAAAATATCAAAATGAAAAATAAAGATGATTCATAATGATAAGAAACATGAAAACCATGGGTTTCCTCCCGTGCAACACTTTTGTTTAATGTTTCTAGATCGACTTAGACCCTTAATTGTTTAAGAATTTTCCACATCAAAGTATGGTTCACACAAGTATTAATCAACTTTCTATTTTTGAAATGTTTCAATGAATTGTTTGACTCTATGAACATTAACTTTAAAGGATTGACCATTGGTGTGATCTTGAATTTCTATAGCCCCTTGGGGGTACACCTTATGCACTATGTATGGACCCGACCATCTGGAACTCAACTTTCCTGTTATAAATGAAGTTTAGATCTATACAAAAGAATAGGTTTACCATGTACTATGTGTTTGGTTTTAAGATTTCTAGATTTGTAGGCTTAAACTCTAGATTTATTTATCCTTGAATTTTCATAATCCTCCATCCTAAGTTACTCAAGTTCATTGAGATCTAATTTCCTTTTTGTTCTAGCCAATGAGAGGTCATAATTCATTTTCTCAATTGCCTAAAAAGCCTTATGTTCAATTTCAACTGGTAAATGGAATGCTTTGACATAATCCAACCTATATAGGGACATTCAGAAAATGGTTTTATATGTGGTTTGATAAGCCCAAAGAGAATCTATGATTTTTCTCGACCAATTTTTCCTAGATGGAATAATAGTTTTCTCAAGAATTTGTTTGATTTCCCAATTGGATAACTGAACTTGACCATTGGTCTGTGGGTGGTAAGTAGTGGACACCTTTTGAGAAATTCCATACTTTTCCATGAGTGTTGAGAATAGAAGATTGCAAAAATGAGTTCCATGATCATTAATGATATCCCTAGGAATTCCAAATAGAGAGAGGATGTTTTCTTTGAGAAATATAAACACAATTTTATGATCATTGGATTTTGTAGGAATGGTATCAACCCATTTGGAGACATAATCAACAGTTAAAATAATGTACAGATATCCCCAAGAGTTTAGTAAGGGACCCATGAAATTGATTCCTCAGTAGTCAATGATTTCAATCACTAAGATGGGAGTGAGTGGCATTTGATTTCTTTTTGTGATGTACCCTTCTTGCTGACACCTAGGATAGCATTGAAAAAATCTGTAGGAGCCCCTTGAGAGGGTGGTCCAGAAGAGACACACTGAAGAACCATAGAAGAAGTTTTCTTAGAGGAAAAGTGACCTATACACGACCCACTATGAAAAAATTTAAGGATGGAATCATGTTCAGATTTTGGTACACACCTTCTAATGACTTGGTCAGGGCATAACTTATAGAGGTATGGATCATTAAACACATAGTTCATGACATCAGAAAGTAATTTCCTTAAATCTTTAGACCCTAAGAATTTTGGAATGACTCCTATAACTAAGAAGTTGGCTATATCGGCATACCAAGGGAAGTTACTCATAGAGTATATTTGTTCATCAAGGAATGAATTAGACACATAAAGGTGAGATAATTTTTCATTAAACTCCATCCTAGAGAGATGATCAGCTACAAAATTTTCAACACCATTTTTCTCCTTGATTTTGATTCCAAATTTTTGTAAGAGAAGGACCCACCTAATCAGTCTAGCCTTAGAAAATTGGTTCTCGAAGAGGTATTTTAGTGAAAAATGGTCAGTGAACACAGTGATGGGGTATCCTAAGTGGTAGGACCTGAAATTTTATAAGTAAAACACAATAGAAAGTAACTTTTTATCAGTGTTGGTGTAGTTTATTTGTGCATCATTTAAATATTTTATTACATAAGCAATGACACATTGAGTTTTCTCACACTATTTTCCTAAGACTTCTCCTACAACGAAGTCACTAGAATCCCACATGAGCTCAAAACGAAGTTTCCAATTTCGAGATTTCATGATAGGTGGAGAGATAAGAGCTGAATTGAGTGTAGAGAATGATTTCTCACATCTTTCTATCCATAGAAATGGAGCATCTTTCACTAATAAAGCACAAATTGGTCGAGAAATAAAGCTAAAATTCCTAATGAACCTTCTATAGAAACCAGCATGTCCTAAGAAGGACCTAACTTCCTTGACAATTTTGGATAATGGAAGGTGACTAATGATGTAAACCTTGTTTTTATCATTATAAATCCCCCTACCTAAGACTATATGACCAAGGACTATTCCCTCTTTAACCATGAAATGGCATTTTTTCCAGTTTAGGAAGAAATTATTTTCTTCATATCTTGACAAGACTCTCTCCACATTACTCATAAATCACTTGAATGTATCCCCAAATATAGAGAATTCATCCATGAATACATATAAAAAATCCACTACCATGTCTGAGAAGATTCTGATTATGCACCACTAGAAGGTTCCATGGGAATTTCATAACTCGAAGGGAATACGTTTAAAAGAAAAGGTGATGAATGGACAGGTGAATGTAGTCTTCCCTTGATCCTCTAGGGAGACCTCAATTTGATTGTACCCTGAGTACCCATCTAAGAAATAGTAGAAGGTGTGACATGTGACTCTCTCAAGGACATGGTCAATGAATGGTAATGGGAAATGGTCCTTCTTGGTAAATGAGTTTAGCTTTCTATAGTCTATAAAAAATATCCATCCACTACTCACCCTAGTTGGAATAATCTATTCATCCTTATTGATTATCACTATGATTCTGGCCTTATTTGGAACCACTTCGATTGGGCCGACCCACTCACTCTCAGTAATGGGATATATGATACTAGATTTTAACAATTTCAAAAGTTCTTTTCTTAATACTTCTGTGAGATTAGGATTGAGTCACTGCTGATGTTGATGACATGGCTTTAAATCAGATTCTATAATAATCCTATGAGTCTCGATAAGTGGGATAATCCCTGGAATATCAGACTAGGTCCATCCAATAGCTTTATTGTGTTTCCTAAAGACATATAGAAGTATACTCTCATGATCATCATGAAGAGAATAAAAAATTACAATATGGTGTGTTCCATTTTCTCTTAATAGGGCATACTAAAGTGCAGTAGGAAGTTCTTTCAATTCAATATTAGGTTGGTTCAAAATTTCAGTAGAATATCAGGACATTATCTCAAGATCAATTTTTTTTTTTAGTTTTAGATGGGATTTATTCCCCATGTATAAGGGTTTAAGCTACTATATTAGGTTGATTAGTGTTAGGGAATGGATTTAGAGTGGTCTCCATGAATGTGGTTTCCTGAAATATTTCACTGATTGTTGGTCTTAATATTTCATCATAGGAGCAATCTGAAAGGAATTCTAGCCAAGTAGATAAAATTACTCCATGTGAACAAAGGAAATTAATCTCATCCTAACTTAAACATTCCTCAAATATTTCTTGATGTTCTATGGATTCATTATCAATGCTTCTTATCATGTTTACTTCATGAATATCCTCATCATACCCTATTTGTGAGCTTTCATTATAGATGTTCAAGTTTATAATCATGTTTCCAAAGGTGATGGTCATGTTCCCATTTTGGACTCGGATAACACAGTAGATTGTTCCAAGTAAGGGATGACCAAGGATGATTGGGTTTTGTTATTTATTGCCTAAGTTTAGATTTTTGTAAAGGACAATGAATTAAGTAGGGTAGATAAATCTTTCTACTTTTACCAAAACATCCTTTAAAATACCCATTGTAACCCTAATGTTATGATCAGAAAGTTGAAGTTTAAAAGATGTGGGTTTGAGATCTTCCAAGAAAAACTGATAGTACACAGCATAGGGAATGAGATTAACAATGGCACCTAGGTCACACAAGGCTTTGACAACTTTTTTCTCTCCTAATTCAACATTTATGTAAGGAAATCCTGGGTCTTTTATCTTTATTTGAAGGGTCCCTTGGGTTTTTTTGCTAACATTTACTGCTAGAAGGACTTGGTTCTTATGTGAGAATTTTCTTTTAAATATGCAGAGGTCTTTAAGTTATTTTGATTATGCAAGAATGGTTTGAATGTAATCAAGGAGTGGAATGTTCAACTTGACTTGTGAGAATATTTCCCTCAATTTTTCACTCAATTAAAGCTTGGTTTTTTCCCTCATGCATTGAGTAAATGGTGCAGGTTGTGGGATTTTTTGTTAAAGAGTTGTTTCTTTCACATTGTTATCAGTTTTTTCAGTTTGATCATGTGGTCCATTTGAATTTTCATTAGAGTTTAAAGCTTTATATGGTTTTTGAATTATTTTTTCAGGTTTATCAATTTATTTCCCACTTCTTGAAACTATCACAATCTTTAGTTGTTCATGAGTTGTTTGAGTGTAACTTGACTCTCCCCTTAAAGTTAAGGATGGTACAACCTGAGTAGGCATGGGTGCATTCCCAGTTTTTATGGTTTGTAGTTCAAGTTTAATGGATGAGACTTTTGAGTTCATTTTCTATATTTTTTTACACAACTGTTCAAGGATTTGTAGAAGGAAAAATTGGGTAGGGGCTTGTGCTGGTTGTTTTATCCTAGTAGGATACTTTGGTTGTTGGATTGGTTGTTGCATGGGTTGTTGGATTGGTTGTTGGTATTAGATAGGAGGGTGTTGGTATTGGACTAGTTGTGGTTGGAACTGGATATGGTTTTGAAAATTTTTTAGAGATTAGGGGTTTGGTCCTTGTGGCTGACTAGGTTGTTGGTTGGGTTGTTGGTTATCTTACCAATGGAATCATGGATGGTCATTATACCTTGGGTTGAATTTTTTTTGATATTGGGGATTTTGGAATTTTAGGTAATTGACTTCATCGGGTGGTCCTCATAAAATAACATCCTTGATGGATGGGATGTTTGGGAAGTCATCTGTTTTGTGGTTATATTTGTCACAAATTGTGCAAATAGGGTCTATAGTTTGGATTCCATGGATTTTTCTAAGGTCTATCTCTTCAACCTTCCTAGTGAGTGATGCGAGTTTAGCCCTAAGGATTTCCTCTTATCTAAGTGTATGCATTCTAGTAGTTCTTTGTGGATTTTAATAATAAAGTCATGTTCCCCATGTTTGGTTTTTTAGAAATACTTTCTAGATACTCATAAGCATCATTTGGGGCATTGTTTTTAAAGGTCCCATTACACATCATGTTAATTAAATTTTTGTTCCTCGGGCCCAACCCTTCATATAAAATTCTCAATTGCTCAGAAATATAAATACCATGGTGTAAAACCATGTTTAGAGTGTCTATAAACCTCTCCCATGTTTCATAGAATGACTCTGCCTCTTTCTAAAATGTTTTGGATGCTCTTTTTAAGTGAAATTGTATTCTGGTGGGGAAAGTAATTTTGTAGAATTATTTTTTTAATTGGTACCAAGAGTTTATTGATGGTGGCCTCAAATTTTTTATCCAATTTTTAGATCTATCTTTTAAGGAAAAATTAAATGGACTCATCTTAGCTGATTCTAGTTGATGTGGGGGACACATGGTTTCTACAATGTCATTGAACTCCTTAACGTGAAGCTAGGGCATCTCAGACTCTATTCCATGGAATGTGGGAAGGTGATTTAGGACATGGGGTTTAAACATGTATCTGTAATCTCCTAGGTAATTTTGTCTAATTCATTAGGGGGTATTGGTACAGGCAGGTGTGAGGTAGTCATTCATGGTTTGATCGACAGTATTTCCAAAGATTGGGGTTGTCTCATTTGGATTTCCATTTTGGTTCCCAACCAGGTTTATGAGTTGGTTTCTTTGAATACCTTCCATTTAAATGGGATAAATTTTTGACTCTGGAGTATTAGGAATATTTGGATATAATGTAAATATTTCCCTTGGTGTACATACGCCAAAAGAAAAACAAATAAAGGTAAAAGATAAGAGAATTTGGGTGAGAATAAAAGAAATGGGGGAGAATAGAATGGGTGTTGAGATGACTTACTTGGGTCCCCATAAATGGCTCCAAAATTTGGTCTCGTCTAAATTTACCCAAGATTTTAGGGTTAAGCGGTCGCTTGTAGTTTAGCTTGGGTTGTCGAATCCTCAGAGACCTAAGAAGTAACCTATAGATATGTACATTCTATGGATTATTTTTTTCTATGAAGTTTCCAAATTTGGGTTGATTTTAGATGGGTTTAAAGTATCACTAATAGATCTAAGTTAATTCAAATTAAGATAATGACTTGATCCTAGGTTATTGCTCGGGGTGGATTGGATGAATTCCTTTTTCAATTATTTCAATTTTTTATAGTTGAGATGGGTTCATTTAATGAGATCATACAACATCATCACTTAATGGTTTAATTCCTACACACCCTAATACTAATCACTTATACACTTGAAGGATCAAAGTTTTTATCACTCCAAGGTAAAGTTTTGTATTAGCACTTGAATTGTGTGGCCTTAAATTCATCAAGGATGAAGGAGTTTAAAGATCGTCAAACAAAAGTCCAAATTAAAATAAGTGATTAGACATTATTATAGTAATAAATAACATCCAATCCAGGCCCTTGATACTCCCTTGGATCAACCCATAATAGGGTTATCCCTCCATTAATTCTATGGTTTCAATGGAAGCAGGAAGTAGACTCATGAGGCAGGAATTGAAGAAGTAAAAACAAAAAAATAATGATCACTCCACTGTTGTGTGATAAATTTCACAAGGTATGGTGTGAATAAATTCACACCTTGAGGAAATGTTATAAAAGTGATATGTATAAAAAAATAATAGGAAAGGAAGAAGTTATATGAATAAACTAAGGTGAATTGTACAACTTACATGAGAAACACAAACGCAAGGCAACAAAATCGCAGCATAACATTACAATTAGAAAAAGCACAAAAAATGATCAAATCCTTCTCCACAACGGCCTTAAATAGGAATATAAATATGAATGTATCAATATACCAACAGTACAAATCATCCCACTTGATTATGGTAGGCCTAGGGTGGTGGAAAGTAAGGGAGAGTGGACTTCTTTATCCTTGACCCGAAGTGGAAGCTAGTTTGAATCCACCATACATAGGCACCTAAATGACCTTCTAGATAGCTGAATTAGAGTGTTCAATATAAAAAGAAAATAAATATCTGGATGTCCCCTATATTTATGAAAAGTTTCAGCCCAATATAATTTATGTTATATTATATATGTGTAAAATGGTGGGCTATTTTTCTGGGCCGCAGAATCTGGACCAGAATTTTATCTCCAACTTGGGTCACCTGTAACTCCATTAAAACATCCGAATTATCACTTGACACTGTTAAATTAAATGTTATCCATGACATAATATATCTTAATTTAAAATTTTAGAATCATTGGGCTTGTATCATGGCCGATACAGTCTCTTTATTGGGATTTTGTTCGGTTTAATTTTCCCAGAATGTGTTGGCATGAAAGCCCATTTTAGTGGTCTTCTAATTTGAATATTCAAGTGCTCAAAAATTATTAATTGTTCCCAATGTAATGATAAACCTTAAAATTAAATATAAAAATAAAATAAATACCATTGGGTATTTTATATGGTGTTTAAAAATATATCATGTAATAGTGAATTTTAAGAAGGACTTACAATCATAATGTGATGATGTTCAAAGTGTAAAATGAACTAAAATGTTGTTTATGAATAATAAAGCACATGAATATTATATATATTAATAATTAATATTATCCTCATTAATTGGGAAATCACTCCATATGAATCAATTCATTAAGGGGATAATTTTCCATTGCAGTATACACAAATGTGATGTCAAGTAAGTCAATGAATGCCATGTGAGAAAAACTATTAAATATCTATGAATGAGATTCAAAATTCAGAGAAGAAAAATTATAGGTTTTTTGGAACAAACATGAGGAACTAAGAATGAAACCCAATGAGTTTTTATGAGTATTATTTTACTAGTTGAATGTTGTTGAGGAAGACATGTGTGGAATCAGAGAAATTCTTGAAGATGTGAATATAATTAATCTCACATTAAGAATACTTCAACCTCAATTTATTTTGAAAGTCTTTGTAATATAATATAAAGATCAAAATGAACCGACACTGGATAGCCTACATAGTACACTTGTCACATATGAGATGATAAATGAAGATATTGACTTTCTGGAAAAAAGGAAGTCTAAATAGATGGCATTCAAGGCCATGAATAATCTCATTATTGATGATGTCCAGGAAGTAGAGTCGATTGATGAGTTCATGCCATTCCTCAAATCTATGAAGAGGAAATGGAAAGTTCAAATGGATACTTCTACTTTCATGTTTCCGATGTGGAAAGGTTATACATGTCACAGTGCGGTGTCCTAATAAATTACAAAATGATGATGAGGATGGAGAAAAAATTTCCAGGAATAAGTCTTCAGCCTAGGTGAAATGTAAGAGAAATTTCTTCAAAAATAAGATTATTATTTCACAAGAAAATGGAAGTCTATAATAATTTGAGTTTTAGGAGATATATAACTATAAGTAACATGGAAAAAATGCTATGGTGGTAGTTTAAGTTAGCTCCCAGACAAGGGAATAAAGATCCAATGATGAATAATTCAAAGAAAGAGTTGATCTACCTAATGAATTAGGATCCTCTCTTAAGGATACAGGTGTTTGTAGAGCCAAAAAGAATAAAAAACATAGTGGTTCATGATTCCAAACATTATTTGTAGTAGCGGGAAGAATAAAATTCTGAGATAGAGGAACAAATTGAAAATCTTAAGTCTTCAATGCTAGATAACTCAAAAAAGGTCACTAAGTACAAGATCAAAGTTGAATAATAGAAAAGATTGATTTATGGTTTTACTATCATAGAAAAGGATCAAATTAAACATATTAAAGAACTTAAAAATAAATTTGTTGGCCTATGAAGAAAATTAAAAGATCATGGGAGACTTTGGAATACTAGTATAACATTGGGAAAGTATATCACCCGGGTGATAGAAAAGATGAAAGCGGTGCACAGAGATCCAGAAAGATAGAACCAAATTCCATATCCCAATAAAAAGTCTAGTATGAGGATTGATCCAAAATATAAATCTTTGTTGATTGATGTCATACCATAAGCATCCACTCTATGGTTGAAAATTGATATTGGTATACGTGATAATTAGAAGACTCACAGAACCCAAGAAATAATGGGTCCTATAATAATGTATAAAAATACACCTCGTATTAGGTGTTATTGTTGTGGAAAGATGGGACATTATAAAAATGTATGTTCCATAGCCCAAAGGTACCTAAGGGAACAAGAGAAACAAAGGAAGACACATAGATTTCAATATTCTGGGAATGATTTTATGGTCACTATTTCTAGTGTAGATGATTTGGACAGATGGCCAGATATTTCTCACCAATAGTTCAGATCAATGTACCAAAGAAGATTGAAAGTGTTCATAAGAATTAGCTCAAAGAGTCATCAAGTGATATGAAAATGAAAAAAAAATTACTCTTTAATATAAAGTTGGTCCATCATACTCTAAGAAAGATCAAGAATATTAGTCCATGATAGGTATGAAGTTAGTGACATGGATCAAAACGTAAAGAACTAAGTAGATAGTGGTTACAGAGATTTACCTTAAATATTTAGATTATTATAGTGTATGGATCCTTGATAGTGGATTCACATCTTATATAATGGGAAATAAGGATCATGCTACAAGTATAAAATATTAAAAGGCAGGTGTTGTCAAATTTGGAAATAATGAAGGCATGAAGATTATTGGATCAGGAAAATCCAAATTTGGGGGAAAATATATGATACGTGCTAATGTCTTGGTTTTCAAAGGTCTTAATCTCAACTTTCTAAGTGTTAGTCAATTACGTGACTCTATTCATGCTATAATCTTTACTAATAAGATGTGTATCATCACGGGAAAATATGATATGGTTGTTTTATAGGGAAAGTGAATGAAGAGGAATCTCTACCATTTGAGTGGATAAAAGGATATACACTTTCTATCCAGAGAGGAAGAAAATAGGTTGTGGACTAAACAGATTTTCCATCTATTCCAACCATCCCTATAATATCTTGTCAAATGTGATGCATCTTAAGATATCCTAGAGCTTTCTGTGATCATACTCACACATGTGATTCTTGTTAATAAGATAATATTATAAGAAATATGTATAAGGAAAAGAGAAAAATTCAACCAGAGTTCTTGAATTGGTGCATACAGATGTTTGTGGACCTATCTTGCTAAGATCCACTAATGGGAAGAGGTATTGTGTTCTTTACATTGAGGATTTCGGTAGGATGACATGGGTATTTGTCAATGCCCATAGTTCTGATGTGTTCAGTTTTATAAAAAAATATCATATGGAATCTAAAAGGATGATTGAAAAAAATATTATGAAGTTTCATACTGATAATGATATGAAATTAAAAAAAAGTCAAGTGGAATATTATCTTAAGAAACACAGGTTAATGTATCAAGTTTCGATAGTGAGAACTCCTAAAAAAATAGAGTTACTAAGAGGAGAAATCAGATCATAAACAACATAGATAGAATAATTCTTATATAAATAGACCTAATAGAGAAATTATACAAAGAAGAAGTCTTGACATCGATCTATAAATCCAATAGGGCTCTATTATTTCTGAAGGAAGAAAAGTATTCATATAATATGTGGTACATAAATAATCCAACATTGAAATACTTTTGAATATTTTTAAGTGTTTTATTCTCAATAAGGATAAAAATAAGAAATTTGAATCATGTGGATATGAGGTGATATTACTTAGATATTTAGTAAAAATAAAAGAATATAAATGCTTCAACAAGTGGTCGGGAAAAGTAGTTGAAATAAATTATGACACTATATTAGAGAATGAATATAATCTTTAACAACACAGTGAACAGTAACATGATGATAGTGATGAGGAGGTTAGTAACTCAGGGGGAGTATAAGTGGAAAATGTTGATTCAGAATAATATATTGATGATGAGCATGAGGAAGTAAAATATATATCTACATGGAAGCCAAAGAGTTGAGATGAAATTGATAGGAAAAATGTCATTGTTGGTTAGGGGAAGTTACAGTTCAAACATTGATAATGAATTCTTTAAACAGGCATATTTTATATCCAAATAAGAGCCTAAATTTTTTGAAAAATAAGTTGGAGATAACAAATGGGTTCAAGATATGAACAAAGATCTTGACCAAATTGATAAGAATCAAATATTCTAGATTTTCTCGATACCAACAGATAATATTTTCATTAGGACTAAATGGTTCCTTTACAACAATTTGAATAAATATGGAACAATGATTCAAAACAAATAAAGACTAGTGTGAGAAGGATACTCCCAAATATAGGGTATTGATGTTGATGAAATATTTTCACCCATTTAAAGGCTAGTGACAATAAGATTATTCTTGGACATATCAGTGCAAAGAAAGTTCGAAGTTTTCCAAATGGATTTCAAGTTAGTGTTTTTGAATGGGGTTCTAGAAGAGAAAATGTATATCGAGCAATAAGATGGTTTTATCATTCAATAAAATGAGTACATCAACTGAGAAAGGCACTATATAGGTGAAGAAAGCATCGAGAGAATGGTATTCAAGACTCAATCAATTTTTGAAGAAACTTAATTTTCAGTATGGTGTTTTTTATTACAATATATATGTAAACAATGACAATAATCAAGGGATGATGGTGATGGTGTATGTTGATGAGATAATATTCGGTGGATCACATGAAGTGCAGTGAAAATAGTTCTCAGAATTCATGAAAAGTGAGTTTGAAATGTCAATGATTGGTTAACTTGAATTTTTTACTTGGTTTAAAGGTGACACAAATAAGGAATGACACATTAATTTCTCAATCAAAATATAGAAAGTAAGGTATGAGAATATTTGGAATAGATAATTACAAGGAGATGATGACTCTAGTGGAAACCTATGTGAAACTATCACGAGATAATGATAGAAATGCGTTCAATGTCACTGAATAAAGGTAGATCATTGGAATCCCATTATACTTAATAGTGACATGACCAGATGTTGTTTTTTCCACATGTCAAGCAGCACAATATAAAAGTAATCCCAAATAAATCCACTTACTTATAGTAAAAATAATACTTCAGTATTCCAAGGGCACAGTATATTTTGGTTTACTTTATAACAACAAATCCCAGTAATATTAATTGGGCTATACAGATGTAGATTGGGCTAGTTTAGAAGATAATTGAAAATCAATATCATGTGGTTCATTCTTTCTTGGAGGATTTTGTATTTATTGGATAAGAAATAAACATGGTTTCATTTCATTATGAATTGTAGAATCAAAATATTTTTTTCAAATAAATCCTACATGTGGTTATTGTGGATGAAGAATAATCTTGATGATATGGGATTTCAAGTGAATTCTCTAACCAGAATCCATTGTAATAATTCAAGTGTTGTAAATCTCAGAAAAAATCTAGTCCATCACTTGTGGATGAAGCACATTGAAATCAAGTATCACTTTATCAACGAGAAGGTGGATCATGGGATTATGGATTTGGATAATGTGCCTACATAACTATAAGTTTCAGACATTTTGATGAATGTCTTACCCAAAAGAGGCATTTGAAGGCATAAAATGGTTGTTGGAGTTCAATCAACTCCCCAAAAATGAAAAAAGTGTGGATGTGGGACCCCTATCGCTGAGGTATGGTGTGTTTTTCTTTTATGTGATAATATGAATTATTTATAATATTTCATCCACAAAGGAGTGACCTTTGGGTTCATTGAAAAAGGGGGAGAATATATATTAATCGAGATAGGGGATAAGCTAATAGGAGAAGCTGGTAGGGGGAGAAATATAAGTGTGGGGGTTTTAAAACTGATAATGCTAAACATGATTAATCTAAGGATATATATCATGATATGTAGGGTTTTTAAGGAAATCAGTTGATTGTTTCAAGAATGAAGAGATTTAATGATGCACTTTTCATGCCACTCTTGTTTCTCACACAGAGCATGGCCCATGTGGGAATGTGTGTGTTGGGTAAATCTATGATTGCTATCTATAACCACAAGAAGTTATTTTTTTGTAGAATATGGAAAAATCATGATGTGATATCAAATAGTGAATAGTTTTTATCTAACCCAAAGGGAGAGATTATTGGGTAAAATCCTTCAAGGTTACTTTGTAGTGTTTTTAGGTTGATTGAGTTTGTTGAAAAAGTAGGATTCCAATGTCAGTTATGGAGTTCTAGAAATATTTTTGACAAGTTATGTTGACAAAGATCCAATAAAAAGGAATGGATGCTTTAGAAGCGGTATAGAAAATTTCATATACAAGTAAGTGTCATTTTTCAATGTTTTCCATATTTTTAGGCCTCTAAATCAGGAATTATTTTATGGAAAAATGAAGGAGTATTGCATAGAAAATTGGTGGACCACATAGAACCTAAATGGGAGCATGGTAAAATGAATCGTTATGTGAACCACATAGAAAAATTTTATAATCGTAAATAAAAATCAACAAAGGAATGATTTTAATATAGCAGCTACTGCGCTATGCGAACTGCAAAAGAGGATCATCGTTTATAGTTGAAGGTGGTGTTTTTGATGCTACCAAAAATAGAATTTTAATTTTTAGGAAAAGGTGGTGATTTAAAGGTAACCAAAAAGGGTATTTTCATTTGTGGATAAAGGAGACCACTATAGAGGAATAATGTACTATGCGAACTGCATAGTGAGTGCAGTACGTAGTGATGGACAATCTAGAAAGGGGTTTTGGGTAATTCTGATTAGTGGGTTTTGAGGATTTTTTAGCCTATATAAAGGACCCATAAATATATACTTGGTAGGTATTGAATTTCATTAGAGCTCATTATCTATGAGAGAATTCATCTTAGATTGAAATTAGTTTGCAGAAGTTGTTTGTATGGCATAATAGTCTGCAAAAGAGAATAGGGACTTGAAGGCTCGACTCGAAAAGGAGGACGTTCACAAAGAAAGATCGGATTGTGAAATGTCTTTGTGGGGAACTACAGTTCACAAATTAAAAGGGGGATCACGAAGCACTTATGCTATATAGTGCAAGGAATTTCAAGAAGGAATTAAGTAAATTCATGAAGTATCGAAATCAGTTCGCGAAAGGTCTGTTCGCAAGGAAGATGCCACGCGGTGAAGCGTACTTAATCTAATGCGTAAATATAGATCTTCAGGGAATAATGATGTGTAAAACTATTCTAAGGTGTTTAATAACAACAAAAAAATATTTTTAAGGAGTGGTATACAGACTTCAGTTGAGAGAGGGGTGAGCTTTAAAAAATTTGAATGGTTGTAAAACTGGAGGGACAATGAATCCACTCTAAAACTTTTAAACAACAGTGAACTTTAGCGGATTTGGAACATAGGAACATTTTCATTGTATGATACTTGGATGTATCCTAGTTTAGTTGAACCAATAATAATTTTTGTGTCTCATGCATGCTTTCATTTTTATTCATACATTGTTGCGGGAAAGGGAGAAAAGAGTGTTTTTAACGATGAAACAAGATCTGAAGGGGTAGTTGTTTTAATATTTCATATCCTAATTCACCCCCCCCCCCCCCCTCAAGGTATTTAACCTATTTGGGATAATAGAGAATAATTAATCTTTGTTATATAATAACAATTTAAAAAAAATTATTATGTTATACTTACACATGCTTCCCACACTTTTTGTCTATTTTCATCTATTATTATCCTTTCTTTATTTACACGTACCTCCTTCCATAGTACATAATGTGGGATGGAAGTGTATTTGAATTTATATTCATGAATATACATATAAATATAGGAATATAATTATGTTTTTATTTCATGTAACATAAATGTATTATAGTATATTTAAAATACATACTAGTTTTTTCAAGTGAAGTGTACCCCATACTTCCTTTATAGTAGGAGTTCATTGGCTTTTCTTCTTGTTTCTAATTTTCATCACTCTTTTACTATTTAATAAATTAAATATTCTTAATAAAAGTGATTAATACACATATTCTAAATAAATTTATTACCAGTCACAATGTACCTAAATATATGTCTCTTCACAATGACCAATGAACTCATCACATACTTGTTGGTTTATTAGGTGTTCATACATCTATGGTGGGTGAATGTTAATTTTCCCATCAACATCTTTAAGATGAAACTTTATAAGAATAGTTTTAAATCCTATATGAACCTTTATAATGATAATTAATATAGATTTCATTTGATATTCATCTACTATAAATACACTCTACAAGGGATAATGAGGAGTAATTAAACATTTCATTATTTTTTTCCAGTAAAATAAGGAAAGAATATCATAATGATACCATAATATCTTATAAAATCAATGTATTAAGCATGGTAACAACATTTCTCCATGAATCTACATCAATCAGAACACGCATGTGAGTGTTGGTCCCAATGTAACTACTGAAGATGGCCTTGTTGGGGTTAATATGCTAGACACATGCATTCCATCCAAACTTCCAATTTGATGCCTTTTTTCTCACCTTAATATTTTTTCTTAAAACCGTTATGCTATGACACTCCTATTTTTTATGGGATACCAGTTATTCACCATATACCATTTCCTCATCTTTAACATCATCATTATGTTGTTCCTAGGGATTTTTAGCATTGACATGTGCAGAAGGTTGTTGTTCCTCTACATTGGGAGTTCCAATATGTTGAGAAACCTCTTGTTCCTCATGATCGGGAGAATCAGAATGTACGTAAGTCATTTTCTATAGAAGTGGTGGAAAATTTAATTTATATTATGTTAATGAATCAATGAACAAATAATAATATGAGGAAATGTAATTTATTTTACAAAAAATATATATAACATGATTATTGAACTCTCTTTTTTTAAAGGTTGGAGGGATTTGGCATGTTTATAAAGTATCCAAATCCCTTCATTATAGTTTACTCTGACATACAATACCCCATTTACATTGGGACCACTAAAAAATTATTTTGATGTCCCAAGGAAACATTCTTCCTCAATTGAATTGAAATATGACCCTTCAATGGTTTTAGTTGATCATATAAAAATTAACCGTTTTTTATTTGTGGGATCTGGAATATAAAATATGTGTACCGCCTATGATTCCATTATAAAGAGTTCATATTTGTACCCTTCCTAACTAAAATACACTTTCATGTATTCCAATTTATCTATTTTAGGATCACTCTTGTTATCAACCCACCTGTATTGAAAAATAAGTACTTGGATTGTTGTATAATCCAAATCCCATATTTTTTTGATAATTCTAACATATGAAATATTTTTATATACTGGATTCCCATCCTTGGTGCCAGATACATTCATCACTTTAGCCTCAAGTGTAACTCCACTATATTGAAGGTTAATACATTCATCATGTTCATTCTTATATAACATATAACCATTAATTACATAACCATTATAAGATAACAAATGAAAACTTGTTCCTCTCGCTAGCCATCAAATTCATTCTGAAATTGAATCTGTACTTTTAGCTGATTCCTTAAAAAATAGTCTCTAAACTATCCTATAACTATTTATTATGTGTATTTGAAATCCGACTTTCATCCCCTGATGGATTAAAATGCATAATAATTAAATTATGGGTTTAAACATATAGGGAAACCTCTAAACTATTAAAAAATGTAAAGGTCAGCATACTCCCAACCTATAATAGTAATTGAGACAACATCTATTCCAAAAATGTATTCACCCACAAGCCATCTGGTGCGATGATATTTTGGTAGATCAATGCATTCCACATTAAAAATGTAGTTGGTACAGAATTCAATGGATTACTTAACAACATATCACTCTACAATAAAACCTTCTGGTTGAATTATATTTTTGATGTACCATTTAAAAACTGTCATATAATGTTCAAAGGGTTACTTCCTTCTATAATGTATAGAACCACATATTCAAATCTCTCTTACCAAGTGAACTATCAAGTAAACCATCATATTAAATAATATTTGTGGGAAGAACATCTCCCATTCACATAATATTATAGAAATTTAATTTTTCATAGTTGGTAATTTCATCTGGTCTATAACTTTTTTTCATATATCTTTGAAAAAGAAACGGATATTGGTTATTTCATCACATATATTATTGAGAAGATTTTAATGTAAATCTACAAGAATTAGATCTTTCATCAAAACATGATAGTTTTTTGATTTTAGACCCATTATATTTAAATCATTCATTGAAATGATATTCTTAATATTTCATGAAAATCCCTTTAGAACCTTTACATCATTCAATAAGTTGAAAAACTGATATATCTCTTTCTTGGAAAGAATGTAAGTAGTTAGTGGAAGAAAATTTTTCTTCACTCTTCACTAGCACTAAATCGTCCTGTGTTCCCATGTCAATCGTGTATAACCTAGATATAATTACATCCTTTGTTTTTTCAGATGAATTTAGTGACATTCCAATTTCTCTATCAAATGAATTTTTTTCCAAAATTCATAACATCAAGAAAATTCCAGACATACAAAAAATTCCATTATGGTAGTTAAAATAATTGATCTTGTTTTCCAATAGGTTTTTGTAAGGTTTTTTAAAAAGGGTTTACCAAAATTATTTCCATATATTTTACTTTCTCAAATAGTTGATCACCTGTTAGTGGATACGACGTTGTACATTATTTTAAAATCCCATTGAATGATGTCGTCCAAGATCAATACTTATTTTATCGAGGTAGAAATATGTGATATCCTATAAATATAGTCATTGATGAATGTTTCAACCTAATTTATTGTATACCTTGTTCACAAATGGGAAACCATTGAGTTCCTTTAATTCTATATCCTGATAAATTTCCATAAGTAGGAAATTCATTTATAGTCTCAAACAACGTGTATCTCAATGTGAAATATTCATTTCTGTAAGCATCATACAATGTAACACCCGAATCCAAAAATAATTTCCGATTTTCAATCAATAAATCCAAATAAATTTCAATATCATTTCTCAGTTTCATTGGTCCTGATATAACCAAATATAACATAATTCATTTTCATTTCATGTATAACCATGGTGAAGATTTATAATTTACCAGTATAACCATCCATGTATTTTGAGTGATTCTTTGAAAACCAAAAGGAGTCACTCCATCTTTAGATAGTACGGGATGAAGTTTTCTTGGATCGCTTCGAAATCCAGGATACTCATGATCATTTTTCATTCACCGAGGAGAGTTTGTTGGGTGATGAAATTTCCAATATTTATTTCTTATTTCAGGATGCCACGTCAATTTTCTTATAGTCTCTTCACTTCCATATATGATCATAAACCATGTAATTATTAGAGAGTACTATACAAAATTCATAGGACCTAATTCATATTTATTGTATCAAGAAGCACCAAAATTTGGGTTTATTTAAGTGATTTGTGGACATTAAGAAATAGTATATACTTATTTGGATTGGTATGTATTCTTTTAGAGATCATACCCATTGAACATAACATTTTTTAGCATCATATGTTTGGAAAGGAAGCTCATTATTGTATGGGAGCATATCATTCAAGAGGGAAAGTAGTTCAATTAAACTAGAATCACTCCATATGTTACCAGCTTTTAAATTATACAGCTTCAGTATCACTGACAATGCTGTAAATTTTTCACAACTAGCATACAATGACGTCTTTTCACAACTGTTTTACCTCTTAAACAATTTTGGACCATCACGAAGTTCATCTTCAATTGTCATTGTCATTTACTCAATATGATCTTCATCATCATTCACATCTGCAATCACATCCTTGATGTGGTCTTCATTATTTTTCCCACTTCCAATCATATAAGATGATCCATAAAACACAATATTTTCCAATCACTAGCTATATTTAGTTTTCCTCGTGTTTAGTCCAATATTTATAACTTTAATCTATTTTTTAATAGATCAATAGTTCTTCAAATCCTATGGACTAATTATTATTTAATAACAACAACATAAACATAGAAAAATGATTTAATTAGGGTTATATGCATAATATTTTTCTAACATGATGAAATCTTTCACCACATCCTCATACATGTTTTCCATACGGTTGACATCTATCCATTTTTTATTTATATCAATCCAATTTGATTTCATAATATTAATATTTAACAAAATAAATAAATCATAAAAACCATTTCATAGAAAAATTTCATCTTATGATTAAAATATTAGTGTAAGGTGAGATTATTAATGGTTGTGATTTTAAAGTCATAAATTGGTTTATTAATGGTTATGATTTTACTAATGTGGGTTGTTATTAATATTTTATATATTATATGAACCTAATATACCATCTTTTTCACTAATTCAGGTCCCAAGAGACACTGCACCCCTATCACAACCCAACATAGAGGTGATCAACATATGTCCTTTAATAAAAAAGCTTTAAAATTTTATACCTATACCAAGGCTTGAAAACTATTTTTATACAAAAATTTGAATTAGTCATATTTCAAATTTTCTCTCTCAACATTTGGCACAATATACATTCCATATTTTGGTTTCTTAAAAACAAAACAATATTTAAGGATGATACTCTAGTAGTCACTAAAAAAATACACATGGTAATGACATGTTTTAAAAAGACATTTTGGTTTTAATCCATGGGAGTAGGAGGGATAATTGGAACTTATGGATGATTACCAACTATTCACCTCAAAAAACTACCTACTTATCATTTTCAGTAACCACCATATAATATAGGGGGTAGTGTTTTCTCATTGCATAGCTAGGACCTCCATGAAATCAGAGTAAGAAATAATGTTAAATGGTTGAAAATGAATTTGAAGGTGAGGGAGAGGATGAACTAGCAATGGCTCGAGGTAAGAGAGATTGGGTGGAGTTAGCAGGATAGATCAAGGAAAAATAAGATCACTCGTGTACGCATTGTTATAACTATTTGGGAAATTTAAAAAACAAATAAAGATATTTAAGGGGGATAAACATAACTAAATAGATCACATACCTTGATTTTAATATGTCATAATAATTACAAGAAAAAAATTAGATAAACTTTAAACTAATAAAAATATATTAATACAAATTTTAAAAATAAAAAAAAATTATAAAGAAATAAATGATTATAATTTTAATTTATATTCATTTACTTTCGATATGAAATTTAGTGAAAGAAAATAAATGACTATAATTTATCTCCACCTTCTTTGTTGAAAATTTTTAAAATAAAAGAAAAAAATATTTTGGAAGTATGACAAAAATAAACCTTATTAAAAGTATAGTTTTCTAATACTTAATTATTATAAATAAAAAAATATTATAATTTTAAATTCTATATTTTATTTATAAAAAAATATATGTATTTATTATAAATAAACCTATAATTATTTTCAAAAATATTTATAGTTACAAATTAATATTTATAAATATTATTACATAATTATATATATATATATGTATGTATTCATAAATATATATATTTCTAAATTAAATTTATAGTTCTATAAATATATATATATATATATATAATATTAAATTTATATTTAAAAATATATCTATAATTTTTTTTTATTTATAAATTACATTGAACAAAATATTTATATACACATAATAAAAAATTATTTATATACACATAAATAAAATTATCAATTCAAGGTAATTATAATTATTTATAAATTATTTATATAATTTATTAATTCAAAATTCTTAATTCGAGAAAATAAAAAATATTAATTCAAAAATAATAATTCAAAATAATTATTAATTCAAAATGAAAAAATAAATATTAATTCAAAATTTTTAATTCAAAATAATTATTAATATAAAATTATTTATAAATTATTTATATAAATTATTAATTAGATATAATCAAAATTATTTATAGTCAAAATTATCTATAATTAAAATTATTTATAAATTATTTATAATTATTTATAAAAACATAATCAAAATTATCAATAATTGTTTTTTATTATTAATTATAAACTATGTTGAAGTTATAAAAATAATTATTTGGAGATTATGTTTATCAAATATATATATATAGACATGAAAATACTATTTTTTATTATTAATAATCACAAAGATGGTCATTTATATAAATATAAATTTATTAAAACATTGAATAAAATATTTACATGGGGTAATGTCAAAACTCATGCCAATCATTTTAAACACTTAAAAACACTTAGACACTTAGTTTGAAAATCGTTGGGTGCATAGAACACATTTATAAACCTCAAATTTATGCACTCTACTTCTTTCAAAACCAAATACATACATTATGATTCATTATGGAATTTTTACAAAAATTTGGATCGAAAATAAATTGATACAAAATGTACATTTAGAAATTCAAGGTGGCATTAAGAGACAATTTAAAAAAACAATCACAAAAGTTTCTAAAAACCCTTTGGAATTTTAAAAAAAATATGTTATGGAATATCATTTCAAGACAATGGGTGAAAGAATTTGAAACACACTATTTTCTCGTCGTATAAGAATAACATTAATAAATAAACTCTTTGAAACCAACTAGAATTCAAAGGCTAAAAATATAATGTGACAGCATAGAAAACAGTCCTCGATTCAATGGAAAACCCTCCTTAGTTCAATGGAAAATGATCCATAAAATGATCATTGGTTCATCGTCTACAACAAAAAATGATCCAACAAGATAAGAGTGAAGGCATGAGGTTATGGTAAGTAGTGGAAGTCGGGTGTTTTTTGAGGGATCATCCAATGAAGGTTCGATCGATTGTTTTCCATGTGATAAGATATGGTGGGATGGGAATCAAATATGGTGTTTAGTTTGGATCGTGATTAAATGTGAGAAGAAATAATTACATACCTTAGGTTTTGAGAGGATTGATTCATCGAGAAGATCAATGAAGAGCAGCTGTTGGGATTCAGTTCCATGAGAGCTTGAATGGTACAAGCGAGGAGGACTCTGTTAGGGTTCTATTTAATATATAAATATACATAATTATAAATATAATAAACATATTTATTATTTATAAATATTTATTAGAAATTTAGAATTATTTAAATGTATATACTTATTTAGAATTATAAATATAAATAAATATATTTATAAATATTTATATATAGTTATAAATATATTTATATAATTATAAATATTTATATAAAAATATAAAGATATATATTAATATATATATATATATAATTATACATATAATAAATATATTTATTATTTTAATATATTTATTATAATTTTATAATTATATATATATAGACACGCACACCAATAATGACGCGAGACATGGTTTAAAACCCATGACCCCAAAAATTTATTAACAAAAATTAATGTACACAAGAAATAAGATGGAAGATTGCAAAGTTAAAAAATGGAACCAAAACTGATGCCATAATAAAAAGGGACTATATCATTCAATGTATTTTGTGTCTATCTCATCTTCCTCTAGAGCCAACCCAACTTATTATGTGTTTACCCCTCTTCCACTATTTTGGAGCCGGCCAATTATTAGTCTGATCATTCATACCTGAGGATTCATTATCCTCATTATGAGGCTTAATGTCTTGACCTCCTGTGAAATCATCTTTTAGTAATACATATCCATCTTTATTTGTGTGCATGAAAATTTTAAAAGAAGAGGTTTTCCTTTAAACATGAATAGATCAATGGATGTTTCCAAACTCTAAATAATACACTTCCCTACTATTCAATCTGTGGAAAAATATCTATGAAGTTAAATTTATTACTAATACCCAAGTATGGTAGAATAGCAGAAGCTTCCTTGCTTGTCACCTTCCTCTCTAGAGTGTCACATTCCTTAGCCCTTTCCCTGTATATCAATCTAATTGGAGGCCCACCCTATGGGGAGCCCACAATATCCTTTTTATACATCACCACCTGAACATCTTTGGGGTTAGTGATGATCACCTTCTCCTATTCATAAACTTCAACCTGCACAGTTGAAGACTATATATGCGCAAGTGAAGGATTCTTGGGATTTCTAAGCATGGCCAATGTAAATCCATCATCATCTACCACATTATCCTTACCCTTCCTTTTTTAAATGTTTACCAATTCATGTTGTAGGTTATGGTGAACTTCCACAAGGAAAACTCCTCATAGTTAGACTACTCTTCCTCCTTTGTATCAGTAGAAATATTTTCCCATTCGGCCTTTGGGTCCGATGATGTGACACAATCTTCCCCCTTTAAACCTTCAATATTGGATGATCAAGCAGAATTCTCAATGGAAGCATTGTTTCCAAAAACGTGGCTCAAATAAATTTCAACGAAAGTCTTTCTCATGCATATCTCTAAATCAACAACTCTGGATAGGTAATCATACCTTCTAGGAGTATCTATCTTGAGTGTAGTAGAATAGGAAGTACCACCATCATCCACTGCATTGTCCAACTAAGTCTCATTTCTATCCCCATCCTTCCTAATAGATCTAGACTTATCCAAATATATCCATACACCCATACATGATCTTCCAAGAGTATCATTTCTATATAACCTCAATCTATAATTTTCACTGGAGTGTTAGTCCTTCCTACAGTGGGAGAAAACTAATTTTTATGACATTTTTTTGGAAAGTGTCCAATGTATTTTTAGAATCTATTGATGTTTTTTCATCTCTCATATTCAAAAAATATATGAATCTAGTGTTCAATAGTAACCAAGATTAAAAATTCAATTAGTGTAGAAGAAAAATCAACCTCAACTAAGACCCATTAAAAATTCCCGTAGTGGGCATGCTCTGTATCCCTATAGAACTCAATTAGGACACTAATATCCAAAGAAAAATCCAAAATAATTTCATAATTCCATAAAAACTAGCTCAAACCACATCTTGAAAACCAAGTTTGGGCTACAAAATTCATAAACTTCTCGGGATCAAAGAAATGATCCCAGACTTGTATTTTCAGAAATCCTTGCCTGAGAGAGATGAGTCCATGACCCCAAGCCCTATTCTTAAGGTCCTGTGAGGGAAAGACAACTTGGTAAAAACCTTTTCTGATGGAAATAATGTTCCATCCATCGAAGCCCCAAGTAAAAAGAAGTCGAGTCCACAAATCATCAGAATTCTATGAATTTTCCCCCTGTGAGATAACCAAATACACGGGGATCAATATATGTAAATATAATTATAAATAAATGTATTTAAAAATTATTTATATATAATTATAAATATATTTACATAATCATATATATTTATATAGTATTTGGGGTTTTTCTTAGTGGTAAATCACCATGTAATACTACATCAAGGATGGGGGTTCAAAACCCACGGGGTGTAGGTACTGTAGCAGCACTATAATAGTATTGTAGCAGCAATGGATTGTAGTACCAATAAAATTTTAACAGTGGTGAGCATTGTAGTAGGAATTATAGCGGTGGTAGCACCGTAGCAGCTCAAGTACTGTAGCATCACTATTCACTAATGGGCTTTCGAGTCAAAAATTTGTGCCTTTAGGTCCATGTAATGTGATTTATTCTCACTAAGCCTATAATCCATGTACTAAATAAATAAGGCTTGATGGGCAGGATATCCTTTTGGGGGGGCTATGGCCTACCTTTCCGGCCTGTGTGTGTAGTGTGTGTCTTTAAATGTAATTGTACCCCCAAGAACCTAATATATATTTATTTATTTATTTATTTATAAATATTTTTATATATAATTATATATATATAAGTATAAATATAATAAATATATTTATTATTTCTAATTATTTATTTATTTATTTATTTATATTTATAATTATAAATAAATATATTTATAAATATTTGTATATAATTATAAATTTATTTAGGTAATTTCTTATCTCTGAAAAAATGAACTCTTAATCGTATTATCAAGTGGGGTTCTTCTTTTCATGTCATATAAAATCAATGGTTGATTTAGGAAATGTACGAGAGATGGTGGATCATGGATCTCATGACAATGTTGATTCCTTGATGATCTAAAATCAGACCTTTGATTTCTTTCTTCCTTTGGATATGGATTCAGATCCTTTATCTAGTTGACTGTGGATTCACAGTAGAAGTTATTAGGGTCTTTAAGGAAAGGTATATTTTTTAGAGTTATAGTGTAAAAAGCTTCCTATGGAAGGAGATTTAGAGGATTTGACCTCAATTACACCTCAAATATTGAAATATGAAGAAGTTAAGATCTCTATTTATATAAATCAGGAGGCTTTAAAGGAATGCATATACTCTTATTGTTTCTCCATGATTGGAAGTTTGATCCTTGAAAAGTGTGATAAACCCCTGACTATGTAATATTTAAAACCAAAATTGAATAGAATGTGGGTTTTTGAAAGTTGGAATACCATCCCCATAGAAAGGGGATACTTTCATTTAATATTGAAATCTGAAACTCATAAATCCACAACCTGGGATTCTAGTTATTATAACTTGAATCTATTTTCACGAACCGGATCTGGTCGCCATCAAACAGGCACCAAACCCAGCCCGTGTCAAGGCCCGAAGGGCATTCCCGATCCCCACGGGCTGGCACAAGTGCCCGGGTATCATATCATGATAATTGGGAACGATTTACCCGATTTTATAAACATTAATCAACAAACAAACTCAATAAAACAAATATGGATTTTTCAACTAAAACCATCTTTTACAAAATTTCAGAACTGAAATACATAAGTTCAAACTATGTTTAAAGACCATTACAATAGTACAAAACCAAATAAGGATAGCCCAAGAACCTCCACATGGAAAGAGGCACCTCCCTCAAGCCATCTCCACGACATTGCATCCCAATGGACAGCTAAAAACCTGAACCAATGGCATAAATCTTGTACCCAAACCTGTGACATAAAATAAGCAAGTCTAATTACACCCAAAGGTGTAAGTAGGGTGTGAGATAAAGCCCAGTAGGATAAAACCTCTAAAAGATTCCATGTGATAAACATTTCATGACAAAAAGCATTGCAAGTTTTGTAAATAATAAATGCTAGTTACAATTTTCTAAAGGATGCAATAATAAATGAAAACAATTTTCATGTGGGATAATTTTAAAGGACCAAAAATTTTAAAATAAATAACAAAGCTACTGACTTTTCCAGCCAACAATATCGTATGCCGATGGTAAGTACAAAGGATCTAATGAGCACAAGTAATAGGAAATAACACCTAGGCACTAGCTAGCTGTGGGTCCCAGGTACCTCGTATCTCGGTGAGAGTAACCACAAAAAATATTTGTTCTCGTGCATGAGCCACTAGTAGGGATCATACCCATAACCTAGTGTTCCCAAATAATCAACATCATAGTTTAGTTAGAGTTGTAAGAATCAATCTTTCTAATCGAAAATGAGGCCAAATCTCATAGATTCGCTAGCATACTAGTACATGTCCACCCACCTAGATACTCGGGTTTTCCCTTTGTGCTCAAAAAAGTTCAACAATCCAAGAAGTATAGTTTTCACATGAAAATATCACTTCCACATCACACATTAACCAAACAGCCCCATGTACATCACACAAGTCAAAAATTCCACTTTTCATTCAAATGCATTTTGAAATCAAACTCACACCAAAATTTCCTACAACACTTTTCCCATTTATTTAACACTTCCACGAATCCTTTAAACGATTTTATAAAACCATTCAAGATATTCAACTCACATAACATCCCACACACATGTCACATAATACCCTTCTAACCTTCACAATTCATTTTATCAATAAACTCACACGAAACATCTCACACCCGTGTTTCGCACACAAAACACAATTTAGTAAAACATTTCGGCAATTTATAAAAAATTCTAAAAATGTTTGACATCTAAAATCACCACTTTACCATTAAAAAATCCACATTAGGTGAACACACTCACCCAAAAAGTACATGTACACCCTCTCCTAACTTTTTTTAACCAAATAAAACATTTCCAATTTTTATAAAACAAACCCAAGAGGTATAACCATTGTTTGCACACTAAACCCATTTCAAACCCCTCATTAAAAACCAAAATCATACCAATAACTATCCAAAACAAAATATTTAGCCCAAAAACAATTATTAAAGTACCCCCAAGTGTTATAAAAATACATCAAATAATACCACAAAGATACACATGAAAAACACACATTTTCATAAATCACCTTCAAGAAGTACAACACAGTTTTACACCTTAAACTCAATCAAAAATCTCTTTTCAAGGCCTACATGATAATAAGGATTTACCAAACCAGAATTTTCAGCCCCTTTCAAGACTAATAAATCACTTTCATATGTTATAAAATAAACCCAAACATTACCCCAAGAGTCACACATGAAAAGTACCCAATTTCAAGCTAAAATACAACTAAAAATTAAATGTTTAACCAAATTCATCAAAAAATAGTTTTCACACCACAAAAAGTAGATTATAAATATACTAAATTAATAAACCAATCAAGATAACTCATCATAAAATGGTTACACATGGAATCACCTACCTTTTGAGTCAAAACCCTCAAAACTTGGTGCGAAACCTTAAGCGCACAACTGCCGCACCACAAGGAATATAAATCCAGATCTAGACCACTAAAAATTGACCCAAAATATACCAAATCAGACATAAGGATCGAACCCTAACTTCTGGACATTTTAGAACATAAAGAAAGAGGGAGGAAACTCTAAGGAGAATGAAAAATTGAAGAGAGAAACACTTACTCAAAACAATCTTGAATAAAATGACCCAAAATCCACCAGAATCTGAATTTGAAAACATCCAACCATTCAAGGGATGTTAGTATAGGGATTATAAGATCATATAAGAACTAGAATGGGAGAAAAAGAGTAATAATTGATAGTGTTATGATGGAAATAACTTACCTCCTCAAATCTGTCCGCTTTTAGAAACCCTAAGAATTTCAGCACTCAATCACGATGAAAACGAGCTCCAAAGAGGGGGAAAATGAATGGGAGAGCGCCTGGGCTACTTATGGTTGAGGGGGAGGTTGAATCACCGAAAAATTAATTATAATGAATAAGATATTAAGAAATTAAAGAAACAATTTTAAACTGGAAAATGGGCTTTCAGGTTGGCCCAATTCTCAAATAAAAACCCAAATCCCCCATGATTATGGATTTATAAAGGCTCCAAATTTAAATAAGGTGTTAATATATCAGGGGAGGAAATTTAGGAGTTGGAATTACTGAAAAATATAAAAAAATGAAAATTTATAAAAGAAACAAAATTTATTTTTAAATCTGGAATTGGGCTCACGGTTTGACCCAATTCATGAAAACTCACCTATTCTCCATAAAACCTTTGGAAACCCCCAAAACAATGCATGAATAGAAAATAAATTAAAAATAACTTTAAAATAAGTTATGTCTGTGACAATTATCCCCACCTTGAAAAATATCCGCCTCGGAAAGTCACAGCAAGGTTAAAGCAACAATCAAACCCCACTGAGAAACCAATAGGTACTCCCTTGCGAGGTTTCACCCCCAAAGGCCAAAACACCTCCAGTGATCAATTAAGGAATGATTAATCTCACAACCATAACTTACACCACCTTCCTGAAATTTCAACAACATTCATACTTTATTCCAAAATAAAACTCTTCAAACACTATCCGAACAAGACTCAAGCAATTCACCCAAACGAACAACAACTTTGAACAAGGTTACACTTACCTTACTTTAACTAAACCATTGGGCGCTCTCCAGTCCCAACGTTTACTCAAGGAAGATGTTGGTAGCTAGATATCTCCGAATGAGAATATCTACACCAAGCCCAAACCATAGATAAATCTATGTTACTGGTACGGGGGGACACTAATATGCTCCCCACTATAAGAGACAACCAATATTTTTTTTCGAGACAGAATCAGGACACTAATAGGGGGAGGCCTGAACGGACTCCTTGGTACCTAGGGTAGAATTCCATTCAAAATTTCCTAAGGAACATACATGAGAATCATAGTGGTTCTCCCCACCATAAGAACCAACCATCTTAATCGACCAGCATGGACCGGCACAGAAAGACCCAAAAATTTCAAGATTTGGGAAGGTCGCACGGTTAGTCCGCACAGTTTGTGAAACCACGAACTAACTGTGATGATCAATCTTCCTGCATGGCTTCCAGGAACACAGTCTCTCTTAATCGTTCACAAACCATGTGCTCAGCATGTCTCTCCAAATTTCCAACCATTCTCCAAAGACTCAATGGAAACCAAAGGGGGAGGGAATGACATTGGGAGATGTCATGGGTACAAGGCCCTCCATCTATTTCCACCAAATGTGAAAAAAAAAAGATAATGATACCATAGGTTTAAACTCATCTTATCTTTCATATTTAGGATATGACTTTGTACAAGTGTTTAAATGACCCTGTGATTTCCCTTGACTACGAGCCAGCTTCTCTCTGAGACCTATGGTTGGAGCTCAAATGATTGAAGCATCTTCAGCCTCGCAGTTAGTCTTCGAAAACCCACTGAATGGGAATTCTTCTTTCGGTGCCACCAACAACTACACCGCAACCCAAGATAAGTTTTCCAGACATAACAAATTCCATACTCACTTTACCATATCCCAATATTTCACTGAAACAAGGGCTAAGAAGATGCACACACATCACACCTTGTTTCTTCAGGTGAGAAACAATAGAAGTAAAGAACACCTACACCCACCTTCCTCTAAAATGGAAGATTTTGAAGTTTTTCCAAGGGAGACATTCACCCAACACAACAGAGACTCTCGGAGGATTTCACGACTTTCACCTATATGGTCAATCGGGCACATGACATCATAAGGCATCACCGAACATGGCCATTGTGACTGATATAAACAATGCATAGAGAGGGAGCTGATACAGCATCCCCAAACAACACACAATTCTAGAAAGTGGCCACAATTACCTATCGTGACCATATTTCCCACACTGGTGGTTTAACATGAACTCATGCTTCAAAGAAACATTGAAGAACCCCAAAGGCCCTCTTAGACACCATCGAGACACTCATCCACACTAACAACCCTAGACCACATCCACCTTCGACGAATCAGGAAACATAAGAAACTATGGTCTCTTTCACCCTTCCACGAGAACTCTCCTATTACAAGAGGATCTAAAATCAAAGAAAGGAATGGGTGTAGACTCAATCTAAAAATCTCAAGAAAAATATTCCTTATATTGAACAACTGGAGGGTCTTCAAACGGCGAAACAATCCTGGTTGCACTTGAGTTGTGCACTAACCTTTAATGGGGGTGTACCTTATCCAACGGTTGAACCCAAGGACCCAACCAATATGGTCCATTAGTCAATATATAACACAAACCAGATCGAAACACATGAAGGGAACCATCATAAGGTTTCCCAAAACATTTTTCATAAGAGACCACTAACTGTCCCTATAACACAACTTACTGACCAAACCCAAACCCAAAACACAGTTCAAACAGGAGGGGTTCTAGGACTCAAAACATCCCACAACATCAACATTTATAAAAACACATAATATTAACCATTCCAAACAATTCATCAATTCTTCATGTTTCTCTTTAAAAACATTTCTTTGAAAACAAATGGTTCAGCAGTTAGCGCATCCACCAATGGTATCCCAGGGGCCTTACACATGCATGTTTCTGTCCCACACCGGGAACCCTCCTCATATCCATCTCGACACTCATCCATTCATGTCATCAACCATCCATATTCCGATATAACTCCATGAATTTGGTTTCTCACGAAAATACCAAAGGTTAAAACAAAAATTTGTTCCACTATTCCAAACCAAAATGGTCAACCAACACATCCTTTTTCCTCAAAACTGATAACCACGAGATCAAAATCCCAACTCACATCTTACAAAAATTTTCAGAAATTCACGAACATTTAGAAAATAACTCACTTTCAATATATTCACATCAATTTCAAAACATATCATCCCATTTAAAAACACTCAGATTGTTTAGAAAACTCTATTGGAAACACTTTTCAAAACCAACTTCAATATAGTTCCTGCTTTCAAAGAGGTGTAAGCACACCATTTTACATTTCAAAACAATTCTGAAAATTCAGTTCTGCCATTTCATAAACCAAACCATTCCCTCTTTATTTGAAAATCATTTCATAAAAACTTTACGCTTCTTAAAACCAAGTCACCTTAAAACCAAAGTGTCAAGATTTTAAAACTAAAGCACAAAACAATGCGAGAGGAAACTAGTTTCAGTGGGTGACTTGGAAATATGGTTGGCGGCCATTTTCTAATCACTTCACTATCACAGAGAGTTTTCTAGGGAATATCTCGAGCTTGACATGGCTTGCTAGGCCCTGCGAGCTCACTGAGACCATTAACCCAACTCTCTTTTCATTTCCCATAATCATCATCAAACCAAGAAAACTAATGGAATTAGATAAATCCCGACTTCCCCTGGTGACTCGAATCCTGTAATGAGGTGCGGTGATCAGGCACACTACCCATAACCAAACTACCATGTCCCAACAATCCTAACTTTATACTATCCTGACTGTTCCCTAAATAACGTGACCCAAAGAGTTAACCAGAACCTCCTCTGATACCATTTTGTCACGAACCGGATCTAGTCTCCATCAAACTGGAACCAAACCCATCTCGTGCCAAGGCCTGAAGGGAATTCTTGATCCCCACGGGCTGGCAAAAGTGTACGAGTATCATATCATGATAATTGGGAACGATTTACCCAATTTTATAAACATTAAACAACAAACAAACTCAATAAAAAAAATCTGGATTTTTCAACTAAAACCGTCTTTTACAAAATTTCAGAACTGAAATACATAAGTTCAAACTATGTTTAAAGACCATTACAATGGTAAAAAACCAAATAAGGATAGCCCAAGAACCTCCACATGGAAATAGGCACCTCCCTCAAGCCATCTCCATGACACTACATCCTAATGGACAGCTAAAAACCTGAACCAATGGTATAAATCATGTACCCAAACCTATGACATAAAATAAGCAAGTCTAGTTACACCCAAAGGTTTAAGTAGGGTGTGAGATAAAGCTCAGTGGGATAACACCTCTAAAAGATTACATGTGATAAACATTTCATGACAAAAATCATTGCAAATTTTGTAAATAAGAAATGCTAGTTACAATTTTTTTAAGGATGCAATAATAAATGAAAACAATTTTCATGTGGTATAATTTTAAAGGACAAAATTTTTTAAAATAAATAAAAAAGCTACTTAATTTTCCAGACAACAATACCGTATGCTGACGGTAAGTACAAAGGATCTAATGATCACAGGTAATGGGAAATAACCCCTAGGCAATAGCTAGCTGTGGGTCCTAGGTACCTCGTATCTCGGTGAGAGTAACCACAAAAAATATTCGTTCTCCTGCATGAGCCACTACTAGGAATCATACCCATAACCTAGTGGTCCCCAATCATCATCATCATAGTTTATTTAGAGTTGTAAGTATCAATCTTGCTAAGTGAAACTGAGGCCAAACCTCACGGATTCACTAGCATACTAGTACATGTCCACCCACCTAGATACTCGGGTTTTCCCTTTGTGCTCAAACAAGTTCAACAATCCAAGAAGTATAGTTTTCACATGAAAATATCACTTCCACATCACAAATTAACCAAACAGTCCCATGTATATCACACAAGTCAAAAATTCCACTTTTCATTCAAATGCATTTTGAAATCAAACTCACACCAAAATTGCCTACAACACTTTTCCCATTTCTTTAACACTTCCAAAAATACTTTAAACGATTTTATAAAACCATTACAAGATATTAAACTCACATAATATCCCACACACATGTCACATAACACCCTTCTCACCTTCAAAATTCATTTTATCAATAAACTCACACGAAACATCCCACACCCGTGTTTCTCACACAAAACACAATTTAGTAAAACATTTCGGCAATTTATAAAAAATTCTAAAAATGTTTGACATCTCAGATCACCACATTACCATTCAAAAACCCACATTAGGTGAACACACTCACCCAAACAATACATATACACCCTCTCCCAACTTTTTTTAACCAAATAAAACATTTGCAATTTTTATAAACCAAACCCAAGAGGTATAACCATTGTTTGCACACTAAACCCATTTCGAACCCCTCATTCAAAACCAAAATCATACCAATAACAATCCAAAACAGAATTTTTTGCCCTAAAAAATTATTAAAGCACCCCCAAGTTTTATAAAAATACATCAAATAATACCACAAAGATACACATGAAAAACACACATTTTCATAAATCACCTTCAAGAAGTTCAACACAGTTTTACACCTTAAACTCAATCAAAAATCTCTTTTCAAGGCCTACATGATAATAAGGATTTACCAAACCATAATTGGCAGCCCCTTTCAAGACTAATAAATCACTTTCATATGTTATAAACTAAACCCAAACATTACCCCAAGAGTCGCACATGAAAAGTACCCAATTTCAAGCTAAAATACAACTAAAAATTAAATGTTTAACCAAATTCATCAAAAAATAGTTTTCACACCACAAAAAGTATATTATAAATATACTAAATTAATAAACAAAGCAAGCTAACTCATTATAAAATGGTTACACATGAAATCACCTACCTTTTGAGTCCAAACCCTCAAAACTTGGTGCGAAACCATAAGCGCACCACCACCGCACCACAAGGAAAATATATCCAAACATAGACCACCAAAAATTGACCCAAATAATACCAAATCATACCTTAGTATCGAACCCTAACTTCTGGACATTTTAGAACATAATGAAAGGAGGAAACTCTAAGGAGAATGAAAAATTGAAGAGAGAAACACTTACTCAAAACAATCTTGAATAAAACGACCCAAAATCTAACAGAATCTGAATTTGAAAACATCCAACCATTCAAGGAATCTTTGAATAAGGATTATGAGATCATATAGTAAATTTAATGGGGTAAAATAGTAAGAATTGAGAGAGTTGTGATGGAAATAACTTACATCCTCAAATCTGCCCGATTTTAGAAACCCTAATAATTTCATCACTAAATCCTGATCCAAACGAGCTCCAAAGAGGGGAAAAATGAATGGGAGCGCGCCTGGGATTCTTAGGGTTGAGGGGGAGGTAGAATCACCGAAAAATTAATTATAATAAATAAGATATTAAAAAATTAAAGAAACAATTTAAAACTGGAAAATGGGCTTTCAGGTTGGCCCAATTCTCAAATAAAAACCCAAATCCCCCATGATTATGGATTTATAAAGGCTCAAAATTTAAATGTGGTGTTAATATATCAGGGGAGGACATTTATTAGTTGGAATTACTGAAAAATATAAAAAAATGAAAAAGTTATAAAAGAAACAATATTTATTTTTAAATCTGGAATTGGGCTCACAGTTTGGCCCAATTCATGAAAACTCACCTATTCTCCATAAAAAATTTGGGAAACCCCAAAACAAAGCATGAATGGAAAATAAATTAAAAATAACTTTAAAATAAGTTATGTATGTGACATCTATGAGTTATTATAATCTCATAATGTAAGATAACCTTTAACCCCTTCACCAAAATCACAATAATTCTTAAGTCTGTGTTAGGATTCACGGCCTCATTGGGTATTCTAGAATCCACATATATTGAAAGATATTGCATCATGTATTGGTGAACTTATCAAGATCGATGACAATACCATTCAAGGAAATCTTTTTTTATGCTGGGGTCTTAATTGATATGGATTTCATGAATCTCAGACATGATAGTGTCACTCTTATCGCTATTAGTGAAACAATTGAAGTTGAGTTTGAATATGAATACTTACCTGACTTATACAATTTTTTAAAGATTATTGGGTATGATATTTTAAAATACAGGATAGGTTTGAAGATCAACTACAAGACTTTCAAGGGAACGAGGCCAAGATTGGTTAAGAAGGGTGTGGTGACCTCATCCAAAGCTAATGCTAAGGTTAAAAATTTAGGCCCCTCTAATAAAGGCCCTCATAACACAGCAGGTCTGAGAAATTTCAAGATTGTGCAGGTTGGGAAATTAGAGCATGATATGCATATCAGTGTTGGTAACCCTAATGACAACATGGATTATACCTCACATCATGTTGGTTCTTTTGGATTTGACAGGGTGACTCTTACTAGAATTTCTTAACTGGTCGAGGAGAAAATTTTTTAGGTTTTCCCATATGTACAGTGGAAGGGTCAAAAAACATGGGATGATGTAGTGTAAGAGGTGTTTTAGGTCTAAAGACTCTATATAACTATTCTCGAGGGTGAAATTCTTGAACAATAATTTTCAGATTCTCAATTGAGGAAAGAATAGTTAATCACCTCAAGGGTTGAAAAGGTAAGTAAAAGTTTGATGTTGAGACTCCATTTAGAGAAAAATAAAGGAAGAAATATACTTTTGGAAGTATTGAAAATGAAATTGAAGGACCTCACTCTACAACACAAGATGCTACTGCTGATGTGGTTGAAGCTGGCAGATTGTAGCACTCTAAAGAGTGGGTGATGGAGTTTGCAGTTGTTTCTCATGACACTATTATGACTCCACAAAACTATGGTAAAAATCACTTTAGTCTACTTGAAATATTAATTAGGTCTAATAGAAAACAGGTTTTCTATGACTAATTTTTCAATTCTTATGGGGTTATCCATGTTGATGGACAAACCTCAAGCACTGAGATTGCCAAGGCAAGGAGTATTTTTTATCTAAATGTAGTATTAGAGGGATCAAGTCTAACTGGAGAACAGGATCTTCATCCTCTTGAGGATCCCAACCCACCAGATGATAAAGTGGAGTATGAGACATGGAAATAATCCAAAACATGCAGGGGTCTTCATCTGAGATGTAGGGGTGGTGGTCGATCCCATAGATGATTCTTTTCTCTTTGTGCATTGGTTTGTCATTAGCTTTCATTTCCCATCTCCCCTTATACTTTGTAATTTTATTATTTTCAATAAATTTCAGGACCATGGCCTATAACCCATGGTTTGTGATTTCATGGTGTATAAATATATTTATATAATTATATAATTATATATAATTATATAATAATATATATTTTTATTAATATATAAGTATATATAATTATAAATATAATAAATATATTTATTATTTAAATATATTTACTATAATTTTATAATTATTTTAAAATATATTTATTTATTTATAATTCTAATTATAAATAAATATATTTATAAATATTTGATTATAATTATAGATATATTTAAATAATTATATAGATTTATATATTTATATATATTTATATAATTATATATATGTATATAATTGTATATATTTATATAATTATATATATATATATATATTAATATATAAATATATACATAATTATAAATATAATAAATATATTTATTATTTAAATATATTCATTATAGTTTAATAATTATTTAAAGAAATATATTTATTTATAATTATAATTATAAATAAATATACTTATAAATATTTCTATATATTTATAAATATAATTATATTATTATATTATTTATATAATTATACATATATATATTAATATATAATTATATATGATTATAAATATAATAAATTTATTTATTATTTAAATACATTTATAATAATTTTATAATTATTTAAATATATATATATAATTTTATAAATAATTTTTTTTAAATATCATATATATTTATAATATTATAATTAACTATTTAAATACATGTCTTGCATATACATGTACACATGTTATATATCTATATATACATCTCACATACATTTATATATATACATACATACACATACATACATATGTACACGTACAACATCTACAAATACACATACACAAAACATACACAAATACATAACATAATGCATACACATATATGCACATGGCCATTGATATAAATATAGAAGTTCAAATATCACATATTAACAATTCTTTATTTATATTTGTATAATTTATTGAATTTTTTTAATATTTTGAGGTCCAATGACCACATTATGATATAAAAATTAAATATAGAGTGTAACACCCTGAGATTCTTATGAGATGAATTTTTTTTAATTTCTTTGATATCATGTGTTATAAACTGCATCAAGATAAGTTTACACTACATGAGACACCGACTTGTATTGTGGTATACGTAATACTATGTTTAGATTGTGTTACACACAATTTCATGTTCTTTTTATAGATTTCATTTCACGTAAGACCGAGTTTTAGCGAACAACTAAATATTATTAGGTTACCATATAACCTATCCATTATAATGGAGAGTATGAATAGTAATAACTGATTTGTGAAAAAAAATTTACACATGTATATATAATTAATTATTTGGTGAGTAATTAATTATAAATGAAAAAAACCCTTTTTAAATAAAAGGAAATGTTTTTCAGAAAAAAAATATTTAAATAAAAATAAGTGAGTTTACAAAATAATAAAATTACTCTTGATGAATTTTATTAGTGAAATATATATGTAATATATATTCAATCTAATATTTAAAATTCATCTTATATGTTTTCTAGATATGATATAAGTATAAATTCAATTTTTTAGATAAAAGAAGTATTTTCCAAATAATGCAGTTTGGCCACCTTTTGATGGCGCACCCATTTTAAATATATTTTTTGACACTTTTTAATATTATATTTGACCAAATAAACTTCTTCTCTGAATTTTTTTTATCAAAATTTACTTTTTTTATTTTTTTTATTTTTCTGATAAGTTTCACGTTTTGATGAATAGTAAAAAAACATGCATTTTATTGAAAACTAATTTTTCATCAAATTTATTTATAAAGTTAAATTATAAATTTGAATGGTTTTAAAGTATAAATATATTATATTTTTATCACTTAATATAATTTAGGTCATTGGTATTAATTTTACATTGAATTTAGATGTAAAAATATTTCAATCTTTTGCATGTTTTAACTTTTAAAACATGTTTTCTCGTTCTAAAAACGGGATTAATTTTAAATTAATTACTGAAACTCCTATGTTATGAATTCATTAAAATGGATTCCATATTTTGAATCATTGGATCCAAATTATGTAAATATATTTCTTTTATTTTTTATCATTATGAATTCTAACTTGAGTAATTTTTTATTAATACGGTTAAAAGGTAAATTGGGTAATTAAAGGAAAACATAATATTAAAGTTACCCTAAAACATATCCTAATATCATTGGATGGGTTTTTTTTTAATTTTAATTATCCTTAGGTCAAAATGGTATCTTTTTTATGGCACTTGGATGAGATTATTACATTTAATGCATTTTATTTAATGGAAAGTTAAATATGTCTTACTCAGATATTAATAACAATATCATTTTTAATATAAGGTTACACATAATATAAGTTCAACTATAAATTCTAATTTTAAATCTAAAATGTTGTTATATATTATGTAAATTTATTTTTAATTTTTAGGATATTAATTATTACCTTAAAAGGCTTATATAATAATGATGCAAAAATTATTTAATCGATTAAAAATCAATAAAATAAATTTATTTAAAATGATAATAACCCTTAAATACCAAAACACTTGATCAAAGATTATTTTTAGAGTATATTTTCACCATAATAATCTAAGGGTTGAGTTATTGACCATTTTGAACCACATGGAAAATTTTATGACATTTATAATATTTTATTTAAAGTGATGTTAATGTTGTCACATTCATGTTTTAATAAATATAACATTTTTAATATAGGATTTTCAAGAAGATATATTTTAATATAAAAATTACTCCAAAATATAGAGGATTTATTTTGATAATGTTATTTTATTTTTAATTTTTACCCAAAAATAATTATATTAAATAATGACACAAAACTGATGTAGTAATTATTTTATTAATGAAAATATCAAATTAATGTTATTTAAAATATTAAATTAAATATAATTTGGGATAAATAATATATCCAAAAAAATTATAGATGACCTTGACACAATTGGGAATATAATAAAATATTTTTTTCAAGATTAATAGCTTATCTTGATATTTTTAAAATCCAAGAAATGATCAGTGTCAAAATTGACACTATTGGTATTTTGTAAAAAAAAGTATTATTAAATTATTAAAATATCATAAAATATTTTTAAAAATATAAATTAATTATTATATGATCTAAAATATTCTATATGTTTCATTCCTGGTCTTATTAACCTAAAATTATTAAAATTACACACTTTTAATAGTGAAACATTTGTTACCTTAGTTAAAATTAAAATAGAATAACTAAGGGTTAATTATAATGATAAGGTATGAATTGACAGAAAAACATTCCTAAAATTTATTGGTTTATGAGATTAAAAACCTGTATCATCTCTTATTATAAAATATTACATTTTTTAGGTTTTTATATGGGATTTTATTTTATTATAAATTAATATTTTTTGAAATTTCAAAAGTGCCCCTCACCTCAATTATAAAAGGGAACCTCCTCCCTCACTTCTCCACTTCACTTTGAATCTTAAAGCTTGTATATACCCTAAAAATTAACCTTATAAAATCCCTTATTTATATTATATGGGTTTTTTTATTCTTAAAAGACCAACTCTAGTTCCTTTAAGAGGAGATCTAGAGGGAGCTTGTCAAAAAAGAGGTAATCTCCTCTACAAATTCTTTAAAACTTATTTCTTCTTATACTTAATATTCATGAGTTGTTTCCATTATAAAGTAATAAATCCAATATAAATTATATTATGAGATATTATTATTATTATGTAACAACCATATTCTACCTTCTATTCATCCTACGAAAAATGAAATCACCATGTGTGTGTACGTATGACCTATCGTCTCCACACTATAGTGTAATATGTTTTTCACAACCACTTTACTTATATAGGTATAATGATGTAAATAATAACTATATATTATTATTATAATATGATATTTATTCTTTAACAAAATATATACCATCCACTTCCATACCATTTCACAATTATGGGAATGATATCACCGCTCGTGTGTACGTACGACCTACTGTCTCCACAATGCGGTGTGATTCATTCTACACGATCTCCATTAAATAATGAATTATATAAATGTATATAATTACTAAATATAATATATATTATATTAATATCATTCTGTAAATCATATAATTATAACCTATTAAGAATAATCATAACTTATTCGATGAAACATGCATTGGAAAATGAAGTAGTTAATACCCGAAAGACGAGTAATAATGAAATATTATTAAAAGGGTAATAATTTAATCATATATGATATCATAAATATATACGTGTGTGTTTTTCTGTGTTTGGTTCTTTAATAAATTAATAACACTCTTTAATCCATTGTATATGATTTTATGATACATATAAAGGAGTCGACACCTGAGGTAAGGGATAATTTCATAATCTCATTATTATTTGATATTGTTTATACATAAGTATTTACTAGGTTATATTTATCATCCATGTATATGTTTTCTTAATATGTATTATAAAATATTATTTATATTCTTATATAATTTTTTAAATTCAATTTTACCAATTGGTTAATTTTTACTAAATGGTATGAAATGTATATTTTTTTGTTTTTTGATACGAGGTACTTTTTGACTTATCTGGAAAAAGTATGAAAAGAATGTTTTATTTTAACTTATATGGCATGAATGTATTTTTACATTTTCATAACACCTTATTTCCAAGAAGCTTCCTTTAAATTATTTCAAGGTTATTTTCTAAAAAAATTGTTTTCTTTCTAAATTATGTGGCATTTTGAGAAAAGAAAATTTTTTGAAGAAGAAAGGATATTTTACTCAAGAGTTAATTTAAAGTGTTCTGTCAAAATTATTTTCCATCTAAGATGGAATTCATTAATAGGGTTATGTTTCCAGTAAAATAACCCTATTATTCCTTTGGTTTTATTATGTTTATTCTGGAATTAAATCCATTTTTTACATGGATTATGTTGTGATTGAATGATGTTTAAGAAACCCATTTCATTCCTTAGGTTATACAATTATGACTGATTTATGTTTCTTTATCATGTGTAAGAATGATTTAATTATGAGATGGTTGGAACCTATATCTCACTCCAATGAATTGGGTAAAGATTTATATCTCATGAGATAGACTGGGATAGAATGGGAAATGATCTTGGTTCAGTAATATAGGGATGGAACGAAAAGTAAACCTGGTTCAATAATAAAGGGCTGGAACAAGGAGTGAACTTGGTTCAATAATAGAATTTTCCTGCTATGATGGTCATGTAAATGATCCTTGAATAAAATTAAATTATTTTATATGCTAATTTGTATATCAAAAATCTCATGTTTTATTTTATTCCCTTTGGGAATATGTTCATTGATTCTTTATAAACTATTATGATTTATTCCATGACATGATATCATGATCTTTGATATACAGGATAAAATTTTCAATTATTATATTAATATATATTATTATTATGATATTATTGATTTCTCCCTTATTTACCTTTACTGAGCTTCTTATCTCACCCCTTTTTATGTTTCTTTTCCCTAGGATATGAAGAAGAGTATTAAGTATGATATGTCAAAAGTGGGTTCTGGTTATAAAGGTAAAAAATATGAAGAAAATGTCGATGTTTTATGAATCAGTTGTTTATTTTCCCTAGTTTGTAAAGACACTAAACTAATATAGTCTTTGGGTGTGAATTTTTGTAATGTATTGTTTTTTCTACAAAAAGGATATAATATCCTTTTACATCAAGCTTGGGTTGTTAGAGATGGTATCAGAGAAAAGTTTTAGTTAACCTTTGGAAAATAGGTTAAAAAACTTTAGTGAGATCCATAGATATATTTATAAGTTATGTCTAGGGATGTCCCTAAGGATAAGTCAAAGTATAAGTTACAATACTTGAATTTTGGTAATGATCATGGCTATCCTAGGATTAAACCGAAGATGTTAGAGATTGAAAGTACATCCCTTTGATTATTTTGTTTTACTAGTGTGATTTTTTCCACACACACTATTATTTTTGTGTTTTAGATAATGGATGGAACCCGAATGAACCATTTTAGTGGTTAATGTAGAAATTTTCCTCCTAAACAACCAAATGATAAGGGATCTAGAATGAAAAATATTATTTCTACACTTACACAAGATATGAATCATTCTGGACTTCCAAATGAGTAGAGAAGGGAACAACATTCTATTGAGTCCTTCATGAGGAAATGTATACCTTATTGTAGTGGGTCTTATGATATACTTGTTGTTACACAATGGATCATCACCACTGAAAATATTTTTTTGTCCTTTACTATTTGGAACTTGAAAAATTCATTTTGGTTGTTTATCATTTAGAAGGTGAAGTGGACCAGTGGTGTACTCTAATCAATAATATGAGGTAGTAAGATGAAATTTAATCCATGGGATATGATTAATTCAAGAACTTATTTTTCAGTAAGTACTTTCCTTATATTATTCACATGAAGATGGAAAAGGTGTTCCTTGTGATAAATAAAAATAATGATGAATCTTTTGGTACATATGAGGAAAATTTTACAAGGATTTCAAGGTATGCTTTTGGAATTATCATCCAACCTAAAAGTAAGGTTGATTGATTCCTCAGTGGATTAAAAATAATTCTTTGAAGGGTGTTAACCGTAAGAGACTTTAGTAGATATGAAGAGATTAAGTGGTGTGCTATCAAGGTTAAAATGGAAGTCAGGTTTACATATAAATCTTATGGTTTTGAAACAAAATGGAAGATAGAGTTTGAGAATAAATCTCAAAACCATGGTGAAAATAATATGATCATTTCCTTATGCTCAAAGTGTGGAAATAAACATAGTGGAGATTATATTAAAGGGACTAGTAAGTGTTTTAAGTGTGTAAAATAAGTTAATCGGGTAGTTGAGTTCTGAATTAATGGAAAAAAGATAGCTAGTGATGTTAATAGAGAAAAGGCTATGCAAAATAAACCCCCCATACTTCAATGCTACATGTGCAAGGAAATAGGTCATTATGCTAACCAATACCCAAATCCAAGGGTTATCGATGATGATCGACACCAGTAACATCTTAAGGATAAAGACAAAGTAATAAATGCATGCAATCACTATTGGTGATGTGGAGTATGACAATGAAGTGGTTGAATGATTTAGTGTTTATGTAATGGGATTCCAAAATAATGCTATAAAATCACTTTTATAGTATTTTGGAATAATAAAATATGTATGTATTGGTCCACTGTGGTTTTCCATTTGTATTTAAGAGTGTATGTTGAGTGGCACCGCTAACCATGAAAAGTGATTTAGATATTTTTGGAAAATGCATTAAGGGAAGGATAACCCTTAATATGTGCATAATGTTGGGATAAGGAAATAAAGAGATGCTTGATATTATTTTTGACCTCATGACTAATATGATGAAAAAGTGATTTATGATATCTTGGATTGAGTATATAGAGTTTTTTGGATTTATGGTATGTGTATAGAGTTTATTTTTTAAATCATGCATGTTTTCACTAAGGTTTTACAGTAATTCAGGTTATTACCATGTTTCAAGAGAATTCAAGATGAAGGAATTCACGTGTTTGAAATGTGACCAACAAGAGACACCTTACGATATATGGGGGATAAATGTAAATCCAAGTTAGTGAACTTCTTTATAAAGTTTTGGATTTTCAACATTCAGAAGGATTGTAAGTTTATCAATTTATAGAAAGCTTAAGTTAAACTTTGGGTGAAGTTTTTTATAATAAAGTATTATATCACCATAGGTGGACTTATGCATATTTGATTAATTATGCTAACCTTTTTGTTGTGATTAATACATATGGAACGAACTATTATTCTATTTATGGATCGCATGATCTTATAACTCTTCAGGAATGATAAATTCAACTTTATTTCTTTAAATAATGGATAAAGTGGAAATTGTTCAAAGCACAACCAATCATGAGACTATATTGAAATCAAGTAAGTATTTATTTTCATGAAAGATTGTTCAACTTTTGGGAAAGGATATTGAACCCAAAAAAAATTTCCTAGTACCTTCTTATTTGATGAATCAGATGGTCCCTTAGTTTATCATGGATTTATGGCTTTGTGAATATTTACATTCTCCAAACCATATTCTCCATCACCCTATATCATAACTTCATAGTTATATTTCTCTTTCATATCCATGTTTTCACATTCCACCTATGTTCTCCTATGTAGAATCCCAGTGAAGAGTTACTTTGGGTAACCATTATGTTTCTAACTTTAATTTTTAAAAAATAAGTTTTACTATTCCTTTTCATGATGTAGGTGTCTATGAACGAAACATTCAAGTATTAATCCTTTTATAACCTAGATGAATTTTGAGGGTGAAATTCATTTTAAGGGGGTAGAATGTAACACCCTAAGATTTTTATGAGATAGATTTTTTTTAATTTCTTTGGTGTTATGTGTTATACGCTGAACCAATATAATCTTGCACTACACATGACACTAGATTAGCATGTGGTATACTCAACATAATGATTGTATTTTATTACACACAATTTAAAGTACTTTTTATTGATTTCATTTCATTCAAGAACGAATTTAAGATAAAAAATAAATATTATTATGTTACCTTAAAACCTAGCCATTATAATAGAGAGTATGAACAATATTAATTTAATTGTGAAAATATGATTTAAAAATGTATAAATAATTAATTATTTGGTGATAAGTTAATTATAAATTAAAATAAAACCCATTTTAAATAAAAGGAAATGTTTTTCGGAAAAACTATTTAAATGAAAATAAATGAGTTTATAAAATGATAAAATTACTCTTGATAAATTTTATTGATGAAATATATATTGAATATATATTAAATCTAATATTTAAAATTCATAATATATGTTTTACTATACATGATATAATAACAAATTCAATTTTTCAGAAAAAAATAAGTATTTTTCAAAAAATGCAGTTTTGTCAACTTTTGATGGCGCACCAATTTTAAATCTAGTATTTTACAATTTTTTATATTATGTTTGAAAAAATAAACTTATTATTTGAAATTGGATTATAAAAATTTACTTTGGTTGAATTTTTTTTTATTTTTCTGATAAGTTTCATGTTTTGATAAATTGTAAAAAATAATGCATTTTAATTGAAAAATAATTTTTTCTAAAATTAATTTATAATATTAAATTATATATTTGAATAGTGTTAAATTATAAATAGATTATATTTTTATCATTTAATATAATTTAGTTCATTGGTATTAATTTTACATATAATTTAGATATAATAAAATTTCAATATTTTGCATGTTTTAACTTTTAAAACGCATTTTCACATTCCAATAATGGGATTAATTTTAAATCAATTACTGATTTTTTTTTTCAAAATTTGGAAAAATAGATTCCATATTTAGAATAAATGGGTCCAAATTATGTAAATATATTTCTTTTTTTATTAATTGTAACTTCCGTAATTTTTTTATTAATACGGTAGAAAGGTAAATCAGGTAATTAGAGGTAAACATAATATTATAAATTTACCCTAAAACTTGTCTTAATATCATTGTGTGGGTGTATCTAGACCTAAATAATACTTTTATCTAAATGGTATCCATTTTATGGTACTTGTATTAGATTAATATATTTAATATTATTTATTTAAAGAAAAGTTAAATAAGTATTACTCAAATTTTAATAATTATATCATTTTTAATATATGGTTATACCGAATATAAGTTTGACTATAAATAATTATTTTAAAGATAAAATGTTTTTATTTATCATGGTAATTTATTTTTTTAATTTTCATGATATAAATAATTTCCTTAAAGGCTTATAGAATGGTGATGCAAAAATTATTTAATCGACGAAAAATCAATAAAAACAATTAATTAAAATGATAATAACCATTAAAAGACCAAAACACTTGACCAAATATTATTTTTCAAGTCTATATCGACCATAATCCTTAAATGGTTTTGTTATTGACCATTTTGAACCACATGGAAAATATTATGAAACTTATAATATTTTATTTAAAGCCATGTTAAAGTTTTCACATTCATGTTTTAATAAATATAACATTTTTAATATTGGATTTTTCAGAATATATATTTGACTATAAATTTTTATCTAAAATATAGAAGATTTATTTTCATTTTCATATTTTATTTTTAATTTTTACCCAATAAATAACCATATTAAATAATTACACAAAATTTATGTAGTAATAATTTTATCAATGGAAATATCAAATTAATGTAATTAAAAATATTAAATTAAATTAAATTTTGGATAATTAATATATCTAACAAATTTTCTAGATTTATTTGACAGCTTTGTGATATAATAAAATATTTGGTTTGAGTTTAACATCTTATCTTATTGTTTTTAAAAATCCAAGAAATGAATAGTGTCAAAATTCACACTATTGATATTTTGTCAAAATAATGTTTTATTAAATTATTAAAAAAATCATAAAATATTTTGAAAAAGATAAAATAATTATTATATAGTCAAAAATATTCTATATTTTTATCTATGTTATAATTTATATAAAATTATTAAATATTACACTCTTTTAATATTGAAGCATTTGCTACCTTAGTTAAAATTAAAATAGAATAACTAAGGGTTAATTAAAATGATAAGGTATAAATTGATAGAAAAATTTGTCTATAATTTATTGGTTAATGATATTACTACCCTATATCATATCATATTTTAAAATATGACTTTTTTGAAGTTTTCTTATGGGATTTAATTTTATTATAAATTAATATTTTTGAAGATTCCAAAAGTGCCCCTCACCTCAATTATAAAAGGGAACCTCCTCCCTCACTTCTTCACTTCACTTTTAGCCTTAAAGCTCAATTATAACCTAAAAATTTCCCTTATAAAATTTACTATTTACATTCTAGAAGTTTTGGTCTTCTCAAAATACCAACTCTAGTTCCTTTAAGAGGAGATCTAGAGGGAGCTTGTCAAAGAAGAGGTAATCTCCTCTACCGATTCTTTCAAACTTATTTATTCTTCTACTTACTATTCATGAATTTTTTCTATTATAATGTAATAAATATAGTACCAATTATATTCTTATATGTTGTTATGATTATTGAACAACCATATTCCACCTTCTATCCATCTTATGAAAAATGAAATCACCACACATGTATACGTACGGCTTACCCTCTCCACGTCTTTGTGTAATATTATTTTCACCACCACTTTACATGGATGGGAAAATGATGGAAATAATAAAAATATATGATTATTATAACATGATATTTATTTTTTAACAAAATATATATCATCCACTTCCATACCATTTCAAAATAATGGAAATGATATTGTCGCTCGTGCATACATACGACCTATCATCTCCACGATGGAATGGGATTCATTGTACATGATCTACCCTAAATAATGAATTATATAAATGTCTAGAATGAATAAATATGATATATATTATATTAATTTCATTATATAAATTATATAACTCTAACCTATGAAGAATAATTTGAACTTATTCAACAAAATATGCATAAGAAAATGAAGCAGTTAATTCCTGAATGACAAGTAATAATGAAATATTATTAAACGGGTGATAATATGATCATATATGATATCATAAATATAAATATGGTTATTTAATAAGTTAATAACACTATTTAATCCATTATAAAAAAATTTATGATACATACTATGTAACCCAAACCTAAGTTAATGGATAATTTTGCAATCTCATTATTATCCGAGATTGTTTATATGTAAGTATTTACTGAGTATATTTATCATCCATGTCCATGTTTCATAAATATGTATTATAAAATATTATTTCTATTCTTCTAAAAATTTTTAAAGTCAAATTTAACCATCGGTGAATTTTTACTAAATGGTATGGAATGAATATTTTTTCGTTTTCGATGAAAGGTACTTTTCTACTTATCTGACAAACGTACAAGAAGAATGTTTTCTTTTAACTTATACAACATGAAAATATATTTATGTTTTAATAACACATTATTTACATGAATATTCCTTTACAATATTTTAAGGTTATTTTCAAGTAAATTATTTCCTTTTAAAATTTCATGGCATTTTGAGAAAGAAAACATTTTTGAAAAAGAAGTGATATTTTCCTCAAGAACTAATTTCAAGTGTTCTATAGAAATTATTTTCCATCTAATATGGAATTATTCAATAGGGTTATGTGTCAAGTATACTATATCTATTGTTCCTATTTTTTTTTTATTTTTTTTACATTGGAATTCAATTTATTAAATCTATTTGTTTAACATGGTTTATGTTATGATGGAATGATGTTTAAGAAAAAAAATTATTTCTTGGGTTATGATATGGTGAATGATTTTTTTTTTGGAACATGTAAGAATGATATCATTATGAGGTGGGTGGTCCCTATATCGTCCTATAATTAATTGGTTAAATATTTATATCTCATGATATAGGCATTTTTGGAATTGGAAATGATCTTGGTTCAGTAATACAGGGCTACAATTGGAAGTAGACCTAGTTCGGTAATACAGGGATGGAACGAGGACTGAACTTGGTTCAGTAATGGAATTTTTCCTCTATTATGGTCTTGTAAATAAGCCTTAACTAATATGAAATGATTTTATATGTTTATGTGTAATCCAAAAATTCGATATCTTATGTTATGTCCTTTGGGAATTTGTTTATTGATTCTTTATGAACTATAACGATTTATTTCATGACATGATATCATGATCTTTGATATGCAGGATACAATTTTTCAATTATTATGTTATTATATATTATAATTATGATATTATTGATATCTCCCTTGTTTACCATTATTGAGAATTTGACCTTACCCCTTTTTATGTTTCTTTTTCCTAGGATATGGAGAAGGTTATTATGTAAGATGTGTCAAAAGGGGTTGTAGTTATAAAGGAAAATGTAGAAGGTGATATAGATGTTTTATGAATCAGTTGTTTATATTTTTTAATTTCTACAAACACTAAACTAATATAATCTTTGGGAATGAATTTGTGAAATGTATTTTATTTTCTCTAAAAAGTGTATAATATCTATGAATGTCAATCTTGCGTCAATAGAAAAAGGAGGAACATACCAGACATAAAAAGTCCATGAGAAAAACATTATAAAAAAACCATAAGAAGTCAGGTAACTCGAGATAGAGTACTCATACTATGATGTGAATAGCGTCCACCCTGACCCCAAGGATTTCAGCCACTTCTCTATGTTTTTCCTTGAAACCATGGCCCAAATCCATCATCCAAGAGTCCATAATCAATGAATTCCATCATTTCTTATGATTCAAGAACATGATCATTATTTTTTCCTTCTTCTTCACTACTTTCAAATGCAAGAAGCTTAAAGTAATTGTGTGTACCAACCTTCTAAAGTGATTTTTACTTCACAAGAAAAACAATAATAGAATTTACTAAAGAAAACGTAATTTTTTTATTATCCATATTGAGAGTCTCTAATTTTGGAACTCCATGATCTTTATTGTCCATCCTTAAAGGCATGGGAAGTAAAGTAAAAAAAATTTGGATCTTACTACCCTTAGTAGATTATAAAACCAAACCAAAAAAATTGGGATCTGTATACCATGAAGGCCAAGGTTAGAGTCCACCAATTTATTTAAGGAATCCACAGAAGACTATTCCCTTCAGCATTATCTCTCATTGAGATCAAGGATTTAACAATATTCGGAATCCTGTTCTCCCATCCATGAGTAAGCTCTAAATCCAACACAGGCCTCAGATGAGACAATGGCACACTACATCTAGGAGCCACATGGATATTTGTATTATAATCTTCCCTGTTTTTACTATCAAGATTACTCAAAGGTGGTTTCCTACCCATTAGATCATTCCCTTTATGTCCATAATCAAAATGAGGAAAAGAAGAAGTTGAAGACTCATTGATAACTAGAATATTACCTAAATACTGCATAGTGATTTCAATAGGAATATAAGAGTTTACTTGCCTATGGGGGGTTTGACACCCTCTTATCCCCCTTTTCAGGGGAATACCTACACTACTCATGAATTTGAGAGATGTTAACCCATTCTATATTAAGTTTTATTGAACTGAAAGAACTTATTCTTACTTTACCTTTATGAATTTTTAAATAAATCATTACTTGTTTTTTCCAAAAATTAAAAAACCACAGCAGCTTATATTGAAATCTCCTTGGAATCTTGACTTTTGTCAGATTCCTCACCAATAGAATATTCTATTATACCCCTATATAAGTCATCCTTAAATTTAACCCCATCAACAAGTACGTAACACTCATCTACAATTTCATCCCAAGACTGGGACTTATAATTCACATGATCTAGAGAAATAAAACCAGCTACATCTCAAGAAGGATATATTGTTCTAAAATTGAGAACTTTAGTGCATCCATCCTTTAGCGAAGGGATAACTTGATCGAGTCTTCTAATTCCTTGAGAAGACCCTTCAGTGTTTACATGAGTTTGTCCTCCAGGTGGATTTAAAACTATATAAGTAGAGACATGTCCATCATTGTCTACAACTTGATTTTTAGATTGATTTCCAATGAATTAGATAGTCCCTCGCCTTCCCTTTAAATCTTTTTATTAAAATTTTTATCAATGCTGTTAAAATCATCGATAAAGATACACCTTTATTGGGTCTTTTAGATAGAACTGATAAAGTTTACCATTTTATCAGCGCTTTATGTTTAGCACTGATAAAACTTAAACTTGGTTAAAGTGCGATCTATGGTAGTGCATGTTGTCTTCCTTATCCCTTGTCTCTATTTTATAAATAATAAAATCTAGTGTGATGTAAGATTTGTAATATATATAATACCAATTTCTATTTGAGTTATGTTGTTCATAATCTAATCATAAGATTTTCAAGATCAAAATAAAGGAGTTTTATTAGATCTTATATTATATTTAGAAGTTATCCTAGGCCGGATAAGTAAATTTTATACATTTTACTCAATGTATATAATTATTTTATAGGAATATTTTGAGATGTGTTAATATCCCATGGTATATATTTTAATATCACTTAAAATAATAATTTAATTATTTTAAGAAGCAATATTAGATTCTCGTATCACTTAAAATAATATAAATAAATAAATATTATTTTCTAAAATTAATAAATAAAATGGGTTCATTGTTCAGTTTAAATTAATTGATATGGAATTTATGCAATTTTTTAATTTAAACCTAAGTATAAAAAGAAAAATATGACACCATGTCAGTGTGTAATATCATTTATATTATTATCCTCTCATGACTTAGAGAGAAATTTGAAAAGGTTCTTATCATATTCTCTCATGTTATAATGAAATAATCAAGTTATATTCTTAAACGATTGAAAATAAACATAAAAAATTAATTGATCTCATCATACTAATACTCAAGATATCAATATTTTCTTTCTGATATTTATGGAACTTGAGTGACTAATAATAGAGGAACTCTAGTTTGGTTACTTAAATAAAAAACAATGTCATAGGCATATGTAGATTATATCAATAACAATCCATTCAGGTAAATTTTTTTATTTAATAATTAATTATAATTTATGTGTGGTGATAATGTTAAAGGATTCATATGTCATTTATCTAAAAATTTTGATTTATCTTGAGATTCAAATAGAAAATTTTAAAATATTCATACCATCCACTGGTTTTTTGTTCTTAAATCCTTTTGAGATATTACTCAAAAGTAAAGGATTTTATAGTGGCATGTTAAAAGTGAATGGTAGTATGAAAAGTTATAAAAATATCCTCAGGATGCATTTTAATTTATGTTGAGTTGCAATTATTATAAAAAATATCTTTCATTGGTGTAATGACCCTTAAGAAACGGTATGTATTATTGAATATGGAATTTCTATTTTCATTGTTTATTTTGAACTTATTTTACCTATTTTCATTGAAATTTCATTGTTTGGGGGTTATAAGTTACTTGATCCATGTTAATAATTGGTGGTGAGTATGAGAATCCTCTAGGGACAATTTAAGATGGGTATGAATCCCCTTTTTGTGGAATTAATGCATTTTTTCAGGTTTTATAGTTAGGGTGAACCTAGGAATAAGGACCTTACAGTGTGAATCATTGGGGTGAATATAGATTAAACCAAAAGTTATTCATCATAAATTTAATTTATATTTAAGTATATAAAATTATAATGGAGAGATTAGGTAACCAATATTTCAAATTAGCATTGAATAGTGTGAAAATATAAAATAAATGGTTTGTCGGCTGACGCATTCCTATAATAGGGTGTGTAAAAAACAAATTATTTTCCTAATATAGAAAAATGGTTGACTAGGGTCATATCACTTGAGGATATTCTTAGTTTTGTTACCAACTTAAACTAATTCACCTAAACTAAATGTGTTTTTTTGTTTTAAGTATTTAACAAAAACAATGAAAAATATTTTTTTGGTTTTTTGTTGTTTTATGAGTAATGGAATGACATGAAATATAAAAATATAAACTAGCATGAAAAGTTTAAAAAGAATGCATAAAGGAATAAAGGACTTGGTTTTAGTTTTTGTTTTGGGTTCAATCATTATTTTATTTTATATGTTTGATTTAATTTTGATAATCTAGCTATGAAATCTCATGTTTGAACTAATAATCTTTATTTAGAAATTGTGGAAATCATTGAATGCTAAGAAATATCAATTCCTCCTCTTACTTTAATCAAGGTTCTTGACACACCTTGGTCTAGGCTGTTCTATTTACCAGAATCTAACTCTATCGATATTGTTTCATCCATTGATTATCTTAACTCTATAATATGAATAACTAACCAATTGAGATAGGGAAAAGAGATTAAATAAAAGAATAGGAATAGATTGAGTTTCATGTCATTGGGGTTCAGTCACCATATTGGGGACATTTCTCTCACCCAATCATGCTACTCAAATCTACCACAAACTTTAAAATAAACTTTAAGAAAAATTCAAGAATGCCTTGATATCCCCCTGGGCCAAGCCTTGGGGTCATCCCCTCATTTTTTAGTGTAATATATCACAATGGTGGAGAAATGAAAGAGAAAAAGAATAGAAATAAAATAAAATATAAAAAATGAAATAAAATAATTAAAATAAAAAGAATAAAGGTGTGTGAGAGAAAAATAGAATAGAATGTCGATGAGAGAGAGAAAAATGAAAAAATAAATAAAATAATAAGAAAATAAAAGAAAATAAATAATAAAATTATATAAAATATAAATAATTTTAAAATTATTATTATTATTATTATTAAGAGAAGAAGAAAATTTAAAATAAGATGAAGAAGAAGAAAAATAAAGAGTATGGGTAAAGAAAAAAATATTAAAAAATTACTAAAAAAATTATTTAAAACTAAAAGAGAATTAAAATTAAAATTAAAAATAAACTAAAACAAAAAATAAATAAATAAACTAAGAATAAAGGAGGGAGAATAGTGCATCATTGACATTGTTCTCTCCTCTTTCAGTGGGTGTGGATTTTATACTTCTGGTAGGGGGTTTCTAATTTTTATAAATAGAGAGGAGTGGGTCTCAGTATTTATAGATCCTTGAGAACCGAGAGGATATCCTATTCAAAACTAAAACCACAAGACCCACAAATTTAAATAATGAAACACATGTAGGTAGAGGGTATTTAAATTTTTCATGTGGACTCAATCCAAATGGGGAAACAACATGCCTAGGTTGCTAACGTGTTCAGAGGCAGCTCCTTCGGTGCTTGCGAGGTGTGTGGTAGCATAGACATATCAGGCAGAAATGGGTGGTGACCAGTAGTATAGCAATGATGGGCAAGAAATAGTGGGTCCTCCCTCTTCCTTCATCCTTTAAAGTGGATGTAGGATGCTCGAAATGGTCCAAAGGCAGTTGGATAAGGTAAAGGAGCTCAATGGTAGAAGGAGTGCAGCTAAAATCCAAAATCTCATGGTTGAAAATGGTGGTCCCATGTTTTGGTGGTGAGAGAGGAGCTCAAAGGTGGCGAAAGTGGGGATTGGTGTCTGCAAGGAGGAAGGTGGTGGTGGAACTCAAAAGTGAGGTGGCGAGCAGGGGGTTCTGGTGATATCAGGAGCACTAGAATGGAAGTGGAGTCAAGAAGCAGTGGCATCCCATGGTGGAGAACGACATAGCATAGTGGAGCACAGTAGTGTAGTGATCCCACATAAAAATGTGGTAGTTGGTGGCCCTCTCATATAAGCCTAAGCAGGGGATCTGCTGGGTAGTGAAGTAAGTCAAATTTTAGAGGATGCCTTCTACCACTGTGGACCACCCCATCTTGGTGAGATGCTCCTCTCATAACTACATGGATTCACCCCATGTACCGACTGTTGCATTATTTTGTAGCTATGCCTATGGTATTTCACCACCTTTGGGCCTATATATGGGCCTGCCCCCATGTGCAGCTAGTTCTAGCATACCCTATCAAGATGGTCTAGCCAGAAGACCCACTTTTTATGATCTATCTAAGTGGCCGTCTAGCCTTTGTCAAATTATAGCTTGATGCTAACCTATTTTTAAAAAAAAAATTGAAAAAAAAAGTGTTTGAAAAATTTGACATTCATGAAAATTGAATAAGATTCATAGATAAAAAATTTCAACTTTAAAACTATCTTTATTTTAATCTTTTAACACCATTTTCATTCAACATTATAAATTTCCCATAAATTATTAAAATATTGTAAAACATGATAACACACTAAAAACCATTGAAATTTGATTAAAAATATGAATATAAAATGAGTCATTCAAATACCCCTACACTTAAACCCTTCTTGTCCTCAAGCATTAAATATCAACATTAAAAATAAATGGGCACAAACACTATCAATGTTCAAATTTTAAAGTAATAAAATCAAATAATTATCAATTTTAAATGAAATTTTAAAAATTAACATAAAATATCAATTTAATTCCCCAATTTTAAAATAAATAATAATTTTAAGCATTTTAATTTTTTTTTTAAATGGTGAAAATTTTCTTCTCATTAATTCAAGTTCCTTAATTCATAATTATTAAACATTCCAAATCATTATTTACCTCACTTTTGAATATTTACACTCATAACTCATGATAAAAAATCAAGTAGATTTCTGCTCATATGATGAATACATGATTTTTATGTATAGTCTTGTAAATGAACTATTTTCTCTACTTTGTAAAGACAAAAGTCACATAAAATCAAGAGGTCTTTCAATTAAGGTTCAAATGACTCTAATCCTTAAGGTTGGAAAGATTTTTTGTTTTTAAATTTAAGTCTCAAGGAGGAGGTTTATCTATTTAATCATAAAACGTGATATTATAAGTAAAATTTTAATGAAATTATCCCATTCAATTTGTAATAACTCCTAGCTTCTCAAAAACTCAAAACAAATATCATGATCAATTTAATCATAATGAATGATTTGTGCACTCTCTTGGAATTTTCTCTACTTTTATACATTTTTCTTAAATAACATTTTCATTTTTTCCTTTTTTAAATTTTATGCTTAGAATAAACCTCAAATACACCACCTAACCACATATTATAAAAATAATAGGCCTAGTAATGGCGATTTGTTTTTCTCAAATCACAACCATATTTTTCATTCTCTTCGGTTATTTTTTTCATTTTCTATTGTTTTTTTAATCAATAGGTGAAAAATGAAGTATAATGAATGAATAAACAACCTTAATATATTATCACAATAATCCCCATACACTTCTTACTTATAATGTAAATCGTTATGTCCTTCGTTACTCCCTTCACCCCAACACTTCAACATAAAAACATTATATAATTTCTAAGAGTAGGGTAGGAATAGATAAAATGGATCATCCATAATAAGGTCATTCATGGTTTCTATGGGATAAACAAGGATTGATGTAAATGTGTTATTTTAAGGATAAGGTCTTTTCAAAATATTTCTAAATCAGTTAAATGTGCTTTTTCACAGTCATAACTTTGACAAGTTAAAATGAAAGTTCTAGTCAGTGACATGTCCCAATATCATTCAAGAAATATGCTCAAGATAATATAAGAAGTACTTTGTCTAAAAATCCTCTTTATAATGAGACTTATAATATTAAACAATCACTCAAGTCATAATTAAAAATAAAAAATCAATTCACATAAATTTCATAAATTCAAAGAATGAAAAATGATTTAGAAATTTCATTTACAAGAATAAACTAATTCCTTTAAATCATGATTCCTCATTTTAATATCCATGATTCACATTAATAATTAAATTATACATTTTACTCCTTAAATATCATTGAAATTGAAATCCAAAAAATGGAATCACAAGATTCATAAGAAACTCATGTCTCCTAGATTAGTTCAATAAAATATGAATTCAAGTGTGGGTAGATAATTTCAGTTAAAAGATCATAACATGTTTTCAAAAAAAATATAAGGAGTTTATAAGATAATTAATAAAAGTGAACTCCCTTTTGAAATAAATATATGGTCCTCTTCCTCCACTGTTTGGAGGCTACCTTATTCCATTTATGAACCTAAAAAAGAGAATTACTCAATTAATCACAAGGATCATGTCATTAAATCACAAAAGGATTAGAGGTATTAGGCTACATGTTGGACTAATTCCTAAAACTAAAATTGAAATATAAATTCCAAGAAAAAAATGAAAAGGATAAGTCTTGGTATGATACCTCAAGTGGGTCTTGAATATTTACTACCTCCAAAGGGAAGTACCAGGTATTATCCAAAGTTTATTGGTGGATGAAGATTATTTTATTTGAACTACCACATGTAAATTTTCCTAGCATGTGCTTCTTTATTATAGGTGAGGAATGATCCATAAATAGAGTATACCAGATACTCCCCCTTCACAATTAGATATAGCTTGCATGGAGGGGGTAAGATGAATTATGAATCATCCTCCTTCCTGGTTGCTACTTGTGCAAACTTCCCTTGCTCTCTTAGTGTTGTCTCAATAGGGGATGCATGAATTGAATGTTCAAAGGGGAAGTAAACGAGTATTTTTACTTGAAAAAAAATTATATTTGAATTTTTAATAAGTAATTTATCATATTTAATATGACAAACATTTTTTTTATTTCATTAGGCTCAACAACTTGGATCTCTTGATGGGGATCCTTAAATGTATGTTCATCAAAATCAGGGATCTCCATGTGTTTCTAAATAGGTGAATGTGTTCTTTCTTTATATTCCTCCAAGGCATAATAGATATTGCATGAATCATAAAAATAAAATAATTTGGAATTAATAATAAATTCATATTAAATAAAATTAACTGAAATATAGTTTGATAAAAGATAAACTCCCTTATTTGGTTTAGATACAATCTTTTCTTCGTTGTTGAGTGCATCCTAGAGTATATTCTCAGTGGATGGAGGAAGGTAGTCGAGATCCTCCCTATTCAATTAAAATTATAACACTTGGGTGATGTCTTTCATAATTGGTGTGGGATTTTCTTCTTTTTAAGGTTTGGGTAGATCAAGTGGTACTTCACATTCATTTCAAAAATCATCCAGTTTTTATTGATTTCTCACATATATCTCAGTAGGAAAGTCTTTCACATCACAGTCCTCTTGGATCTAGTTATTCAAATGGTTTAGATGTGAATACTCCTCAATATTTTCCTCGTTTTTATGGATGTCCTCAGAATAATCGGGAAGGACAAGAGGCTCCTCTTCTAGTTCATGTTCTTTTTGCTTTAGGGATGCTTTGATGTGCTCAATTATCCAATCCATTGTTCCCTGTATATCTTTCACTATCGATTTTAGATATTGAACATCGTATTTGATTTTTTTCTTAGAAAATTTCTCCTAAAATTTCTTTGGGGGAACTTCTTCAAAGGTGTTGGGAGGAAACAAGGATCACTCTACTGGTGTCTTGGAATCTTCCTGATAAAATTTTGGGAAGTACTCCCAGAATTCAATAATCTCTCTGTATAATCCTTCAACCAATGATTTCTTAAGGTTCTATATAATCTCCTAGATGAGGTCGTTAAATTTTCCCTCTATGGTTATTTTACTTCTAGATCCCAATATCTATCTAGAAAATAAGGCAACAGTTTTTTCGGTAGACCATGTTTGTTCAACTATGGGTTCCTACACCTGTGAGTAATCGTTAGTCCATGTAGAATAATAGTCAATTTAATTCATCATGGAAAAATATTTTTTATGGTTTTTTAAAATCAATTAAAAAATATATAAATGTTAATGTATAAAAATTAAATAAAACTAATGATGATCTCCCTAACAAAGATAATAGTTTTGATGCATCCATGTCGTAGGATGTAGAAAAAGAAAATTATTTTCCTAGTGATGCATAGTGGCTGGCCAGGGTCATCTCGCTTTACGAGCTTCTCAATTTATTCACTACTTAATCTAATTCTCATAAACTAAACTTTTTTTCTTTTTAAGTATTTATTGAAAAATAGTGACAAATATTTTTTGGGATTTTATAGGTTTTTGAATAATAGAATGACATGAAATTTAAAAATATAAACTATCATGAAATGTTTAAATAGAATGAGTTAAGGAATAAATGACTTTTTTGTGTTTAATCATTATTATCCTTTATATGTTTGATTTAAGATTGATAATAAAAATATGAAATTTCATGTTTGATCTACTATTATTTATTTAGAAATTGTGGAAATAATTTAATTTCAAATCAATATCAATTCCACATCCTCCTTTAGTCAAAGTTGTTGACACACCTTGGTCTAGGATGTTCCATATACCAGGACCTAACTCTATCAATGTTGTTTATTCCATTGATTAGATCAACTCCATTGTGTGAAGAACTAACCAATGGAAAGAGAGAGGGAAAGATTAAATAAAATAATATGAATAGATTCAGTTTCATGTCATTGGGTCCATTCATCGCATTAAGGACATTCACCTCGCTCATGCATGCTACACAAATATACAACAAAGTTTCAAAAAAATTAAGAAAAATTAAAGAACACCTTAACCTCTCCGAGGATAATCCTTGAGTTCAACCCCTAATTTATGAGTGTAAGAGATCAAAATGGTGGAAAGATAGAATAAATGAAAAATATAAATAAAATAAAATAGAAAGAAAATAATTAAAATAATTAAAATAAAAAGAATAATAGTATATTAGATAAAAAATAAAACAAAAAAAATAAAATAAAATAGAATTGGGATGAGAGATAGAGAGATAGATAAATTGCAGAAAATATAGAATAATATGAAATGAAAATAAAATAAATAAGAAAAATATATAAAATATAAAGAGTTTGGATGAGTTAAGAAACAAAATTTAAAAAATTCATGAAAAAAATTATTTAAATCTAAAATATAATTTAAATTACAATTTAAAACAAACTAAAACAAAAATTAAATAAAATAAAAGAAAAATAAAAAAAGAGAGAGAAGAATGAAACATCATCTTGGTGCTCCCCTCTCTTGATAAGTTTCAAGTTGATACTTCTTGTAGGGGGATTACTTATTTTATAATTATAGAGAAGGGGGTCTCGACCTTCATGGATCCCTAAGAACAAGGAAAATCTCACATTAAAACTCGCATCTGCGAGACCTGCAGGTGTGAAGAAGGAAACACCCTTGGATGGAGGGTCTTTAAAATTTTCATGTGGAATTGATCTACATGGGGTAGCAGCATGCATGGGATCCAGAAATTATTAGAGGTTGGTTATTGAGTGCTTGTTAGGTTTCATGGAAGCATAGATGTGGCAGGAGGAAACAACTAGTGTCCAACAGTAGAGTGATGGTGGGAAAGCGGCAGTGGGTCCTCCCTCTTCCTCTAACCTTTAATGTGGCCAAAGGATGCTAAAAATGGGCCAAAGTTTGTTGGATGAGATAAATGTGATCAATGGTATAACAATTTAATCTCAAATCCAAGCTCTCTTATTCATCAAATGGAGGTATCGTGCTTCAGTGGTGGGATAAGATCTCGGAGGTGGCAATAGGTGTGATTGGAGGTCTACATGGAGGAAGGTGGTGGTAGATCTCAATAGTGGGACTAGAAATCAGGTTTTTTAGGTGACATTGGGGTGTTGTAATAGAGGAAGACTCAAGTAGTATTGGTGGCATGTGGTGGATCACAGCAAAGAATGCAACACGGAGATCCCACATCGAAACATGTGAGCGGGAGGCCCTCACATATAAGCTCGAGTGCAAGAGCAGTTGGGAAATGAATTCAGTTAGGTGTCATAGGATCACTGCTACTTTTGTGAACCACCCCATCCTAGTGAGATTCTCCTTCCACCACAAAAAGTCTCCCCATGTTCCGGCGATTTTACTTTTTGGTAGCTATGTCTATGGGATTTCACCACTTGCGAGCCATGTGCACTGGCTTGACCTCCTATGTGCAGCTAGTTCTAGTGGTTCCTCCCTTCCTAGTTTATCATTCCATACCACCTTATGTAGGATTTCTAAGTGGTGGGTCGGCCTTTGTCGAAATCTATCTTGATCTGGTCATATTTTTTAACAAAAAAATGCAAAAAAGGGTTATAAAAATTTTAGATTCATGAAAATTTAATAAGATTCATAAATAAAAATCTTAAATTCAAAATGAAGTTTCTTTTAATATTTTAACAACATTTTAATTCAACAATATAAATTTTCCATGAATTACTAAAACATTTCAAAACATGGGTAAATTCACTGATAACACACTAAAGACCATTGAAATTTGTTTAAAAATATGAATATAAAATGAGTTTTTCATTAGATGAAATGTTACATTTGGGTACATGATTTTATAAATGGATCACTCCATTCTTGGGATTTATTCCTAACTTAGTGTAAATTTGTTTAACTTTTCATCCAAATCACATAACCCATATTTTTTTTATTTTTTTTATTTAAAAGAAATATTTTATTTGAAATCAGTTAATTTCTTCAGATACAAGCACATTGTCAAATTTGAAGAATTTTATTATCCTCCCTCATTCATTATTCACCACTCTGTGAATATTAAATCCATAAGTGGATGTATTTTATCTTCTTTAGTTATAAGGAAATTAATGAATTTTTCATTGGATTCCATCACTAGTTGGTTTTAATTCATCAAAAAAATATATTTTCACCATTTTTATAGGATTTGGAGAGATCCACTATTAATCTATGAAACATATGATATTTATTATTGAGTATCTTGGGTATATCATAAGGTTGGTGTTCTTTGAAACATTCCAAGTATATATATATGTGTGTGTGTTTTTTTTGTTTGGTGAGGTTTGTGAGTACGAGAAAATGGATAAATGAGACCCAAAAAAGGGTATCAGGTATCCAGAAATTAGAGATTTTATTTATAATGACTTGCAATGAATTTTGGTTTTTTCATAGTCTAGATCTAGATTTTGGTCACTCAAATACCATGATTTTATTTTATCCATGGATTTAAACCATGAAATAAACCAATTAAGGGTGTTTGAGCTTAGGGAAAATTGATAAATAAACTATTATGGTCATGTATAACCATAATAGATGGTAATCCAATATCCAAATAGATTTCACATTGCTAGTGATGTGATTGGTTAAAGGAAATTTTGGGTTAAATTATAAATGGATTGTCTTCATACTTTATATGGGTTTAATCATGGGGGGAAATAGATTTTTAGGCTACACATGTTTTGGGATAGATTTGGTATGCATGTAAAAGGGATTTGGTCTAAGGGATAGGATATGTGGATAGTCAAGAAGAGTTAGAAATAGAAATTAGGATAGTGGTCTGCAAATTGAGTTATTTTTATGGTTAACTTATAATAATGTATATTTTATTGTGAATTTAACTTGATAGATGTGATCTAAGGGGTATGTATGGTTGTGTAAGACTGAAAAGGTGAAGTTGGACTTAGCTGAATGGGTTAAGGGTCGATATGTACTAGTCAGTTCCTCATTGAATGTATAATTGTGTTATTCATGTATTGATGTTATATATGAATTATGGACCAAGGTAGATCTATCTAACACTTAAACCTATATGTTCATTTCAGGGGTCATCTATGTTATTTCATAACCCATGACTCTACGAGGCTATGTGACATCACGGGCTGGTTATGTTACATTATGTCTCAAAAAATGTTATCATAGTTGGATATTTTATATCGTATCTCATAACTAATGTAATACAAGTTAGATATATTACACTACATCTCAAGGATAATGTGATTTGATCCAGTTATGTTATGTATCATCTTCTGACTGATGTGATATGAGTTGATTATATTACATTGTGTATCTCAGTTAATATTATTTTTTTTGTCTATATTACATCACATATCCTAGATGATGTGATCCAAACCCATTATATTGTATTGTATCTTTAAATGATGTGATATTTAATGGATATATGACATCACATATTTATATGTGATGTGATATTAGTCAACTATGTTATTCCACAACGTATTATGTGAGTTGATGTGATCTTATGGTATAATGATGGACATGACTAACTGATATTAGAACAAGTATATTGGGTTGGGATTCTAGGAAGACTAGTAAGTACACAAGTGATTTACTAGGTTGTATGATGGTTTTTTTGTTGGTATTCCATTCATCACTTTAGATTCACTCATATGTATTATAGAAAAGTTTAATGGAGTATTATTGATGTTGTAATAAATTTTATACACACACCTTGAACATGAACCCTATTAGATATATATAATTCATGTCTCATGATGTAAAGGAAAGGGACTAATGATATCTAGTTGTGATAGTAGGGGATTGATGAGAGATGGTGGAGTCTTAGTTCCAAAATTTGATTGCGTACTTCCTGGATATAAGGTTTACAAGAAAATTGGTTCTTTTATCATGATGCATTGTATATATTTGACACATTAGTAGAAGCTTAATGTATTGTTGAATTCATTATATGATGTGAAATAACATGATGGGTATATTGTTGTACACTATTTATTTTCATGGTTATCCATACATTTTAATTCCACCTAGGTTGTTTTTATGGTATTGTTTCATTGTAGTTCAATTATTTCCTATTATAAATGGTATTTAGTATATTTACAATGGGTAAATACCTCTACAGTGATGGTTTTAAAAACCCTTAGTGCTTGTATATGAACTCTTGGGATCTTGGATTTCACTTGAGTCTATGTGACATTTCAGTCTAGGTGGATCGGGTTAGGGAATTAAAAAATGGTATTAGATCCCTTGTTTTTTTATAGAATTTTTGATAATTTTTTAAACTAGATACAGTCTAGTCCGAAGTTGGGTTGGGAGTTGTACTTGTGTAAATACAACACCTTAATAATGAAAGACCAAGTTATTAGGGATTATGAGACTGTGATCATTGTTTTTTTAGTATGATTTGTTTCATTTTTATAAAGTAAAATGTTTAATGAGTTTACTGATCCATTTTAAACACTTGGACCAAATTATAAAAAGTGTGTGTGTGAATGTATCAAACTTGACACATCGATTCATATGATAGCTTCATGATTTTATATGATTGGAAATCCCTAAAATAAATTTTTGGTTAATCTCTGTGTCATTGATAATTTTTTATAAATAAATTATTGGTAAATTCTTAAATAATTGAACTATTAGAACCCCTCAATGAATCTTTCTAGTGACTGATGAACATATAAAATATTCATATGTTATATTTTTTTGTATCCTTTAATAGGATGTTTCAAGGATGGCAGTTCTTAGTATATAAGACAAGATGAAATATAGATGAGTTATTTTCTTGAGATACCAATATACATGAGGATGGATGGACTAATAGTCATGAAATTTTTAGAAATAATGGTAATGATCCATGTTCAATGAATCAGAAAAATGATAAAAGGGGGGAGCGTGAGAATAATGTGCCTAATTTTTTTTATATTGTCAATTTAAAAAATTATATTTCAATTTATTTCTTGAAGACATCCTGACAATGTAGATTATTATATAGAAATATCATCCTGGGGAGAACTATGAAGGTAGATAATATCATTCTTATATAGTGGTGGATCTAGATATTATTTTAAAGTATAATCTTATGTTGAGTTTTATTTGGGTGATTCAGGTAGTGGAGAGGGGACTAATGAGGGCTTAGGCCACTCTAATTGAATTCACTGGGGAGTTTGAGATGTAAAATATGCCTATATTATGAGAAACATTGGATAAAAGGGAATAGAGGAGATGATCAAGAGGATCCACCACATCTTTGAGATGATTGGTACCTTGTATGTTTGAAAGTAAGTTAGATAAGTTATATTCTAGAGCTACCATCACAATGCAAGCAAGACATCTTAGATAAAGAAAAGAAACATACAAACCTCTCTTATGATGGATTTAATGTACTTCTATTTGAGTAGTTTTTACTAAAGATATTGAGTATGTGTGATAAATATATTATTTTCATTACTTATAATATGTATTATAAAGAATAAATCCCCACAATTTTTATATTTTCAAAGGAATTTAATCATTTTTGGTTTTTAGGGATATTTTGGGAAATTTTATGAAAATGACTTTATTTATGTTTTTTTGTGTGTTTTTAATCATTTCAAGAGATAATTGAATAAGAATTTATTTTATTTAAGTTTTTGATAAAAAACATTTTGAACTAGAAATTTGAAATTTTGGCTAAGCCTTGGATCTTGTAAGTCATTTTCATTGGATTTCATAATATATTTTCATATTCTCATAAGAAATTATCACTAACTATATGACTTTAAGAGTATTTGTAAGATATTTTTCCAATTCACATATAATATTTTCAGAACCCAAAATACTTTCCCCCACATAAGATAACTTTGAGCCATGAAAGTCTTTTTTCATTCCATGTGATGTTTTCATTTAAAAAAAATCAAATCTCATATGAATTTTCCCATGAATAAGATATTTTCCCATATCCCATAAGATATTTTTGATACAATAATACCTTTTAAATTCTTACAAGATAAAATTATTAAGGGGTTCCTTAAATAGTTTTGTGGCCAAACTATGTTAGTCATATATGCTGTTTAACTTTTTGGGAATTTAGGAATCGAAGAGAAGAATCTTCACACCGCAATATTTTGGATGACACCATATCTCAGTCACATAGATTCTAAGAATAGTAGATGAAGAGGATATATATCATGGGATAATTTAATGAGGATTAAATTCTCAACTCATGTGAATATCTAATGAAAACATTCCTTGAAAATAAAACATTGTATCCACCACTTAGTGGATGATCATAGATATGTGTTGCATGTGTGTAGAGGTTTATGATGAGTGACTAAATCCTGTCAGTATTTTAAAATATGTTTCCTTCCATAATGGGATTATAATGAATTCACGACTATTATTGGAAAGGGGTATTGAGATCGGGTGTATCTTGATGGGTTCATCGAGAGTACCTTATGCAATTGGATGGAGGATTCACATGGTTGTTGCAATTCTGGGAAATCGATAAAGAAAGAGAGATAGGGAGAATAAATAAATGGGAATTGATTTATTCATTCTTATATGAACTACTCAAGTGATTTTAGGAGTGGATAATTGATCATAATTTATTTTTGGGAGGTGTGATGGTAAATAAAATACAAGAGGGGGTGAATTATAGTTTTAAAACAAACTTAAAATTTCTATCCTCTACAAGTATTAAGTTGATCAGTTTTCTTATTGCTAATAAAATTAAAGATTATATTAGCATAAGTATGAATTTTATGAAATATAGTTAAAACAACAGAAATAAAATGTTAGGTATTTTAAACTATCGATGAATGAATTAACAAAACTAAAAAATTAAAAAAAAACTTAAAGTATTTCTTAGTAACCAAATACTTATTTAAAAGGATATAATTAAAATCACACTTTTAAACCAAAGTGAAAGGTTGATATTTAAACTAGATCCAAGGTATAAAGGACTTCCAAAAGTAATAAGGTATCCCTGATTTTATACCTATTAGAAGTTATTTCTTGTTATCCCTAGAAGTCCTCTACTAAACCTGTCAAAAATTTCTCACTTCCACACACTATAAGTACTTGAGTTATGTTTTTATATCCATAGAAGCTCTATATTGGATGATAAAAAATTACTCTGTCTTTATATCCTTCGAATCTATTGATCAAAAAGGATCAGTAGAATAAAAATTTCAATGGAAAAACAAATAGTTTTATAAGGAAAACCTCACACAATAGTAAATCCAAGCTAAAAAACTTTAAAATAAAAATTACACTAGTTAGAAGTGATCTTGGGATAAAGTAATCGATAAGATTATAAAAGATAAAAAATTGTTAAAATAATCGATCTAGATAATCATTCATATTCTTTTGATTATTGAGGTGTAGTTATATTCATAGGCATTTATATAACAAACTCCAATAGATTAATTCCATAAAACTCACAATCAATCATAACTACGTTAGTAGAAACTTCTTTATCTATTGATTAACTTAGCATGTTGCTTCTTCTACCATTGAGTAAAATTTGTACTGATACAGTGATTCAAAATCTGATGGATATATCTTGGAATTAAACTCCAAATCTCCTAGTTTTTGTAAAATATCTTTTGTTATTTGGTATTTCAGTCACTGAAATTTAATTCTATATAATCATAATGACTTAAAAAATCTTTAAGTTAGATCATTATTATATAAAGTGTATTTTTATTTTTTAAATACTGAAATGAGTGATCTATTGACTTAACAATATCCCAATTTTGTAAAATAAAATGCACATAAGAAAAATTGAAGAGGGGAAATGAAATTAAAAAGAAGGCTCATTGTACTATTCATGATAGAGAATTTCTCACCCTTTATTTTGAAACAAGAATTAAACAAACTTTATTAGAAGAAAAATGAAATATACCCAACCCTTGAAAATATTGATTAGATTTTTTTTTTTGAAAAATATACAAGATAAAAAATAGACAAAAAATCCCTAAATTTAATAAGATAATAAAAAAATTATTAAATTTACCCCCTTTGCGATTTTAAAAGTGAAATATAAAAGAAATATAGACGAATAAAAAATTATAAATTTAATTCTATTTAATAATAATCTAATCATATGTTTTAGTTATTTTATAACTTTTAAAGATCTCCAGATCTTAGAGAAAAAAAATATTTTTAGTATGGATGATGTAAATGAATTTTTCTACATTGATTCCATTTCGAACAAACTTTCCAATATGACAAGATCTTCTAATAAAGTGATTTCAATTTGAACTTCACTTTCTATACTATTCTTAATGATATTATCAAGAATCTCTATATAATAAAATATATGATTCTATATTATCAGAATTTGGACTTCACCTTCTTCACTAATAAAGAGAGAGAGTGCTTCAACTATATCATATGCTCGTACTATTTTAAAAATGAAAACATTAAACTTCAAATATAGTCTTTTTATATTATTTAGATAAACTATTATAAATATAATTCTAATAAGAAACATTTTAGTATAGAAAAGTAAATATGGAAAGAAAAATGAATGTAAAAAAATCCTTGATATTGCAGTCCCTTTATAAGAATTTATGATTTATGACATCTTAAAAATTATTATTTGATATATGAGTGGTTCAAAAAGACTTGAATGGAAAATTAAAGTCCAGAACATATATCATACAATTTTTTTAGTAATTCAATTTAAAATATCTTTGAATGGAAAATAAATAGTTACATTTTCTAAAATTATTAACAACCCCCCTATAAGAATTAATTTATAAAAATCATTAATTTTGAATATCACCTCTATATTAAACAATAATCTAAAGGGAACAATATAAGATATAGTTGAAAGTATTAAACCTTATTGAAGTTATCCTCTAGAATCAATGGATGATATTACTCTTTTAAGGATGGTTCAAAAAAATTTAAAAAAAATTTAAATATTTTATAGAAAAAATGATAAACTATAAGGATTTAAACATACTAAGTTTAAAAATATTTAATTTTAAAAATTTATAAGTATGAAAATTATATATGTTTTAAAAATTAAATTTTAAAATCAAATAATTTTGAAAAATAGTTGAATTTGAAAATAAAATTTTATTGAAAATAGTTAAATTTAAACATTAGATAAGTTTGAAAATCAAAAGAAAAAAAATTCTTTTGAAAAGTTTTTAATATAAGGATATAGATGAAACAAGAAGTGGATTTAAGATCATTTAATGTTGATCATTCCCAACTTCTATTTAATGAATTTTAATTTATTAGAAGTAATTGGTTTTATAAAAATATCATCAATATGATTTTACATCCTGATAAATTTGAGAAGAATATCTCCTTTTTTGTGTGTGGTCCCTAAGGAAATGGTGTATTACATCTATTTTCTTTTATCATGAGTTTTTTGTAGGGTTATTAAACAAGAAAACATCACTAGTATTATCACAAAGAATTTAGTTTTGAGTAAATCTTAAACCAAAATTTGTCAGTGTGTGTTTTATCCACAACACATGAGTAAAATAACTTCATATTGCTACATATTCTACTTTTGTAGTAGAAAGTTCTATAAATGTTGTTTCTAACTAGAAAAACAGACTAAAACTTATCCTAATAAATGACATGTTCTAGAATTAGTTCTACTATTTAACCTACAAACTCAAAAGTCAGAATCTAAGTATATTTTAAAAATAAAATCATTTTTGGAAGAATAAAATATTCTAAGTTTGGAAGAACCTTTAATGTATCTGAAAATATTTTTAAGCACTTTCAAATGAGATTTTTTGGATTATGTTTAAATCTCACACATAAAAATACAGAAAAAAATATGTCGGGTTGATTTAAAGTAAGATATATTAAATTTCCAATCATACATTTATAAATTTTTTGATCTTCCAATTTACTAGATTCATCAACATCAAGTTTGATAAAAATTGCTACAGGAGAACATATATGTGATGCATTATCAAGACTAAAAACTTTGAGTAAATCTTAAAAATATTTATGTTGAGTTAAAATATTTCCATCTTGTTTTTAAAAAATCTAATAACTAGGAAAAAAATTTAGTTCTCTCATCATGATCATCTCAAACTCATTTTTTATAATTTTAGAAAAGCTTTCATAAAGTTATTTTTGAGTTGAATCAGAAAGAATTTCATCAATACAAATTTGAAAAATGATGGTGTTTTTTTAATTTTATTTCTGAAAAGTGTAGTTTCAATAATTCCTTTAATAAAATTATTTTTAATAAAATATATGGTAACTATATCATACTAATATCTTGGATCTTATTTAAGTCCATATATTTCTTCCATAAGTTTAAATAATTTTTATGGAAATTTAATATCTTCAAAACTATGAGGTTGTTCAACATAAAATTCCTCTTCTAAATACACATTAAGGAAAGAACTTTTCAAATCCATTTAAAGTAAAGTAAAATTTATAGGGGTTTTAAAGACTAATAAGATTATAATAGATTCTATTCTAGATACTAGGGAAAAAGTTTCACCATAATATATGCCTTATTCATGATAAGATACTTTAGTAAAAATTCTTTCTTTATTTCTAATAATTATTCAATTTTCATCACAATTTTTTTTAAAAAACCATTCTAATCAAATTACTGGTAGATCTATATGAATTTCAACAAGGGTCTAAAATTGGTTCTATTCAAATTGATTAGGCTCTTCTTTCATGGGCCTTATCCAACTTTGATCTCCTACAGGGCCATTTTCTATTTTAGGTTCAAATTGTGATTGGAAGTCATGATTCTCACAATGATTTCTTTGGGAACTTCTAGTTTTAACCCATTGACTTTCATCTCCAATAATATAATAATAAGGATGATTCCATTATATCGACTAATTTTTGGGTAGAGTGGTAAGATGATCTTCAAATAACGAATGTATCTTGTCTATTGAAGTAGCTTCTAGATATTGAAAATCTGATGGTCTTACTTTTGGAGGATTTATAGTTTTTTTAAAATTATCTTCTGGTAATATAAAAAATATATTTTTGAAAACATCATCGATATTATAAATATTCAATTCTTTTAAAAAATAAAAATGATCAGATTCATAAAACATTACATAAAAAATTTCCTAAAAAATATTGGTTCTCTTATTTAAAACACTATAATCCTTACTAGTTATAGAATAATCTATAAAAATTCATTTATTGGTTTTCCAATTTAATTTATATAATTGATATTTTTTATTCATGATGAATACTATACACACAAAAAAATTAAGTGAAAAAGTTTTTGGATTTCTTCCGATACGCAACTCATGAGGAGTTTTATAAAGAAAATTCATGAGTAAAATTTAATTTAAAGTATATCAAGCAGTACTCATAGCCTCATCCCAAAATATATATGAATATAGTAATAACATAGTAAAGTTTGAGTAATTTTCTAAATAATTTTATTTCTTAGTTCAACTGAACTATTTTTTTGGTGTTCTAGGTGTAGAAAAATTATGAGTAATACATTTTTTACTATAAAATGTTTTAAAATTAGAGTCAAAAAACCCACCATCATGATCACTCGGGATAATAACCAACTGTATATTTTTTCCATTTTATATAGAGGCATGAAATTAAATAAAATGGTTAAGATATTTGTATTGTCAAGTGAGAGAATAAACCCAAATAAATCTAGTTTAATCATCAACCAAGTCATATAGGTAGTATTTTCCTCTAATAATTTTAGTTTTCATAAGACTAAATAGATCAATGTGTACTAACTTCAAAGCTTCAATAGCTAATAATCCAATTTTAGATTTAAAACTTGACTTATGTTTCCTCCAAAATTGATAAGTACTAAAGACTTTGGTTTGAATTAAATTTAACTTCTGGTAGATCCCTAACATGTACATTCCTTAAATTTTTAGTTAAATTTTTATAGATAAAATGTCCTAATATCCTATAACATAACCAAAATAATTTTTTAGTTTCACTTAAACAAGAAAAATTATAATGGATTAATTTTTCTAATTTGAGTTTATAAAAAAATTTCATTCATATTGGAAGATAAAATAAAATTACCTTTTAAACATTGAATATTACATTTTTCATTTATGAAGTTCAAAAGATATCCCTCACCACATAATTAAATTATGGTGATAAGGTTGTGATTAAGTCCTAAAATAATGAAAACATTTGAAATTAATTTTTTTCCAAGAAAATAAATATCACTGATTCTAATTATTTCACTTTGTGCATTATTTCCAAAAAGTGAATTTTCTTTCATTAAATTTATTTAAATTTTTAAAATATTGACTTGTCTCTATCCATATGTTAAGTAAAAATATTTTCTATGTACCATTATTTTTTTTCTAGTATTGAACTTATTTTCCTGAAAAATATAAAATTAATTACTTGGTACCCATTCATGTTTGATACAAATTAAATTAGAAAATAAAATTTTAGGAACCACATCTTCCCAAATATTTTATGTTTTACAACGTCTATTTATTCTAAAATAAAATATTTTTCGAAACCAAGAGCCAGAACTTTGTTTAAAAAACAATAATTACTATAGTTACCTTCATATTAAAATTTATTATAAAAAGGTGAACTTTTATTTACATTATAATTTGATTAAAATAAGGATTATCATAAATATAACTAATTACATTTGAAGTTCTAGAGGGTTTTACTTGTTTATACATTTTATCAAAATTTTATTAACCATAAGTAAAGTTAGATAAAAGTTTCTTTAAACAAAAAACATCACATTTAAGTTGAACAATAGAATTCCAATTATCTAAGTTTTGATTAATTAATTACCATTTGAAAAAATTATGATTAACTAGGTTAGTATCGAAATAGATTGGGGTAAAACCCCTTTATTAAGGAAAAACAAATATGAAATCCTTTTAAAATGGGAGGGAACCAATTACATGGAAAAAATTTCCAAATGTAACATATCCCATAGGTCCATGATCAAAAAACAAAGCCCAATGCCTATGGAAAAAATCCCCATAAAAACATTGGCCTAAAATCCAATTGGTATAAAAACTGAAATGATGACCTAAAATCCCTTGGCCCTAGAACTAGTAAGCCTAATGGAATTAAAGTAAATGATCTATAATGAAACCCTAAGTGAATCAATCGTCACCAGACACCATGATTCTACTACCATCAGCCCCATCCACCACCGTCATCACCCATATATGTTGGCACCGTTGACCTCTAGGCTTGGGATATGTTTACCAGAGTCAACGCTTCCCACTATTTCAATGACTGAATCAAATCCATCCCACTACCATAGTCTACAAAAATAAGTCGAGAACCTAGTTGGTTAAATATATAAAGACATTTTAGTAATATTAGGTAATATTTATTTATCTTTCAATGAATTCAATTTTTCAACTTCTGATGAATCATATTTTTCATCTTCCAATGAAGTTGAATTATTATCTTCAGCATTATAAGAGAATTTAGAATCAAGAATTAAATTTTCAAGGGTAACATCCCAAGTAAATAAAGAATATGAAATTTTTATATTTATTAATATTTGTGAATTAAATAGTAATTTTACTTTAAAGGGGGTTCTATGTTTTATGGAATACCCAACATGAAACAATGGGTTTCTCTAAAATCTAATGTTTCACACAAGGCTGAGTTATATTGAATATATATATATATATATATATATTATTATTATTTTAAATGGTAGTTAAAGCCTAGCCATTGTATTGAAAGGAATGAAAAAAACTCACTATAATATGATTATACATGTTTGTTAAATGTATTTAAATTTATCTGATAAATTTTAGAGGCTTAAAATAAGAACGAGTCCGATTTTAAGCATTAAATACTCTAATATTTTTAAAAAGTTGTTTTACCACCTTTTGATGGAAAACCCTTTTTAAATATAGTTTTGGTCACTTTTATATATTCTATTTCAAAAACTAAACTTCTTCTATAGAATAAGAACATCAAATTTACTTTGGATGAAATTTTGGTATTTTTCTGATAAAATTCATATTTTTATGAATAGTGAAAAATACTGCATTTTAATTAAAAACTGTATTTTCATCTAATATATTTTTATAGTTATATTATTGTTTTAATTGGTTTTAAAGTTTAATTAGATTATATTTTTATCATTTAATCCAATATTGGTCAGTGTAAGAAATCTTACTTTGAAATTGGACATAAACACATGTCAATCTTTTGCAAGTTTTTACTTCTTAAACACACGCTTTTTGGTTTTGAAAATGGGAATTAATTTTAAATTAATTTCTACAACTTTTGTGTTTTGAATTTGGAGAAATGGATTCCATATTTGGAATCAGGAGGTCCAAATTGTGTAAATATTTACCTTTTATTTTTAGACATTATGAATAGTAACTTCAGTAATAATTTTATTTATCATGGTTAATGGGTAAACTTGGTAAATAAGGGTAAACAAATAATATTATAATAATATAAAACTACCCTAAAATATCTCCTAATACTATTTTATGATATATTTCTAGCCATGGTCATCCTTGGGTCAATTTTGGGACCTCATGCAGCCAGTTTGATGTGAAAAATGACATTTTAAAAGAAATAATTTAAAGTAAATAAAAATAAAACATAATCATGTCTTTTTTAATAAAACAATTTTTATATGGGGTAATATAACTGATCTATTCAACTATAAATATTAATTATAAATCTAAAAAAATTCTTACATCATGGTATTTTATTTATAATTTTTAGACATCAAATAAATAAATATATTTATGACATAATGATGATGTAGTGATTACCTTATTAATGAATGATTCAAATAAATGAGATTATAAATATTAAAATTAATTTATCTTAAAACTTTTTATGTCATACATGAATTTTATGGATGATTATGACTTTTTATATTTAAATTAATGATGTTATTTCTAAATAATCAAAAAAAATTGGATTTTTTAAAAAGTCATGATATAAATAGTATAAAAATTGACATAAATGAGTTTTTAAAATAAATACTATTTTATTAAATGATTTAATAGTCCTAAAAATATAAGTTTCGACCAGATGAATTAAATAATTTTTAAAATGTCATTAATTAACCACTTGTGGTTCTATTTGAAATTTATAGTAACTATATTAACCATATAGTATGAATATAGAAGAAGTCATGGTAAGAGTTAAATTAGTTAACTAAGGGTTAAAGTTAAAAGATAATGTTAAATTTATGACCTAGACTTGTCAAAAACCTATTGGTTGAGAGTTTTTCGACCAAAAAGTATATTATATTTTAAATAAATGAATTTGGGACTATTTTCAAGCAAAAATAATTTTATAATAAAATAATACTTTCAAACTTTTCAAAAGTGCCCCTCCTCCTTCTTATAAAAGGGCATCACCTCTACCCATTTAATCACACCTCTCAAGCCCCTTGGCTTGTCCAAAATCTACCCAAATAAACTCCCAATATCCCTCTATTCCACATAGAATCTTTACATTAGGAATAAGTCAATTCAATAAATCCTTTTGGCTCAAATCAAAGGGACTTACATGTTTTAAGAGGTAGCATCTTCTCTAAAGTTCCATTCCATTATTTGACTTCTTCACTCAATTTGATCTTATTATTATTTTATTAAATAACAACACCATTATCCTCAATATACTAGGATTTTGTTATGATAAGTATTAAAACTACACTTACAAACACCTCTGTCTAATGGATATGAACATATTGTTTTTATGGACGGTGAACTACAGCCTCACGAAACGATGACTGCTCAATTTTCCACTACCACCTCTCATGGGGTCCATTATGATGAAACTATACTTATATATGATATATATTATATTTATATTGTCTCTGTGATTATTTTTTATTTAAATCATATCTTTATGCTTTTCATGATGTGTAAATACGATAATTTTATTTCAGGAAGTGCAGACTACCGCCCCCTCAAAGTGATATGACTCGTTCATTCCATACATGGAATGTATAAAGGATATAATTAATGAAAATGTGTAATGTATATAAAATATTATATTTTAATTAAATTATTATATAATTATGTGTCATTTAGTTTTCATTCCTTTAAAATATTTAAATAAATGAAAGTAGTGTTCATGCGTACATACGGCTTACCATCTCCATGAACGATGTGTTTCATTTATTATCTAAAAATGTTATATACAATTATAAATACATATATATATATATATATACTGGATATATATGCTATATATGATATCTAAATCATGAATATCATTCTGTAGATAATGTATTTTTGATCATATAGACAATTTATAATTATAACAAGTTCATTTTTTGACTCAAGTAACAAATATCGACAAAACGACTGATATTGACTTAAATAAATATGTAATTTTTATAATGAGGTAATAAGTGATATAAAGGAATAATAAACTTCAAAAAGGTTCTGAAGCAATTTTAAATTAACTTAAGTTTTTTATTCTGGAATAACAAGGAACATATGTGATGAGTCGGACTCAGGGTAAGGGACTTCATCTCAATCTCCTTTCATTGAGGAATATTTTGATTTATACATGACCTTATTTTATAAAATGTATAATAAACCCTTTTAATTTTACTTTTATTCAAATTAAATCTGTTTTTATGAAGCATTTTACTAAATGAAAAGAGGAATATTTCTTTTTAACGTATGTGGTGACAACAACCTTTCTGCCACCACGAGTATTATTTGATATTTGGATTCCTTAACAAGTCGTAGTGTTATTAAAAGGAAAATAAATACCATATACACTTTTTATGTATTTTTTATTAAAAATTCTTTGAGAAATAATTTATTATGTCAATATATTGAAATGATATATTTTTATTGCAATGTAGAAATGTTAACTTTCTTTTATGCTTGTTTTATGTGTTATGATTATGTTATGGTTCTTGGGAATTGTTTACGTATACGAGTGGTTCCCTGATAAACCTAGGGTGGGTGATCCTGAGATAAATCTCTAATGCATTGGGTAATGTGACGGAGGAAATTTTTAATGTTTCTCGTAAGATATTTTGTGAATATACTATGATGGGTATTCCAAATGTAACTTTCTATGTAGCTGTGAAAGCTACAATGTAAGTATGTTATAGATGCCACAAGTTACCTTTATGATTTATTATTTCTATGTATTATGCATAAATATTATGATTTCATGAGGTATGTGAAAGAGATTATGTTTTATGATTGAACAGTATGATGTCATTGATTTGTATGTATTGATGTTCTAATGTTTTATTTCCTTATTTTATAACCCTTACTAATATTTATATGCTCATCCCAAGTTTTTAAAATGATTTTCAACGGGTATAAGGAAGGTTAAGGGAAATGAATAATTCAAGAACATTTATATAAAGAAAATAATTCTTATTTTATTTTAAGGATTTTTATTATTGTGGAAAAAATTGGATAGATTATAAGTATATACTTTGTAATTTTTGAGATGTAATGTAATAGTTATGGACTAATTCTATAAAACTATAAATCTAAAAATATTCTCGATGTGAATTCTTAACATAACTCAAGATTATGTAATGTTTAAGGCTGGGGCCTTATAGTTGGTATCAGATGTTAGTTTATATAGCTTTACGAGTTAAGATATTGTTAAATTAATATCCATAAATTAATTTATAGTATGATTGAAATAATATAGAATTTTAATATTACCATGCTGTTTCACCTAAGATATTTTTGTGTTCAGAATAGTTTTCCATAGATTAAATTGGAAAAATATGATGGGAAGACATCAAGAGGGAAAAAACCTTCCAAAAATGGTTGTGGTATCCATGTGCAAGATCAGCCAGATCAGCCATAGTGGAACATGTCAGTAGTGGAGCATTTCATGAGGCAACATCCCCCATCATTTAGAGGATCATATGACCCTGTGCTAGATGAATTTTGTATTAAAGCATTAGAAAAGATTTTTGATGTCATGGGTTGTTCAGAACATCAAAAGGTTAGTCTTTCAGTTTACTATTTTGAAGGTGAAGCCGATCTATGGTGGTCAATGGTTAAAAATATTAGGGATAGATAGGAGATTGATGCTCTTGATTGGGATGAATTAAAAGGTATGTTTCTTGAGAAATATTTTCCTAAGGTGGTTCGACTTTGGATGGAAAAACAATTCTTGCAATTGGGGTAGGAGGATGACTTAGTGGTTGTATGTGAATAAAATTTTACATGTTTGTCAAGGTATATCCTAAATTTTATTTGGGATATTGATAGTAAGATAAATAGATTTTACTCAGGATTGAAGCTGAAATATCGAAGGGGATTATCTTTTCATGAGTTCAAAAGCTATGAGAAACTTGTCTGATGTGCTGAAAAGATATAAGTATATTCTTTCATTAGTTTTTTTTATCAGTTTATGGTTGTGTTTATAGATTATATCTTGGTATATTCTAAAATCTGATAGGAACATGAAATTTATATAAATATTATTTTTCAAACCTTAAAATAAAAGAAACTATATGGAAAGTTTAGAAAGAGTGAATTTTGGTTGCAACAAATTTCTTTCCTTCGTTATATTGTTTTTAAAGATAGAATAACGGTTGACCCTTATAAAAAAAGTTGTTGAAGAGTGGACAATACCTACCAATACCACAGATATTCATAGTTTTCTTGGTTTAGCAGGTTATTAAGGAAGGTTTTTTGAAAACCTTTCTTGGTTATCTATCCCCCTAACTAAGCTAACACGTAATGGATTTAAGTTCATTTGGAAAAAATAATGTGATGAATGTTTTTAGGAATTCAAAAGAATATTGGTGAATGCTACAATATTGTAATTACCTTATAGAAATGGTGAATTTGTTATCTATAGTGATGCTTCATTGAAAAGACTTGGTTGTGTCCTTATACAGAATGATCATGTAATTTCTTATGCTTCACGTCAGTTGAAACCTCATGAGTTAAATTACCCTACAAATTATTTGGAATTATCTATTGTTGTTTTTACTTTATAAATTTGGAGGCATCATTTTTATGGAGTAAAGTGTGAAATATATATTGATCACAAAATTTTGAATTATATATTCACTCAAAAATAATTAAACATGATATAGAGGAGATGGCTAGAATTAATCAAGGGTTATTATTTCACGATCCATTACCATCCCGTAAATGCAAATAAAGTGGTTGAGGCTTTGAGTCGAATGAGTAATGCTACATTGACTATGATATGTTTGGAACACGATCCTTTGGTTTCTGATTTGATGAATTTTGGATTGGAAGTTATTGGTGCAAGGAATTCCTCTATTTTGTTTCAGGTGGCAGTGAAATCATCTCTAGAAAACATAATTAAGCAAGCGCATAAAGAAGACAGTGAGTTGTAGAAAAAGGTATAATTGGTTCATAAGGGTAAGTTACGTTAATTTAACAATGATAAAGATTTTGTTTTGAGGTTTAGAAAAGATATTATGTGTACCTTGTGATTCCCAATTGAAGAAAGAGTTATTATATGAAGCTCATAGTTCTCCGTTTTCAGTTCATCCTAGTAGTACTAAGATTTACAAAGATCTTCAAGAGTATTTCTGGTGGGACGGAATGAAAATAGATATTTTTGACTTTACTGTGAAGTTTTTAAGTTGTCAGTAGGTTAAAGTAGAGAAACAGTTACTAAAAGGGATGCTTTAGCCTTTTCCATTACCAGAGTGAAAATGGGAAAATGTGTCTATGAATTTCTTAGTGGGATTCCCAAACACTTCTTGAGGTGACAATTCAATCTGGGTTATTGTTTATTTATTGACTAAATCAGATCATTTTCTTCCTATTAGAGATACTCTATATATAGATAAAATTTATCAATTGTATATTAAAGAGATAGTTAGGTTACATGGAGTTCCTCTCTCCATTTTATCTGATCATGATCCCAGGTTCACTTCTAACTTTTAGAAGGGCCTTCAGAAGTCATTGGGAACTGAATTAAATTTTAGTAAATATTTTCATCCTTAATCAGATGGACAGTCAGAATGGCCAATTTAGACCTTGGAATATATGCTACATGTTTCTTCAATGGATTAATAGGGAAGTTGGGACCAACATCTTTCTTTGGTTGAGTTTTCTTATAATAAAATTTTTCATTCCAGTATATAATTGGCACCATTTAAATAATTATATAGATAGTGGTGTCGAACTCCAGCTTTTTGGGATGAAGTAGGTGAAAGGAAGTTGATGGGACTAGAATTTGTAGAAGATATGGAAAAAAAGTTTAGTTGATTCATAATCACATGAGAATAGCTCATAAAAGGTAGAAAATTTATGTGAATGACTAGATGAAGGATATTTATTTCATGGTAGGCGGTCATTTATTTCTCAAAGTTTCTCCTTGGAAACGTGTGATGTGTTTTGGTAAGAAGGGAATGATGATTCCGAGGTTCATTGGACCGTATGACATCCTGGAATAATTTGGATCAGTTGCCTACAGAGTGGATTTACCTCCAATTTTATCCTAGGTAAACTATGTTTTTCATGTTTCAATGTTGAGAAAGTATATGTCACATCTATATCATGTTTTGAGTCCAGAGGTAGTTCAGTTGGAAGAGAGTCTCTCTTATGAGCAACAACCAGTCTAGATTCTTGATCCAAGAGATCAAGTGTTGTGGAATAAGATAATTCATCAGGTAAAGGTTTTGTATAAAAACCATATGGTTTAAGAGTAAATATGGGAATTTGAAAATTCTATGAGATATAAATACCCCCACTTATTTGATAAGTGAATAAAATTGCGAGGATGCAATTTCCAAAAGAGGGGAAGGATGTAACATCCCATTTAAATAAAGAATATTACATTTTAATATTTATTAATATTTGTGAATTAAATATTAATTTTAATTTAAAGGGGGTTCTATGTTCAATGGCGTACCTGACACTCAACAATGGGTTTCTCTAAAATCTTATGCTGCACACAAGGCTGAGTTATACTAAAAAATAATAATAATATAATATTATTATTATTTTAAATGGTAGTTAACACCTAGTTGTTGTATTGTCATGAATGAAAATAACTTACTACAATATGATTATACATGTTTTTTAAATGTATTTATATTTATCCAATAAATTTTAGAGGCTTAAAATAAGAACGAATATGATTTTAAGCATGTAATTTCTAATATTTTTAAAAGGTCATTTTACTGCCTTTTGATGGAGAACCATTTTTAAATATAGTTTTTTTTGTCACTTTTATATGTTCTATTTGAAAAAAATAAACTTCTTATATAGAAAAGGAACATCAAATTTACTTTTGATAAAGTTTTGGAATTTTTCTGATAAAATTCATGTTTTTATAAATAGTGAAAAATACTGCATTTTAATTCAAACTGCCTTTTCATATAATTTATTTGTATACATAGATTATTCTTTTAATTATTTTTAAAGTTTAATTGGATTATATTTTTTTCATTTAATCTAATTTTGGTCATTTTAATTAATTTCACTTTGAAATTGGACATAAACACATGTAAATATTTTGGTAGTTTTTACTTCTTAAAAACACACTTTTTTTGTTTTGACAACAGGAATTCATTTTAAATTAATTTCTGAAAATTATGTGTTTTGTATTTGGATAAATGGATTCCATATTTATAATCATCAGGTCTAAATTTTTTAAATATTTACTTGTTATTTTTATACATTTTTAATAGTAACTTCAGTAATTATTTTATTTATCATGGTTAAAGGGTAAATTTCATATATAAGGGTAAAGAAATAATATTATAATAATATAAAACTACCATAACATGTGTCCTAATACTATTTTATGATATATTTCCGAGCATGGGCATCCTTGGGTTGATTTTGGGACCCCCATGGAGCCACTTTGATGTTAAAAATGACATTTTATAAGAAATAATTTAAAGTAAAGAAAAATAAATCATAAACATGTCTTTTTTACCAAAAAATATTTTTTATGAGTTTATATAAGTTATCTATTCAAATATAAATATTAATTAGAAAGATAAAAATATTTCCTACGTCATGGTATTAAATTTATAATTTTTAGACATCAAATAAATAAATATATTTATGACACAATGATGACATAGTGATTACCTTTTTAATAGATGATTTAGATAAATGAGATTTTAAATATTAAAATAAGTTTTTTAAAGCTTTTTATGTCATCCAAGAATTTATGGATGAGTATTAATTTTTATATTTTCATTAATGGTGTTTTTTGGAAATAATCATGTTTTTATGGATTTTTAAAAAAATTCATGATATGAATAGTATAAAATTGATAGAAATGAGTTTTTAAAATAAATACAATTTTATTAAATGATATTATAGTTTTAAAAATCTAAGATTCATCCAAATGAATTAAATAATTTTGAACATGTCATTAATGAACCACTTGAGGTTTTATTGGTATTTTATAGTGACTTTATTAACCATTTATTATAAATATACAAGAAGGCATGGTAAGAGTTAAATTAGTTAACTAAGCGTTAAAGCTAAAAGATAATGTTAAATTAGTGTCCTTGACTTGTCTAAAACCTATTAGTTGAGAGGTTTTCAAACCATAAGTATCTTATCTTTAAAATAAATTACTTTGGGATCATTTGAAACCAAAAATCATTTTATAATAAAATAATACTTTCAAACTTTCCTAAAGTTCCCCTCATCCCTCTTATAAAAGGTCATCACCTCTACCCATTTAATCGAAAATCTCAAGCCCCTTGACTCATCCATCCTCTACCCAAATAATCTCCCAACATCCCTATATTTCTCCTATAATCCTTACATTATGCAGAAGGCAATTCAAGAAATTCTTTTGGCTCAAATCAAATGGATTTACATGTTTTAATAGGTAGTGTCTTCTCTAAAGTTCCTTTCCATTATTTTACTTCTTCAGTCCCTATTATCTTCTTATTATTTGATTACATAATAAAAATAGTATAATAAATATACTAGGATGTTTTTATAATAATTATTCAAACTACATTTACACACACCTCTATCTAATGTATATAAACATACGGTTTCTGTAGACGGCGAACTGATGCCTCACGAAATGATGATTGTTCAATTTTACACTACCTCCTCTCATGGTGGCCATTATGATGGAACTATATTTATATATGATATATATTATATTTATATTGACCCTATGTTTCTGTTTTTTTATTTAAATTATACCTTTATTATTTTCATGGTGTGTAAATATGATAATTTCATTTGAGAAGTATGGACTGTCGCCCCCTCAAAGTAATATGACCCATTCATGACCTACATGGAATGTATAAAGGATGGAATTAATAAAATTATATTATGTATATAAGATATGATATTATAATTTAATTATAATATACCTCGGTATCATTTAGTTTTCATTCCCATAAAATATGTAAAAGAAATGAAAGTAGCGTTCATGCGTACGTACGGCTTACTGTCTCCATGAACGGTGCATTTCATTTCTTATCTCCAAAATGTTATGTACTATTATAAATACATATATATACTGGATATATATTATATATATGATATATAAATCATGAATATAATTTTTTAGATAATTTATTTTTGACCATATAGACAATTTGTAATTCTAACAAGTTCATTTTTCACTCAAGTACCAAATATCGACAAAACAACTGATATTAACTTAAATAATTATATAATGTTTATAATAAGGTAATAAGTGATATAAAAGGAATAATTGTCACACCCCGACCTAGGCGTGTGTTTTATTTTATTATTTATTTATTCATAAATAATTTTTCTGGGGTCTGGGGTGAGTCTGAGATGAAATTTTTGGGTCTATGTTAAAAAGTGCGCGTTTTGAAGCGACGTTATTGGGTGCGTGAACGGAACACATTTTGAAAACTCTACACGGCTTCGCTCGGGTAACTTCTCATCCCACTGTCTTTGGAAAAATTTAAATAAAGATTTTTTATATTTAATGCGCACATCTATAGTTGTGAATTAAAATTTTTGTGGCTATTAATAATTATTTTTATTATTTAAGACGAAATGAATATTTTTATCATTTGTATTTTTATCATTATGATTATTATCATTATTATTATTTTTATCATTAGGTTATAAATAATTAATTAATGAAATTATTAATGTTGCAGATAATAGTATTAATATTATTAAATATGTTTTATCATTAATATTTAATATTATTATTATTGTCATTTATTATTATTATGATTTGTTTTTTCTTTTTTTTTCTTTTTTTTCTTTTTCCTTTTTTTTAGCTAACCCTATCGGCCCCTCGCCATTTTTTTTGGGGTCCCTTTCTTGTAGCCCTGTGCGTCGCCACTCCCCATGTTCCTCTTCTCCCTTTCAGTGCCCGGCCAGCCCGCTGCACCCTCCTCTCTGTCCGCCGCCGCACCAAGCCAGTCGCCCCACTCCACCTCCTCTCCCCTTCTCCCTTGCAGCACCCGGCCACAGCAGCACCAACCGGCACCCCGACCATCCATGCACCCCAGCACCTCAGATCCCTCCTCTCCTCCTCTCCTTTGCAGCAGTCGCGTGCCCCAACCCTCCTCCCATCCTACAATCTGCGCGCCGCCACCATCCTTCCACGTAGCAGCCGGTGCGTACCTCCTTCCCAGCTCCCGCACACAGCAGCGGCCCCCCTTCTTCAGCGCAGGACTCCGCCAGCACCTTCCTCATGTAGCCCGCAGTACTCCGCCTCCACCCTCTCCGAGTCGGCCATGACCTCCACCAGCCATCCTAGTCGGTGCTGTCCCGACCTCCAGCCTCTGGCCAGCCGACACTGAAGCCCTCCCGGCTCCCTCTCCTTTGTCTCCTGTCGCACACCCAGCCCGCACAGTAGCCATGCGCCCCCTTCCCCTTCTGCTTGGCCCCTTCATTCGGACTCCACCAGCGAGCAGAGCCGCTATAGCTCCCATCCGGCACGCTCCCCCTTTGCGTTGTGCAACCCCTGGCCAGGTTTCTTTTATTTTTTATTTTTTTATTTTTACTTTTATCATTATTATTATTATTATTATTATTATTCTTATTGTTATGATTATGATTATTTTTATTATTATTATTATTATTATTATTAGTGTTATTATTATTATAATTAATATTATTATTATTATTCTTATTATTATTATTATTATTATTATTATTATTATTGTTATTATTATTACTATTATTATTATTATTATTATTATCATCTTACTCTTGTTGGATTATAGGTTTTAGTTGATTTTGAGTTTTTATTGGTTGGTTTAGGATTTTTAAGACCTGCGCAGGGTGTTTCTGAGTGAGCACCATCATCGCGCCTTATTTCCGAAGTTCTGTCGTCATCGCGCTTTAGTTTCAAGGTGATTGTTTCTCCTCACCGCTTGGTTTCGCATACTTTAAATGGGGTTTATGTTTGTGTTTTTAGTCTTTGATATTTATTATGTAGGGCATTGGACTTTACCGCGCATTTTCAAACGTGCTTCGTTTCATCACATCGTGTATCTGAGGTAGGTTCCCATTGCACTGCTTTTAAAAATTTAAGTTACATTTATTTCATGTTGTTTGCGCCTATATATATATCTGTGTGTGCTAAAAAATTATTTTGAAACTTAATATTAATTCATTTCGTATGCAAATTTATAATTCAATTCTTGTGGTGTAAAACAAATGGTGTTATTTTGTTGTGTTTGCGCTCGCCAATTGTTCGATTAAAGATTTTATTAATTTTAAATAAATGTGAAATAGTATTAGAGAATTGTCTTTTTTTTAATAGTTACTCAGTGTAAAAAAGTGTTGTTTATTTTATACACGAAAATTGAAATATTTTCTTGATGAGCGGACACCCAATAGTGAAAGAATGTCTGTTTGGATTTTAAACATAATTCACAGAATATCAAATAGAGTTCTGGTTTAATGATAAATGATTTATTTTGAAGCGTGAACAAGTACTTTTGTTCTTTTGAGGAATTTCTCGGTTGGCTCTTAAAGGTTATTTGGAAAAATAAAATGTTCTCATTTGGTTTTATAAAAATATTGTCAGTCTGTGAAGTGGTGTTTTTGGGGTTCCTTAAATGGTTTTAAACGGGTTTTTGTCTTATAAATAATTTTTACTTTTCTTTATAAAGTGGTGATTGTGAAATGTGTTAAATTCCCATTTGGAACTTTATGTAAAACGATGAAAATGTTTCGATAAAAACCCTCCTAGGATAAATCTCCTACCTTGGTTGTAATTGATTATTTGGTAGGTTGCGCTTAGAGGCTCCCGAGTGCTTGAGTAGTTTAAAGGCAACAGTTTTTTCCATGGAGTGGCTCGAGGTGATTCCTGTTGTGCTTTATATATATATATATATATATATACATATGATTGGATGCTCGGTTGGCATTGATTGGCTCACCCCCTTTCCAAAACACTTAAGAAATAGGAATCTGGCATATTGAGAAAATATTCTAAGAATGATTGCTGCACTTTTAGGTTATGGTACTGACTAGTGGCCCATAGTGGGTGGATATATTTGGTTTATTACGATGGTATTTTCCCTCAACCTGCCTGAGAGATGATGGTCAAGCGTATTGTGTGTTTTTATTTCATCGTGACATGTCAACAAGGATTATTTCTCATGTATTGGTGTCTTCTGGTTTATTCTCGATCTCCTAGGTTCACCCATGTCTATTGGCTTTCAGTTACTTTCTATGATGAATATGGTACTTATATATATTTCCTTTTCATTTCCCTTACTGTGTAACTACTGTAGCGTTTTCATGAGTAGTGATTTTACTAGGAAGTGATGTGTGGTTTTAAAGTGGGTTATGAAAACTGTTTTCAAAGAAGGGTGTTTTATACCTTTTTGTGCAAATTGAAAATTTAGACATCACTTACCCTTTTTAAAAATTCTAATGTCTCACTAAAAGAATGAGTTGGGTTTTTGAAAAATGAATAGGGGAAATGACTCGTACTTTGTTTTTGAGTAACATGTAGAAAACCTTACTTTTATAAATTATAGTTCAAACTTGAAATGATGTTTCTTTTATTTTTAAAGGTAGGGAATTGGGAAGAGATATCAGGATATCCTACTGAGTTTTAATACTCACGCCTATATTTCTTTTCTGATTTTAGTGTTTGTGCAGGCTACACCTTGAGAGTGCTCGCCTAGGGCGACGCTTGATCACTGAGTCAGAGAGTGACCCACAAGTTCACATGGAGTTAGTTCGGACATCAAGTTGGTTAGCATTTTTTCCCTTTGTTCTTGTTTAGTCACTTTATTTGGTTTATTTATTCTGCGCTTCTCTGTATTGTTTCTGCTGTTTTATTTATTTATATTGGGCGAAATCGTTCCCATAGCCTCTGTTGATGCCCTGGCACTTGTCGCCAGCCCGGGAGGATCGGGAACGCCTCTCGGGCCATGTCGCGGACCAGCTCGGGTGACCAGTTCAGGGTCGACCCAGGTTGGTTTGTGACAATAATAAACTTGAAAAAGGTTTTTAAGTAAGTATAAATTAACTTAAGTTTATTATTCAAGAACAAGGAACATACGTGATGAGTTAGACTCAAGGTAAGGGACTTCATCTCAATCTCCTTTCATTGAGGCATATTTTAATTTATACACATCATTATGTTATATGGTGTATAACCCTTTGAATTTTACTTTCATTCAATAGAAATATTTTTCTACGGAGTGTTTTACTAAACAAAAAAAGGAATGTTTCTTTTTAACATATGTAGTGACAATGACCTTCCACCACGGCGAGCATTATTTTATATTGGGATTCCTTAATAAGTCATTGTGTTTTTAAAAGGAAAATAAATACCATATACCCTTTTTATGTATTTTGGTATTGAAAATGGTTTGATAAATCATTGATTATTTAAATATCTTGAAATGATATTTTTTTATTCCAATGTGGAAATGTTATATTTCCTTTATGCTTGTTTTATATGTTATGATTATGTTATGGTTCATAGGCGTTGTTTATGTATACGGGTGGTTCTATGAAAACCCTAGGGAAGATGATCTTGATATAGCTCTCCAATGAATTCGGTAACGTAAAAGAGGTAAACATTAATGTTTCTCCTAATATATTTAGGGAATATACTGTGATGGGTATTCCAAACATAACTCTCTATGTAGCTGTGAAAGCTATAATAAAAGTATGTTTTAGATGTAACAAGTTAACATTATGATTTATGATTTCTATGTGTTATTCATAAATATTATGATTTCATGATGTATGTTAAAGAGATTGTGTTTTATGGTTGAAAATTATGATTTTATTGATTCGTATGTATTGATAGGATAATGTTTTCTTTCCTTATTTTATAACCCATACTGATCTTTTTATGATTATCCTAATTTTTTGAAATGTTTTTCAAAGGGTATAAGGAAGGGTAAGAGAGAGGAATAATTTGAGAATATTTATATCAAGAAAATAATTATTTTTTTATTTTAAGGAGTTTTATTATTTTAGAAAAAAATAGATATAGTACAAGTATATACTTTGTAATTTTTGAGATGTAATGTAATAGTTATGGCCTAATTCTATAAAACTCTAAACCTGAAAATATTCTCAATGTGAATTCTTGACTTAACTCCAGATTATGTAATGTTTAAGGATGGGGTCTTATAAAAAGGGACTCTTTATTTACCTTTATCATAAATAATTTTTCATTCCTTGGAATATTTTAATAAATTCCAACTAATTTCTGACTTCTATTCCACTATATTTTGATAAACTATCTGAAGATATATCACTTTAACTAGCACTCCATGTATCTAAATATTTCACTATTTTATTTTCTTTTTCTTTTATAATTCCATATTATTTTATATTTTTATTCTTTATTTTAGACAATAAGGTATGATATTACATTTCTTATTGCATTCATATCATATAAATTTTTAATATAATTTCTTTTATTTTTAGTATTTCCTGTATTTTTTATGAACATTTCATAAATTTTAATGACTGAAAAATTATTCATTTATCTTTAAATTTGTGAAAGTTTATTATTGTTATCTTATGAGTCACTTTGATCTGAATGCTTATATTTCCTATTTGAAATAATTGATTTAGAAGTGTTTAAAATGTATTAAAGGTATTTTGATTAGGGTTACCTAAAGTATAAGAAAATACTACACCATTTTTCTATTTCGATTTTTTAGAATCTCATATTAGTTTTCTCTCATACTATATCAATGTTCCAATTAAGTTATCCGGGCTTAACTTTATCAAATGTTTAGTTTCATCGATTTTTTTCCTATTAGACTCTCGTTCTTTATCCATAATATAAATAATCTATTCAATGAGTTAATCAATTGATAAATATTTTTATCCCAAGGATTGTAAAATATTTACTATTTTCATAATGTATTGATACATTTGGGTTACAGTTTCTCTAAGAAAACAATCAATGGCTTTATAGGTATCTCTTAGCATGGATATATGAATTTCTATAACTTTGGAAGTTATAAAATTTGTTATCTATAGATTTTTATAAATTCCATTTTCCATTTCATGTGAAGGTATCTGGCCATAGATGTTCTTGGTCATAGAACACAATAAAATTTTATGAAATTTATGATTTACCTAGTATTATAGTTTTCTTTTCGAGATAATTGAATGATACCCTTCTCTAGAAATTTATAGTTTTCTAGAAGCATGATAAAGTTGTTGAATCTCATATTAATGATATATGATTTCTTATGATAACACCAGTAATCATAATCTTCTCTATTAAAAATAGGTGTTCAAGTAGGATTTAAATTTTCTACTATTCTAACTAATACTCCTACTATCATTAAAATATATTTCCTATACTAACATGGTTAGTGTAAGGAAACCAAGTTGAAAATATGATAAAAAAATAAAATATAAAATAATTAAAATATGGAAAATTAATCTCAAAACCGTGGTAAAGACTACCTCTGAAACTAATTAATATTTGGAGGAGTCATAATAAATAAAATAGAAGATGGTGAATTACAGTTTTAAAATAAACTTATAATTTTTTCCCTCCATGAGTATTATGTATATCATTTTTTTATATTACCAATAAAATTGAAGATAAATATAGTAGAAGTATAAACTATATAAAATATAGTTATCCCTGGAAGTCCTCAACTAAACTTTTTAATAGTGGCTCACTTCCATGCACCAGAAGTACATAATATCTATATTTATAGACACAAAATAACACCATTAAATGAATGAAAATTTATCTATCTATATATCCTTATAATCCATCAATCTCTTAGGATTAGTAGAATAATAATTACTATGGAAAAACTAAGATAATTACAAGGAAAAACTCACACAATGAGAGCTCTTACCTAAAGAACTCAGAAACCAAAATTACATTGATCATGATTTCTATCACTAATAAGAAATTAAAAGGCTTCTAAATGAATAGTAAATTTCTGAATGATCAATCCAGATGATCATTCATAGTATTATGATGCTTAAGGTGTGGTTCTATTTATAAGAATCGTTATAACAAACATCAATGGTTCAATTCTATAAAACCCAAAGTCAGTTGTAACTTCATTGGTAGAAAATTATTTATATATAGATGAGATAAGTTTTTTATTCTTTTACTGATGATTTAAATCAATTCACATATAATTATTTAAAATATGATGGATGTATTCTAGCATGAAACTTTATATCACCAAATTTTCAGAAAACAATTTTAGTTATCTAGTATTTTAGTTATTGGATGTTTATTATACATAAACATAATGAATTAAACAAAAAATTTATGTTAGATAATTATTAAATAATTTTTATTATTATTTACAGAAAAATAAAGGAGTGATTCATTAACTCAATATAATTTCCTTTTGAGTCTTTTTATTTCACTTTATTTTTTCTATTTCTCTAGAAACTATATTTCTAAAATGATGGGGGTCATTTTATTTATTTAATGGACTTTCTTCTATATTGTATTGAATAGTTTTCTAAATCAATGAAGTAAAGTAATTTATTTGAACATTTAAGTTTCTTAGGTGAGGTATTTCATTTATATATATGGATTTCAATTAGATTTAGATGCATAGAGGATTTGGGTAGTTGAATCACTTTAATAGGAGGAACAACAATCATATCAAGGTCTTCGTATGATGTTAAAATAGAATTAGGTTTTCAACTAGAGGTTTTTGTGTTAAAATTGAGAAATAAAATTAGATTATCATTATATAAAATGAATAAGGGAGTGTCCTAAGGTCAAAACTTGTCCACCATATCTATTTTAAAATTTGATTTCACCCTCCTTTTTAATATATATTTAGATTTTCTATCAAAACATTCAATATATCATTTTTAAAATTTTATTATTTTATTTTAAGTTTATATTTTTTTCAAACACTTTAAAATACTTATTTTATTTCTTATTTTTAAAAATAGAAAACAAAGTGACAATTATCTAGATTAGATCATAAACTCTTTAAGAGATAACTCTAGGTACCATTGTACAACATTTCAAAAGGAATAAATATTTTATTGTGATATTCATGAAAAAAAGTCTCCACTATCAATTAGAACCATTTTTGAAGAATATATCTAACCTATTTTAATTTATTTTTATATTTCAAGAATTTCTAACCCTAATTTTTTACCTTTATATCTTGAAATTACCTAAACTTGTCACTCTAGTTCTAAAGGTATTATAAATTACACCACTTCTAGTTGTGAATCCACTAATATTGCTTCAAGATGAAACCATTTTGAACCTAAAATAATCATGGATGACAACACAATGCTTAAGTAATTGGAATCATCTTTTTAAGAAAATAAAAAATCATGTAGAATACCTCAATTCACCTATTATATTTAAAATTAAATCTCGTTTTGTTCATAAACTTACAAAATTCAATGGATTTACAAGATATGATCCATACAAAATACATCAAGAATTTAGTTACCTTTGTGTAGATAGAAACCCAAAAGGAATATAAGGAGATCAAATGAAGATTATGGATTTTCCTTTTTTCCTTAGAAGGAGTTTTCAAATTTTGTTTTTTCTATTCTCACTCAACTTTGATTAGAAATTATAATGAACTGAAAAAAATTCGAGAAAAAAAATTCCTTATTTCTGGGACACCTTCCAAAAGAAAATAAATTTGTGGGATTAAGAAAACTCAAGGTAGAACGTTTTATGAATACCATAAAAGATTTAAAATATTTTCTTTTATTTTACTCAACCATCAAATTAGTGAATAAATTTTTATTCAATATTTTTATAAAGTACTTTTTATTACTGATAGAATAATGATTGATGTTTTTGTAGGAGGATATATATACCAGAAAATCGGGTCCGGTTAAACCGTCCCCCAAAAATATTAAAGAAAACGTAAAGTTACATAGTCAAATAGAGCAAGGGGTTTTACAGGTCCTTGAGTGTGAAACTCCCCTCATATCAGCCTCAACCAAAGATGCACAAAAATCCAGAGATCGAAAGGACCACATGGTAGTCATCTCCATGACTGACCTCTTGGACAAGGCATCAGCCACTTTATTGGCCTCCCGATATGCATGAGTGATTACCAAGTTGAGATGTTTTACCTGATTAAGACATCTGATCTAGTTAGGTAGAAGTCTCTATGGAACATCATGAGTTCTCATTTTTAGGGCATGCACCTCTATTTCGGAGTCTGATTCAATCCATAATATATTCCAGTTATGAAAGACAGCATGCTTCACGGCATAAATAATGGCCCATAATTCTGCTTCATAAGCAACTCTCATCCCAATAAAATGATGAAAGCAACCCTTGACGAATCCAAGATGCATGCGTAAGACACCCCCACAACCCAATCTACATGGCACTCGAGATGCAGCTCCATCAACATTAACCTTAATACATGGAGAGATTGGTGGTATCTAGCGAATAAACTTTACCACCAATGGATTCTTCATTTTACCTAAAATTCCAAGCATCTGCAGTACAGTTAAATCTGTACAGGTATTATCCATGCAACCATTTTTTATCGCATTAGTAGCATGTATGTCCTGATGAATCAGCATTGCACTTTCATGAAAGGATAGAGCCTTGTTGTCAAAAAGGAGGCTATTCCGGGCTATCCATATGGCGTGACAGGTAGCCGCTGTAGCAACCAGTAATATGTTCTGAATCTTCACACTCCTTATAGACCTAGAGATGAACACCATCAAGTCTTCTAGAAACCTATATGAGCAGAAATCCATGCTGAAGATGTCTCCAATTTATTTCCAAAGCATCTGAGCAAAGGGGCAGTAGATGAAAAGGTTTTGTACAGTTTCAGTTTCATTCAGACACAGATAACAGGCAGACACAATACGATGGCCAGCCTTCATTAATTGATCATGCTTTGGCAATCGGTTTCTCCAAATTCTCCAAAGAAGAAGAATCTGGGAGGGTTGGATAAAAGGCACTTTAAATTTGAGAAACCAAAGGGGTGCTTGTGTGGATCCAACATGCTGCATTTTGTAGAATTCTTTTAGATTAAAATGTCCATTCCTATTGGGCCTCCAGACCAGAGTGTCAATATCCATGAAAGAGTAGGTCTAGATTTCATGTTTTTTCTGAGAAGTAATCATGGTTTCAAGGCCATGATAATGATCAAGAAAATCTGCTATAAAGGTGTCCATTAGGTGGGGGGAATAACGCCAGTATACAAGGGGCTATCTAGCCAAGGATTGTTACAACAGTTAAGACTAGATTGTCTGCAGACAAGCCATTTAGAATTATAAATAACATCATTGAAGGAGTGACAAATGGAAGTCCATATAGATGATGACATATAATGGGGGTGGCCATTAATAAGCTTCATTTTGAATCTGCATGAAAGAAAATCCAGGGATGAGTCATTAGAGGTTAAGATATTCCATGTGAACTTATTAATAAGTCCCTCATTAAAACTCTGAAGATCCTTGACTCTAAGACCACCCAACTCAATGGGTTTGATGCAGTCCTTGCAAGAAATAATGATCAAATTCCTTTCATTAATAGAGCCCATCCAGATAAAATTCCTCATCATGCACTGGAGTTCTTTGAGCAGATTTTTTGACCATTTATAAATGAAAAACGAGTAGACAAACTTTGATGTGATCACCGAATCAATGAGGCACACCCTTCCAGCTTGAGACAGAGATTTACCCTTCCATTTAGCCATCTGATTCATGATACCATAAGAAATTATATCAAGGTAGTTCCTGTGTATCCTACCACAAAATATTGGAACTCCAAGATAAATAAATGGCAGAGATCCTTTTTAGACTCTGAGAAATCTGGTGACCCTATTTTGTTTGCCATCAGTGATCCCGTCACCAAAAACAATAAAGGATTTATTCCAATTTATATGTTGTCCAGCAACAGTCTCATAGTGTGTGAATAAGGCTTTGATCGCAGATATCGACTTCCTTGAGGCTTCACCAAAAATCAGAATATGATCCGCATATAATAAATGATATGGGACAAGGTTTTCCCTCCCAGCCTTTATCTGTCTAAAAATACCAATTTGAGATAGCTCATCATGACATCTACTCATATATTCTTTAGCAATGGAAAAAAGAATCCCAAAAAGTGGATTACCTTGTCGAACTCCTCAGGTGTAGTGAAAATAACCCCTGGGAGATCCATTAATTAAAATGGACAGCCTTGCAGATGTAAGGATATTTATGACAAGGTTGATTAATCGACTTGAGAAACCAAATCTACGGAGAATATCGAAGAGAAAGCTCCACTTGAGGGTTTCAAAGGCCTTGGAGATATCAATTTTGAGGGCAAATTTTCCATGCATTGCTTTATTTTTCATCAAATTGATGCTCTCTGATGCAGTGAAAAGACAGTTCTGAATGTTTCTACCAGGTATGAAGCCATACTGATTAGGAGAGATGTGCTCCTTGATTAATCCCCCCAATCTGTTCATTAAGATTTTACTAATTATTTTTTGTGTGGTGTTTCCAATCGCAACTATCCTTAAATCTTTCACATCAATTTCATTCTCCTTCTTAGGAATCAAATAAATGAAGTTAGAGTTAAGACCATAAGGCATATAACTCCAAGCGAAGAAAAAATTTATTGCACTAACTAGATCATCTTGCACAATGTCCCAATAGAACATAAAAAACTTGTTGTTGAAGCCATCCAGTCCATCTGTACTTTCCATGTTAAGAGAAAAGAGGGCCTCCTTTATTTCTTCTTTTGAGGGAACCCTTGTAAGAGCAAGGTTTTGATGTTCCTCAATACAAGGGGAAATGTTTTCAATCATCTCCTTAGTCTTGTCTATGCCATCATCAGAGTAAAGGCCAGTGAAATATTTCACAAATTCATTTGAAATATCACTGTCAGAGGTGTAGAGGAAACCCTCAACTTTAATGGCCTTTAGTCCTGCCCTAATTATTTTTTCTTTTTACATCTGATGAAAAATATTAGAGTTCCTGTCACCATCTTTTAGACACTTGACATTCAATTGATTACACTCCAGCCTTTCTTTGAAAATCAAAAGATCATCAAGCCTTGCAAGTGAATGAATTTCCTCATGTGAGGGGATGTCATGGTGCTGAATTCTAATTTGATGTCTAGCCAATTGATTTTCAACAGCCATGATCTCACTGTCATGATTAGAAAAAGACTCCTTACTCCATTTTTTTAAGAGTGCTTTAACATTATTAAGTTTAGCAGCAAAAGTATATAGTGGGCTTCCTTGACAACTAATCATCCAAGCCTTAGTAATGACTTCCCTACATCCAGGAGTCACAATCCATCCATTATTAAAGCGAAAGGGAAGAGGACCAGACCTAACACAATGCAAGGACATATCAATAACAATGGGATTGTGATCCGAGTGATGCTTTGGTAAAGTGTGTCTAGATATTCCAGAATCATCACTCTCATCATCAATCTGAAGAAATCATCTATCAAGTTTACTTGATTGTCTTCCATGCACAGTATACCGGCTCCAGGTGAAATCAACACCTGTGATTGAGATTTCAGCAAGATGACATTGGTCAATAAAATAAGAGAATTCCAAGGAGGCCACCCTATTGAAATTTAACTCAGTTTTATCTTCTGATCTCAAAACAATATTGAAATCTCCCATTATCACCCATTTATTAAAGGTATGTCCGACAAAGGCTTCAAGCTAACTCCAAATCTCCCTTCTACGTGTATAGGATGGGGAATCATAAATAAAGGTGGATTCAAAGCTATAACCTTGATAAGCACATGATATCGAGACCCATTGTGGGTTCTTAACAAAGGAGGATAACTGTAATCTCTCATGCATAAAAACCCAAAGATGGTCCTTATTGATATCATGCAAATTCTGAAAAATAAAATTATAAGAAAGAGAAATCCATTTGAAAGCCTTCCACTTATCAAAGAGCATTTTAGGATCTACAATTCCAATCAGCATAGGCTTATAGGCCACAATGTAGTGTCTAAGGGCCCTGGCCATTGGGGTATTCCCAAGACCTTGACAATTCTAGAAAAAAATCTTCATTGAAGAAGGGTTTGGCTCCTTGTCAGGGGCCTCCTTTCATTGATGGAAGTCGCTGGGCCACTGCCCTTTTTTCCAGTTTCCTTTTTCTCTTTATCATCAGAAATTAAATTCACTCCAATATCATTCTTGGAGCCAACCTGCTCACCTCCATCTAGCTCAGCACAAGATATTTCAGACTGACCACCTGAAATGGGGATATCCTTCACATCCTGGAGACCATCAGCATCACAAGAGATGCCATCCAGAGGATAAAACTTGTTTTTTGGCAGCAGGTCACAAGGGTCACTACTCATATGAGATGCACTTTTGGAAACCTTATTTGGATTAGCCTGTTTGAAGGGGCTCCCCGGAGCACATCCATCAGGTGTAGAGTCCTCCGCTTCCTCACCATATGCTGATTGTTCCTCTTTCCTTGAAGCAGCAAGAGATCCTTTATGTTGCTACAGTGCCTGTGTATTAGCCCCTTCAAGGAACCCAGTTTTCTCCAATACAGAAACAAGATTCATCACCAGAGAAAGTCCCTCCCCTTTTTATCCTGCGTCCTTGAGTGTCGCTATCAGGGTAGTGGGCAACGGCCCCTCAGGAGGGGGCAACATCATAAAGGAACCAGATGTTATGGGGTTCTGCACGAAAACTGATGTTGCACCATAATCCAGGTGGGAAAGGCCCTCAAATTCATGCAGAGACTGTGTAGGTGAATCATCCCGCACTATGACAGATTTCCCCTCATCACATGTAGATCCATGCACACTCACACCATCAAAGCCAGCTGACTTTCTCACATCAATATATGGAATTCCATCAGAGACAATAATAGAGGAAGATCCACCTCCAAAATCCTTCTACCAGATGGTTACAAGACCTTCCCCATCTCGAGGGGCATCAGATAATGATGTGCCAGCAGGATCCTTCATTTGTACTAATGAGGGTGCAGGTTCCAAGTCACCTTCAGAATGGGGGACTCACTTGAGGGTATAGCAATCAATTTAGAAGAAAGAACTTTATCCTTGACTTTAATTCTTCTACATGAGGCATCATCATGTCCTTTCACCTTGCATATAGTATACTCCTTATATTTGTTGCACTCATAAGAGAGGTGACCAAAGAATCTGCAGACCATACAGAACTTTGGCTTTATTTGATACTGTATTTCAAGTTTCATGTTGTCATCCCGTGTGGTGAGTACTACCTCTTCCACAAAAGTGATGGAAATATCCACCTCAACCAATAATCTTTCATAATGACCAAATTTCAGATTGTTAGTTTGTTTATCCAGCTGAATGGGGGTTCCAACCGAGGAGGCAATATCCCATAAAATCTGTGGATGCCAATACATCCAATTCAAAAGATAGATACAAATCCAGAGCTGCACATGAGAATTTCTTAAATTATTAGGATCAAAACTCTTATCCCATTCCTGAATACATAAGAACCCTGGCTTCAAAGGAAGAGGCCTAAAGTTCCAAGCCTTGCGCTTCAACTCATCAGAGGGGAAGATTATATGATAATATCTCCATTCCATTATCGTCATTCACCAGTCCTCAAAGCCCCATACCTCCACAATCTTCTTGGTAAGATCATTAAATTTCCACAATTTTTCACCTTTGGGAACAAGAACCCGTGCAATTATGGAATATCTGCAGAGCCTCACCCGCTCTTCAACGGCCTCTTGGTTGGACGATATATGCGCAACCCTTCTCTTTTTGATGATTCGCCTAAGCGGCGGCATTCCAAAATCCGACAAGGAAGAAAAAAATTTCACAACCTCCGCAAAAATTTTCTTCGATTCAAAAGCAGCATTTAGGGTTCTTGCAGATTTAGACTTTGCATCAAATTCTAAGAGTTCTTTATGCCCAACATGATCACACAATCGATTAGTGCCCTCTTTTCTCTTCCTACCAACATCATCATCAGTGGGGTTGCTTGCCTCTTTGCTTCCCGCATGCTCCTCCATTATTCTCAATACATGTCCTTTTGTAGGAGGACATTTAGTTGATAAAACCATAGTTCTTTCTTGAAATTTAATTGAAAATACGCCCCAAAATTCTCAATAATTTGGAACAAGGTTCTTTCTTCATGTAAAATATTCTCAATATTCTCCCACTTCTACTTCAAAAAATAGTATTATTATGAGTCAACTTGGTAATTTTACTACTATAGTTAGGTTAGTTATGTCATGTATCACTTGATAACCCTAAACTAAATCTAAAACAACTTTTCAGTTGAAATTTCATAATAAAATTTGTGTTTCCAATGAACATTTTAGTAATTGATGTATAAAAATTCAAGAGACTTCTGAAAATTGTATTGTTATTTTTTTTTATATGTACATTTTCAACTAATATAATGAATATATTTTCAACTCAACCAAAATTTCAATCAATGATTGTATAATCGGTCCCATGATAGATTCAGTTAACCTTAACAATCAAATAGATTTTTCCACAGAGATTCAAGTAATTCAGAATCTAAATACTTCAATGAGAAAGAAAATTATCATTCTAAAATAAATTTACTATTGGAACAACCCATTAAAAAAAATAAAAATAGTATTAAAGAAATTATAACACAAAAAATCATGATGGATACTTTTATGGCTCAAATGGGAAAATTATCCATTGATGTACGTGCATAAGGAATCAAATCATTGAAGGTTTACCATTACAAACTCAAGTGAATATCAAGGTAAAAGGACTAGAAACTTTGAGTCCCATAAAGCTTAGAAGTGGAACTAAGCTAGAAACCCCCAAACTAAATAAACCAAACTTGATGTTGAACCTAAACATGTTGAATAAAGTTCCAAACAATTTTCACTTGATGTAGTCCTTATTAAAGTCAATCTGATTTCTATTGAACCTGATAATAAATTAGAATATATCTTAAAATAAAAAAAATCAAAAGAATGATATTTTCTTAAAATAACCAAGAAATATTAGATACATATGATAGTACCTTATATTTCTCAAAATAAATATCAAAATTATCAAGTGATACACAAATTACCACTACCTTACCCTAGAAGTAACCCACCAATGAAGAAAAGTAGAGAAAATGAGTTGGATAAAGAATTTTTAGAGGATTTTAAGAAACTTAAAGTTAATATTCCTTTAATAAATAATATAAAAAAATTATAAGGCATGTTACGTTTTTAAAAGAAATGTGTTCTCATAAAATGAAATTAAAGGGAGGATAGAAAGTGAACTTAGGGAGAAATGTTTCTTCTATGATCCAAAATGTGTTTCCGATTAAATATAAACACCCAAGAACTTATATCATTACCTACACCATAAGAGAGTTTTAATTAAATGATTTCATACTTTACTTATGATCTTCTATAAATTTCCTTCCCTATTTAATTAATTCCATTTATAGGTCGGAGAGCTTAACCCTATGGGAATTTTCATTTAATTATCCAATTGAAGAACCAATAAACCAACTATAGTTATAGAGGAATTTTTTATTAAGGAAAGAGACTTGAATATACTATTAATTTATATGTCTTAGATATGGGAGATGATAGGTTTAGTTCTCACACACATCTCATTATTTGGAGACCCTTTTTGAAAAATCTTAAGGAAATCAAAAATGTCTAAAAAGGAACCTTATCGCTTGCATTTGGAGGATAAATAATTCACTTTAATATTTTTTATTCCATGACACACCCAATAGAGGATCATTAATCTTGTCAAGTGAACATGATAGATTATTTTTTCAAAAATTTATTCCCTAGTTTTACATATGATGAACAACCAACTATTATTTTTAAAAATGAATCCATTGTCACTACTGAAATTGGTTTACATAAAAATGAAACTAACACATGTGAAGAGAAATTTAAAATTGAAACTGATACTGATAAACCTTCTTATTTTGAATATATTGTATTTGTATTATGTTAATTTTCTAAAAATCAAGAAAATATTGAATTTTTTTATTCGATTTTTTAACCTGAAATTTTCGAATTTAAAATCAATGTTGATTATGTTGAACTTGTTAAGACAGTTTCATGTGAAGTTTCTATAATTTTTTATTCTTCTTCTATTTTTAATGAAACTAGTGAAATATTTAAATCTGATAAAAAATCTTATTATTTCATTTAAAAATGATAATTTTTTATGTGATAAAAGTTATGATTATGTTATAATTTCAAAAAATGAAATTTTTAACTAATATTTTTTATATTTTTTTCAAATCTATAACTTTTATTGAAAATAACCCCTATAAACTAACTCATCAAAAAACTACAGTCCCAAAATTTAATATAAAATTTTCTTATTTATGTAGTGAATAAAAATTTAAAATTGATTTTGTTGAGTCACATAAACCATCTTTAACCAATGAAAATATCATCCTCAAGTTAGAGATGAAACCACTACCTAAAAATCTAAAATAGGCCATATTAGGCGAGAATGATCAATTTTATTTAATTATTTTTAAAAATATATCAATAAACTAAGAGACCAATAGAACCAAATTTTAGGATTCCTTAAAATAGAAAAAAAATATTTATCAGGGATTTTATCTAATTTAATTGGAATTAGTCCTTCAATTTTTATACATAAAATTTTGTTAGAAGATAATTCTATACCCATGAGATAGTAACAAAATAGATTCAACCCAACAATTTTCATGATAGTTAAAAATTAATCCACATCATTTTTGGTTGTGGGAATAATTTTTCACATCTTTTATAGATAATGAGTGATTTATAACCATGTTGTACCTAAAAAGAGTGGTTTTTCAATTTCAAATAATAAATTTGGTGAGATTGTTCCTATTAGACTCCCAAAAATGGATAATGTGCATTGATTATAGAAAAATAAATTTAGTGAATAAGAATGACCACTTTCCACTAATATTTCTTAATCAAGTACTCGAGTGATTACCTAGATAGACCCACTATTATTTTCCTTATATATTTTATGGTTTCTTTCAAATCCACATGATAATTGAAGATAAATAAAAAACCACCTACACATGTCCTTTTAGAAATTTTTCCTATAGAATAATGCCTTTTGGTATTTATAATTCCCCAAGAACATTTCAAATATTTATGATGAGAAATTTATATGAATTTATAGAAATATGTATAAATTTTTTATAGATGAATTTACTATTTATGGATTATATTTTGAAAGTTTGAAAAATTTGTCATGTGTCCTTCAGAATTGCATTGAAAACATTATTATTATCAATTATGAAAAATGAAACTTCGTGTTAGATAAATAAATTATTATTTGATATGTTTTGTGTAAATATATAATTAAAGTTGACCAATCCAAGGTTGAATTCTTTTTTTATATTCTCTAACCAAAAAACAGTGATATATGTGTGATTCTTCCTTAGACATGCAAGATTCAATAAAATATTGATAAAATAATTTATAAAAATATATTTTCCTTTACTCAGGTTACTTAAAAAAGTGTATCAATTTTTCTTTGATAAAATTTGAGAATAATCCTTTAAATATAAAAAATAAAAGTTGATATCCATTCCCATTGATCAACCACCAAATTAGGACTTTCCCTTTGAATTAATGAATGAAATCTATGATTTTTTCCTTAAAGTGGTTTTGAGTAAAAATATAGAAAATAAATATCATATGAAAGATTATATATATAGGACTCTATATAAATTCCAAGACAACTACACAACAACTTAAAATGATATTTTGGTTATTGAATTTTATTTGGAAAGGTTTATATGCAGTTTATTAGACCCTAAATAGACTATTTTCACAGACCATTCTAAAATACGATTTTGAATGAAGAAACATGATATGAAACCAAGTATTTTGAGATGGATATTGTTTTGAAAAATAATTTTATGTTTAAATAAAGGATAATAAAGTAATTGAAATCCTTATAACTAGATATTTAATCTAATTAACTCTTTCTTTGGACGAGAAACCTTAGATCTATCCACCCATTAATAAAAATTTCCCTAATGAGTAAATTTCATAATATAACAAATGTGAGACCATAGTTTTTTGATCATTTTAATTATATATATATTTATGAAGTGCCCCTAGTTTTCTAAGAAATAAATTTTTATGATTTTAAGTGAATCAAATAATTAAATTTAGGATAATCCATAGTAGTGTAATTTTAGTAGTGACCAAATGATAAGAATTGCATTCCAAATTCTTAATTCCAATAAATGTTTATTTTTTCAATAATTTAATCCATATAGGTCACTTATGATCTTAATTAACTACTAGAAAATTTCTCAATTATGGTTTTTATTATCCCTCTATTTTTAAATATACTTTTGAATTTTGTAAAACTTGCAAAACTTTCCAATTTCAATGTAATATTTCAAAGACAAATGAAATCCCTCAACAACCAATTTGGTTTTATAATGTGTTTGATGTATGTGTTATGGATTTAATGGGACTATTTACTGATTATTTTGGATATATTTACATATTTATTGTTTTTTATTATGTGTATAATTGGGTAAAATCTATTCTTATTTGATCTAATGATGGAATTTATTTTCAAATTTATGAATGGGAATTTGTTTTCAAAATTTAGTTTATATAGGTTTTTAATCATTGATCAAGGTACCCACTTTTTTAATAGGAATTTAGAATATCTTTTGAGTAAATATATAGTTCATAATAGGGTTTATATACCCTATCACCCATAAAAATAGAATGGTTGAGTTATAACATAAATAAATCAAATAAATTTTCCAAAAAAACTACACCCAAATACAAAAGTTTGGATTTTAATATTAGAAGATACACTTTAGGATTATTGGAATGCCTTCAAAACTATGATTATAATTTCACCTTTTATACTTGTGTATGGAAAATATTTTCAGTTTTCTGTTAATTTATAACACAAATCTTTTGGTCTATTAAAACATGTGACATGAATATTTTTTGTTAAAAAAAATCTTATCAGAGTTAAAATAGATTAGAAATAATTCATATGATATCTATGGGTTTTAAAAGGTTAAAACTGAAACTTTTCATGATGTAATTATCCTTAACAAAGAGTTTAAATAGAGAGATAAATCGTTGTTATTTAAATCTAAAATGAAGTTATTTCCTAGTAAATTTCATTCTGAATAGCCAGGACCTTTCATTGTTACTCATGTTCTTCCAATTATTATTGCTATAATTAAAGAACCAGATAAGGAAACCTATTCATAGTAAATGGAAACTGACTAAATCTGTTTAGAGAGAATTTTCGAGATCCTCCATGGGAGGGGATCCATCTTCAAGAATATGAGTACAACTGAACATAAGGTTGTGTCCTTATTTTCAACTCATATTGTTTCTTTTTCCATGATTTTTTATTTTAATTTATAATATAAAATATTTTTTAATGACTACATTGTGAAAAATAGTTGTGGGAGGGGGACAACCTTTTTAAGATTAGTATTTTTTTGTTTTCTTGTTTGTTTTTATTTCTCTATTTTTTATTTTTTTATTTCAAAATGATACAATTTTATTTTATTTTATTTTATTATTTTTTAATTTCTTTTTTTTAAGTATGAGATAAATTGAAAATATTTTTATTTTTTTAAACACATGAAAATGAATGATCTCATTTGACCCATGAAACTTAAATTAAATGAATGCCAAAATAGAATTGTTCTAGATTCAATGTTATGGGTAATTCAAGAAAATGTATATGGAATTTTAAATCCCATTCCATATGTTATTATATAAATTTTAAAATTTGCTTCTTGTGAGGATTGTATTCCTTGTTGACATATTTTCAACATTAACCTCTCTTCTTGAGAGTACCAATCATTAATTTTTTAACCAAAATTTACTATATTTATTTTAAAATTTTAAAGTTTATGGGATTTGTGTTTATATTATTAAGGAAAATTATTTGAAATTAAAATACCTATATTCAAAAGAATCATTTTTATTTAGGCCTAAATTTACATTTCATCGTTGATATCCCTTGTAAATCTGTGGAAAACTTGTTAGGCAGCCATAATACAAGCCTATAATCCTTATCCAAACCTACTATAAAAGTTAATTTTCATGATTTAGATGAAATTAAGTGTATGGTATTATTATCTTGTGGTTTTTAACATATCTTTGGGTTATTTTGGCAGGAAAATAAAAAATTTAAGTGATGTTTTAAGGTCGTTTTAAATTGATACTACCAAAGACTGTTTTGAGGAGAATTATGGAAATACAATGTTGAAAAAAAATCTGTTGTGTTGGAACTACTATAAAAAAAATAAAATTATTTTTGGAGGTTTGAAAAGAAGTATAATCATTCGATAGAAGGGATAGGAAGTCAAACTAACTATTTGAAACTCAAATAAACTTCACTGTCTTCAAAAATAATTTCTAAAGAGACTTTGAAAAAATGAAAAATTTAAGTTCAAATTTATTGAAATTTTTTGAGTGGATTAAATTTTTTTACTAAAATGAAGATGTTGTTTACTCATCTTAAATATTTTCATGATTTTTGGATTTGATTTATTACCAAATAAAGTAAGTAGGGTACTATTCTTGAGTGTAAACTGAATCATTCATTTTTTTCATAATAGCAAGCCAAAACTCCTTATTCAACCTCAAAAATTTTTACATATAAAACTAACCAAAACATGACCCTGGAAAATACTAGATAAGATATTATGATAAATACAAATTCATTTTATAGAAGATTTATGATATTATGAAACCTATGGTGACCCTCACATTTTTTGGATAAGAAAATATGTGTTAAAAATTCAAAATCTATGTGATGAGAAAAATTATGTAGAGGTAAGTTTTATATGTTCATGATATGATAAATTATATGGGGATGGATTGAATGAATAAGTAGAGAATTTGTAGTGATGGTTATTAAAAAATTATATCAATATTGAGTTTCTTATTTTTAAATGTGTGGATCTTATGGGATAGTGTTTTAAAATTATTTTGGTGTTATCTTGATGTTTATTAATTCAGGAGTTCAAGTCTTAAGTGTGGTGAAATTAATATAGTTTTTATTTTAATTACTTTTCATGTATATTTCAAATAATAAATCAACACCATTTTGATATTTTAAAATTAATTTCATCGTTTTTTTTTTTGATATTTTTTTAATTTTTGTGAAAATGGATTTATTTATGGGTTTTAGTGTTTTTAATCATTTTTTTAAATAATTGAATAACAGTTGATTTTATTTTATTTTTTGAAAAGAAAATTAGTTTTCAACTTGATATTATAAATTTTGGATAATTCTAATGTAACAACCCAAGATTTTATGAAAAATATTCTTTTTTATTTTACTAATGTCTTGTGTTATACGCTACACCAAAAGGAGCTTGCACAACACGCATCCTTGACTTGCCTTGCATTACACGCAATCGCAACCTTCCTCGATAGCGTGTGTGGTACGTAATCCTGAGTTTCACGAAACAATGATATGCTATTAAAATATTATTAAAACTAGCCGTTATGAATAGTAATAACCACTTTTTAAAATTCTGTAAATCTTATATTTCAAAATGAACTTCATTTTTGGATTCGGAGTATCGAATTTAGCCTATGGTGAAATTTTGGTACATTTCGGATAACTTTCATATTCTGATGAATAGTGAAAATTACTAAATTATAATTAAAAAACAACTTTTTTAATCGAAATAATTAATAGTGATAAATTATTAATTTGAGTAGTTTTAAAGTATATTTAGAATATATTTTTACAATTTAATACAATGTTGGTCATTGGATGTAATTTCACATTTAAACTAGACATAAACAAGTGGCAATCTTTTGATAGATATTGTTTCTTAAAAACACGCTATTTGTTTTAACAGCGGGATTTAATTATAAAATTAATTAATGCAACTTTTATGTTATGAATTTGGTAAAATAGACTTCATTTTTGAATTCGGAATATGAAATATAGCTTGGGATGAAATTTTGGCATTGTTCTGAAAAACATCAATTTTTGATGAATAGTGAAACTACTAAGTGGTAGGTTAAAAACTGAATTTTGCATAAAACTTAATTTTACCGCTTCTGTGAATGGAATTTCAAAAATCCGAGAGACACGGTTAATATCAAGGACTAAAATGTGGTTCAATGAGATGAAAATAATTTTTTGGTGAATAGTAACTTTTTACTATTTTTACCGCGGTTAATAGTAAATAGGGTAACTAAGGGTAAATATGATATTAATATTACCCTAACACATGTCCTAATTCTATTGGACAAGTGTAATTCGACCAAAAACAAACTTAGGAATAAAATATGACCATTTAGGCCCACTTGGATTAGATTAGGACATTTATTATTAATTTATTTAAAGAAGGGTTAAAATAGTTAAAATCAAAGTTTAATAAGTAAATCATTTTTAATATAGGGTTATACATAAGATAAATTCGATTGTAAATATTCATTAGAAATCTAAAAAGATTGCCTACATGATGGTATTTTATTTGTAATTTTTAGAAATCAAATAATTTAATTTATTTATGACACAAAGATGATGCAGTAATTATCTTATTAATGAAATATTGACATAATTGATAATATAAATACCAAAATAAATGTAATTTAAGACTTTTTATGAATTCCACTAATTTTCTAGGTTACTATGATATATTAATGTTGATTTAATCAACTTGGTTCGAACATTTAATTCTGTTATGACTTTCACAAAAATCATATATCAAATAGTGTCAAAATTGACACAAAATAGTTTTTAAAACAAATATTATATTATTAATTGTTATTTTATTCCTAAAAATCTAAGGTTCGGAAAAATGACTTAGATAAGGATATATATATTAATAATAAACAATTTGGGGTTCGTTTGGCATGTTATAGTAAGTGTATTAACCATATAGTGAAAGAAAACAAAAAGACACGGTAAAAGTTAAATTATTTAACTTAGAGTTAAATCTAATTGATAAGGTTTAAAATAAGATCCAAACATGTCTAAATTTGATTGGTTGATGAGATTACAACCCTATCTCATCTAAGCTTCGAATATGAGTAATTTTTGGAGGTTTTTAAGTGGGGTTAGATTTATTATAAATTAATATTTTTAAGAATTCCTAAGGTGCCCCTCTCCTCTCCTATAAAAGGACACCTCCTCCCCCTCCTCCTCACACCAATTTGAGCACTCAAGCTCGGCCAACCCCTGCCAATTTATCCTCTCCACTTCCCTAGCAACATCCTAGAGGTTCTGGTCTTCTTCAAAGACCAATTTTAGTGCCCTAAGAGGAGGTCTCAAAGAGGCGCTTCAAAGAAGAGGTAATTACCGTTACCAATTCTTTCATCTTTATTTTTTCTTCCACTTATTCTTCTTAGGTTGTTTCATTATGAAGTAATAACATCAGTATCACTCATATACTGATATGTTATTATAAGTATGAAACAACCCTATTTCACCATCTATCCATCCTACGGAAAAAGAAATCACCACGCGTGCGTACGTACGGAATACCGTCTCCACGCCGTGGTGTAATCTATTTTCCACCACCACCTTACATGGATGGGTATAATGGTGTAAAGAATAACTATAAATAGTTATTACAACATCATATTGATTCTGAATATATTGTATAATCCACTCCAATTCAATTCAATATTTATAGAAATGATATCATCGCTCGTGCGTACGTACGGACTACCGTCTCCACGACGCGATGAGATTCATTCTCCATGTTAACCATTTAAGAATGATTATAATGTATATATAAGAAATAATAATGAAATATATGACGTTATAAAGCTGCTGGATTTATTTATATATATACATATGAATGTCATCTACTTAATTCCATTCAAGACAATAAGGAAAGAAAAACAGCGTTCATGCGTACGTACGGACTACCGTCTCCATGAACGGTGTTTTTCATTTCATTTAAATATCTATTATATATATATATATACTGAATATATATGATATATAAATCATATTTTATATTCTGTAAGTAATTAAATCATGATATAAGTAATAATAATGTCAAGAACAACAAGTCAAAACACCTACGATAAATAAAACGATTTTTACCCAAAACGTTCTTTAACATGGAATTTACAAAAGAACGGGTAATATAATGTCATAAGTGAACCATATATGATATCATAACAATGAATATGATTCTGTAATAAGTCAATAACATGATTTAAATCATTATACAGGAGGTTCGGACACTTACAAAGCAAGTCGGACCTAAGGTAAGGGAAATATCACAATCTCATTTTTATCCGAGATTGTTTATTCGTAAGTATTTACTGGGGTGTATTTTATCATCCACATCCATGTTCCCTCAATATGTAATATTGTTTCCATCCACTTGAAATAGTTTAAATCCAATTTTACCCTTGGGTGAGTTTTTAGTAAAGAATATGAAAGGAATCTTTTGTCATTTTTTTTCGTACGAGGTACTTTTTGACTTTTCCGACAAAAGTACGAAGAATGTTTTTTTTAACTTATACGGCATGAATGGATTTTTAAAACATTACTTCAAAGAAGCTTCCTTTACAAGTTTTCAAGTTTATTTTTAATCAACTTCTTTTATTTTAAAGTTGTATGACATGTTATGAATGGAAAAATGTTTTTGAAGAAGAAAGGATATTTTCCTCAAGAATTCAATTCAAGTGTTTTATCAAAATTATTTTCCATCTAAGATAATAAAGGGTTCTGTTTCTATCCATATTTTTACATTGATTTGACTATGTTGTGATGGAATTATGTTTATGAATTCCTTTATCTTATATGAATGGTTTTATGATGTCATGTTGTTTAAGAATCCCATTTTTATTACATGGGTTATGCAATGATGTATGATTTATGATTTGGTGGCACACATAAGAAAGGATTCATTAAGAGATGGGTGGGACCTATATCTCCCTCCAATGCATTGGGTAATGATTTTATATCTCATGAGATAGACATGGCTGGAATGGTAGGTTATACCGGTTCAGTGAAACAGGACTGAAACGAGGATTACTCGATTCAGAAAGGGACTTTGTCCACTAAGATAGTCTTGGCAATGAGTCTTGACTAACAAGAAATGATTCTCTATGATTATGTGTGTATGCCACAATGAGTAATGTTTTAAGTTATGATTTCATTTTCACTTCTATGATTTATCCCATGTTATGATATTATGAGCTCTTTTGCAGGTTAAGATTTCCAAAAAAGCTATGTTCTAATGTATATGATGTGATTGATATTTCTTTTGTTTACCCTTACTGAGCATTTGAGCTCACCCTTTTATGTTTTCTTTTCCCCAGGATATAAAGAAAGGTTTATAGGTAAAAAAAAGGGAAGATCTTTATGGGAGATATTGAAGATCTTTCACCACGATTAGAAGATTACGTTCCGAGTTTCCAAAGACACTAAACTATTACGATCCTTGTGTGTGTGTTTTTGTTATGTACTAAGTATTCCGCAAAAGTAATGTAATGTCCATGTACGATAAGCTTCGGGTCTCTACAGTTGGTATCAGAGGAAAGGTTTAGTCAACCTTTGGAAACTAGGATGCGAAAACGTTAGTGAGATCCCTAGAGATATTTCTAAGGTATGTCTAGGGATGTCCCTAGGGATAAGTATACGTATAGGTTATAGTAATAGAATTACGCTAACGATCATAGAATTAAACTTAAGATGTTGGATATTGAAGGTACTCCCCCTTTATTATGTTGTTTTCCCTATCATGATTTTTTCCTCTCACACTATTCTTTTTGGGTTTTAGACGATGGCTGGAACCCGAAGGAACCGTGTTGATCAATGCAATGGACAATGCAATGATTGCCCTCCTGAACAAACAAATGTTATGGGAGATGGAGTGCAAAATCTTATTGCTATACTTACACAAGCTATGAATCATTCTGGACTTCCAAATGAGCAGAGAAGGGAACAATATTCTATTGAGTCCTTCATGAGGCAACGTCCACCTTCTTTCAGTGGGTCTTCTGATCCACTTGTGGCTGAACAATGGATCAGTACTACTGAAAAGATATTTTCAGTTCTTCAATGTTCTGATCATGATAAAGTCATCTTAGCAGTATATCGTTTGGAAGGTGAAGCTGATCAATGGTGGAATCTTATCAAGAATACGAGGCCAAGAGATGAAATTGAGTCCATGGAATGGGACGAGTTCAAGAACTTGTTTTTCAGTAAGTACTTCACTCGTATTCTTAGAACAAAGATGGAGAAAGAATTTCTTGAACTGAAGCAAAGGGACGATGAATCTGTTGGTACCTATGAAGCAAATTTTACAAGACTTGCAAGGTATGCTTCTGGAATTATCATCCAACCTAAAAGTAAAGTTGATCGATTTTTCTGTGGCTTAAAACCAAGTCTTCGAAGGGCATTAGCTATAAGAGACTTCAGTAGCTATGAAGAAATTGTGCGTTGTGCTATCAAGGTAGAAATGGAAGTTGGTGTTACATATCCATCTCATGGTTTTGACAAGAAACGAAAGATGGAGTTCAAGGAGAAATCTCATAATAATGGTGAAAAGAAGATGAATGTTTCCTTATGCACAAAGTGTGGAAAGAAGCATGGTGGAGATTGTCTTAAAGGGACTAGAAAATGTTTTAAGTGTGGAAAAGAAGGTCATCGAGCAGCTGAGTGTCGAAGTAATGGAAAAAGGGTTTCTAATGATGTGAATAAAGCAAACACTGCAGAGAACGCACCGCCAACACTTCAATGCTTCAAGTGCAAGGAAATGGGGCATTATGCTAATAATTGCCCTAATCCAAGGGTTAGTGATGATCAACATGAGCAACCACTGAAGGCAAAGGACAAAGGGAAATCACATGCGATCACTATTGGCAATGTTGAATATGACAACGATGTGGTGGAATGATTAAGTGTTTATGTAATGGGATAATGTTGTATCATTGAGTATTGCAATATTTATTGATGTGGTATTCAAAGTGATTGAGATATTTTTTGGAAATAAGATGATATGCGCATAATGAAGATGAGAAAATGAAATGTTTAATAGTATTCATGAGCTCATGATTGATATAAGGACTAAGTGATATCATGGTTTGAGTATATAGAATTTTGAGGATTTTGGTATGTGGAAAGTGTTAACTTTTAACTGCACTCATGTTTTCACTAAGGTATTCATGAGAATACACGATTAAGGACTTTGAATGTTTGGAATGTGACCAACAAGACATATCTTATGATATGTGGGGATCAACGACAGTATTAAATCTCTGGTAATCGTTGTCACTATATTATGAGAGTGGACTGCAGTATTATAAGCCTAAAGATTAGACTGGATTATGTTGGACATAAGTTAGTATTGTTTAAGGATAGAAGATTTTCGATATTATTGATGGGATGTTATAGTAACGTAGTTTTAGAAAAAGGGACAACCTGCAGGACGGGCGACAGCCCATCGCTTCGGACAAGGCTGTAGGAATCGAACCCACAACCAAAGTGCGACTGGCCTTTATTGCCTACCACTGGCCTACAGGAAGTCCCTGTTTAGTAGAAACTAGTTTTATTATATTAAGCAGTATGATATATGAAGTATAAGTCCATTTTAGAAACCATATGTGATTAATCTCACTATAGATCGACTTATGTATATAATTTTTACTAACCTTTTGTTTGAGACAGATGGAATGACTCGTCATTCTATCACATGATCTGCTAACACTTCACGAATAACAAATTCAACTTCATTTATTTAAGAGATGAAGTAGAAATTGTTCAAGGCACGAACAAAAGTGAGATTGTACCAAAATAAAGTAAGTATTTATTCTAAGCAAATTTTCAACTTTAGGGAAATGATCTTGAAAACCAAAAAAATGTTGTCCTAGTGATCTTATACCTGATGAATCAGATGGTACCTTATATCATCACAAATCTATGGATTTTTGATTACTGGCTTTTCCATAGCCATGTTCTCTACCACTCTCCATCAGAACATGATGGTTAGATTTCTCTTCCATATCCATATTTTCACCTATGTGGAAACCCAGTGATTAGTTTATTTGGGTAATCGTTACATTTCATACTTTAGTTTTTAAAGCCAAGTTTTGGTATTCCCTTTTACGATGTGGGTTTCTATTAAAGAAACTTTCGAATAGTAAACCATTTATAACCCCGACGAATTTCGAGGGCGAAATTCATTTTAAGGGGGGTAGAATGTAACAACCCAAGATTTTATGAAAAATATTCTTTTTTATTTTACTAATGTCTTGTGTTATACACTACACCAAAAGGAGCTTGCACAACACGCATCCTTGACTTGCCTTGCATTACACGCAATCGCAACCTTCCTCGATAGCGTGTGTGGTACGTAATCCTGAGTTTCACGAAACAATGATATGCTATTAAAATATTATTAAAACTAGCCGTTATGAATAGTAATAACCACTTTTTAAAATTCTGTAAATCTTATATTTCAAAATGAACTTCATTTTTGGATTCGGAGTATCGAATTTAGCCTATGGTGAAATTTTGGTACATTTCGGATAACTTTCATATTCTGATGAATAGTGAAAATTACTAAATTATAATTAAAAAACAACTTTTTTAATCGAAATAATTAATAGTGATAAATTATTAATTTGAGTAGTTTTAAAGTATATTTATAATATATTTTTACAATTTAATACAATGTTGGTCATTGGATGTAATTTCACATTTAAACTAGACATAAACAAGTGGCAATCTTTTGATAGATATTGTTTCTTAAAAACACGCTATTTGTTTTAACAGCGGGATTTAATTATAAAATTAATTAATGCAACTTTTATGTTATGAATTTGGTAAAATAGACTTCATTTTTGAATTCGGAATATGAAATATAGCTTGGGATGAAATTTTGGCATTGTTCTGAAAAACATCAATTTTTGATGAATAGTGAAACTACTAAGTGGTAGGTTAAAAACTGAATTTTGCATAAAACTTAATTTTACCGCTTCTGTGAATGAAATTTCAAAAATCCGAGAGACACGGTTAATATCAAGGACTAAAATGTGGTTCAATGAGATGAAAATAATTTTTTGGTGAATAGTAACTTTTTACTATTTTTACCGCGGTTAATAGTAAATAGGGTAACTAAGGGTAAATATGATATTAATATTACCCTAACACATGTCCTAATTCTATTGGACAAGTGTAATTCGACCAAAAACAAACTTAGGAATAAAATATGACCATTTAGGCCCACTTGGATTAGATTAGGACATTTATTATTAATTTATTTAAAGAAGGGTTAAAATAGTTAAAATCAAAGTTTAATAAGTAAATCATTTTTAATATAGGGTTATACATAAGATAAATTCGATTGTAAATATTCATTAGAAAGCTAAAAAGATTGCCTACATGATGGTATTTTATTTGTAATTTTTCGAAATCAAATAATTTAATTTATTTATGACACAAAGATGATGCAGTAATTATCTTATTAATGAAATATTGACATAATTGATAATATAAATACCAAAATAAATGTAATTTAAGACTTTTTATGAATTCCACTAATTTTCTAGGTTACTATGATATATTAATGTTGATTTAATCAACTTGGTTCGAACATTTAATTCTGTTATGACTTTCACAAAAATCATATATCAAATAGTGTCAAAATTGACACAAAATAGTTTTTAAAACAAATATTATATTATTAATTGTTATTTTATTCCTAAAAATCTAAGGTTCGGCCAAATGACTTAGATAAGGATATATATATTAATAATAAACAATTTGGGGTTCGTTTGGCATGTTATAGTAAGTGTATTAATCATATAGTGAAAGAAAACAAAAAGACACGGTAAAAGTTAAATTATTTAACTTAGAGTTAAATCTAATTGATAAGGTTTAAAATAAGATCCAAACATGTCTAAATTTGATTGGTTGATGAGATTACAACCCTATCTCATCTAAGCTTCGAATATGAGTAATTTTTGGAGGTTTTTAAGTGGGGTTAGATTTATTATAAATTAATATTTTTAAGAATTCCTAAGGTGCCCCTCTCCTCCCCTATAAAAGGACACCTCCTCCCCCTCCTCCTCACACCAATTTGAGCACTCAAGCTCGGCCAACCCCTGCCAATTTATCCTCTCCACTTACCTAGAAACATCCTAGAGGTTCTGGTCTTCTTCAAAGACCAATTTTAGTGCCCTAAGAGGAGGTCTCAAAGAGGCGCTTCAAAGAAGAGGTAATTACCGTTACCAATTCTTTCATCTTTATTTCTTCTTCCACTTCTTCTTCTTAGGTTGTTTCATTATGAAGTAATAACATCAGTATCACTCATATACTGATATGTTATTATAAGTATGAAACAACCCTATTTCACCATCTATCCATCCTACGGAAAAAGAAATCACCGCGCGTGCGTACGTACGGAATACCGTCTCCACGCCGTGGTGTAATCTATTTTCCACCACCACCTTACATGGATGGGTATAATGGTGTAAAGAATAACTATAAATAGTTATTACAACATCATATTGATTCTGAATATATTGTATAATCCACTCCAATTCAATTCAATATTTATAGAAATGATATCATCGCTCGTGCGTACGTACGAACTACCGTCTCCACGACGCGATGAGATTCATTCTCCATGTTAACCATTTAAGAATGATTATAATGTATATATAAGAAATAATAATGAAATATATGACATTATAAAGCTACTGGATTTATGTATATATATACATATGAATGTCATCTACTTAATTCCATTCAAGACAATAAGGAAAGAAAAACAGCGTTCATGCGTACGTACGGACTACCGTCTCCATGAACGGTGTTTTTCATTTCATTTAAATATCTATTATATATATATATATACTGAATATATATGATATATAAATCATATTTTATATTCTGTAAGTAATTAAATCATGATATAAGTAATAATAATGTCAAGAACAACAAGTCAAAACACCTACGATAAATGAAACGATTTTTACCCAAAACGTTCTTTAACATGGAATTTACAAAAGAACGGGTAATATAATGTCATAAGTGAACCATATATGATATCATAACAATGAATATGATTCTGTAATAAGTCAATAACATGATTTAAATCATTATACAGGAGGTTCGGACACTTACAAAGCAAGTCGGACCTAAGGTAAGGGAAATATCACAATCTCATTTTTATCCGAGATTGTTTATTCGTAAGTATTTACTGGGGTGTATTTTATCATCCACATCCATGTTCCCTCAATATGTAATATTGTTTCCATCCACTTGAAATAGTTTAAATCCAATTTTACCCTTGGGTGAGTTTTTAGTAAAGAATATGAAAGGAATCTTTTGTCATTTTTTTTCGTACGAGGTACTTTTTGACTTTTCCGACAAAAGTACGAAGAATGTTTTTTTTAACTTATACGGCATGAATGGATTTTTAAAACATTACTTCAAAGAAGCTTCCTTTACAAGTTTTCAAGTTTATTTTTAATCAACTTCTTTTATTTTAAAGTTGTATGACATGTTATGAATGGAAAAATGTTTTTGAAGAAGAAAGGATATTTTCCTCAAGAATTCAATTCAAGTGTTTTATCAAAATTATTTTCCATCTAAGATAATAAAGGGTTCTGTTTCTATCCATATTTTTACATTGATTTGACTATGTTGTGATGGAATTATGTTTATGAATTCCTTTATCTTATATGAATGGTTTTATGATGTCATGTTGTTTAAGAATCCCATTTTTATTACATGGGTTATGCAATGATGTATGATTTATGATTTGGTGGCACACATAAGAAAGGATTCATTAAGAGATGGGTGGGACCTATATCTCCCTCCAATGCATTGGGTAATGATTTTATATCTCATGAGATAGACATGGCTGGAATGGTAGGTTATACCGGTTCAGTGAAACAGGACTGAAACGAGGATTACTCGATTCAGAAAGGGACTTTGTCCACTAAGATAGTCTTGGCAATGAGTCTTGACTAACAAGAAATGATTCTCTATGATTATGTGTGTATGCCACAATGAGTAATGTTTTAAGTTATGATTTCATTTTCACTTCTATGATTTATCCCATGTTATGATATTATGAGCTCTTTTGCAGGTTAAGATTTCCAAAAAAGCTATGTTCTTTTGTATATGATGTGATTGATATTTCTTTTGTTTACCCTTACTGAGCATTTGAGCTCACCCTTTTATGTTTTCTTTTCCCCAGGATATAAAGAAAGGTTTATAGGTAAAAAAAAAGGGAAGATCTTTATGGGAGATATTGAAGATCTTTCACCACGATTAGAAGATTACGTTCCGAGTTTCCAAAGACACTAAACTATTACGATCCTTGTGTGTGTGTGTTTTTGTTATGTACTAAGTATTCCGCAAAAGTAATGTAATGTCCATGTACGATAAGCTTCGGGTCTCTACAGTTGGTATCAGAGGAAAGGTTTAGTCAACCTTTGGAAACTAGGATGCGAAAACGTTAGTGAGATCCCTAGAGATATTTCTAAGGTATGTCTAGGGATGTCCCTAGGGATAAGTATACGTATAGGTTATAGTAATAGAATTACGCTAACGATCATAGAATTAAACTTAAGATGTTGGATATTGAAGGTACTCCCCCTTTATTATGTTGTTTTCCCTATCATGATTTTTTCCTCTCACACTATTCTTTTTGGGTTTTAGACGATGGCTGGAACCCGAAGGAACCGTGTTGATCAATGCAATGGACAATGCAATGATTGCCCTCCTGAACAAACAAATGTTATGGGAGATGGAGTGCAAAATCTTATTGCTATACTTACACAAGCTATGAATCATTCTGGACTTCCAAATGAGCAGAGAAGGGAACAATATTCTATTGAGTCCTTCATGAGGCAACGTCCACCTTCTTTCAGTGGGTCTTCTGATCCACTTGTGGCTGAACAATGGATCAGTACTACTGAAAAGATATTTTCAGTTCTTCAATGTTCTGATCATGATAAAGTCATCTTAGCAGTATATCGTTTGGAAGGTGAAGCTGATCAATGGTGGAATCTTATCAAGAATACGAGGCCAAGAGATGAAATTGAGTCCATGGAATGGGACGAGTTCAAGAACTTGTTTTTCAGTAAGTACTTCCCTCGTATTCTTAGAACAAAGATGGAGAAAGAATTTCTTGAACTGAAGCAAAGGGACGATGAATCTGTTGGTACCTATGAAGCAAATTTTACAAGACTTGCAAGGTATGCTTCTGGAATTATCATCCAACCTAAAAGTAAAGTTGATCGATTTTTCTGTGGCTTAAAACCAAGTCTTCGAAGGGCATTAGCTATAAGAGACTTCAGTAGCTATGAAGAAATTGTGCGTTGTGCTATCAAGGTAGAAATGGAAGTTGGTGTTACATATCCATCTCATGGTTTTGACAAGAAACGAAAGATGGAGTTCAAGGAGAAATCTCATAATAATGGTGAAAAGAAGATGAATGTTTCCTTATGCACAAAGTGTGGAAAGAAGCATGGTGGAGATTGTCTTAAAGGGACTAGAAAATGTTTTAAGTGTGGAAAAGAAGGTCATCGAGCAGCTGAGTGTCGAAGTAATGGAAAAAGGGTTTCTAATGATGTGAATAAAGCAAACACTGCAGAGAACGCACCGCCAACACTTCAATGCTTCAAGTGCAAGGAAATGGGGCATTATGCTAATAATTGCCCTAATCCAAGGGTTAGTGATGATCAACATGAGCAACCACTGAAGGAAAAGGACAAAGGGAAATCACATGCGATCACTATTGGCAATGTTGAATATGACAACGATGTGGTGGAATGATTAAGTGTTTATGTAATGGGATAATGTTGTATCATTGAGTATTGCAATATTTATTGATGTGGTATTCAAAGTGATTGAGATATTTTTTGGAAATAAGATGATATGCGCATAATGAAGATGAGAAAATGAAATGTTTAATAGTATTCATGAGCTCATGATTGATATAAGGACTAAGTGATATCATGGTTTGAGTATATAGAATTTTGAGGATTTTGGTATGTGGAAAGTGTTAACTTTTAACTGCACTCATGTTTTCACTAAGGTATTCATGAGAATACACGATTAAGGACTTTGAATGTTTGGAATGTAACCAACAAGACATATCTTATGATATGTGGGGATCAACGACAGTATTAAATCTCTGGTAATCGTTGTCACTATATTATGAGAGTGGACTGCAGTATTATAAGCCTAAAGATTAGACTGGATTATGTTGGACATAAGTTAGTATTGTTTAAGGATAGAAGATTTTCGATATTATTGATGGGATGTTATAGTAACGTAGTTTTAGAAAAAGGGACAACCTGCAGGACGGGCGACAGCCCATCGCTTCGGACAAGGCTGTAGGAATCGAACCCACAACCAAAGTGCGACTGGCCTTTATTGCCTACCACTGGCCTACAGGAAGTCCCTGTTTAGTAGAAACTAGTTTTATTATATTAAGCAGTATGATATATGAAGTATAAGTCCATTTTAGAAACCATATGTGATTAATCTCACTATAGATCGACTTATGTATATAATTTTTACTAACCTTTTGTTTGAGACAGATGGAATGACTCGTCATTCTATCACATGATCTGCTAACACTTCACGAATAACAAATTCAACTTCATTTATTTAAGAGATGAAGTAGAAATTGTTCAAGGCACGAACAAAAGTGAGATTGTACCAAAATAAAGTAAGTATTTATTCTAAGCAAATTTTCAACTTTAGGGAAATGATCTTGAAAACCAAAAAAATGTTGTCCTAGTGATCTTATACCTGATGAATCAGATGGTACCTTATATCATCACAAATCTATGGATTTTTGATTACTGGCTTTTCCATAGCCATGTTCTCTACCACTCTCCATCAGAACATGATGGTTAGATTTCTCTTCCATATCCATATTTTCACCTATGTGGAAACCCAGTGATTAGTTTATTTGGGTAATCGTTACATTTCATACTTTAGTTTTTAAAGCCAAGTTTTGGTATTCCCTTTTACGATGTGGGTTTCTATTAAAGAAACTTTCGAATAGTAAACCATTTATAACCCCGACGAATTTCGAGGGCGAAATTCATTTTAAGGGGGGTAGAATGTAACAACCCAAGATTTTATGAAAAATATTCTTTTTTATTTTACTAATGTCTTGTGTTATACGCTACACCAAAAGGAGCTTGCACAACACGCATCCTTGACTTGCCTTACATTACACGCAATCGCAACCTTCCTCGATAGCGTGTGTGGTACGTAATCCTGAGTTTCACGAAACAATGATATGCTATTAAAATATTATTAAAACTAGCCGTTATGAATAGTAATAACCACTTTTTAAAATTCTGTAAATCTTATATTTCAAAATGAACTTCATTTTTGGATTCGGAGTATCGAATTTAGCCTATGGTGAAATTTTGGTACATTTCGGATAACTTTCATATTCTGATGAATAGTGAAAATTACTAAATTATAATTAAAAAACAACTTTTTTAATCGAAATAATTAATAGTGATAAATTATTAATTTGAGTAGTTTTAAAGTATATTTATAATATATTTTTACAATTTAATACAATTTTGGTCATTGGATGTAATTTCACATTTAAACTAGACATAAACAAGTGGCAATCTTTTGATAGATATTGTTTCTTAAAAACACGCTATTTGTTTTAACAGCGGGATTTAATTATAAAATTAATTAATGCAACTTTTATGTTATGAATTTGGTAAAATAGACTTCATTTTTGAATTCGGAATATGAAATATAGCTTGGGATGAAATTTTGGCATTGTTCTGAAAAACATCAATTTTTGATGAATAGTGAAACTACTAAGTGGTAGGTTAAAAACTGAATTTTGCATAAAACTTAATTTTACCGCTTCTGTGAATGGAATTTCAAAAATCCGAGAGACACGGTTAATATCAAGGACTAAAATGTGGTTCAATGAGATGAAAATAATTTTTTGGTGAATAGTAACTTTTTACTATTTTTACCGCGGTTAATAGTAAATAGGGTAACTAAGGGTAAATATGATATTAATATTACCCTAACACATGTCCTAATTCTATTGGACAAGTGTAATTCGACCAAAAACAAACTTAGGAATAAAATATGACCATTTAGGCCCACTTGGATTAGATTAGGACATTTATTATTAATTTATTTAAAGAAGGGTTAAAATAGTTAAAATCAAAGTTTAATAAGTAAATCATTTTTAATATAGGGTTATACATAAGATAAATTCGATTGTAAATATTCATTAGAAAGCTAAAAAGATTTCCTACATGATGGTATTTTATTTGTAATTTTTAGAAATCAAATAATTTAATTTATTTATGACACAAAGATGATGCAGTAATTATCTTATTAATGAAATATTGACATAATTGATAATATAAATACCAAAATAAATGTAATTTAAGACTTTTTATGAATTCCACTAATTTTCTAGGTTACTATGATATATTAATGTTGATTTAATCAACTTGGTTCGAACATTAAATTCTGTTATGACTTTCACAAAAATCATATATCAAATAGTGTCAAAATTGACACAAAATAGTTTTTAAAACAAATATTATATTATTAATTGTTATTTTATTCCTAAAAATCTAAGGTTCGGCCAAATGACTTAGATAAGGATATATATATTAATAATAAACAATTTGGGGTTCGTTTGGCATGTTATAGTAAGTGTATTAACCATATAGTGAAAGAAAACAAAAAGACACGGTAAAAGTTAAATTATTTAACTTAGAGTTAAATCTAATTGATAAGGTTTAAAATAAGATCCAAACATGTCTAAATTTGATTGGTTGATGAGATTACAACCCTATCTCATCTAATCTTCGAATATGAGTAATTTTTGGAGGTTTTTAAGTGGGGTTAGATTTATTATAAATTAATATTTTTAAGAATTCCTAAGGTGCCCCTCTCCTCCCCTATAAAAGGACACCTCCTCCCCCTCCTCCTCACACCAATTTGAGCACTCAAGCTCGGCCAACCCCTGCCAATTTATCCTCTCCACTTCCCTAGAAACATCCTAGAGGTTCTGGTCTTCTTCAAAGACCAATTTTAGTGCCCTAAGAGGAGGTCTCAAAGAGGCGCTTCAAAGAAGAGGTAATTACCGTTACCAATTCTTTCATCTTTATTTCTTCTTCCACTTCTTCTTCTTAGGTTGTTTCATTATGAAGTAATAACATCAGTATCACTCATATACTGATATGTTATTATAAGTATGAAACAACCCTATTTCACCATCTATCCATCCTACGGAAAAAGAAATCACCGCGCGTGCGTACGTACGGAATACCGTCTCCACGCCGTGGTGTAATCTATTTTCCACCACCACCTTACATGGATGGGTATAATGGTGTAAAGAATAACTATAAATAGTTATTACAACATCATATTGATTCTGAATATATTGTATAATCCACTCCAATTCAATTCAATATTTATAGAAATGATATCATCGCTCGTGCGTACGTACGGACTACCGTCTCCACGACGCGATGAGATTCATTCTCCATGTTAACCATTTAAGAATGATTATAATGTATATATAAGAAATAATAATGAAATATATGACATTATAAAGCTACTGGATTTATGTATATATATACATATGAATGTCATCTACTTAATTCCATTCAAGACAATAAGGAAAGAAAAACAGCGTTCATGCGTACGTACGGACTACCGTCTCCATGAACGGTGTTTTTCATTTCATTTAAATATCTATTATATATATATATATACTGAATATATATGATATATAAATCATATTTTATATTCTGTAAGTAATTAAATCATGATATAAGTAATAATAATGTCAAGAACAACAAGTCAAAACACCTACGATAAATGAAATGATTTTTACCCAAAACGTTCTTTAACATGGAATTTACAAAAGAACGGGTAATATAATGTCATAAGTGAACCATATATGATATCATAACAATGAATATGATTCTGTAATAAGTCAATAACATGATTTAAATCATTATACAGGAGGTTCGGACACTTACAAAGCAAGTCGGACCTAAGGTAAGGGAAATATCACAATCTCATTTTTATCCGAGATTGTTTATTCGTAAGTATTTACTGGGGTGTATTTTATCATCCACATCCATGTTCCCTCAATATGTAATATTGTTTCCATCCACTTGAAATAGTTTAAATCCAATTTTACCCTTGGGTGAGTTTTTAGTAAAGAATATGAAAGGAATCTTTTGTCATTTTTTTTCGTACGAGGTACTTTTTGACTTTTCCGACAAAAGTACGAAGAATGTTTTTTTTAACTTATACGGCATGAATGGATTTTTAAAACATTACTTCAAAGAAGCTTCCTTTACAAGTTTTCAAGTTTATTTTTAATCAACTTCTTTTATTTTAAAGTTGTATGGCATGTTATGAATGGAAAAATGTTTTTGAAGAAGAAAGGATATTTTCCTCAAGAATTCAATTCAAGTGTTTTATCAAAATTATTTTCCATCTAAGATAATAAAGGGTTCTGTTTCTATCCATATTTTTACATTGATTTGACTATGTTGTGATGGAATTATGTTTATGAATTCCTTTATCTTATATGAATGGTTTTATGATGTCATGTTGTTTAAGAATCCCATTTTTATTACATGGGTTATGCAATGATGTATGATTTATGATTTGGTGGCACACATAAGAAAGGATTCATTAAGAGATGGGTGGGACCTATATCTCCCTCCAATGCATTGGGTAATGATTTTATATCTCATGAGATAGACATGGCTGGAATGGTAGGTTATACCGGTTCAGTGAAACAGGACTGAAACGAGGATTACTCGATTCAGAAAGGGACTTTGTCCACTAAGATAGTCTTGGCAATGAGTCTTGACTAACAAGAAATGATTCTCTATGATTATGTGTGTATGCCACAATGAGTAATGTTTTAAGTTATGATTTCATTTTCACTTCTATGATTTATCCCATGTTATGATATTATGAGCTCTTTTGCAGGTTAAGATTTCCAAAAAAGCTATGTTCTTTTGTATATGATGTGATTGATATTTCTTTTGTTTACCCTTACTGAGCATTTGAGCTCACCCTTTTATGTTTTCTTTTCCCCAGGATATAAAGAAAGGTTTATAGGTAAAAAAAAATGGAAGATCTTTATGGGAGATATTGAAGATCTTTCACCACGATTAGAAGATTACGTTCCGAGTTTCCAAAGACACTAAACTATTACGATCCTTGTGTGTGTGTTTTTGTTATGTACTAAGTATTCCGCAAAAGTAATGTAATGTCCATGTACGATAAGCTTCGGGTCTCTACATCTAAGATCTCATAAGATATTTTTTGAGTCGTTTAAGATATTTTATCTACCCGTATGACTTTTGGAGTCCATATAAGATATTTTTCTAGTTAGAATATGATATTTTCAAAACTTTTAAAACAAATTCTCCCTTATCATATAATTTTGAGTTGTGTAAGACTTTTTTCATCTCGTATGATGTTTTCCTTGGATAAAAATAAAATCATATACAACCTTACCTCTACGTAATATACTTTCCCATGTTCCATAATATATTTTTGATCACATAATACTTTTTAAAGTCTTATGGAATAAAAATCTTATGAGGTACCCTAATAATTATTATAGATGAACTATGATACTCATATATGATGTTTAAATTTGTGAAAATTCAAGAATCAGAGAGAAGAATCTTCACACTACAAGATTTTCACCAACCTTATGTCTTGACTGCATGGATTTGATGAATGGGAGATGAAGAGAATTTAGATCCTGGAAACATTTAAAGAGGATTAAAGTCATAACCCACATTAATATCACATGTGAAACTTCCTAGGAAATAAAACAGTATTTCTTACACTTTTAGGATAATCATGAAAATGTTATGCATGCATTTAGATGTTCCCAAAGAGAGATTGAATGTTTTGATCATTTTAAAATATTTTTCCTTATATAATGAGAGTATAAGGAATAAACATCCATGAATGGAAGGGGGGTCAAGATTAGGTGGATCATATTGGGCATATTGAGGGTACAATGTGTTATAGGATAGAGGATTATCATGACTATTTCAATTCTATGAAGTTGAGAGAGAAATATAGAGAGAAGAAGAATGAAATGAGGGTTTATTTGTAAATTTTTTTCTAAACTACTTAAATGGTTTTAGAAATAGAGACTTAAGGATTATTAACTTATGAGTCTTTATATTTTACTGTATCATTTTTTTCTAGAAAATATATTTCTTTAATGAATTTAAACATTTTATTTATTAAATGCACTTTATTATTATTTTTTGAATGGTTGTACAAATATATGAATTATATTAATTTATTTCACTATTTAAATTTCTTATGTGAGGTCCTAACATTTAGTATTGTGATTTAAATTGGGTTTTTCTACTCCTAGGTATTTGGGTAGTTGAATAATTTCAATTGGATGAACAAAAATCATACAGAGGTCTTGGAATGACATTAAAATATAATTATTTTTTCACTCAGAGGTCTTTGGTTGAACAATGAAAAATCCAATTACTTGATCATAATAAACAAGGAATAAGGGAATGTAAAAGGTTAACACTTTTCCACTACTGCTATTTTAAAATCTGGTTTCATAATCATTTTCAATCCAAATTTATCTTTACTTTAAAAACATTTAATCTATAATTTATATTAATTTAATTCCTTTAGTTTAAGTTTAAATTTATTTAAAACTATTTAAAATATTAAATTAAAATATTATTTGTAAAAATAGAAAACAAAGTGATAGTTTTATTACTTAGATTATAACCTCCTCGAGAGACAACCCTAGGTATCATTGTACTACATTTCTAAGGGTGTAAATGTTAAATTAAGATCTTAATGATAAAAATTATCCACTATAAATGGGAAAGTCCTAAGAGTTTATGGAACTATATTAGAGGGATTCACTGATCATGGACTATATGATGAGTTTCATTGACTTATTAAAGTTTTCACCAATGATGGGAGGATACAATGATATGAAGCCATGTTAGTTTAAGATTAGGTTTTGAATAACTATTTTCAATCATATGAGGATATTTATCATTTTTTACATAAACAAGAGTGGTAATCAAGGCTCTAATTACTAATAAGGGACTTCTAATGGGTCAAGGACTAGCACAATCATATTTTACCAGGGATCTAAGGTGTAGGTCCTCTGCTGGAAGTAATAGGAGGTATGAGGAAGTACATCAGGGAGATGATCAAAAAGGATACCAAGTAAGGGTACTTACTTTCCTATTTTAAGAGGAAGGACTCCATTATATTGGATTTGGTATGGTTGTAATTTTTAGTTTTTAGATGTATATATCGATAAGATAGTAAAATTTTATTTTTTAAGTAGAATGGGACACCGGTGTAGGTTTAATAGGATGGTGGATTTGGTACATATAAGACATGTTCATCTCACACCTAGTTCAGTGGGTCACCTTAGAGTGGTAACAGGGTATCATCAAGAAGGTTTGGGTGCAGTGGTGAGAAGGGTCTCTAAGGACATCAATAATAGTGTATAGATGGTTATTACCTTAAATGATTAGAAAATTAGTTTATATAGAATCTCAGTCCAAGTGGTTTGGGTCCAGGTGTTAAAATGATGGTTATGTCATATAGAACAAGGGCCGTGTCACATACTATATAAGTTTCTAATTAATAATTAAGAGTAACACAGGGGTCATTCTATGTTAGAATTGTGTTATTCCAAACCTGCATGATGTGATGCCAAAAATTTTCTACCTTATTTATCTTCTCTCTTTTATATGAGGTTGAGTTATGATAGTAAAGAGGATATTGTAACTTTATTTATGGTGAATGAATTGTTTTCCAAAATCCAAAAAAAAAGTTTGATCCAAAGTCCCGCTATCTATAGATTATTACACTAGAGGAATCTAAATTCCAATACAATCTTAAACCCAAAAATGTAAAAATAGTTATAATAAATACCCATTTCGAAATTAAAAAATGGATCATGTATTTTGGTTGAACTAAATTAAATCTTATATTATACTTACCATGAAACTACTTAAATTAGTGACATAATATTTAAAAAAAAGCAATATAAATATTTTAAATTAATGCATACAAATATTTATAGTATAAAAAATTATATGCATGAATATTAAAAAGGGAATTTAATTAAATAAATTAATGATTAAAAAATTAATAATATTTAATGTAAAAAATTACTTTTTCATTAAAATAAGTAATTAATATAAACATTTCATATTATAAATATCAATATCGATATATTATATTTTCCTTATTATATAGTTTATAAACACTATAAATTATTCATTTAATTTTAAAAAGATTTTTTTTTCAAAATAACTATACCCTGAACAATAATATATAGCATATATCCGATATAATTTTTAAATTTTTAAAGGTTCAAAGGGTCTCACATAAAGATATAAAATGAGGATTTATTTTAGTATAAAATTCTTTTCAAAAATAAGAGATTTTACATGTAATTTTTATCCAATAGATTTTAGATAGGATTTTATAAATTGTTTTGGAAATTTCATAAATTTCATATGCATTTAGTGCAAGTGGAATTTTGAAATGTTTATTCACAAGATCCAATATCACTAGAATCAATTTTTGATATATATTTTTTCATGATATAGATTACATAATGTGATATATATGTTATATAGGACATCGCATGCACTTCATTATATCTTATCACATAACCTATCATTTCTTTCATATTATACATCATTAGAATATGTATTTATTTAATTGTTGTATATTTTTTTATTTATTCAATATTCTAGTAATTACTTGAGATAATGACTCAAAACTTTATAACATATAATGTTATAGGTGAGCATCATTCATTAACTTCTATGTCAATTCATGCAGTCTTAATGTGGCATGTGCTTCCAATCACATGCCATGTATATCAAACAGGGTTAGAAGGGTGTGTAATCTAGCACACCCTGAGTTATGTGATTCTACAAAGCATGATGTGTGACCCATAGTTACACCCCATGTGATATTTATAAGCCAAAAAACCCTAACACCATAGTAAAAGTCATACAGAACATATGTTTCAATGGTCATAAGCCATGTGAATAAAAATTTCAGATCCATATGTCATACACAAATTATCATTTCCATCACTACTTTTGGATTGAGTATTCATGTTGGTGTCACTTCCACAATTATTCCACACCCCTACCATTGATCAAGGGATATTCATTGAAAGACAACTAGCACCATGCCACCCCAATGGAAAACCTTTTCTATTGTATTGTCCCATCCAACTCCACACATATCCATTCTCAATCGATACATATTTATAAGTTCCCTTCATCAAAGCATCATCCATTAACAAGGCTGGTGGAGAGAAAACTATGTTGAAAAGGGAAAATATGAGATAAAGGGGATAGAATTAATGATCAGTAATTCTTCCATACATCATTCATTGATAATGTGATCGATATTTTGTGTAAAACGAATAAAATTTAAATAATCCAATAATATTAACAATTTAATGTTCTTTATGGGAATTGGATATTTAAGATAACAAATTCATAATAATCTCAATATTAATAAAAAATTATAATATAGATTTTTCAAATCATGGAAGAAAAGAATTAGGTGATAAGAACAAGATGAGTTCCCTACCTCATTAGTAAAATTTAAATTCTTTAATGATCTGATCTTGATCCATGAAGATTGTATTCATCACCAATAATAGGGATATCTTATTCTAAAAACTATATAGGAAATTATACCATTTAGGGTTTTTGTTAAGTGTGATAGATAACCCGATGGAAAAGATGGTTAAATTAGAATTTATATCATGATCATAGGCCAACCAGGTATTTTTAATTAAAGACCCAAAATGGGTCTGGTCCAGTGCCCAAAATCCACACAAAAAACACTTCTCCTAGTAATAACCCCTCATTTTGGACATAACCAGGGTATTGAAATATTTATCTTATATTTCAATTAGGATATATATAAATTCATTATCATGAATAATTATTTAGTTATTTAATAAATATTAAATATCCCTTTAAATTTTACAAGAATAAATTTTCACCAAAACTCAACTGGGGGTAAACACTATATTTTAAGATCAAGAAAATAATGAAATCATTCACTAGTGAAAATTTAACATTTTACCCCTATAGGGGACCCGAGATCTTGAAACACAAAAATTTTCTAAGCCTATATTGGGGGAAAACTTGGGTCACTACATCCTCCTCACATTTAAACCTTTTCATCCCTAAAAACTAAACAAATAGATCTAATAAATTAGGAATATTATAAAACCACCTTGTGGAGAAAACAAACCGTCCATGTGTTCACTTCCTTTGTCTATAGAGGTATAAGTTATATATAAAACTCAGACATAAAAAAATAAAAATACATCCCCTTTTCTACCACTTTTATTCTAGTAAATTCCTCCTCAAGCTTCCTCTCATTCACTAGAATAGTCATCATCTTGATCTATAAAAATCCTTAAAAAATGAATGAGATCAAATTCAAGGAATCTACACATGATCCCTTACCATTCCATCCATAGGCCACCTAACCATAAAATATTAAATATAAACTATGAAACATTTTAATCAACATATATGTGGTTTGTTAAAAAGATCATCTCCTATGGGAGTATTACAATCACTATCTTTAAATAGTGACATGTAAATTACCACATAAGAAACCATGATTGACATAAAACCCGAGAACTAGGTGCAACAACCAAGCATTCCAAAGAAAACCCATAAAAATTTCCTGGAATATACTCCTCAATATCTAATTCAATCCATCATCATCACTAGGTGAGTCACATGAAACAATTTTTTTGATGTGGATTTATTTTGATACATGTTTTCTAGATCCCTTTTATAATTTTTTTCATTTTGTATAAGGGTTTTGAGTTGATATATAATATTTTATAGTATCTAGGATGATACGTTACATTTTATTCTTTGTGTAAATTTATAGAGGCTTCCTTCATAATATAATTTTTCTTAGTTTTAATAATATTTAACATAATATTTAGAGGAAACTGAAAATATGTAAGGTTTTTGTGGTATTATAAAATATTTTTGACATAATAAAATTTTATGGATGTTTTATAGTAGATGATGCATTATGATTTTAGGGGATACTTAATATCCCATCCTTTACCAATTTTAAATTCCAAATAGTTCTTGTGAAGATTAAAACCTAATTAAAATACATCTGGTGCCCTATTCTGGAAACTCCAAATCAAAGTAAGGGGAGCTCAGTTTGATGAGGTTGTGAACTTGGAAAGGTGGCATGGATTGTTAATCATTACTATATGAATAAAATATCAATATTGGAATATATCTATGTGTTGATTAATTATAACTAAATATTGATTCATGTGGGGTAGTGTATTTTATTCGTATAGTGTTTCTAGATTTACTTAGAGAATATGGTGAGTGGTGAAAAGAGCCACCCAGAGTTCAGGGATATGAGGTGATGATTTGATGAGAGTGATGATATCACTAGGAACTTTATAATTGAAGGTAAACTTAATTGATAAATGAATGTTCTATAGTGATGCATTCATCCATTGATTGGCTGGGATCTATTAGCTAACATTCAACATGAAGTCACAAAGAGTCACAAAGGAGCAAAAATCATGAGAATGGATTTAGAGGGAGACATGGCTGGAGAGAGGAACTATATTGACAGAGAAGACTTATTTCTTATTTTTCTTTCAAATTTTATTTTTCTACTTTCAATATAGAATTATTGTTAATATTTACTACTTTGAAAATGTATAGGTAAATTCATTTTGGGAAGTCATATTTGAATAAATTGGTAACCATTAATTGTTCATTTTCTTATTTCTCATTTCGGGGTATTGTTCTTCTTGGGTTATCTCTCTCGCTAGTTTTTTATAATTATTTTCTGATAATAAATCAACATATTTATGTTATAGAAATACATTTCCCTATGTTGATTTTTTTTATGTTATAGAAATACATTTCCCTATAGTGAGAAATTAATTCATTCTTCATCTTAAATTGAAAAATTGAGGTGGGGTTTTATATGTTGATTTTTTTATGTTATAGAAATACATTTCCCTATAGTGAGAAATTAATTCATTCTTCATCTTAAATTGAAAAATTGATTTTATATGTTGATTTTTTTTTGTTATAGAAATACATTTCCCTATAGTGAGAAATTAATTCATTCTTCATCTTAAATTGAAAAATTGAGGTGGGGTTTTATTAGAACAATGGCAGTGTAAACCCTTTTATTCTAATTTCCTATTTTTATTCTTCTTGGTGATCCTTTAAACACTATTCTAATTAATAATTAGGTATAAATAGTTAACCATTTTCTTTAAAATTATCAACTAATTTACTCAAATTAGAAAATATTTACCCTATCTCTCCAAGAAATAATCATTCATTCTCCAAGTTTGGTTGAAAAATCATTATTTAGAGTGAGTTAACATAACTTTGTTGATAGTCGAGCGATAGTGAGGTGATTGAACTCCATTTCTTCAGAATTTTTTTCACAAATATGATTAATATTTAAGTAATAAAAAATATATTTTTTACCAATTTATTTTAGTCTTTTCTTTCATAATTAAAAAATTATTCACCTTTTTGTTATATCTTCTATTCTATTTTCATTAATCTTTGAATTTATCATCCATTTCAATACTATTATAGTTCATTCACCCCTATATCACCATTCACAATCTACTTGTGTTATTTTTGGTTTTTTTCTATTCTTTTTGTTGGTACATACTATATTCTTTCCCTATGGAGATGACCCTCACTACTATATTAGTTAGGTAGAGTGTAGTAAAATATAAAAATTTATTTTTTGGCCCTTTATCATGGGGATGAGTCAAAAATTGGTTTTATTTCTAGGTAAGGTTATGTGTGTCCAATAAAATTTATAATATATATATATAATCTATCAAAAACGCACTTTTTTGTTGGGTTAGTGATTGTATTGAAAAAACTATTTTGCTGTTTATTGAGAGATGCTTGAAAATTACTTAAATTCTATTGGTATTTATTCTAAGTATTTAATATGACTACATTTATTATTATTTGGACTATTATTAGTTTTGTATTTGGTTTTATTTTCTTAAAACTTTGAGTTTTTATGTGTGGGATATTAAACTAATTTCACTAAATTTTCATACAAACTAGGGATAAATATTCCAGTATTGAATTGAAACCCTAAATTCCAAAAAATAAAAATAATTTTAATACCCTTAAGAAATTAAAATGGTAAACAATGAAGAAATTTGGGAATGATAGAATTGTAGACCCAACTAAAAACATTGATTCACTTCATCCTAGGGATCAATCTATTGAGAGAACTAGACTTAGGGATTTTTAACTACCTAAATTTTAAAGTAACCCATTTTTTATCTAGTTGAAACCTATTTCTAGAAATTATTAATTTAAATAATAGTATCTATACGTAGTACCATCCTATAATGGTAAAACTAATGAGGACTTGTTCGAATTTATTACAGAATTTTATAGTTTTTTCAACAGTTGTTATTTCATGGGTTGAGTCAGGAAGAGATTAAGTTGAGAATCTTTACCTTCTATATTAAGGTAAATTATAAGACCAATTTATAGAAGTTAAATGAATACATATTTGTCACTTGGGAATAGGTTTTTAATTTTTTTTCATTAAATTTTATCATAGGATAATGACCACTAAAGTATGATATAAAATCAGCATGGTTATCTAAGATGAGGGTGAGCATTTACGATGGTGATTTTTTTATAAGATGGTAGAGGAGTTGAAATAAATATTCAATACACTCTCTCAAAGATCCAAATATAAATATTATTGGAGAATAACTATCCATAATAGAAAATCAAACATTTTTCTTTCTCAATAATAAAATTGTTAATATTCTAAAATTTACAATAATAATCATGATATTTCACCTAGGAAGCAATGTCAACAATGTGTAATGTATGGGAATACATGGGATTGTTGTCCTAAATATTATTTTCTTGTTCATAATGATGATAGTGCTCAATTTATGAATTGTATGGCTATAAAATATTGTAATAATGATATATTTTTCAATATTTGTGACCTTATCTGTAGTAACATCCCAAAATTATCATAGATATATCAAGGAGTTGTTAAAAATATTATTACCCATGAATCCCCAAGTCAACTAAGGCCTTAATATCAAAACAAAAATATGGTCAAGTAATCAAATTTTTATGGGAATATAGACAGGTTTATGCACTAAATTATTGGTAAAATATACTCTCGAGAATATATACACAAGGATGAGATAGAATCTCAAAAGTATGATTTTGAAGATAAAATGTATAATCTAAAAATTTAGTTGAGTAAAATGGAAAAATAAATTGGTGGGAGAGAAAAAGGAAAACATCCTATTATAACTAAAATAAATACAAGGTAAAATTTTATGGATGATACAACTATATGTGGTTTTAAAACACATGAATATGTTAGGGTACAACCTCAAAAAGATGAAACTAAGGTTTCAAGTAATTCTAGGTCTGAAAAGAAAGAAAGTAAAAAAAATCTATAAAAGTAGAAATTAAGGTATAAAATGAATAATAACATGATTATATAATTAAAAACCCCAAGGAACAAAGGAATATGAAATAATAAATATTAAATTAAGGAAATAAGAAAGATAAGTTTGAGGAAAAACTGGGGAACCGGCTTATTTTACATCATTATACACCACCCATTCCTTTTTCTCATAGGGTCAATAAAAAAAGAAATAAAAAGACTATCTCAAGTTTTTTAGATGTTTAATACTTTTAACATGAACATGATATGTATTGAGTCCTTAAATAAAATTCATTAATATGTTAAATTTCTTAAATTAATTTTGGACAATAAGTATAAATTATAATCATTTTACACCATAAACTTAATTGAGGAATATAAATATGTTATATGAAGAAAGTTTCCTATAAAAATTAAATACACTAGAAACATTGTTATTCCATGTAAAATAGGGTAAACTGAAGAGAAAAAATATTTTTTTAACCTAGGATCTAGTTACAACCTTATGCTCTACCCCTTATTTCAATAATTGGGTATTAGGGAATTAAAATACACTCTATTTTCCTTCCATCTAGTTCCATCACTTGACCAATTGGGAGGGTGTATTACCTGTTTGTTAGTGTATTAAAAATTATACTGCCAACTAATTTTATAGTCCTTGAAATATAGTGAGATAAGAAGGTCCTAATCATCTTGGGAAAATTGTTCCTTGATATAAGTGGGGCTGTGATAGATGTATAAAATGGAAAAATGAAATTTAATGTTAGAGATATACAAGATGAGTTCATTATTTTTTTAAATCCACACTAGAGGAGAGTTATAAGAATATTGATGTGAATGGAGAATTTTTTAGAGTTTAAATCAAGAAAGGTACCCATCGCCCTTCTGGATAAATAATTCAAGGTTAAATTGATGATAACATTGTATTTAACTATATTGAATATGAATATAATAATGAACTTAGAAGGTTTGGGAGACTTGATATGAATATTAAGTAAATAATTAATAATAATTGTGAAGTGGTTCAGCGTGAACATATATATTTAAGTAGAAAATGCTACTAAAATTTTTAGTCAACACTCTCAACCTATTTTTTTAGAGATCCTCTTCCCTTAAATAAAATTTGGATCAAGAGCTTTATATTTTCCATCTTGTGAACACTAAGCTTATTATAGTATGTTTCTCACTTAAAGTTTAGTGTTACAAATCCTCAAAATCTAATGAAAATATAAGGTTAATTTTGATCAAATGGGTATCATTAGAAACTTGTATTTACCTTTAGGAAATGTCACAAGTGGTAATCTAGATGGAATTTAAAAATAGTAAAATAAGAATATTTCTAATTTCAAACGATATTTATAAGTAGAGTTTTTAGTCATGGGTTTAAGGGAGTTATTAGAATAGATTAATGATATGTATTCTTCTTAAAACAAGTAAATGAAGTATGAGAGTGATTATAATGACCCAGAATTTACATACATTGATATTAATTAAAATTTTAATAATATTAATTAAAAAATATAACAAATACAAAATAGAACCATATATTTATAGTGTCTTTAGAAACTAAGAAACATAAATAACTAGTTCATAAGAATTCTTAATTGTCTCCCACTTATTTTTTCATAACTAGACCACTTTTTGACGTATCTTACTTAGTACCCTTCTTCATGACCTGGGGAAAAGAAACATATAAAAGGGTGAGCTTAGATACTCATTTAGGGTAAACAAGGGACATATCAATCATATCATAATCATAAAATATAAGAATATAACATTTGAAAATCTTATCCTATATATGAAAGATCGTGATATCATGTCATTGGATAAATCATAAAAGCTAATAAGAATCAATAAACATAATACCAAAAGTCATAACATAAGATATAAAGTTTTTTGGAATACATATAAGTATAGAAAATAATTTCATATTAGTCAAGGTTCATTTCCAAGACCATCATAGCAGACAAAGTCCATTACTAAACCGACTTCACTTCTTGTTCCATCCATGTATTGCTGAACTGAGATCATTTCTCATTACATCCATGTCTATATCATGATATATAAATATTTAATCAATGCATTGGATGGAGATATAGGTATCACCCATCTCATAATTAAATCATTCATACGTGTGCCAGAAAAATGTAAATCATTCATCATAGCATAACCCAAGGAATAAAATGGGTTCCGTAAACATCATTCCATTATAACATAATCCATGTAAAACAAAGGGATTTCATAAATATCATTCCATAAAAAAACTTCATAAAACCATAATAATAATAGGGATATTAACTTAAAACACAACCCTATTAAATAATATCATCTTAGATGGAAAATAATTTTGGTTGGACACTTGAAATTAATTCTTGAGGAAAATATCATTTCTTCTTCAAAAGAATATTATTTTCTAAAAATCACATGCAATTTTAAAAGAAAATAATTTATTTTAAATTAAAATTGAAATCATGTTTAGTAATATTAATTGAAATAAGTCATTATGAAAATGTAAAAATCCATTCATGTCGTATAATTTTAAAAAAACATTATCCTTGTAATTTTTCTACAAAAATAAAAAAGTACCTCGTATCGAATAAATAAAAAGATTCCTTTTATACCGTTTAATAAAAAATAACCAATGGGTAAAATTTACTTTAAATAATTTTATAATAATATAAATAATATTACATATTTATGAAACATGTATGTAGATGATGAATACTCCCTAGTAAATACTTGGGTATAAATATTCCCAGATAATAATGAGATTGCAAAATTTTTCCTTAAATTAGATTAGATATCCTTCATATGTATATAAACCTCCTGTATAAATATCTAAATAATTTCATTGACTTATTCAAGAATCATATTAATTTTTGATATATCATATATGATCATATTAGCATCTATTTGTTAGTAACATTTCATTGTAATCGTTATTTGGATATTAACTACTTTATGTTCTTATGTGTGTTTTGTCGAATAAGTTCTAGTAATCCTTATCAGGTCATAGATATATCATTAAAAATTATATTAACATAATATATACCATATTTATTCATTCTAAAATTTATATAATCATTCTTTAATAAAGATCATGTAGAATGAATCGCATCGCATCGTGGAGATGGTAGGTTGTACGTACGCACAGGCGATAGTATCATTCCTATAATTGATGAATGGTATTGAATTGGATGGTGTATAATATTTCAGAATTAATATCATGTTATAATAGTCATATATAGTTATTACTTCCATCAATATACCCATCCAAGTAAGGTGGTGGTGAAAAATAGATTACACCACGGTGTGGAGACGTCAATTCTTACATACACACGTGTGGTGATTTAATTTTTCGTAGGATGGATAGAAGGTGGAATTTGGTTTTTTAAAAATTATAATAACATCCCAATATATAAGTGATACTGGATTTATTACTTTATAATAAAACAACTCATTAATAGGAAGTATAGGAATAATGAAGTTTGAAATAATCGATAGAGGAGATTACCTCTTCTTCGATGTGCTTCCTCTATATATCCCCTTAGAGAACAAGAGTTAGTATTGAAAGAAGACCAGAACCTCTATAATGTAACTATGGGAGTTGGGAATGGAAAATGGTAGGGGATGGCCGAGCTTTAAGTATCAAATTCAAGTGAATAGGTGAGGGAGGAGGTTCCCTTTTATAATTGAGGTGATGGACATTTTTGGGATCTCCAAAAATATTATTTTAATATAAAATCAAATCCTATCCAAAAAACTCAAAAATGTCCCAATTTTGAAGATTAGATGATATAGGGATGTAATCTCATAAACCATAGATTTTAGACAAGTTTTTATGTCAATTTACACCTTATCATTTTAATTAACACTTTCTTATTCTATTTAATTTTTAAATAGGGTAACAAATATTTCAATATTAAAAGGGTAAAATATTTACTTATTTGATGTCAATTAGACCATAAATAGATACCTTAGAAAATTTTATAGCATATAATAATTATTATATATTTTAAAAAAAATATGATTTTTAAATATTTTAATAAAAAATTATTTTGATAAACAATCAATAGTGTCAATTTTGACACTATTCAATTCATTGGTTTTTTTAAAAAAATAAGATAAGAAGTTAACATAGAAAAAATATTTTATTATATTCCTAATAGGTAAATTTAAAATATAAAATTCATTAGAAATATTAATTAACCCAAAGTATATTTAATTTAAAATTTTTAATAACATTATTTTTTATCTCTATTAATAAAATAGTTACTACATTAATATTGTGTAATTATTTAATATGATTATTTTTTGAATAAAAATTAGAAATAAAATTATAAGATGAAGATAAATACACTAGATTTGATAATAACATTTTTTGTCAAATTTTTATTCCAGAAAATACTATATTTAAAATGTAATACTTATTAAATTATGAATGTGACAACTTTAACATCACTTTAAATAAAATAATATAAGTGTTGTAATCTATTCTATAAGACTCCAAATGGTCAATAACTCAACCCTTGGATGTTTATGGTCGATATATACTCGACCAATAATATATTTTCACGTTTTTGGGTCTTTATGTTTATTATCATTTTAATAAAAAAAATTATTGATTTTTCATCAATGAATTAATTTTTACAACATCAAAGTATAAGCCTTTAAAGTAATTATTTATTTCCTAAAAAGTACAAATAAATTGTCATGATAAATAAAATAAAAATTATATTTAAAAATTTTATTTATAATCGAATTTATCTTTTGTATAACCTTATATAAGAAATGATATAGTTATTAAAAATTTGAGTGAGACGTATTTAATTTTTCTTTAAATAAAATAAATTAAATGTCCTAATCTCATCCAAGAGGCTTCAAATGGACATTATTTCAACCCAAGTATGATTTAAATAGAAACACAATAATCCAATGATATTAATACAAGTTTTATGGTAACTTTATAATAGTATTCTTACCCTTAATTATCTGATTTACCCTTTTATCGTATTAATAAAAAATACTGATGTTGCTATTAATAAAGCCCAAAAATTAAATAAAGTTATTTACATAATTTTAATCTACTAATTAAAAATATGGAATAAATTTTCCAAAATTAAAAACATAGAGTTTGTATTAATTAATTTAAAATTAAACATGTTGTCAGAAAGAGAGAACGAGTTTTAAAAGTTAAAACATTGCAAAAGATTGTAATGTTTTTACATCTAAATTTAATGTAAAATTAATGATAATGAAATACTTTATATTTAATGATAAAAATATATTATATTTATACTTTAAAATAATTAAATATTAAAATTTAACCGTATAACTTATTTTGATGAAAAACGTCGATTTCAATTAAAATATACTGTATTTTTACTTTTCATCAAAACTTGAAAGTTATCATAAAAATATTAAAACTCATCCAAAGTAAATTTTTATATCCTTCTTCCAAAGAACAAGTTTTTTTATATAAAAATTATTAACATGTCAAAATCTTAATTTAAAAGTTGTTCACCATTAAAAGGTGGAAAATTACCCTTCTGAAAAATATGGGTTTCTATACGTCAAATAGGGTTTATTCATACCCTATGAAAATAATATCTATTGGATGAATATAAAAATATTTTATTAAGTATATAACATATATATGTCTTTAATTTCATTTACTAATAGTAATTTACTCAATTTATTAAAAAATAAAAATAAAAATTTGATTTATATTTTTCATAAATAATTGGTAGCAAATGACCACACCATACATTTTCATAAGTTAGTCATATTTATTCACATTAACCTAATGGTTATATTAAAATGGTAATTTTATTCTAAGGGAATCTCACGGTCTGATTAAACTTAATATTACGTTTAATTCAAACTATTGAAGAATTAAAATAATTTAGTGAAAATATTTCATAAAAATGTCTGGGTGTTACATTCTACCCCCCTTAAAATGAATTTTTCCCTTGAAATCCATCACTTGGATACAAAAAGATGAGGATATCTATCCCTCATAATATCCTAAAGTTCCCACACAGCTTCCTCAGATTAGTGGTTCCACCACAAAATGTTAACCAAGCGAGTGGTATTATTTTGAAGAACATTTTCTCTTTGATCTATAATATCTATTGTTTGTTCTTCATAAGAAATATATTGCTCCAGCAGTATAACTTATAAGTTTATTACATGTGAAGGATAAAGTATGTACTTTCTTTGTAGAGATACATGGAACACATCATGAACTTGAGAGATATTTGATGGAAGCTTCAATCAGTAATCTACCTTCCTAACATGATCAAGAATTTGAAAAGGACAAATATACCAAGGTTCAGCTTTCCCTTATTTCTAAATCTCATTACTCTATGCGGGGGAGATATTTTTAGAAAACCCATTTCACCCACTTCAAACTCTTTTTCTTTTCTTAAACTATTAGCATAACTTTTTTTTCTACTTTGAGCTTCTCTTATGTGTTGTTGAATAGATTTGACCTTTTTCTGCCATTTCATCGAAAATCTAAGGTCCTAATAGCTTTATTTCCCCAACATCATCCCAGCAAGTTAGATTTTTGCACTTATTTTCATAGAGGGCTTCATAAGGATTCATCTGAATACTGGAGTGAAAGCTATTACTATATGAAAATTATACTAAAGGTAGATTTTGATCCTAGTAACCTTAGAAATACCTAAATAAAGCTATCAACATGTCTTTTAGAGTTTGAATAGTCCTCTCAAACTGATTGTCTTTCTGAGGATGATAAGCGGTACTGAAACTTAACTATGTATCCAGATCCTTCTGAATACTTCTCCATAACTTTAAGGTAAACCTCGAATCCTGATTAGATATAATGGAAATTGGTACTCCTTGAAATTTTACCACTTCCTTTACATATATCCTAGAAATCTAATCAAGAGAGAAATCCTCTCTAATATCAATGAAGTATGCCAACTTCGTAAGGTGATCAACTATAACCCATATAGAATTATGGCCTTTAGATTTTTTGGTAATTCTGATGAAAAATTACATAATTATGTTTTCACATTTCCATTCTATTATAGGAAATGGTTATAATATACCCTTAAACTTTTATATCTCAAAGTTAACTTGCTGACAAACCAAGCACTGAGAGACATATTCAGAAACATCTCTTTTCATGAAATTTCACCAGAAATACTCTTTTAGGTACTTTTACATATTTTAGCTTCCAATATGAATAGATAATAAAGAAATATGAGCCTCATCCAATAACTCCTTATTTAATTCTGGTATGGGAGGAATACAAACCTGATTCCTGAATCTTATTATTCTATCATAAAAAGGTTGAATTCATGAACATTTCTAACCTTATTTTGTAGATCTACATCTTCTTTCTATGCCTCTTTAATCTTCACTTATATAGATAGTTGAACATTCACTTGAGAAAGATAAAATTCCTCTCCTTCATATAAAATTTCAAGATCTATCCTTTTCAAATCCATAAATATTATATCTTTTGTTATCCTTATCATGGATAGGCTAGCATGGTCCTTTTAACTCAAAACAGCTTCCACCTTTTTCACTTTCCCAAGGTGGTAATTTATTTAGTAGTTATAATATTTAATAAACTCCAACCATTTTCTTTGGCACATATTCATCACATTTTATTTGAACATATACTTTAAACTTTTATGATTAGTATAAATATCACACCTTTCACCATAAAGATAATGCCTCCATATATTTAAGGCAAAGATTATCACAGCTAACTCCAAATCGTGAGTTGGGTAATTTTGCTCATGGATTTTCAATTTTCACGAGGCATAAGATATCACCATATCATTTTTCATGAGAAAACATCCTAGAACCTTTTTGGATGCATCACCATAGATCATAAACCTTTCTCCACTACAAATAAGTGTGAGAACAGGTGCATTGGACAACCTTCTTTTGAGATCTTTGAAATTTTCTTCACATTCCTCCGTCCACATGAAATTAACTCCTTTTCAAGTCAACTTGGTTATTGGATTATATAATCATGAAAAATCTTTCACAAAACGTTGATAATATCCATCCAAACCAAGAAAACTTTAGATCTTAGTTACCGTTGTTGGTCTCGACCAACTTTCAATAACTTCTATTTTTGATGGATCCATAGATATCCCATATTTTGAGATTATGTAACCCAAAAATGAAACATTATGAATCCAAAATTCACACTTGGTAATTTTTTCATAAAGATTCTAATTTATTAGGGTCTTCAGTACAATTCTCAAGTGATCTTCATGTTCTTACTTTATCTTCGAAAAGAAAATAATATCATCTATAAAGACTACCAAAAACTACTCAATATTGTTTCTAAATACTCTATTCATTAGATCCATGAAGATAGCGGGGTAATTAGTAAGACCAAAAGGCATCACTATAAATTCTTAGTGTCCATACCTTGTACATAATTTTTTCTTTGGAATATCCTCCTTATTGACCCTTAATTGATGATATCTTGAATGAAGATCAATCTTGGAAAAGTATTGGTCTCTGTATAGTTGGTCGAATAAGTAATCAATGCAGGGATGAGGATTTTTTTTATAGTGATCTTGTTAAGTTCTCGATAATCAATACAGAGTATCATTGATCAATCTTTATTCTTAAAAAATAGAACAGGTGCACCCCAAATTGATGCACTAGGGCATATGAATACCTTGTCAAGATTCTCTTGTAGTTTCTTCTTCAATTCTTGCAACTTGATTGGGGCCATTCTATAAGGTTTCTTTGAAATAGGAATGACACCTAGTTTGAAAATTATTGAAAACTCAACTTCACGGTTTGGTGGAATACTTGGTAATTATTCCAGAAAGACATCATCAAACTCATGTAGAATGGGTTTATTTTTAATTTTGAGTTTCTCCCCAACCATTTGAGATAGATAACCTTCATTTATAGGGATCAAGACCCATAATATGAAAATATATTTATACTTTAAGGGTATATTCATCCTTGCATCGATAGATGATCAGAGATTGATATGGAATATGAAACATGTCTTACCTTCCTTAGAAATTGATATGAGCTCTATATAGAGAAATCCAATCCATGCCAATAATCACATTAAATTCCACTATACTTAGGATCACAAGATTTTTGGGAATCACTTTCACACAAACTTCAATCGGAGAATTATTATAAACTTTTATGCAACCGTTTTTCCATTAGGAGTTTTCACAGTTAACTTAATATATAATTGTTGAGGAAATATGGAGATACCCTTATAAATTATTTATAAATAAAATAGTGGGTGGATCCAGAATCAAATAAAATATTTTCTACTTTCGAGTGGATGGTAAGTATTCCTTTTACCACTTCATTATCATACTCCACATCGCCGATAGTGATTTCATGTGACTTGCCTTTATCTTTGGCCTTAATTGTTTACTGACATAGATCATCATCAATAACCCTGGGATTATATAATTGATTGGAATAATTCCCTATTTCAGATTACTTGTAAAATTGAAGTGTAGGATGTGAATTTTTTATAGCCTTTTCTCTATTCATATCATTATAAATTGTTTCCCATCACTTCAGCATTCAACTACACGATGACCTTGTTTTCCAAACTTAAAACATTTACCAGTCCATTTAATACAATTTACTCAATGTTTCATTCCACACTTTGAGCATAAGGGAAAACTCATATTATTTTTAGTGTGGTATTTATATTTTCCCTTGAATTCCATTTGTCACTCATTATTAAACCCATAGGACTGATGGGTTATTCCAATCTCAATCTCAAACTTCAGAGCACATAGAAGGATTTCTTTATAGCTATTGAAGTCCCTTATGGCTAATTCCCTTTAGAGACTTGGTTTTAAGCAACTAAATAATCGATCAATTTTACTCTCAAGTTGGATAATAATTTCATAATTGTACCTTGTAAGTTTTGTAAAATTTTCTTCATATGTACCAAGGTATTCATCATCTCTTTTATTAAGTTAAAGGAACTCTTTATCCATCATTGTTCAAATAATATGAGGAAAGTACTTATTGAATAATAATTTCTTGAAATTATCTCATTACATGGACTTAATTTCATCTCTTTGCCTTGTATTCTTGATAAGGTTCCGCCATTAATCAACTTCACCTTCTAAATGATAGACTCCTAAGATAACTTTATCATGTTCAAAAAATTACTGAACTAAAAATATCTTTTCAGTGGTATAGATCCATTGTTCATCCACTAATGGATCAGAATACCCACTGAAAGAAGGTGTAATCTACCTTATTAAGGACTCAATGGAATTTTGTTCCCTCCTTTTCTTGTTTGTAAGTCCTACATGATTCATAACTTGAGAAAGTTTTGTGATTATAACAACAAGATTTTTCATTCCATCTCCCATAACATTTTGTTTCTCAGGAGAAAAATAATTGCATTTCCCATCACATTTAGCATTAATATGGTTCCTTCAAGTTCCATCCATTGACTAAAACCAAGAATCATAGTATGAGAAACACTAATCATAATGATGAAACCACATAATCAAGAAAAAAAATTCAATTTAGAAAAATTTAGGTTTTATCCTAGGTAATTCATTATCACTTCTAAATCACTAGGATTGTAACCAATACTTAAACGTATAATTTGGGTTTTTACTAAGGTTTTCTCATCCTAGACTCTAAATATTAACTATACCTTTCCTCTGATACCAAATATAATGACCCATAATTTACCTACATTGATATTGCTTAAAAGTTGAATAATATTCATCACAAAATATTACAAAGATACAATAGGACTGTATAGGTATAGTGTCTTTAGAAACTGAGAAACATAAACAAATGGTTCATAAGACGTCTTTATTGTCTCCCACTTATTTCATCATAACTAAACCCCTTTTTACATATCTTACTTAATACCCTTCTTCATGACTTGGGAAAAAGAAAAATATGAAAGGGTGAGCTTAGATTCTCAGTATGGGTAAACAAGGGAGATATAAATCATATCATAATCATAATATATAAGAATATAACATTTGAAAATATTATCCTGCACATGAAAGATCATGATATCATTCCATGGTAAAAATCATGAAAGTTGATAAGAATCAAAGAATATAATCCCAAAAGTCATAATATAAGACATGAAGTTTTGTGTCATACCCATAATCATACAAAATAATTTCATATTATTCAAGGATAATTTCCAAGAACATCATAGAAAACAAATTCCACTACTGAACTGAGTTCAATCCTCATTCCATTCTTGTATTACTGAACTGAGATCATTTCTCATTCCTAACATGTCTATCTCATGAGATATAAATCTTTAAAAAACGCATTGGAGGGAGATATAGGTCCCACCCATCTCATAATTAAATCATTATTATGTGTTCCACAAAAACATAAATCATTAATCATATCATAACCCAAAGAATAAAATGGGTTTCTTAAGCATCATCCCATCATAACATAATCCAAGTAAAACAAATGTATTTCATAAATATCATTCTATAAAAACCATAATAAAACCATAAGAATAATAGGTATATTATACTTGAAACATAAACCTATTTAATAATTCCATCTTAGATGGAAAATAATTTTTATTGAACACTTGAAATTAATTATTGAAAAAAAATATCCTTTCTTCTTCAAAATAGTTGTATTTTCTAAAAATGCCACGCATTTTTAAAAGAAAAGAATTTATTTTAAAATAAACTTTAAATATTTTAGAGAAAGATTCATGTATATAAGGCTTTATGAAAATTTAAAAATATGTTCATTCCTTATAAGTTTATAAAAATATTCTCCTCATACTTTTTTCGAAAAATTCAAAAAGTAACTCATATCAAATAATGAAAAAAAATTACTTTCATACCATTTAATAAAAATTAACCAATGGGTAAAAATTTTTTAAATTTTTTTTAAAGGAATAGAAATAATATTAAATATTTAGGTAACATGGGTATGGGTGATAAATATACCCTAGTAAATACTTATATATAAACAATCTCTGATAATAATGAGATTGTGAAATTGTCCCTTACCTTAGATCTGATATCCTTTGTATGTATATGAAACTATTGTATAATAATTTAAATAATTTCATTAACTTATTTAATAATAATATTAATTTTTATGATATCATATATGATCATATTATCATCCATTTTTTAGTAACATTTCATTGTTACTTGTTACTTGGATACCAACTACTTTATGTTATTATGCATGTTTTGTCAAATAAGTTATGGATATTCTTATTAAGACATATTTATATCATTAAAAATGATATTAACATAATATATACTATATTTTTTCATTATTTACATTTATATAATCTTTATTGAATGGATATCATGTAGAATGAATTGCATCGCATCATGAAGACGGTAGGTCGTACATACGCACGAGTGGCGATATCATTCTCATAATTGTTGAATGGTATTGAATTTTATGGTGTTTAATATTTAAGAATTAATATAATGTTATAATAATAATATATAGTTATTATTTCCATCATTATACACATCCAACTAAGGTGGTGGTGAAAAACAAATTACGCCATTGCGTGCAGACGGTAAGTCGTACGTACACACGCATGGTGATTTCATTTTTCGTAGGATGGGAAGAATGTGGAATATGGTTGTTTCATAATTATAATAAAATCAAAGTATATAATTGATAATGGAGTTATTAATTTATAATGAAACAATTTGTGAAGAGGAATTAAAAGAAGAAATAAGTTTGAAACAATCGGTAGAGGAGATTACCTCTTCTTCAACGTGTTTCCTCTAAATGTCCCCTTAGAGCACTAGAGTTGGTCTTAGAAGAATAAAAAACTCTATATTGTAACTAGGGAAGTTTATAAGGTAAAATGGTAGGGTATTTCCTATCTTTAAGTCTCAAATTTAATTTAATAGCTGAGGGATGAGGTTCCCTTTTATAATTGAGGTGAGGGGCATTTTTGGTATCTCAAAAAATATTAATTTAATATAAAATCAAAACTCATCCAAAAACCTCAAGAATGTCCCAATTTCGAAGATGATATGAGATAAGGTTTTAATATCATAAACTAATAGATTTTAGACAAGTTTTATGTCAATTTAAACCTTATCATTTTAAATAACACTTAGTTATTCTATATAATTTTTAACTAGGGTAACAAATATTTCAATATTAAAAGGGTGAAATATTTACTTATTTGATGTCAATTATACCATAAATAAATAAAATAGACAATTTTAGACCATATAATAATTATTATATATTTTTAAAAAATGTTTTATGTTTTTTAAATAATTTAATAAAACATTATTTTGATAAACAATCAATATTGTCAATTTTGAAACTATTCAATTCATTGATTTTTAAAAATATTAATATAAAAAATAACTTTGAACCAACTATTTTATTATATTTATAATAGTTAAAGGTCATCTATGAAATTAATTATACATATTAATTATCCAAAATTATATTTATTTAAAAAAATTAAAAACATTTATTTTTTATCTATATTAATAAAATAATTACCACATCAATTTTGTGTAATTATTTAATATACTTATTTTTGAATAAAAACTAAAAATAAAATAAAAATATGAAGATAAATACACTCTATTTCAGAATAATATTTTTAGTCGAATTTATCTTCTAGAAAATCCGACATTTAAAATGTTATAGCTATTAAATTATGAATGTAACAACTTTAACATCACTTGAAATAAAATAATATAACTATCACAATCTACTCTATAAGGCTCTAAATAGTCACTAACTAGAATATTGTATGGTTATGGTCTATATATACTCCATGAGTAATATTTGGTCAAGTTTTTGGGTCTTTTGATGGTTATTAGAATTTTAATAAAAAAATGTTTTATGGATTTCTAGTCAATTAAGTAATTTTTACATCATCAAAATATAAGTCTTGAAGGTAAATATTTATTTCATAAAAAATACTAATAAATTATCATAATAAATAAAAACATTTTATAATTCAAATGAGCATTTATAATCTAATTTATCTTCTGTATAACCTTATATAAAAAATTATATAGTTATTTAATTTGAGTAAGACGTATTTAATTTTTCTTTAAATAAAATAAATTAAATGTCCTAATATCATCCAAGTGGCTTCCAAAGGACACCATTTTGACCCAAGTGTGATTAAGGTAGAAACACACTCAAACAATTATATTAATAAAATTTTTATGGTAACTTTATAATTGTATTATACCCTTAATTACCCGATTTTCCCTTTTACCGTATTAATAAAACTTTTTGAAGTTACTATTCAAAAGCCCAAAAATAAAATAAAAATATGTACATAATTTATATATGATAATTATAAATATGGAATAAATTTATTAAAAGTCAAAACACATAAGTTTTAGTAATTAATTTAAAATTAATCTTGTTGTCGGAAAGAGATAACAAGTTTTAAAAGTTAAAACATTGCAAAAGATTGCAATTTTTTTACATATGAATTCAATGTAAAATTAATGATAATGAAATAAATTATATTTAATGCTAAAAATATATTCTATTTATACATTAAAACCATTCAATATTATAATTTTAGCATATAAATTATTTTGATTAAAAAGGATTTTTCAATTAAAATTTAGTATATTTTTACAATTCATTAAAACTTGAAAGTTATCAAAAAAAATATTAAAATTCATCCAAAGTAAACTTTTATATCCCACTTATAAATAACATGTCTATTTTTTGATATAAAATTTATAAATGTGTAAAAATATTAATTTAAAAAGGGTTCACCATTAAAAAATGAAAAATTACCCTTTTAAAAAATATAGGTTTTTATACATCAAATAGGGTTTATTCATACCCTATGACAAAAATATCTATTTAGTGAATATAAAAAATATTTTATTAAGTATATAACATATATTTTTCATTAATTTCATTTATTAATAGTAATTCTATCAATTTATTAAAAAATAAAAATATAAAATTGATTTATATTTTTCGTAAATAATTGGTAGTGAATGACATCACTGTAAATGTTCATAAGTTAGTTATATTTATTACCTATAAACTAATGGATAGCTTAAAATGGTTAATTTAAACTAAGGGAATCTCAAAGTTTTTTTGAATTCATGATATTTTGAAATGAAATCTATTTAAAATTTAAAATTATTTAGAGAAAATATTTTATAAAAATATCTAAATGTTACAGTGATTCTTTGAGAAATAATGAATAGGTTGTAAAACAAATTCACCTATATCTATGTATTTATATTCCACTAAGTAAGAAGAACACTATGAGGATGTTTCTCTTCATGTAGGTTATTTTTATATGCTACAAACACCTATTTTTTGTCTTTTTTGTGATGTTTATACATAGAAACAACGGTGGATAGCATATTTAGTTCTATGGTTATGCAGGATTTATAGAAGTCTTAACCTGAGGATGATGTTTTGGGAATTTTAAATGATCATGATGTTGTTCCCTTATTAAATAATAAGTTAAAATTAAAAAAAATACTTCTAAGTGATCCTGGTTATAATTATAGGGAGGAAGTCTGGATGGGGACTTTAAAATCTAGAACTTCATGAGAGGAAACCCATCGTTCAATAAATCAATTTTTTATTATTTTTATTTTAAATAAAAATCCATCACCCCTTTGTTGTGTGCATATCACATGCTTCTCAAAGGAGTACACCCTTCTCACCTTTTCATTCATATTTTAATAGAAACCATCTGATCTATTAAATCATTGTATCACCCCCTTATGTTGATACCTTAGAGATTCATTTTCATAACCTTTAATTTTTAACTTGATTTAATTTTATTTATTTTGAATTATTATATTTAATGATTTATTTTTTCCACTCTTTCATTTTCTTTAATGAGAGAAACTAAGTCGATATTGGAGTGTTTTAAAGGAGAGTAATCAACTAGTTGTGCACTAATGGAAAAAAACTGTAATAGGAGTTATCTATTTCATTTTTTTTTTGAAATTTTAATTACTAAACTCATTATAGGTTGCCTTGATTGTTTTCTGAAAATTTTAAGGACATTTTTTTATGTTTGGTTTCAAATCTATTTAATGCTGAAAGATAAGTGAGTGGGGGTAGGCACATTATTTTCTAGATTATATATCTTTTTTCTACAATTTTAATTTTATTTTATGATGAAATATATTATATAAATACATATTTATACTTTTAATTAAATATTAGTGATATCGTCAGCTAAGATCATTTATGTTCACTCTGGTAAATAATGTTTTCATACTAAATCAGAAATTTGTGATGTAATAGGTGGGTTTTATGCTTACTTAAATCTATTTTGTCTAAAATAATTGTGAATAATTATTTAGATATTTTTTACCACCCTTAAAATGCTTATTTTTATTGTATAGTAATGATGTAATTTTTTTTGAAAGTGTTCTTACCATGCTGATTTTTTAGAAAATTTTTACTAGTCATTGTTATTGTTAGCATGTCCTTGTGTGATGAATTAAGAGATTTTACATGATTATTTTGTTCATTATTGAAAATATTTTTGAAACTTGACTTTAATTTTAGAACCCTTATTTTTTATGAATTATTTTTTCCTAATAATTTAAATTTATTTGATAGCTTTCTTTACGTGCAACATCGGGTTTTAACAAACTGTGATGTATTATTAAAATTATTATTTAAACAATACCATTATAACCCAACTCTTAAACTTATAAATATTAATAGTAATAAATAATTTTAAAATATTAATTATAATTTTTTTATATAAGTAAAACATATTTATTAAAAAGTACTTAATTTTTTGAAAAGTCTTTATAGGTCTCAAAAATACAATTTTCTCAAAAAATGTTTTTTCTTTTTGTGAAAAATAATAAAATTAAATTTTGAAAATTTTAGAAAATTAATTTTATAAAATTAACACTCTTTTTTAAATCATAAGGTCAAATTATATTAGGGTAAATTTTTGGTATTTTTCTAAAAAGATTGATTTTTTGATGAATAGTGAAAAATACAGGTTTTTATTGAAAACTGCATTTTAGTTTACAGAATTTATAAGGATCATTTTAGTTTTAAAATGGGTTTAAAAGTAAAATTAGTTCAATTAAATATAAACTAATCAAATTTAGGTCAATAAAATAATTTTTATATTGAATTTTTCTATAAAAACTTTTTAAACTTTTAAACATTTTTTCTTTGGAAAACCACTTTCTTGTCGTGTCAGTGGGATTAATTTAAAATTAATATTTTACACTTATTTGAATGAAATTTTGAAAAATGGATTAAATACTTGGAATAATCATAATTTATATTATATAATAATTTAAAGTTAATCTTTTACTGTAATTAATATTAAAAATAGTAAAAAAATATTTACCAAAGTTAAAGTGAAAATGGGTTTCCCAAGGGGTTAAAAAAATATAATGGTTAAAAATGAACCAAAAATTTTCAAAATAACATTATATGGATATATTTAGACATTATATCATATATATTATATAATTAAAAAAATTATCCTTTTGTAATGTGAAAAATGTGGGTACACCTTTTTCTTTTAAAAAATTACAGGTGTTCCACTCACCTCACTTATAAACATCCACCCTTTCTCCTCTACTCTTCAAAATTCCACAACCATTCATTTTATCCAATAAATTTCTTAATAATCTAATATCATCATATAATATTTAGTTTTTTCATAAATCCAGTCTAATAATCCTTATGGTGCGAACTAAAAGAAGTTGTTTGAAGAAGAGGTAACACACCTAACCGAGCGTTTTATTTTATTTATTCCTCTATGTTCTTAAATTATTATTAAAATATGATTATATAATAACCTAATTATCTTAAATATACTTATATTTTGTTATTTTAATTTCATGACCTACAACCGTCTCCTATTCTATCAAATGGGATACAAAATCATCATTCGTGTGTATGGCGGACTATCACCTCATGAACCAATGTTATTAATTTTCCATTACCACCTATGATAGAAATATATAATGATAGATTTATTATTTATATATTATATTTTTTATATTAACATTCTTATGGAATCATTATATCACATGTTTCTTCTTACATTATTTCTATGATAATATGATAACTTTATTTGTGTATACGGTGGACTACCGCCTCATGAAGCAATGTGATTCGTTCTTCACATATGATTTACATGGAAGGTAATAAGAATAGTTTTAAATAAAAATATTTTATGAATATAAAATAAAAATTATTTTTTAATCATAATATATTTTTTACATTTCTTTATTTCAATCCATGGAGAAAATGGAAATAGTGTTCATGCATACATATGTCTTACCGTCTCTATGAACGGTGTATTTCACTTTCTATCTCTAAGTTTTAAGGATTATTATAAATAATTATATTATGAATATATATTTTATTTATATAATGTTTAAAATTCTAGTTACTATTTAACCATAATCAAATTAAGAGGATCAAAAATACCAAATCAAAAGATACATAAAAAACAAAGCAGTTATTACCTAAAACATGAATTTAACATAGAATTGTTAATAAATGTGTAATATAAGGTCATAAGTAAATAATTTATGGTATTATGTATATATAATAATGTTTCAATAATATATTTATAATAAACTTATATTTATTATAAATTAGTTTCAAATGTGTATGAAGGAATTCGAGACTTAAGGTAAGGAATTTCTGTTTTACTTTTTACTTATGTGAGACACATGTCATATTAACCACCTATTTCTTCTATAAAGCATATATAATTTCCATGAATGTATTTTATCATTATTATACTTGAAAAAATTTGGAATTTAATTATCCATTTTATGATCTCTCTTTTATGGGGTTTATAGTTCAAAAGTTACCAAAGCGGTAGTGTATTTTCTCTCAATTTTCCTTCTTTGAGACATATGTTATGTTATATGCCTATCTTCTTTTATGAGGTTTATATACATACCCTTTGACATGTAATATCATGAATTAATTTATTATCATGATATTATTTATTTCATTTAATGTTATTATCTCATGAGGATTATAATTTAAAGTTACCAAAATGGAAATGTTTTTATGTTACAATCTCATCGTTTATGGGATTGCTCATGATTATCCTTCCAATGATGATATATTAATATATATATCTCAATAAAATCTTTTATTTTCTAATATTATGGTTATTTATGTAGAATACATGTTTTACATTCATTTTTCTCTCCTTATGCACTTAAGAGTTTAAAATGATGTTTTTAAAAAAATTATCTTTATTTCTCTCATCAGTCAAAAAACCTTTTTATTCCAAAACCATGTTTTCTAAAAAGGTTTTCAAAAATATTATTATGTTATATAAATGATTTATTAAATAAATTTTTACCCAAATTTCACTTTTTATAATTTTTTTAAAATTAATCTTCATGTCATTTTCAAAATAAGGCCTATTTGGATTTTACCAAAAATGTGAAAGGAATCTTTATTTTAACGTGTATGGATTGAATGGTATTTACCACTACCATGACTAATATATTATTTAAAGATTCCTTTATATTTTTTCAAGTTTATTTTAAATATAAATTATTTTTTAAAAAATTATGTTTTAAAAAAAAGGTGTTTTTCAAAGTAGAAATTATATTTTCCTCAATAAATGTTTTAAATTATTTTTAAATCAATATTTATAAATTTTCAACGTTATTTCAAAGAAAAGTATTCCTAGAATATTTTTTTAATTTTTAGTTTTAAAAATTTATTTTCAAAGAAATGTTATTTTCCATAATAAATGTTCCAAGTAATCGTTCAAAATCATTTTCCATCTAATATGACATCCTTGGATGTTACTGATGCTTTATTGGGTGTACGATCCAAGCATTACATTCTTATTCTTTCTATAAATAGTTTATTTTTATGATGTAAATATTTTTATGAAATTTTTTATTCTATGGGATATACCATAATAAAATTCTTATGTAGCCTACTTCCTTTTTAATGAGTTATTATTTAATGAAATGATGAAACGATTATGAAACTTTTTTCTTTTCCACAGGTTATGTTATGATGAAATGTTTATAAAACCCATTTAATTTCATGGGTTCTGATATGATAAATTTTTTATGATCTTGTGGTATATATATGTATGATTTTTATTATATGATGGGTGATAACAATATCTTTATCCAATGCATTGGGAAAATATTTATTTCTTATGAGATATACAATACTAGAATGAGGAGTGAACCTATTTTATTAAGAGACTTTTTTTGCTATGATGGTCTTAGGAGTGAAAATTAACTAATATGATAGTTTGGGTAGTGGACCCATTCCACTATGATATCCTTGACAGTGATCCTTTACTACTATAGGAATGATTTTTTATGCTTAAGTGTATGCCACAATTTCATGTATTATTCCATTATTATGCTCTCATGACTCTTGTTATTTGATTTTCTTAAGATTCATGTCTTATGAACTACCAATATTTATGAACTGAATCAATATTTTTATCTTTGATATGTAGGTTATTGTTTTCATTTGTTATAATCATGTTTTCATACCCTTATTCTCATATTATTCCTACATATCTCCCCTGTTTACCCATACTAATCATCTGAGCTCACCATTTTTTATGTTTCCTTTCCCTAGGTTGTGAATAAATGTATTATTTATAATATTTTTAAGAATGGAAATAGTTATAAATAACATATTGGGATATGATTTAGTTCACCTATGAACCAATTTTTTATGTTTCTAAGTTTCCAAAGGCATAATAACATTATAATCCTTAGGTGTTTGTTTGTGTAATGTAATGAATTTTTATCACAAAATGATGTAATATATATACATATATCCTAGGTTATTATAGTTGGTATAAAAGTGAGGTTTATTAAAATTTTGGAAACTAGGATAATAAAACATTAGTGAGATCCCTAAGTACATTTATAAGGAAAATTATAAGGATGAGTCAAAGTATTGGAAATTTTCATGGAATTGTGGTAAAGGATAGAGCAAGTGGTTTCTAAGAAATTTCATCCATGTATGGACACTAAAAGTGTATGTGGATCTGGTATAGAGGTACCTAGGGCTAATAAATATGAAAATGGTGCATTGATATGGACTCGATCATCACTTGGTGCATGACAATGGTCCTTCTTTCACACCTGGTTTGGAACTCCTGGGAGATAAGCTTTGAAAATTCACAAACTCTTTATAAAACATCATGAAATATTTAAATATATGATGACTATAAATAGCCTAGTATAAACCTAAATTGATATATTAAAAAAATGTGTTATGATTTATAAATCCTATAAGTGATTTTCATGATTATATGGTTCCCCACTATGATTATTATTGTTTACACTATGTTTTTTTAGTAAATGGATAGAACCTAAAAGAACTGTGTTAATTATGAGTACTATGGAAAATCTAATGATTTTTCTCTTGAGAATCCAACCATTATGGGATCTATAATAAAAAATCTCATTTATATGCTCACAAAACTTTATCAAGATATGAATCATGGCATAATTATAAACATATAAAGAAGGGAACAACATTTTTACAGTCATTCATGAGGTAATTCATACATTATTTTAGTGGGTCTTTTGATCCACTTGTTATTGAGTAATTTATCAGCACCACCAAAAAGATATTTTCCATTTTCTAGTGTTTAAAACATGAAAAATACATTTTTGATCTCTATCATTTGGAAGGTGAAGTGAATCAATCGTATAATATTATTGAGAATATGTGGAAGCATGTTGAAATTGAATCCATGGATTGGGATGAGTTAAAGAACTTATTTTTCAATAATTACTTTACTTGTATTCCTCATACGAAGATATAAAAGGAGTTCCTTAAGATAAATAAAAATGATGATGAATCTTTTGGTTCCTATGGGGAAAATGTTACAATACTTTAAAGTTACAATTATAGTATTATCATCCAACCTAAAATTAAGGTTGATCAATTATTTAGTGTCATGAAACCAAGTCTTCGAATGGCGTTAGCCATAAGAAACTTTAGTATCTATGAAGAGATTGATGTGCTTGCAAGGTGGTAGTGGATTTTTTAGTTATGTATCAATATCAAGGTTTTGATAAGAAGACAAAAATATAATTCAAAGGAAAATATAAAAACTATGGAGAGAAGAATATGAGATTTATTTTATTCTCAAAGTGTGGGAATAAATATGGATGAAATTTTATTAAGGGGACTGGTAAATTTTTTAAGTATGGAAAGGAAGTTCATTGGTAAATTTAATACCGAAGTGAGGGGAAAATTTTGGATAATGATGAAAATAGAGAGGAACCTCCACAAAATACACCACCCACACTCCAGTGTTTCAAGTTTAAGGAGTTTGGGAATTATGAAAATCAATTACCTGATCCAAGGGATAATGTAGATGATAATACACAACAACATCATAAGGAAAATGATAAAGGTAAATCTTATACAATCATAGTGGAGGAAGTGAATCATGATAATTAGGGTAAACTTATCCTCACATCCTTAGTTATGAATTTCATGTTTTATTTTATATGAATGATCCCTAGGAAAATATTATTGTTAATACTTTAGTGAAATTTAATGTGATTATCTCCCTCTACATGAATTCTAGAATAATGAAATCACATTTGAGATTTTATTGGTACAAGGATGAACCCAACATCCCATGAAAATATTTTTGTATAAGATAAGATCTTATATAATAAAAAAGTATGAAATAAATTTTGGAAGTTTATATGTCTCAATGTAAGATTAAATTAATATTTATGGATACCATCATGGGTTTATGAGTTTAAGGTTGATCATAAAGTTCAAAGTCATTAACACCCATTTTTAGGTTTTATGTGATGGGATTTTATCAATATTAAAGACATTTTAAGAGATATTTATGGAAATTAAATAATTTGGTTTGGTATATAGTGACAAATTTATTTAGAGAGGAATGTATTTAAACTTCATGGACATATGATTAATGATACCGGTAACCATTAGGTTTTATATTATCTTTGATGTTGAGATAATTATGGGTTTTACTTTATCACCATTTGAAATTGGCACACTTCATTTCTATAATATAATATTTCTCTTTATATCCACCTTCTAGAATATACATTAAATAAGTGGTAAGGTTGCATGGAGTACCACATTTAATTATATTTGATTGGGATATGGATTTTACCTCAATGTTTTAGTGAAGACTTCATCAAGATCTTGATATAGATTTGATTTTCAAAAATACGTATCATCCTTAGAAAGATACACAGTTTGAGAGAATAATCCAAACCCTAGATGATATGCTAATATATTATTCTATATATTTTGAATTTGGTGGAGATCAATACCTTCCTCTAGTTGAAGTTTCATAGGATAATACCTTTCACTAGAGCGTTCATTTGTATCCTTATGAATCCATTTATGGAAGGAAGTTTTGAAATGAAACATACTAGAATTAATTTTTAGAAATAATTCTATTGGGACCTGAGATGGCTGATTAAATGAAAGAGAAGGTTATATATATTTAGTAACATGTAAGGGAAACACAAAGTTGATAGAAATGTTATAATGATAATCACAAATACAATCTAGAATTTAATGTTAGTGAGAAGTTGTTTCTATGAGTTTCTAAAAGTATGAAAGAAGGTAAAACTAAGCCTCAGGTATATTGATTCCCTTTAAATTTTTTATTGTATTGGGACTATAGCTTATTGCTTGGTGCTTCACAGAACCTCTCTTTGGTTCATGATGTGTTCCATGTATCTCTTCTGAGGAAGTGCATACCTAATCCATCACAAATAATGAACTTAGAGGCCATAACAATGGATCATGATATTTATTATGAGGAACAACCGGTGGAGATTCTAGCTCATATAAAAAAATTCTATGAAAAAAGACCAGTCACCTAGTTAAAGTTTTATAGAAAAACAACAAGTTTAAGGAAGTTATGTGGGAACTTGAGGATGTGATGAATCGTAATTATCCTCAGTTATTTGTACCAAAGTGAATAATTTTGAGGTAAAATAACATTTTAATGGGGGTATAATGTATCACCCAAGGTTTTTATGAATTATTTTTTAAAATTAAATTTCTTTGATAGCTTGTATTATATGAAACATTAAGTTTTAACAAACTGTGGTATATTATTAATATTATAATTTAAATGTGACCATTGTAACCTAGTCATTAAACATAGAAATATGAAAAATAATAACTAATTTTTTAATATTAATTAGAATAGTTTTATATAAATAAAACACATTGATAAAAAAAGTACATAATTTTTAGAAAGGTCTTTATATGTTTTGAAAATACCATTTTCTCAAAAAATGTTTTTTGTTTCTTTTTTGAAATTTAATAAAATTAATTTTTGAAACTTATATAAAATTAATTTCATAAATTAAACTTCATTTTCTGAATTCATCATGTCATAATTATCTTAGAGTAAATTTTTTGGATTTTTCTATAAAGATTAATTTTTTGATGAATAGTGAAAGATAATAGTTTTTATTGAAAATTGTCTTTCCATTTAAAAAAAATTATAATGTTAATTTTTTGAAAAAAATGAATTTAAAATTAAAATTAGTTAAATTATATATCAATTAGGTTATTATAATCATTTTAATATTGAATTTTGATTTAATTGTTTTTCAACTTTTGAACATTTTCTCTTTGGAAAACTGCTTTCTCATCCCATCTGCAAGATTGATTTAAAATTAAAATTTTCTAATTATATGAATTAAATTTGGAAAAATGGATTAAATACTTTGAATAATTATATATTATATTATCGAATAACATCAACTTAATTTTTTACCCTAATGAATAATAAAAATAGTAAAAATTATTTACTGCGGTTAAGGTGAAACTTGGTTTAATGGGGTGTTAAGCTAAAAAGATAAGGGTTAAAAATGAACCAAAACTTTTAAAAAACACAAAATATGTCCATATTTATACCTTTTCAATTATAGGTTTTAAAATGACTGATTGTTTATCCTTTTTTCATGTGAAAATTTTGGGTACACCTTTTTCTTTTCAAAAATTATACGTGTGATACTCACCACACTTATAAAAGGTCACTCCTTATCCTCTCCTATTCACACTTCCAAAACCATTTGGTTCCAAAAATAACTTCCAAAATAAATTCCTTAATTCTCTAATACCATCCTCGAATCCTAATTTTGGTCACAAATCCAACCTAAGAATCCTTTTGGTGCAAACCAAAATAAGTTTTCCAAAGAAGAGGTGACACCACTAACTGAGCATTTTATTTTATTTCTTCATCCACCTAATTCAATTATTATTAAAAAATGATAATATAATAACCAAATTATATTAAATATACTGATATTTTTTATGCTAATTTAATTACTTATAACCATCTCCTCTTCCATCAAATGGGAAACGAAATCATCATTCATGTGTACGGCGGACTACCACCTCATGAACCGACACTATTCATTTTCCATCACCACCTCTCATGGTCAGATATAATGATGGATTTATTATTTATATATTATATTTATGATATTAATCTGATTATTTAATCATTATATCTCATATTTTTTCTTAATTTTCATTTCATAAGAAAACAATAACATCATTAATGTGTACAACGGACTACCACCTCATGAAACGATATGATTCATTCTTCACATATGTATTACATAGAATGTAATAAGGATAGGTTTAAATAAAAATATGTGATTTATATAAAATGAAAATTATTATTTAATGTTAATATATTATTTAAATTTCTTTCTTTCAATCCATTGAGAAAATGGAAACAACATGCATGCGTACGTACAGCCTATTGTCTCCATGAACGGTGTATTCCACTTTCTATATCTAACTCTTATGTATTATTATAAAAACATATATACTGAATATATATTTTATTTATATAATTTTTAACATCATTTATATTATTTTACCTTAATCAAAGTAAGAGAACCAAAAATACAAAATCAAATCATACATGAAAAACAAAGCAGTTATTACCAGAAACATGACATTAAAATGGAATTGTTAATAAATGGGAAATAAAAGATCATAATTAAATTATATATTATTTGATTTATATAATTATGCTTCTATAATATATGTATAATAAAATTATATTTATTATATATGAGGTTCAAAAGTTTATGAATGAAATCAAGACTTAAGGTAAGGTATTTTCATCTCACTTTTTACTTATATGAGACACATGCCATATTCACCACCTATTTATTTTATGTCGTTTGTATAGTACCCATAAATTTATTTTATGATTATTATCCTTAAAATTAGGTTGAATTTACAAATCAATATTAGGATCTCTCTTTCTTGGGGTTTACGATTCCAAAGTTTCCAAAGTGGTAAGGGATTTTTGTTTTAATTTTTCTTCTTTGAGACATATATTATGTTATGTGCCTATATACTTTTATTATGTGTATATATATTCCCTTTTACATGTAATATCATGAATTTATTTATTCTCATGATATTTTAAGTTTTATTTAACATTATTTTTTCATGTGGATTACGATTCAAAGTTACCAACATAGTAAGGATTTTATTTTAAAATCTCATCGTTTATCAATATTTCTCATGATTAAGCTTCCAATGATGAAATATTATGATATATATGATGTAAAAACCTAGAAGACACTAAATAGTGCCTCAATTTAGTGGGAAACATGTCCTCACTCTCACCTCCCCTTGCTTTAGAGGCTTCATACTAGCAGTGAGGGTTTAAAGGTAGTATAGTGGGGAGACTATGCCTGCATGATCAGAGTAGCATAGCAGTGAAATAAATAGATAAATAACATAAGAATAATATAAAATGTAAGATAAAAAAATTAAGTTAAAACATACAAATTTAATAAATAATCATCAACAACAATATATAGTATCATATACAAAATGATTTAATGTCATGTGTCTATCAAAAATTATATACAGGCATGAAATCAGGCATAAAATAAAATACATGTATCAAGAGACCAAAAATATTATGTCCAATATCATCATGTGCCACATCTCAATATTTTGATTCCCTAGTCTCATGCTATAATCACCCAATAATAAAAAAATAGGGAACTTTTTCCTATCCTTACCTATATCTACATAATATTCTCGGGTACCATCAATAGCCCAAATAGGGTGTGAGATAAACTCATTAGGACACCACAAAAGGGGTATATAAATATCCAGTCAGTTCATATAATATGTGAAGTGTGAAGATAGTAATGGTAAGTAGTAATAAAAATTGTAGAGGGTTGGATCTAGTTTCTAAAGGACACTAGCCTGACACTACCTACTTCTGCTTGTGCATGATAATCTCTGAACAAGTAACCATATGTATACATATATATGGTCTATATACATTTTGATGTATACAACTATATATATGGATACTGATATTATTCTAGACATAAGGAATAACTTAGGTATCCATGGGTAGTATCATGAGTCTTTCAAGTGTCAAGGGGTGTTATTCCCTATCTCAAAATATTAGGGACTTCATCCCCAGTCACATAACCATAGGAATGTCATGTTTTTATATCATCTCTGTATGGTCATCATGCATGTGCCTCATATTAATAGGGTCTACATGCCCATTTATCATAATTCATAAGGGTCTCAATTCCCATTCATCATAATCTATAATTTTTTTTATGCCCGGGTGTCAAAAATGTAAGGGACACTATGCCCATGTATCATGATATAGGGATGCCATGCCTAAGTGTCATAGATAGGTATTCCATATCTGTATCTAAAAAAATTATGGAATCCATTCCCATATATCACAGGTGTAATGGATTCCATGTCCGCATATCATAACAGTATAAAGGGTCACCATGCCCGTATATCATGATAGTATAAAGGGTCACCATGCCCACATATCAAAATAGTATAAAGGGTATCCATGCATGTATATCACAACATTGTAAAGGGTCTTCATGCTCGTATATCATAACAGTAATAATAATTCAAAGAATTTAGTAAGATCTAAAAAATAATTCATAGTTAATTAACATTATTATTTAACAAGGACATATCCATAATTCCATTAAAATAAGTTATGTGATTGTACCACTCACTTTCCATTTAATTCAATATAGTTTGATAAGTGTCTTAGCCATGTTATACCACTACAATTATCCATTATCATTTATGATATCACTATTTAGAAGTAAAACCAAACATACTGATGGGTGTTTTAGTTATACAACCATGAAAGTCAAATATAAATATAAAGGTAACACCCAAATGGTGGATAGTGTTGAGGTTTATGACCTCAAATATCTTTTGGGATCTATATAAGTCATTAGGTTCCAAAAAAACAACAAATTTAAGGAAAATTCATTTTAGGGTTAACATGATGTGAAATCGGCATGCAAAACATGATGCATAATATAAATCATCAAGACTTTGAGGGATAATTGCTAGAACAAATACCTTATTCTTGTAGAGGAGAAATCATCTAGTATAAACCTTTAGTTTGGTCTAGATTAGAAGAAAATAGAAAAACGGGTGAGCACACTAGAAATAGGGTATATGATCTTGCACCAAACTAGAATTATTTATAGAAAGAAGAATGAAAAAAGTAGCCTAAGGAGTGGATTACTTACTGAGAGGAATACAATAAGATGATTCAAATTCAAATTAGTGTCCATATGGAGGAATTATCCAAGAGACTATCTAGAAGGGGGGAGGAGAGCTCTTAAGGGAGGAAAGGGGGATGTCTATTGTAAATAGGAAATGAATAATTGGTTTAAAAAGATAAAGTTATTAAGGTAAAAATGGTCATTTACCCATCATTAAAGGGTCACATGGTTGTCCAAACCATGCACCAACCAAGAACCATACACTATCTCAGGAGACCCCTCACACAACTTGTAGTGCATGGTTGGAAATACCATGCACAGCCCATGTGAACCCTCTGTCTTAGCCTTGTACGTCCCAAGCCTCCCTATAAAATTTTGGAAAAACCATGAAAAATCCTCATTGAGCCACATGGTTTGAGGTTCATGGTTAGTACTATTCATGCACTAACTATGTTCCTATGTTGTTCCTCTGAAAAATAGATCTCTAGTATCTAAATAAGATTCAGACGCTTTTGAAACCTTACTTAAAATATTAGGAATGTTTATAAGGATAAAAACTAAGGAAACCAACTAAAAGAAAAATGTTACATACCTAAAGTAAAATATGTGTTCTTACAGACTTCCCCACTTAAAGTAACTTGCCCTTTATTTTCTCATACAAGGGTGGTAGAACATTGTATGAGAATAACTTTTTCCACTAATCACGTACATCATCCTCCCACTATAAAGTCTCATCTTGAACATGGTTGTGTTGCCATATCACTCACACTAAATGGATATATTGGATTTAGAGAGACTTTTTTCTCTAATCAATGATTTGAATAGGATACTCCCCAAAATAAGCATCAACATCCAATTCAGCATCTGCAAGATCAAAAACCTGATACAATTCAGTATGATAATGGTGAAGCTATCAAATGTGGAAGAATTAATCCATGGAAGGGTACCTATAAGGTAATAAAAACTAATAGGCTACTAGAATAACTCTATCCAAGATCTCAAAATGCTGGAAAAAATGAGGTGACAGCTTCCCTTTCCTCTGTATCCTTCTATTCCCAAGTCTGGGTGATACCTGTAAGAAAACATAATCTCTTTCCTTGAACTCTAGAGTTCATCAATGGTGATCAACATAATATTTATATCTAGATTAAGCAGTATACATAAATTTATTCATAATATGTACCTACTCTAAATTCTCCTGAATGAGACAAGGACCCAGTTGAACTGCCTCTCCTACCTCTAAACAGAACATGGGTGAACAACATGGCCTAATGTATAGGGCCTCATAAGCATCCATCTGTATGGTCACCTAGAATATTTTGTTATAAGAAAACTCAATGGGAGGTAAGTTTTTCCCCAAAGAACCTCTAAAATAAAGGATTTATTCTTGGATAATTTTCTCCAAAACCTTTATCATACACTTGAACTGACCATCGGGCTACAGGTGATAGGTTGTACTCAGCAGTACCTGTTAACCCAGTTCCCTCACGAACCCCTATCAGAATCATGATGTGAAATAAGCATCTCCATCTGGTAAAATATAACATGAAACCCTATGGAGTTGTATGATCTCACATATGTAGTGACTCCTGAGATCATCCACTAAAATATTCTCCTGAATAGGTAGAAAATGGGTGACCTTTATCAACCTATCTATGACCACCCATATGAAGTCATTACCCCAAGGTGACCTAGGAAAACCTATCATGAAATAAATGGTGATGTCATCCCATTTTCACTCAGGAATAGGTAATAGATTTAAAATCTACATTGGTCACTAGTTATGCACCTTCACCTACTGATAGGTGTCATGCCGAGTAACAAACCCAGTTATCTCCATCTTCATCCCCTAACACCAGTAATGATAGTGTAAGTCACAATACATCTTGGTAAGACCAATATTCACATCCCATATAGATACATGGGTCTATCTCATAAAATCCTATCATACATCTGTAGTAACCCATGCATGTCATGATATGTAAATATATACTTGAGTATTTTGTAGTCTGTGTACACCAAAAAATTCTCTCCCAATAAATAATTCCCCCAAAAATGCAAGGCATGAACAACAATGGCTAACTCAAGATCATGGGTTGGGTAATTAATCTTGTGTGGCCTCAACTTAATAGACTTGTGTACCATGAATCACTCCTCCTACATCAAAGTTTCTCCTATCCCAAAACCTGATGTATCATAATACATTGTATAGCTGCTGCTCTTCTCTGAAGGAATCAGGATTGATATTGAATTCAGGATCCCTTTCATCTCCTAAAAGGATGTCTCATAGGATTTTGACCATATAAACTTTAAAACTTTCTTATTAAATCCTATAAGGGGTTATTATAAGTGTAAGAAGACATGTTTGAAGTTCCTATAATAAATATCAAGCCCCAATAAACTCTATAATTCAACTGACACTCCTACCTCTGAGATAATATGACCTAAGAAGTGAGCCTTATCGATTCAGAAGTGGCACTTTCTTAGTATATAATATAAATTATAATCTTTTGGTGTATTAAAATTTATATCAAGATGTTTTATATGGTATATTTTATTATGAGAATACACCAAGATGTAAAGGTTCTTCTAATCCCACTCCTGATGGTGGAGCTGATAAGGATCCTCTCCCACTAGAAACAGATGGAAAGGTCCTACAAGAACACTTAGGATGACCTAACATTACACATCCTCTACTCTCAATGGGTTCTCTAGGTTACTATGGCTTCTTATTCCCAGGCTTCCTACACTGGTGAAAAACCATGTAACTGTTAGTGGGTGTCACCTGGTTTTTGTTGCTCACGTGTGTAGTCTCAAAGCATCACTTCTAACTATTAGTCAAACCACTTACATGTCTCGGTTCTAAACCACCTTGGACCACACTATTATCTTCTATAAAGTTTTTCTTGGTTACAAGAGACTATTTTACTATATTAAACATGATATCCAACCGTAAAACAATCACCTAAGATCAAATAGTATGCCTAATCCCATCCTTAAATCATCTCTCTTTCACTGGCTCATTAGCAGTATAGATAGGCGTAAAGCACTGAAGCTGTATAAAATGATATGAATAGTCCATAACATACATAAAACCCTATTTCAGGATCATGAACTCCCTATAATGATCATCCCATAGGATTTTAGGGAATAAATATTCTTAGAATATAGATTGTAAATCCCTCCAAATAACTTCCTGGTACTGACCTGCCTAGTTCAGAATATCCCACCATAATTTGGTGGATCCTTGAAGTATATATATAGTGAGATTAAACCTCCTCTTGGTAGTTTTCTTGAGGTTATTGAAGATATATATGATCATCTCAATCCATAACTCTTCAACATGGGGCCACCATCTTCTAAAAAAGTAGGTGGATGTTGCTACTGAAACTCTTGCATTAACTCTCCCATAGAAGGGGTGGGTCATTGAGCTCCCTGTATAGTATGCATAAGCCATAGAAACTCCCATTGAAACTGAAAATCATTTTCCACATCAAGGATAATAAGTGGTCCCATATGTGTCACTACTGGAGAAAATCACTAGTGGATCAAAGACTGCCACCTCTAGATCATGGTCATCACCACCCTCCTTTATCACGACAAGAGGATATCAGAGTGGCATGGCTCTATAAATTCTAAGAAAATTCCCTAGATAGGTTTCAATAATGGTAAAGGTAACAGATACATGAATATAATATGTACAATCATTCCTATATAAAATACACACCCCTCAGCATGCTCCTAAATCTAGTTTAGGGTGATATAAAGATTGTAAGAACGCACAAGATACTTACTAATACCCACTAATAAGGTCATTTTAGGGTCAAGTTCTCTAATAAAATTCCAAGTTCCTAATATAAATATTTTCAATTTCAATTATAAGAGGAAAACACCCTTTAAATTTAAATTTTCATCCCTATTTAATGGTGACCATTTCATTATAGAATACAATTTCATTTAATTTTATTCTCATTTATATAGAAATTATCTTTAAAATATTAAACCATATGGATCACCACTTCCGATTTATAAGTGACCATACACCTTATAAATTGAAGTGTGGAATTAATTTAATCATAACCACTCACTTATAAACACCCTGCATGAAATGTTATCACAATTCGTGGACGTAGTAATAATGAACCAAAACATGATGTAAGTAATGCACATAGTAAGTAAACAGGGAATGGAATAATACAAGACATATAAATCCTTTAAGGTGCCTAAAATGATGAATGTTCAATTCATTCTTACCATATCAGTACAAGGATAAATTATAGCCCTATATAACAATAATAAACATCACACATCATGTGTGTCACTCAACAGTGGAATCAAATCAACTATAACAATAATAAACCAAAACATCATATTCCATACCAGGTTATTTGTTTTTCCTTGTATTTGGGTTAGCTACTCCTAGGAACAGCTCATTATCAAACTCCAACTCATCCTAGTCTCCTTTCTACCATTCCAAAGGAGTAATGCAAGAAAAGAAACCTCTCATACCACTTTGTGATGTCTCAGTCAGGAATCCAGTAAACAGTGCCCCGAGGAAATGGGCCGCATGGACTCAAGTTCACTTCCCTATATTCCAGAGACTTCAGACTAGTAACAAGGGTTTTAAGGTGGTACATTGGGGAGAATATACCCTCATATTCATAGTATCACAATTAGGAAATTAATAGATAAATAGTAGAATAATAATTTCAACTGATAGCTAAATAGTGGAAGGTAAAGCATACGGATGTAATAAATAATTGACAATAACAATATCCAGTATCATATATAAAATGATGTAATTTCATGTATCTATCAAAAGTAAATAGAAAGGAATGGCGGCAGCCATTCAATACAATACATGTATCAAAAAAACCAAAAGACCAAAAAGACTATCTCTAATAACATCACAAGACATAACTTAGTCTTGTGCTTCCTCGATCCCATGATATAATAACTCAAGCATCAATGATAGGGTGATTTACCTTATCCCTTATTGAATCTACATAATCTACATGGGTACCATCAGTAGTCCAGATAGGGTGTAAGATAAACTTAGTAGGCCACCAACAATGATGTCTATAGATATTCAGTTAGTGTATATAATATGAGTAGTGTGTAGATAATAATGGTAACTAGTAATAAAAACTATAAAGGGTTGGATCTAGTTCTTGAAGGACACTAGGTTGAAATACTTACTTCAGCCCATGATGATAATTTCTGAAGAAGTAACCATATGTATATATATATTGTATGTATATGTAGTGACATTTATATCCATGTATATGGATACTACTGCTATTCTGAACCCAAGGTGTAACTCAGTCATCCATTGTAGTAGCATGAGTATTTCTAGTGTTAAGGGATTCTATGCCCAATATCATAACGGTAGGGATATCATGCCCGTGTGTCATGTCTATATGGTCATCACGCCCACGTCTCATATTAGTAGGGTCATCATTCCCATTTATCATAACTCATAAGGGTTTCCATATCATTCATCATAAGCTATAAGGGTCACTATTCCCAAGTGTCATAGATGTAAGGTACACCATGCCCAAGTATGATGATATAGGGATTCCATTCCCAAGTGTCATAGTATAGGGATTTCATGCCTGTATCTAATAAAATTAGGGAATCCATGCTTGTATATCATAGTAATAATGGATTACATTCCCATATATCATGACAAAATAAAAGGGTTTACATGCATGTATATCACCGTAGTATAATGGGTCTTCATGCCCATATATCACAATTGTATAAAGGGTCACCATGCCCATATATCACAATAGTATAAAGGGTCTTCATGCCCATATATCATAATAGTAATAAGTAGCAAAAGGATTTAGTAAGAGATAATAGATAATTCATATTTAATTAACATTATTATTTAACAAGGGCATAACCATTGTTTCATTAAAATAAGTGATGTGATCGTACCACAGACTTCCCGTTTATTTCAGTATAGTTTGATAAGTGTTCTAGCGATACTAAACCACTATGATTATCCATTATCATTTATTATATCACCATTTATAACTAAAACCAAACACACTAATAGGTTTTTTGGTTATATAACCATGAAATTCAAATCAGAATATAAACGGAACACCAAAAGGGGTGTCTCATGTTGATGTTGAAGACCTCTAACATAATTTGGGATCTATAAGAGTCATTAGGTTCCAAAAAAGGAAACCAGTTTAAGATTCATTTTAGGGGAAACACATGGTGAAACTAGTGTGTGGAACATGATGCATAATATAAAGCATCATGTCTTTGCGGGATAACTACTAGACCTCATATCTTATGTATGTAGAGGATCACTCATCTAGTATCAGCCTTTGGTTTGGTCCATATTATAATAAAATGAAAAAATATATGAACTCTTTGAAAATCGGGAATATGAGATCGCACAAAAAATATCATTATCGATAGAAATAAGAATAGTGAAATGAGTATAAGGATTGAATCACTTACTAAGAGGAATCCAACAATATGATTGAAAGTTTAATTAGAATCTAGATAAAGGAATTATCTAATAACCTAGATGTAGGGGAGGAGGAGAGATCTTAAGGGATGATAGGTGGTTTTCACTAGAAATAGGAAAGGAAGAATGTGTTTAAACATATAAATACCTTAAGGGGAAATTGGTCATTTTCCCATCATTAAAGGGTTGCACATTTGGCCAAACCATGTGCCAACTATGTGTCATACACATTCTTAAGAGACCCCTCACATGTCCTGAAACACACGATTAAACAAACCATTCACATTCAGTACACACCCTTTGTCTCATCCCTGCATGACCCAAGCCTTTCTTTCATGGTTTAGAAAAACCATGTGGCACCCTCATTGGGCCGCACAGTTTGAGGTCAACGGTTTGCATTAAAAATGCACTAATTATGTGCCTCTACTATTCCTATAAAAACTAGATCTCCATGATCCAAAAAAACCCTAAACACTATTGAAACCATCCTTAAGAGATTAGGAATTATAAGGATTAAAAGTAAGAAAATCAACTAAAATAAAAAGGCTTCATACCTCAAGTAAAATTTCAGTTCATACTATATTTTACTCAAGAAACTAAATTATTTTATTCTCCTCTAGTTATTTCTAGTGAATAAATGTTTCCCTTCATTTTTCTCTCTTTATTTACTCAATATTTTAAAATTATGTTTTTAAGAAAAATCATATTTATTTCTCACTTCGGTCAAAAATCCTTTTTCTTCCAAAGCCATGTTTTCTAAAAATTATTTCAAATTTTTTTTTAATATAATCAAAATGATTTATTAAATAAATTTTTACCCAAATTATATTTTTTTAAAAATGTTTTAAAAGGAATATTTATGTCATTTTCAAAATAAGTCTTATTTGGATGTTACTGAAAATGTGAAAGGGGTATTTTTTTAACATATATGTCTTGAATGGTATTTCCCATTACCATGACTGATCAATGATTTAAATATTAATTTATAATTTTTCAATTATATTTTCAAAGAAAAGGATTGTGAAAATATTTTATGTTTTAAAAAAAAAGTTTTTTTTCAAAGTGGAAAAGATATTTTCTTCAATAAATGTTTTAAATGTTTTTTAAATATTCATTTATAATTTTTCAAGTTTATTTTCAAAGAAAAGGATTTTGAAAATTTCTTATGTCTTAAAGAGTGTTTTTTCAAAGTGGAAAATTTATTTTCCTCAAGAAATGTTTAAAAGATTTTTAAAGATTCCTTTATAAATTTTCAAGGTTTTTTTCAAAGAAAATCATTTTGAAAATGTTTTCTGTTTTAAAAAGTGTTTTTTTTTCAAATAGGAAAAGTTATTTTCTTTAATAAATTCTTCAAATGATTTTTAAAACCTCCTTTATAAGTTTAAAATTTTATTTTCAAAGAAAAGGATTTTGAAAATGTTTATTGATTTAAAAAAAATTAAAGTGTTAAAGTTATTTTCCTCAATGAATGTTTTAAATTATTTTCAAAGATTATTTTATATGTTTTAAATTTTATTTTTGATAGAAAATTATTTCAAAAATATTTTATGATTTTTTAAAAAAAATTGATTTTCAAAGAAAATTTATTTTCCTTAATAAATGTTCCAAGTGATCTTTCAAAATTATCTTCCTTCTAAAATGGAATCCTTTTATATTACTAATTTTATAATGGGGATATGATCCAAGGATACAATTATTATTATTTCTATGAATGGTTTATGTTTATGATGAAAATATGTTTATGAAACCCATTTCTATTACATAGGTCATACCATGTTAAAATGCTTATGAAACCTAATTATTTTTCCACAGGTTATGATTTTATGAAATAATGAAATGATTATGAAACCAGTTTCTTTTCCATAGGTTATGTTATGATGAAATGTTTATGAAACTCATTTCATTACATGGGTTTTGATATGATTAATGTTTTATGATCTTGTGTCACACATATGTATGAATTTCATTATGTGATGGGTTAGACCTATATCTCCCTATAATCCATTGGGTAAAGATTTATATCTCGTGAGATATATTAGACTATAATAGGGAGTGAACCCAGTTTAGTAAGATATTTTTCCACTATTATGGTCTTGGGAGTGAACCTTGACTACTATGATGGTTTGAGGGGTGAAAAAATTCCAATATTATGTCCTTTGTAGTGATCCTTGACTACTATGGAAATGATTTTCTATGATTTTTATGCAAAGATTCCATGTATTATTCCATTTTTATTCTCTCATGACTCATGTTATTTGATTCCCTAATTATTCATGCCTTATTAATTGAAAATATTTATTCCATGACTCAAGATTTTGATATTTGATATGCACGGTATGGTTTTCATATGTTATTATCATGTTATCAAACATTTATTCTCATGCTATGTGTATGTATCTCACTTTTTTACCCTTATTGGTCATTTTATCTCACCCTTTATTATGTTTCCTTTCCCCAGGTTATGGAAAAATGTATTATGTAGGAAATTTCTAATAAGGGTGTTAATTATTAAGAACATAGTTGGAGATGATATAGTTAACCTGTGAACCAATTATTTACATTTCCAAGTTTCCAAAGGCACTATAAATTTATGATACTCAAGTGTGTGTTTGTGTAATATAATAAATTTTCATCAAAAATTTATTTAATATCTATATATGAAAAAGATTAGTTTTCTATATTAATCATGCACTTTTCCTTGAAAATATTTCTTTTGTACTAAAAATATTTATGTTGTTGTTGGATGGGAACCTTATTGCATGATGTAATTTTTTTTATTGGTGGTGTTGTGTGAAAAATATGTTGTTTTAACTTTATAGTGACCTTTTATACATACTATAAACTACTAAATTGAAAAATACTTATGATCTTAATCTATTTTAATTGTTCTTCCACCTTGGAGTTCAACATTGAGGATGATTTTGGGTTTTAATTTTGGGTGAGGGTTCTTTCTCTATGATGAACTATGTCTCATTCATACACATCAAAATTACATAAAATTTATTGAAATTTTATTCTTATTGATCAGTAGTATTCATACTATATGGGTGAATTTTTTTCTAAAATTTATATTTTTTTCTAATCTAAGTTGGTTAATCCTTTTTTTACCCATAGATTCAATTTGGTAACATATATTCATTTCCCACTTGAAAATAAATTTTCTTGGTGAAAATTTGGGAGTATGCTTTTCATTTTTAATTAAATTTGATATTTTTTATTAGATTTAAACTAATATTTTATTCATTTAAATGGTTTAAGAAATGAAATCATAATACAGGTTCAGATGTGTGTGTTGAAAAAAAATATGAGTTCTAATATGTTGAGTTGTTAGTTATTGTTTCCACTCACCCATCCATCACGCTGTGATTTCTAAGAATTTTTAGTTGCTAAGTTATGGGTTAAATAAGTGTTTTGTGTGTTATCACCAATGAAAAAAATTGAAAAAACAAATAAATTAAAAATGACGTTCGTAAAATTCCTTTCAAAAAAATTAAATATGGTTATCCTTTAAAAACTGTAAACCATATTTTTTCAAACCTTATCTTTTTGAGATAGTGATCATTCATTTATATTTGAGAGATTTAATAGAGGAAGAACTTTTAAAAACCACTTCATTCTATGAATTTTAATTTTTTATTTTTGATATTAATTGGAATTCACTAAGTGTAACGGATTTATTTCTTGAGAACAATCAATGTATTAATTATTGGAAAATTTGATGTGGATTTATTTGGATACATGTTTACCATATCAATTTTCTAAAACATATGTTATTTTTTGTTTAAAAGTTATTTTATTAGTAAATAATTTACACTTGATCATTTTATATTTAAAATGTTAATCTTTGAATATAGTTTTTGAAATTATGTAGTTTTTGGGATAAATTAATCAATTTTTATTTTATTTAATTTTCACATGTTTTAAGAAATGATATTTTTTATGTAATTTTAATTTAAATATTATTTTGGAGAATTTTTCATTTTTTTTATTTAGTGTTTAATATTTTCAATGTTTTATGTTTATATTTTAAATTTTAATTTTTAGAACATATTTTAATCACAATTTTAAAAAAATTTAAAGACATGTTTAGTATGGTATAAAGTTTTATTTATTTTTGGAATCATTTTATTTTATATAAAAAAATTAAAAAGTGTTTATTTCTTCTTATAGATCTTGATATACAATATTCTCAAGTTTCCAAGAGGAGGATATATAATGGTTTCTCACATGAATAAAGGGATATGTAATATTTTTTAAATTGTGAAATTTAAGAATTTTACATTATTGTTGATATGTAAGATAATTCTCCTAGTGTATAGGATACATAATATCCAATTTTATACTAAATTTGAAGAGTCCATGTAATGAAAATACTTAGTTCAACCTAACACGTCACCTGACCTGGCTCACCATAAGGCCCAAATAACGTTAGCGATCCCTATGTGATGGAAAAAAAATTTGAGGGTATCAAACCCTGGTCATTGGGAATTATTTCACCCTCTAAATTTTATAATCCAAACATCAAGTTCCAACTGGGAACCTGAAACGAGGTCTCCATGAGTTGGGTAGTCATTCTAAATAAATAAATAGTTTTAAAATAAGAAACAATCTAACAAGGAATAATGATCATGATGAACATAAAATTTATAAAATGAAATTACCAAAAAAAATAGCAATATTTTATTTTTAAATTTATAATCCACAATTAATACTAACATAGGAAAAATAAGGTTAGGGAGGCTGATACACACACACCCTAACCAATTAAATATACAAGGAGACCTAATCCACCCAATGTCTCTAATTCATAACCATAAGTCAACACTCACCCGCTTTCTAACATATATGGTACCAATTCCACATGGAATTCTATACCATCTCACCCATATAAAAAATGGAGATTGTATACCCATTAAAGTGAGTATATAGGATGTGAGGCGACACCTAGTAGGATACCGCTAATATTCCATTTCATTCATTTTATGAGATAAACTAGAAATGATAATTGGAAAATAAATAGATTAAATAGCTTTCATTTCATTTTCATTACTTGAAAAAAAATCAATCACATTAAGGTTTATTTATCAAAGTATTTTTTTAAAGAAACCATAATCATGTTTATATTTACCTTTTATAAATCCCCTTTTTTGAAATAAAACTTTTATACACCCCTCTCATAAATACAAAAATAAAGGGGAAAACATAAAGAAATGTAACACCATGAAATTTCATGAGTGAAATGACAATAATAATTCAAGGAAAAACTATATAACATTAAGGATCAATGATAAATGAATCAATAAATTAAAGATAATAACAATCCAAGAATAAAAAAATCACATGTGGAATAATTAATAAATAATAATAAAATATGTTATATATCATTAGGAAACATCATAGAGACTAATAAGACAATACTAGATGTACCTTGGCATAACCAACTGTCGGTGGGTTTTATAGTCCTACACTCGACACCTGAATCATTATCAACTAGCATCATCAGAAAACCCCCTAACTAGTCTTGTAAAAATAAAACTATGGTATTATATCTGGTTTTTAATTAAAACAATCATAATATCTATCCCTTGATATCCCAATCAGTATCTTATATTCCCTCCTGAACTAGCTAAAGGAGGACTACCTGTATAAAATTTCCATCAATCACATGATAACCACATAGACCTAGGAGAAATAACACAATAAAAATATATATCCCACCTTTAACACCCATTTAATCAGATCCCCAACCCATAAACATAAGAATAATCATGAGTCATAATTTATCCAAACATCATATACATAATCATCAATAATAGATGGCAATGGGGATCAAAAAGGAGTGGCCTAAAATCAACCCCAATATAATTATACAAGGTGAAAAATGAGCCTTTAATTTATTCTTATTACCTATATATTTTGTAAATTCCTTTTATAAACCATTTTAAAATAATGTATAACTCTAAGGGAGTAAACAAGTAATACTAAATCACAATCATAATCAATCCAAGGAAGTCACTAAATAATTCCATATGCCAAATACATCCTTTTAGAACATCTAAAACCATTAAACCATGAAAAAACACTTTATAAGTATTATTTTTATTTAAACCCGATGATTAAATAATTTCCCTTGAACAAAAACTTTGTTATAATTTTATAAAATACTTAGAATGCACAAAACACCATTTAAAACAAAAGTGTCATTAAATTATAAAATACACTCATTATTATAAATAAAACCCAAAGGAGATTATGGAAAACCATTTAACAATCTTATCTATATATCATATACAAATATATCTAGATTTAAAAAAAAAGAGATTAAAATACCAAGAATTCAAGGAACAGTCAAATAAAATGGAATGAGATGTAAACACATACCTCGAGTGGTGGAACGATGTCTCCTTTAATGAAATCCAGAATAATATATCATAAGAGGGACTCCACAACCCTTATAAAAAAATATAAAAATATTAGACAACACTATACATGGAACTCCACCAACATGGCCACTATTTATAAAGGGGTGGAAGAAAAATGAGTAATCTAAGAGGATAAGGAAGTACGATCTCTTACCATTAAATTTTTGTGAAGAATCACGATTAAACCACTAAAAATTCCCTAAGGGAGAAGAGGAGGTGGAGAAAATAGTTGTGAGATGCCCCTAGGTTATTCCCTTCAAAATGGGGAACAAAGGGGGAGAATATCATATTATAAAGAAGATAAATAGAAAAAAGTATCCCACACTAAGCAAGTTGCACGGTTTACCAAACTGTATGGTAACTATGCTACTCACCACTATTAAAATTTTCAAATGTCACATGATTATCTCACATAGTTTAGCAAACCATGTGACCTATAAAATATTTAAAATTTTGAAAAATTCCACTCTAAAACACCCCAAATCCCTATAGACTCAATCATTGAATAATTATATATATATATAAGTGGAATTGAGGATTTCATAATTCTCCCCATCATTCAACTTTTCCCCTATAAAGTCATTTAAACAGAAGAGAGGTGATACAAAGCCACTATTTACAAAATAAGGGTCCAATATTCCTCATGCCCCACTAAACATATAATTAAAAGAATAAATATATCCCAAGGGAAACATCCCACCAAGATTCCATATTCACCAGTTGAGGAAATGGGGATTTTCTAAAATTCCAGTCACTCCAGACACAAACATAAAAATCCCATCGAGTTCACCCAAGACTAAATATATAAAAACTCAACATGATAACTACACCTAAATAAATCAAAACATATCCTCTTATGAGGATGAAGATTCAATAGGGAGACTAACCCTGGTTCTCTCCACTATTTATAATTTGATTAATAAGTGAGGAAGATATGGGTAACATCCACTGGGTCACATACACTTACATCCAAATTTAAACACAAAAAAATGCTCCAAAGTTTAAAAAATAGACAGATAAACATTGATCCATTATAGGTAATAGATAAAGGATTTAAATTTAACATGAAGTGAGAACCAAAAAGATTAAAATATGGTACCCGAACAGATCGTAATAGACTTACAACTCATCAGTTAGGCACATCTCTACAACTACTACCAACATTTTTAATGGGACTGAGACTTATTATTATGATTCCCATGGAACCTATAAAACCTATTAAGGTGGCTGAGGTATCCACATTTATGATAGTTCCTTTTATTTTTCAAACAAGAGGTCTTGGAATGCCCAAACCTCCCACACTACATGAAAACCAATAGCTTTATTTTTACTAGAGTGGTGGTGTAAGGTTGAGGTGGTAGTTTCACCTTGTTAGGACCACCTTACTTAAATTATTCTAACATTCAATTATCATTGGTCAGGTCACCATTACTAGCACAAACTAAAACTAAATCATAGTTTCCTCTAGGATATCTCACAAGAATCACTTCAATGGTGATCACCTTATTTACCACTTCCATATACATAGTAAATCCTAAAAGGGGTACCACTAAACTAAGATCAGGATGAAGTAAACTTTAAAATAATCAATCCTTCTCTGAATTTTCTATGACTAGATCCAATGTAAAAGGAAACATTTAAGAAAAACATTCAACATAATATTTTATGGATTGGTTACCTTGATTAATGCTCAGGAATTATAATGATTTCATCACCTTCACATCCACAAGATAGTGTTATTGGATGAAAAGGGTATTGAAGTACTCTTAATAAATCCCTTCAAGTGGTCAATAAAAAACTATGGTCTTACACTATTATAAGATTGGCCCCTCAAACAAAAAAGTAGTGTTCTTCCCCCTTGATGTCTCAAGAGTTTATAAAGAATCAATGATCTCTTAAACCTTACTAATATACCCCGTCATCTCAAAGGGAACTGATCACCACTAAATACTATAGGATATTGATTTAAAAACTCACACACATGATTCAAAAGACAAGATAAACATGGATTTCGTACTTTTTCAATATTATGGGTAGAGTCAGAGGCTAGTAAGACTGCATCTAAATCACTAGAACAAGTACTCAACACATTCCCTCCTTGACTTATCAAATCCTTCCCATGGGTCATATTATAAAGTATAAAAAAGAATAATATTTAATCAAACCATTTCAAATCCTAATACAAATTACAAATGACCACAAATCAAAGAAACTAAAACCATGAATCTTATTTCATAACTTCAATTTAAAATCTTTGAAAACATTCTATGTCACATATCCCAAGATAAACTATAGAGGAACATGCTTCTTGAAAATCGTTTATATTTTTAAATTATATTTTTATTTCTGAAACACACAATAATACCTTCATTTATTTAAAAACATCAAATAGGTTATCAAAATAATCTTTGAGAGTAAGAAATTTCATTAAAATTATGAGTGTTTATCACTATAAAATATATCACATATATTTTGGAATCACCTATTTTTATTTGAAAATGATAAAATTTTTTATTTGAAAACCAACACAATCTAAAACAATTTAATTCTTATAAATAATTTATAATTAATTTCAAGTAATTTTCATAAAAACATTCCATAACAATAAAAAAAATAACATTCATAAACCAAAAAACCAACTCAATTACATATAAAAAATAATAATGATCATAATAGTAGTTAAAAATCCTGAAGGGATGAAAAAAATAAAGTTTCCAATGTTTTACCAATGCACATGTTTTATAAACACAATTTATCAAACTATGTTATAACCATATAATTTCCATTATAATTCATCTAGAATGGTTTAACATTACTTGAGCATATTTTTATAGACCATGTACCTTAACCATGTGCCTATAGGATTCCCTATGACCCCCCCCCCCCCCCCCACACACCCTGAAATAAGAATATCCCAAAATAACTCAAAGTATCTCACTAAACTCATGGTAATAGAAAATAATATCATAAAATATCATCAATAAAAAAAATTATAAAACCCACATTTCAAAATAAAACTCTTAACCATCCTTGATAACTCTAGGTAAAATATGAAGAAAAGTAGTTCACACACTTCTATGAACCTACCACTTGAGGTCCTATAACCGTATCTCCTATATACCATCAACCCCTTAAATTAAAAAGAGGGATTTAATAAAAAAATTTAAATGATTCATCTCGGTTCAACTAATATTTCTTCTGACATAGATCTTTATTAGTACTAAATAACACTCCTAAATTCCATGGGCTGGATAAAAGTGTTGATGGTATAAAACTGTGATCATAAGGAATGATTTCACCCTCTAAATTCCCTAATCTAAACACCAAGTTCCAACTCAGAACCTAACATGATGTCTTCGTGATTTTAATATTCATACTAAATAAATAAACTATTTTAAAATAAGAAATAATCAAATAAGTAATAATGATAATAATAAACATAAAATTTATACAAAGATGATACCAATGAATTACAGTACTTTATTAAAAAAATTAAAATCCACAACTGAGACTAACATGAAGATAATAAGTTAGGGTGGATGATACACAAACTCCACAAATGATCAAAGATCCCAAGGAGACTACATCCGTCATGTGACTCAAAGTCACTAATATAACTCAATACTCATCGATTTTATATTCAAAATGATAATAATCCCACATATAATTCCAAACTGGCTCACCTATTTAAAATATGGAGACTACATACCCACCAAGGTGAGTATGTAGATTGTGAACCAATGCTCAATAGTGTACCACTAAAAGTCTATTTCATTCCTTTTATGAGATAAATTGAAAATTCTTGTTTAAAAATAAATAAATAAAATAGTTTTCATTTCCATTTCATGACTCTAAAAAATCATAAAGGTTTGTTTTTCAAATATTTTACTATAAATAATCCAAAATAGTGTTTCTTTTCACATTTTTAAAAACCCTCTTTTATGGAAATAAAACTTTTACACACCCCTTTCATAAATAAATAAATATATGGGAACATAAAAGGAAAGTAACCCCATGGAAAGTAATTAGTGAAATGACAATAATAATGTAATGTAAAACTATGTAATATCAAGGCTCAACTATAAATAAATCATACATTAAAGATAAATAAAATATAATAAGAAAAAACTCACATTTTGTATAATAAATAAAGTATCATAAAATATAATACATATCATTTTGAAACTCCATAGATAAAACGGGGAAAAACATGATGTTACTAGGTGAGACCAACTTTCAGAAGGTTTTACAGACCTACATGCATCACCTGAATCTCTATAAATTAGCCTCATCAAAGACACCCCCTACACAGGGTCATAATAATATAACTAGTGGATACTAAAAAGTGTGTGATCTCATCTAGAATAGTGTTCATCCCTTGATTTCCCACTAAATAGCCTAGGTTTTCCCATGAACTAGAAAAAGGAGTTGGGCCTATTTAAAACATTGATCAATCTCATGATAACTACATATCCTGAAGAAATATAACATAATAAAAATATTCATCCCACCTTTAACACCCATTTTATTAGACCTACAACCCATAAAAACAATCATAAACATGAATCACAATTAAATCAATCATCAATACATATAAGCATTAAGAATAGATGACAATGGGTATTAACAAAGGTGTGACCAAAAAACAACCCTAATAACATTATATAAGGTGAAAATCATACCTCTAATTTATGATTATTAGCTATATATTTTGTAAATTCCTTTTAAAAATCATTTAAAAACAAATTATAACTCCAACAGAGTATATAAATAACACTAAAACACAATCAAAATCCATCCAAAAAAAAAACTAAATAATTCCTTAAGTCAAACACAACCCTTTAAAATATGTAAAACCTTTAAAACAAAAAACATCCCACTTCATAAATTATATTTTTATATAAACAACATGATTAAATAATTTCCCTTGAATAAAACCTTCATTACCATTTTATAAAATACTTAGAATGCAAAAAACACCATTTAAAACAAAATTTTCATTAAATTGTAAAATCCCACCATTTTGACAAAGGAAAAAACAAAGGATATTATGGAAAACATCTAACTAATATCATCTAGATAACATATATATATATATATATATATATATTTAAATAATGAGTTTAAAACACCAAGTATTCAAGTAACAATCAAATAAAATGGAATGAGATGGAAATTCCTTCCTCAATTAGCAGAACCACATCGCCTTTAATAGAATCCATTAGAATAGGTAATAAGATAAACTCCAAAAACCATAGAAACCCAAAGCTCCAAATATTAACAAAACGCTAGACATATAACTCATCCAATATATCCACTAGGGCTAAAGGTATGGAAGAAAATAGAAGAAACCAAAAGGATAAGTAAGGAAGAGATACCACCTTTCAATTCATGTGAATAATCACCAAGAAACCACCAAAAATCCACCAATTAAGGATAGTTGGAGGGATTAAATGGCTGGTAGAGTACCCTAGGTCACACCCATTAAAATAGGGAATAAAAGGGGAGAATCCCAGATTTAAAAGGATAAAAATACCCCACACCGAGAAGTTCTCATTATTTACCAAAAAATTTACCAATTGATAAAACACATTTTTATTGAATATTTTATTGATAATAAATGATATAATTTCCTCAAATTGTGGTAAATGTATTAATTTATGAAATATTTGGGATTAGATCATCAATTTGAAAGTTTAATGAAAATTCTAGTTTTATCCTTTAAAATTCACTGTAGCATTTCAGACTTAAATATTTTGATATGAATTATTAGAACTTAAAATTATTTAAATATGTTACTGAATTAATGGGATACAGCTTTCATTTAGGAAATTGGAGCTAAATCATGCATTTGGTTGGCACAAATGGGCCATGAAGTCAAAATTGGGCTAGACTCGCCAGATTGGACATTGGTTCTATATTTGGGCCATAAATCCAACATCTATGATTGGATTGGGCTAAAATTTGGAAATGATCTAGGGAACTAAATTTATCACGAATCATCCTACTATATGAAGAGCTGGTTCACACTTTTTGGTGGTAAAATGGGGTATGAAAGTTAGATTAAAATATTTGTCCGAATTTCCCCATTCACACTTGAAACCACTTGTAACCTAGCCTCCCCTCCACTATATAAATTGTAATTTTCTCATTTGGAGGGGTTTGGAAGTGCCTTATAGGATTGGTACCACACATGAAGTGGTTCTTTTCCATTTAAATTAATCATTGTAGGAGGGAAGCTTTCAAGCTAGGATCTCCTCCAAAATTCTATTCTCTTCCTCTTCTTTGTTGTAATGTTCTTGTTCTTTAAATAAACTTATTATTTTATCTTTCATTTGTTTTATTTTTCTAAATTTTATTCTTATTTTATCTTCCTCTTTGAGCTGGAATTATTTATTATAAGTGTGATTGGGTTATACCCATTATAAACCATTGAAAATGCATTTCGATTCTATGATGATTACGCCACCCATGGAAGTGTAGTATTTTTAGTAATCGATCTATCTCTTACCTTCTTCATTCATTTATTTTAAATCAATGAGATACTGTAATTCAAGTAATATGATATATTAATTGAGTTTTAAATTTAAATTAAACTAAGTAAGAAATTGAACAATAAACACAAATCACGCAAGGTTGAGAATTGTGTGAATTGTGAGAGCGTGAACTTAATTGGTAATTCAAAACCACATAGGATCAATTTTTAGTGTTCAAATATAATCCCTAAACTCAATTAATTATAATTTAAAGAGAGGATATATGCCTTAATTTACCACTGACCATAAGATAACCTTACAACATCAATCAAATCAGGGTGCTACGATTACATGTTCTAAAGTTAGCCTAGGGTCAAATTAACTTCATCTTTGTGGTAAAGTTAATTATCGTAGGGTTCAAGATTTAAAAAATTAAAGGATCGTAATTAAGTGGATATTAATTTAAATGATAATTATTAATAGATGATTTAATAGTTAGAGTTATATCAATTACGATTTCTAAAAATATTTTTCTAAAAAAACATCTTCTCTTTGTGCTTTGTTAATCAACTTTCATTTCAAAATTAAAAAAAATGCAATCTTCTTCCAAAAAACGTCTTTTAGTTTTATAAACTATAAACCCCCCCCCCATAATTTCAAGTAGTGTTTTTATTCTATTTTATTTTATTTTTAGAATACCTTTAAGAAGTTTTTTCAATTATTGTCTCTTTCAGAGACGACCTTGGTCAGCCACTTTGATGCACCTAAGTACCCCAAACACCAAAAATCATTTGAGGTCACCCATGACAGTGACTTTAAAATTGGCACTATTTCTAGGGAGGCAACTAATTATTTCAACCATTTAGAGGTATTTATTTTATTTTACATTTTATTCTCTTCTTCTCTTTTTTCTCCCTTCTTTACTCAATCTGAATTTTTTGTTCTTCTTTGGTTTTCTTCTTCTTCTTAGTTTTGGACCATCGACTCAAAATTATCATTTTTCTTATTGTCTAATTTCCTTATTTTTATTTTTATATTATTTATGACACAAAATAATCTCGAAGATATCTTAGATCTTGACTCTGATATAGAACGCAACCTTAGGGCTCGAATCAGACATTCTTGGTCTACGGGAAGTTTCAACATTCAACCAATTAGAGAATTTCTCCACTCTCAGAAAATTGAAATTGGAAGAAATTCAAATTCAACCATAAAATAAGAACCAATAGATGAAAATAATGGAAATTAACTTAATATAACCATTAGATAATTGGATGCACCTGATATTAATTATCAACCAAATTGCATTGCATACCCAAATCTAGATTCAGACTTTGAACTAAAATATAGGTTAATTCACCTTCTTCTAAAATTTCACGGATTATCTGGTGAGGATCCAAATAAAAATTTAAAATAATTTAATGTGGTTTTCTCAACCCTAAAACCAAGAAATGTATCTGAAGATAAAATCACACTAAGAGAATTCCCATTCTCACTTGATGGAGCTACAAAGGACTGGATGTATTATTTACAACCTGAAGATGTCACTTGTTGTAATTATTTGAAACATATTTTATTTCAAAGATTTTTTCTAGCATCAAGGACCAATTCCATTCGTAAGGAGATATAGGGGATCAAGCAAGCACAATGGGATTCAATGTATGAGTACTGGCAGTGATTCAATAATTTGTGCACAAGCTACCCACATCACCAAATCAGTGAGAAACTTCCCATCCAATAATTCTATGAAGGAATCAAACCTATGGATGGGATCATGGTGGATGTTTTAGCTAGAGGGGAATTGGTGGACAAGACACCACTAGCTTCACATGCATTGATTGATAAGATGGCACAAAATTATCAACAATTTGGTGATAGAGGTACACCACATGTTTGAGGAGTACATCTGGTAAGTCCTTCTTCTCTTGAAAGTAATTTGATTGATACCAAGTATGATGAATTAAAAAATATGGTGAGGTAGATTTATTTGGCTCAAAATTCATCCCAACCCACTCCTTCAAGGCCTTGTGGAATTTTAACTGATACAATATACCCAACTGACGGTTTCCCCCAACTACAAGAAACAGAAGATTTTGTAGCAGTGTTCATTAGGAGACCATTTCAGCAGCAACAACAACCATATCCCCAAAAAAAAGTTTGATTCCTTTTCTCCAACATATAACTAAGGGTGTAAGAATCAATCAGACATGAAATATGTCTCTGGACAACAACAAAGTCCCCCCTTTCAACAAAACTGACAGGAACCCCCGCCTTACCAGTAAGGTTTCCAACAACCCCAAAGAAGATTTGAAGCTCAAGCATCAACAAGCCAACAACAAGTGATTTCTCAACCAAAGGTTGATTATAATACTGATGTTATTTTGAAACAAATTACCCTTAAAAAATAATGAGCTGAAGAGTCAAGGTTCAGAGCTGAGGGAGTTGAAGTCTTAAATGAGCCAGATTGTCACTATCATCCATGAACTGGTAAGTAATAATTATGGAAATCTACCTTCCCAACCTTCTAAAAAACCCAAGGGGAATGTTAGTTCCATCACATTGAGAAGTTGGAAGCAAATGAATGATACATCTATACCTACCATTCCACCGGGATTCACCTCAACTCCAGAGAAGCCCCATTCAAAACCAACTGATGAGCAACCCAAGGAGAAAGATAAAGGTAAGAAAAATATTAATGATGTTACTTCTAAACCCATTCCCTTTCCAAAAAAGTTTATACAAACCAAAAATATGGATGAAGACGCAATGAAAAAAGAATTTTTGGATACATTCAAGCGTGTGTTGATCAATAGCCCTTTACGTGAAGCCATTAAGCAAATCCCAAGGTATGCCAAATTTTTAAAAGAACTTTGTACCAATTGAAGAGGGTTCAAGAGAAATGAGAGGATCAATCTTAGAAGGAATGTGTCAGAACTCATTACACCAACTCTATAAATCCCAACAAAGTGTAAGGATCTCGGGACATTCACCATCCCATGCACCATAGGGGGGGTTACACTTTTCTGATGCACTTTTTGATTTAGGAGCTTCCATAAATGTTATTACCCACTCTATATTCTATTCTTTATAGGTTGGTGAGTTGAAAACGATGAGAGTAGTGGTGCAGTTGGAAAATAGAGCTACGGAATATCCAGCGGGAGTCCTTGAGGATGTACTTGTCTCGGTAAGATACATGATCTTTCTAATAGATTTCTATGTTCTTAACATGGAGGATGACCAGGTAAGTTCACATGATCCCATTATATTAGGTATTCCCCTCCTCAAAACTGAAAAAAAACAATCATAAATTTCAATGAGGGTACACTTTCCATGGAGTTTGGAGATAAAGTTGTGATATTTAATGTTATAGACTTCATGAAGTACCCCTCATAGGACCATTCTGCTTTTTTTATCTCCCATTTTGAACCACCAAGAAAAAACCCCAGGGATTTTGATTGTCCTATGATTAGGTAGATTATGAGCATTGGTTCTATTTTGATATTTAAGAGTCATTCCACACCTATTTATAATGCACAAAACTCTCTAATATTTGATTTTGAAGTGGATTTATATTTTGATTTTGATCATGTTCAATCGGATTATGACATGGATGTGGAGTATGTTGATGGATTTGATGATTTATTCTCTAATTTTGATGATGTATATTCTGATACTGATGTTCATTGTGCACATATTTCGATTCCTTCAATTTCTCCATCCATACATCACCCCCTACATTAGAACTCAATCTATTTCCACCAAATCTAAAATACTCATACTTGTTAAGTGGTGAGAGATTACCTGTTATAATTTCCAATAATCACCCTTTTGAACATAAAGAATAGATTTTGAATCTTTTGAGGGAGAACATTAGGGAAATTGGGTGGACCTTGGTTGAAATATCAGGTATTAGCTCCTCCATTTTCATGAATAGGATTATTTTGTAGGATGGTGCTAAACAGGTTAGGCAGCCACAAAGGAGACTGAATCTAACTCTTCTAGAAGTTGTAAAAAAAGAAGTTAAGAAATTGTTCGAGGAAGGTATAATCTTTACCATTTCATATTCTTGGAGGGTAAATCCTATTCAGGTTGTTCCTAAGAAAAGTGGTGTTACAGTTGTTAAAAATGATAAGGATGAGTTAGTTCTGATGATGGTTCAAAATAGTTGGTGTGTTTGTATTGATTATAGGAAACAAAATTAGTCTACTCGCAAAGACCATTTCCCCCTCCCACTTATTGATCAAATTCTTGAGAGACTAGCTGGGAAAACACATTATTGTTTCTTGGATGGATTTTCTGGATATTTTCAGGTTTCTATAGATCTAAATGATTAGGAGAAGATAACATTCACTTTTCCATTCAGCACATTTGCCTACCAGAGGATGCCATTTGGATTTTTCAATGCCCCAGGTACCTTCCAAAGATGCATGGTGAGTATTTTTTATGATTTTCTTGAGACCTTCATGGAGGTATTTATCGATGACTTTATAGTTTATGGATTCTCATTTGATGAATGTCTAAATAGTTTAGGAAATGTGTTGAATCATTGTATTGATAAGAATCTAGTCTTGAACTTTGAAAAGTGTCATTTTATGGTAGAGCATGGCATTGTCTTAGGGAATGTAGTGTCAAAAAATTGGATAGAGGTTAATAGATCTAAGGTAGATATCATTTCATCCTTACCCTATCCTTCATGTGTGCATGCTATTAGATATTTCCTAGGTCATTCTGGATTTTATCAATGCTTCATCAAATATTTTAGTAAGATTCCCATTCCAATGACATGATTACTTCAAAAGGATTATGATTTTGTGTTTGATGATTCTTGCATGACTTCCTTTGATGAGATAAAGAAGTGTCTGACCACTCCACCAATCATACAGACCCCACAATGGGACATTCCTTTTGAGCTTATGTGTGACACCTCCAACTTTGTGGTTAGAGTTTTCTTATCCCAGAGGGTGGAGGGACGTTCACATGTGATTGCATATGCATCAAGGACACTTTGGACCCCAACAGATAGCTTGGAAAGTATTAGACTCTATATTATATTGTCCTAGCTTATTCCATGATACTAATGTGTTTTCTAAGTCATGCTCTCATTGCAAAAACACTGGGAACATTTCTAGGATACATGAGATTCCCCAATAACCCATATTATTTTTTGATATTTTTGATGTATGGGGAATCGATTTTATGGGTATTTTTCCTAGTTCCTTTGGTTTTTTGTATATTTTGGTTGCTGTTGATTATGTGAGTAAATGGGTGGAGGCTAAGGCCACCAGGACTGATGATTCTCATGTTGTAGTGGACTTTTTCAAGACATAGATTTTTTGTAGGTTTGGAGTACCAAAGACCATCATCAGTGACCAAGGGACACATTTCTGCAATCAGAATTTGGCTTCCCTTCTTCAGAAGTATGGGGTGACACACAAAACATCAACACCATACCACCCCCAAACAAATGGCCAGGCTGAGTTTTCAAATAGGTAGTTGAAACAAATTTTGGAGAAAACCGTGATGCCAAATTGGAAATATTAGAGCAAGTTCTTGGGTGATGAATTGTTGTCTTATAGGACACCATACAATACCCCCACTAGTATTTCCCCATTTCAAATTGTTTTTGGGAAATCCTATCATCTACCAGTAGATGTTGAGCATCAGGCTTATTGGGCTATAAAGAAATGTAACATGGATTTATCCCAAGCTGGAATCTAAAGGAAGCTACAAATTCAAGAGTTTAAGGAGATTAGATTGTCTTCCTATGAGAACTAAAGGCTCTATAAGGAAAGATCAAAAGTAGCTCATGACAAAATGACCCAGAAAAGATAATTTCAAGTTGGAGAGAAAGTCTTTCTCTATAGTTCATGACTAAAGCTGATGCCTGGTAATTTTCATTCCAAGTGGTTAGGTCCTTATATTGTGACTAATTTATTTCTTTATAGTGTAGTGGATATCACATAAGAGGACATTGAAAGGAGCTTTATAGTCAACGAACAATGTTTGAAGAAATACATTCAGGGAATTCCTACTGATGTAGTGGATTTCATCACACTACATGACCCCATCATCACTTGATCATATCAGGTTGTTCCTAACCCTTTCACTATTATATTATTTGTCCTAATTAAAATTATAAATTTCATGTGCATATATCATCTCATATGTTCACATTGAGGATAATGCAATATTTTAATTGTGGGGGAGGGGAAAACATTTTGGGGTAGATATTTAGGATTTTCATTTGTGTGTTTTATGTGTATTTTCTATTAAGTCTTTGGTTAAAATTTTCAAAACAACAAAACCAAAAAAACAACAAAACAAATAAATAAAAAATAAACAAATATATCATGTAACATTATCATGTGGAACATATGAAAAATGCATGTTTTCAAAATTCATTGGTAGAAATATAATCATGAGTAATATTTCATCATCAAGGTTTGACTTTTATAAAAATTGAATTCTTCAAGGATATTAATGGTTGTGTCATTATAAAACCTTTTATATTTTGACATCATTATTTGTGACATTTTTTCATGATAAATTGTTTCATTGATTTCTCCACACAATTTTTCACGCAATCATGACTTGTGAGTTTCTCTTACCCAATTGAATGTATTTTCAGGGTAAGTGATCCTTTTTATCTTATAACATGGTCTTTCAATATGTTTGTTTCTCTTCTGATCATTTCCATCACTATACCAAATTGACCTATGTGTGTGCACCTAATATCTGACTATTACACACCCTCTAAAAAATTAAAAAAATCAAAAAAATCAAAAAAAATAGTCAATAGGGGGAGTTAAGAAATGTAAAAAAAGTGGGGATATTTAGGTCGGGAGCTCATGGTTTGACTTCTGGGAATGCTTAAATGAGTGGGTTTTTGAATTTTATTGCAAATAATGTTGAACAGGTTCAGTGTAATAGAATCAGGTAAAAAGAAAACTTTTTATTGACCTGAATATACTAGATAAAGGGTGGAGAGACATGTTTGTAATGGTTGGCACACACACATGGAGAATTAGTGGCATGGTAGATACATGACTTGTTTCGTTATGATTGGTGTTATGAATCTCACTGGATTTTGTTTTAACACAATTTATGAGACAATGAATTTAAAATTTATTGATATTTACTCTTTATTTGATTCTTACTTTTCCTATATTAGCACTCTTGATTGAGAAATTTGAATATGCATATCTTATCACAATTTTTTCGAATACATGATATGAGGTTTTTCCCAGGAATGCAAAAGGGTAAGTGTGGTAGAGTTGATAAAACATATTTTTATTGAATATTTTATTGATAATAAATGATATAATTTCCTCACATTATGGTAAATGTGTTCATTTATGAAATATTTGGGATTAGATCATTCATTTGTAAATTTGATGAAAATTAGAGTTTTACCCTTTAAAATTCACTATAGAATTTCAGACATAAATATATTTATATGAATTATTTGAACTTAAAATTTATTAAATAAGTTACTGACTTAATGGGATACAACTTTCATTTAGGACATTCGAGCTAAATCATGCATTTGGTTGGTGGAAATGGTCCATGAAGTCAAAATTGGGTTGGACTTGCTAGATTGGACATGGGTTCATTATTTGGCCCATACCTCCTACATCCGTGCTTTAATTGGGCTAAAATTTGGAGAGGATATCAGGAACAAAATTTTTCACAAATGATACTTCTAGATGGAGATATGGTTCACTCGTTTTGGTATCAAAATGGGAAGTACAAGTTGGATTCAAATATTTTGGTGAATTTTCCCATTCACACTAGAAACCACTTGTAACCTAGTCTCCCCTCCACTCTATAAATATGTATTTTTCTCATTTTTAGGGGTTTTGACGTGCCTTATAGAATTATGAGCAGAGGTGAAGTGGTTCTTTTCCATTTCAATTAACCATTGGAGGAGGGAATCTTTCAAGCTAGGATCTCTTCCAAAATGCTCTTATCTTCCTCTTCTTTGTTGTAATGTTATTATTCTTCCAATAAACTTCTTATTTTATCTTCAATTTATTTAATTTTTTTCAATTTTATTATTATTTTATATTCATCTTTATGATGGATTTTTTTATTAGAAGCGTGATTGGGTTATACCCATTATAAACCATTGTGAATGCAATTCGCTTCTACGATGATTACGCCACCCATGGAAGAGTAGTCTTTTTAGTAATTGATCTATCTCTTACCTTCTTAATTAATTTATTTTTAAGCATTGATCTAATGTAATTCAATTAATATGATCTATTAATTTATTTTAAATTTAAATGAAACTAAGTAATAAATTGAAAAATAAACATAAATCACGTGAGGTCGAGAATTGTGTGAATTGTGAGAGCACGAACTTAATTGGTAATTCAAAACCACCTAGGATAAATTTGTAGTATTAAAATATAATCCCTAAAATCAATTAATTATAATTTATAGAGAATATATGTGCCTTAATTTACCAATGACCATAAGTTAACCATATAATTTCATTCAAAGCAGGGTGTTGCGATTACATGTTTGGAAGTTAGCCTAGGGTTAAATTCACTTCATCTTTGTGTAAAGTTAATTCTCGTAGGGTTTGAGATTTAAAAAATTCAGGGATCATAATTAAGTGGATATTAATTTAAATTATAATTATTAATAAATTATTTAATAGGTAGAGTTAGATCGATTATTCTTTCTAAAATTAATTTTCTAAAAAAAAATAACTTCTCGTTGTGCTTTGTTAACCAACTTTCAATTCAAAATTAAAAAAAATTCAATCTTCTTCTAGTAAAATTATTTTAGTTTTATAAATGAAAAAAAAATCCTTTAAAATAGGGTTTTTATTCTCTTTTATTTTATTTTTTGAATACCTTTAATATGTTGTTTCAATTGCTACCACTTTGAGAGACGACCTTGGTCAGCACTTTGCTTCACCTAAGTACCCCAAACACCATTAATAATTTGAGGGTACCCACGACAGAGCCTTTCAAATTGGCATCATTGACATGGAGGAAAGTAATTATTTTAACCATTTAGATGTATTTATTTTATTTTACATTTTATTCTCTTCTTCACTTTTTTTCTCCCTTCTTTACCCAATCTGAATTTTTCTTCTTATTTGGTTTTCTTCTTATTATTATTTTTGGACCATCAACTCAAACTTCTCATTTTTATTATGGTCTAATTTCCTTATTTTTATTTTTATATTATTTATGAAATGAAATAATCTCAAAGATCTCTTAGATCTTGACCTTGAGAATGAACTCAGCCTTAGGGCTCGAATCAGACATTCTCAATCTACGGGAAGTTTCAACATTCAACCAGTTGGAGAATTCTTCCACTCTCAGAACATTGAAATTGGAAGAAATTAAAATTAAACCATAAAACAAGAACCAATGGATGAAAATAATATAAATTGACTTAATAGAACCATTAGTTAATTGGCTTCACCTGATATTAATTATCAACCAAATTTCATTGCATACCCAAATCTCAAATCGAACTTTGAACTGAAATCTGGGTTAATTCACCTTCTTCCAAAATTTCACGGATTATATGGTGAGGATCCAAATAAACATTTAAAATAATTTAATGTGATTTTATCAACCCTGAAACCAATAAATGTATCTGAAGATCAAATCAAAGTAAGAGCATTCCCATTCTCACTTGATGGAGCTACAAAGGACTGGATGTATTATATACAAACTGAATATGTAACTTGTTGGAATTATTTGAAATGTATTTTCTTGAAAATATTTTTCCAGTATCAAGGACCACTTCCATTTGTAAGGAGATATCGGGGATTAAGAAAGCATAAGGGGAGTCAATGTATGAGTACTGGGAGCGATTCAAGAAGTTGTGAGAAAGCTTCCCACATCACCAAATCAGTGAGAAACTCCTAATCCAATACTTATATGAAGTATTCACACATGTGGAGAAGAGAATGGTGGATGTTGTAGCTAGAGGGGAATTGGTGGAAAATACACCAGTAGATTCACATGCATTGATCAACAAGATGGGAAAAAACTCTCAACAATTTGGTGATCTAGGTACACCACACGTTCGAGGAGTACATCAGGTAATTCCTTCTTCTCTTGAAATTCATTTGATTGATACCAAGTTGGAAGAATTGAAAAATATGGTGAGGTAGATTTATTTGGATCAAAAGACGTCCCAACCCAATCATTCAAGGCCTTGTGGCATTTTCACTGAGACAAGCCACCCAACTGACTATTTCCCCAACTACAAGAAACAGAACATTGTGTTTCAGTGTTTCCTGGGAGACCATTTCAACAGCAAGAACAACCATATCCCCAAAAGAAGCTATATTCATTTTCTCTAACATACAAACATGGGTGGAAGGATCAATCGTACATGAGGTATGAATCTGGAAAACAATAAAGTCCCCCCTTTCAACAAAACTTCCAACAGCCTCCGCATTACCAACAGGGTTTCTAAAAATCCCAATGAGATTTAAAGCCTAAGCATCAACAAGACAACAACATGGGATTTCTCAAACAAAGGTAAATTCTAATATTGATTATATTTTGAAACAAATTGTTCTTAATAAACAGAATGAGCTGAAGAGTCAATGTTTGGAGTTGAGGGAGTTAAAGACTCAAATGATCCAGATTGCCACTACCCGCCATGAACTGGTAAGTAAGAATTATGAAAATATACCTTCCTAACCTTCTCCAAATCCCAAGGGGAATGTTAGTTCCATCACATTGAGAAGTGTGAAGCAAATGAATGATACATCTATACCTACCATTCCACAGGGATTCACCTCAACTCCAGAGAAGCCCCATTCAAAACCAGTTGATGAACAACCCAAGGAGAAAGATAAAGGTAAGAAAAAGATTAATGACATTGCTCATAAACCCCTTCCCTTTCCAAACAGGGTAATACAAACCAAAAATATGGCTTAATATGTTATGTAAAAATAATATTTGGATACATTCAAGCATGTGGAGATCAATATCCCTTTACATGAATCCATTAAGAAAATCCCAAGGTATGCCAAATTTTAAAAAGAACTTTGTACCAATAGAATAGGGATCAAGGTAAATGAGATGATCAATCTTGGAAGGAATGTGTCAGAACTCATTACACTAACTCTAGAAATTCCAACAAAGTGAAAGGATCCCAGTACATTCACCATCCCATGTACTATAGGGGAGTTACATTTTTCTGATGCACTTTGTGATTTAGGAGCTTCCATAAATGTGATGCATCACTCTGTATTCTCTTCTTTATAGGTTGGTGAGTTGAAACTGATGAGAATAGTGGTGCAGTCGAAAAATAGAGCTACAGCATATCCAGCGGGAGTCCTTGAGGATGTACTTTTCTAGGTAAGAGACATGATCTTTCCAGCATATTTCTATGTTCTTAACTTGGAGGATGATCAAGTAAGTTCACATGCTCCCATTATCTTAGGTATGACCATCCTCAAAACTGTAAAAACAATCATAAATGTCAATGAGGTTACACTTTCCATGGATTTTGGAGATGAAGTTGTGATATTTAATGTTATGGACTCCATGAAGTACCCCTCAGAGGACCATTCTACTTTTTTTATCTCCCATTTTGAACCACCAAGTAAAAACCCCATGGATTTTTATTGTCCTATGAATAGGTATATTATAAGCATTGGTTCTAGTTTGATGTCTATTAGTACTTCCACACCTGTTTATAATGCACAAAACTCTCTTATATTTGATTTTGAAATGGATTCATATTTTGATTTTGATCATGTTCAATCTGATTATGACATGGTTGTGGACTATACTGATGGATTTAATGCTTTATTCTCTAATTTTGATAATGTATATTCTGATATTGATGTTCATTGTGCACATATTTCAGTTCCTTCAATTTATCCATCCATACATCACCCCCCTACATTGGAGCTCAATCCATTACCACCAAATCTAAAATACTCATACTTGTTAAGTGGTGAGAGATTACCTATTATAATTTCTAATAATCATTCTTTTGAACATAAAGAAAAGATTTTGAATCTTTTTAGGGAGAACATCAGGGAAATTGGGTGGACCTTGGATGAAATATCAGGTATTAGCCCCTCCATTTTCATGAAAAGGATTCTTTTGGAGGATGAGGCTAAACCAGTTAGGCAGCCACAATGGAGACTGAATCTAACTATTCTGTAAGTCATAAAAAAAGAAGTTAAGAAATTGCTCGAGGTATGTATAATCCTTCCCATTTCAGATTCTCAATGGGTAAGTCCTATTCAAGTTATGCCTAAGAAAAGTGGTGTTACAGTTGTTAAAAATGATAAAGATGAGTTAGTTCTGATGAGGGTTCAAAATAGTTGGTGTGTTTGTATTGATTATAGGAAACTAAATCAGTCTACTCGTAAAGACCATTTCCCCCTCCCATTTATTGATCAAATGCTTGAGAGACTATATGGGAAAACACATTATTGTTTCTTGGATGGATTTTATAGATATTTTGAGGTTTTTATAGCTCCAAAGGATCAGAATAATACAACATTCACTTGTCCATTAGACACATTTTCCTACTGGAGGATTCCATTTGGACATTGCAATGCCCCAGGTACCTTCCAAAGATGCATGGTGAGTATTTTTCTAATTTTCTTGAGACCTGCATAGAGGTATTTATGGATTACTTTATGGTATATGGATCCTCATTTGATTAATTTCTAAATAGTTTAGTAAAGGTGTTGAATCATTGTATTGATAAGAATCTAGTCTTGAACTTTGAAAAGTGTCATTTTATGGTAAATTATGGCATTGTCTTAGGGCATGTAGTGTCAAAACATGGGATAGGGGTTGATAGATCTAAGGTAGATATCATTTCATCCTTACCCAATCTTTCATGTGTTCATGATGTTAGATATTTCCTAGGGAATTCAAGATTTTATCGATGATTCATAAAATATTTTAGTAAGATTGCTCTTCCTATGTCATGATTACTTCAAAAGGATTCTGATTTTGTGTTTGATGATTCTTGCAGGACTTCATTTTATGAGATAAAGAAGTGTCTGACCACTCCATCGATCATACATCCCCCACAATGGGACATTCCTTTTGAGCTTATGTGTGATGCCTCCAACTTCACAGTTGGAGCTGTCTTATCTTAGATGGTGGAGGGACATTCATATGTGATTGCATATGCATCAAGGACACTGGATTCAGCCCAATCAAATTACATAACCATGGAAAATGATTTTATTGCTGTCATGTTTTCTTTAGATAAATTTCGTTCATATTTATTGGGCTCTAAAGTAGTTGTTTTTTCTGACCATGCAGCTCTGAGGTTCCTATTTAAGAATCCGGATGCAAAGCCCAGGATAATATGATGGATGCTCCTTCTTTGGTAATTTTACATTAAGATAAAGGACAATAAGGGGTCAGAAAATCTAGTGGAGGACCACATGAGTAGAATTACTCACACACTAGAGGCTGACACCTTGGCCTAGGTACCACTTCGGGACACTTTCCTTGATGATCATCATTATTCCATCTCAGGTACGCATCCTTGGTATGCTGATTTAGTGAACTACCTTGTTTCATCTGAAATCCCTACAAATTTGAAGAAACATCAAGTCCAAAAATTAAAAAGTGAGTCTCAGTATTATGTGTGGGATAACCCCTACCTATAGCTCATGTGTAGTGACCAAGTTATTAGGAGGTGTGTTCTTGATCATGAGTTTGAGTCTTTTTTGCAATTTTTTCATACACTTGCTTGTGGTGGACACTTTGGACCCCAACAGAGAGCTAGGAATGTATTAAACTTTGGATTATATTGTCCTAGCTTATTACATGATGCTCATGTGTTTTTTAAGTCATGCTCTCATTACCAACACAATGGGAATATTTCTAGGATACATGAGATGCCCCAATAACCCATACTATTCTATGAGATTTTTTATGTATGGGGCATCGATTTTATGGGTCCTTTTCCAATTTCCTTTGTTTTTTTGTATATTTTGGTTGTTGTTGATTATGTGAGTAAATGGGTGGAGTCTAATGCCATCAGGACTGATGATTCTCATTTTTTAGTGGACTTTGTCCAGACACATATTTTTTATAGGTTTGGATTTCCAAAGGAAATCATCAATGACCAAGGGGTACACTTCTGCAATCAGAATTTGGCTTCCCTTCTTCAGAAGTATGGGGTGACACACAAAACCTCAACACCATACCACCCCCAAACAAATGGCTTATATGAGGTTTCAAATAGGGAGTTGAAACAAATTTTGGAGAAAACCATGCAGCCAAATAGGAAAGATTGGACCAAGCTCTTGGATGATGCATTGTGGGCTTATAAGACAACAAACAAGACCCCCATCGGTATTTCCCCATTTTGGATTGTTTTTGGGAAATCATGTCATCTACCCGTGGAAGTTGATCATTGGTCTTATTTGGCTATAAAGAAATGTAACATGGATTTCGCCCAAGTTGGAATCCAAAGGAAGCTCTAAATTCAAGATCTTAAGGAGATTAGATTTTCTGCATATGGGAACTCAAGGTTCTACAAGGAAAGATCAAAACCATCTCATGACAAAATGATCCAAAAAAGATAATTTCAAGTTGGAGAGAAAGTTTTTCTCTATAGTTCACGACTGAAACTAATGCCTGGTAAGTTGCATTCCAAGTGGTTAGGTCCATATATTGTGACTAATGTTTTTTCTTATGGTTCAGTGGAGATCACACAAGAGGACACTGGAAGGGGATTTACAGTCAACGGACAACATTTGAAGAAATACATTGAGGGACTTCCTACTGATGTAGTGGATTTCATCACACTGTATGACCCCATCATCACTTGAGCATATTAGAATGTTCCTATCCCTTTCACTTTTATATTCTTTGTCCTAATTAAAATTATAAATTTCATGTTCATATATCATCTCATAGGTTCACATTGAGGACAATGCAATATTTTAATTATAGGGGAGGGGAAAACATTTTGGGGTAGATATTTAGGTTTTTTATTTTTGTGTTTTATGTGTATTTTCTACTAAGTTTTTGGTTAAAATTTTCAAAAAAAAACAAAAAAAATAAATAAAAATGAAATAAATATATCATGTAACATTATCATACAGAATATATGAAAAATGAATTTTTCCAAAATTCATTAGTAGAAATATAATCGTGAGTAATATTTCATCATCAAGGGTTGACTTTTATAAAAATTTAAGTCTTCGATGATATGAATGGTTGTTTCATTATAAAACCTTTTAGATTTTGACATCATTATTTTAAATATTTGTTTATGGTAAATTTTTTCATTGATTTCTCCACACAATATTTCACACAATCATGACTTGTGAGTTTCTCTTACCCAATTGAATGTATTTTCAGCGTAAGTAATCCTTTTCATCTTATAACATGGTCATTCAATATGTCTGTTTATCTTCTGATTGTTTCCATCATTGTACCAAATTGACCTATATGTGTGAACCTAATATTTGACTATTGTACTCCCTCTAAAAAAATTAAAAAAAATCAAAAAAATGAAAAACAAAACAAAAAACAATCAATAGAGTGGAGTGAATAAATGTACAACTTTTGGGTATATTTAGGATGGGAGCTCATGGATTGACTTCTGGGAATGCTTAAATGAGTGGTTTTTGGAATTTGATTGCAAAGAATGTTGAAAAGGTTCGGTGGAATAGGATCAGGAAAGAAGAAAAGTTTTTATTAACTTGAATATACTAGATAAAGTGTGGAGAGACAATCTTGGAATGGTTGGCGCACACACACATGGAGAATTAGTGGCATGGTAGACCCATGACTTGTTTCGCTATGATTAGTGTTATGAATATCAGTAGATTTTGTTTTGACACAATTTATGAGATAATTAAATTAAAATTTATTGATATTTACTCTTGATTTGATTCTTACATTTCATATATTTGCACTCTGTATTGAGAAATTTGAATATTCATATCTTATCACAGTTTTTTTGAATACATGATAAGAGGTTTTGCCCAGGAGTGAAAAATGGTATGTGTGGGGAAGTTGATAAAACATATTTTTATTGAATATTTTATTGATAATAAATGATATAATTTCCTCACATTATGATAAATGTTCTCATTTATGAAATATTTGGGATTAGATCATTCATTTGAAAATTTGATGAAAATTCCAGTTTTACCCATTTAAAATTCACTGTAGAATTTTGGACATAAATATTTTGATATGAATTATTTGAACTTAAAATTATTTAAATATGTTACTGAATTAATGGGATACAACTTTCATTTAGTACATTTGAGCTAAATCATGCATTTGGTTGGTGCAAATGGGCCATGAAGTAAAAAATGGGATGGACTCGCCAGATTAGATATGGGATCTGTATTTGGACCATAACTCCTAAATTCGTGCTTTGATTGGGCTAAAATTTAGAGAGGATCTCGTGAAAAAAACTTCTCACAATGCATCCTTCTAGATGTAGAGCTTTTTCACGTGTTTTGGTTGCCAAATGGGCAGTTCAAGTTGGATTAAAATATTTGGCCGAATTTTCCCATTCACACTTGAAACTACATGTAACCTAGCCTCCCTCCACTCTATAAATTGGTATTTTTATCATTTGGAGGGGGTTGGACGTGCCTTAGATAATTGGGAGGATATTTGAAGTGATTATTTTCCATTTAAATTAACCATTGGAGGAGGGAAGCTTTCAATCTAGGATCTTCTCCAAAATGCTCTTTTCTTCCTCTTCTTTGTTGTAATGTTCTTGTTCTTTCAATAAACTTCTTATTTTATCTTCCATTTATTTTATTTTTCTCAATTTTCTTCTTATTTTATATTCCATTTTAGGCTGGAATTATTTAGTATAAGTTTGATTGGGTTAAACCCATTATAAACCATTGCAAATGCAATTTTCTTCTACGATGATTACGTCACCCATGGAAGAGTAGTCTTTTTAGTAATTGATCTATCTCTTACCTTCTTCATTAATTTATTTTGAATCAATGAGATATTGTAATTCACTTAATATGATATATTAATTTAGTTTTAAATTTTAATGAAACTAATCATGAAATTAAACAATAAACACAAATCACGCGAGGTCGAGAATTTTGTGAACTGTGAGAGCACGAACATAATTGGTAATTCAAAACCACATGGAATCAATTTTTAGTGTTAAAATATAATACCTAAACTCAATTAATTCTAATTTCTAGAAAATATATGTGCCTTAATTTACCACTTACCATAATCTAACCTTAGACCATCAATCAAAGCAGGGTGTTGTGATTGCATGTTCTGAAGTTAGCCTAGGGTTAAGTTCATTTCATCGTTGTGTAAAGTTAATTCTCATAGGGTTAGGGATTTAACAAATTAAGGGATCATAATTAAGTGGATATTAATTTAAATGATAATGATTAATAAATTATTTAAGATTTATAGTTATATCGATTACTCTTTCTAAAAAAAATTCTAAAAAAACATCTTCTCGTTGTGCTTTGTTAGTCAACTTTCATTTCGAAATTAAAAAAAATGAAATCTTCTTCCAGAAAAATTATTTTAGTTTTATAAATGATAAAAAAGCCTCATCCTTTCAAGTATTGTTTTTATTCTCTTTTATTTTATTTTTATAATACCTTTAAGAAGTTGTTTCAATTTATGCATCTTTGAGAGACAACCCTGGTCAGCCACTTTGTTGCACCTAAGTACCCCCAAACACTATTAATCATTTGAGGTCACCCACGACAATGAATTTCACCAAAATATGCAGTAATTGTGAGAATCACTACTATTAAAAACTATAGTAGTTACATGGTTTAGTAAACCATGCACCTAACTATGCAGCCTATAAAATATTTAAGTATTTGAAAAATTACAGCCTAAAAAACCTCAAAATCCAAGGGACTCAATCATAGAATAATTATATACATTTAAGTGGCACAAAAAATTTCTTAATTCACCACCTATATAATGATTTATATTTGATACATAATATTTTATAGGATCCAGGATGATATGAAATATTTTCTCTATTATTGAAATTCATAGAAGCTACCTACGTAAGATAATTTTTATCAGCATTAGTAACATATAAGATACTTTTTTAAGGAAGCTAAATATATGTACGGTTTTTATGGTGTTGTATAATTTTTTTGATTTGTAAAAAATTGAGGAATATATTGGTTTAGGTGATAAATAAGGATTTTGGGGATGTGTAATATCTCACTCTTTGTTAATTTTTAAGTTTAGCTAGTTTCTATGAAGATTAAAACCTCATTAAAATATTTTTGGTTCCATATTCTTGAAAAAAAATCAAATCAAGGAAAACTCGATCTGATTAAGTGGAAAACTTGGGAAGATGGTGAGGATTATCAAGATATGTTATTTGAAAAAGTATCAAGTTAGGAATATTCTAGGGTGTTTATTACTTAGAGATGAATCATGATGTATATGGGGGTATTTTTTATATTTGGGGAGTTTTTATCGGGACACTTAGATAATACAGTGACCAATGATAGGCACCACTTGGATCTCAGGGATGTGAGGTGATGATTCAGTGATAGTGAGGAAAGCATAGGGATTCAGCATGGAGTCACCAAGATTCGTAGAGGGGTGGAAATCATGAGAAGGTATTTTGAGGGTGATAAAGTTATAGTGGGGACTTATCTTAATAGGAAAAATTATTTTACTCCTTCCCTTTATTTCTACATTTCTACATATTTCAAGATGGAATTATTGTTAATTTTTGTTTCTTTGAATATGTGTATATAAATTACTTTAGGGAAGTTATATTGAAATGAATTGGTAAGCCTTTTATGTTCGTGTTTTACTTTCTTGTTGTTTTTCTACTAATCTTATTGGGCTCTTTCTCAAACTACTTTCTATACCTATTTTATAATGATAAATAAACAGATGTAAATTAGATATAGTGATTTCTATGAAATGGTAAATTAATTATTTTTTCACCTTAGATTTAAAAATTAAGATGGGTATTTATTAGAATAATGATATTGTGAAATTTTTCATTATTTTTTCTCATTTTTATTCATCTTGAGTAACCTTTCAACACTATTATAAGTACTGACGGTGTCATGAATAGTGGACTCTTTATCTTGAATATATCAACTAAATTACTTAAATTAGAAATTTTTTATGATTATCTTCTCTAATAAATAATCATTTATTCTCTAAGTTTATTGGAAAAATTATTATTTAGAGTGAGTTAATATAACTTTATTGATATTTGAGTGATAGTGAGGTAATTCAACTCCATTTCTTCATAACTTTTTTCAAAAATATGAATATTATAAAAGTAATAATAGAAATATTTTCTTCCAATTTAGTTTAGTCCATTATTCCATAATTCAACAATTATTCTCCCTTTGTTATATATTTTGTACTATTTTCATTCTTCCTTAAATTTTTCTTCCATTTCATCATGGTTTCACTTAATTTACCTCCACATCACCATTCAAAGTCTTATTATGTATTATTTTGTTTTATTTTTTCCTATTTGTATTCTATTTTTCTTGGAACATACTATATTACTTCTGTGTGGATATGAATCTTCATTACTATACTAGTTAAGTAGAGTGTAGGAAAATGTAAAAATTTATTTTTTTCAACCCTTTAAAATGAGGCCAGGTTAGTTTCCATTATCATTAATTAGGAATTTTTTAGTCTAAAAACTCAATCTATCCTTTATAATCAGTGGAAATAACAAAACCACACCTCTAACCCCAAATAAGATCATATCCACCACTAAAGATAACTCAGTTGGGTTGTCATCACTATTTGTGGAAGTGATTAATGAACAAATCAAGAAACATTACCAACCTCCAAAAAACACCATGAAATGAACCTTCAAATCATTAGTAACATGTTCCACCATAATGTGAAGTAGATGGTCTTGTACTATTTAGATGACCCAATTTTTTAGCTTTAGACCCCAGGATACACCTACCAAAACACGAACAATCGAAAACCTTAACCTACATAGCAACATCCTTCAATGTGTAGCTATAATTTACACATGATTATCATCAATTATTGAAGAAACCTATACCACCAATTTTACATACCTCACTGAGTGATCTCAATTCAAAATTTCCCATTAAAACACACAAGATAAGCCTTATAGTAATGCATGTATCCAACCTTAAAGCAAGATGACATGATCCCCACCATTAAGAGTATCTGTCAGGTGCACTACCTAAAAATACTTGATCACACATTATCCCATAATTGATACCACTATACTGAACCTCCTATACTCATTGAGTATGTGTAGGGTACCAAAATTGATGAAATAAAAAGCTTTCCTCTCAATTTTATCAGAACCAACGACATCAAGATTGGCTACTCATATATGTACTCCATCTATTGAGTAAATAATTCCTACTAAGGGTATCGGTTACTAAGCCTCTACTACACCACTATGATCACATAATCTATCATAGTATCAAACTTTGTGAATACCAAATACTACACAAACATCCTTAATAACACTCCCAAAAATTATGTATCTCATGAATCCCAAACTCACACATTTATATTACACAAAGTAGTTGGTTCTTTGGAGAAAACTAAAAATAAACTCTAACTACTCAGAGTACTCTCCCTCTAGTTATTCCCATCCAAAGGTTTCAACAATTAAGACCTCCATAAATAATCTAAGAGCCTCACAAACCTATTAGAGGTGTTCATTAATCCTATTGGAATCAATTGATCTGGGGTTGGTGACTAGCATTGAATAGTCACATCACACTGCATGTGAGGACTTAGCCTAGAGTACCTACATGCAATGAATATCTCAAAATATAATATAATAATAATGTGAGTTGAAAAAATTTACCTTATATGATACATAAATGTATTCATCACATGGTAAACATCTACAATGTACAACACAACAACACACAAAGAAATGGAAAAGTCCTAAGCCCAATATCCCAAAGATAAATCAACCTAAAATAACTATAAGGGAAAGTAAATAATCAATGAATATATCATTAAAAAAACTCTTCTCGTATATGTCACCTCTAAGAACCACTAATATCCTAATCTATTGACAACATGTTCACTATGATTTCCATAAAACTATCCATCTACTATATAATACATGACAGGTCCAGCAGAAACACCCAAGAAGGGGTGACTATATACATACCCAGTAGAAGTGTCACATCCCTCCCACAATGGGAACCCCTCCTAGTCCTTTAGTAAAGATGAGTGTGACCATCAAATCCCACCTCCAATAGTCCATGGGTTGGTGACTAACACTGAGAGTATAAAATATAAAAATAATATGCATTTATCTCATAATAATAGGAACATATAACAAAACCCACCAATAAAATAAATAATATAAAATGAAAATAAATATCTCACAATACATGTAATTTCATACAGAGAAAATTATCTAAAATAAAATACCAATAAAAATCCTATGAAAAAATATGAAAACAACTCCAAGCCTTAAACTATTAATGTCTAGCCTAGTCACCAAATCCCCTTGAAAACCTAACATATGTATTTATATATATAGGTGAACATACTTATATACTCAGTATGATCCTCCTCAATACCTATCATGAAAATATGAAATAAGCATATTAATGTCTTAGTGAAAAAATGACAGAACAAACACATACCTAAGCTAGGTCAACTAGAAACCAACCCTACCAAGGCTTACTCATCCAATATTTCATCCAAGTATAATAACATAATATCAAAATAATATAACAATATGGTACTTTTAAACCACTTATCCTCTAGTTTTCCTCTCTCTCACCCCAACAACAAACTTCATGGTGCCCTTATTCCTTCTGAAACCATTCCATAACACATCACATCACATATCACAACCATATACCACATATTATATCATCATTTCTATATATCCACCACTAAATACCACATCACAACCACACATCACTAGCTCATACGATATCCTCATCATATTCAGGTATTATGACTATAAAGGATATTAACCATGTTCCCTCCTCCTACCATGCATAACCCCCACTATGTATCATATCCTTTATCACACTATCATCCCATATGGAATCTTTATCATTCATGGTCAAGGCTATAAATGGGGTCTTAATTTGAGATAAATCATAAAAAACTATGATAATATCCCATGTGACTTGGGAAACTAAGGACCTTTGCAAAAATATTGAGTGTTACCCAAGAAACAATTATCTCAATCTTCAAGGGGTCGATGACACTCCTTGATGAGACACCAAATTCCCAAAAAAATACATCATACATGTCCAAAACATAAAATTGAAAACTTTACATAGGGTTTGTGGTGTTTAAGTACTTGTAATATAGCCCTATTAATTTTAACATGATCCTCATTAGACTTCGAGTACATGAAAATATCATCGGAAAAAATTTACATGAAATGATGCAGGAACTCATGAAACATGAATTTCATGAGTCCAATGAAAATATATAGATAATTCATGACACTGAATGAAATAAATAAAAACTATAAGTTCCCATAAATCCATATGAATTCATCCTTTTATATATCCTCCTCTTTCTCCTTCATCTGATGATACCCAAACCATAGGTAAATATTTAAAAAATAGTTATCTCTCTTTAACTAATTGAAAAGTCATTTATCCTTATAAGAGAATAATATTTCTTGAACATCACTTGATTCAATCACTTATAGTCTATTTACATCCCCATACCACCATTCACTTTATAAAATAACACTAGATCACCCCCAGGTGACACATTGGGTTTAATGAAACCCTTATGCATCAGATCATCGATATAAATTCTAAAATTCTAGATCTTATAAGGTTCTATATGATAAGGAATCATCAAAAAAAGAGAGGCACCAGGATGAAACTCTAACATAAACTCCTTATCATTTGGATGGGGTAGAATCACAACATGTTCAGAAAAAACATCTAGAAACTTATAAATAACTCTAGGAAACTCCATTGTCTATGCCTCTATCGAACCTAATGATAAATCCACTAGCTAAGAGAAAAAATCCCTTGAATGCATATGACCATCATAAAATTACACTGGTCAATGAACATTACACACTTTCCTCCCACATTATAGAAGAAAACTCTCCTCTAGAATAAATTGACGACATCATTCACAAAATAAAACCAATGCATTCTAAGGATGAAATCATATAGTCGTATCTTCAATAAGAATAAATTCCCTAGGAAATGATATTTCCCTATCATCAACTCATAACCCCAAAAAAAATAAATAAAACTATATTGAAATAAAATGGGAATATTAAACACCAAGTGCATTAGAAGACTCTCCACCATGAGTCTCAATGCACAGATCAAGGCGGGTGTAATAAAGGAGTGTAATGATCCATAATTAAATAAAGTGAAAGCTAGGGTGGAAGATAAACATATGGTGCCTTGGAATATCTATATCCCATTTGGAGATGGTATCTCTATAGTGTTAAACTAAACACACCCATATTCTCTTCCTCACTAACCATATTGATGATTACTTCCATAACCAGGCACAAAAATTATATCCCTAAGGATGAGAAACATTACAAGGTTTTTCTCTTTTTACACAATTTATGTAACACCCAAACTTCAATTATAGTAAGAGAAAATCTTATCTTAATAAACTATGATACAATGAAAACTTTAATATTTCTTGGCATAAAAAATCTAATTTGATAAGATTAATATCGATTTTTAACTTATTATTTCAAAATAAGCTAAGAATTAATTTTTAAATTTTTCCCATAGAAATATGATTTTATGAATAATTAACAATGTATTATTTATAAAATTATAATTTTATTTATAATAATGTGTTATAATATGTATGATTAAACATATATTTATTTTTATTATTATTTATAAATAAATATAAGAACATTTAGAAGTAAACATGTATTTATTATTTATTATTATTATTATTAGAATATTGTTTATAAGTCCATAATGATTCTCCAATTTAATTAATTGAAAAAATACATAATGATGAATGACTTAAATTAAATTTATATATTATATATCTAAATATTTATATTTAAATTCATATAATTATTATTATTGGTCATATAGTTAATTTAAGATAATCTTATGCTTGAAAAATACATTTATTGAAAAACCATTTTTCGTAACGTTTTACGGGCTTATTTTTAAATTAATTTATTCCATATATAAGAATAGAATTTGATAAAATGGTTTTTATATTTTTAATCATCATTTAAAAAAATTTAAGTAATGTCACTTTCATTTTTGGTTATTATGAATAGTTAAAATAGTAAAAGTTGGTTACCATAGTTAATGTTAAAATGGGTTTATAGGGGGGTTAATCTAAAATTATAAGAGTTAAAATAACCTATAAACTTATATAATTTCTATTTTTAGAGTTTATTTTGACCAGGAACTGATCACCTTAGAATATGACCCATTTTGAATCCATTTTTTCAAGAAAGTGACTTAATTATATTTTAAAACTTTGAAAAATTACAAGTGTGCCACTCAACTCACTTATAAAAGGGAACCTCCTCCCCTAACTTCTTCACACCTTTTGAGCCATTTAGCTCAAAAAAACCTGAAAAATATATCTCCAAAATCCTTATACATATTTTATAGGTTTTTTTACTCCCAAAAGATCAAACCTAGAGTCATTAAGATGATATCTAAAAGAGCTCTTTCAAATAAGATTTGATCATCTTTTCTATACACTTTCATTTTTATTCTTATTTTACCACTATAAATTATAAACTAAATATTACAATATAATAACATAAGTATATAATATATACTAATATGTTATTATATTTATGAAATAATATTTATCCATATCCTCCTTCATTAAATGGGAAATAAAACTATCTCTTGTGTATACATTTGACTACCTCTTCATGAATCGATGTAATTTGTTTTCCATCACCACCTCACATGGATATTAATAATGATGTAACTAATGAATATATATGATACTTATGAAATAATTATTATTATTTAAATTTAATATATCATATTCCTTATTACCCTTCTACTATTTAAAAAAATTATAATGTCACTCGTGTATACATGTGGACTACTACCACCATGAATCGATGAGATTCATTTTTCATGTCCACTTTCCAAAGATGATTATAAATATGTATACAATAAATATATAGGATTTTTATATAATTATTAAAATTATATATATGATATAACCAAGATCAATACACAAGAAATATGACCATTGAATCAAAAAAATAGATGAAAAAACTAAGCACTTAACACTCAAAACAATGATAATAATGAAAGATTGTTAACAAACTGGTGATCATATGTTATAAGTGGATCATATATGAAATTATAAATATTTATATGGTTATGTTATATATTTATAATATATTTAAATTTATTATATAGGATTTCAAATCATGTTTAACTAATTGGAAGTGGGAGGTATTGGATTTCATCTCAATTTCCACTCCATTGAGACATATTTGGTATTCGGCACCTATTTTGTTTTATGTGGTGCATATACATCCCCTTTGATGTATTTAACATGAATATATATTTATTCATGGTGACTAAACTTTTAATTCAATTTTACTCTTTCACGGGATTATAATTTAAAAGGTAACAAATAAGTAATAATTTATTTTATAATCTAATTTTTGGGATTGCTTATATTTTTCATTGAAGGAATCTTATAATCGATCCTTCATAAACTTCATATATTTTAATATACTTTGGATATTTAATGATTTTCCATGTTTTTTTCCAAATTTTACACTCTTTTTCACTTGAATCAAGCAAAGAACTTTTTAAAATAAAACATTCTCTTATTTCTCTTTTTGATTGAGTATATTTTTCTTTCATGTCCATATTTTTAAAAACTATTTTACAAAAATATTTTTATTTACTAAAATGATTTATTTAGGACATTTTATGTTATCCTTAACTTTTTATAAGGTTTTGAGGGAATAATTATATTTTTTTTCAAAAGTTTCACTTTTAAATTTCTTTATAAAAAGTCAAAATGAATGTTTCTTTTTAACGTATACAGTATTAAAGGATTTTTCCACTACTAAAACCATTTTACGCTATTTATATTTATATAAAAGTTTTCAATGGATTTAAAAAGAAATTTTTTTTATCAAATTTTATTTTAAATGTTTTTCTCCCATTTTATTTTATTCTCCAAGAGTATTGATTTTACTATAAAATATACTTTTCTAATGAATTGATGGTCATCTCTCATCTCTTGATTAATTTTATAGTCATTAAATTTCTCTTGAAACATTCACTTTATTATTATAATCTTTAATTGGAAATTATATTTATATTAAATATCCACATTATTTGTATCATGCATATTTATATTTCCTAAACCATATACCATTTCTACATTTGGTGTTTTACTGAAAATTATTTGATTGATGCGGTAAATATTAAAATTTATTATCCTTTACTCAATACAGATATTTGTTGATAAGGAATATTTTTTATGAATTAAATTGATCATTCAATATATGAGGAATGCATTGGACTTGTAGTGATGGGTGGATCCTGGAATTATATAGCCCTTAGATACATCTATAAGTCTCATGTAAAAAACAATTAACTAGCCTTATTAAATGGTTTTTATGTATACCTACCCATAAACTTAAAATATCTTGGAATAAGGATTTTATAGTAATATATCATGTTTTTTTAGATCATGGAATCCAATATTATACATTTCCTTTATTTATAATTTATTTATTATTATCCATGATATTATTACTTTGATATTATGCATGGATTCATTTCTTTTTCAAGTTGTTAATTAAATGACATGTGTTTTTAGTTATTTACATTTCTATACTGATTATACCTTATTTGACATGATATATTCCATTGTATGTAACCCTTACTGAGTGTTTGAGCTCACTCTTATTTTGTTTTTCTTTCCTGGGGATATTAAGAAGGAATATTTGAATGAGTTCAAGGATGCAGAATGTTTACTATTACTATGTTTTATATTTTATTTCCATTTTAAAAATGGGAATCATGTATGTATATAGTTCTTAAAGACTAATAAACTGATCAATCCTTTAGGAAGTGATCCCTTGTATCTTATGAAAATGTAATAAATTAGACATCAGCTCTGGGTTTCTATAGTTGGGGTGGTTACAGTTGGTATCAGATCAAGTTTAGTAGAAACCTTGGGAACTAGATTTTGAAAAACATAGATTAGGGAACAAAATTCTATGAAAAACATTGAGCATATGTCTAATTATAGGATAATATCATAAAATTTTTGGTAAGGTATAGATTTTGTGGTTTTCTTATAAATGTATCCCTTTTTGGATAATACAATTGGATGTGGTTTTGGAACCAATTAATCTATGGGTACTAACCCTAAAAATAGTTTCTCAATCATATCTTGACCATCGTTTTGGTTCATGGTGAATGGCCTCTTACTATTCATGTGGTTTGAAACTCTTGGGGGATATTCTTGAGTTAATTCACATTTTCTTCAAAAACCATTGTGATAGATATGAAAATATTTTTATGATGTGAGGGTATTCCCAAAGAAACCAAATTTATGATTATGATATTAATTATGAAAAAAAATTAATTTATGTTAATCATTACACTTATTATATACTATGATTTAAAATTCATAATGTTATAATATAATTTATTATATTTCACTATTTATAAATGATTCTAGGAATAAATAATGGTATCAACACTCATGGAAAATGTAGATATTTCCTTGAAGAGTAAGATAATACAACTGGTGTTGGAGCTGAGTAGATCATGGACTTATTAAGGAATATAACCCAGTTTATGACTAATAACCTTACACATATGTAGCAACATGATTTTATATGACATGATACACCTATATTGGATTTTTTTCATGTGATAGAAGACTCTATCTTATCATGGAACTACTAATCCAGTGATAGATGAGAAATAGATTAAGTCCCTTGAAAAGATATTTCTAGACTTGGGATGTAATGAAATGGAAAAGGTTATGTTGGTAGTGTATTATCTTAAAGGATATATTGATCAATGGTGTTATTTGATCGAGAATACTAGGGGTGAATAAGAAATATAACATTTGGAATGAACAGATTTTAAAGTAACATTATTTGGAAAATATATTCCTTGTGAATAATGAACTGAAATGAATAGATGTTCCTTAGTTTAAATAGAAAGAAATAAGATAGTGTTCTATATTATATTGATTAATTTACAAGACTATCAAATTATTTTATGGATTATATATGTAATCTAAAAAGTAATATTGAAAATTTATTTGAAGGGATTAATCCAAGCCTCCAAATTACATTAGGTCCTAAAAAAATTTCATCATATGATGAGATAGTATTATGTTCCATAAATAGAGAATAAAGTTTCTATATACTATATATTCAAGGTAAATTAATAAAATAAGGGTTCATCTGAGCACTAAGAAAAAGGTAATTCATAAAATAAGAAGAAGTGAATGAAAAAATTTCTATCATATGAAAATTATCAAAGAAACATCCTAGAAAATGCTTTAAGGGAATAATATTTTGTTACAAGTGTAGATATAAGGGTCATCTAGCTAATGAATATAAGGGGATTAAAGAAAACACTAATATCTAGTAATTTAAATATGGAAAAATGGGTGATTATTTATACCAATGTCCCAAGATTTAAGGGAATTTACTACATAAGAGGAAAAGGACAAAAGGAAAATATTATACTATCAATATAGTTGAGGTTTAAGTTTTTAAATATTTGGTGATCGTACTTTAATCATAGCCTCAAATTTATCTAATGGTTTATTTATTTTTGTATCTTTTCAATATTTTATATCTTTCACATTTTCTAAGAAAATTATATATTTCCTTAAAACCTTAAGAAGGGAGTTATCAGTCAAGAATCCTAGTGGAAATATTACCATAATAAGGATGTGTGAGTAAATTCCCATTAAGACACATATACATACCCTATTTTTAGAATTTTTTATTATACCTAGGGATAATTTTGATATAATCCTTTATATATACAAGATTTTAAAATATAATGAAACAAATTATTTCCAAGAGAATGAAATTATGATTCATGATAATGATATATAATTATTTATCTTTAGAGGGGAGACTTTATCATCTGGTACAGGTCCAGATCAATATTCAGTAGCTCTTCTAAATGAGATTCTTGGGGAATAAGAGTATATGAAACCTAAATATGGGAAAGTTAATCTTAAAATTTATTATGTAACTATTGTACATGAATACATTGATTTGTTTCTTGAGTAATTACCAGGACATCCAATAGAGCAAGATGTTGACTTTTCCATTTTTATAATCCTTGACGTGAGACTTATATCAAATAATATATATATAATGGACACTATGGAATTAGTGTATTTGAATAAAAAAATATAGGATTTTTTTGATAATGGATTTATATTCCCTAGTGTTTCACCTCGAGGAGCCCATGTTCTTTTTCTTAAAAAGAAAGATGGATATATGAGGCTATGAATTTATTATAGATAGGTAAATGTTATTTTTATAAAGAATATTTATCCTCTACCTTGCATTAATGAATTGTTGGATCAAGTTCACATAACTCAATACTTATCAAAGATTAACCTTCATTATGGGTATCATCAATTGTGAGTAAAAAATAAATATATTCTAAAGACCTCATTTTCTATAAGTTATAGACATTAAAATTTTACATTAATTCCATTTGGATTAACTAATACACCATCTACTTTTCTAGATATAATAAATATATTATTAATAAAATATATTGATAATTTTCTGTGGTGTTTATTAATGATATCTTGGTGTAATCTAAAATATATTAGGACTATAAGAATTGCTTTAGGATCATTCTAGAGACTCTTAAAGTAAAATAGTTATATGGTAAATCTATCAACTATGAATTTTGGATTCAGATTTTTTCTTTTCTTGGATATATTGTATCTAAGGATGGAATATCAGTTGATTCTTGGAATAAAAAGGCACTAAAATAATGGACTACATCGATGAACATAGCTATGTTTTATAGTTTAATTGGTTTAGCAGGTTACTATAATTTATTTGTTCAAAAAAATCTCAATTGGATAACTCGTTAACAAAGATTATATGTAAAGGGGTTAAGTTCATATAGATAAATTAATGTGAATAATTTTTTGAATAATTTAATAGGATATTGATTTATTCCCAAATATTAACTCTACCATTGATAAATGATGGATTTTTTATATATAGTGATGTATCAAAGAATAGAATTTGGTGTTTTATTATGAATAATGATAAAGTTATTTCCTATGAATAAATAAAATTAAAGATTCATGAACATAACTATCTAACTCATGATCTTTAGTTGGTAGTTGTAATATTTTCTATGAAGATTTAGAGAAATTATCTCTATGGTGAAATACATGAGATATACACAAATTGTAATAGTCTGAAATACATCTTTTCACAAATGAAGCTCAACATGAGGAAAAGGTGATGGCTTGATCCACTCAAGGATTATGATTTCTCAATACACTACCACCTAGGGAAGCTAAATAAGTTAATAGATTAATTAAGGAAGAAATATCATAGATCCCTAACTAAAATGAGTATTGATAAGGATCTCATGTTCATGGAATTAGTAAAGATAGGTATGAGAATTATTAAGTAAGGGGAGATATCAATGATTTTTCAAATAATTTCTAAACTATATTTATTAGAAAAGATAAAAATTTATTAGATTGATGATGATAATTTTCAAAAGAAAATAAAATCCGTGAATAATGGTAAATTAGTAAATTTTGTTTATGAAAATAGTGTTATAAAAATTAGAAAGAGGCAATATGTTCCATCTATACCTGAGATAAAAAGAGAATTATTAGATGATGTCCATAGATCAAATTTCTATATACACCATGGTGGCACCAAGATATATCAGGATTTGAAGGAATATTTTTGGTGGTATAATATGAAGCCGGAAATTACTTATTATGTATCAAAATGATTTATTTTTCAACAGGTGAAGGCTAAGAGATAGCATCATATTGGATTCATGAAACCTCTATCAATTCTTGTGTAGAAATGGGATGAAATTACTATAGAATTTATCATTGGTTTTTAAATGAATCCTAGAAAGAATGATTCAATATAGGTTATTATTGATCACCTTACCAAATAAATGAATTTACTTTATATAAGAGAAGATTTACCTCTTGATCACTTCACCAGACTCTATATTAAATAATTTGTGAGACTTTGTGGTGCACCTCTTTCAATTTTGTAAGATTGTGATGTAAATACCCCAACCCATGTTTCCCAGATTAGGTGGTTACTTTATTACATTGTCATAATATACAAGGAATCACATCCCAAAGGATCGAATAGTTTAGTATTCCTAGTAACTAGATACATACATGAATCTCATTATACAAATGAAAACATAAAGTATAACAAAGTGTTTTAATTAAGTGCATCATTATTTCCTCTAGTATAACACTACCTATCAATCCTAATAATCATCTGGGAATGCTAGGGAAAGAAACATAATAAAGGGGTGATCTCAAATTATTAGTAAGGGTATGAGTATAGTGGGATCTATTAATAAATAAATAATAATCAATATTTCAATGTAAATAAATGAAACACATTCCATTTAATCAATAACTTGAACATAATATGGAAGGAATAAATAATGATCAAATAATTTTATATACATAATCGCATAAGCTTGAAACTTTTACATGTATATTTTAACTAATATAATAATAACATGGACATCAATGACTAATCTCATAATGAGAGAATTCATAATATCGAACATCATAACCATACCATGAATACCTCATTCCAAGACATTTTATATAAATGGGTAAGGCCTCAAACAAAAAACCAAGATAGTTTGTCTCATGAGACATACTGATGAATCGATGGGTTATAGCAAGCCTTGTCCATCACTCTCTAAGTCCAATATGTAATTCCTTGACTTGAGAATCATGTAGTCGGTGCATTTCTTTATTACATTTTCATTGATAAAAGTTTCAAATCACATTTAACTGAATAGTTTAGCAGTTTTGGAAAACCAAATTACATATATAATACCCATAATACATTGGGAAAAGAAAATAAAGCATAACATAAGTAAAATATCAGAATCCATGGAATCTCATTTAAAGATTTATTCTTCATATTCTGGGTAAAGGAAACAAAATAAGGGTGAGCTCAAATGATCAGTAAGGGTAAGTACAGTGGAATCAATAATTAATTGATGAGATTCAATCAACATGGAAAGGTAAATTAATAATAACACATGTTGTTCAAATAACTAGATAATTAATAATCAATATGAAAATATAATAAAATTAAAACCCATTCCATTAAATCAATAAAATGATAATGAACTACATCCATATATTTTTACATAGTGAAAATATCATGGACAAGAAATACTAAATCAAAATGAAGGCAATGCTTAATTATTAGATGACATGTATCAGGAATGTGAAGACCTATACTCTAAATATCCATCCTCTATAAATTTTAAACCTATAGGTATAAACCTATTTAATTTTCCTAAATTATTTGTCTCATGATAACCTGTCAGTTCATCGAGGGTCTATATAAAGTCTGATCTCCACCCGTCACTGCATGTCCAAAGCATTCCTCATATCAAATAATCAATTTAATCAATGAATAATATGTCTTACCAAATATATGTATTGAATAAATAATGCATATTTATAAATATTTATTTAATGGAGGATAATTAACAACAAGGGTTGTTAACATTAATGAATGGAAATACCTTTGAAATATTATTAAAATATTCTTGAGGAAAATAATATTTAAATATTCTAAAGTCTCCCATATCACATCAAAACATTTGAATCATAATACCCATGAAGGAATAAAATTAAATGAAACTTATAATATCATTAAAATAATGGTATTCATGATATAACATTTCAAATGGTATTATATACACCATATAAAAGTTAATTGGTGCATAATAACAAATAAGTCTCAATGGAATGTAAATTATGATGAATCCCTTACCTTGAGTCTAATTTGTCATGTGTGTCTTTATATTCTTGAATAATAAAAATATATTAATTATTTACTTGATTTAGAAACTTTTTAAATTATATTATTACTTTTACTTCACTTATTACAATTTTGTAAATAAATACATAAACAATTAAGTTTACATCATGAGTTTTGACCATATTCGGTTTATATGTCAAAAATGACTTTGGTAGGTCAACTATTGTCAAAAGGGTCATTATATAAACATATACAGAATAATAATCATAAAATAATTTTAATATTTATACATAAATTATACTTTGAAAATCAATATTTAAATATGTTTATGAAAAATTAACCAATGTTACAATCATAGAGACGGTAGGTCATACGTACGCATGAGTAACATTCCCATTTTTAAGTGATCATTAAGGAAGGAAGGTAAGTAACACTATATATTTACAGAATAATAATTATACCATAAATACCATTTTATATAATAATATATACTTATATATATAATTCTTGTGATGTAAAATGAATCAAATCGTGTCTGGGAGGCAGTAGTCCACACGTCCACGACCTACATTGTCACCTTTTAGTGTGTGAAAGGGGTAATAAAGAAAATTATATATTATGTTTTCAGAAATGAAATTATTTCATTAATATCATATATATTTAAATTATGTAACATATTTTTAATTAAAATCATCTTTTATACATTCCATGTATAGTGGAAATGAATCACATCGCTTTGAGGAGGTGGTGGTCCACATGTCCACAAATGATGTTATCATATTTACACAAAATAGAAAGCATAAGGGTATGTGTTATATAAAAATTACATAAGAATAAATACATTATAAATATAATATATATCATATATAAACAAATTTTCTATCATAGTTCTCAACCATGAAAGGTGGTAAAGGAAAACTGAACAAACATCATTTCATGAGGCGGTAGTTTGTTGTACACGTAAACGGTAAGTTCATTACCTATTAGATGGAAGTGTGTGTAAGTGTAGGTAAAAACATTAATATAAAACCATATTAGTATATTTATTATAATTATTATATTATTTAATAATTTAATAATAATATTTCATTGGGTGGATAATTTAAATAAAACAAAATACCTTGAGGAACGTGGTTACCTCTTCTTTGGGTAACTCTTTTTGGTTTTCACCAAAGGGCTTCCTCGGATGGATTTATTTCCAAAGAGAGGCTTACAGGATAAGGTTATTTATGTTTTGATATTGTTATATTATATTTTTTGTGATAAAAATGGATTGATCAGTGTGAATAAATGGGAGGGGTGAGTGCATTTTTATAGTGGAGGAGGAGTGAAATTCTGGTAAATTTTTGAAAAGGGAATTACACCCACGTTTCTCCTATGTAGAGTGGATCCAATAATGGACCAAATTTTATAAAATATAGGATAGGGTATAAATATTAACATCCAATTTATTTATTACAATTGTATAGGTTGTTTTTTTCCTTAAGTTTAAGGTTTAGTCCCTGGTTAAGCTAAATTTCCTCTTAATTGTTGTAATTAATTTTAATCACTTTTACTAATATTTTTTGTAAAAAACTAATTTTACCTTGTTAGAAATTATAAATTATTCTGATTCAAAATATGGAATCCATTTTTCCAAATTCAAACCATATAATTGGGATAAATTAATTTAAATTTAATCCCACATACAGGATGACAATGCAGGTTTTTAAAGTAAAAATATTCAAAAGTTTGCTAAGTTTTTATATTCAATTTCAATTTTAAATTGATTATAATGACCTATATTGCATAAATATATTTAAAATTTATATAATTATTATTTAAAACCAATAAAAATATAATTTAACCATATAAATAAATTATAATAAAAAAATGTTTTGAATTAAAATTCAGTATTTTTCACTATTCATCAAAAAATGAAAATTTGTAGAAAAATACCAACAATTCACCCTAACCTAATTTTGATGTTTCTATTTCAAAAATGAATTTTATTTTTTCTTGTTAAATTTATATAATTTTCAAAAAATATATATAAAATAGGTTCACCATTAAAAGACGGTAAAATTGCCTTTATAAAAATATAGGTTTTATGCATAATATTAGGTTTGTTTATCTAATTATTATAAAATATATTGGATTAATGTCAAAAATATTTGATTGAATATAATATATATATATATATTACATTAATATCACTCACTAATTTTAATTAATTTAATTTATTAAGTAAAATGACTTTGTGAGCATAAAAAAGTTTTTTTATGAAAACATTCCCATTATATTCAATTGGTTATTATATTCATTTATAATTAATTTGTAACTAATTAATTCAACTATATATTGTTATAAGTTAGTTAATAATATTAATGACTATCAATTTAATGGATAGGTTTTATCTTATTATATTAAATAATAATATTTTTAATAATATATTATTATTTGATAAAACTCGGTCTTGCGTGTTACGCAAGACATAGAGGAAAGTAATCCTTGAATATAATGCAAGATAACCTTGGTGTTATATTTATAGAAATACAAACTTTATTTTTCATGTAACATAATCTTAACTTGTTGTTTCATATAAAGAAATCATAGAACAAAAATAAAAAATTTTCTAAAAGGAAAATAATGTAAAGTCTTGGGGTGTTACATTCTCCCCACCTTAAATAAATTGTGTCCTAAAAATTGAAAATTGATCTCATAAATCAAGGGATTGATATTTTAAAATAAAATATTGTTGAAAAATCCACATCATGAATAGGTTTAATAACACATCTTCTTAATTAGAGATAAATTGAAGTATAATGGTAACGTAACTAGGTTCCCTTGAAGGAGAACATTAGTGGGAAATGGAAACATGGATACAGAATAAAAATTTAACAATCAAGTTATGATGGAGAGTGATAGGGAACATGTTCAGTTTAAAGATAATGACCACAAATCCTTAAATAACTATTATGAAAAAGGTCATTGATATCATCAAAAATGATGATAATTGGGAAAAAATTGTTTCAAGACCATTTTTCCCATAGTTGAGGAATTATTTCATTATATAAGAATATAACTAAATATATGTTTCTATTTAAAAAACACAATATTATACTTTTATTGTTCCTTGAAATATTTCTACTTCATTTCTTAGCACAGGATTCATCATATGGAGAAGTAATACATTAACCTCTAAAACTTGTCATGAACTAGCCCAGGCACCCTGGTAACCCGATAACCGAGCAGAACTTGACATAAGCCAAAGGGAATTCTCAATCTCAAAGAGTCTGTGACTATCACCTGGAATCATATAAACTAAAAGTGGGAATGATTTTTCCACTAACAATATGGGAAAAAAATAAACAATTCAGTATTCATAATAATAGAAACTCCACTGGGAGTAATGTACCAGAAGTCCAAAATGCATTAAATCCCAAAGTGTTACAACCCATGTACCAAAATAGAGGAAAATAGATTAAGTACCTAAGGACACAACTCACAAAAACCAAGGTTCAATAGGTGGATCCACCTCCAAGATATCATTTACCCTTGTTCGAACCTAGAAGAATAAAATCTACAAACACCTGAAGGAACAAGTAGGGTGTAAGCTAAAATCCCGGTAGGGTCTCACCAAGGATTCCATATCATATGCCAATAATAGATTAACCAAAGGAATTATTTCATTTTAAAATTAATAGGTTTTTAATTTTAAAGAATATTTAAATAAAACAAGCTATAAAGTTCAAATGATGGAAAAAAACTTTAAACACGGGATTTACTTTACAAGTGATGAATGTTTCTAAAAAAATGTCTTAAATAAAACATTTTATGTAAAACATTTTATATAAATTCAAAAGGTGTGTAAATAAGTTTAACAATATTGGCATATATTTATATCTCAAATATAAAATAAGTTAGAAACATGGTCATCTTCCAAATAGGTATAAAAGTTTCAGGATATAGGACTATGCACTCTCTAAGTGATTATATCAATATGTGTATACACATGTACCTCCTACATTGGCCAAAGGAAACTCATCACCATCCCATCAGGGATGTGACCTACTTCATTTATGTTTTAGAATGTTGTATAATTATAGAGTGTGTCCAAATAACTCACAAACTACCTAAGGATTTCATGTTCTCTTACACAACCAATGATGGGTAATTTATTTTAATACTACTTAAGATATAATTCAATATCATTCCTCCCATTTCAAATGCCAATTTCCATTAAAAAAAATAAGTTTGAATCAAAAACATGCCTTTTAACAAGATAAAACCACTGGGTTTCTATCAAAACTTTTTAATCCATTTTCAAAATTAATAAATTCCCTCAATTCTGTTTAAAAATTGAAATTCAACAATTCCATTAAAACCATTTCCATCCATTTTCAAACACACCTCAATTAAATGGAATTGGGGGGTTTTCCAAATTTCTTTCCGAATCCATTTCAAACCTCCCAATTCACTAGAATTGGATTTTAATCAAAACCAATTAAAATCCTTTTCAAAACTTTGAATTTAAATAAATAACTAAAATAAATCAATCAATTTAAGGGTAATAAATTTGGCCAAGTGGAATGGAACCACCGACTTTTTTCCTAAAACTCAACTCTCACAAGTAAACACTTCAACAAGAACGAAGGTATATTAGAATGGAACCTCACTCGCCTGGTGTCCTCCTTCAGGATCCCAGCTTCTCCTCTCTCTATTAGGGTTTCACTCCCTTCCCAATGAATTTTAGCCTTCTACTCATACTTCTCTTTGGCCTCACCTCTCTTCTGCCTCTTTATTCAGGTTTTCCTCTTGGTTTCTCGCTCCCCAGGTCTCTCCTCACTCTTAGTTTGTTCTCTCGGGTTTGACAATTTTCTTCATGGTGACCTACTCTCTTGCTTCTCTCTTGTTTCTGCTTCTTTTTGGTTTCTATTTAGGGTTTAAATCCCAAAATTATTTTAGGGTTTCATTCCAATAGGTTATCTATTTCATTTTTTATTAGTTCACTCTAGGGTTTCTCTTTGGGTCTCAAAGTTGTGTTCCATGGAGGAGTTCAGTCATCCTTTTCTCTGCTCTGGCACCGGGCCTCCACCTCTCTCTCTAAGGCAGATTGTGTGGTGGAATCCCTGGTGCTCTGGGATGTGAGTTCAATTTGTTTGGTGTCTCATGGTGACTTCATCTTCGTAGGCCCTGGTTGGATTATGGTGATGGATTCTCTGTTCGTCTCACGGGAGGCCCGACGCTTATGCTCTACTCTGGTTTCCAGGATCTTCACACCCTCCCAGGTCGGTTGGGTGTGTTGGCTTTCGGGGAGGCTTTGAGATGTGTTTGTGCGAGCGGATTGGTGTTCATGGAGTTGCGACTGGCGATTCCTCTATTTGATTTCTTTCAATGACAGGGATATTCCTTTTTGTGATTTTTTGGTGTTCTAGAGATGTGTATGGAGTGGTGAGTTCTTACGATGCGTGTGGAGTGTAAGATGAATGTTAAGGGTTATTTTGGTGGTGAAATTGAAGAAGTGGATGTTGGTGTTGAGTGATGAAGTCGGTGATGATGGTGATGGAAGTTCCAGCAACAACAACGATAATGATGAAGGTGTTGGTTCCAAGAATTGATGATTTCAGAGATATCTGAATGATGGATATGTCGTCGCCTCAAATCAAGGTAGGTGACCAAATCAACGTTTACATGTCTTGATGTGTCTCTCAGATCAACTCATAATTACAAATGATTCTAGCACGTGGTCTGATAACCAGTTTATTGTTTTTTAAATTTTAATTTGATTTCCCTATTGGTTGTGCGGCTCTGAAGAAGCAAGATCTCTTGAATTTGGAGTGTTTTTGAAGTTTTGGGGCAGTTTTTTGAATCTTGTGATGTATGGTTACCACTTACCCTTAAATTTTATTTTATAAAATATCAAAAAAATGGATTTGGAGGAAGAGAGAAGGTATATAAGACCCTAAAACTCAACCTAGAAATGATATCCAACATCACAGAGCATAGATCCATCAATTTTAGGATGATCTATTCAACCCTAAGGAGGATAAAAATAAATTGACAAAGAAAAATGGGGAAACTCTTATCCAGTAATTTTCACCTCCAATGCAATGATGATCAAACACCAAACGAATGGACCTAGAAGGGTTGGAGGGATCCAAGATCACCTGAATAAGGCCTTAGGTTGAGATAAATGAAACTAGAAAAGAACTAAAAGGGAGAGATCAACCATGATTCCTATTTAAAAACTACAATTAGGGCATTACACGACATGTAACCCCATTACACATCATGAAATAGTTAATTTTCATAACCATCAAAAAAAATGCCTCTTTGAATTAAAAACTGGTCTTTAATTAACTTGTGACATGTAAGGAATCATCACTTCGTGTAACTTTCATGTTTTTAACCTTTTATAGTATGTACCCAGCAACCATTACACGTTGTGTAACCTAGTTACACAGTGTGTAACCCTACTATAGCCTCAGAAACGACTAGTTAAAGTTTAGAGTCCAACAAATATCTATATTTACCATTATAGGTATCCACCCAATTCATTCTCAACCATACCCAGTTAACGAAAAGGAATAACCTAGAAAATTTTAAATATTTACCTGTCATATTGGTAACGAGATGTTACAAACTCCCCATAATAAAAATGTTTTCCCCAGAAAGCCTATGAAGAAGCTTTTATGCCAAAGAGATGAGGCCACTCCTCTCTCATCAATGCCTCTCATTCCCACATCTCATGACTATTAGATCCATTCTATCATAGCACATGAACCAAAGGTATCATCTTCCCATGAAGTAAATTGGTTTTAGAATCAATTATCCCAACTAGCTACTCAGTCAAAGATAAATCAAGTTCAATCTCAAGATCATTCCAACTCAAAACATGAGATGGATAAGAAATATAATTTCTCATCTATGATACATGGAATAAGTTATGTATCTATGTTAGTTTTTTTGGAAGTTCTAAATGGTATGAAAATTTCCCCACCTACTCGACAACCATAAAAGATCCCAAAAATTGAGGAGAAATCTTCCCTTGCCTCCCAAGTTGTCGATGACCCAACTGGGGTGAAACATTCAAGAACACCTAGTCACCAACTAAAAACTCAAAGGGTATATGGTTATGAATATCATAAGATTTATATCAGATATGTTCCGTCAACATTATCTAATGAATCAACTGAATCTTTTCTTTCATATCTTGAAACAAACTTGGTCCCACAAAGGAACTTTCACCAATATCCAACCAACACAATATATATTTACAAGTTCAGTCATAAAAGGCCTCAAAAGAATCCATTATTATTACGGACTAGTAACTATTGTTATAAGAAAACTCAACCAGTCCTTAATGATCATCCCAAGACACACCAAAGTCAAGAACACAAGAATGAAGCATATCCTCAAGAATCTGTATATCTCTTTTTGTCCGTACATCCAACAGTGGATGGTATTTCATACTCAAATGGATGTGAGATCATAGTTCCTCTTAAAGACCTCTCCAAAAGTGAGAAGTGAACTAAGGATCCCTATCAGAGACCATAGCATAGTGAACTCCATGAAATTGAACAATCTATTTCATATAGATATTTCCCAACTCCTTAACTTTGGTTGTATCATGAATGGGTATAAAGTGTGCTGATTTAGTCAGCCCATCGATCACAAACCATATCACATTATTGTTTCTATTGGGATGTGGAAACCCAACCAAAAAGTCTATTGAGATCTCATCCAAATTCCAATTAGGGACTGAAAGTGGCTGCATCAAACCCAAAGGCTTCTAGTGCTCAACCTTCACCTTTTGGCATGTATAACAATGAGAAACTAACTCAGAAATGTCTCATCTCATACCAATCCATCAGGATTATCACCACATGTTTTATGACATCTTAGTGGTTCCTAGGTTCACTTCCCATTGTGAACTATGGAAATATCCCATCACATATTTCCTTAACACTGATGGAATAATGTATCAATTATGATAACAAATAATACCCCCTTTAGAGAATGACCACTGGTCAATTTTCACCCCACTATAAAGTGAGTCTCTAATACTAAGGAATTCCTCATTAAGCTATTGATCTTGAAGAATCATCTCAAAATAGTGGGTGATAACTGAATACTATCTAAGGAAATCTCATCCCCTGATTCTTGGACTCCAATATGAAACTTTAAAAATATATCCATCAAATTATACTCTTTAGAAGATTATTTCACTGCCCGGGTTGAAAGTTTCCATCTCAAAGCATCTGTAATGACATTCCCTTTCCCTAGGGTATAGGTGATGTCAAAGTAAAAATATTGTAGGCACTCCACCCAATTCCTTTGTAGAAGATTCAAATATTTTTGGGAAAAGATATAACTCATAGTTTTTTGGTCTTATTACATAGTAAACCTTTTTCTATAAAGGTAGTGCTGCCAACTCTTAAGAACATTAATTATAGATACAATTTCAAGCTCATGGGTAGGATAATTCTTCCCATGTGGCCTAATATAATGAGATCCATAAGCAACTACATGATTTCCTTGTATAAGAACATATCCTAATACTGAACCCAATGCATTACAGAAGACCACATAACCCTGTCTAGACTCTGGAAGAGTAAACACCGATGCAGTGGTCAAAAGACATTTTATCTCAACAAAAGAATTATGAAATTTTTCATTCCAAGAAAACTTCACTCCCTTCCAAGTTAGAGCAGTCATCAGAGAATAAAACTTTGAGAAGTCCTTCATGAACTGATGATAATATATGTCTAATCCCAAGAAGGTTTGAATCTCAAAGACATTACATGGTTTCTCCCAATTCATAATAGCCTTCACCTTCTTATGATCAACTGATATTGCTTGTTTTGAAACCACGTGTCCCAAGAATTTCACTTTCCAAATCTAGAAATCACATTTTGAAATCTCAATATAATGTTGGTGATTTCTTAGCAAACTCAATACTATTCTCAGATGATGTATATGATCCTCCTCTGACATTGAGTAAATGAGGATGTCCTCCAAAAAGACTACCACAAAGGTATCCAGATACTCATGGAAAATATTGTTCATCAAATCCATTAAAACTAAAATAGAATTTGTTAGACCAAAGGGAATAACAAGTTACTCATAATGGTCATACCTAATCTAAAACATGGTTTTCTGAATGTCGTATTCTTTTATCCACAACTGATGGTAATCAGATCAAAGGTCGATCTTTGAAAACCACTTCTCCCCTTTAAACTGATCAAACAGGTCATCAATCTGTGGAAATGAATAATTTTTATTTGCTATAACTTGATTGATATTTCATAAATCAACACATAAGATAAGATAAACATCAAATTTCTTAATGAAGAGAATTGGAGTCACCCAAGGTGACACACGCATGCATATAAGGCCTTTCTCAAGAAGATCATCCAACTGGGACTTCAGCTTTTTTAGTTAAGCCGGTTCCATATGATAAGAGGGAATTGAAACTAGTTTAGTACCATTAATTAAGTCAATATAAAACTCAACCTCACTTAGTGGTGGAAAACTAGCTAAATCATAAGGAAACACGTCATGAAACTCGATGATAACTGGAGGGAGATCACTACTCAAGGATTCCTACTTTAGATCAAAAGAAAGCACTGATATTACCTTCTCGAACTTTGGATAAGAAGGTACAGACCTGCTTTACCTTGGGTCTCATTCTCCTTTAAGGACAAGAGACACACCACTGGGTATAGTTAGTTAGACCCATTGAAGATAACAACCAATCTATGATTTATTGGAAATGATCCAATCCATTCCAAAAATTATGTTAAGAGATTTCATGTTCAAGGACCAGAAAACTCCAAGCCAGTTCGATATATAATATAGAGAATACTCAAGTAGTTCTATGGATTCCATACTCTCTATTAATACCAAGGGGCATAATAATATCCATTAGACAAGATAAAATATCCATAGGAAGATTTAAAAAAATAACAATATGGGTTGAAATAAATGAATGATATGTACTAGTATCAAATAGAGCAGTCACTAATGATGAAGTTATAATAATGGTACCTATCACAGTCACTAGACTCGTATCCTCTTCCTCTAGAGACTCTTCCACAGCGTGAAGTAGCTTCGTTCTAGATTTCTATGGCTGGAACCCTTTTATACCTGAAGCATCTGATTTCCCCACAATTTTAAGAGGATTTTATGATCCTGTTCCACTACATGAAGTATAAAATATATTTAAGAATCTCTATAAGTTTCCTGAACATTCGTAGGAGCTACAGATCTTGGGTGCCTTAGTGTAAACCCTCTTAGAATGTATTGTATTTTTACACTGATACTAAATCAAAGGAATTTCTCTTAGTGATATTTGAGGTTTAGAATGACCCTTACATTTAGAACTGCTATGAGAATCATTAATATTTCACTTTCCATTGAAGGAACTCATGCTGCCACAGGGAGAAAAAGGAACTCATGTCAACCCTAAATTTCTATCTGTTGGAGTTGGTGGCCTAAAACCAACTACTTTGTACTTTATTCATTAATAAATTTCTTATCACATCTTGATTGTTCTTCTGTGTGACAATGCATGTGATAATGTCCTAAGGACAGCTGTTGCATTAATGGGTCATAGTGGATCCCTGCTATAATGAGAACCCGGAAGTGCCATAACACTATTTTTGAATATATGTTCTATGGCCAGATGATGTTATTTGAGGGACACAAATAATACAAGCCATTAGGGGTGAGGACTCATAAAACATTGAGGCACCTTCTCATGGTGTGCGCCCTTGGTAATATCCAGGAGTATATTATGAGAACGAGACCCGACAGTAGGAAATCCACATTTCATAGTGTCATTGGATGTTCCTATCTGCAGACGTGTGTATTGGTCCTTAGACTTTAAGATTATTATTAATGGGTATTGCAACTCGTTCACTTAGATGTATTGATGAAAATTGTGATGACACACTGTTCGCAGCGAGGTAGGATATGTTGGGTGCATCACGAGTAATACTGCATTAATAGATTATGCGAGAAAGGATTTGTCCCTTCTGTTCCATAACAAAAGTAGATATCTCAGGCCCTTTGATGGAATTGATATAGCCTAAATAAATCCATGGCCATGGTAAGGTATGGGCGAGTTCAATTCCAGGAAGTCAAAGAAAGAATAATCGAGCACATGGGTTGATGGCACTAGCATGCAACCCGCTTGATTAAAGATATCGAGACAAAGGGTTTATATTACATGGTAAGCATTCATAGGAGGTGACACGTCATTGCGGCGTTAAATTCTTTTTCTATGGGTTCCTTGGCGTGTTGCTAGATGCTAACCTTGGACTTTGGGCAGGCTCCGCCTAATTCCACTGAGAAAGAGGCTTAGAGGTTCACACACTAATTGTGTCCATGTATCTCAGTTAAATATTAATTTAACAAGTTGAATAAAGATTATTCCCGATTGTGGTTTAATAATTATTCAAGGATGTCTGATCGCATTTATTTTGACACTAGTTATTCGAGAGAATATATTGTGGGAGAAATAATATATATTTATTAGCGAGTAATGCAGTTACATTTATTTAAGAAATAAATAGCCATTACTCAAGGTCTAATAAATATGGTGGAGGAAAATAAATAAAACTAAAAAAATAAAAGTGCACACCGTGTATATTTATATATACACACCGTGTAGTTTATTTTTCGGGATTCGTGAGAAAATATTGTTTATTTAATTAAATGATATTAAATGTAATACGTTGGATGCATGTCAAGTAATAATGATGTTCAACTGTCATTATTAAGACATGGGGTATTACTAAGAATTAAATGAAATGATTAAATGCTTATGAGCAATTAATTTATTTTATTATTCTAGGTATTATAAATCCTAATTACTTTATTCTCAAAGGGGTTAGCCATTTTTGGTTGTGCACAATGGATTGGAAATACTCTCAAGCCAAGAGAGAATTATCTTTCCACCAAGAACACTTTCAACTTACGAAAGCAAGATCCTCCATTGGATCAAGGCGATCGAAGACGGACATCACAAGCGAAGGATCTTCCGCGCTAGCACCCGGAGTTCCCTTTGGCGACGTCCAGAGATACGTGGCACACATGTGGATCACCACTAGAGGAATCCTACACTTGGATTCTCTGATGCAACGACAGATCACAGTATTGTGACCAGAGACACCAAGGAAGAAAAAATTACATCGAGGTAATTCTTATGAATTAATTAAATTAATTATAACCATCATATGAAGATCCTATCTCAAGGGTTCCAGGAATCTTATTTTCTTTTTTGTTATTCGTTCTATTCTGAAGATCCGGCATTTTATATCGTGACGTATCTCGGATTGAACATACTTTAACGCTAAAATTAAAGTTGTACAAACCCACCAACGCGCTTCCGCTGTGCTCGGAACCTTCAAGTGGTATCAGAGCGGTCATATCATTGATTATAATTATTTAGTTTTTCTTTGGTGATTTACGCATTTAATAATTTAGTTATTTCAATTCATGTTTAATCGTTCTGGAAATCTGAATATCTGTAACACCCCAAGCTTCTACGGTACACTTCTCTTTGAATAATGCAATAGCGTGTGTTGTACGCAACATCGAGTTCTAACACACCACAACCAATCAAACTAGTCATTATGAATAGTAATACCCACTTTTTGAAATTTATAAATTTTATTTTTCAAAATGGACTTCATTTTTGGATTCGGAATATCAAAATTAGCCTAGGGTGAATTTTTGGTATTTTTATCGAAAACTTCATTTTTGGATGAATAGTGAAACCACTAAGTGGTAGTTAAAAAATTGATTTTTTCATAAAACTTAATTTTACCACTTCTGTGAGTGGAATTTAGAAAATACAAGTGACATGGTTAATATCAAGTAGTAAAATGTGGTTCATTGAGATGAAAATAATTTTTGGTGAATATTAACTTTTTATTTTTATTTACCACGGTTAAAAGTAAATAGGGTAATTAAGGGTAAAAATGATATTAATATTACCCTAAAACATGTCATAATTCTATTTTACTAGAGTATCTCGACCAAAAACAACCTTAGGAATAAAATATTATCATTTAGGTCCACTTGGATTAGATTAGGACATTTATTATTATTTAATTCAAAGAAGAGTTAAAAGAGTTAAAATAAAAGTTTATTTACTAAAACATTTTTAATATAGGGTTAGACATAATCTAAATTAGATTATAAATATTAATTATAAAGATAAAAATATTTCCTACATAATTATATTTTATTTATAATTTTTATACATTAAATAATTTAATTTATTTATGACACAATTATGATGCAGTAATTACCATAATAGTGAAAAATTAAAATAATTGATATTATAAATACCCAAATAAATATAATTTGAGATTTTTTATGAATTAAACTAATTTTCTAGGTTAATATGACATGTTAGAAATGATTTAATTAACTTTTTTATAAGTAATAATTCTGTTATGATTTTCAGAAAAATCAATTTTCCAAATATTGTCAAAATTGACATAAAAGAGTTTTTAAAACAAATATTATATTATTAATCGATATTCAATTCCTAAAAATCTAAGCTTCGGCCAAGAGACTTATATAATGATAGGTGTATCCTTAATGGACCACTTTAGGGTATCTTGGAGGTATATAGTAAGTTTATTAACTATATAATATAAAAATACAAAGTGACATGGTAAGTGTCAAACTAATTAACTAAGAGTTAAAACTAAAAGATAAGGTTAATATAATGACCCAAACCTGTCTAAATTCTATTGGTTGAGTGGTTTTAGACCCATACCCACATTAAACTTTAAATTATCCACTTTGGAGCCATTATAAACCGAATAAGAATTTATTATAAAATAATATTTCTATCTTTTCCAAAGGTGCCCCTCACCCCTCTGATAAAAGGGCACTCCCCCTTCTCATTAATTCACACCTTCAAAGCCATTTGGCTCATCCAAATTCTACCTAAATACTCTATAAACTTCCCTCACTTAATCCTATAGGCATTACTTTAGTCATAAAGCCAACCTAATGATCCCTTTTGATCAAATCAAAAGGAAGAACCCGAAGAAGAGGTAATGATTTCACCACCCCTTTTCAAGTTCCTTTCTTCTTCCACTTCTTCTTTATTTGTTATTCCCATTCTAAAATAATGAATCCAGTATCTACTATATAATGTAATTTTATTCTAAATATGGTACAACCATATTCATTATTTTATCCATCCTTTTAATGACATGTCACCATACGTACGTACGTACGGCTTACCGTCTCCACGTCGTGGTGTAATTGTTATTCAATATATTATTATTTGGATGGGTATAATAATGATTTGTAATTCATGTAAATAATAAATATAACATGATAATTATTCTGTATATATTATATACCATCCAATTATATATTATTTTAATATCAAAAGAATGATATTGTCGATCGTGCGTACGTACGGACTACCGTCTCCACGAACGCGATGAGAATCATTCTCCATCGTATCCATTCAAGTATAATTATCATTCGATGATTTCAAAATAATTTTTAAGGACTTGATATCATTCTGGATATGAATAATATACAACCTATCCATAACAAACATGGCTTATGTAACAAAACATATAAAATAAAACGAGTAAGTTAACACCCGAAACAACGATAATTCTAAAATATTCTTAACAAAGCAATGTTAAAAGATCATATATGATATCATATTAATATATATGATTCTTGTATAATTTAATAAAAATTATTTAACCATTATAAAGGAGGTTAACCTACCCCAACCAAGGAAAAGTACAAGGTAATGGTTATTTCACAATCTCTTCATTATCCGAGGTTGTTTATACGTGATTATCTACTGGGAACTATTTGTCATCCACATCCATGTTTTTTAAAAATGTATTTGAAATCATTATTAATATTTTAAAGACTATGGTATAAATTAATTTATACCCTTTTTGACTTTTTATAATAAGTTTATAAAGGAATCTTTCTGTCGTTTTCCAAACAAGGTCCTTTTTTAACCTTTTCAACAGAATTAAGGTAAGAATGTTTTTTTAACTTATACGGCGGGTGCGGATATTTTCCACCGTTATAAAATCTTTGAAGCTTCCCTTAAAAGATTATAAGAAAATTTTCAAAGTAAATGTTTTATTTTATAATTATGTGACTTTTAAATGATTTAAAAAAAGGGATATTTCTCTCAAATAGTTTTGATTTCATCTATGTCAACATCATTTGATGGATTTTAAGCTTATTTGAAGTTGATTTATTATGATAAAAAAATTCCATATTGTATTGAAGGTTTTGTGATTTTTTTGACTTTGGATGTGTTATTTTTATACCATTCATGGTTTATAGAGAAAGTATTGACATTTCGTATGCTAGTTTTAATACGAATGTTTATGTTATGTTTAAACATGTTCATATGAGGAATGCATTGGACTTAATATGGGACGGGTGGAGCCCGCTATAGCTCCTCGATGCATCGGTAGGTCTCATGAGACAAACTAGTGTCTTGGAAAAAGGCCTTGACAAAATCTTATTTGTAGTCTTGGCACGAGGCCTTGGCTATGTGGTTATGATAGTCTGGCATTATGCATTCCATCATTATAAAAGTGGTTATTGATATTGCATGTGATTATTCGATTAGTATAATATCCATGTGAATAAGTAAATGGAATTATTTCATTTTATTTTTTCCATAATATGTTGAAGTTCAAGTTTAAAAGGCTTTTGTTTTATCTATACATTGTCTTAAATGTTTATTCTTATTTATGAAAGTTTCCGCTATATTGTTATCCTTACTGGGCATTTGAGCTCACCCCTTTTCAATGTTTTATTTTTCCCAGGATGTGAAGAAGTGATTTATGAATGACCTGTAGGGATAGTATGTGGGGATAAGAGTGTGGACTATGGAGACTACATTGTTGTAGTTTTCATTTTAAGATGTAATGTAAATCTTATTAATGTATCTAGTGTTTCCAAGGCTACTAAACTAATTGGTCTTTCGAGATTTGATCTTTCTTGTGATCATGCCAATGTTATGTAATAATGTACCGACTCTGGGTAACTGGGGTCGGGGCGTTACTGTTGGTATCAGAGGAAGTTTAGTAAAAACCTTGGAATATAGATTTAGATAAACTCTGATTAGATCACATAGACCTAAGATGGACTTTGAAGATTAGTATAGAAGAACTCCCTAGAATTTTGGTATTGTAGAGATTTTGTGAGTTTTCCAAGAAATACATCCCTGTCTAGATACGAGCAGGTAGAGGCGGCTCTATCACAGATTTACCTAGGGGTAAAACCCGAAAACGCCGCTTTGAGCTAGACTCGAACGGGAACTGGTGCACGACAACGGGTCTTGTTGTACTCTTGGTTACGACACCCCCGGGGGATATTCTTAGGATAACTTTCATTTTCTTTACAAATCGTTATGAAGGGTTTATGAGTATATACTTCCTCAAAGAAAACATTTTTATGATTATGGATTATATCCATAAATAGTTCAATTTATGTTAAGTGTTTTATAAGTATGGAATCATGTATTTTGATTCATAAACTGATCTAGTTTATTCCATTGTTTAGAAATGGTGCCTGGTGGAAGAAATGGAAACTGTATCAATTCACATACTCCGTGTAGGGATTTCCCTCCTACTCAAGATAATTATAGTGGAGCTGGTGATGCAACTGGTGCTGATCAACTAATCACCATACTGGGACAACTCACTCAAGTTATGAATAATATCCTTACCCATATGGAGCACCCTGATCCACAGCATTGAGGATCAGTGTTAGATCACTTCATGAGGCAACAACCACCAATATTAAATGGGAGTACAAATCTATTGGTAGCTGAGAAATGGATAAGTTCCCTAGAGAAAATATTTCAAGCTTTGGGAAGTAGTGAAAGGGAAAAAGTTATCATGGCAGTTTACCACCTCACTGGAGATACTGATCAATGGTGGTCATTGATTCAAAACATAAAGGAAGATGATGAAGTATCAAATATGGAATGGAGGGAGTTCAAAGATCTGTTTTTAGAAAAATATTTTCCTCGTGACCATCGAGAAGATATGGAAATACAATTTTTGAGTCTGAGACAAAAGGAGGATGAGAATGTCGCAAAGTATGAGAATAAATTTACAAGGTTATCAAGGTATGCTGGAGATTATATAAGTAACCCAAGAAGTAATATTGATCATTTATTTGATGGTTTAAAACCATTTCTCCGTCGATCATTAGTCTCACAATCCTTCTCGTCATATGAAGACATTGTCTCATGTGCTATCAAGACAGAAAAGTAATTCTCTAAGTCTTATGACTTTAAAGAAAAGAAAGAGAAGAAGAGATCTGTAAAGACCCGTAAAATTCAAGGGAAATTTTTTCTTAATTTTCTTTAGAATTTTACAAGAGCGCGGTTTCAGACGGCACCTGATTCCGAGGCCCGGAGTGCCCGGAATTAATTTCTGAAGTTTGGCTCGGGTACGTTCAGTGAACGAACGAGCGGGAATTCCTAACTTTTGATCCGGTGCTCGGAATTGAAATCCGAGGGCACCGATGAACTCGAAGCGCCGATATTCGCTTAAAGAGACCTTTTCGGGAGTTGCGTTTGTTGCGGGTTGAAAGTTAGTTTTAGGGGTTTTTAGTTTGAGTTAAATAAAATTGTGTAGAACAATTTTATTTTTAAACTTCTTAAAACCTACCAAAGGGAGTTGGGAGTGGGACCCACATCCACTTAACCTCCCTTGGGAGGATTAAGTGAGGTGGGGTCCACACGAACCCCAACTCCTCAAATTCTCTCAAAACCTCCCCTTTAACTCAATTCATTTAATGTTGTCAACTTGGGTTACTTAATTAATTGGGAGTTAAACCTTTTTGAATTTCAAACTTTTGAAATTCTTGTGTGTTTTGTAATAATAAAATAAGATGTTATCTTATTTTATTATGGGTTGTTTGTTTGTCTCCTGGAGAACTTTTGAGAGCTTCTTCTTCATCTTCAAGCTCTGACGAAGAACGAAGAACACCCAAACTCCGACGAAGAACGACGCCTCTCTTCTTCGTCCTCGGTGTCAACAAGAGGGAACGCCGCTTCCTCCTCGGACCTTCTTCGTCGGCATACGACGATTCGCCAACGACGTATCTCTTCGGGCATAACTCTTCGTCAACGGATTTGACGAACGACGACCGCGACGCCCGACCTCCGCGACGCCGTCTTCCGCGGAACGTAGACGAATCTTCGAATCTTAAACCCGAGGTAGGGGTTGTTGATTCATTATTTATTTATTCCATTTCTTGAACGTGGACCTCGCATGTCGAACTTGAGGCTTGAATGTTTAAGTTGAGTTATTTATTTAACGTGAGGGGGGCCGGACCGCATGAACACGGCCGAACCCCCCTCCATCGTTCATGTTGATTATTTCTTGCATGAGGAAGCAAGTGGCGTGGTGCCGTCGCACCACGCGGTTGATCGTACAAATATTTTACGCGGCGTCGTCGCGCCACGACGAGGTAGAAACTTCAAGAACGCGACGTCGTCGCGCCGCGTTGAAAAGAATCAAAGCACGGCGAAGGGGCGCGGTGCCGTCGCACCACGCCGGATGACGAACGCCGCGGCCGGTTCCGGGCCGCGGCGGGACGAGGAGACCGCGGCCAGTTCCGGGCCGCGGCGGAAGAGAAGACCGGCGGCCGGGCCGCTGGCGTCGGAAGCCGAAGGGGGACCGGAATTTCCGGTCCCGTTAGAGAAAACCGGCCGGCCAGCTGGCCGGCCGGATACCATTAAAACCGGGGAATTTAATTCCCCGGCCACCTCATAAAAACCCCCCTCTTTATGAGGGGGGGAGGTTCTTTGAAGGAGGGGGGCAGCCGGCCCCCTCGGTTCCGCACCAGCAGGCCCCCCACGTGGGGGGGGGGGGGGGCTTCTTTAAAAAAAAGGGCGCGGCCCTTTGTGCCGCGCCGCCCCTCAAAAAAAACCGCGGGGCTTAGCCCCCGCGTGCGTGCGGCCTCCTCGCAGGCGACAGCCGCTGCGGTTCCCCGCGGCTCCCCGCGCCGCCGCGCCGCCGCGCCGCCCCAGGGGGGTGTCGGGCCGGGTCGGCCCGGACCCGGACCCCCCCGTTTCGAACCAGATTCGGTTTTTGGCCCATAACTTGAGCCTCGGACCTCCGAATGACGAACCGTCTGCGGCAGCGCGATCCTTGGATCGAGACGGTCGTTTCGATATATCGCACTCAAGGTTTCGGTTAACTTTGAGTTCAGCCGGGTTGGTTCGTTCACGAAACCAACCGGGCCTTCGGAGCGGAAACGCTCATATCTTGAGCTACGAACGTCCGATTGACGCGCCGTCAGTCGCGTTGTGTTCCTCTTAGTGAGACGGATCTTTTGGCATACTCCGCCCAAGGTTTGGATGCAGGTGGAGTACGGTCGGGTTGGTTTTGCCTTAAAAATCAACCGGGCCCCGGAGACGAAAATGCCAATAACTCTCAGACCGGGCGTCCGATCGACGCGCCGTCTGTTGCGTTGAGTTCCTGTTGACGATACGGAACTTTTGGATACATCAACTTCGGTCTTCGTGACAGTTGATGTATCAGCCTCTCGGCTCGTGGAGCGGACCCTCCGAACGAGCATGCTATGTGCGGGAACCCTAGTGCTGGCTGCGACTGTTCTACTGCTACGACTGCTACTGTGACTGCGACGACGACAGTACAGAGATCCTGTGTGGATTCGACGACGACGACTACAGCACTCAGCGATCCTACGTGGATCAGTGCTACAGGTCCTGTGTGGGCCCGATCCTGTGTGGGTCCTTGCGCTCAGCGGTTCTGTGTGAGCCAGCGCCTACAGGTCCTGTGTGGGCCCGATCCTGTGTGGGTCATTGCGGGGGTTAGTTACCTATCGATCCTTCGTGGGTCCGACGACTTAGATGGATCAGTGATCATCTTTATCGTCCTTGAAGAAGTATACCTGTGTGAGCTGAATCCTGTTGCTTTCCTGTGTGGATTGTGTTGTGCAATCCTGTGTGGATTATGTTTTGCTTTCCTATGTGGAATACGTATACTTTCCTGCGTGGACTGAGTTGTACTTGGGCTCGGAGGTTGGAGCGTATTTTTAATTGATGACTTAGGTATATGTATGGGCATATACCTAAGCAGTGTCCGTTGTTACTTCGTGATTGTACTTTTCTTCGTGGTTTATCCTTTGTGGATTTGAGAGACCTTCAGGGGTCTCGGGGTCCCTACTGAGTAGCTTATACTCACCCCTGCACGGGCTTCGCCCGCACTACGTTGTGTTGGTTGCAGACGACGGACAGCGTTGACTTAGCTGAGGCTTGTAGAGCGGGACGGTACCCGGAGGTGGACCACTGGGCGGGACGTGCACGGAGCGGACGGCGGGACCCGTGGAGCAGAGGAGCTATCTGTACCCACCCTTCAGGTGGGATTTCCGGTTGACAGCTCGGAGTAGCGGTTTTTACTTTACAGTTGCTGTTTTTCCCTTTTCGAGTTGTACTTTACTTTCAGTTTGGGTTTGTATTCTGGCCCATTTACCTTTCCGCACTTTCAGTCGTACTCTGCTTGCTTAGTGTTTACTTTCCGCTTGTTTACTCTGTGGTGTGTGTATACTTATCAAAGGCAATGCCTTCCCTTTTTACCGGGATTTACGCCTTGGTGCTAGTCGCCAGCCCCTGGCCTATGGAAGGCGGGCTTGGGGTAGTCACGGCACGGACCCCGAGGGCGGGTCGTGACAAATTGGTATCAGAGGAGTTCGGTTCTACCGCGAACTCTGATCTTTTCTATGTGAAGCAATAATGTTTAGCGTATTGAGTGTGGATATCAGTCCAGGGAGTCCAGTGTTGGTGCGGCGGCCGACGTATCCGTACACCAGGACCCTGACTTCTGATTTCCGACTTAATGCACGAAAACATTGATTGCGTGTGTGTTTCAAAGTTTTCTTTGTGATTACTTATATCAGCTCACCAGGTATACTGTTCTAACCGTGGCGCACCTGTTTCCTTTCAGGATAGCCCCACGACGGCAGCCAGCTAGGGTTCCGAGAGTCGAGCGAGACGACAACCCACTGAGCGACGAGGCCTCGGTGCAGGGCCCTTTTCCAGTAGTGGCACCGGCGGTATCTTTACCCGCCGATTTCCCGATACTTCCAGCAGCAGCCGCTGACGATGCACGTCGCCTCAGTGCACTGCATGAGTTTCAGCGCCAGCGACCACCCAGGTTTCACGGGGAGACGGATCCCCAGGAAGCAGAGGACTGGCTGGAGGCAGTGGTTCGAGTGTTTAGGCTAGTGAGGACACCAGCAGACCTCATGGTGATCCTCGCTGCGAGCCTACTACACGCAGCAGCAGGACGATGGTGGATCCTGATGCTCCAGGTGCACGATGAGGCATCTCTACTTTGGACGGACTTTGAGAGCCTCTTCTGCTCGGAGTTCGTCCCAGCCACCCTTCGTGCGGTGCGTATCCAGGAGCTTCTACAGCTGCGGCAGGGCAGCATGACGGTCGCTCAGTACTCGGCGAGATTTACCGATCTCTCGCGCTACTCGACCGACATGGTACGGGACCCATTCTTCCGGGCCCGGACCTTCGAGCAGGGTTTGAGACACGAGATCAGGGCATCGCTGATCTCCCTCAGCATACCGACTCAGACAGGAGTACTGGAGCGGGCTCTTCTGATCGAGAGCTTCCTTGCTGAGTCTACACCAGCACAGAGACCCACCGCAGGGCAGCACGTGGCAGAGTCATCCGCAGCAGGCAGTCGACGGATGACTCAGGGATCCAGACAGACCAGACCTTCGGGCAGACGTTCTCAGGGCACTGGCTCAGCAGTGCGGGGCACACAGCGCGGAGCCAGTCTTCCGAGAGGCAGACAGTGCTACTCGTGCGGCGGGCAGGGCCACATGGCTCGCGACTGCCCGAACCGCCGTGCCGAGGAGCAGCAGTCGGTTGAGGGACCACCGAGGCAGAGGCAGAGGGTCAACCGTGGCGGTCCGCAGGGAGGAGGCGGACGAGGCAGAGGAGCTGGACGAGCAGCCGGTGGTGGCCGACGCTTTGAGGCACTACCACCACCACCACCAGGAGGTCCACCCCGACCACAGGGAGCTGGCGGGCAGCGACAGGCACAGCTCCAGGCAGCAGAGGCCTACGACCACGGCGCACCTGAGATGATTCGAGGTACTATTTGTGTCTATTCCACCCTTGCTGCAGTTCTTATAGACACAGGAGCGAGTCACTCTTTCATAACCGCTGCCCTTGTTCGGAGCTCGGAGATTCCGACAGAGCCGTTGGCTCGATCCTTACGGCTAGAGACTCCTACGGGAGCAGACTCGATGATTACGCACTGGTGCCGGCAGTGTGAGCTTACTCTAGGAGGCGAGAGCTTCGGCTGGGATCTTCTTGTAGCAGCGTCGAGGCCTTACGACGTCATCTTGGGCATGGATTGGCTATCTACGGTCCATGCACAGATTGACTGTTTTAGGCGCAAGGTGCGATGTGTACGCACCGACGGGAGCAGGTTCACCTTCACCGGCGAGAAGGGAGCCTTAGCAGCACAGGATGGACTTCCGCGGAGGAGAGGACAGCCCATCACTCATCAGTTGGCTAGTCTTATCCTTGGAGCAGTTGACGTGCGGAGTCCTGGTTTTCCTGCAGTGGTGGATCAGTTTGCGGACGTTTTTCCCGACGATGTTCCAGGGCTACCTCCTCGCAGAGAGGTAGACTTTTATATTGACTTGTACCCCGGGACAGCCCCGATATCCACTCCAGCATATCGGATGGCCCCCGCTGAGCTTCGAGAGCCACGGGTACAGTTGGGGGACTTGCAGGGCAAGGGGTTCATCCGACCCAGTGTTTCACCCTGGGCTTCCCCGATATTGTTCGCCAAGAAGGCGGACGGGAGCTTGCGAATTTGTGTTGACTATCGTCGCCTGAACCAGGTGACGGTGAGGAACAAGAATCCGCTACCGAGGATTGATGACCTCTTTGATCAGCTCAAGGGAGCACGGTGGTTCTCGAAGATAGACCTCAGGTCAGGCTATCATCAGCTCAGAGTCAGAGACGAGGATGTGCAGAAGACGGCCTTCAGATGTCGGTATGGCCACTATGAGTTCTTGGTTATGCCTTTCGGTGTAACCAATGCCCCAGCAGTGTTCATGGCTCTCATGAACAGGATCTTTCAGCCATACCTCGATCGGTTTGTCGTGGTCTTCATCGACGACATTCTGATTTACTCTACGACAGAGGAGGAGCACACCTATCACTTGCGAGTTGTTCTTGACACACTCCGAGAGCACCATCTTTATGGTAAGCTCTCGAAGTGCCAGTTCTGGATACGTGAGGTCCACTTTTTGGGACACGTTATCTCTGAGGCGGGAGTTGCTGTGGATCCCGTGAAGATTGAGGTTGTGTTAGCATGGGAGCCACCCAGGAGCGTGACTGAGGTTCGGAGTTTCTTGGGACTAGCTGGATACTATCGGAGATTTGTGCCGAACTTCTCCAGAGTTGCGGCATCACTCACAGCTTTGACGAAGAAGGGGAAACCCTTCGTGTGGTCAGACAGATGTCAGCAGAGCTTCCAGGAGCTGAGACAGAGATTGACTAGTGCACCTATCTTGAGGTTGCCTGAGGAGGGAGTAGGGTACGTAGTCTACTGCGATGCATCAGGGACCGGACTCGGATGTGTTCTGATGCAGGAGCGGGCAGTGATCGCCTATGGATCACGACAGTTGAGGCCGCATGAGCAGAACTACGCTACCCATGACCTGGAGTTAGCAGCAGTGGTCTTCGCTCTGAAGACATGGCGACACTATCTGATGGGCGAGCGCTTTACAGTCTTTTCCGATCATCAGAGTCTCAGGTATATCTTCTCGCAGAAGGACCTGAACCTGAGACAGCGACGATGGCTCGAGTTCCTCCAGGACTATGACTTTGAGATAGTCTATACTCCTGGGAAGGGGAACGTAGTAGCCGATGCCCTCAGCAGGAGGACGGGCATTCAGCTACTCGAGGAGGCGACGGAGCAGCTAGCCTCTTTGCAGATATCCTTCGTGGATAGAGATGGAGCAGCCTTTCTTCAGTCTCTCACAGTCACTCCTCCACTACTGCAGCGAGTCAGGGAGGCACAGCATGGGGACGCTGACTGTGAGACACGGCGTGCACAGATATCCTCAGGACAGGCACCTGATGGTTTCTCCCTTGGAGTAGAGCACGACATCCTTTTCAGAGGACGTACCATGGTACCAGTAGCTTTGCGAGAGGAAGTGCTGAGAGAGTTTCACACTTCTCCTTTGGCGGTACATCCTGGAGTGGCGAAGATGTACCAGGACCTCAGACGACAGCACTGGTGGCCGGGCATGAAGAAGGCAGTAGCAGAGTTCGTATCACGATGCCTCACCTGTCAGCAGGTAAAGGCAGAGCATCAGGTACCAGCAGGCTTGGTACAGCCCTTGGAGGTTCCGGAGTGGAAGTGGGACGGCATATCTATGGACTTCGTGACTGGACTTCCATGCACTTCCAGAGGTCACGACTCCATTTGGGTGATTGTTGACCGACTCACCAAGTCGGCACACTTCTTACCCATCAGAGAGCAGGGCTCAGTGGAGAGGTTGGGACGTCTCTACGTTCAGGAGATTGTGCGGCTCCACGGCGTGCCATCATCTATCGTTTCCGACCGAGATGCCCGCTTTACTTCCCGGCTTTGGAAGGGGTTACAGGAGGCGTTCGGTACACAGCTACGTCTTAGCACAGCTTTTCACCCTCAGACAGATGGTCAGACGGAGAGGACCATTCAGACTCTCGAGGACATGCTCCGCGCATGTGTCCTCGACTTTGGTCGTAGCTGGGAGGACCACCTATCCTTGGTGGAGTTCGCGTACAACAATAGCTACCACTCCACCATCGGGATGGCACCGTACGAGGCATTGTACGGCCGACCATATAGATCTCCTTTGTGCTGGACAGACCCTGGAGAGTCAGCACTGGTGGGACCGGAGATGGTCCAGGCCACGACAGAGAAGGTCCAGGTCATCCAGGAGCGGATGAGGACAGCTCAGAGCCGGCAGAAGTCATATGCTGACAGGAGGCGGAGGCCACTAGAGTTCAAGGATGGCGACCACGTCTTCTTGCGGGTCTCACCTCGACGTGGTATTCGGAGATTTGGCCGAGGCGGCAAGTTGTCTTCGCGCTTCATCGGACCCTTCCAGATTCTCAGCAGGATTGGCGAGGTGGCTTATCGCCTGGCTCTACCACCTCAGTTGCACCGGGTGCACGACGTCTTCCACGTATCTCAGCTGAGGAGATACGTGCACGACCCGACGCACATCATTGATCATGGGGAACTTGACCTTGACGATGGGGCGACTTTTACGGAGGTTCCGGTGGAGATAGAGGATCTACAGGAGCGGGTCCTGCGTGGGCGATCGATTCCTCTTGTGCGCATCAGATGGCAGCACGGGAATCTCCAGGAGAGCACATGGGAGCGGGAGGCTCAAATGCGTGCTCAGTACCCTCATTTGTTTCCCTAGTTTTGATGTATCTTTACGGGGACGTAAAGCCCTGAGGTGGGAGTAATGTAAAGACCCGTAAAATTCAAGGGAAATTTTTTCTTAATTTTATTTAGAATTTTACAAGAGCGCGGTTTCAGACGGCACCTGATTCCGAGGCCCGGAGTGCCCGGAATTAATTTCTGAAGTTTGGCTCGGGTACGTTCAGTGAACGAACGAGCGGGAATTCCTAACTTTTGATCCGGTGCTCGGAATTGAAATCCGAGGGCACCGATGAACTCGCAGCGCCGATATTCGCTTAAAGAGACCTTTTCGGGAGTTGCGTTTGTTGCGGGTTGAAAGTTAGTTTTAGGGGTTTTTAGTTTGAGTTAAATAAAATTGTGTAGAACAATTTTATTTTTAAACTTCTTAAAACCTACCAAAGGGAGTTGGGAGTGGGACCCACATCCACTTAACCTCCCTTGGGAGGATTAAGTGAGGTGGGGTCCACACGAACCCAAACTCCTCAAATTCTCTCAAAACCTCCCCTTTAACTCAATTCATTTAATGTTGTCAACTTGGGTTACTTAATTAATTGGGAGTTAAACCTTTTTGAATTTCAAACTTTTGAAATTCTTGTGTGTTTTGTAATAATAAAATAAGATGTTATCTTATTTTATTATGGGTTGTTTGTTTGTCTCCTGGAGAACTTTTGAGAGCTTCTTCTTCATCTTCAAGCTCTGACGAAGAACGAAGAACACCCAAACTCCGACGAAGAACGACGCCTCTCTTCTTCGTCCTCGGTGTCAACAAGAGGGAACGCCGCTTCCTCCTCGGACCTTCTTCGTCGGCATACGATGATTCGCCAACGACGTATCTCTTCGGGCATAACTCTTCGTCAACGGATTTGACGAACGACGACCGCGACGCCCGACCTCCGCGACGCCGTCTTCCGCGGAACGTAGACGAATCTTCGAATCTTAAACCCGAGGTAGGGGTTGTTGATTCATTATTTATTTATTCCATTTCTTGAACGTGGACCTCGCATGTCAAACTTGAGGCTTGAATGTTTAAGTTGAGTTATTTATTTAACGTGAGGGGGGCCGGACCGCATGAACACGGCCGAACCCCCCTCCATCGTTCATGTTGATTATTTCTTGCGTGAGGAAGCAAGTGGCGTGGTGCCGTCGCACCACGCGGTTGATCGTACAAATATTTTACGCGGCGTCGTCGCGCCACGCCGAGGTAGAAACTTCAAGAATGCGACGTCGTCGCGCCGCGTTGAAAAGAATCAAAGCACGGCGAAGGGGCGCGGTGCCATCGCACCGCGCCGGATGACGAACGCCGCGGCCGGTTCCGGGCCGCGGCGGGATGAGGAGACCGCGGCCAGTTCCGGGCCGCGGCGGAAGAGAAGACCGGCGGTCGGGCCGCCGGCGTCGGAAGCCGAAGGGGGACCGGAATTTCCGGTCCCGTTAGAGAAAACCGGCCGGCCAGCTGGCCGGCCGGATACCATTAAAACCGAGGAATTTAATTCCCCGGCCACCTCATAAAAACCCCCCTCTTTATGAGGGGGGCGGTTCTTTGAAGGAGGGGGGCAGCCGGCCCCCTCGGTTCCGCACCAGCAGGCCCCCCACGTGGGGGGGGCTTCTTTAAAAAAAAGGGCACGGCCCTTTGTGCCGCGCCGCCCCTCAGAAAAACCGCGGGGCTTAGCCCCCGCGTGCGTGCGGCCTCCTCGCAGGCGACAGCCGCCGCGGTTCCCCGCGGCTCCCCGCGCCGCTGCGCCGCCGCGCCGCCCCAGGGGGGGGTCGGGCCGGGTCGGCCCGGACCCGGACCCCCCCCCCCCCCCGTTTCGAACCAGATTCGGTTTTTGGCCCATAACTTGAGCCTCGGACCTCCGAATGACGAACCGTCTGTGGCAGCGCGATCCTTGGATCGAGACGGTCGTTTCGATATATCGCACTCAAGGTTTCGGTTAACTTTGAGTTCGGCCGGGTTGGTTCGTTCACGAAACCAACCGGGCCTTCGGAGCGGAAACGCTCATATCTTGAGCTACGAACGTCCGATTGACGCGCCGTTAGTCGCATTGTGTTCCTCTTAGTGAGACAGATCTTTTGGCATACTCCGCCCGAGGTTTGGACGCAGGTGGAGTACGGTCGGGTTGGTTTTGCCTTAAAAACCAACCGGGCCCCGGAGACGAAAATGCCAATAACTCTCAGACCGGGCGTCCGATCGACGCGCCGTCTGTTGCGTTGAGTTCCTGTTGACGATACGGAACTTTTGGATACATCAACTTCGGTCTTCGTGACAGTTGATGTATCAGCCTCTCGGCTCGTGGAGCGGACCCTCCGAACGAGCTTGCTATGTGCGGGAACCCTAGTGCTGGCTGCGACTGTTCTACTGCTACGACTGCTACTGTGACTGCGACGACGACAGTACAGAGATCCTGTGTGGATTCGACGACGACGACTACAGCACTCAGCGATCCTGCGTGGATCAGTGCTACAGGTCCTGTGTGGGCCCGATCCTGTGTGGGTCATTGCGGGGGTTAGTTACCTATCGATCCTTCGTGGGTCCGACGACTTAGATGGATCAGTGATCATCTTTATCGTCCTTGAAGAAGTATACCTGTGTGAGCTGAATCCTGTTGCTTTCCTGTGTGGATTGTGTTGTGCAATCCTGTGTGGATTATGTTTTGCTTTCCTATGTGGAATACGTATACTTTCCTGCGTGGACTGAGTTGTACTTGGGCTCGGAGGTTGGAGCGTATTTTTAATTGATGACTTAGGTATATGTATGGGCATATACCTAAGCAGTGTCGGTTGTTACTTCGTGATTATACTTTTCTTCGTGGTTTATCCTTTGTGGATTTGAGAGACCTTCAGGGGTCTCGGGGTCCCTACTGAGTAGCTTATACTCACCCCTGCACGGGCTTCGCCCGCACTACGTTGTGTTGGTTGCAGACGACGGACAGCGTTGACTTAGCTGAGGCTTGTAGAGCGGGACGGTACCCGGAGGTGGACCACTGGGCGGGACGTGCACGGAGCGGACGGCGGGACCCGTGGAGCAGAGGAGCTATCTGTACCCACCCTTCAGGTGGGATTTCCGGTTGACAGCTCGGAGTAGCGGTTTTTACTTTACAGTTGCTGTTTTTCCCTTTTCGAGTTGTACTTTACTTTCAGTTTGGGTTTGTATTCTGGCCCATTTACCTTTCCGCACTTTCAGTCGTACTCTGCTTGCTTAGTGTTTACTTTCCGCTTGTTTACTCTGTGGTGTGTGTATACTTATCAAAGGCAATGCCTTCCCTTTTTACCGGGATTTACGCCATGGTGCTAGTCGCCAGCCCCTGGCCTATGGAAGGCGGGCTTGGGGTAGTCACGGCACGGACCCCGAGGGCGGGTCGTGACAAGATCTGCTGATCAATCTGGGAATGGAAATAAGGGAAAGAAGGGAAAAGTTGAATATCCAACCTGCAGTAAATGTGGGAATAAACACCCCGGTACTTGCTTAAAAGGAACGGAAGTCTGTTACAAGTGTGGTGAAAAAGGCCACCAAGCTCGTGATTGCAAGGGGAAGAAGGAAGCTACCGATGTCCAATGCTACAATTGTAGGAAGATGGGACATTATGCAAATGAATGTCCTAAGCATCAGGGTAACTTACCTCAGAAAAGGCCAAGGGATCAAGGACAAGCTTATGTTATCACTACTACTGAGGTAGAAGCTCCGAAAGATGTGGTGGTAGGTAATTTAATGGTTTCCTCAAGTTTAGAAAATTCATTATTTGATTCTGGATCATCACATTGTTTCATATCTTCCCAGTTTTCTAAGAAAATTAGATATTTCCAATTTGATTTAACAAGGGAGTTTTCAGTTAAAACTCCTAAGGGAAGTATCATTGCAACAAAGTTTTGGGAATCAGTCCCCATTAGAGCACATAAATGTTCTTTATCCACTGATCTCATCGCTATACCTATGATTGAGTTTTATATAATCCTTGGTATGGAATGGATTTCGGACCATGCTGCAAAGATTTATTGTAAGAATAAGGAGGTTACAATTTTTGATGATGGTGATAAGGAACACCGTATCTTTAGAGCAGAATCGTCACCACCTAATTCTTATCTAGATCTACCCCCAGTAGCTCAACTAAATTCAATTATTGGGGAGGAAGAGGATAAAATTACAGTGGGCGAGGAAAGGAATGTTCAAATAGAGGATGTACCTATTGTGAAAGAATATGTAGATGTGTTTCCGGAAGATTTACCTGGACATCCTCCAGAACGAGAAGTTGAGTTTTCCATTGATTTAATTCCTGGATCAAGGCCTATATCGAAGACCCCTTATAGAATGGCCACTGTAGAATTAGTTGAACTAAATAAACAAATAGAGGAATTGATTAATAAGGGATTTATTCACCCTAGTTTTTCTCCATGGGGATCCCCTGTTCTTTTTGTTAAAAAGAAAGATGGATCTATGAGGTTATGTATCGACTATAGGGAGATCAATGCTATAACAATAAAGAACAAGTATCACCTACCTCGCATTGATGATTTATTTGACCAACTGCATGGAGCTCAATACTTTTCAAAGATTGACCTTCGATCTGGATACCATTAATTGTGTGTGAAGAAGGAATACATTCCGAAGACAGCATTTCGAACCAGGTACGGGCATTACGAGTTTACAGTAATGCCTTTTGGATTGAATAATGCACCCTCTGTATTCATGGATCTGATTAATAGAGTTTTCAAGGAATATCTCGATGAATTTGTGGTGGTATTTATTGATGATATCTTGGTATACTCCAAAAGCTACTAAGATCATGAAAATCACTTGCGCATTATCCTAAAGACTCTGAGAAGACATGAATTATATGGGAAGTTTAGCAAGTGTGAATTCTGGCATCAGGAGATTTCTTTTCTTGGCCATATTGTCTCTAAAGATGGAATATCTATTGATCCTTCTAAGACCAAGGCAATCCAAGAATGTCCAGCACCTACGAGTATAACTGAGGTATGCAGTTTTATTGGTTTGGCAGGTTATTATCGACGTTTCGTCTAGAATTTTTCCCGATTGGCAAACCCATTAACGAAGCTCACACATAAAGGGGTTAAATTTGTTTGGAAAAAAGAGTGTGAAGAATGTTTCAAAGAACTGAAGAGAACATTAGTCAATGCTTCTATATTGACTCTTCCATCGGGGAATGATGGGTTCGTTATTTATAGTGATATATCGAAGAAAGTACTTGGTTGTGTCCTTATGCAGAATGATAGGGTTATTGCCTATGCATCACGACAGTTGAAAAATCATGAACAAAACTATCCTACTCATGATCTCGAGTTAGCAGTTGTGATCTTTGCTTTGAAGATATAGAGGCACTACCTCTATGGTGAAAAATGTGAGATTTATACTGATCACAAGAGTTTGAAGTATATTTTCTCACAAAAAGAACTCAACATGAGGCAAAGGAGATGGCTTGAATTACTCAAGGATTATGATTGTACGATAAAATACCAACCGGGGAAAGTAAACAAGGTGGCAGATGCTTTAAGCAGAAAATACCATGGAGTTTTGAACAAAATGAGAATTGAAAGGGATCCAATTTTCATGGATCTAGTAAAGATGGACATGGGAATAACCAGGGAAAGTGAAACATCAATGCTTTTTCAAATGGTTGCCAAACCTTATTTACTAAAAAGGATTAAGAGTTCTCAGACCGATGATGAAGAATTTAAAAAGAAGATTAAAGCTGTGAATGATTGGAGATTGAGAGACTTTGTGTATGAAGATGGAATTTTGAAATTTGGGAAGATACTTTGTGTTCCTGATATACCTGATCTAAAAAGGGAATTGATGGATGATGCTCATAGTTCCAATTTCTCTATACACCCTGGGAGCACCAAAATGTATAGAGACTTGAAGGAACATTTTTGGTGGGACAACATGAAGAGGGAGATTGCTGATTTTGTGTCAAGATGTATGGTTTGTCAATAAGTGAAAGATGGAAGGCAACAGCCTGGAGGAGTCATGAAACCTCTTCCCATACCGGAGTGGAAATGGGACAATATTACGATGGACTTTTTCATGGGGCTACCAAAGACTCCTAGAAGGAACGATGAAATATGGGTTATTATTGATCATCTTACCAAGTCAGCACATTTTCTTGCTATAATAGAAGATCTACCACTGGAACATATAGAAAGACTATATATTAATGAAGTGGTGAGACTTCATGGAGTACCCCTATCGATTGTTTCTGATCGTGATCTCCGTTTTACTTCAAGATTCTGGAAAAGTCTTTAGAAATCCTTGGGCACTGAACTTCATTTGAGCACTGCCTACCACCCTCAAATAGATGGGCAATCAGAACGAACTATTCAAACCTTATAAGACATGTTGAGATCCTGCTCACTTGACTTTCAGGGTATGTGGGATCAATATTTACCTCTAGTATAATTTTCCTATAACAATAGCTTCCATTCGGGTATTCAGATGGAACCATATGAAGCATTATACGGAAAGAGATGTCGCACACCAACCTGTTGGGATAACGTTGGTGAAAGAAAACTTGTAGGCCCAGAACTGGTGGAGGAAACGATGGAAAAGGTGAAGGTAATCCAAAACCATATCAAAGCAGCTCAAAGTAGGTAAAAGAGCTATGCCGATAATCGAAGGAAGGATTTGGAATTTCAAGTCAGTAATCATGTTTTCCTGAAGGTATCTCCATGGAAGGGAGTCATACGTTTTGGTAAGAAAGGTAAACTGAGTCCCAGGTACATCGGACCTTTAGAAATTCTAGAACGAATTGGGGTTGTAGCTTACCGATTGGCAATGCCACCAAGTCTCTCCGAAGTTCACGATGTGTTCCATGTATCTCTGGTGAGGAAATGCATACCTGACCCAACGCATGTACTCGCCTATGAGGAATTAGAACTGGAACCCGATCTGTCTTATTGCGAAGAGACCACCAAGATTCTTGATACGAGAGAACAAGTACTAAGAAATCGGACGACTCGTCTGGTAAAAGTCTTGTGGAGAAACCATAAGATGGAAGAGGCAACGTGGAAACCCAAGGAACTTATGATGAAGAACCACCTGATTCTTTTCATGCGGTAGTATTCTAGAAATTTCTAGTACAAAATTATTTGAAGGAGGGGATAATGTAACACCCCAAGCTTATACAGTACACTTCTATTTGAATAATGCAATAGCGTGTGTTATACGCAACATCGAGTTCTAACACACCACAACCAATCAAACTAGTCGTTATGAATAGTAATACCCACTTTTTGAAATTTATAAATTTTATTTTTCAAAATGGACTTAATTTTTGGATTCGGAATATCGAAATTATCCTAGGGTGAATTTTTGGTATTTTTTTGAAAAAACTTCATTTTTTGATGAATAGTGAAACCACTAAGTGGTAGTTAAAAAACTGAGTTTTCATAAAACTTAATTTTACCGCTTCTGTGAGTGGAATTTCGAAAATTTGAGAGACACGGTTAATATCAAGGAGTAAAATTTGGTTCATTGAGATGAAAATAATTTTTGGTGAATAGTAACTTTTTACTTTTATTTACCACGGTTAAAAGTAAATAGGGTAATTAAGGGTAAAAATGATATTAATATTACCCTAACACATGTCCTAATTCTATTGGAAAAGTGTATCTATACCGAAAACAACCTTAGGAATAAAATATTATCATTTAGGTCCACTTGGATTAGATTAGGACATTTATTATTATTTGATTCAAAGAAGAGTTAAAAGAGTTAAAATCAAGGTTTATTTACTAAAACATTTCTAATATAGGGTTACACATAAGATAAATTCGATTATAAATATTAATTAGAAATATAAAAATATTTCTTACATAATTATATTTTATTTATAATTTTTAGACATTAAATAATTTAATTTATTTATGACACAATGATGATGCAGCAATTACCATAATAGTGAAAAATTAAAATAATTGATATTATAAATACCGAAATAAATATAATTTGAGACTTTTTATGAATTACACTAATTTTATAGGTTAATATGACATGTTAGTAATGATTTAATTAACTTTTTTGAAGTAATCATTCTGTTATGATTTTCACAACAATCAATTTTCCAAATAGTGTCAAAATTGACATAAAAGAGTTTTTAAAAAAAATATTATATTATTATTTGATATTCAATTCCTAAAAATCTAATGTTCGGCCAAGATACTTATATCATGATAGGTGTATCATTAATGTACCACTTGAGGGTCTCTTGGAGGTATATAGTAAGTTTATTAACTATATAATATAAAAATACAAAGTGACATGGTAAGTGTCAAACTAATTAACTAAGAGTTAAAACTAAAAGATAAGGTTAATATAATGACCCAAACCTGTCTAAATTCTATTGTTTGAGTGGTTTTCGACCCATACCCACATTAACCTTTAAATAATCCACTTTGGAGCCATTATAAACCGAATATTAATTTATTATAAAATAATATTTCTAGCTTTTCCAAAGGTGCCCCTCACCCCTCTTATAAAAGGGCACTCCCCCTTCTCATTAATTCACACCTTAAAATCCATTTGGCTTGGCCAAACTCTGCCCAAATACTCTCTCAACTTCCCTCAATTAATCCTAGAGGCATTCCTTTAGTCAGAAATCCAACCTAAGGATCCCTTTTGATCAAATCAAAAGGAAGAACCCGAAGAAGAGGTAATGATTTCACCACCCCTTTTCAAGTTCCTTTCTTCATCCACTTATTATTTCTTTGTTATTCCCATTCTGAAATAATGAATCCAGTATATCATATATAATTTAATATTATTATAAATATGGTGCAACCATATTCAGTATTTTATCCATCCTTTTAATGACATGTCACCATACGTGTGTACGTACGGCTTACCGTCTCCACGTCGTGGTGTAATTGTTATTCAATATATTATTATTTGGATGGGTATAATAATGATTTTTAATTCATGTAAATAATAAATATAACATGATAATGATTCTGTATATATGATATACCATCCAATTATATATTATTTTAATATCAAAAGAATGATATTGTCGATCGTACGTACGTACGGACTACCGTCTCCACGAACGCGATGAGAATCATTCTCCATCGTATCCATTCAAGTATAATTATCATTTGATGATTTCAAAATAATGTTTAAGGACTTGATATCATTATTTATATGAATAAGATACAACCTATCCATGAAAAACACAGCTTATGTAACAAAACATATAAAAGAAAACGAGTAAGTTAACACCCGAAACAACGATAATTGTAAAATATTATTAACAAAGCAATGTTAAAAGATCCTATATGATATCATATTAATATATATGATTCTTTTATAATTTAATAAAAATTATTTTACCATTATAAATAAGGTTAACCTACCCCAACCAAGGAAAAGTACAAGGTAAGGGTTATTTCACAATCTCTTCATTATCCGAGGTTGTTTATACGTGATTATCTACTGGGACCTCTTTATCATCCACATCCATGTTTCTTAAAAATGTATTTCAAATCATTCTTACTATTTTAAAGACTATGGTATAAATTCATTTATACCATTGTTGACTTTTTATGATAAGTTTATAAAGGAATCTTTCTGTCGTTTTCCAAACAAGGTCCTTTTTTAACCTTTTCGACAGAATTAAGGTAAGAATGTTTTTTTAACTTATACGGAGGGTGCGGCTATTTTCCGCCATTATAAAATCTTAGAAGCTTCCCTTACAAGCTTATAAGAAAATTTTAAAAGTAAATTTTTTATTTTATAATTATGTGACTTTTAAATGATTTCAAAAAAAGGGATATTTCTCTCAAATAGTTTTGATTTCATCTCTGTCAACATCCTTTGATGGATTTTAAGCTTATTTGAAGTTGATTTATTATGATAAAAAACTTCCATATTGTATTGAAGGTTTTGTGATTTGTTTGACTGTGGATGTTTTATTTTTATACCATTCATGGTTTATGGAGAAAGTATTGACATTTCGTATGCTAGTTTTAATACGAATGTTTATGTTATGTTTAAACCTGTTCATATGAGGAATGCATTGGACTTAATATGTGATGGGTGGAGCTCACTATAGCTCCTCGATTCATCGGTAGGTCTCATGAGACAAACTAGTGTCTTGGCACAAGGCCTTGACAAAATCTTATTTGTAGTCTTGGCATGAGGCCTTGGCTATGTGGTTATGATAGTCTGGCATTATGCATTCCATCATTATGAAAGTGGTTATTGATATTTCATGTGATTATTCAATTAGTAGAATATCCATGTGAATAAGTAAATGGCATTATTTCATTTTATTTTTTCCATACTATGTTGAAGTTCAAGTTTAAAAGGCTTTTATTTTAGCTATACATTGCCTTAAATGTTTATTATTATTTATGAAAGTTTCCGCTATATTGTTATCCTTACTGGGCATTTGATCTCACCCCTTTTATATGTTTTATTTTTCCCAGGATGTGAAGAAGTAATTTATGAATGACCTACAGGGATAGTATGTGGGGATAAGAGTGTGGACTATGGAGACTATATTTTTTTAGTTTTCATTTTAAGATGTAATGTAAATATTATTAATGTATCTAGTGTTTCCAAGGCTACTAAAATAATCGGTCTTTCAAGATTTGATCTTTCTTCTGATCATGCCAATGTTATGTAATAATGCACTGACTCTGGGTAACTGGGGTCGGGGCGTTACAATATCGAGATCTGTTCCTCCTCCCTCATTTCTCGTTCACCTCACAGAAATGAATTTTTCTTTTAATTTTGATTAAAATAAAATAGAGGAACTCATCCGGAGGAGCCAAATGTTTCTGGCCGTACAACACCATAATACACGGCTTGTATTCAAAAGTACATGTCGTGCAGTCTAAGTTCAATGCATTGATCGATCCACTAAATCGGTTTGTGTATTGAGGTCATTTATGACACCGTGTGTTGACCAGAAACAGGTGGCACACGGTTTTCGGATTACACGCCATGTGGTCCAACTGAACACGGCATGTAGTCCCTTCGGGTTCAGGTTGTGCCATGTACCCCGTACATGGCTTGCCCGGCTGGAAATCGTGTAATGCGGAAACTACACAGCGTGTGTCCAAAAGAACATGCCATGTACTCCGAAAATTTCCGAAGTACATTTACATGCCATCTCCCTGGGCATGTACTTCGGATGGATAGTGAAGAAAACTACACGTCGTGTAGTCGGAACTACACGCCGTGTACTCACCCAAATTACGCAGACTTATTAAAATTTAATTATTATATTATACAAACCCTTGAGACGTGTACCATAGTGCAGGTGTAAAGCTGAGGCACAACACGTGATAGGTGTTTTATATATGTGTGTTTAATTTAACATCTACGTAATGAAAGGGAACTCACCGGGTTGCCTCCAAGGTACAAGTTATGTACAAGGATAATTTTAAATGAATTTATTTGTTTAAAATTATGATGGATGAGAATCTCAAGGAAGTTCAGAAAAGGGTTTAAGATAAAATTATTGATTAATTAAAGATAATTAATTAATTCGAGTGTTATTTATCTTAAACAAGAATGATTAAAGAATTGAATGCTAGTTTTATTTATGCGTAAATATCATTACATGTGTGGATGATCATGAGCTACACTGAGACCTTTGTATGTGAATGGTTTCTTTTAATTTATTTATTTAAATTAAATTTTTTGACCTGCGAGCCATCTCCTCATTAATATGTAGGGCATGCGTGCCCAAGGATTCTTTTATGTAAAAACCCTTTTTTACCCCTCACCTGTATGTGAGATAAATTCATATGTAATGGATGGAGCTCCCAAGCTAGTGGAGGCGGCTCAAGTCAAGAGCCGAGGTGAAACCAATCCAAGGAGATACAAAGCTGGACAGGTGGAAAGCTGTAAACACGAACCCGCAAGGTTCAAGGTGTTTCTCCCCTAGGTCTTGGTTTAGTTTATTAACCGCTAGATAAACTAACCAATAGAACAAACTCATGATCATACCATTTATTTTATTTTTTTCAGTTTCATGGTTTATTTATTGTGGGTGTGTTGTCACGATCACACAATTAATAAATATAACAAGCATGCAAGATGGAACTAAATTAAAAACTGGTTTATATGTAAATATTATCTTAGACATGGTTAATCACTTAAGTATATCCCACTTAATATTAACAAGAATGTAATCAAAGATAATAAAATGGAAATTTACGTATAAGGATAAAATCCCTAAAAAGAAATATTAAGTCGGTATAGCCTTCCATAATCTTGGTTAGAATCGTACCATAGTTCAAAGTGCTTGACCAACCCTAGTTGGGGTGCTTTCAATTATCGGGGAATTCTAATTCAAGGTTTTGGGTTGACTTGACTTGGTTCTCATCAAGGGTTGACTGCCACAACAGGACTTGGTGTGACCAAGAGGCAAAGTTTTAGGAAATCCAAAAATAAAGGATTTCAGGATTGGGGAGTCCACTCAAAGAATCAAGGAGCTGTGAGTTAATGCAGTTGGAATTTGGAATGCCTACCTAAAACCCTTAAAAGTTTCTTGACCAACCCTAGTTAGGGTAATGCGAAGGGCAATATGGATCCTTTCCACTAGAATATTCAGGCAACATAATATTCTGAAGTCAATGGTGAGGGCTATTGGATTTCGATAAAATAGTGGGAGACTAATAAGTATTAATTTATTTATTTGTCTCAATTTTTGTAATAAAGTACTAAACCTTTGCTCATCTTAATTTGTAGAAATGGCAACAAAATGACGTCAAATATATCATTGTGCACCATACTCGAGAAGGAAAACCTTCTCACCAGCACCAATTTCCAAGAGTGGCAGAGGCGTTTAGGCGTCGTCCTTCGCCATGAAAGGAAATTGTATGTACTGGAAGGGCCTATTCTAGTTGCGCCTGGGAAAGAGGCCAGTGAGGAGGAATTGTCTCTCTATATGAAACACATGGATGATGCCACAGATGTTCAGTGTTTCATGTTATCGGCCATGTCTAATGAACTCTTGAAGCAACATGAAAACATGGATGTGTATAGCATGATGTCTCACCTTAAGGATCTCTACTAAGAGAAGGTGAGACAGTAGAGGTATGAGATCTCCAATGCTTTGTTCACCATGAATCTTGGAGAGTCTGCGCCAGTTATGCCTCATGTAGTCAAGCTTATTGGCTACATTTAATTCCTGGACATCTTAGGGATTAAATTCCCAGATGATTTGCATACAGATCTCATCCTATCATCACTGCCCAAGACCTTCTCTAGCTTCATTGTCAACTATAATATGATTGGAAATAAGAAGAGTCTATCAGAGCTTCTAACCTTGATCCGCCAGGTAGATAAGGACATGGGGTGTGACAAACCCGCAGTCCTTATGGTGAACAAGAAAAGGAAGGAAAAGGAAAATGGGCCAAATACTTATAAATGGTCTAAAGCCCCCGAGCACCGTCCCTCCAAGAAGGGGAAGATCTAGAGGCAGGGCAAGGAATGGGAGGCAGTGTGTTTTTCATGTGAAAAGTAGGGCCACTGGAAGAGGAACTGCACCCCGAAGCGTGGGGACACTAAAGGTGCATTTGTTATCGAGTGCAATCTTTCTATTTCTACACATTGGGTATTATATACAGCTTGTGGGGCTCACATCTGTATTCAAATATAGGAACCAAGTAGATTTAGAAAGATCACCAGAGGAGAGGTGGATCTTTGAGATGCCAATGGCGCAAGGCTGGCTGCGTTGGCTATTGGCGACTACCACCTCTCATTGACAAATAGGATGATTTTGGTTTTACATAACTTTTATTTTGTGCCTAGTGTTACAAAGAACATAATTTATGTATCTTGTTTGGATATGGATGGATTTGTTTTCAAGTTCGGAAATAAGGGTTGTCTATTTTATAAGAACAACATATGTTATGGTATGGAACATTTGAATAATGGTTTGTATGTATTAAATTACGAAAACCAAGTGTTGGCAATCGATAACGAAACAAAATCACATGACTCATACATCACCCAGTTGTGGCATTACCACCTTGGTCATGTAAACGAGAAGCGCTTGACAAAGCTCTATCAAGATGGATATTTAGACTCTACTGAGCTAAAACCACTTGATAGATATCACGCTTGTTTACAAGGTAAAATGACCAAGCCGCCTTTTGGTGGACAGGGTGAAAGGGCCACAGAGCTTCTAGGATTGGTACACATGGATGTATGTGGACCATTTCCAGTAGAAGCTAGAGGTGGATATTCTTACTTCATTACTTTTACTGATGATTTGAGTAGATATGGATTTTTCTACTTAATGAGGTATAAGTCAAAAGCCTTAGAGAAATTTAAGGAATTCAAGAATGAAGTAGAGAATCAGCTTGGTAAGAAGATAAAGAAGCTTTGATCAGATCGAGGTGGAGAATATCTGAACCAGGAGTTCATCGATCTTCTACGGGAGTCTGGGATTCTATCTCAGCTCACTCCTCCTTATACACCACAGTGGAATGGTGTTAGTGAAAGGAGGAACTGCACCTTGTTAGACATGGTGAGGTCGATGATGAGTCTTGCGGATCTTCCATTATCCTTTTGGGGATATGCATTACAAACTGCAGCATACACATTAAACTGAGTACCAACTAAGGTGAAAAATGGAATTCCCTCCGAGTTATGGAATGGAAAGAAATCCATTTTGTCTCATGCACGTGTATGGGGATGCAAGGCATTTGTTAAGGCCTTCTCAGGCAACAAACTAGCACCCCGGGGCATGAAGTGTATCTTTATAGGATATACTAAGGAAACGAAAGGATATTACCTATATAACCCTCAAGACAAGAAAGTGATTGTCGCCAGACAAGCCGTCTTTCTTGAGAGGGAGCACATCCTCAAGAAAGATAGTGGGATAAATATTGACTTCGACGAAGTTGATGCTCAAGATACACAGGAGTTGGTACAGGAACAAGTTCCATAGGTCCCCGTGGAAGAGGTTCCAGAAACACAAGTACTGCGTAGGAGCTCAAGAGAGGTAAGGGAACCAGAGAGATTTGGTTTCCTAGTCACCGAGGATGGTGAATCATTATTATTGGAAAATGATGAACCTATCTCCTATAAAGAAGCAGTATAAAGCTCAGAAGCTGCAAGATGGATAGAAGCTATGAATTATGAGATGGATTCCATGTATCAGAACCAAGTTTGGGTTCTGGTTGATGAGCCAGTTGATGTAAAGCATGTTGGATGAAAATGGGTATTCAAGAGAAATCTGGACATGGAAGGTCAAGTTAGAACCTATAAAGCAAGGCTAGTGGCTAAAGGATTCAGACAGTGTCAAGGAATTGACTATGATGAAACCTTCTCGCCAGTTTCCATCTTTAAATCCATAGGAATCATACTTGCCATAGCAGCTTACCATGACTACGAGATTTGGAAGATGGATGTCAAAACATCATTCCTTAACGGGAACCTTCAGGAATATGTCTATATGACACAACCGGAAGGGTTTGTGACACCAGGTGAAGCCAAACGGGTTTTCAAGTTATAGAAATCCATTTATGGATTAAAGCAAGCATCCAGGTCATGGAACATTCGATTTGATGAAGCCATAAAGGAATTTGGTTTCATTAAGAACGAATGTGATCCATGTGTTTATAAGCGGTTTAATGGGAATGCGGTCATTATCCTAATAGTATATGTTGATGACATATTACTTATTGGAAACGACATACCATCCTTACATTCAGTTAAGGACTGGTTGAACAAATGATTCTCCATGAAAGATTTAGGTGAAGTAGCCTACATTCTAGAGATCAAGATCATTCATGATAGATCCAAGAGGCTACTTGGACTAAGTCAGGGTACATACATTGACCAGATACTAAATAGATTTAGTATGGAACAATCCAAGAGAGGATTGGTTCCAGTGTCACATGGATTACATCTTTCTAAGAAAATGTGTCCTCAGACACAACAAGAGAAAGATAGGATGAGCAAGATCTCATACGCCTCGGCTATAGGGTCCATCATGTATGCCATGTTATGTACAAGGCTTGATGTTACCTATGCACTAAGCATGGTAGGAAGATATCAAGAAGATCCAGGGGAACAGCATTGGACTGCTTTTAAGACTATCCTTAAGTATCTGATAAGAACTAAGGATATGTTCATGGTGTATGGAGGAGACGATGAGCTTGTCATCAGAGGGTATGCTGATGCTGGTTTTCAGACAGATTAGAATGATCTAAAGTGGAAATCTGGATATGTTTTCTATCTCAATGGAGGATTTGTGAGATGGAATAGTTCAAAGAAGCCAGTTGTCACCGATTCTACAGTGGAGTCCGAGTATATAGCGGCTTCTGATGCAGCCAAGGAATCCATCTGGATTCGGAACTTTGTCCAGGAGCTTGATGTGGTGCCTAGCAGTAAAGATCCCATTACATTGTATTGTGATAATACTACAGTGGTGGCTCTTGAAAAAGAACCAAGGTCACATCAACGGAAAAAGAACATACTCCAGAAGTATCACCTCTTGAGGGATTTCTATCAGAGGGGTGAATTTTCTTTTAGAAGAGTTTCCATGGAAGAGAACGTGGCGGACCCCGTGACTAAAGGCATATCTCAGCAGAAGCATGAATATCATGTGAGAGCTAGCGGGTTAAAGGTTGTTAGTAGTTGGCTCTAGTCCAAGTGGGAGTCTGTTGGAGTTGGTGGCCTAGAACCAACTACTTTGTACTTTATTCATTAATAAATGCCTTATCACATCTTGATTGTTCTTCTGCGTGACAATTCATGTGATAATGTCCTAAGGAAAACTGTTGCATTAATGGGTCATAGAGGATCCCCACTATAATGAGAACCTGGAAGTGCCATAACACTGTTCTTGAATATATGTTTTATGGCCGGATGATGTTATTTGAGGGACACAAATAATACAGGCCATTAGGGGTGAGGACTCATAAAACTTTGAGGCACCTTCACATGGTGTGTGCCCTTGGTAATATCCATGAGGATATTATGAGAACGAGATCCGCCAGTAGGAAATCCACATTTCATAGTGTCATTGAATGTTCCTATCTACGGACGTGTGTATTGGTCCTTAGACATTAAGATTATTATTATTGGGTATTTCAACTCACGCACTTAGATGTATTGACGAAAACTGTGACGACACACTGTTCGCAGCGAGGTAGGATACGTTGGGTGCGTCACGAGTAATACTGCATTAATAGATAATGTGAGAAAGGATTTGTCCCTTCTGTTCCATAATGGAAGTAGATATCTTAGTCCCTTTGATGGCATTGATATAGCCTAAATAAATCCATGGCCATGGTATGGTATGGGAGAGTTCAATTCCGGGAAGTCAAAGAAAGAATAATCGAGAACATGGGTTGATGGCACTAGCATGCAACCCGCTTGATTAGAGATATCGAGACAAAGGGATTATATTACACGGTAAGCATTCGTAGGAGGTGACACGTCATTACGGTGTTAACTTCTTTCTCTATGGGTGCCTTGGCGTGTTTCTAGACGCCAACCTTGGACTTTGGGCAGGCTCTGCCTAATTCCACTGAAAAAGAGGCCTAGAGGGTCACACACTAAGTGTGTCCATGTATCTCAGTTAAATATTAACTTAACAAGTTCAATAAATATTATTCCCGATTGTAGTTTAATAATTATTCAAGGATGTCTGATCGCATTTATTTCGACACTAGTTATTTGAGAGAATATATTGTGGGCGAAATAATATATATTTATTAGAGAGTAATGCAGTTACATTTATTTAAGAAATAAATAGCCATTACTCAAGGTCTAATAAATATGGTGGGGGAAAATAAATAAAACTGAAAAAATAAAAGTACACGCCGTGTATATTTATATATACACGCCGTGTAGTTTATTTTTGGGATTCGTGAGAAAATATTGTTTATTTAATTAAATAGTATTAAATGTAATACGTTGGAAGCATGTCAAGTAATAATTATGGTCAACTGTCATTATTAAGACATGGGGTATTACTAAGAATTAAATGAAATGATTAAATTCTTATGAGCAATTAATTTATTTTATTATTCTAGGTATTATAAATCTTAATTACATTATTATCAAAGGGTTTAGCCTTTTTTTGTGCACAACGGATTGGAAATACTCTCAAGCCAGGAGAGAATTCCCTTTCCACCAAGAACGCTTTCAAGTTACGAAAGCAAGATCCTCTGTAAGAACTCGGTTCTTATTTTTGAGGTACGGGATTCTTATTTTTCCTTTTCCTTAAGTATTTTTGAGAAAATATGGAAAATGGGGAAAATGCTAAATTTCGAAACTACATGTCGTGTACTTTGTCCACACGTCGTGTACTTTTGGTCGTGTTGGGATGAGTACATGGGGCGTGTAGCCTTGTCGGCGATGAGGAGTGTAGGAACCGACTACACGTCATGTATTGGTACCTTACACGTCGTGTAGTCAGTCGGCAAGATTAAACAGTAAGGTGGTGGAGCAGACGACAGCTAGGCGATAGTACATGTCGTGTACTCGGGAGTACATGTCGTGTACTCATGTCGAAGGATGAACAATGTGCCGGTGCCTCCAAATGAATAGTTAAATGAAAGAAGTACACGTCGTGTACTCAGAAGTACATGCCGTGTACTTTGTTTTTTCGGCTTAAAACAGGCAGTAGCCTCCTCATTTGGCAGAGGAGACACTTGAGCCGATTTGGAGCCAAAGGAGGATGCCAGACCTTTAAAGATCCACCGGGTGTTCGTCTGGAATCGGTTTCTGCCTAAGATGATCCCGTTGGAACCGCGCGGGTAAGGGCTTCCACCTCCTTGGTCGCTTCTGACCAATTCTTCTCCCAACAGAAGTTATTTATGTTTTAATGTGTTTTGTTCTTCATCAGATCTACGCTATTCTTGGGCGTTTCTGGAGTCGGCATTCAGGTATAACGTTCTTTGTCATATAAGGTATGTGGCTTGGTGTAAATTTCCAACTGTCGTGCGTTTTTGTGCATTTTCGTGCCATGAACCCATGTTGGGGTGTCGTGTGGCTGAGGTCGTTGCTATATTTAATACCTAGAATTGTATAGGTGATTATATTGTGATAATAAAATACTGGTTGGGATCATTTCTTGGATCCGGAACCATCTCGGGGGTGTGTTTCATTGTTTAGCTGTTTGGACAGGATACCCGAGGGTATGCCTTTAATATAGTATTTGTAGAATCGCCTTGATAGGAATTGCTTGTTTACTGCATTCTGATATGTTGGGCATGGCCCAGTTACCTATTAAGCCTGAGGGCGTTGTTGTGATTAGCCTGTGGGCACTGTACTATTTAGCCTGTGGGCAGTAGTTATTTCGACCTAAGGGAAACTTCTTTCGTGCCTGTGGGAAGCTGATTCTGTGCCTGAGAGTGACACTACCTATGCCTGAGGGCAAACTCTGTTATGCCTGAGGGCAGATTCTTGTGTTGGATACTCGTTACCCGAGGGTAGGAGTTTGAGTGTCTGGGGACACTAGTTGTTACTAGAAATACACTGTGGTGATTTCTTATATTAAATGGATTAAATAAATATTAAAAATGGAAATATAACTGGTAGTTAGTTACTTTTGAGTACTGCTTACTTTATTGCATTTTACCACTGCACACTATTGTTGCATGTTAGCACGCAGTTGGGCACGGGCCTTTGGTGGGTGCCTACTGAGATATATTTCTCACACCCTGTTTGGGTCATGCTTTTCGGCCCAAACAGATTACATTGATGCAGGTGTAGATAGGGGAAAGAGTCCATATACAGGTACTTGACTGTTGCAGGGGAGTAGGAGGGCATGGGACTGATCCTAGGCTAGTGATGTCACTGCCAGCTGTTTTGATTGTTTGTTTTACCTTGTATTTGGTTGTACTGTATTGATGTATAACATGTTCTGGCTGTTTTTTTAGAACTTGAAACATGTATCATCATCATTTATATACTGTTGGTTATATCCACTGCTGTAGTTTATTTCATTTTTGTATGGTTTACTGCTTCTGCTGTCGTTGAATGTTTATTTTGTATTCCGATGCGCTACACTTTGATAAATGAGGGCATAGTTTCCCTATTATCAGACCTAGCCCCTCGCTGCTAGTCGGAAGCCTCTGGAGTTTGGGGAAATGCGCTTGAGGTCATGTGGCGAACCGGGCTCGAGGCACCCGTTGCGTGGCACCCGGGTCCGGGATGTTACAAAGTGGTATCAAAGGGTTTCTTTTCTTTGACTTACTATTTGGAGCCGTAGTCAGGGATAGGACGAACAGTAGTTGGTAATAAACTGTGCTCAGGCGTAGCTAACCCGCGTACAGGGAAAATCCAATTTACCTCGTGATTGCAATTTTGTTGATTTTGCAATTTACAATTGATTTGTTTTCACCGTTGGGTGACGCACTTGAGATTGTGCTGTTTATATTTTATCTGTGGGTTCTATTTAGTTGCAACCCGATGAGATGAGGGTATTCCATCTCATGCATCATATAGGAACATGCTATATATCACATGTCATGCATAGTTTCCATGCCATGTAGGTGCATTAGAATTTTCATGTTGTTGTGATAGTTGTGGTGCTACTAAAGTATGCTGTTGTGATAGCTGCTCTGATAAAATACCTGCTATTTGATAGGGTAATTTTAGGTGAACCTATTTATCGAATGGACGCCAACCTTTGGTTTTTGGGGAGTATGGTCCCCCATTGACCATAATTTGGTGGATCATTGACTGTTTATTGGTTATAGCACATATAAGATGTCAAACTTTGATTCATGTAGAGTATGGGCCCCCACGGGTCAAAATTTGACACTTAGGTGTTGTTTTACGGTATTTTCTGGGTTCCGGAGAAGTTTCTGAGGCATACTGTCCGGAAACCCAGTATACACGCCGTGTAGTATTTTTATACACGCCGTGTATTCTCTTTTGTTCGGGAAGAAAAATTAACTTTTTAAGTACACACCGTGTACCCTGAGTATACGCCGTGTAGTCTCTTCCCGTGTCACAAACCGTGTGGGCAGAGACACGGGGTAGGGCAAGGCTTGGGTAAAACACGCCATGTACCGAGTGGACACGCCGTGTAGTGTGACCCGGAGTCCGGCCGTTTAACTAACAACACGGGTCGGTGAACTCCTTGACAGAACACGCCGTGTAAATTATAGACACGACGTGTAGTGTGACCTGGGGACTCAGTCGTGTAACTAACAACACGGGCCAGTGTCACCTCTCCCTGAGCATGTTGTGTACCGTTGGGACACGCCGTGTAGTCTTGTCTGAGGACAGACCGTTTGGTGTTAGCTGTGTGGCTGGGAACCGGGGTGGTGTACACATCGTGTGTGGGTGTAACACGTCATGTAGTGTCAATCCGAGTAGTCGGTCGTGTCATAGACGACACGGGAAGTTGGAAAATAACATCGTACACGTCGTGTAGATATTATACACACTGTGTAGTTTTTTTCAACGGAATCCGAGTGGCTTAGCCATGTAGAAGGACCCGGGCAGGGGAAGGTAAGTCAAGTACACGTCGTGTAGTCATTGTACACGCCGTGTAGTCTTGTTTTTCTAATTTTAAATACCTTCTTCCTCTTGTTTCCTTTGTGGTTCCTTCGCTTTTCGGTCATAATAATCTTGAATCTGAGGCATGCTTTTGACCTTATCGTGTCATACCGCCTAGACGACCATGAGTTGTTCGCTGGGAGAGAGGTGACGATTATACTCCGGAGATGGTGGGCCATGAGCTACCAGTGGATCCACCAGTAGAGCCAGATGAGGCGCCAGCTACTATACCGGACATAGGCGCGGAGGTGCAGTTCCGTGAAGGCTTTATGCGGTTCATGCAGACCTTTCAGGGAGCACCGCAGGATGCTACATCTATGGCTGAGCTGACTCGTACCTCCCAGCAGCAGCATCCGCCTACTTTTTCAGGGGATGGGGACCGCAGGCTACGGAGTCTTGGCTAGGATCGATGTAGACTATTTTCGAGCATCTGGAGACGCCTCCAGGGTGGAGGGTCAATCTCGCGACTTACATGATACGTGATTCTTCCAAGAGGTGTTGGGATGTTACCACTCAGACAGAGCATCACAGGGACATGGCGTGGGAATATTTTCAGGCAGTCTTCTATGACTTCTTCTTTCCTGAGACGCTGAGGGTAGATAGAGCTCGAGAGTTCATGAATATACAGCAGGGCGCCATGTCGGTGATGGACTATTCTGCTCATTTTATGGAGCTTCAGCATTCTCCACCCGTGCTAGTGGGTGATGAGACGTTGAGAGCTAGACGTTTTGATGATGGTCTTCGTTATGACATTCGAGCGCTGGTGAATGTTTTCAAGTTGCCTACTGTACACGCGATTATGAACCAGGCGTTGATTACAGAGAGGAA